>OY804577.1:4556987-5879436 GCA_963680875.1 Bathymodiolus brooksi
CCCTCCCTCCCTGCCTCTATACATGTATATATACATTGTTTTTATCAGAATTGAGAAGAATCATCCTGAAATAGTTTATTTTTTTTTTGGCTAGAGACTGCAAATAGGGATCAAATTTACCATTTGAATCTTAGAAATACCACAGTGAGAACGGAGACACCCTTGTAGTACTACACAACCTATGTAGACACTATATGAAAATAAAAGGGGCAGATAACCAGGACTAGTTCCAGTCACCATGCTAATTATAGGACGCGGAGTTTCCTATGATTATTGGACGCGGACGTCGTAGATAACTCCCCAAGGACACTTCCGAAGGGGTCACTACGGGTGTTGCGCAACTTCTGGTTGCGCATGCGCACATCCAAGGGAACCGCGAAGGGATCAAGTGATCTTCGGTCACATTCGGTGGCCATGGTACTACTACTAAGAAAAAAAACGCGGGGGGAAAAAGCCGTTCATGCGCAGAACCTACTTCCGGTCATGACCGCTTCCGAACATGGCCTCTTCCGGTCACGTGACTTTGTCACTTGCGGTCAAAAGTTCCCACTAGGGCGGATATGGTGCATGCGCAGAGCATACTTCCGGTCACGTGACGGACATTACTTTCGGTCATGTGACTAATGTCACTTCCGGTAGCTCCACTGCAACTGTGACTTGAGCTGTACCCATATACTACTCAAAGGGGAAATGAGAATGCGTGAAGATAAACACTAAAGTCCTACAATATTCTTATTTATACTCTGTAAGTGACATGATTAAAACAGTTTATTTAAAGGGTTTTATAATAACAGAAGAATTTATCGTGAAATACAAGCAACACTAACAAAGTACAAAAGAGTGACAAGTTGCTATATGATTTTAACAGTGTTTGTAGTAATCGTATGAAATAGACAATTTTGATTCTTTATTAGTGTACTGTCAATTTGTAACGTGAAGTGATGTAGGAACGACTCGGTAATTTGTCAATCAAAATTGTATCAATCCGACTCGATATGAAGTGTAGCATTATTTAGAACAAGAGGAAATTAAATACATTGATGCAGAGAATCAAATTTAAATCTAGTAATAATTTGTCTCCAATTTATATGCCTTCTTACCAATAGATTTTAGCAAGATAAATGTACATCGACATTTAGAAGATAGAGCATTTTTCTTGTTTCAATATATACAAGTTAATAAATCAAGTCAAATCTACACAGAATGATCGATATGATTTTGATATGAAATTCCATGCACTGTCAGAATTTTTTTTTCTTAAAATGATATATGGTCAACAACGGCATCAACGACAAATACTTCAGATATATGAACGATAAACACGTCACTTTGTCGGCAATCAACGTGGTTATATAACATCTAATACACATGTAATTATAGGTCTTCAAAGACAGGTCCAAGATTACATTTTTTCAATCATGAAATGTGCAATGGCTTCTTTAATTCAATTAGATTTGCTTGTAGGGAATAGATTGAAATGGAACTATATGCCATTAATTTAATCTTTTAACTGAACTAAACATACTCTTGTAACTTCAATGAATTGTCGTCAGATTACTTTTCTAACATAAGTGGAACTTCTACTGAGACAAGCTTCATATCATAGTAATAGCTTTACGGGTATTTCGATACAAGAACTAATTTTCTATGTAAATATACATTTTGTGTTAAGAGACATCTATATTTATTTATGCTTAATTTTGTATTTCTTTGTTATCTATTGAGTAACATGAACATACATTCCACTGAAAAAAAACCGAGAGGGACTCTGATGATTGGGGAACATTTGTCTATTGCTATTAATTGATTGGTTTTAGGTTTTAATTCACGTGTCTTAATTTGACTAATGATCATTTACAGCTATGTATACCCTATTTGAAATATAAAACAAAATAAACACCAGTATTGAGAAAAATGAATTTGTATATGAAGTCGATGAACAAGCAAATCACCCCAGTCAACATTTGTACTATTTAAGCGATTTGCGTTTGTATGTATATATATCAGATGATGAATGAAGTTGTAAAAATATAAACAAATAATACCACAAAACATATTACAGGAAAAGCAAAGATCCAGATGGAGGGCTTTAGCGTTCCCTTTTTTGTATATTAAATAAACCAAAACCGGTGTGATTAATTCAAAACTATTTGCATGTTATGCAATTCTTTTAACTGTCTACAACAATTTGTCATATTTCAGTGTAGGAGTATATGTGAAATTATTTTGAAACGATCTAACTGCTCTAATCAAAACTATGGATGAATAATTATCGGTTATCAGTTTTGAAAAAAAACAATTATGGTATCAGCTTGGCATTGATGAGGAATCATTGGGCTTCAACACACACGACTTTATCAACGCGTCCATGGTGGCGGATAAGGGAGTACGATCTCGATGTTGGATTTGCAAGTCAGAAAGTCTGATCGCGGACAATAGTAGGTAACGTGTTTGGAGAGTGACAGGCTCCTCTTTGCACGTTAAATACCTCTCTAGTAGATTTCGTAAAAGAGTGTGCGTCTTGTAGCGGCTGCAACATACTACATTTTTTGAACCTACCCACCTCTTTATACTTTTCCAGTGGCAGTCACAAGTCGTTGCCCTGGTGTGGCCATCCCTCTTGTTTAGCAATAGTCAATCAATGTCAGATACCAACTGCATCAATAAATATTGTATTGTAACTATGTGTAGATCTGTAGCAATTTATGTATCACTAAAGGTAACACGACTCTGATTATATTTTGTTCTGGTCTCAACTTCAATTAATATGGATATAGCAAAAATAAAGAAATTGGTATTCGTTTCTTCAGTTTCCTATTATAGTGTCCAATATCTCTCTGATCAGTTGATAAATACAAATTACGGATTAACGTTCGCATCTTAATGTGTTTCCATGATATAATGAATGTTGTTCGGAAACATCTGCCTTGATAACATATATAATCCGAAGGACAGGTCTAAGATAACCTGGTAGTGAACAGTCAATCATTCCAATCAGCTTCCCTACAATATTATCATTCTAACTCATCGTGTCCTTCATCAATTGAATTCCGGACGATAGAAGATGACTAATGTGTTATTACAGAATCTGGAGCATCCTTCATCAAACTATAAATAATCACCATCCATAGGAAACAACATATTAACAACCTACTCTTCATTGTTAGTTATCATTGAACATACATATATTAATTACTAGTTCTGACACCATATGTAACGTTTCAATTATATTTTCAAGCATGAAATTGAATTCAGAACCCAACAAATTAAATTGGAATAATCAGAAAGTATATCCATTACACTACATTTAATACTGAAAGTTAGGGATTGGAACACAATGCTTTTGAATACAAAGATACATATTCAATACGTATGTAAATTATATTGAGGCAATACTGAATTTTGTAATCTGAGCACAACGCTTTAACTATGAAAATCACAGTATATAACATGTACAAAAGGCATTAAAAGCTTATCAATTAAATATATGTCTCTTGTACAACTTTTAATAAAACATTCTATCAAATTGTACTAGTCACAACGATCTTAAGATTAAACTGAACAAATTTAATGAAATGTGAACAAACAATTCCATATTCCTTTATGAAAAAGACACGAGAAAGAAGAGAAACCTTAAAATCAAATATATATTGGTATGTTCCCCCATCAATATAGGTTGTAAAACAACGACATATTGAATTAATGATGTTTTAATAACAGCCTGTACCATGTTATATCACTCCTCTGCCAACGCCAGACATGTTCAATTCGTGTCATATAAAACAAATGATAGTCACTATTTGCAAGATGTCGCCTCAATACCCCTATTCATTGTATAACCTTCAAAGTCCAGTTTGAATTTGCACCTGAAGAATTCTGCGGTCGAGCCCACATCAATCTTACCACACAACTGATCAATTTCCGGTATGAAACTACGTCTAAGACGTTCACATAGCGCATCCACACACTGGATATATGGTATGCATGGGCATAACAGAACCTCTATTAATCTGAAAAGAGTACCCCTGTCACCTTTTACGAGTTCATGGTTATTGTTGTCTGGCCTAGATCCAGAATCTGAGGCCGATGTTGTGATCTTAGTGACGTAAGTGTTGTATGAACAGTTTGAAGATACCATTATAAAATATGAGTTCGAATCCCGCTCATGGCGAGGTGTACTCTATACAACGTTGTGATAAAGATTGTCAGTGACTTGCGGCAGGTCGCTGGTTTCATCCTGGTACGCATATTTCCTCCACCAATAAAGCTGACAGGCACGATGCAACTGAAAGCGGCATTAAGCACCAAAACCCCTTAACCTACAAGCCATAGATCAAAGGTCATATAATACAATGATCAAAAGGAAAACAATGGTCCACAATACACTACATAGAATATTAAAGATTAACTTAGAAACCGCACTAAAACGCGTTTTGCGTGTGTGGAAGTGGATTGGGGTGAACTCAGATGCTACAGGTGGAGTAATAAAAACATATATGTTCAATTTAGTGCAAACGACGCGTTTCTGGACCAGTCTTCATCAGGTACGCTGAAAATCGAAAGATTGGAAAACCAAATAATTTAAAGTTTTGGGAGCCAAAAAACCCCAAGGGCCTAAACAACATAGTAAGCTGTGCATGTTTCCCCCAAGGGCCTAAACAACATAGTAAGCTGTGCATGTTTCCCAAGTGGAATTCGTGGTATTGCCTATGTCAAAATCCTGGGGATAAGTTTTATGGTGATATACAATTCCCTTTTTATGATGACCGATGATTCCCATTGTATGATAACAGACGACTCCTTTCGTTTAGTGACGATAAATGATGACAGATGATTCCCATTGTATAATGACATATGCTTCCCGTTGTATGATGACAGATGATTCCCTTTGTTTGACGACAGATGATTCACGTTGTATGCTGACAGATGATTCCATTGGTATTCTGACAGATGATTCCATTTGTATGCTGACAGATGATTCCATTGGCATGCTGACAGATGATTCCTTTTGTTTGACGACAGATGATTCACGTTGTATGCTGACATATGATTACATTGGTATGCTGACAGATAATTCACTTTGTTTGACGACAGATGATTCACGTTGTATGCTGACAGATGATTCCATTGGTATGCTGACAGATGATTCCATTGGTATGCTGACAGATGATTCCATTGATATGGTGACAGATCATTCATTTTGTTTGACGACAGATCATTCACGTTGTATACTGACAGATGATTCCATTGGCATGCTGACAGATGATTCCCTTTGTTTGACGACAGATGATACACGTTGTATGCTGACAGATGATTCCTTTGGTATGCTGACAGATGATTCACGTTGTTTGACGACAGATGATTCACGTTGTATGCTGACAGATGATTCCATTGATATGCTGACAGAAGATTCCCTTTGTTTGACGACAGATGATTCACGTTGTATGCTGACAGATGATTTCATTGGTATGCTGACAGATGATTCCCTTTGATTGACGACAGATGATTGACGTTGTATGCTGACATATGATTCCATTGGTATGTTGACAGGTCATTCTCTTTGTTTGACGACATATGATTCACGTTGTATGCTGATAGATGATTCCATTGGTATGCTGACAGATGATTCCCTTTGTTTGACGACAGATGATTCTCGTTGTATGCTGCCAGATGATTTCATTGGTATGCTGACAGATGATTCCCTTTGTTTGACGACAGATGATTGACGTTGTATGCTGACAGATGATTCACTTTCGTTGACGACAGATGATTCACGTTGTATGCTGACGGAAGATTCCATTGGTATGCTGACCGATGATTCCCTTTGTTTGACAACAGATGATTCACGTTGTATGCTGACATATGATTACATTGGTATGCTGACAGATAATTCACTTTGTTTGACGACAGATGATTCACGTTGTATGCTGACAGATGATTCCATTTGTATGCTGACAGATGATTCCCTTTGTTTGACGACAGATGATTGACGTTGTATGCTGACAGATGATTCCATTGGTATGCTGACAGATGATTCCCTTTCGTTGACGACAGATGATTCACGTTGTATGCTGACGGATGATTCCATTGGTATGCTGACCGATGATTCCCTTTGTTTGACAACAGATGATTCACGTTGCATGCTGACATATGATTACATTGGTATGCTGACAGATAATTCACTTTGTTTGACGACAGATGATTCACGTTGTATGCTGACAGATGATTCCATTTGTATGCTGACAGATGATTCCCTTTGTTTGACGACAGATGATTGACGTTGTATGCTGACAGATGATTCCATTGGTATGCTGACAGATGATTCCCTTTCGTTGACGACAGATGATTCACGTTGTATGCTGACGGATGATTCCATTGGTATGCTGACCGATGATTCCCTTTGTTTGACAACAGATGATTCACGTTGTATGCTGACATATGATTACATTGGTATGCTGACAGATAATTCACTTTGTTTGACGACAGATGATTCACGTTGTATGCTGACAGATGATTCCATTGGTATGCTGACAGATGATTCCATTGGTATGCTGACAGATGATTCCATTGGTATGCTGACCGATGATTCCCTTTGTTTGACAACAGATGATTCACGTTGTATGCTGACAGATGATTCCATTGGTATGCTGACAGATGATTCCATTGGTATGCTGACGGATGATTACATTGGTATGCTGACAGATGATTCCCTTTGTTTGACGACAGATGATTCACGTTGTATGCTGACAGATGATTCCATTTGTATGCTGACAGATGATTCCCTTTGTTTGACGACGGATGATTCGCGTTGTATGCTGACAGATGATTCCATTGGTATGCTGACATCAATATGGAATAAGAGGTTTTATTTATATATATATAAATAAAAACTCTTACATAGGAATTCTACAGTCTGAGCTTTGGCCTGCAATGCATTCTATTGTGTAATACACAGTAAATATCTTTATATAAAAAATTACTGAGAGTAACCTGGTCCCTTTGTGGTGTACAGTGCACTACAATATATAACATGGCTGTCTTAGCTCAGATTTGATAATTATTGATCTTAATATCGTGTTGTGGGGTGATCCGTGATACTTCAAAATTCCGCTCAATTAGGAGAAAATAAACAATTTATTCGTATCTTATGCATTAATAATAGGTTATTATACAGTGCTATGTACAATATGGAAAGATATTGCACGAGTCTGTATTGTATTTAAAACCCGTATTGGACGAGACGCCTGCGGCGTCTCGTCCAATACGGGTTTTCAATACAATACGGACGAATACAATATATTTCCATATTGTACATAACACTGTATAATGACCTATTTATTATACAGCTGAAATGATCAATACTATAACAACAATTTTATGTTTAACTTTTAATACAGTCTAAATAGAACAACTGCACAACAGTATTTCGTTAGGAAAATGTTCTGTATACAGATCTCGTAATCTGTAAAATGAATTAAAAACAGCAAAATAACTGATCAACAATTATTCTAAACAACTTTTTTCTCCCTCAAACTGTTAAATACCGAACAAGTTAATTTGATTGTAGATTACAATTAAAAATAATTTACTAGCAGAAAAACCAACGAGTTACTTCCCTTACATAATGTACAATACGAACAAAAAACTTATTGGACGTCTGAACGTCCAATACGGAAAAAAATACGGCTTCCGGTTGTACAATACGGGAAAATAATGTACGGTCACATGTCTTAAATAGGTGTTTTTGATTGGATTAAAATTATAGCTGTATAATAAGTAATGATCTTAACTACAAAAATGATATAATGTTCCACTTGCTTAGCTTAGACATTATAATTTCCTTGTCTTATAATTAACAACGTTTTACATAATTTTACCCAAGTGGATTAAATCACGATATATCTCAATTATCTCCAGGAAATTATCGAGGTTTTGAGCTGAATTTTTCTTTACTACCGATGATTACACAGTTAACACTAAGATTTAAGATAATACTTCTTAGATACGGACATAGCAGATTTATGAAAGGAGTGTTTGATATTTAATAGCAAATTAAATATGCATCTGAAGGTGTAACGTAAAGCGATAGATTGCATGACGAACTTATTTGAACTTGTACCTTTTTATATTGTACCAAAGTTTCCAATAAAAGGTCGTCACGATTGAATAGAATATTTGTACATGTAATTCAATGATTTCAATAGTATGTTGTTAACCAGAATATCCATACAGAACATAAAGTTCTGATATAAATTGTACTATTCAACACTTCCTGGTAGTTGGTATACATGTTTACTAGTATTTGATAGTGATTTGTGTCTCATTTACATAACAACAACATTGTCTGATATGGAAATTTCTACAGAAGGTGTGTATGGCCAGGTGTCTACTGATGTGTTCTCGGATAAGACTTCGTCAACACATTTAAATATGCATTGCTGGTTTTGGTGACGGTTACCACTGACTCGAAAAACCAAAGCAGATCAAGTCATCCACAGTTGGTGGATAGGGGATGCCCTCTGGATTGAGGGCTGTCGTATAACTTTTATGGTGTGTGTCATAGTCAGATGTCTTTGGTCTGAGTGTCCCATTCATTCTTCTTTTAAGTTGAGAGTTCGAATCTCGCTCATGGCGAGGTGTACTCGATACAACATTATGTGATAAAGTTTGCCAGTGACTTGCTACAGGTAGGTGGTTTTCTCCGGTACTGCAGTTTCCTTCACCAAAAAAAACGAGCGCCACGATATAACTGAAACATTGTTGAAAGTGGTGTATACATGTACTTTAGTTTTTATTATAAATTGTATATTGCATTATTGTGATATACCCTGGTTTGTAGGATGATGTCAAACTTTGAAGGGGTATCTAATTGTCATGATCTGTTTTATGTTGATGTTATGTATATGGTATTTGTTTCCGGTTGCACTGTTTACACTTAGCATTGATATCATGAACGAACTATAAACAGGAGACATCAAGACTTTTGTTTGCGTGTCATGCCCATTCCGTCAACGTTTCTGTAAATTCCCTCTTAATCAGGTGCAGCAAATTATTAGCTTCTGGTGTTTTCCATTTGCACTTTTATTTTGCATTTGTGAATGATTTAAATACATAATAACATCCAAGCGATCAGAAGCAGATAGACAAATAATATAGTTTGTAATATAGTGTTTTCTTTAAGTAAACGGATATGAAGTCACAATTTTGATAGGACAAAAAGTTACAATTCATAATACTGATTTTGTAAATTTTTATTTAATTATGCATACCATATATTTTCTATCACAGCAAAATCATATCAAGCTAATTGTTTTTCTTAAAACAACCTTGTTAATTCAATAAGCATCGCTTTGTTTATTTGTCGATTTATATTCCATTGTTCCTTAAAGATTAGATCTCTTCTGTTAGGTCATTCACGTGCATATAATCCCTTATTTGACACTTACACGACTTACTGATTGCTACATGTCACACATGGTGGCAAATCACTTTTGATTAATTTGCAAATTAAAATTATTTAAAATCACAATATCATTATTTAATTGAATACTTTTAAGATAAAACATGTTTTAATATCTTCTTCTTCAATCGATATTTGCAAAATTAATAATGGAGCAATTGATGATTTACAACACTTGAAGATACTGGCCTCTGCCAACTCACAGAAAAACCCACAGGGACTGACAACATCCTTGACCTAATGATCACCAACTTTCCAAATCAGGTCCCACGCACAGAAATCCTACCATGTATATCTGATCCTGACATTGTCTTTTTCGAGTTTAACATTGCTCCTAAAAAGTTAAAACAAAAAACAAGACAAGTACCAATTTACAAAAAGGAAAAGTGGGACACAATTAAAAGTGAAATAAAAAGACCTCATGACCATATTGTCCAATCACAAACACATATAACCGCAAACCAACTTTGGGAAATATTCAAAATCAAACTTGACCAACCTATCAAAGAACATGTTCCACACAAAATAGCCATGGAAAAGGATAGTCAACTATGGATAAATATTAAAACTAAAAACAATATTAGAGAGATAGATTTGATAAGAAAATAAAATAAACAAAAAAACAAAACAAAAATGGAAATCTTGACCCCCCAAAAAACAACAAAAAACGCCATATCAAAAAATAATTAAAACAGAGCTATTGGCAATATATGGAGGAAATTGTCACACAAAAGGAAACTGAAGGGACATTTAGCTATGTGAAAAAGTTTGAACCTACATTAAACGCCACAAATACTGACCATCAAGGGAATGCCGTAATGGAGGAATATAATACGGCTAATTTCAATTATGATAGGAAACTTTGGATGAACTGTAAAAGTCTGCATTCTGCATCCTACCCCTGCCTGTTCCCGATTGAAACGAAGCCGTCCTACCAGGGGCCATTCTTGGGTAATCATCATGCTTGTCTACAAAGTAGTACTCGTTAACCTGTTTGTACACTGGTACAGACCATGACACTCGGTACTGACCATGACACTCGGTGGGGGAGGTCCTCCTTATATCATCGAATCGTGGCTCATTGAAAGTGTCATTGTCTATAAATGGCTTTTGGGAAAGGAAGAACCAGGTTGTTCACGAAATGGTGGCAATCTACATACAAATCTAACTATACATGCCTCTGCGAGATACTGGTGCGCGAGAGAACATGATCAATAACTCTTCTGCTAGATTTTGGCATTATCCAGCCCGGAAGACGGGGGCGTATTTAGCATACCTGCCAATCCCGACAAAAAGAAAACACTTAAAAAGTTGCATCTGTTTTGCGAATCCTTTGTAAATTTATCAGAGTTATTAATATAACAGTAGGTCTTCCTGGTTAACCGCCTATCTCTGTAGCACCTTGTATATTAAATCTACTCCTAATAGGCTAATGTGAATCCAACTTGTCATGTGTACTGTGTATAATATGTGAAATGTATTTGAATGATGTTTTTCTCTGTACCATTGCTCTGTTATGGTGTATGAGAATAAAGATATTTTCTTGTCTTGGTATTATAATTGTGGTAGGACATATGATTGTATCGAACACAACTGCCAATTATCGGAATGAAAAGACATTTATTAATATCATTTGAACATTGTTCCTAAATCAAAGTAATTTAAAAATGATATGTCTCCTGATTGTATACTAACTTAAAATGGCATAAACCACAAAAAGTAGAGTATAAAAGGTTTATGCTTACCAGTTCTTATGAGGGTTCTCTGATGCATGCATTACCATTCTATTCGGTCACCATCTTCATTCTTCGGACACCATAGTACCACACATGCTCCTCTATCGGTGCACTATCCAACCTGGTGATTAGGAAGATGCGATGCATCCTTTCTCCCTGACATTAGGTTGTCTTTCAAACCAGGAGCATGGTTGTTCATCGGTCCCATCGTTGTCAGAATGTATGGATGTGAATCACATTAAATAGAACATCTGAAAGGGGACAACAAAATGTCAATTCCAAAATCTGACTATTCTTATTTTACATCTAATTTTAATGCAGTTTTTGCAAAATTATCATCATTATGGATTATTGACGGGCCTTGGCAAATTTTCCTATTTAATTTCGAAAGGGACCCAAATTCCAAAATTTCACATATTTAACAAATATTCTGGGTATCTGACACATACTTTGTAGAATATGCATGGGAAAATGTTAGTATACATGATTTTTGTCAATCAATTGTAGACTCGAACTATATCAAAAGTGTTTATTCTTAGCCAGGTACAAATACCACCTATATATTTGGATGAATAGTATTCGTACCTTTACAAATTAATGCTAAACTACAACGTTAAATATAAGTAATATCAACTATAGGTACTTGATACGTGAGAGTATTGTGTTTGAAAAGCCAGGATTTACTTAATGTGAAAGTGTATAGCTAAGTTTACCCTCATTATATAGTACATTTAGAAATTAAATAGTCGTTAAGACATAGAATTAATTAATCTAAAACATTATATCATATTTATCACAGACATTATTTTTTACTGAGTCATATTCAAGTTAACATCCTTAAAATGTAAATCAAATCGTTACTAATGTCCACCGTTGTTTTTATATACAACAGTTCATTATTATTAAACCCATTTGACCCATCAGAATCTTATTATGGTAATGTGAATGTTATTTTAAAATTATAATCTTTTAAAGACTCGTTAGCTTCCCAGAAAAGGTGTTGTTCGCTGTGAATATGCTCTCTTGCCGGATATAGCTCTCATTTAGAAATTCTGGGTGAATTAATACTTTGTCAACCATGCGTATTATTATTCAAAAACATCAGGTAGTTCACCCAATGTACTTACACTGATGTTAAAAGAAAACAAAAACATATCTTATCATAAAAAAAGTCTGGAAAATGAATAGTGGAGATATAGTACAAGATATACACCAAAGGCCTACACCAAGATATACACCAAAGGCCTACACCAAGATATACACCAAAGGCCTACACCAAGATATACACCAAAGGCCTACACCAAGATATACACCAAAGGCCTACACCAAAGGCCTACACCAAGATATACACCAAAGGCCTACACCAAGATTACACCAAAGGCCTACACCAAGAGATACACCAAAGGCCTACACCAAGATATACACCAAAGGCCTACACCAAGATATACACCAAAGGCCTACACCAAGATATACACCAAGATATACACCAAAGGCCTACACCAAGATATACACCAAAGGCCTACACCAAGATATACACCAAAGGCCTACACAAAGATATACACCAAAGGCCTACACAAATCTTAATCTCTGTACAATTACTATGTCAAGGGACAATATTAAATACAGAAAATAGTTTCTTTAAAGGGTTCTATAATAACAGAAGAATTTATCGTGAAAGACCAGCAACAATAACAAAGTAAAAAAGAGTAACAAGTTGTTATATGATTTTAACAGTGTTTGTAGTGTATGAAATAGACAACTTTGATTCTGTATTAGTGTACTGTCAATTTGTAACGTGAAGTGATGTAGGAACGACTCGGTAATTTGTCACTCAAAATTGTATCAATCCGACTCATATGAAGTGTGGCATTACTTAGAACAAGAGGAAATTAAATACATTGATGCGGAGAATCAAATTTAAAACTAGTAATAATTTGTCTCCAATTTATATGCTTTCTTACCAATAGATTTTTAGCAAGAGAAATGTACATCGATATTTAAAAGATAAAGCATTTTTCTTGTTTCACTACATACAAGTTAATACGGTTGTACCATATACAAGTTAATAAATCAAGTCAAATCTACACAGAGTGATCAATATGATATTGATGTGAAGTTCCATGCACTGTCAGAAATAAAAAATATCGTAAAATGCTATATGGTCAACAACGACAAATAGTTCAGATAGTTCACGTTGCCGGCAATCAACATGTTTATATAACATCTAATACGCATGTAATTATAGGTCTTCCAAGACAGGTCCAAGATTAAATGTTTTCAATCATGAAATATGCAATGGCTTCTTTCATTCAATTAGATTTTCTTGTAGGGAATAGATTGAAATGGAACTATATGCCATTAATTTAATCTTTTAATTGAACTAAACGTACTCTTGTAACTCCAATGAATTCTCGTCAGATTACTTTTCTAACATAAGTGGAACTTCTAATGAGACAAGCTTCATATCACAGATTGCTCGGAGTTCGGTAATTTTGTTATTACCCTTATCACAGTAATAGTTTTACGGGTATTTCGATACAAGAACTAATTTTCTATGTGAATATGCATTTTGTGTTAAGATACAAGTCGACATCTATATTTATTTATGTTCAATTTTGTATTTCTGTGTTATCTATGATCTGAATGTGTAATATATCCCTGTTTAAAATATCTAAGATGCACTTCATGCTTAGGATCATATACAAATAAATATACAATAGTGATTTAGTGTCTTAAAATATGTAGCATGATCATGTGTATGAGGCATTGAAACACGGAGAAATGCGAGGATTACCTATCAGGAACAGCGTATTTGGAGTGGTCGTTCATGACTCGTTGCGAGGAAAAATGTCAATTTTCTATCCATTATATCTCACTATTTTACTGACTTCCTCAATGATATATTCTAAACCGTTCAGCAACATTAATATCCATGTAACTAAAATACATATTACGAGACGTTAGGCAACAACAAATCAATCATTGTATATGACCTACATTGTACCATTGACTTCAACTAAGCGAAAGTTATAGAAATTGAATTACGACCATTGCGTTGTAAGTTAGTATTAGATCTACATACATATATTTACACATCCACGTGTTGTCTATTTTATTTAAATATACTTATAATGGTAAATGTGCAGTACTGTTATTCGAGGTTCCAGACTATATAAAGAAAAGCAATGCATTTCAAGGAACGCCACTTATAATGGTTTGATATTCGCCTAAAGTGCACGAGTTTGTTGTTCCATTGCCTCTCAGAATTAGTTTTGAATGTGTATGGTATTATCATAATATAAATGGAACACGCAATTGCCAATGTTGCTATGCAAAGACAATGACTTGATTGATTGTAGCTTAATAGCAAACATAGAGCAGTATTACAGTTATATTCAGTACAAGACCAAGTATACAAAGAATGCATAAATGTTGGTAAGAGATTGTGAATGGCATGGACAGAAGCTTCCATTGCCACAGAAAAAAAAGAGAATATATTGCATTGTTTCAAAAAATATCTCCTGACCACGGGTTACCTACTACCAATCGTAACAAACTGTTTTAGCAATAATATTGTGTTGTCCATGTTATATGCCGAGGTTGTGCATTATACCTGCTAACCTTGGCACATATTTCGGGATACAACATGAACAAGACAATATTATTGTTATTATTAATCTGAATGTCTTTGGTGATTTAAAACAAATGAAATGTGTCTAAAATGTATTGATAGTATAAAGATTGGCAAATAATATTCATTTAAATTCAAGAAATATTTAATTGCAACAATAACAATGAACTGTCAAATATTTAATTCCCAAACCTGGAACTGGCCATAGTTTTGACAGACGACAGCATCAATGTTAAAGAAAAACGTATAATACATTGTAAATTGTACACTGTTAAAAGCGCTCATTAGATCCCGTTTAGATCCCGCCTATTTAAATGACGTAACATTGTTCTAAGCTCCGTCCATCAGCATAGTAATGACTCCGACAAATTATTCTTTGTAAAATTATGTTTCGATAATATCATGTCAATTATAATGTAAGTTTCCTACATGAAGAGTAATAATGTTCTTTAGTAGCTGTTTGTGGGTTTTTGCTACGTACGAGAGTGGTATGCTTTATACATGAAATACTCACATATCTCTTGTGACTCTGGTTATAAGGGCTAGTTGTTAACTTGATACGTCCAGCAAATCTGTCGAAATGGTATCGATCAACTAGGTTCTATTTCTATCTAGTTTCTCCGCTGCGGGGAGCAAAAAAGAAGTCCTGTTAACTAAAATAATATGCAGTCTCCCTTTTTGTGTGATATGTAAATCACAATGAAGCAAACATCCTATAATATGCTATGATGATGGAATACTATTTGACTTTCATTAACCCATATATCCATATTCATATTAAGACAATACGAAGATAGTTGTATCAAAAATGTTCAGATAACGGGGGATTAAGAACCGTAGATCTAAGGACCGACACAATAATTGTGAACAGAAAACGGGAGCAAGAGAAAAGAATAAAAAACAAACAATGATCACAAAACATTACAGAAAACTAAAGATTGAGTAACATGAACATAAACTCCACGAGAGGGACTCTGATGATTGGGGAACATGAACATAAACTCCACGAGAGGGACTCTGATGATTGGGGAACATGAACATAAACTCCACGAGAGGGACTCTGATG
The DNA here is from genome assembly GCA_963680875.1 of Bathymodiolus brooksi. Classification (NCBI taxonomy): domain Eukaryota; kingdom Metazoa; phylum Mollusca; class Bivalvia; order Mytilida; family Modiolidae; genus Bathymodiolus; species Bathymodiolus brooksi. The sequence goes on from OY804577.1 coordinate 4,572,881, forward strand.
ATTGGGGAACATGAACATAAACTCCACGAGAGGGACTCTGATGATTGGGGAACATGAACATAAACTCCACGAGAGGGACTCTGATGATTGGGGAACATGAACATAAACTCCACGAGAGGGACTCTGATGATTGGGGAACATGAACATAAACTCCACGAGAGGGACTCTGATGATTGAGTAACATGAACATAAACTCCACGAGAGGGACTCTGATGATTGAGTAACATGAACATAAACTCCACGAGAGGGACTCTGATGATTGAGTAACATGAACATAAACTCCACGAGAGGGACTCTGATGATTGGGGAACATGAACATAAACTCCACGAGAGGGACTCTGATGATTGGGGAACATGAACATAAACTCCACGAGAGGGACTCTGATGATTGAGTAACATGAACATAAACTCCACGAGAGGGACTCTGATGATTGAGTAACATGAACATAAACTCCACGAGAGGGACTCTGATGATTGAGTAACATGAACATAAACTCCACGAGAGGGACTCTGATGATTGGGGAACATGAACATAAACTCCACGAGAGGGACTCTGATGATTGAGTAACATGAACATAAACTCCACGAGAGGGACTCTGATGATTGGGGAACATGAACATAAACTCCACGAGAGGGACTCTGATGATTGAGTAACATGAACATAAACTCCACGAGAGGGACTCTGATGATTGGGGAACATGAACATAAACTCCACGAGAGGGACTCTGATGATTGGGGAACATGAACATAAACTCCACGAGAGGGACTCTGATGATTGAGTAACATGAACATAAACTCCACGAGAGGGACTCTGATGATTGGGGAACATGAACATAAACTCCACGAGAGGGACTCTGATGATTGGGGAACATGAACATAAACTCCACTGAACAAAACGACTCTGATGATTGAGTAACATGAACATAAACTCCACGAGAGGGACTCTGATGATTGGGGAACATGAACATAAACTCCACTGAACAAAACGACTCTGATGATTGAGTAACATGAACATAAACTCCACGAGAGGGACTCTGATGATTGGGGAACATGAACATAAACTCCACGAGAGGGACTCTGATGATTGGGGAACATGAACATAAACTCCACGAGAGGGACTCTGATGATTGAGTAACATGAACATAAACTCCACGAGAGGGACTCTGATGATTGGGGAACATGAACATAAACTCCACGAGAGGGACTCTGATGATTGGGGAACATGAACATAAACTCCACGAGAGGGACTCTGATGATTGAGTAACATGAACATAAACTCCACGAGAGGGACTCTGATGATTGGGGAACATGAACATAAACTCCACGAGAGGGACTCTGATGATTGGGGAACATGAACATAAACTCCACTGAACAAAACGACTCTGATGATTGAGTAACATGAACATAAACTCCACGAGAGGGACTCTGATGATTGGGGAACATGAACATAAACTCCACTGAACAAAACGACTCTGATGATTGAGTAACATGAACATAAACTCCACGAGAGGGACTCTGATGATTGGGGAACATGAACATAAACTCCACGAGAGGGACTCTGATGATTGGGGAACATGAACATAAACTCCACGAGAGGGACTCTGATGATTGAGTAACATGAACATAAACTCCACGAGAGGGACTCTGATGATTGGGGAACATGAACATAAACTCCACGAGAGGGACTCTGATGATTGAGTAACATGAACATAAACTCCACGAGAGGGACTCTGATGATTGGGGAACATGAACATAAACTCCACGAGAGGGACTCTGATGATTGGGGAACATGAACATAAACTCCACGAGAGGGACTCTGATGATTGAGTAACATGAACATAAACTCCACGAGAGGGACTCTGATGATTGGGGAACATGAACATAAACTCCACGAGAGGGACTCTGATGATTGGGGAACATGAACATAAACTCCACGAGAGGGACTCTGATGATTGAGTAACATGAACATAAACTCCACGAGAGGGACTCTGATGATTGGGGAACATGAACATAAACTCCACGAGAGGGACTCTGATGATTGAGTAACATGAACATAAACTCCACGAGAGGGACTCTGATGATTGGGGAACATGAACATAAACTCCACGAGAGGGACTCTGATGATTGAGTAACATGAACATAAACTCCACGAGAGGGACTCTGATGATTGGGGAACATGAACATAAACTCCACGAGAGGGACTCTGATGATTGGGGAACATGAACATAAACTCCACGAGAGGGACTCTGATGATTGGGGAACATGAACATAAACTCCACGAGAGGGACTCTGATGATTGAGTAACATGAACATAAACTCCACGAGAGGGACTCTGATGATTGGGGAACATGAACATAAACTCCACGAGAGGGACTCTGATGATTGAGTAACATGAACATAAACTCCACGAGAGGGACTCTGATGATTGGGGAACATGAACATAAACTCCACGAGAGGGACTCTGATGATTGAGTAACATGAACATAAACTCCACGAGAGGGACTCTGATGATTGAGTAACATGAACATAAACTCCACGAGAGGGACTCTGATGATTGGGGAACATGAACATAAACTCCACGAGAGGGACTCTGATGATTGGGGAACATGAACATAAACTCCACGAGAGGGACTCTGATGATTGAGTAACATGAACATAAACTCCACGAGAGGGACTCTGATGATTGGGGAACATGAACATAAACTCCACGAGAGGGACTCTGATGATTGGGGAACATGAACATAAACTCCACGAGAGGGACTCTGATGATTGAGTAACATGAACATAAACTCCACGAGAGGGACTCTGATGATTGGGGAACATGAACATAAACTCCACGAGAGGGACTCTGATGATTGGGGAACATGAACATAAACTCCACGAGAGGGACTCTGATGATTGGGGAACATGAACATAAACTCCACGAGAGGGACTCTGATGATTGGGGAACATGAACATAAACTCCACGAGAGGGACTCTGATGATTGGGGAACATGAACATAAACTCCACGAGAGGGACTCTGATGATTGGGGAACATGAACATAAACTCCACGAGAGGGACTCTGATGATTGGGGAACATGAACATAAACTCCACGAGAGGGACTCTGATGATTGGGGAACATGAACATAAACTCCACGAGAGGGACTCTGATGATTGGGGAACATGAACATAAACTCCACGAGAGGGACTCTGATGATTGGGGAACATGAACATAAACTCCACGAGAGGGACTCTGATGATTGGGGAACATGAACATAAACTCCACGAGAGGGACTCTGATGATTGGGGAACATGAACATAAACTCCACGAGAGGGACTCTGATGATTGGGGAACATGAACATAAACTCCACGAGAGGGACTCTGATGATTGGGGAACATGAACATAAACTCCACGAGAGGGACTCTGATGATTGGGGAACATGAACATAAACTCCACGAGAGGGACTCTGATGATTGGGGAACATGAACATAAACTCCACGAGAGGGACTCTGATGATTGAGTAACATGAACATAAACTCCACGAGAGGGACTCTGATGATTGGGGAACATGAACATAAACTCCACGAGAGGGACTCTGATGATTGAGTAACATGAACATAAACTCCACGAGAGGGACTCTGATGATTGAGTAACATGAACATAAACTCCACGAGAGGGACTCTGATGATTGGGGAACATGAACATAAACTCCACTGAACAAAACGACTCTGATGATTGGGGAACATGTGTATATTGCTATTAATTGATTGGTTTTAGATTTTAATTCACGTGTTTTAATTTGACTAAATATCATTTACAGCTATGTATACCCTATTTGAAAAATAAAACAAAATAAGCACCAGTATTGAAAAAAATGATTTTGTATATGAAGTCGATGAGCAAGCAAATCACCCCAGTCAACATTTGTACTATTTAAGCGATTTGCGTTTGTATGTATATATATTACATGATGAAGTTGTAAAAATATAAACAAATAATACGACAAAACATATTACAGGAAAAGCAAAGATCCAGATGGTGGGCTTTAGCGTTGCCTTGTGTGTATATTAAATACACCGAAACCGGTTTGATTAATTCAAAACTATTTGCATGTTATGCAATTCTTTTAACGGTCTACAACAATTTGTCATATTTCAGTGTAGGAGTATATGTGAAGTTATTTTGAAACGATCTGACTGCTCTAATCAAAACTATGGATGAATAATTATCGGTTATCAGTTTTGAAAAAAAAAAACAATCATGGTATCAGCTTGGCACTGATGAGGAATCATTGGGCTTCAACACACAGGAGTTTCACCACGCGTCCACGGTGGCGGATAAGGGAGTACAATCTCGATGTTGGATTTGCAAGTCAGAAAGTCTGATCGCGGACACTAGTAGGTAACGTGTTTGGAGAGTGACAGGTTCCTCTTTGCACGTTAAATACCTCTTTTGTAGATTTCGTAAAAGAGTGTGCGTCTTGTAGCGGCTACAACATACTTCATTTTCTTTAACCTATCCACCTCTTTATACTTTGCCAGTGTCAGTCATAAGTCGTTGCCCCGGTGTGGTCATCCCTCTTGTTTAGCAATAGTCAATCAATGTCAGATACCAACTGCATCAATAAATATTGTATTGTAATTATGTGTAGATATGTAGCAATTTTACATGTAAATGTATCTCTAAAGGTAACACGACTCTGATTATATTTTTTTCTGGTCTTAACTTCAATTAATATGGATATAGCAACAATAAAGAAATTGGTATTCGTTTCCTCCGTTTCCTATTATAGTGTGCAATATCTCTCTGATCAGTTGATAAATACAAATTACGGATTAACGTTCGCATCTTAATGTGATTCCAAGATATAATGAATGTTGCTCGGAAACATCTGCCTTGATAAAATATATAATCCAAAGGACAGGTCTAAGATAACCTGGTAATGAACAGTCAATCATTCCAATCAGCTTCCCTACAATATTATCTTTCTAACTCATCTTGTCCTTCATCAATTGAATTCTGGACGATAGCAGATGACTAATGTGTTATTACAAAATCTGGAGCATCCTTCATCAAACTATAAATAATCACCATCCATAGGAAACAACATATTCATTGTTAGTTATAATTGAACATACATATATTAATTACTAGTTTTGACACCATATGTAATGTTTCAATTATATTTTCAAGCATGAAATTGAATTCAGAACCCAACGAATTAAATTGGAATAATCACAAAGTATATCCATTACACTACGTTTAATGCTGAAAGTTTTTATGAAATAGACACGAGAAAGAAGAGAAACTTTAAAATCAAAAATATGTATTTGGTATGTTCCCGCATAGAATCAATGTAGGCTGTAAAACAACGACATGTCGAATTAATGATGTTATAATAACAGCCGGTACCATGTTATGTCACTCCACTGCCAACGCCAGACATGTTCAATTTGTGTCATATAAAAACAAATGATAGTCACTATATGCAAGATGTCGCTTCAATTCCCCTGTACATTGTATAACCTTCAAAGTCGAGTTTGAATTTGCACCTGAAGAATTCTGCGGTCGAGCCCACATCAATCTTACTACACAACTAATCAATTTCCTGTATGAAACTACGTCTAATGCGTTCACATTGCGCATCCACACACTGGATCTATGGTATGCATGGGAATAACAGAACCTCGATTAATCTGAAAAGAGTACCTCTCTCACCTTTTACGAGTTCATGGTTATTGTTCTCTGGCCTAGATCCAGATTCTGAGGCCGATGTCGTGATCTTAGTGACGAAAGTGTTGTATGAACAGTTTGAAGATACCAATTGTGTAATCAGAAGCCATTATAAAATATGAGTTCGAAACCCGCTAATGACGAGGTATACTGTATACAACATTGTGATAAAGATTGTCAGTGACTTGCGACAGGTCGTTGGTTTTATCCTGGTACGCATATTTCCTCCACAAATAAAGCTGACAGGCGCGATGCAACTGAAATACAGCTGAAAGTGGCTTTAAGCACCATAACCCCGTAACCTACAAGCCATAGATCAAAGGTCATATAATACAATAATCAAAAGGAAACCAATGATCCACAATACACTACATAGAAAATTTAAGATTGACACACAAACCGCACTAAAACCCGCTTTGTGTGTGTGGAAGTGGTTTGGGGTGAACTCAGATGCTAAAGAGGGAGTAATAAAAACTAAGATATCAAATTTAGTGCAAACGACGCGTTTCTGGACCAGTCTTCATCAGGTACGCTGAAAATCGAAAGATTGGAAAACCAAATAATTCAAAGTTTTAGGAGCAAAAAAAAACAACAAAGGGCCTAAACAATATAGTAAGCTATGCATGTTGCCCAAGTGGAGTGTTATTGCCTATGTTAAAAGCGTGGGGATAAGTTTCATGGTGATATACAATTCCCTTTTTATGATGACCGATGATTCCCATTGTATGATAACAAACGACTCCTTTCGTTTAGTGACGATGAATGATGACAGATGATCCCCATTGTATAATGACATATGCTTCACGTTGTATGATGGCAGATGATTCCCTTCATATCATGACACATCATTCACGTTGTATGCTGACAGATGATTCCATTGGTATGCTGACAGATGATTAACGTTGTATGCTAACAGATGATTCCATTGGTATACTGACAGATGATTCCATTTGTTTGACGACATATGATTCACATTGTATGCTGACAGATGATTTCATTGGTATGCTGACAGATGATTCCCTTTGTTTGACGACAGATAATTCACGTTGTATGCTGACAGATGATTTCATTGGTATGCTGACAGGTGATTCCCTTTTTCTGACGACAGATGATTGACGTTGTATGCTGACAGATGATTCCATTGGTATGTTGACAGGTCATTCCATTTGCTTGACGACAGATGATTCACGTTGTATGTTGATAGATGATTCCATTGGTATGCTGACAGATAATTCCCTTTGTTTGACGACATATGATTCACGTTGTATGCTGACGGATGATTCCATTGGTATGCTGACAGGTGATTCCCTTTGTTTGACGACAGATGATTCACGTTGTATTCTGACAGATGATTCCATTGGTATGCTGACAGATGATTCCCTTTGTTTGACGACAGATGATCCAAGATGTATGCTCACAGATGATTCCATTGGTATGCTGACAGATGATTCCATTTGTTTGACGACATATGATTCACGTTGTATGCTGACAGATGATTACATTGGTATGCTGACAGATGATTCCCTTTGTTTGACGACAGATGATTCACGTTGTATGCTGACAGATGATTCCATTGGTATGCTGACAGATGATTCCCTTTGTTTGACGACATATGATTCACGTTGTATGCTGGCGGATGATTCCATTGGTATGCTGACAGGTGATTCCCTTTGTTTGACGACAGATGATTCACGTTGTATGCTGACAGATGATTCCATTGGTATGCTGACAGATGATTCCCTTTGTTTGATGACAGATGAACACGCTTGCACCTTCTGAATGACAAGAAATGTTGCTATGTTTAGTAACACATGAATCTATGTTATACGAATGGGAAAGAAAACAAAAACAATATTCGTTGTTACTTTGGATTGTAAATGACTTATGATAGGGAATATTAGAATGGTATCAGTTCCTAAAAAATAAGAAATTCCTACTTCTGTAAAGACATTTCATCTCGCAGAGGCAATTGAACGTGTCTACGTAAGGACCGTCAGGGAACCATGATATTCAATGAAGTTTATGAAACTAGTAATGTCTGTAACCATTTGTTAAGCAGAAACCTGGTGCATATGGTTCATATTTGGCCATAATTCTCTAAAAATGATCACTACATTGTAAATTTGTGCGATTTTTATCAATCTATATTGAAACAATAATATATGGAATAGTACTCTCTGATAAATTGAAGTATCGATAGTTCCATACCAATTTCAATACTTTTGGAAGCAGGGTCAATGCCTAGACTATAAAATATGTTCCAATTTGTCTCTTTAAATGACACGACTTGTTGTAGATTCTAGTGCATATGTACTCAATATGTTGTAATCGAATCCTGAAAATGACTTGCATGTCACCGTAATGAAATTGTAATTTGATATTAAACGGTGATATCAGCGTGATACACCATGACATTATTACTTCAATAATCAATAGGAAGATGTAAATAACATTTTGAAAATATTATTTTCAAAAAGGGAGATAATTGATATTTTGTGCATATTATGCTGTAATGGAGCATTAATGACTACAAACTGTTGGTTATGAGTATGCTACAGGCTGTCTTATATGTTCATGTTGTATGACATTCCACAAATACCAGGGTTTGCTCTACGTCGCGTCTTTTGGGGGTATTCTAGTATTTGCTTCGTTGCGGGCAACCAACATAACAGTGTTAAGCTCCGCATCAGAGAAATTAAGTCACTTATCTACACTCATGAGTTACATCGGGTATGGTTAGTTTTATTTCTTTATAGCCAAGAGTGAGCCATTTTTCGCAACTCCTTAAGAGAAGGATGTGCTGATGATGCTGGATAATATACGTTTCACTACGATTATTAGTGGTTTATGATTTGCTATAAAATCGAATAAGTTAAATCTGAAATTATAGGAATCAGAGATATCAGCAAATTTGATGATCAACTGGTATACGCCATTTAAAAGCAGTGAAACACTTTTCGCAAATGACAAGATCTGATAACGATAAAAAAAAGTTGCTTTGATCTTATTATGTTTTGACACTGTGGAAAAATATGGCAGTAGTAGAGAGGAGGTTACAAAGTCACATTTGAGGAGGAGCTACCAGAAGTGACGTCATCGGCCCTTACCCGAAGTGACGTATGTCATGTGACCGGAAGTGACGTCACCGGTAGTCACGTGTCCGGAAGAGGCCAGGCCCGGAACAGGAAGTGATCGCGTTCGCATGCGCAACCAGTACATTTTGTGCTACTACTACAGTAGTACAAAATGTAGTACAGTAGTACAAGTACCATGGCTACCGGAAGTGACCGAAGGGGTTCCCTTGGGTGCGTGCATGAGCTACCGGAAATTGCGCAATATCCGCCCTAGTGGGTCCTTTTGACCGGAAGGGACGTCACCGAAAGTGACGTCATGAACCGTAGGACTTCCCCTGGACTTTTCCTATATTTTCTCTCTATGACGTCCGCGTCTATCATTTTCTAATAATATTGCAAAAACGAACAATTAATGAATAAAACGTTAACAGATCTCTGAAAATATAACAAAAAGGCAAAAAATATCCGATGTTTAATTGTTATACACTGATTTGCAGTTCTTTTTGAAATATTTGTTTGGCCCTGGAACCAAAATCTCATGGCCTGGTGACCTTCTATTGGGTGACTTAGGGGATCAAATGTACCATTTGATTCTTAGAAATACCACAGTGAGAACGCGGACGTGGAGTACTACACAACATAGCCGAAAACACCGTAGGTGATAACCATTATTGAAATATATTATATTATATGAAAATAAAATGGCGGGAAGATAACCAGGGCTTCCGATCACGTCATTTCCGGTCAGGGCCGATGACGTCACTTCCGGTAGCTCCTCCTCAGATGTGACTTTGTAACCTCCTCTCTACTACTTATGGCATACCAATAATATGACGTCATGACGGTGACGACCTATATTCTTTATAGTTCTTTCTTGAGAGAAGAATTACAATTTGTAGATGTTATCACATACAATATATATATTAAATTTATGTTTTTTCCATGAAACTATAGTTTGCGTGTTAATATACCACTGGAAGCTCTGTATTAGCTTGCTACATACCAAATTCATTTAACAGCGTTATGTTTTCATTGAAACAGGGTGGACTTTCTGAATATATTTGCCATTATATTGCATTTACTGATCAGATGAAATGTGCATATCCGAATAAAATACTGACAAATGGCTGCAGTTCCGGATGAAAACATTTTAGACATCAATGGTATGAGTTTTGATCCTGACACAGCTGTGGAGAACCAATCTGCAGTGCAATGCAATTGTTTAGGTCAATCAAGCAAATGTGCTTTCTTCTATTAGAGAAGTATCGTAGAATGATCCTACAATAAAGATGTAACTGATAATATAGTTCACCGTGTAGATAACAAGACAAAACCAAATAAGATGATCTAATTTAGTCTTCTTGTGACACTTGGATCAATTAAGTTATAGTCTTCCTCATGACGTACAATAATATTAGTCCGTCGTCTTCTGACGTCATAACAGTGTGATACTTATTTGTATCTCATATGTTCCTTTACGTGTAGGAATCGTATTATTATCCAACATTGGGAGCTTTGTTGAGATATTTGGATATAGCATTAACATAGCCAACAGAAATTAGTGTAGGAGAAGAATAATCTCAAAATCTATGCCATATGTATATACCACGGGGTTTCTTTGAAAAGAGAAGGTTTTTCATAATGCATTGTCCTTTCTCTATGAAAACTATCCAAATTGACTGAAGTTTTAAAAATAAAGGTTTGCAGATACCAAAGGTGTAATCAGTCGTAAATTGAGGAAGAACAAACAATAGGATGGACAAAATGAAAAGGAGAAATCAAAGATTGATCAACACGAACCGCAAAAAACATTTTTGTGAGCTCAGGTGCTCCGATAGGGTAAACAATGCCTGCTCCACTGGTAGCGCCCGTCGTATCTCTGTTTAACGACATGAACATCACACGATATGGAAATCGTGTTACACACCAATATACGTAATAAATACACATTGTTTGCTCAGGTGCTCAGGTTGTGTAAACTTATATTATATTTAAGCTAAAGTTAAAGTATTTTAACGGAAAAAAAATTCAAATAACTATTTGTTTGACATTTACAGATGGCATAAAATAGAGAAATGTAATGATTATTTCGTGTAGAGCTACTGGAACCATTGTCAATATAAACTTTGTACTTCCCAATCTGTGCTTAACATTGAATGTGAACTGATATCAATCATAACAAGTTGTCTAAGTCATAACGAAAATATATGACACCATAAATAAGAAAAAGTATCCAATCGAAGTAAATCGTACATTTACTTTATACAAGCGCGTGTCATGCTAAATTTGATTAAATTGCTTGGAAAATAAAACTAGCAATTTCAACTTCATTAATGCTTAAGCATTCGTCATAAAATGTTGGTTATATAATATTTCCGAGTAATTTACCATTAGATGTTAATAGATTATGAATTTTATTTCTATGTAGTAAATGGTGCATACATGAATGTTCTATGTAGTTTTAAATGATACAAATGCAAGTTAATTTAGTACGAGTGATTACAAATATTGAGAGATGTGCCTACATTCTAATAATTTACCCGTGGTATGTCCTTTTATTTATTTTCAAATTTATTGTACATTATGAGATCACTGACATTTGAATTTTGATTTTTTTTTTCAATTTGTCTGTTGCAAAAACGATATTGCTCATAAAAGGACATATGACACTTTACGTGCATTTGAAAATTAAACCCCAGAACAACCTGAACATTTATCAAGTCATGTGATATTCTAATCTACATAATTTATTATCTAAAGCAATACATTAATGCACGAATATAGTTTCTTATTTCAAATTTTGATATTAAAAAAAAGTAGTAATGTCTTTTCCAACCCATATATCAGATCAGAAATATAATTTGAGAGAATAAGTACCGAATACGAGGATTATTGTATTATAATTGACAATGTCAAAACTCGAGGATTATTGTATTATAATTGACAATGTCAAAACTCTGGGTCTAAACCTAGGGCTATAACTGTGAACTTTGAGTTTTAAGTACGAAGTCCATATCGAGTTATTTTGTATTGACTTAGAACATTGATGTAATTAAAATAGTGTTGAAAGCAGCGTTGAACAAGTATAACGGTAACGCTAAAACAAAGTAGCGATGAACAAGTATAACGGTAGTGCTAAAACAAAGTAGCGATGAACAAGTATAACGGTAGTGCTAAAACAAAGTAGCGATGAACAAGTATAACGGTAGTGCTAAAACAAAGTAGCGATGAACAAGTATAACGGTAGTGCTAAAACAAAGTAGCGATGAACAAGTATAACGGTAACGCTAAAACAAAGTAGCGATGAACAAGTATAACGGTAGTGCTAAAACAAAGTAGCGATGAACAAGTATAACGGTAGTGCTAAAACAAAGTAGCGATGAACAAGTATAACGGTAGTGCTAAAACAAAGTAGCGATGAACAAGTATAACGGTAGTGCTAAAACAAAGTAGCGATGAACAAGTATAACGGTAGTGCTAAAACAAAGTAGCGATGAACAAGTATAACGGTAGTGCTAAAACAAAGTAGCGATGAACAAGTATAACGGTAGTGCTAAAACAAAGTAGCGATGAACAAGTATAACGGTAGTGCTAAAACAAAGTAGCGATGAACAAGTATAACGGTAGTGCTAAAACAAAAACGCAAGTTGTGTTAATGAGGAGACAGTTCAACCAACAAATAAGAATCGATTTAAAAATAACAAGATAACAACAATACATCTCGAAGCAATTAAAAACAACATGAAATTCGTCTTTAAATCGGGTAAATTTAGGTTTAATGTGAGTAAATTCGCTTTTACTCGAGTAAATTCTCCTGTAATTCCAGTAAATTTGTCTAATTCGGGTAAATTCGCCTTTAATTCGAGTAAAGCTGTCTAATTCGGGTATATTCGTCTTTAATTCGAGAAAGTTCGTCTTTAATTCTGGTACATTTGTCTTTAATTCAAGTTAGCAATTACTGATCTTCATATCACTGTCACAGTTTAACACTATAGAACGAATTCTAAAGCCCAATTGTTATTGGAACAAATAAAACATGAGACGAGATAACATTGAATAAACAAAACATTTTACACGACACAATGATGGATAAAATAAACATACTATGGTTGTAGCAGAAAAATACATTACAATTGTTTCACTTAAAATATCTTAAATATATAACTCCAATAAGAGACATGGAATCATTCAACCTAATTAAATATTGAATTTGTAGAATTCTAAATGTGAAGTGATCAGTTGTCTGAAAGAACCATGTTTTATTACCTCACAATGACTCGTAAATTATACTGATGGGATTTGTAATTTAATAATGTATTTCCCTTCCTATTAGATATATGTGCTCTCATTATGCATTCTGTATGCTCTATATACTTCTATAAGTTAGATGTAATTTGCTTTTTTTTTTACATAAATTAAATTTAAGTACAAATAAAATAAAAAATAAAAAATACCACACCGTCAGAATAGTTTTAAAATCTAATAGACAAATAGTAGAATCATGGACTTCAAAAAACATGATATTTATTTTTAAAATACAATTTACCACAAGAAAACGAAATAAGAGATATTCTTTGGACAGTTTAGGAAATCATGGAGAAATCTGATCAATTACGGTAATCAAATAATGTGTTTATTTTTAAAATAGGGATAATTGTGTTTATCACCATAATCAGATTGTAGACGTACACTAATCTATGATTTTATTGAAGTAGAAATAGTCAACTCCTTTGCTCGAAAAAAAACATGTTCTTGATAACCCTTCACTAGACCTGATCCTGTCAATCTGTCTGAGACATGTCTTGTTACCAATTATCTACGATATAACCGTCTTGTTATTAGTAAGAATTTGTGTTTAAACCCTAACAATATCTGTCTGTATAATGTAGATACAGACTCTGGAATACATTACATTTCTTCACATGACTAACAATGACCGGATGATAGGCAATACAACTAAGTTCAATATTGTCTATCAAACTACATATTTGATTTTCCTTGACATGTTTGTAATAAATGGTAGTGAACATGAATATACCCATCCACAGAGTAAATATAGATATATACTGTATACATATGTTACCTTAACCGAATTTCGTTTTCATGCTCCCAAACACTTTTAAATTATTTGGCTTTCAAATATTTTGTCTTTGAGCGACACCTGATAAAGTTTATTCCAGAATCTGAGTGACATGTACAATGTGTGTTAATATCAAACAATACATTCCCAATAACGTATAGATTTATGAAGGTTTTCCATGTGTAGGTAGATAACACCATTGAAAAATATTAAAGTTCTAAGTATAGATGTATTAGAACAAGAACAAGATTAGTTGTCATGCTATAGTATGGGTTTGTTTTAGATTTGCTTTGTAACTGTAGAGCAAGAGTTTGAAGATACCAAGGATTAATCAGAATCCGTATATCGAAGAAGAACAGACAAGTCAATAGCCAAAAGAAGATACTATTCTTCGTATTTGTTGTTTTGTGTCTGTTCTTTTTTTTTGGTTAATATCTAATTAACCTAGTTTGCTTTCAAATATCAGTCGACCACATTTAAAATGAATTATTATTACATTTGATGTCTAATATTGACTAAAACATTTGATGTCTAATATTGACTAAAACATGTGATGTCTAATAGTGACTAAAACATTTGATGTCTAATATTGACTAAAACATTTGATGTCTAATATTGACTAAAACATTTAATGTCTAATATTGACTAACACATTTGATGTCTAATATTGACTAAAACATTTGATGTCTAATATTGACTAAAACATGTGATGTCTAATATTGACTAAAACATTTGATGTCTAATATTGACTAAAACATTTAATGTCTAATATTGACTAAAACATTTGATGTCTAATATTGACTAAAACATTTGATGTCTAATAGTGACTAAAACATTTGATGTCTAATAGGTACTAAAACATTTGATATATAATATTGACTAAAACATTTGATGTCTAATATTGACTAAACATTTGATGTCTAATATTGACTAAAACATTTGATGTCTAATATTTACTAAAACATTTGATGTCTAATATTGACTAAAACATTTGATGTCTAATATTGACTAAAACATTTGATGTCTAATATTGACTAAAACATTTGATGTCTAATAGTGACTAAAACATTTGATGTCTAATATTGACTAAAACATTTGATGTCTAATATTGACTAAAACATTTGATGTCTAATAGTGACTAAAACATTTGATGTCTAATAGTGACTAAAACATTTGATGTCTAATAGTGACTAAAACATTTGATGTCTAATAGTGACTAAAACATTTAATGTCTAATATTGACTAAAACATTTGATGTCTAATAGTGACTAAAACATTTGATGGTCGGAAAATATAAATAAAATATAGTCAGACAAAATGACGTTATTCTCCTAGATAATGGAGACAATCACATTGTTAGGGCCTTTGTTAGTTAAAGAAATCCCTCAAGATATTTAATGTGGTTACAATAGCCGTTATTACCTCATGATATATGTATTACTATTGCTAGTGACACTCCTAATAAGTATTTGTAGAAACATCGTGCGATAAAACACCCCCATAAGGTTTCACCTCTTGTCTAAATGTTATCAATACAGTCTTTATAAGATAAGTGTTTATTAGTCAAGACAATCATAGCTGACAAACTGAACCCACCCAATTCACCATAATATTGGTAGCAGACAGATGGCATAACTAGACCCCAATTATATTGATTTGAAAATATTGGGTCTACAAATTTCAATAACCACCACAAACAAGCTTAGATATTTATTTAAAGAACGCAAATATGATCGATGTTTTGTTATTTGTTTTGGTATAGGGACTGTATTAAACAACTGATATGGTTAAAGTATAATATATACCTATAATATATATATTCTTTACAAAATTGTGCAGCAATGAATACATTGATAATGTGTAAATCCATATACTGATGACTGACTGATGTTTATTTATCAAATGAGCAGTATTTGAGCTATATTCATGACAAGACATTAGAGCTGTGTCCCACAGCGGAAGCCCATTTTCTATTCCGTGGAATGGAAGGAAGCAAAATGGTTGACGACATTTCCATTTTGTATATCTCATTTAAAGGCATAACAAAGTAACTTTCGAAAACATGAGCGGCGTTCAACACGTTGACAATATCACGCATGGACATGAATTAAACCTGGCACAAATTTGTTTGCCAGCAACTTATATGTAGCACTTCGTTGTACTTCTTGTGTATTAGAAGTCCGTTTTCACTCTCGTTTGTTTAGATTTTGTGGATGGACTGCTGTTCTGGTGTTTGGTATCCAGATCCCCGCTTCACTTGGATAATTCTTCCATGTTTGATATTCTGCGTTCGTCTCAAACGGAGATAGATTTTCTTCACCAATAAAACTCACTACAACGATAAAGCTGAAACATTGTTGAAATTAATAATAAATACCTATACCCACAACAAACAATTAAAGAAAAAAACGTTCATATAAAATAAAAAAAAAATTATGCTAAAATACTGGAGATTGTTCACGAAATCAACAAAATTGCTTCCTTAGAAAATAATGTCGAACAGAATTCAAAATTACAAGGCACCAAAGAATGTCAATGATACCAGAAAAACAGATCCAACCATAGTTATTTACAATTATCTATTAGTGTGACAGATCAAAACATTTCACAAAATAATTATGGTCACATTCTCGTCATGGAGTTGCATTGAATACAATAAAGTTACTTAATGTGAAATCATATGGCTAACATTCGGTGTTGTGTTGTAAAATATGGTGAACACTGAAAAATTAATATTTAAATTTAAATAACTAGATTGTCTTTTGAAATTTAACTGACCGATATGAATACGAACCAACGTTATCAGTATGATTGGTATATACACAACGAAAAAAGTTAAGCACCCCCTGATATATTAAAACATAATAAGTTACACTAAGCTTAGATTCTAATATTTATATTGGTTATAGCAAGAACAATGTTCCATTAAAAAGATGTGCTCACACAGGTGTGACCATTATGTCTAATATCCACTAGTCATGCACGTGAACCATGCCTCTCACGCATTACTCAAAATTCAGTATGTTCACGCTTCGAATTTGGGTATTTAAGTCCGGTGTTTTAAAAAAATTATTCATTCTCAGTAAACATGGTACGAAGGCGAATATCAGAAGCACAATGATGGAAAATAATCGGCATGCATACAACAGGGATGTCATTCAAAGCTATTGGACGTCAGATGGCCTACCACTATACTGTAGTCAGCCAACTGATGAGAAAACACACACAAACTAACAACGTAAAAGACTTGCCAAGATCCGGCAGACCACGGGTAACATCTGATCGTGACGACATGGTATTGCAGCGCTTGGTTAGACGGGTGCCATTCGTAACCAGTCCCGTACTCAACCAACACTGACTGCCCAATAGACGTCTGTCAACAAGAACAGTTATCAGCGGGACTTAAGTCAAGGAGAGTCATTTTAACGTCCACTGTTGGCAGACCGACATCGACGAACACATTTGGCATGGTGATTAGCACGACGTGGTTGGAATTTAAGGACATGGCGCAAGATCCATTGGTCAGACGAGAGCCGGTTTCTACTTCATGTAACCGACGGCCGGATGAGGGTTTGGAGAAATAAAAATACAGCCTATACCCCAAGGAACATCCAGCCAACTGTCCCTTACGGTGGAGGCTCAGTAATGGTTTGGGGGTGTATCTCTCATGACTGCAAGCTGGATTTAGTCATCATACAAGGTAACCTAACTGGTGATCAGTACATCAGAGACGTCTTGCAACCAGTTGTTATCCCCCATTTCGACAACCACCCATTAGGTAGCTAAAAGGCCTGTGTATATGGATGACAACGCCAGGCCTCATCGTTCAAGAGCAGTAACCGCCTACCTCCAAAGCAAAGCCGTGACTTCTGTTCCTTGGCCAGCCATGAGCCCGGATTTGAATCCCATAGAGCATATTTGGGACATGTTAGGCCGTCGTATAGAGGCTCGGGAACCTCCTGTGCAAACAATTCGTCAGTTGGAAGAAGCATTGCATCGGGAATGGCAGCAGCTATCACAACAGGACATCCGACGTCTAACTGGAGGGATGAGACGCAGGGTTGAGACCGTCATTCAAGCACATGGGGGTTACACCCGGTACTGAACTTTGAACAATAGATGTCGTCAAGGGATTCATAAATGACGTCTTGAAAGTGAAATGACAATCCTATCGTGCTTTTTGAACTGTGAAGGTCAATTCTTAAATGGACATGTTTTACTGCAAAAACTCGCCTTGTGATATTGTCATTAAATATTCATTAAATTAACAATTTTCTTGATTTTATTTTGTGGTTTATTACAGCCAATGTAATATCCTAACAGGTCACCATTGCGTTCTGGAGATTATCTGGTCAGTAATCTCGTGATACGTGTATCATTTGTCATTTCCAAAAAACATGGGGGTGCTTAACTATTTTCTTTTATGTATATTTCTATTATTGTTATCGAGTCAATCCGTCATAGAAGTTTTATCGGTAGGACATTAACCCATATCGGCGATATTCAGTGCTATTCCCAAGGGTGATAATTATGCATATAAATAAACATCCACAACTGATGACAAATTGATACATGTTTGTATAGTATGATTTATAATAGTTAGTGTTAATTGTACATAGAAGAAAACAGTGAAAATTAATTACAGATTGATGCATCTGATACGTGTTAATTGTCTTCTTGATGAAAATGCACCTCTTTAGTGTACAGATAGCATCATTTAACTACAGACCATATCAAATATATATTTAATGAGAAAATCGATGTCATTTGAAATGAATTAGTTGGTGTAAATTAGAATTGTACGTTGATAGCATATACATATAAATAAGAACAACAGTTTACTGAAATTCCTTTACATCAAAGATATCGGTTCCAACACACACTTTGTTTCTTCTCTTTCTGTGGTGAAGTCGTATATTTGGCATTTAATTTAACAGTATCTCTATAGAGATCTAAAATATAATTTCAAAGTGTAAGGAATGTTTGTTGAATGCATTTGTTGTCGAGATAAATTATCTCATTTGCAGTAATATATAGCTTTTCAATCTAGTTTGCTTGACAGTGACAAAACTCTTTGTTCAACGCAATTGCCTACTACAAATTTGTTTCCCCAATTGAAAAGTGATGTATCCTTTTTTGGTACATACGTAAAGACCATAGTAACTAATTTAAATAATCAATCAACTGTCTGACCAAAAAAACAATAGTTTTCACTGAAATCCAAAAATGTTCCCCTTGGGGCGCATTTTCTAAATTGAAAAAAGTCGTAACACTGTGTGATCTCGTAAAACTATGTGTTTGTTTGTATGTTTAATAATACAAGGATGCAGTTATTCAGATTGTCATGCCAAGTATAATTATTACTATGGTGCATTGTTTATTGTTCGTGTTCCTCATTATATGTCGTACACGTACATGTTTTAAGATTGGGTAAGGATAAAACTATAGCCATTTTTTTTAATCGAAAAAGAGTCTTTAACCTACAAGAAGCTTGACGCTCTCAGCATACGGTGCCCACTATGTTTGACAGCCATATTGTCCGTATTATAAACTTGCAATCCTACCTCATCGAGAGCACATGCCCTTTTCGACACACGGGGATTAGTGGGTCAAGTCATGGGATCCATCACCAATTTCCATACAATCTCTTCGGACGGGGGTACTCAGCGTTCGTTCTATCTGTGGATATGCAAGAGAACTATCGCTTCAATCAGTATCATGTAGATTAAGCATGTTATTTTTTCCCCATATATAACGACAATTTAATCAATTTTCTTGCACATTTAAGAAATTCATTTCTGTTCAAATAGCGGAAGAATATCTTTCTGATCACAGTCGGGTTATCGTTAATTTAATTGAATTTTATAGGTTTAAAATTTGTTTGAAAATCCTTCGTGACAAGACATCGACACTCATTAAAACAAATGCGGATTAAACTCTGAACATAGAAAAGCTTTTATATTTATGTGATGCGGATGAACATAACATGATGGTTGACAAAGAAGTAAAATAAAATGAAATTGTTCTAGGCGCTGTTCTGTGGAATTGAAAGTGCATAGAAATAAAAACTGTAACAAAACTGTTGAAACAGAATAGTTTTAAGGAATGCATGCAAATCAAACGGATTGAGAATGATGACATTTACGTAATTTGATTTGGGACAAGGCATAACTTTCATATCAAACCTGCGGTTGTGATTCATTAAATCATCGTATGATGATTATAACTTGAAATGTAACATTTCCGGAAAACAAAACAAAAACAATTTAATTTTAACTTACACGAAATACTATCACTGTTAAAGTCATACAGTACTTTGTATTGATCACCAGTAAATACAACATTACTGTCTTCTGGTTGGTAGTTATAAAAGACACTGACTTACAGCTCCTTGTAAGGTTGAATTAGTTGTGCAGTGTATATATAAAACATCTTCCCCCTCATGTTGTATGTTTATCTACCAGTATTACATATATGTCTTGTGTTGTAGCTTAATAAAATGAACCATTTGCACAGAAGCAGTGTTTAGTTTTGATTAAGCGACGTACCTGTTCTTATTACTAAAAACCGGTGACCTCACGTGCTCCGGAAGGGTAGGCAGTCCCTGCTCCACCAGTGGCACTCGTCGTTATCCATCTCTTCAGAATATGTATGGGGGCGATCATGAGATCGTTAATCCATAATAAAATGAAATACCAAATTCTCAGTCGGTTTCAGTCACGTGTTCCATGAAATATTAGATTCTCTGGTTTGCTTTGGGTATTAGGACTTCACGACGTGTGTAATTAATTGGACAGAAAATACTGTTTATTTGACGTTAAGCAATCAATCAATTAATCTTTTACGGTATAACTGTCATGTACACTTGACTGCCAAGTCCATTATAGTTCATTTATGTAATAGTTGAATAAGTTACACAATGCATCATTATTGAAATATTCTCTCTAATGAAACATCCGGGTATATAGAACTAGGAACTAGTTTGTTCTGAAAGGGGCGACCGTTAGTTGTATGGGACGAACCAAATACAAAACTCACCATACGAGGGTAATCAGTGCCTCTTGTATGGAGAATGTCAGGCCTATTTCACGACAAAGACAGTTTACCCCAGCTCCTTATGAACAATAGCGTGTTAAGTCTGTAGAAGTCTGTAGATATACCAAACAGATAACAGGAACAAGCCGTAAAACAAATATGAACAGAAAATACACTGGCCATACGAAAAAGGACAAACAGACAAACCATGGTTCACAAAGATGGAATAACACAAATCACACTAAAACCCGGAGGTGAACTCCTTGATCAGGTACTCAGGAAGAATAGGCAGTTCCTCTCCATTAGTGTCACTCGTTGACATTCATCCCTTCAGATGATTTATGGTGGCCATCATGAGTTCGTTAATCCATAATGATATGAATTACCAATTTCTCAGCCGATTTCAATCACGTGTTCCATGAGATATTAGATTCGCTGGCCTGCTTTGGGTATTAAGACTTCACGACGTGTGTAATTTATGGGTCAGACAATATTGTTTATTTGACGTTCAACAATCAATCATTTAATCTTTTGACGGTATAGCTGTCATGTATCCTTGACTACCAACCCCATTATAGTTCATTTATGCAAGAGTCGAATAAGTTACAGAATGCATCATTATTAAAATATTCTCTCTAAGGAGACATCGGGGTTGATAGAACTAGGACGCAGTTTGTTCTGAAAGGTTTGTCCGCTAGTTGTATGGGACGAAGGAAATTCAAAACTCACCTTACGACGGAACGTTAATTAGGGAGTCTCGTATGGAATATATCAGGCGTCGCTCACGTGAAAGACAGTTTGCCGCAACTCCTTATCAACAATAGCATATTTAGTATATCGCAGTCTGTAGAATAGTAAAATGTTATCTATATGATATATTGTTGTAAGAAAAAGTTGAAAATATCGAACAGATAACAGGAACAAGCTGTAAATCAAATATGAACAGACAATACACTGGCCAAATGAAATAGGACAAAAGGCAAACCATGGTTCACAAAGATGGAACAACATGTATCACACTAAAACCCGGAAGTGAACTCCAGGTGCTCAGGAAGAGTGCGCAGCTCCTGTACCACTAGTGACAATCGTAAACTTGAATGTTCAGGTTGTAGTTATAGTCCAATCCTGAGGTGGTGAAAGGTGTTACACAACAATATTCACCGAAATTTATGTGAGCAACAATAATACCTTACTGAAATAATGTCTGACATTATATTTCTAAGATATGACACGTTCTTTTCAAACGACTACAATCTCATCACGAACGAATGCAGCTTAAAATGTTTCGTCGAATCATATCACAAAACAAAAATAAAAGTCAAAAGGTCAACACTCTAGAGGTCTTTCAGAGCTACATGAACAAAACTGATGAAAGATCATGTTCAGGTCCATGATAGAGTTGGAAATTTAAACAAAGACCGCAGCGAGACAATAAATGAGGCATTGGACGAGACTTCCTACCAGCCTCGAACATATGCAAGTCGATGTCTTGAAATATTAAAAGATCTTTACTAGTTCAAGCACCCATTCCTATTGTTTGTTATCTAATAAAAAACTACACTTAAAAGAATGATATTTTTACTTTAAATATACTGTTTGCATATGTTGACAAGGATGAACGATCTGCAGGAGGTCAACCATCCTTGTCAAAAATAGCGTAATACATTGTCATGTTGATCTTAAAACGAATCTATAACATTTGTACACATATGCGAAGATAACTACAACTATGTGTTCCATGTTACACAGCCAACAGATCCATTACCTGTTATGTACATCTTAATTGAAGATTTTATTTTACGACGTTTCTCGAATAATGAACATAGACTGGCCATAATTTCATTTAAAGACGATTAAGTTGCAATATGGCACGAATGGCAAACTTTGATAATGTAATGGCTATTACTTTGATTTTGCAGGGGTAGTCACAACGTTGCGTCACACAGTCATTTGGGGTGCATGAGTCATCGATAACTGTTTTATTTAGGCATGCTATAGCCACTGAAAGATTAGACCAGTAGATCAGCACTTGTGGTCATAACGTCATACGTATCTTACTAAGTTGGTCCGCAACTTACAAATAGGCGACATCAACGTCGATTTAAATGGCTGCGGATTTCCAGGACAATTTTTGCAGCTATAAGAAATCGAGATCGTGTCATCTCGCCTTACATTCTTTCACTTATTCATGTGCGTAGCCTAACGTTGCAGCAAGCTAATGCGAGGCCACATATTTCTTTGGTTTTTTTGTTACTTCCTTAACTAAAACAAAATACTTGTTCTCAGTTGGCCACCACTTTAGTTAATATTTCTTACCGATCAAACCTTTGTGAGACGAATTGGACAGGAGGGTCAGAAATACTTCATTGTCACCCTTTTCTGCTTCATCAGTGGAATAACATTCAACAAAGGACTGGCAACAAGTCAAAGATAACAAATGTAAGACCAACTGTCAGAGATTGATTTGTTTACTGGATATTCTTTAAGATAAATACGTTTTCACGTTATCAATGAGAACGACGCTTGTTTCAAGACAAACAAAATCCCAAACAATAAAATAAACACCAATAAAACATTTCAAACATCAAACAGCCAAAATAAACAGTCTTGCTTTCTCCGCTAGTATTGTATAATCATACAAACAAGAATCCGTCTAATATTTGGTTTTCTTTTTTTTTTCATATTAAAATAGTCTTTTGATTTATTACTTCAGTTTATAAATGACATGTAAACTCCATGTTTGCCATCTCTGAACATGTTTAATGAGTCAGACAATAGGCAAATACCACATGGACAAGATTTATGGCAAATCGTATATAACCACTGCTATATTACATTTCTTTTATGTATTTAATCGGCAAGGTGATCAATCTGATTGAAAATAACAGGACGATTTGATGTTTTTGTGAACAATCTGAGGTCATCTATTAAAGTAGAATGGTGGTTATTAGTGGTAACATTTAGACATGTGTGGTAAAAAGGGGGGGAATCTGAGATGTGTATTTGGGTATTCGTTGTTTAAAGTGACAGTAGGTATGTACTGTAGTCGACATCATCAAACTGAATTCTACACGTTATTGTTCAAACAATGTAGCCTATTAATCGGACTGCAAAAGTATTCTTGTTACTACGTCTTATTGTTATCTATTTGGATTTTATGTAAGGTGTTATTATTACAATCTTGTAAGTAAGGGAAATTTTTTAATATACCATTTTTTTTTCTTCTTCATTATGATGAAACAAATCAAAATTATTGTTTGATTGATTGATTACTGTTTGATACCATGTGTGCAGTATTTCAACTATATACCTGACGAAAATATGTTTACAAACAATAAATCAAGTTGATAAAATAAAAGATTAGAATAAGTCTGTGTATCAATGTAAAACTGAGACAATAGGTAGAGTCGGAATCTTTAGTCTTCGAAAGTGTCACAAAACGACCAACACATTGTTTCTCATTAGGAACAAGTGCATTTGCCAACACGGGGCACTCATTTGAGTTGAAAGCCTAAAGGCATTGTGTGTATTTAGTTCCTCCTGTAGAACTACTATGTAGTGGAAGCTTATTTAGGAAGTCAATAAATTTAAATATTCCCATTGTAATGTCACTATTCCGTTCTTCTTTCCTCTTTCATATTACCTGATTTTTAACATGAGTACCGGAACATATGTCACTAATGGAGCGAAACTGCTCATGCTGCTCAATCTTATGTTTTCTGTGTAATGTTTTGCCGACCATTGTTTCTGTTGTTTTTTCCTTTCCCTTTAGTCATTGTATTAGCTGTTCTGTGATTTACGGCGGATTCTATCAACGCCATTCGAATCTTCATTTTTCTTCTTAAAGATACTGTAGAGAGAATTATGGAAAAAGATTACATGAACATTAACACAACAAATAGAGATAGAGAGAGAGACCAAGTACCCAGACGACCTAGAATATGCATACAGATATTATTGCACGTCCCGTAAAGCACAATTTTGCAACGCCGCCGCAACATATCTCACATGAATAAGTATATATTTCAGGGAATAATATAAAGTTTAACAGCGTTTATTGTCTATGAAACCACAATCCAGGAAAACAAAGAAGTGAACAGCGGATTGAAACCGACAGGAAACTGGATTCGGTTAACTAGGCTAGATATCAGCGAACCAGTATCAATGCCGTAGAAATAATCAAAAGTATACATTCAACTACTTCGAAGATCACAAATTTGAGTATAGTCGGAAGACATTAATATGGTCAATGGGTTTTTAAGAATACATAGCATAGTGTAGAAAGCCCACAATTAGAATTAACTATTCAAATGTTAAATTCTAGTTTATTTGTTTGTTTATGATGTCTAACGCCATTTTCAAGAATATTTCAGTTATATCGTGACAATGTAAGTGATGATTTGATTTTTAAAAATTCGAAATATGAAGATCATAATCAGCTACCGTGATCATTTTAATTGTCAGATTATTATTGTTATCCATCAACATACTACAGCGTCCATTAGATGGACGTCCATGTAATAATCATTGGCATAGTTCAAATATCTTACAAAAACGGATGTTCAACAATTGTAGGCCATAACATCGCATAGATTGATTTCTGTAAAACAATGTCGGATGATTATATATGGTAGACATATCAAAATTAAAACTTAGAAAGTTGAGAGCGAGTGATTGCTGTTTAACGCCAAATTAACAATTGTTCAGATACATCATGGCCAGAACAAGTTACATTTCCATGCGATGATGATCTAATGATGACCGCTTTGTTGAAATGTTATAGTGCTTGTTCACTAAACCAACTCCGCGAATAGACATGTTGCTACACTCGAACACAATTTCCTTATTCCTAGTCAACCAGTCTTTGATCTTACTCCTTAATGCTATGTGCTTAGCAACAACTGCCAATTATATAATCTTTGGTTCGGGGCTTGAATCCATGATCTACAGCACGCGAGGAGAACTTTGGATATAAAGTGGTTGCCATTTGAAACTGTCCTTTGAAATTGATATTGCAGTGTAGTGTTACAAAATGGTAGTTTAGATAAATAATATTTTACTTAAGTAACAATGTATATCTTTATGGTGTGTTTTATTTTTGTATCTATCTATCTTCTTTAAAAAATAAGCAAATTACATTCCTGAAATATTTAGAAGATCATTATAAAGAGACCAATATTAAATATAATTTATTTATGCTTACCTAGCTGAAGATACATCTCAAAGGATATTCGTTATCATTTTCTTAATTCTTAAATTACATTTGATTTTGTAAAATTTTTAATCTATTCATTCAGATGTTATTGATATGTTTCATCCATTGTTTCACGTACCTATAGTTTGTCAGTGACTTGCCACAGGTCGGTTGTTTGTCAGTAACTTGCCACAGGTTGGTTGTTTTGTCGGGTACTCTGGTTTCCTCCACCATTAAAACTGCCCATCACGATATAACTGAAATATTGTTGAAAGTGGCGTTAAACACCATAACACTAACCTCTACAAAAATATATATCTAACCCATAATCGCTTACAAATCGTGTCTGTCATTTTAATATAGATTTAAATTTACCCATTAATACAAACCATGTTTTGAAATGGTGTGACTTACAAACACATTGATTGATTGACGGGTGCTTAACGCCAACCTCAGCAGTATTTCAGCTATATTGCGACGTGAACAAATCATACAAATATGAAGAGGCGTTTCGTCGTCATGCATAAAGGTATTACATTGTGAACTCACTCCCAAATGATGTTCTCGTTTTATTATATTTAGATTGAGTTTGTGTTGGTATTAAACCATAATCCTTTATATTCTACATATAAACGACTACATATTTTAACAATATAACATCAGAAACCTGAAACAATGGAGTAAAATGGGTAAAATCTAATCAACTCACCATACCCTTCATCTTATAATCAAGCTACGACATTACTTGACAGAAATCAAAAGAGATAATCCAATAAGAAGTACGATGGCAGGGTTGGTCCGAGTTCATGTCGTCAAATCTTTGATGGGTTTTCACTTTGCCATGTTTTAACGGTTTGTAATTGCGTTCATTAACATTGTATAAGTCTGGATGATGAATGATATTTGTCTGCATCAATAAATAATAAACAGACAAATAGTGTTCATTTATATCTATTTTTGAACTATTTTATGTCATCTTTTAATATTGATATTATATAACTGACAACTTCAAACTTATGTGTCCTTGGGACGCCGGTTTCTGACAACGATGTATAAGCTAAATATTAACTATTAGCCCGGTGACCAACTACGCAAAAGTCGCATTTTAACGGAGTTTAATTTCACTTCATACTATACGGCTAAAAATTGGCATACTTGTAGGAAAATGATTTTACTTTGATTTTAGACTGGTCGTCAAAAATTCGTATGGTGCAGTTTTCTAAAATTCTATGCATAGTTAGCAACATTTACTTAAATTTGGACCTCGAGTGGCTAACACTTTTGCTCCGGTATTTAAAAACTGTATAGAAATATATTTCTTCCGCATTGGATTCCAAGTTTGAATATAATGTTTTATGCATTAAGCGAAAAAACTAATACAATAAACCTATTATTGAAAAATAATAACAATAACAAATATTGTAAATGGGGTCATTTTGGAGTTTCACCAGATTTTAATTCTGTACAATAATGCGCCAGTTAATAAAATCTTTACCTTACTTAATTTTTCGGAAAGTTGTGTCCGGTCCCGGTAGATCTGAATACTTTGTTCACCATAATTATCTTGAACTTCGAGGCACCTTATGTTCGATTAATTTACGTTAACTATGGATTGATTTCTTTTGTATTTGTTGATGTGTCTTTGTTCTTTTGACTTTTAAATGTTGTTTGTTTGAATTTGAGGTTGTGGTGATAGTTATTTTTCATTTTTGTTCATTCTAAGAGGCAAATTTAGTTATTGAGTTGTAAGTTATTTCAATCGCCATATTCTTAGACTTGGGGGTTTTCACAGTTTGTCTTGTTTCTTATCTTCGATAGGGAAACTTTGGGCCGATGGCGGTCTTCGTGATCTTTTGGTTGATTCTGGCGTGTATGCTGGAAATACAGCTGAGCTTATGTTGGTTGGCAAAGAATTTAACAGGGATGTCAGGGGGTTCACACTTGTATTTGAAGCCATACAAGTTCTGTTTATCGCGGCATTCATACACTGGTGTAGGACATTTGACTACATCGATCAAATACCATCAGCGTTCTGGAATGCGCTGTTTGAATTTCATAGAAGTATCTGTGATCAGACGATTGAAACATCAGTACTACTAACTAAAGTTGAAGAATTGTTTGAAGACCATGTACAGCCTCTAATCGGTAAGTTTAGAAAATGGGGATGCGATGCATCATCTACATTCAAATACTGGGATATGTTTCTGATGGCTGTTCAAATTATGTTGTCAAATGTCGAGCAGAACGGGAGGGTGATTGGTCGGCACATCTGATGTCTTCATCAAAAATGTTGCCCTATTTCTTCATTACTAACCGTACGAATTACTCTAGATGGATGCCTGTATATGTACTTGATATGCTCGAACTTCCAGCCGAGATAAAATCAGTCTTTGAAAAAGGCGAGTTTTCCATTAGTCAAACATCCGGCAGCTTCAATGGTATTTGGAGTGATATGGGCACTGAAAAAACCATCATAAAAGGTTCGAAGGGCTCAGGTGGTATCGTAGGAATAACGAATCAGAAATCTGCCTTTGTTAGATGGACACTCACTAGACATTTCCTAGCATCATTTATTAGTGCAATGAACGACAGGACACGTATTAAAAGCACCAGCAATACCTCACATGAAGAAGAAATGAAGCAAACAACTTTTAAGCGAGATGAGGAACAAGTCCAAGCAATAGTAAGCCATTTGAGCGAAACCATGACTGACCCCTTTGATATAGAGGACCACCTTCCTTGTCTCATGAATATTTCTACAGGCATGCATGCTACCCAGAAGTACAGGATTCTTTGCTGTCTGCTTTCAACGAAGGTGAAAAAAGTGCAGAAACTTTGCTAACAGTGCTCTCTCTGTAGAAATACAAATCTGGTGAAATCATAACCGGTTATATCAATCCAAAAATTGTTTTCAGACGTGCTCTGGTTTTGGCCATTAGCAGAGATGATGTCATGATTGACAACATTCTTTCACATCCTGAAGGGCCTATCCCGGTGTCCATGTTCCATGAAGATGGTACAATGAGGAAATCTTGTAAATCAGATCTAGTGAAGCAGTTTGAAAATGAAGTTTCCCCTGTTCTTTCGTTGCCGGATTTTGACCCTTCGTTGACAACTTACATCATATGACGTAAAAGACTCCATCAAGTCGGCTGAAAGAGAGCATCGTACCAAAGTGACTGCTCATACAAAGGTGTTCCAAGTCATAGAAGGCAGAAATATTCCTGACTGGAAGAAATTTCTATCTGTCAAAGAAAACAAGCAGGCACTCATAAACTTTTTTGGTGACTTCATTGTCAAATTCAATCAAAGTAACCCATTAGTGCCCCTGGAAATCTGTATTACATTGCCGGTTCATTTGGAAATCCGGAAATTGTGAAAGTTGTCTCAGACCAGGAAGTCTGATTTTCCTGACTTGTACAGTGCTCAGGAAGAGGCGGACACCCGTATGATCCTCCAGGCTTTACATGCCGACAAAAGGCTCAAAGAATTGGGAAAGCAAGGCAGGATCATTATCAAAACCTCTGATACAGATGTGATTGTTCTCTGTATTTATTTTGATAAGCAGCTGACAAACACCAGTGAACTGTTGGTCCAAATGGGAAACGTTAGTAGTGTTAAGAACGGTCGTAGGTTTTTACCTATTCATGAACTATGTTCTTCTCTCTCAGAAATCACATGCAGAGTTCTTCCTGACGCACATGCTCTCTCTGGGTGTAACACTACCTCTTCCTTCTTTGGAAATGGCAAAACGTTAGTGTACAAAATACTGAAAGATGCAGCATCAGATTTCCAAGATTTAGACAATTTGGGAGATCGCGACAAAGATGTTGCTATTTCATGCTCTTCACGATTTGTAGCTAGGCTCTATGATAAGAAGTCTTGTGCATCCTCCCATCATAACATTAACAAACTTCGAGTAAAACTTGCTACAGGTCAGGATGCAAGTCTGGTTAGATTACCACCTTCAGAAGCGGCGCTTCGTCAGCATATTCTTCGTGCCTCATTCCAGACCAAAGTTTGGCATTCTTCCTGTCTGGCAAAACCACCTCTGCCTTCACCACTGGAATACGGATGGCGAACTGTCAAGGATTCTTTGCATCCAGTCTACTTTGAAGGAAACATATCAGCAGAATTTCTCCGTGATCTAGTGTGTTCATGCAAGTGGAAATCGCAATGTAAAAAGTCCTGTGTTTGTGCAGAGCAGAACCTTGCATGTACTGACTTATGTTCTTGCCAAGGATTAGAATCATGTAAAAACGTCCATTCATATACTATTGCAGAAGACGTTTAATGTTTAACATTACGTTTAACATAATCACGTACACTTTTTTTGACGAGGTGTTTCATTCATTGTTCTGCAAAAATCTTGTTTCGCTTAAGTCTTGTGTAGAACAGCTCCAATTTCCACATGAAAAAGGCAGTTCCAGTCACTCAGAATGCCTTGTACAGTTGTTTTACCTTATTTGTTGCTGATTTATATTCTGTTGATGCATTTTGTTGCATACAAGAAGTTGTGTTTTTGCTTTTAACCCACGTATAAGTATGTTTTGTATGAGTTAATGTTGCCAATTGGACATGTACCAACACAAATCTATGTGAATAAAACTTATATTCCTCATTATAATTTGGCTATTATTTATATTTATTTTCTAGAATACATATTTTTCTATATTTTCTTTACGCTTGGATAAGTTTTAATGGCTTTATTATCGACAGTTTGGAACATTACCAGGTTTTTAAGCGAAAACCCTCCCCCTTTTTGTGAAAACACATAAATTTGCACAGAACAATTATTTTTTGATGACATCCGACGTTTTAGATAGAAAATTGAATAAGGAAAACCAAATATGCAATTTTTCATCTTTCTTTAATGAAAAAGGGATTCTAACTGAAATTTGGTATTCAATGAACTTTTGTGTGAAAAATGTTTTTTTACCTTTGATCTTGATTTTTGAAAAACTGCACCATATTTTCTTTTGACGACCAAATTATTTTGAAAGTACGAACATTGCCGAGTCGAATGATATATGACACAGCCGTATAGTATTCATGACGATTAAATTTTGGAAATGATGTCTCTAGTCACCGGGCTGTATGACGTTAAACACCCAAAATATATACCATAGGAATATAATTTGATTATTTCCACCATCCGACAAGAATATAATTGAAGTTGATTCATAAATTATTTAGAATCCAATATAACTGACCGTAACGATATAACTGAAATAGTGCTAAAAGTGGCTTTAAACAACTTGACCCTAACCCTATATTTAGATTAGCAGAAAGGGACATTTTACATGTTGGTTCGTCAGGTTTAAAGACATATTTGGTTTTCCTTCATATATTACAAGAGACCATAATGCATGCGTTCGGTAGAAATTCCAGTTAGAAAATGGTATCATTTGTAGTGTGTAAAATGTAGCTCACATCGTTTATACAATAGAAAATATGATTTAAGACTAACTCTTAGGAACAATAGAGAATAGGACTTAACATTGACTCGTAGGGAAAATAGAGAACAGGGCATAACACTGTTTCTTAGGAACAATAAGGAAAATAAAATAAGGCTAACTCTTTATTCAACAATAAAGTAAGAAGATTTATTCCTCAATAAGAACTGTTTTAGATGCTATTTGTCCCGACTGATTGACTATTACTAAACGTTAAATAAGAGGTATGTCAGCAAAATAGATGATGACAACAACTTTACAGACAATAAATCTAGTACAAATGTGTGACTGAGGTGTCACATGGGATGAACGTTTTAATTGCTAAAAGTAGAAGGATAGGATTAGAAAATTGTATTTTCTAGCGGAACACCAACTACAACATCTCATAAAGCACTGCAAGTTGTCCTTTTCGTACAAGTAATAAAATGAAGAAAACGAAAAAATACCAGTTCTTAATTCTAATAGAAAAATCGTAGAAATAGAGGCAAATACAATACCGCTCACACATATAGACATGACCTCTCACACATATAGACATGATCGCTCACACATATAGACATGACCTCTCACACATATAGACATGACCGCTCACACATATAGACATGACCGCTCACACATATAGACATGACCGCTCACACATAGACATGACCGCTTACACATATAGACATAACCGCTCACACATATAGACATGACCGCTCACACATATAGACATGACCGCTTACACATATAGACATGACCGCTTACACATATAGACATGACCGCTTACACATATAGACATAACCGCTCACACATATAGACATGACCGCTCACACATATAGACATGACCGCTTACACATATAGACATGACCGCTTACACATATAGACATGACCACTTACACATATAGACATGACCGCTCACTTTCCTTTCATGGTGCTGGTAATTAAATAAAAAGATGCGATGACCAACTAGTTTAATGGGTCAATGTATCTCCTCTCAATCAAGTGATGTGATCATGCAAGGATCATGGAATTACTTGCTTTCATCGGGACATGGGATTGTTTTATTGGTGACATTACGCGAACACCAGGAGGGTTGTGGTAGACAGATGATAAAGTATATCCTATGTCTATACACGAGGTTCCTCGGTGGTATGTTTATAACTTTATGGTTTCTGAAATGAAAATGGATATACAATGTGTGAATTATTTTTCACCAATATCGAAATGTATGTTTAAAATAAGTAAAGAATACTTACATTATTACGCTTTAGACAAATTAATTTGAAAACCCCACAATACCATACCATCGGCAAAAGCCTATTGTGAAGACATCTTCCCCTCTGGCGTTAATTGCATAGCGCTCTGCATACACTTCATGGATAATCAGGACTAGAACGAAGTTCAACCATCCACAACAAATAATAAATGATAAAATATTGAAATAACCATGACCGCTCCTTACAAACAGTTACTTATTTGGAGCCGTTGATAGTATCCCCAAGGGTCGTCTTGGTCGTCATCGCATAGTAGTTTACAACTACCTATGCAATTAGTGTCTATCACAGCTAAACTTGTGAGTTCGAATCCCGCTCATGGCGAGGTTTATTCGATACAACATTATGTGATAAAGTTTGTCAGTGACTTGCGGCAGGTTGGTGGTTTACTCCGCCCCCCCCCCCCACCAATAAAACTGACCGCCACGACATAACTGAAATATTGTTGAAAGTAGCGTTAACACCATAGCCCTAACCCATGGCATCCCCATACACAAGGCACCTTTTCACGTTCCGTCCTAAAGGCAGGTTGTGTAATTGATTCGTACCGCACTAGTAGCGGATGTACCTTTCTGAGGGGTCAACAACAGGCCACCGCGATCGTATGTAGTCAGTGCCTACCACCACTAATCCTTTTATTTATTAACTTCTGTGGTGAGTTATATATGTTACTGTGGTTACTCCGACTTTTGTCACCAATACAACTGTTTCTTTATTAATGAAACATTGTTGAAAGTGGCGTTAGACATCCATTATACTCAGGAGCGGATCCAGGATTTCAAGCTAGGGGTGGCGCACTTAAAGAAATTGCGCCGAGTGGAGGGAGGAGCGAAAATATTTGGGGTATTTCGTGGGAAAAAATCACGATTTTAAGCCAAAAAATCTTATTTTTTCCAATTTCGGGGGGGGGGGGGCGCCAGGTGCGCCCCCTGGATCCGCCCCTGATACTAATCTTATTTTGTTTAGGATGGCAGATAACATTATTACAAGGGGCATCCGTGGTTATGATCTTACATACAAATGTACACTTATTATCTCCAAGATTTAGAGGCGTACTCGATGAAGCCTTATGTGATTATACTGCCAGCTGCATTTCGAACGGGTGATGGTTTTCGTCGAGTATCCGGATTCTTCCATCGCGATAGAACTGAAATGATGTTAGCTGTGGCCTTTTAGAACCGATACATTTAATCTTACGGACCTAATGGCTTTATTGTTTTATAAACGACATACATTTGCTATAAAGGGTTAAGTAAATGACATGGTTGGTAAACGATATCGTGTCAAAATGGAAGCTTTGAACTCCGTGTCCAGTGGTCTATTCTCATGTATATAAATGATGGACATTAGTTCTTTAAGTAATGCATTAAATGTATGTTTTTATCATATATGTGTTTACATTTCCATGCATTACCTTTGATAGTTCTGTTATATGTTATCCACTGTAGAACCTTTGATAGTTCTGTTATATGTTATCCAATGTAGAACCTTTGCATGAGAGATAGTCATTGTGAATCCAGAATAATTTGCTTTATTTTAATTTTATTGGTAATTTATTCCATCTAAAATAAAACATGCAACTGTCTTTGATCGAAAACATGTTTTATGAACTGCATCGGTACATAAGCCACACCTTTCAATTAAATTGTTCAAAAAGAAGACTCAGCACGACGACACTTCAACCCACCATTTCTTTAGAAATGCCTGTACCAAGTCAGGGTCATTACGGTTTTCACAGTTTTCCGGTTGTTGACTGATTTTGTCTGTTTATATACTTATGAGTTTTGACATTCCCTTTGTAAGATTGTTCGGAGTTCGGTAATATTGTTATTACCCTTATTAGACATTTATCAAGTAAACATCACCAAGGGGGTAGAACAAACAGGAATGTTAAGATTAGAAAAAAAAAATACTCTTACACATCATCAATTCTTGATTTATGTTTGAAATTAAATGAATAAGGGTAATAACAATATTACCGAACTCCGAACAATCTTACAAAGGGAAAGTCAAAACTCATAAGTATATAAACAGACAAAATCAGTCAACAACCGGAAAACTGTGAAAACCGTAATGACCCTGACTTGGTACAGGCATTTCTAAAGAAATGGTGGGTTGAATCAGATTTTAAAGCGCCAAACCTCCCGCTCTCATTACGGTTCAAAGGTTCCGGCTGTCACTATAACAGTATTTAAATACAGGAACAAAATAGGTAAAATAGTTGTCAAAACAGTACCATATTCGGTGACGTAAAATGTATAAACCTTAACGTTTCTTTTGATGAATTCTTCTGAAATAAGATATATTGTTATGTAGACATTTCTTCTCTAGTTCTCTAGACAAAAACGCTGATAAACCAATGATTAAAAACAAGAAAGAAGGAAATCGTTCTATGACATTAATGAAAACGTATGGATAAAATAGCTTCATTAACATATGAAAACACACTAGTTCTTATTTCTAGAATATAAGACTTTACGACAAAAATTCAATGTCTAAACAGGAGTGTCTAATATATAAAGGTTATTACATGACATTCTCTATATTGACTCCGGTACCAGTACGAGACTCCAATATCAAGCCAGAGACACGTAAATGACATACACAGTGATTTAATTTAGAACTTATTTTAACATGGCGTGCTACTTTCGCTTTGAAAACAATAGAGGGCTCTAAATAACACAGAACACCCTAAGCACATGCGCAGAAGGCATCTAATCGACAGTGTATTTTGCATATTTCATATTTGTACTTCATGTATGTTAAATTAAAAGAATAAAAATAATAGATATACAAAATGAGCATAAAACATGACATGGGAGAATTATTTCGATTCGTATAGGGCATTTATGATTTACAGTAATTTTGTAAATCAATGTGGCCTTATGGATACCGAAGGATTTGGCTGTTCCGATTACCTCCCCGAATGACAAGTTCGCATTATACGATGAATTACAGAAAAGTAATGACTAAATTAAACAAAAATAATGTTACCTATGTTAAACAAACTATGTCTTCCATGAATTATTTCGATTCTAGTAGGACAAATCTAACTTATATTTTGAATGGAAGTCAATAATAATGGAAATGCGTATCATAACAAAATTCACTAACCTTCATGTTTACAGTATCTTCCAACATTGTTAACTAGACGGTGATGTAATTAAGTTACTGATATTTTCCAATTTGATGGCATTTTGCATTTAGCTACTTAAACAAGTAAAATGCTCACAAAATTGTAAAATAAATCAGTAACCAGCTTGCAATGTCACCAGCGTTCCTTGTAAACTACGTCACCGGATGACGACAAATTACAAAAGTCAAAGTCGATAGATGGTTGTCTAAAGTATTTTTTCCGGAAAAAGTTATATGTCAAGAAATAATTCTAGAATTTTTATGTTTGTAATAAAATGAGCATAAAGCAAGACATGAGATAATTATTTCTTAAATCAGATGAAACTAATTTTTCATCGTTATCAATTTTTATAACGTTTCTGTAGCGTTATGTATTCTCGTAAATAATAGCAGGAGGTAATTGGAACAGCGCCCAGAAATAACCTCTGTCTAGGTATGCTTGAATGCATAAAATTACCGTAAATGCCCTGTTAGAATCGAAATAACTATCGGTGTAAAATAATGACAAATATAATGCCTACCCATGTTAAAATAAGCATAGAGACCGGCATCCGAGAATTATTTCTTAAACAATGTATGAAAGTTAACAATTTAATAGCTTAACAAATGTGACGATATATACTGAATATTACATGTCAAAATCTGTATCACATGCCGTATCAACCCGAGAACCCTATATCACCCCGAGGGCCACCGGCCCGAGGGGTGATATAGGTCGAGGGTTGATACGGCATGTGATACAGATTTTGACATGTAATCATAGCCAGAAATTATGGGTACTTTGCTCATTTGCATATCTAAGATGGCGACGCCGGGACGTCTGCAATTTTCATATGATCTATATAGACGATATCATTCATAATTGCATGTGTGTCATTTTCTTAATTTGAAAATGATACATTGAATCAAGCTGAATTAAATGAAATAAAAATTAATGAAAACAATTAAATATTCGAGGTTCCTGGACTAAATGAAAATCCGAGGCGACAAACCCTTTTTTGGCTTTAAGAGTCTATGTAAAAATGTCTGAAATACATGAAACTGGTGGCGTGTGACACAAAATTTAACAATGAATGACATTTGGCGACATATTTTCTGAAATTAATTTAGATTCCTCAATAATATATGTAATTATATTGACTAACCTTATATTTCTAGCTTCTAAACTCGGGGTTCCCACATTAAATATAATATGATAATTTTTGCATGATCGCGGTATCAAAGACATGTCTACAATCGTTACAAAACAAAAATATTTGAATTTTGACAGAAGAAAAACTTTGCGGAAATAAACAATAACTTTTAATTTTCGAATCATTGACGGACACATTGAATTTCCGTACTGTAGGCTATTTTTTGACAAATCTAATAAACGATCCATCAAGCTTGAAACTGCAGTCACGTGATCAAAATCTAATTTAAATATGATGAATATTTATGAGGAAAGTACCATTAATTTCTGGATATGTGTTCATTATATCATATATTTCAACCATGCCTTTGATAATACATGTATTTAGATATTCACTATATTTCTATCTGAATAGAGTTACTTCCCCTTTCAAATTGATCATTTTTTAAATTTCGTTCATATGTATTCAAATTGTTTTATCCTGCAATCAGTACATTTGCTGTACAAATATGCTATGCGAATAAATTTTTGCTTTATTCGTACCAGACGAATACATTTTTGTACTATACGAATAAACTTTTCAGCCTACGAATAAACTTTCCTGGTACCCTGTAGCTATGTAACAGCGGAGGGCGCAGAGAAGTATGAAACTGGTACTAATGTAACGCGGACCACGAAGAAGACACCCTTGACAACAGTTATGAAAGGCGAGGAATGACGCTTGTTTCTGTTCTTTTTGTTTAAATCTGACAAGTTTTCCGACTTTTTTTGACATTGCAGGATAAACACAATATACGTATATTGTCGTTAAATATAAAATTCATTTGTACTCTCTGCGAAACAGGCCAAAAAAGCTCGCCAATGGCTCGCTATTCTGCCTGTTTCTAAAGCTCGTACAAATAAATTGTATAACTACCGACAATGTACGTATATTGTATATTTATCCTGCAATCAGTACATTTGCTGTACAAATATGCTATACGAATAAATTTTGGCTTTATTCGTAGTATACGAATACAATTTTCAGCCTACGAATAAATGTTTAAACCTACGAATAAACTTTTAAGCCCCGCCTATATATATTCCGGAACTACTTTTTTGTGTTTCTGCTCTCCTGTGAAGGAGCTACAATATGAACCGTAACCAATGTCAATAATCGACCGTCGTCTTTTTCTAATAAATGTTTTCGTTCTCACTACTAAATACAAACCGACAAAATGAATTACTAGTAAAGGAAACTAATAATTTTAAAATTTCATATTTTTATACATATTTTACGATAAAAAAATCCTAGAAGTCAATGAAAAACAAAACAAAAATCTTAAACAAATCCGAATCATTTATAACTTGACACGGGAAGCTTTGAAACCAAAACAAAAGCAGCTAAAACTACAGGACAAAGGGAATAAACCAAAGAGGGCATGCCCTCCAACAAATGAGGAAATTAACATCCTTTATAACAAAAACGTTCTGGGCAGTCACACACCACAATCTTTACTAAACACACTTATGGTTAAATAACTCAGTACAGTTTTGAACATCAAACTCTAACTTCTAAGATTACTACATATATTTTATTATAAAATTTCTTCATATTAAATGTTCAATTAATTCACATCAATTACTTCAACATATCAGATAGTAGACTTCTTCAAGGTGAAAAGATCACATATTCCGGCTATTGCATCAAGTCACTTTAAAATTATAGATATTTATTTATATTCTGAATTCTTTATGACACCACAAAATATCTATATAATTTGTTTTAACCATTTGGAATAATTGTATTCAGTCACTTCCTCCAATCATTTTGCATCTTTTTTTAAAACAATGTACGTATATTGTATATATATTTGTAGGGTAAACGATAAATATATCATATATTTAGATTAAAATACTGTGTTTTGTATATGCATTATCAATGATTGTCCCAAGCCTATATCGTTTATACCCTATATCGCATACCCTATATCGTATACCCTATATCGTATACCCAAAAAATTTCAAAATTTCATAAAATTTCAAAAAAAATTCAAATGTAAAAAAAATTGTAAATTAGATTTTTTCTTAAATTTAAAAAAAATTATTTTTATTTAAAAATTTTCCAAAATTTCATAAAATTTCTATATTTTTCAAAAATGTTTCAAAATTTTAAAAATTTCAAATTCTCCAAAAAAATCAAGAGGGTATGATAAGGGTAGATTTTGGCCCAATCTCAGAAACTGTTTATATAGATATAATATTAAACACAATCATTGAAAGGTAAGACAAATATTTGTTTGGATGATTTCACTTTGTCCTTTGTTGCTTAACAACGTAAATGTAGGAGAGTCCAATTACCGTAATCATTGGAAATTCAAATATTTTACATATCTTTCATAGTCTTTTCGACAAGATGTTATATTCTGTGTATGTACACTCTAAAAATAATATTCCAATTCTCTATGGTAGCATATAGTATTTTTGTGTAGTTTTTTCACCCTAGCAACGGTTTTGTAAACATTAAATTAACCTATATTATTGCAATTAATGGTTGAATTTTGACATCTACGGTCTTTTGACTTGATATTTGACTAAGCGGTACATTTTTGTCAAGCTATACACACTACAAATGTCATTTCATATTTCAAAAATACATTTTGATATTTATATTCATAGTTATGCCCCGTCCATAGCGACAGGTTTCCCTATGCGCAGTATTTTCCGGTAGATCTCATGGACCTTTTATTTAATCAAGAAAAAAAATTATACAACAGCACCTTAGCAGATCTAGAGACATCTTATCATTTACTAACCAGTATACATTATAAGAATTCCTTAAACCTTACAATGTCCCTAGTAACCAAATATTATCACTAGCAACCGCAGAAACTCGTCAATGCTGAGCTCTGTAAATTGCTTTTTTTTTTTATCTTTTTACAACCAAATGTTGATCTTTTTATTTTTTATATCATGAGAGGAAATTATTCTCAGTAATTAGAATGTCAAAGGAACTAAGTCAACTGCATAACATGGTAAAGCAGCGCTACAGCGGCAGGAGAGGATATATTCCATGTTGAATATTTAAGAAATAAATCATGGAAGCCAGAATGTGTTGGGAGTTTTAACATGGATTGGCGGATATTAGTATTTTTTCCCGAGCCAGAAGCGAGGGATAAAATTTACTAATATCCGCCAATCCATGTTAAAACTCAAAACACATTCTGGCTTCCATGATTTATTTCGATTCTGATATGTCTAAGAGTACAAATATGGTAGTATACTTTGATTGGAAGACGGTAATTTATATTTACGCTTTCGGAAAATGTCACACACAATTTATGTAACTCGAATAATACTGCGCCCTCTATCGGCATTATTCGGGTTACAATTGTTGCTGCCAATGGAAAAGTCAGTCACATTCACCGGCGCATGTGCTAATGATAGTATACCGAATGAATAACTAGCTCGTTTGTTAACAAAGCGAAAGAAGGAGGTTATGTTAGAATACAAAATTTAAAATGTGTCCATGGACACGGATGCTCTTCTAACTGAAAAAAACCTTCACCCAATTTACCCCAAAATCTAGTTGATCTGTCATTTGTTGTTACAAACAACATATCCATATATCAAATCAATTTGTTGAGGCTTCGAACGTTATAGCACGGAAACAACATCGTTTGGACGGACGTACGTCGCATGCGTAAGTTCGTCCGGACGAGGTAACACGTAAACATCAAACAGAAAAATGAAAAATTAACGTCGACCTTGAGATGTCAAATCTTCTTCATTTTATTTTACCTGCATACCTTAAAAAAACTAGAATACTATAATAATAAAATAAATCATGAAAACCTATGAAATCACTGTATGGCTAGAGGTTCAGATATTTTTTTCCTTTAAATTAATAATACCCGAGATACAACATCTTATAGTGGGGGAAAACAGACAGCACAATGGCCAAAAGAAATGTACTATCGGGGAATCATATAATGCCCGCATATGATTGCTAAGCTATATCTAGTAGCTGATGTCTAGTCTTAAAGGCACAACATTTTATTCGAACTCTCAGTTAACAGTGACCTAACCATTAGTAAATACTGTTGTGCTTTTTATCAAAATCCATTGCTTAATCATACCTATCTAGTAAATGAAAATTGAACCTATTCCTATATAATTAGCAACGTGCTTACGGGTAACACGGAGGCAACAATGACATACATTGTGTATCAAGGACAAAATCAGGCATTATCCAATACAACATATCATTAATGTACTATCGTGACTATACCATTTATTATATTCAAGATATTGACGTATATCCATAGGTTAACCAAAACCTAGGGTGCATAGTCGTATGGACGTGCAGATCGATGGACAAGGGTAC
Source organism: Bathymodiolus brooksi (assembly GCA_963680875.1). Classification (NCBI taxonomy): domain Eukaryota; kingdom Metazoa; phylum Mollusca; class Bivalvia; order Mytilida; family Modiolidae; genus Bathymodiolus; species Bathymodiolus brooksi. The sequence continues at coordinate 4,614,323 of OY804577.1, forward strand.
ATACTTGTACTTCTTTGTGATAATGGTAATCAAAAATAATAATGCTTATCGAAGAAATCCAATGTCATAGATGCATTTTTTCTTCAGTAGAAGCTTCACTTCATTGTCATCATCAATTAACTTTTAGTGTCGGTGATATTTGCACTCCAGTCATTACGAAAGTCAATATCCATATGACGAGCACATCACAGTATAATATGCTATTAAGATTTGAAAGAAAATATTTTGCCATATACGAACACGATATGTTTACCGTAAATATATATTTCTTTATTAGAATAAGTCGTGTTCTTTGTTTTTTTAAACACTTTTTATGGTTTAAATTGTATAAAAGTGATCAATTTCAGTTCTTTATATGAGTTTTTTTTCAGTCGGGCAACGATAGCAATGTTAACCTTTATTACACGATCCGTTTTCCTTTACTTTATTTCTCTAACGTTATTTATGTTTTTTTTATTTTTGTAATTAAAAGTTGCATAGAATTGGTATGTGTTGCATCTCTACTAAGCACATGACAGTAGAGCATTAGAACAAAAACTAGTTGGCTCGGAATCATGATAATGTGTGAATCCCCATGTCTATCCGCGGAGCAGTGAGATGGCACTACAAATTCCAACCAAGTGTGTTAGTCTAGAACAAACCAGACAGCACCATTTTGATTTTAACTTAGCTTGCTCTCGCCATGGTATAACTGAAGGATTGTTCACTTGACGGTAAGCAACGATCACTTTTACTAATGATTAAGAATTTATACTAGAAAATGATCAGCTATTTTTCTATCTTTTTATGTTACCCAACATTTCACAATTTAAAGAACTGGGGAATGTATAGGGTCAATAGATTCATACATGCTATTAAATAATCAATATTGTTCCAATGTTTTTAAAATGATGCTTTGTGTTTTTTTATTGTAGGGAAAACCATGTTTTTTATTCTCATTATGGTCCATGTTCATAGTTTACTTGCAATAATCCATCAAGATTAAACTTACATTCTAACACTCCAATGAATGGATACTGAAGTTATTGAATAAGTATCTGTATGTAAATTGTAATATCATGGAAAATGTGGACAAACTTTAATATAATGACAATCTATCAAAATAATCATTAATCAGTTCTCAAAATCTGAACATGTGAATTTCATTTTGTGTCTGTATATTAAATATCCTTGAAATCGGCAGTGGAAGAAGATTAAACAAAACCCTACGACAAAAGTGATGTCGACTTTCAATTGTCAACCATCCATTCATCAGTAGCAATTATACAGGTCAAACGTTATTCTAGAGCATATGTCTAGTACAGTGATTTTCTGGACAGAGCTCAGCTGCTGACATAGAAACTAGCCAGACACGGCCATTGTTCTCCTAGGTTGAAGTCATCACTACAAAAATCATGTGGTCGTCATCATGGTAGATTACTTCTCAGATGACAATGGATGTTTTACATTTTATGTAGATTTTATATTTCTCCATCACCGAACATACGGTGTTAGAGGAAACATGAACCGATTACCCTTCACGAGGATTTCGGTTCACTCCGCGTTTTTCGTGGGGTCCTTGTTACTCGTCTATTTAGTTTTCTGTCTTGTGTTTTTTGTTTTGTTTTTCTTCGTCTCGTGTTTTTTGTTTTGTTTTCCTTCGTCTTGTGTTTTTTGTTTTGTTTTACTTCGTCTTGTGTTTTTTGTTTTGTTTTCCTTCGTCTTGTGTTTTTTGTTTTGTTTTTCTTCGTCTTGTGTTTTTTGTTTTGTTTTACTTCGTCTTGTGTTTTTTGTTTTGTTTTTCTTCGTCTTGTGTTTTTTGTTTTGTTTTTCTTCGTCTTGTGTTTTTTGTTTTGTTTTTCTTCGTCTTGTGTTTTTTGTTTTGTTTTTCTTCGTCTTGTGTTTTTTGTTTTGTTTTTCTTCGTCTTGTGTTTTTTGTTTTGTTTTCCTTCGTCTTGTGTTTTTTGTTTTGTTTTTCTTCGTCTCGTGTTTTTTGTTTTGTTTTTCTTCGTATTGTGTTTTTTGTTTTGTTTTTCTTCGTCTTGTGTTTTTTGTTTTGTTTTTCTTCGTCTTGTGTTTTTTGTTTTGTTTTTCTTCGTCTCGTGTTTTTTGTTTTGTTTTTCTTCGTCTTGTGTTTTTTGTTTTGTTTTTCTTCGTCTTGTGGTTTTTGTTTTGTTTTTCTTCGTCTCTTGTTTTTTGTTTTGTTTTTCTTCGTCTGGTGTTTTTTGTTTTGTTTTTCTTCGTCTGGTGGTTTTTGTTTTGTTTTTCTTCGTCTCGTGTTTTTTGTTTTGTTTTTCTTCGTCTTGTGTTTTTTGTTTTGTTTTTCTTCGTCTTGTGTTTTTTGTTTTGTTTTCCTTCGTCTTGTGTTTTTTGTTTTGTTTTTCTTCGTCTTGTGTTTTTTGTTTTGTTTTTCTTCGTCTTGTGTTTTTTGTTTTGTTTTTCTTCGTCTTGTGTTTTTTGTTTTGTTTTTCTTCGTCTTGTGATTTTTGTTTTGTTTTTCTTCGTCTTGTGGTTTTTGTTTTGTTTTTCTTCGTCTCTTGTTTTTTGTTTTGTTTTTCTTCGTCTGGTGTTTTTTGTTTTGTTTTTCTTCGTCTGGTGGTTTTTGTTTTGTTTTTCTTCGTCTCGTGTTTTTTGTTTTGTTTTTCTTCGTCTTGTGTTTTTTGTTTTGTTTTTCTTCGTCTTGTGTTTTTTGTTTTGTTTTCCTTCGTCTTGTGTTTTTTGTTTTGTTTTTCTTCGTCTTGTGTTTTTTGTTTTGTTTTACTTCGTCTTGTGTTTTTTGTTTTGTTTTTCTTCGTCTTGTGTTTTTTGTTTTGTTTTTCTTCGTCTTGTGATTTTTGTTTTGTTTTTCTTCGTCTTGTGGTTTTTGTTTTGTTTTTCTTCGTCTCTTGTTTTTTGTTTTGTTTTTCTTCGTCTTGTGTTTTTTGTTTTGTTTTTCTTCGTCTGGTGGTTTTTGTTTTGTTTTTCTTCGTCTCGTGTTTTTTGTTTTGTTTTTCTTCGTCTTGTGTTTTTTGTTTTGTTTTTCTTCGTCTTGTGTTTTTTGTTTTGTTTTCCTTCGTCTTGTGTTTTTTGTTTTGTTTTTCTTCGTCTTGTGTTTTTTGTTTTGTTTTACTTCGTCTTGTGTTTTTTGTTTTGTTTTTCTTCGTATTGTGTTTTTTGTTTTGTTTTTCTTCGTCTTGTGTTTTTTGTTTTGTTTTTCTTCGTCTTGTGTTTTTTGTTTTGTTTTTCTTCGTCTCGTGTTTTTTGTTTTGTTTTTCTTCGTCTTGTGGTTTTTGTTTTGTTTTTCTTCGTCTTGTGGTTTTGTTTTGTTTTTCTTCGTCTCGTGTTTTTTGTTTTGTTTTTCTTCGTCTTGTGTTTTTTGTTTTGTTTTTCTTCGTCTTGTGGTTTTTGTTTTGTTTTTCTTCGTCTTGTGTTTTTTGTTTTGTTTTTCTTCGTCTTGTGTTTTTTGTTTTGTTTTTCTTCGTCTTGTGTTTTTTGTTTTGTTTTTCTTCGTCTTGTGTTTTTTGTTTTGTTTTTCTTCGTCTCGTGTTTTTTGTTTTGTTTTCCTTCGTCTTGTGTGTTTTGTTTTGTTTTTCTTCGTCTTGTGTTTTTTGTTTTGTTTTACTTCGTCTTGTGTTTTTTGTTTTGTTTTTCTTCGTCTTGTGTTTTTTGTTTTGTTTTTCTTCGTCTTGTGTTTTTTGTTTTGTTTTTCTTCGTCTTGTGTTTTTTGTTTTGTTTTTCTTCGTCTTGTGTTTTTTGTTTTGTTTTTCTTCGTCTTGTGTTTTTTGTTTTGTTTTTCTTCGTCTTGTGTTTTTTGTTTTGTTTTTCTTCGTCTTGTGTTTTTTGTTTTGTTTTACTTCGTCTTGTGTTTTTTGTTTTGTTTTTCTTCGTCTTGTGTTTTTTGTTTTGTTTTTCTTCGTCTTGTGATTTTTGTTTTGTTTTTCTTCGTCTTGTGGTTTTTGTTTTGTTTTTCTTCGTCTCTTGTTTTTTGTTTTGTTTTTCTTCGTCTTGTGGTTTTTGTTTTGTTTTTCTTCGTCTCATGTTTTTTGTTTTGTTTTTCTTCGTCTTGTGGTTTTTGTTTTGTTTTTCTTCGTCTTGTGGTTTTTGTTTTGTTTTTCTTCGTCTTGTGTTTTTTGTTTTGTTTTCCTTCGTCTTGTGTGTTTTGTTTTGTTTTTCTTCGTCTTGTGTTTTTTGTTTTGTTTTTCTTCGTCTTGTGGTTTTTGTTTTGTTTTTCTTCGTCTCTTGTTTTTTGTTTTGTTTTTCTTCGTCTTGTGGTTTTTGTTTTGTTTTTCTTCGTCTCGTGTTTTTTGTTTTGTTTTTCTTCGTCTGGTGGTTTTTGTTTTGTTTTTCTTCGTCTCGTGTTTTTTGTTTTGTTTTTCTTCGTCTTGTGTTTTTTGTTTTGTTTTTCTTCGTCTTGTGTTTTTTGTTTTGTTTTCCTTCGTCTTGTGTTTTTTGTTTTGTTTTTCTTCGTCTTGTGTTTTTTGTTTTGTTTTTCTTCGTCTTGTGTTTTTTGTTTTGTTTTTCTTCGTCTTGTGTTTTTTGTTTTGTTTTTCTTCGTCTCGTGTTTTTTGTTTTGTTTTTCTTCGTCTTGTGGTTTTTGTTTTGTTTTTCTTCGTCTTGTGGTTTTGTTTTGTTTTTCTTCGTCTCGTGTTTTTTGTTTTGTTTTTCTTCGTCTTGTGTTTTTTGTTTTGTTTTTCTTCGTCTTGTGGTTTTTGTTTTGTTTTTCTTCGTCTTGTGTTTTTTGTTTTGTTTTTCTTCGTCTTGTGTTTTTTGTTTTGTTTTTCTTCGTCTTGTGTTTTTTGTTTTGTTTTTCTTCGTCTTGTGTTTTTTGTTTTGTTTTTCTTCGTCTCGTGTTTTTTGTTTTGTTTTCCTTCGTCTTGTGTGTTTTGTTTTGTTTTTCTTCGTCTTGTGTTTTTTGTTTTGTTTTACTTCGTCTTGTGTTTTTTGTTTTGTTTTTCTTCGTCTTGTGTTTTTTGTTTTGTTTTTCTTCGTCTTGTGTTTTTTGTTTTGTTTTTCTTCGTCTTGTGTTTTTTGTTTTGTTTTTCTTCGTCTTGTGTTTTTTGTTTTGTTTTTCTTCGTCTTGTGTTTTTTGTTTTGTTTTTCTTCGTCTTGTGTTTTTTGTTTTGTTTTACTTCGTCTTGTGTTTTTTGTTTTGTTTTTCTTCGTCTTGTGTTTTTTGTTTTGTTTTTCTTCGTCTTGTGATTTTTGTTTTGTTTTTCTTCGTCTTGTGGTTTTTGTTTTGTTTTTCTTCGTCTCTTGTTTTTTGTTTTGTTTTTCTTCGTCTTGTGGTTTTTGTTTTGTTTTTCTTCGTCTCATGTTTTTTGTTTTGTTTTTCTTCGTCTTGTGGTTTTTGTTTTGTTTTTCTTCGTCTTGTGGTTTTTGTTTTGTTTTTCTTCGTCTTGTGTTTTTTGTTTTGTTTTCCTTCGTCTTGTGTGTTTTGTTTTGTTTTTCTTCGTCTTGTGTTTTTTGTTTTGTTTTTCTTCGTCTTGTGGTTTTTGTTTTGTTTTTCTTCGTCTCTTGTTTTTTGTTTTGTTTTTCTTCGTCTTGTGGTTTTTGTTTTGTTTTTCTTCGTCTCGTGTTTTTTGTTTTGTTTTTCTTCGTCTGGTGGTTTTTGTTTTGTTTTTCTTCGTCTCGTGTTTTTTGTTTTGTTTTTCTTCGTCTTGTGTTTTTTGTTTTGTTTTTCTTCGTCTTGTGTTTTTTGTTTTGTTTTCCTTCGTCTTGTGTTTTTTGTTTTGTTTTTCTTCGTCTTGTGTTTTTTGTTTTGTTTTACTTCGTCTTGTGTTTTTTGTTTTGTTTTTCTTCGTATTGTGTTTTTTGTTTTGTTTTTCTTCGTCTTGTGTTTTTTATTTTATTTTTCTTTGTCTTGTGTTTTTTGTTTTGTTTTTCTTCGTCTCGTGTTTTATGTTTTGTTTTTCTTCGTCTTGTGGTTTTTGTTTTGTTTTTCTTCGTCTTGTGGTTTTGTTTTGTTTTTCTTCGTCTCGTGTTTTTTGTTTTGTTTTTCTTCGTCTTGTGTTTTTTGTTTTGTTTTTCTTCGTCTTGTGGTTTTTGTTTTGTTTTTCTTCGTCTTGTGTTTTTTGTTTTGTTTTTCTTCGTCTTGTGTTTTTTGTTTTGTTTTTCTTCGTCTTGTGTTTTTGTTTTGTTTTTCTTCGTCTTGTGGTTTTTGTTTTGTTTTTCTTCGTCTCGTGTTTTTTGTTTTGTTTTCCTTCGTCTTGTGTTTTTTGTTTTGTTTTTCTTCGTCTTGTGGTTTTTGTTTTGTTTTTCTTCGTCTCGTGTTTTATGTTTTGTTTTTCTTCGTCTTGTGTTTTTTGTTTTGTTTTCCTTCGTCTTGTGTTTTTTGTTTTGTTTTACTTCGTCTTGTGTTTTTTGTTTTGTTTTTCTTCGTCTTGTGTTTTTTGTTTTGTTTTTCTTCGTCTTGTGTTTTTTGTTTTGTTTTCCTTCGTCTTGTGTTTTTTGTTTTGTTTTTCTTCGTCTTGTGTTTTTTGTTTTGTTTTTCTTCGTCTTGTGTTTTTTGTTTTGTTTTTCTTCGTCTTGTGTTTTTGTTTTGTTTTTCTTCGTCTTGTGTTTTTTGTTTTGTTTTTCTTCATCTTGTGTTTTTTGTTTTGTTTTTCTTCGTCTTGTGTTTTTTGTTTTGTTTTTCTTCGTCTTGTGTTTTTTGTTTTGTTTTTCTTTGTCTCGTGTTTTTTGTTTTGTTTTTCTTCGTCTTGTGTTTTTTGTTTTGTTTTTCTTTGTCTCGTGTTTTTTGTTTTGTTTTCCTTCGTCTTGTGTTTTTTGTTTTGTTTTTCTTCGTCTTGTGTTTTTTGTTTTGTTTTACTTCGTCTTGTGTTTTTTGTTTTGTTTTTCTTCGTCTTGTGTTTTTTGTTTTGTTTTTCTTCGTCTTGTGTTTTTTGTTTTGTTTTACTTCGTCTTGTGTTTTTTGTTTTGTTTTTCTTCGTCTTGTGTTTTTTGTTTTGTTTTTCTTCGTCTTGTGTTTTTTGTTTTGTTTTTCTTTGTCTCGTGTTTTTTGTTTTGTTTTCCTTCGTCTTGTGTTTTTTGTTTTGTTTTTCTTCGTCTTGTGTTTTTTGTTTTGTTTTACTTCGTCTTGTGTTTTGCTTTGCCTGTGTCTCTGGATTGTCCATTCTTGATTTCTCCTTCTGTTTTCTCTAATGTTTATGTAGTAGCTGTGGATTTCATACGTCTTCAAAAAAGTACTCTAGTTGGAATGCTGCGTTGATTCAACTTCAGTAAATTATGTAGCACTGTATGGGAGATGACATTAAAGATATCATTAACTCTAATAAAACCAGGCACGTCTAGCTACCAGTTACCTTCCCTTTAATCGGCTCTCTGAACGATAATACGACTTGTAATTAACTGCCTAAGCCTATGAATCAAGTTGTAAACAAACATTGTCAATATTCTTCTGTTCTCACGCATTATTTTTATTTATTGTATAACTTGTGATTTGTCGTTCTTTGTAACTGGTATATTTAATTCAATACACGTCACGACATAACCTTTAGATATAGACATAGGACATATTATCTTCGCTTCAGGCTACACATCTGTCGAAAGGTGCGCCCGCTTGCTATGCAAGACGATTCAAACACACAATTCGCCCTTAGGACGGACTTAAACAAGAGAATCTAGTTAGTAATTGCACAAGAAGCCTAATTGGTGACCCGTTTCAAGACAAACTTGTCAGATCCTCGTCATTATATCTTTTTCCCATAGACCCATTCCAGGTTGGCCTTGTGGGACCTCTTGTAACCTTTTGACATTTATAGGATTTTGTTGTATTTTCTGAACTGGTTCGACTCGGATCGAAGTAATTTATTAATTGTTGAATGCATATTAAATTTGTAACTGTTAAGATATTGCTGTCAAGCAATACGAAATGAATCATCGTGTAGTAATTACACTTGAACTTTTCTTATGAATATGAAAATGCATCTATAGAATATTAAACAATTTATTTTTGTTAATTTTCATTTCAGGTTTTTCCATGAAGTGCATAATAATTACATTTTATAGTAGTATGTTTGTTGGAATTTCATTTGACTCAAGCAACTACAAACCAAACAAATTGTTTTCATCTTTCCTAGTAAATGATTGTGTTCAATGTCTATAGGAGAAGCAGATTATATGCCACACCATTTTGTTTTGAGTCGATTGGTTGAAACATTCAAGGGAGCGGTCTCCTCTATCTAATTCTAATTTATGAAACATGTTAATAGTTTTAACCCTTTTTAATCGTTATATGGAACTAATGTCATAATCATAAACTTGTTGAAGGCGGCATGTGTTTGGTATATGATTGATTGATTGGTAATTGCTTACCGTTTAGCATCAACTATATATGGCATAATGAAGAGGAGAACCAGTCGAACAATAAATAAGAACTACATGTATACAGAAATCAGTGAGGTGGGACCACCGGGTCATTGACCTTCGACGACCACTTAAAACGTTTATTTGTATACGTTGCGGCTACAATGCACCTATTATTTTGCGAAACTACAAAAGAGTGGAGAATTTAGCGTAAATAAGGGTAATAACAAAATTACCGAACTCCGAACAATCTTACAAAGGGAAAGTCAAAACTCATAAGTTTATAAACAAACAAAATCAGTCAACAACCGGAAAACTGTGAAATCCGTAATGACCCTGACTTGGTACAGGCATTTCTAAAGAAATGGTGGGTTGAATAAGATTTTAAAGCGCCAAACCTCCCGCTTTCATTACGGCTCAAAGGTCCCGGCTGTCACTATAACAGTATTTATAACAATACTGGAACAAAATAAGTAAAATAGTTGTCAAAGCAGTACCAAATTCAGTGAAGTAAATGTCCCAATCTTCTAATACATTACCTACTGGTGGTCCACTGTCAGGTTTTCTGTATTATAGCCCGACAAACCCCATCAAGCGGGCACAACAGTGGCTGTCTCAAATATGAATACTACGTATTTTGACGAATGGCCTCATTTCCCTTTAAATACATAAACAAGCATCAAATCATTATACATAAAGAAAAATTACAAATAATTGACTATTTACGTAACAAAGAGGGTGTCTTATAAGAGGCAAGAACTACCTGCCATTCGCAGGCGGCTGGTTTCAACCCCAGTTTTTGGTGGGATCCTTGTTGCACATCTCTTTAGTTTTCTGTGTTGTGGGTTTTGTTTTGCCTTGGTGTTCGTCCTGTGTCTTGCGTACCCAATGTTGCCAGTATCTCTGGATTGCCAATTCTTGATTGCCCCTTCGGTTGTCTCTAACGTTTATTTGTTCTGTGTCTTGTGTACCCAATGTTGCCAGTATCTCTCTGGATTGTCAATTCTTGATTGCCCCTTCGGTTGTCTCTAACGTTTATTTGTTCTGTGTCTTGTGTACCCAATGTTGCCAGTATCTCTCTGGATTGTCAATTCTTGATTGCCCCTTCGGTTGTCTCCAACGTTTATTGAAGTCTGAACTAATGACATGTTGAACGTCTCCATGATAAAGATGTGATGGTTCCCCAACTATGCATATCATTCATATGCGAATCAGGTATATTTTCACATGTGTGTCTAATCACTTGGTTGATCGACATATTTTTATTTCAAGAAAACGTATAGATGTTTCCTTTCTTAGACTATGTCTATGTCTTTATATAAGGCACAATTAGGCCTTCTTCTTACATTAAGCAAAATGGTTTTGCTTATGGTTTTTAACACCACTTTCAGCAATATTTCAGTTATATCGTGGCGGTTAAGCAAAATGGATATCTGATTGCAAAATGTACCATATTATTGGGTTTTATATCGATGTATATTTTATGTTATTTAAGTTTTCTTCCTTGTCTGTAAAATGACTGCATTTCTAAAATTTATGAGGAATATTTACATTATTGACATGGTTTGTTTATTTGTTTTTAACGATTTTTGGAATCTGTTTGTAAAGAATTTGTGCACCTGTTATAGCCATGATAGGAAGCTGAATTATGTTAAAGAAACATTTAATATAACCTTTAGAAAAGTCTATTATAATCTTCACCGACTGATATTAAATTCAAGGTGAAACCAGAACGCCATTGTATTAATTTATTTTTCCAGGAATCGTTAAGTAATATTTCGTGCAGATGGAGCATTGTCATTTTATGATGCTCAAACGACTACTAAAGATTATAGGACTTCTACAAACAAAGCTACACATGTTTATCGTTAAAGATATTATGTTTTCAAGCTATCAATCCAGACAAACAAATACTTTTATGGAGGAAGCAAATTTCAGAAATTATTTCTTGATATTTGGATTGACGCTAAGGGACCTATTATTTTCAACAATCATATTTTGGTTTTTCCGCTGTAGACAACAGGATTCAGCATCATCACAAAGCCATACTAAGTTATACAATGAGTAACTTTGTCCTAATTTCAACCAATAAAGAAGTGGTTAATATTGGAGGAAATGTTTGAAGATACAAAAGTGGAAAACAGGAAGTGGTCATTTGAAGCTATGCTGCTGAGGACTGAAGTTTCTCCAATTATGAAGCATCCTCTACTTCAGATTTAACGGATATGACGTCATGATACACTATTTATGCTAGCTACATTTCTAGAACAGGAACACCCTTCTTATTCCTGTTTTATTAGGTTTTGTATTTTGTTATTTTAACATTGTACTTTATCCATGTTTTTATTATTAACCCAATTTTTTTTATTTTCGTTTTTACTGTGAGATAGATTTGCAAAATATGGGACTGTTTCATGTCGATTATTATAAATTTTACTTTGTTCTCCTACAGTTAGACTGACATAATATTACACCATAAAACACTACGAATACAATATCCACACATTCTTATTAACTAAAACAGCGATATGAAATAATAGACCAAAGACAGAACATGGGATAGAACATTAATATCAGTATCTAATTACTGACTAGATGTGATATAGGGCTATAGCTTACAAAACAACAAGCAGCATGTTTGATACATGTATGATCACAATTAGATTTATATTGTGTATTCGATAGTTAATACATCTTTAGTTATACAAATGTTTAATCATCTACTAATCTACGAACATTTGGAGGTACTTATTATTTTTAACTGCCCTGCTGTGTTGTAACACATATATGCCTTGTAAAATATTGTAACCGAACACATCTGATTTTCAGAGATAAAACTGTTATCAATGATATAATAATTAATATCAAAGCAAAATATCTGTTAAAATGAATTGATTTTTATGAAATTGATTTTTCACAAAGAATTGGAATTTCCATTATATTTGAAAATAAAGAAATCTTGCAAAAGGTGTTTCTTTAATGAAAATAACATTTGGTTACATTGTTTGTGAAATTAAATCCATAATCAAGCGTTGTATAAGACCTACTGAACGTTCTCTTTCATCACAATAAAATTAGAAAAGCATTACAATATTTGAAGAGGTAGTACAAGAACGCTAATGCTTTTTCTGGTTAACTTTTAATGGCATTGACAACAAAACTCAATCAAGCACTCTATAACTGTAATCCATTTCACGTCAATCAATTGCATACTGTTAAGAAGATATTGTATCCTTACCAGTATTTGTAAAGTTGAATTAGTTATGTCGTGATCAAATATAATTGTGATTAAAGCTACATCAAAGGCGCAGGTAAATATATAATCAAAGTCGAGCAATAGCCAGGCAATATTTGTAGATTCGTATGTTATTATTGTTGTCTTAAGCAAAAAGAAGACTTTTGAATACCTTTAAATTATTTGTCTTTCCTATCTGTTGACATTGAGAGTACCTGATGAAGGTTATTCCAGTAACATGTCGTGCGCATTAAATTGTATATCTAGATTTTTAATTTACATAAAGGTACTTAATTTGGAATCATAAAAATGTCATTGCATAACTACGAATATTAATATTAGCTTCCTCATATGCTTGGCATTAAACAACCAAAGATAAAACTGGCTTAAATGTCATAACCAAAGAAAGATGATAAGGTCATAGACCGGAAATGGTAGACAGTATCCATAAGAAAAAGTATTGAAAAATGAAATCAAAGGAGCAATAAAAAATAATGAGAGATAATGAGGCCCTTTATGTCCATCAAAGAGTGACACAGCGAATTATAATACATGTTATGTCGGTATCTAGAGTTCCTTCGTCATAGTTGCTATATGAACATAAAGTATACACTTAATCCCTGTCTGCCATATCGAGGTTCTCTGTCATTGCAGATAATAGGGATGACATACCAGCAACCGGGTATCTTCCATCAGTCAAAATGATCTCGATAGTATGCACAACGTACTTAATTGTAGATAATTCATGATAATACGTATGTAGACAATATTAGTGCAGTTTTAAAATATAAAGTTTATGTATATGAGGCTTAAAAACTGGGATGAAGGCGAAGTTCACAGAGTCTTTCCCCAATTTTGCGGCGAATACACATAAACTTTATATGTTAAGACACTGCATTAATATAGTCTACCAAAATGACTGTATTGATGCGTACAGTGTGTGTGTGTGCTTGTCACATTCGATCTCAGCTCCACCATTGGATAGCAGCTTGCTGTGAAAATGGGAGCCGAGTGCGTAAACCTTCCTCGCCAATTATAGCCTCTCATACAGTAAGACCTATGTGGCCTAGATATGGGAACCTCCTCGAGGTGGTAAATGGTAACTGGATGCTTCGCGGCTCCAGGCAGAACCACAAGAGCTCGGAGGAAGCTAGGCCCCTAGATGTACGGCATACATGGCCCACCGGTGTGTGGATATGCCCTGGTGTCTGTAAACCTAGTTCCCAGCTATGGGTTAAATAGTTCCACTGTTTTGTGGATGGAGAGGGAAACTCCATTATCAAACCTCCGCTGCCTTGCGGCATACCCATTTATGGGAAAGGCTTCGGGAGAAAACCCTGAGGATGAATCCAGTTTGGGACCTGTAAAGTCCCTCCTGTGCTTCAATGAAAGGTCTTATGCCAGAAGTTTAGGGGGAGGTAATCTAACAGAAACCCTGAGTGCAGAAGTCGGAGGTGCTGGGCCGTAGTTTTTGATTGCCCCTTTTGATATTTTCTGTCAACAGAAAATGAACTGGATTTGCCACAGGGTTCCCAAAGTTCAGTAGGTAACATGAGACAGGGGTACCAGATACAGCTATATGTCGGTCAGTGACAGTATATAGCAGAAACATTTCCAGTCAATGCACTTTGCCTGCTCAAATAGAACGAGTGCAGGATAATTAGAAGTATTTAGGAGTTTAACGTATATGTCGCTTGTAATCTCATTAATGTTTAAAATACTGATTTATTAAAGAAAACACATTAACTGATTCGTTATACTAAACACTGTAACACCATGGTTTTAGACATGATGTAAATAATTAATTAATGAAATAATTCAATTATTTTAATTATTTGAAGAATTGAACTTGGAATAGCACATCGATTAAATACAAATAGTCTCTATTAATATTTGAAGATATTACAGGGGTAATACAGAGGGTAAGCGGTTCCTGTTTCCTATAAGACACACAATTTGCAACTCTAGTGAGTGGACATGTGTGTTATTTTTGTATCTAGTACAGTGAGGGAATGTAATATTCCTCAACTCGCATGGAAAATCCAGAAAATACAATATGACTGACAATATAATGATTTACTCTTGTGATAGCATAGTTACTGTATATGTAGGATTACCTTATGAGCGATCCATGCCTAGTTTTATCTTTATTCAAGCAATGTAATACTTTTTTCAGATAAGAAGATTGTGTATAAGGCAACATATATAGTATATATCTGCAGGAACAACAACCTAATTGTCGTGCTAAGTGAACAGAATTTAAACTACATCATCATTCCTGGAAAAAGATGATGTTTTGTGCTCATTGACCTTTTGTTTTTCCTGGTTGGATTTGAATCATTGACCTCAATCCATTCTGAAAATATCAAATTAAACTTTGTTGAAATTGTTAATTGTTTTCACGACAATCGACCACAATCGGGATGACAAGCACAATGCTAATTAAAACATAACATAACATAACATAACATAACATAACATACAGCCAGTAAACTACTACGAATAATGATTAAAAATAAGCAAATTGTAAACCTGTCAGTAAATTAAAAAAATAGAAACAACAATCAGATATATGAGATAGACCATATTCGACGTATGGAGTTTGAGAAGACAAACATAATCTGACGGATTCATAAACATATTTGTGATCCCAATATTTGTGTTTCATGAACAATATATATTTATGTATGTCAATACATTTACTAATAGAAAATCAGAAATATGACAATGGCGATTGTTGTTACGTAAGTGGATGTGGTTGAATGAGTTTTTCGTGTCATTCCCTTAATAAGATTCAACTCCTATCCCTTGTATCTGCCAAACATGAAACAAATTTATGTGTAATTATTGCTGTCGTTTTTCTATTTGGAACTGTTTATTATATTCCAAAATTTATTGATTGCTGTGTTATTTGGGAATGGAAACATGCACCCAACTAGGATTATATATGAAATCAGTTCATTACCGAGGAAATATAAAACCAATAACACCTTCAAAATCTCTGTCTCGTATAAAGGCTAATAACCTTACTACATATTGTAACCCAGCTTAATACTCATGTCAACACCGACCCAGACTCCTAAATTGTTTATTAATCAATTCTCCATATCTAAATATATTTCTCAAATCAAGTCAGCAAATTGAAATCTATCCAGACGACAACAACTTTATGTAAATGTACAAGCTACACATTTGGAACTCAGATTAGAATCTATCAAACAAACAAAATTTAGTGACAACAATGTTGTCAAGAGAAGGTGGAAAAAGTGAAAATGTTGATTGCAACACATTATACCAGGGAGAGGTTGCAGTCCATAAAATTAGTTTAATCACGTCATTTTTTTCATTGAAGTACATGTACCAAACCGGGAGAGGAAGCAGCCATATGTGTGTAAGGGGCATCCATTTTACCACCTACGAATTTTTGTTATTCGATGTTTGGTATTGTTGCGACAGTGTGGTATTTTTTGAATTCCATTTTATTAACTATTTTTCTACATGATGTATTGGAAGGGTTATGTATTGTCTGACTCTATCCACTTCCTCCTCCTTTATCTGTGGAAATCAAAACATCCGCCTACAATCCACTTTTTTAACGACACCATTTGAAAGCTTGTTCACTTGATGTATATCGCTTAAATACTGCTCACCTAACGTTAAGCAACAATCAATCATTTGCTTTCTGTCTGTACTATTGTTGTATTTTATCCTGATTGTTCCTTTACTTGAAATCCGTTATACCTTATGTACACTGTGTCTATGATATGTGTACAGTCAAAATGTTCTATATTTGTCTGATTTCTGGATTATGACTTACTGATTTATTATGATAGGACTATAATGAGAAGAATTCTGACCCTAAAAATATAAGAAGAGTTTGAAGATACCATAGGGGTATTCAGAATCCTTAAATCGATGAAGAACTGACAACGCAATGGCCAAAAGAAAAATACAAAAGGACAAACAACGTTCTACAAAGCATACACATAAAACTAAAGATTGAGTAAAAACAGGGGGTGAACTCATGTGCTCCGGAAGAATAAGCAGTTCCTACTCTACTAGTGGCACCAGTCGTTTTAATCTAGCTACAAACCCGGTGATACGTCATAAATGAGGAAAGGATCGGGAATTGTTGCTTACTTGTGGCGTGATGTCAATAATAGAACTGTGTTTGGCATACAAAGTATTCACTCAGCCGTATAATAGAACTATGTTTGGCATACAAAGTATTCACTCAGCCGTATAATAGAACTATGTTTGGCATACAAAGTATTCACTCAGCCGTATAATAGAACTATGTTTGGCATACAAAGTATTCACTCAGCGTATAATAGAACTGTGTTTGGCATACAAAGTATTCACTCAGCCGTATAATAGAACTGTGTTTGGCATACAAAGTATTCACTCAGCCGTATAATAGAACTATGCTTGGCATACAAAGTATTCACTCAGCCGTATAATAGAACTGTGTTTGGCATACAAAGTATTCACTCAGCCGTATAATAGAACTGTGTTTGGCATACAAAGTATTCACTCAGCCGTATAATAGAACTATGTTTGGCATACAAAGTATTCACTCAGCTGTATAATAGAACTGTATTTGGCATACAAAGTATTCACTCAGCTGTATAATAGAACTATGTTTGGCATACAAAGTATTCACTCAGCCGTATAATAGAACTGTGTTTGGCATACAAAGTATTCACTCAGCTGTATAATAGAACTATGTTTGGCATACAAAGTATTCACTCAGCTGTATAATAGAACTATGTTTGGCATACAAAGTATTCACTCAGCCGTATAATAGAACTATGTTTGGCATACAAAGTATTCACTCAGCCGTATAATAGAACTATGTTTGGCATACAAAGTATTCACTCAGCCGTATAATAGAACTATGTTTGGCATACAAAGTATTCACTCAGCCGTATAATAGAACTATGTTTGGCATACAAAGTATTCACTCAGCCGTATAATAGAACTATGTTTGGCATACAAAGTATTCACTCAGCGTATATTCACAACTGAGACATCACTGGCATTGAGGCGAAACAGAATGAAGTATGCGTTATTGTGTAATCGTTATAATGACCCGGTTTTGAGTATAAA
Organism: Bathymodiolus brooksi; assembly: GCA_963680875.1. Taxonomy (NCBI): domain Eukaryota; kingdom Metazoa; phylum Mollusca; class Bivalvia; order Mytilida; family Modiolidae; genus Bathymodiolus; species Bathymodiolus brooksi. The sequence continues at coordinate 4,630,929 of OY804577.1, forward strand.
CAATCTTTCTTCGATCATTTGTTACAAGAGGCCGCCATTAACTCTCTGTTTACAGTCGTTTATTTACCGTCATTTTGGGGTATATTGATTAGTTCCCAGAACATTCACCCTTCACGTTCAGTAGACATGCAGTAATTTAGCGTTACATCAAGTTCCTTCATGTATTCGCTAATAATCTGATTGTATGAGCATGTATTAAAATAATTGCATGAAAACATTCTAAGACATTCTCAAAAATGGCTGTTGTTTTTCATGTTGTAAATCAACTACTAGTATTATCATCCAGACAAATAATTAAAACAGTAACACAAAACTTAAATATCCGTAAAAAAAAAGATTTTTTATAAAGGTTAAAATAAAAGAAACAACATAAATTATTCTGAAGAATAGTAAATCCATTGCTATTTAGTGATTAATGACAAGAGATACTATGTAAAAGTTGCATAACTAGTAAATTTTTCACAGCAACATTTAGTGCAATAAAAATCATTATTTGTGGGAAAAAAATAGAAAACAAAGATATGTCGGATATTAAATTAATGCATAAATGTGTAAGCAAGTCTTGAATTATTATTCTATTAAAATTTCATTAACAGTGTTAATGTCATAGACTCGTTAACAGTGTTAATGTCATAGACTCGTTAACAGTGTTAATGTCACAGACTCGTTAACTGTCTTAATGTCCAGAGCTGATATTTCATGCATATTCAGGACAAAAACAATTTCAGCACTATATTTAATCTATAAAGAGACGAGATAAATACTGGATAACCGGAACAATGTTGAGAACGTATGGAGAGTTGCTTAGGGACGAAGGAGCGGGGCAATGTCCTAACATGATACCCACTATGGTTCACAGTTCCACAGATTGATTGGGGTCATTTTAACAGATGGATTTGTTGTTGTCATCACAGTATATAACTAATATAAAATATATTTGAGGTCGACGAAGAAACATGATACAAGAAAAGTCAGTAATTACAAAGTTCTTTATGTCAGTATTGTATTTTAGATTTTTAGATATGTTAGCAAAGTATGCAAATAGAAATAAACCATAGGAAAAATGGATTTGAAACCAAAATAGGATTTGACAAAAACATTGCACGGACGTACAACGTTGAATAGTGTTAATAATAGTGTTGTTATCTGTCTGTAATATCTATTTCTGAAAAGATAGGGTCTCTTAAAATAAAATTGTAAAATTAGACTTCCAACTTGTAATAATTAAAGTTTGAAGATACCAAAGGGCTAATATGAAGTCGTAAATCGAAGAAGGACAGACAATAAAAGTTCCAACAAAAAAAGGACAAAAGGACAAACATTGGTCTACAAAACACCACACCAAACAGGAAAAATTGAGCAACACGACTTCAATTTAAAACCTAAATCAGGGGTGAACACAGGTGCTCCGGCAGAATAACCAGTTCCTGACCCACATGTGTCACCCGCCGTTTTACTCTTGCTACAAACCCGGTAATTAAACATTGGAAACAATTAGAAATGTAAAGTGGATAACTGTGTCGTTGGATTGTTGCTGCGGATATGAAATGATTTCTCACTTCTATTTGTTGATCAAGATCGTTTCGATATCAGTTAAAATAATTACCATCATCCCCACTAAGATTACAACATGTATTTAATGTGAAATTGTATAATTCTACATCTGATACAAACCATTATAAATGAAATCCATTATTCAATCATGTATGTTCTTTTACTTAGAAGATAAAAGTCATTTTGCTATGTGTTACGTCATAATTTATCTCTAGTTTTAACTAGGTTTAGATAAGAACACTTCAAAATAACACCAATAGAAGTCAAAACTGATTACAGATTCTATTTGGGTAAATATGCAGCTAAAGATGACAATCACTTAGGTTAAGCATGTATGGGATTATTCAAAGTACATCAACCAGTTGTGAAATAACAAATTACATGAATTAAAAAATGCATCATAAATATTCATGCTGTTACATTACATAAATAAACGATTCATTACAAATTATATTATATTGCAGTTGAAGTTTAACACCTTTTTCGATTGCATAATGCCAAATATTTGCCGACAAATATTTTGCGATTGATGCGTTTGTGCAGATTGATTAGAAACTTAAATGTAATGCTGGCTTATTTATCAGTAATTACTTTCAAATGGAGGTACCTGTAACGTATTTGGAAATGTACCGGCGTCAATTGTTGGTTTGATGGTTGCAAATTGAGGTTGCTGGTCATGGTTCAAATAATATGCAGTTGTTGCCTAATTATCATCTATTCGTGTTTTATCATCTATTCGTGTTTCGTAGTTTTTATGCTAATATTCTCTTTAAATCATGCCTTGAGGAATGGCTTTGCGTTATTTTCATGTTTATTAAAGTAGAGGAAAACATTGTTATTCATTCCTGTTAGTCAGTAGTGAATATACAAAAAGCTAGATAAGCTATACATGTATAAATCTAGGTTGATTTTATTAAGGTTCGTGTTGCTCAATCTTAAGATGTCTCTGTATTGTTTTTTACATTATTGCTTATCCGTTTTCTTCTTTTCAATTGTGTTGTATGTCATCTTCTGACTACCCCTTTGATATCTCCAAATATTTCTTGAATTCATGCTTCTTCTTTCTTTGATGTTTATTTCTACTACTAGGCAATGCCATTCATGTTGATAGATGTTTAGTCCCTGTAGGTATTGCCATTCAAATAGACTGGTATCGTTTTTAATTAATACTCCTCGGAATTTAAAGACTATTTTTTTCTATAAAATCAAGTTTTAGCTCCAATCGGAATACATATCTCTAATATATATATTGCTCGATTCTCACTGAGGCAAGAAAACAAATACAAAACAATGTCAGCTTTACCGGCACGCAAGTCAATTCGAGATATTTTTTAATAAAATCTGTATTACTGCTTCCAATTTAAATCAATAAAAAATATCATTTTTATTTCAATGATAGTCTTAATCACCATTCTTTAATGATATTAGAGAAAGAAGTCGTTTTTATGGTTGTAGCCTTCTCGGATAGCAACACTACAAGTGGTTCATCATATGCACATGACATCTGATTTCGGAAATGCAACTACACATGGTCATTTCCGGTTGATGAAAAAATAATTTCAACAATTGTTAGTGAACGGAACAGAAAATAATAAAATTGAATATGAAAAGAAAACACCAATTGCTCATAATTATTAGAATTTAACCTACATCACCATCCATAACCAGGAATCTGGATAAGTACCACTCGCTTCCTCGGTAAACATTGGAACTCCTCCCGACATTAATGAGGATACACCAACAGACGAAACTTTGCATTGGAAGTTTTCTCAATAAATGTAATATGTAGTGTGTATCTTGTGTAGTGTGTGTATCTTGTGTAGTGTGTATCTTATGTAGTGTGTATCTTGTGTAGTGTGTATCTTGTGTAGTGTGTATTTTGTGTAGTGTGTATCTTGTGTAGTGTGTATCTTATGTAGTGTGTATCTTGTGTAGTGTGTATCTTGTGTAGTGTGTATCTTGTGTAGTGTGTATCTTGTGTAGTGTGTATCTTATGTAGTGTGTATCTTGTGTAGTGTGTATCTTGTGTAGTGTGTATCTTATGTAGTGTGTATCTTGTGTAGTGTGTATCTTGTGTAGTGTGTGTCTTATGTAGTGTGTATCTTATGTAGTGTGTATTTTATGTAGTGTGTATCTTGTGTAGTGTGTATCTTGTGTAAAATACAATGCTATGGTGTATTAGAAATCGTATTCCAAAGTGCTAAGTTCTCAAAACATTACGAGATCAATTCAAATAGATTAACCTTTGAAATAATTAGAACACAGGGACAGTTCCTTTATTATTATTATGCACCAATCTTAACTCCCCCAATCAATATGCCTGATTAATATGAAACACAAAACATTCAACACTGTCGACACAGTTCATTAATATGAAACACAAAACATTCAACACTGTCGACACAGTTCATTAATATGAAACACAAAACATTCAACACTGTCGACACAGTTCATTAATATGAAACACAAAACATTCAACACTGTCGACACAGTTCATTAATATGAAACACAAAACATTCAACACTGTCGACACAGAAACACAAAACATTCAACACTGTCGACACAGTTCATTAATATGAAACACAAAACATTCAACACTGTCGACACAGTTCATTAATATGAAACACAAAACATTCAACACTGTCGACACAGAAACACAAAACATTCAACACTGTCGACACAGTTCATTAATATGAAACACAAAACATTCAACAATGTCGACACAGTTCATTAATATGAAGCACAAACATTCAACACTGTCGACACAGAAACACAAAACATTCAACACTGTCGACACAGAAACACAAAACATTCAACACTGTCGACACAGTTCATTAATATGAAACACAAAACATTCAACAGTGTCGACACAGTTCATTAATATGAAACACAAAACATTCAACACTGTCGACACAGTTCATTAATATGAAACACAAAACATTCAACACTGTCGACACAGTTCATTAATATGAAACACAAAACATTCAACACTGTCGACACAGTTCATTAATATGAAACACAAAACATTCAACACTGTCGACACAGAAACACAAAACATTCAACACTGTCGACACAGTTCATTAATATGAAACACAAAACATTCAACACTGTCGACACAGTTCATTAATATGAAACACAAAACATTCAACACTGTCGACACAGAAACACAAAACATTCAACAGTGTCGACACAGTTCATTAATATGAAACACGAAACATTCAACACTGTCGACACAGTTCATTAATATGAACCACAAAACATTCAACACTGTCGACACAGTTCATTAATATGAAACACAAAACATTCAACACTGTCGACACAGTTCATTAATATGAAACACAAAACATTCAACACTGTCGACACAGAAACACAAAACATTCAACACTGTCGACACAGTTCATTAATATGAAACACGAAACATTCAACACTGTCGACACAGTTCATTAATATGAAACACAAAACATTCAACACTGTCGACACAGTTCATTAATATGAAACACAAAACATTCAACACTGTCGACACAGAAACACAAAACATTCAACACTGTCGACACAGTTCATTAATATGAAACACAAAACATTCAACACTGTCGACACAGTTCATTAATATGAAACACAAAACATTCAACACTGTCGACACAGTTCATTAATATGAAACACAAAACATTCAACACTGTCGACACAGTTCATTAATATGAAACACAAAACATTCAACACTGTCGACACAGTTCATTAATATGAAACACAAAACATTCAACACTGTCGACACAGAAACACAAAACATTCAACACTGTCGACACAGTTCATTAATATGAAACACAAAACATTCAACACTGTCGACACAGTTCATTAATATGAAACACAAAACATTCAACACTGTCGACACAGTTCATTAATATGAAACACAAAACATTCAACACTGTCGACACAGTTCATTAATATGAAACACAAAACATTCAACACTGTCGACACAGTTCCAAAATCTAATCGAACAACCGTAGAAGCATAAGTAAAATCTATAACACCAAACAAACATATATACATGACCACTCACTTTCCTGGCTTGACTTCTACAAAAAGTGATAGTTGATAGCTAAATACTGAAATACTACCACCATACAATACATGTACCAGTAAAACAAATGAACCTGTGTCAGCATGTACCAGTAAAACAAATGAACCTGTGTCAGCATGTAACAGTAAAACAAATGAACCTGTGTCAGCATGTACAAGTAAAACAAATGAACCTGTTTCAGTATATAAAGTATCAAACACTACATATTTAACATAGATATTACATCGTTAGTAAATGTATACCTCCATGGGGGTTATATGGAGACAAAGTTCTAGATTATACAACATATATTTAAACAATAGTCTCTTCCTGTTTAAGATTTTGACTTGCGTCTTTCTACCCACGTCTTGTCAGTAGATTAATGTAAACAAACATAGTTATCTCTTGTAAAAATACAATTTAGACATCATGTATAATACCTCCAAGGAATGATTATACTATTTTAATTTGTCAAAAAAGGCAAACGTTGCAATTTGTCATCTGCTTCTCAGATTATAATAACCAGCTAGAGTAATTTTTACTTCAGTTATAAAATATAAATACCATTCTGTCCCTCAATGGTCTAAATCATATATTGCATTGAACACAACTCGCAATTAAGTTGGCTTTGTTGACTGGTTAATATCTACAATCTGACGTTAATAGTCATTTTTCTCCCAAACAGTATTTGTTTAAGAAACATTCATTACGAATGTCGTGGAATTAGTCTGGAAATGGAGGAAGCTATCATAGGGTCTACTCGATTGATAAAATATAAGTAGATTCAATGCACTCGTAAACTCCATACCATATCATATCGTTTAACCCAATGGCCCATAGTTTCACAAATCCAAATAAAAGTCGACTTGATACACTTACCGTCATCCATGTTCTCGACATCACATTGAAACTTAATGTATATAAAACAACAAAGGATGATATATGTAATAGAAACTTAGAACACTTGACATATCAATGCAGCTTGTTGTGACCAATCAGATGTACGTAGTTGTAACTTGTTTAGGGGTTTTATATCTACACAGATAATGTTGGTGATATACAAATATGTCTATTTATTGTCTAAATGAGCACGACAAATTTCCACCTACAACAACGAAAAAATACAAACTAAAAATGATAGGAATATGGCTTTTGGTGTAAATCCCAGGTAAAAGACATAGGTATCAATGAAGCAAAGCTAAAAGATTTTTACACGTGTCCATGTTAAACATCAGGGGTATCTCACACGAGTGTGAGGAATGTCGTCTTTTCCCGAGTGGAACACAGCATACGAGGGTAAAAAAGTAGAACTTCTCACACTGGTGGAGATGGAAGATACCCTGATCTTCAATTATGATCGTATGAACCTTTTTCTTCCGTCTGGCGATGAAACTAAACAGACCATGCAATTGAAGGCAAACATGTAATTCATTGGGGTGATGCTAATTGTGGCGTCAAATATTAGGATTATAATTGTGACGTCGGTAGGTGTGTTTGGATATTTATCCATGAGGGAAAGCGTTGTGCCATCCTGTCTCGTATCGGCTGTCTTCCATGAAAATCCTCCATTGACGGAAGGTATTGCTTCAGTGTAATTTATCTCTCAGTAAAGGTTATATCTTCAGTGTAATTTATCTCTCACTAAAGGTTATATCTTCAGTGTAATTTATCTCTCAGTAAAGGTTATATCTTCAGTGTAATTTATCTCTCAGTAAAGGTTATATCTTCAGTGTAATTTATCTCTCAGTAAAGGTTATATCTTCAGTGTAATTTATCTCTCAGTAAAGGTTATATCTTCAGTGTAATTTATCTCTCAGTAAAGGTTATATCTTCAGTGTAATTTATCTCTCAGTAAAGGTTATATCTTCAGTGTAATTTATCTCTCAGTAAAGGTTATATCTTCAGTGTAATTTATCTCTCAGTAAAGGTTATATCTTCAGTGTAATTTATCTCTCAGTAAAGGTTATATCTTCAGTGTAATTTATCTCTCAGTAAAGGTTATATCTTCAGTGTAATTTATCTCTCAGTAAAGGTTATATCTTCAGTGTAATTTATCTCTCAGTAAAGGTTATATCTTCAGTGTAATTTATCTCTCAGTAAAGGTTATATCTTCAGTGTAATTTATCTCTCAGTAAAGGTTATATCTTCAGTGTAATTTATCTCTCAGTAAAGGTTATATCTTCAGTGTAATTTATCTCTCAGTAAAGGTTATATCTTCAGTGTAATTTATCTCTCAGTAAAGGTTATATCTTCAGTGTAATTTATCTCTCAGTAAAGGTTATATCTTCAGTGTAATTTATCTCTCAGTAAAGGTTATATCTTCAGTGTAATTTATCTCTCAGTAAAGGTTATATCTTCAGTGTAATTTATCTCTCAGTAAAGGTTATATCTTCAGTGTAATTTATCTCTCAGTAAAGGTTATATCTTCAGTGTAATTTATCTCTCAGTAAAGGTTATATCTTCAGTGTAATTTATCTCTCAGTAAAGGTTATATCTTCAGTGTAATTTATCTCTCAGTAAAGGTTATATCTTCAGTGTAATTTATCTCTCAGTAAAGGTTATATCTTCAGTGTAATTTATCTCTCAGTAAAGGTTATATCTTCAGTGTAATTTATCTCTCAGTAAAGGTTATATCTTCAGTGTAATTTATCTCTCAGTAAAGGTTATATCTTCAGTGTAATTTATCTCTCAGTAAAGGTTATATCTTCAGTGTAATTTATCTCTCAGTAAAGGTTATATCTTCAGTGTAATTTATCTCTCAGTAAAGGTTATATCTTCAGTGTAATTTATCTCTCAGTAAAGGTTATATCTTCAGTGTAATTTATCTCTCAGTAAAGGTTATATCTTCAGTGTAATTTATCTCTCAGTAAAGGTTATATCTTCAGTGTAATTTATCTCTCAGTAAAGGTTATATCTTCAGTGTAATTTATCTCTCACTAAAGGTTATATCTTCAGTGTAATTTATCTCTCAGTAAAGGTTATATCTTCAGTGTAATTTATCTCTCAGTAAAGGTTATATCTTCAGTGTAATATATCTCTCAGTAAAGGTTATATCTTCAGTGTAATTTATCTCTCAGTAAAGGTTATATCTTCAGTGTAATTTATCTCTCAGTAAAGGTTATATCTTCAGTGTAATTTATCTCTCAGTAAAGGTTATATCTTCAGTGTAATTTATCTCTCAGTAAAGGTTATATCTTCAGTGTAATTTATCTCTCAGTAAAGGTTATATCTTCAGTGTAATTTATCTCTCAGTAAAGGTTATATCTTCAGTGTAATTTATCTCTCAGTAAAGGTTATATCTTCAGTGTAATTTATCTCTCAGTAAAGGTTATATCTTCAGTGTAATTTATCTCTCAGTAAAGGTTATATCTTCAGTGTAATTTATCTCTCAGTAAAGGTTATATCTTCAGTGTAATTTATCTCTCAGTAAAGGTTATATCTTCAGTGTAATTTATCTCTCAGTAAAGGTTATATCTTCAGTGTAATTTATCTCTCAGTAAAGGTTATATCTTCAGTGTAATTTATCTCTCAGTAAAGGTTATATCTTCAGTGTAATTTATCTCTCAGTAAAGGTTATATCTTCAGTGTAATTTATCTCTCAGTAAAGGTTATATCTTCAGTGTAATTTATCTCTCAGTAAAGGTTATATCTTCAGTGTAATTTATCTCTCAGTAAAGGTTATATCTTCAGTGTAATTTATCTCTCAGTAAAGGTTATATCTTCAGTGTAATTTATCTCTCAGTAAAGGTTATATCTTCAGTGTAATTTATCTCTCAGTAAAGGTTATATCTTCAGTGTAATTTATCTCTCAGTAAAGGTTATATCTTCAGTGTAATTTATCTCTCAGTAAAGGTTATATCTTCAGTGTAATTTATCTCTCAGTAAAGGTTATATCTTCAGTGTAATTTATCTCTCAGTAAAGGTTATATCTTCAGTGTAATTTATCTCTCAGTAAAGGTTATATCTTCAGTGTAATTTATCTCTCAGTAAAGGTTATATCTTCAGTGTAATTTATCTCTCAGTAAAGGTTATATCTTCAGTGTAATTTATCTCTCAGTAAAGGTTATATCTTCAGTGTAATTTATCTCTCAGTAAAGGTTATATCTTCAGTGTAATTTATCTCTCAGTAAAGGTTATATCTTCAGTGTAATTTATCTCTCAGTAAAGGTTATATCTTCAGTGTAATTTATCTCTCAGTAAAGGTTATATCTTCAGTGTAATTTATCTCTCAGTAAAGGTTATATCTTCAGTGTAATTTATCTCTCAGTAAAGGTTATATCTTCAGTGTAATTTATCTCTCACTAAAGGTTATATCTTCAGTGTAATTTATCTCTCAGTAAAGGTTATATCTTCAGTGTAATTTATCTCTCAGTAAAGGTTATATCTTCAGTGTAATTTATCTCTCAGTAAAGGTTATATCTTCAGTGTAATTTATCTCTCATTAAAGGTTATATCTTCAGTGTAATTTATCTCTCAGTAAAGGTTATATCTTCAGTGTAATTTATCTCTCAGTAAAGGTTATATCTTCAGTGTAATTTATCTCTCAGTAAAGGTTATATCTTCAGTGTAATTTATCTCTCAGTAAAGGTTATATCTTCAGTGTAATTTATCTCTCAGTAAAGGTTATATCTTCAGTGTAATTTATCTCTCAGTAAAGGTTATATCTTCAGTGTAATTTATCTCTCACTAAAGGTTATATCTTCAGTGTAATTTATCTCTCAGTAAAGGTTATATCTTCAGTGTAATTTATCTCTCAGTAAAGGTTATATCTTCAGTGTAATATATCTCTCAGTAAAGGTTATATCTTCAGTGTAATTTATCTCTCAGTAAAGGTTATATCTTCAGTGTAATTTATCTCTCAGTAAAGGTTATATCTTCAGTGTAATTTATCTCTCAGTAAAGGTTATATCTTCAGTGTAATTTATCTCTCAGTAAAGGTTATATCTTCAGTGTAATTTATCTCTCAGTAAAGGTTATATCTTCAGTGTAATTTATCTCTCAGTAAAGGTTATATCTTCAGTGTAATTTATCTCTCAGTAAAGGTTATATCTTCAGTGTAATTTATCTCTCAGTAAAGGTTATATCTTCAGTGTAATTTATCTCTCAGTAAAGGTTATATCTTCAGTGTAATTTATCTCTCAGTAAAGGTTATATCTTCAGTGTAATTTATCTCTCAGTAAAGGTTATATCTTCAGTGTAATTTATCTCTCAGTAAAGGTTATATCTTCAGTGTAATTTATCTCTCAGTAAAGGTTATATCTTCAGTGTAATTTATCTCTCAGTAAAGGTTATATCTTCAGTGTAATTTATCTCTCAGTAAAGGTTATATCTTCAGTGTAATTTATCTCTCAGTAAAGGTTATATCTTCAGTGTAATTTATCTCTCAGTAAAGGTTATATCTTCAGTGTAATCTATCTCTCAGTAAAGGTTATATCTTCAGTGTAATTTATCTCTCAGTAAAGGTTATATCTTCAGTGTAATTTATCTCTCATTAAAGGTTATATCTTCAGTGTAATTTATCTCTCAGTAAAGGTTATATCTTCAGTGTAATTTATCTCTCAGTAAAGGTTATATCTTCAGTGTAATTTATCTCTCAGTAAAGGTTATATCTTCAGTGTAATTTATCTCTCAGTAAAGGTTATATCTTCAGTGTAATTTATCTCTCAGTAAAGGTTATATCTTCAGTGTAATTTATCTCTCAGTAAAGGTTATATCTTCAGTGTAATTTATCTCTCACTAAAGGTTATATCTTCAGTGTAATTTATCTCTCAGTAAAGGTTATATCTTCAGTGTAATTTATCTCTCAGTAAAGGTTATATCTTCAGTGTAATATATCTCTCAGTAAAGGTTATATCTTCAGTGTAATTTATCTCTCAGTAAAGGTTATATCTTCAGTGTAATTTATCTCTCAGTAAAGGTTATATCTTCAGTGTAATTTATCTCTCAGTAAAGGTTATATCTTCAGTGTAATTTATCTCTCAGTAAAGGTTATATCTTCAGTGTAATTTATCTCTCAGTAAAGGTTATATCTTCAGTGTAATTTATCTCTCAGTAAAGGTTATATCTTCAGTGTAATTTATCTCTCAGTAAAGGTTATATCTTCAGTGTAATTTATCTCTCAGTAAAGGTTATATCTTCAGTGTAATTTATCTCTCAGTAAAGGTTATATCTTCAGTGTAATTTATCTCTCAGTAAAGGTTATATCTTCAGTGTAATTTATCTCTCAGTAAAGGTTATATCTTCAGTGTAATTTATCTCTCAGTAAAGGTTATATCTTCAGTGTAATTTATCTCTCAGTAAAGGTTATATCTTCAGTGTAATTTATCTCTCAGTAAAGGTTATATCTTCAGTGTAATTTATCTCTCAGTAAAGGTTATATCTTCAGTGTAATTTATCTCTCAGTAAAGGTTATATCTTCAGTGTAATTTATCTCTCAGTAAAGGTTATATCTTCAGTGTAATTTATCTCTCAGTAAAGGTTATATCTTCAGTGTAATTTATCTCTCAGTAAAGGTTATATCTTCAGTGTAATTTATCTCTCAGTAAAGGTTATATCTTCAGTGTAATTTATCTCTCAGTAAAGGTTATATCTTCAGTGTAATTTATCTCTCAGTAAAGGTTATATCTTCAGTGTAATTTATCTCTCAGTAAAGGTTATATCTTCAGTGTAATTTATCTCTCAGTAAAGGTTATATCTTCAGTGTAATTTATCTCTCAGTAAAGGTTATATCTTCAGTGTAATTTATCTCTCAGTAAAGGTTATATCTTCAGTGTAATTTATCTCTCAGTAAAGATTATATCTTCAGTGTAATTTATCTCTCAGTAAAGGTTATATCTGCAGTGTAATTTATCTCTCAGTAAAGGTTATATCTTCAGTGTAATTTATCTCTTAGTAAAGGTTATATCTTCAGTGTAATTTATCTCTCAGTAAAGGTTATATCTTCAGTGTAATTTATCTCTCAGTAAAGGTTATATCTTCAGTGTAATTTATCTCTCAGTAAAGGTTATATCTTCAGTGTAATTTATCTCTCAGTAAAGGTTATATCTGCAGTGTAATTTATCTCTCAGTAAAGGTTATATCTGCAGTGTAATTTATCTCTCAGTAAAGGTTATATCTTCAGTGTAATTTATCTCTCAGTAAAGGTTATATCTTCAGTGTAATTTATCTCTCAGTAAAGGTTATATCTTCAGTGTAATTTATCTCTCAGTAAAGGTTATATCTTCAGTGTAATTTATCTCTCAGTAAAGGTTATATCTTCAGTGTAATTTATCTCTCAGTAAAGGTTATATCTTCAGTGTAATTTATCTCTCAGTAAAGGTTATATCTTCAGTGTAATTTATCTCTCAGTAAAGGTTATATCTTCAGTGTAATTTATCTCTCAGTAAAGGTTATATCTTCAGTGTAATTTATCTCTCAGTAAAGGTTATATCTTCAGTGTAATTTATCTCTCAGTAAAGGTTATATATTCAGTGTAATTTATCTCTCAGTAAAGGTTATATCTTCAGTGTAATTTATCTCTCAGTAAAGGTTATATCTTCAGTGTAATTTATCTCTCACTAAAGGTTATATCTTCAGTGTAATTTATCTCTCAGTAAAGGTTATATCTTCAGTGTAATTTATCTCTCAGTAAAGGTTATATCTTCAGTGTAATATATCTCTCAGTAAAGGTTATATCTTCAGTGTAATTTATCTCTCAGTAAAGGTTATATCTTCAGTGTAATTTATCTCTCAGTAAAGGTTATATCTTCAGTGTAATTTATCTCTCAGTAAAGGTTATATCTTCAGTGTAATTTATCTCTCAGTAAAGGTTATATCTTCAGTGTAATTTATCTCTCAGTAAAGGTTATATCTTCAGTGTAATTTATCTCTCAGTAAAGGTTATATCTTCAGTGTAATTTATCTCTCAGTAAAGGTTATATCTTCAGTGTAATTTATCTCTCAGTAAAGGTTATATCTTCAATACGTCATTTCAGTGTTTGTATTCCTTTTCCTTTTGTTTTACGGTCACATGTTAAATATGGTGTTTAAATATTGATACAGGATGTTCATATCTGTATTGTCTGTCTGTGGCATGAAGATCCGGCTTTGTATTAAGTTCTACCTTAAGATGTATTTAGTTTGGATTCTGTTCGCGGTAGCTGTTGTAGTTCTATTTGCATACCAATATACAGCTATTTATTTGTGAAATGCTAAAAGCTTTGACCTAAACCATTTTAGGATGATAGGTCACTAGTCGGGATTATGCACATTTTACCTACACCCTTCATTAACCATTATTTTAAAATTTCGCAACGCCACGACATAGCTGAAATACTGTTATTGTTGGCGTTAAGCACCATGAAATCAATCAAGTATATATATATTATTTTAATGCAGTAGTTTATCTTTCACTCCAAATAAAAAAAAAAAATTAATAATGACATGGTACAGAAAAACATGTTTTGTAGTAAATTGACTATTGTAAGACAATAAGAAATAGTACAAACATAATTAACGTTTGACATTTTATGGACTTGTAATATTACTTACAATTGATATGCAGAATTGCATTGAAAACAATTATTGATGCTAAGCGGTTTTATGACAGAAAAGCATTGCAGCTCATCGTCGTACTGGTAAGTTTCTTATAAAACACGGTCGGGTTTCTCAGCAAAATATACCAGGATCTATAGAGGACTTCATAAAACCTCATAATTATTAACTGAATTGACATAGTACGATGATTAATGGTACGGTAGCGTTGTGAAAATGATGATTTGAGCGGATGCAGCGGAAAGTAATTTCCATTTCTCTGTGGAGTTTCCTGTCGTATCGTATATGTCGCCTTATTGACCCAGAATGACTGAAATCGATATCTTTCAAAATATATATGACTGATTATGTTTTGTTTGAATTTTCAGTTATTAGGTAATTTCGATTTTCGTAATAAAAGATAACCAATTATATTTTACAAATATACAATCTATCGGAATTTTAAAATTATGTAGAAATTAAAAATACATTCTAATAAGGCATAGAAAAGTAACATTTTATATTTCAGGCAGATCACACTCGTGATTTCATCTGTAGACCAGTCATCGTTTATTGCAAAAACAGAAAGAAGATACCGGAATGTTATTATCTACCTCCGGACCTGCGTTTTGAACGGCAACTTACAACCTTACATGTATAAAAATATATTTTGAGCTAAAAACGATGTTGAGCCTCTCCAATGATACAACATATCTCAACAGCGACCAAGTTGGTGTGGCATGTAGTAACACTGCCCGTTGTGTTTGCATCACAAACAACGATATAGCTGAACTCTGAACTACTGATAATGTTGGTGCTAAACACCAACTAATCAATAGATTATTCTCTCTTTTCAAAACTTGCGTTAACAGAAATGGTTTTCCATTTGTTACTCATCTTAATTCTCTAAATTATTGAAAGATATCTTAAACATCCTCATGCTGATTTATCTAAATACATACTAAATTATTAATGCAGTATATTTATTGTGAGGGGTACTTTCTAATTGTCACGTGTTCACGATATGAATATATATTTTACTTTATAAATATAAAAGCATGGAGATACTCCACGGCAGGTGCTACAGAATCAGAGACTAACGTTTCTAAGACAAATTATCTCATTTCTAATTGCCATGTGTAGTTAGATATTGTTATATTTGATGTTGTATTGTACTTTAGTTCGACTTCAGTATAATTGTATTTTTGAGAAAATTTGTAAAACGTTATTTTTCTGTGCTTTAATATTGAAATATTTGATTTTTTTTTTCATTTTCATAGGTATATCCGGCACGGGTTCTAATAAAACAGTAACATTGTCATTGCATAGAAGTCATAATTTTTCTTATATACCATCACTATCCAGTATATATTTTGTTTTCTTAATCCAAAATTCATGTAGAGCAACGATAAGAAACAGTAACAGTATAAGCGCGGACGTGATAGAGAGCACAATTGAAAACGATTATAATAACGCTTTTTTGTTCTTTTCAGATAAGTTGACAGTTTTGAACTTTTTGACATCGCGGGAGATACGTATATTGTCGTTATATTTCGTATTAAAATGGACGATAATTTGCATATCACTTTCGTGGTTTAATGATAGATATTATCGTGATTGCTCCAAGATCAAAGGGAGAGTGACAAAACTGAAATATTATTAAATGTGTCATTAAACACCCATCATCCATTCCAATCTGTTATAAATGAGTATTAAATGTCAACATCTAATATTATTTGCTGTAGTTTATGAATTCAAGTCCGCTACAGTTCTAAGCGAAATTAAGAACAAATAACCTTTATGTACTCTGTAAAGGTTATATCTAACGCATAAATAATGAAATAAAATGTCTACGAGTGACTATAAGGCTGATATATAAACACTAAAGAGATATAATACGTTTGTAGGGGCGAATAATGTGGTTAAAACTTTGTTGTCATAGTTATTATTGAAAGGAAGAAAACCTATTACAGTTATCGTGTTACATCAATTTCTACTGATTATGTGTTGCCTAGCTATTTATTGTAATGAATATTATATTTTCTATTTGAAATACTTTTGATATATAGAAACTCATTTATTCTGATACAAAAAAATATGAAAATATTATAATTAAAAGATTATGATAGGTATGAATCTTCATGAGATCATTTCAAGGTATTGTACACATTAGCTTATTGTAATTTTGTAATTGTTTACCTTCACATTCTGAGAAATGCAAATCAATACTTTTAATAATTCCTTCGACTTTTCAAAGAAATCCAACACTGGGATTGGCATGGTGTATGTATTTTATTGTAACTTCCAGCAATTGTTAAGCTATCTCGTGACAACATAACTTATTGGAGAACCAAAGTCTGGACAATTATAAAGAATTGACAGTAAATTCCCCGACCTTGGGTATGCGTAGGCGTCTGGCAACATTAGCACGTGAAGTATGTATCAAGGTTACATCAAGGGAGCTATGTAGTCAGAATGAAGCGAACTTTACCACAAGGCCACATATGGGTCTCTATGCATGAATGGGATAACGATGTATATAATAAAACACATTTACATGTTTACATTTTGGGGGACATACATGAGAAGTAGTATCCATCATGACGACATAGAAACGTTAATGCCCATACTATTGCCACCAATGTGACGACATAGAAACGTTAATGCCCATACCATTGCCACCAATGCGGATCCTTTATTTTGTTACAAACGTACAAAGTAAACGCATACATATTCAAAAAAAATAATAATAAAAAACTACACGTCATGTTTGCCAATTCAAGGATTCGAGTGTCGTTCAGTCTCTCAGTAGTCAAACATGTTTTATCTAATCATGAATAGAGGAGGACATTTTCAAAATGGAGCAGTAAACAACAAAATACTTTCAAATATGGTTTTTAGCCGGTCATATTATTACCAGTGACTTTCACATATTCAAAAGTTAAAAACTAAACATCATGTTTGCCAAGGATCCGAATTTCATTTGTTCTCTTAGTAGTCAAACACGCTTATGGATAGGAAACAAATCTTCAAATTGAAATAGTGACGATTCTTGTTTTTCTTTTAGCAATCATTAACATCATATTTCCCTTTTCACAGTAACAAAAAAAACTTAGAGAATACCGAGAGGGCATTCGAAAATGGGCAATCCAGATAAACCGGCAACATAAAACCCAGCACAATATATGTTAGACACCACTATGCGCAAGCAAACACATATAATGTATAGATAAGACATGAGTCCACCTACAAACAAGTGGAGGCAAAGACGGATCGAACATCGTTTTAATGCGAAATCGTAGCGGACACCACAACAGGGAACTCAAAACGTAAAGACACATAATAGGACAACACAAACAAAAACTACAAGGTGAGCAACTCGGACCCCACCAAACGTCCGGTGGTGAACTCAGGTGCTCGTAAAGTGACGTTGATAAAGAGACAGCAATGTGATTTGTATTATGTCTACCTCTTGTTCGCTACAACAATATCGTAGTAAAATAATACTGTCAGTTAGATCTGTAATAGGATCATATTGTTGTTTTCTTCATAACGAATCCTTGTATATGTTAATCATACTTAATGTGTTTTTATCTCTACGTATCTATACTATTTCAGATGTACAGAAATTATTCTATTCTAATACTAACTCAATGTTTACTCCCTCGTACAGAGATAGTGTGAGTGAGATGGTTGTTGTATAATACCCAGTGATCATTGTCTGTCGGCAATATCATGGCTAGAAAAGTTCTTTTAGATGAGATGAAAATCATGATGATAACTGTTTTGTACGTGACAAATAGGCTTAGTTGGATGTATATAGTGCTAACTCACTGACACAACAGCCCATGTATGTACATGCTGCCTCACTGACACAACTGCCCATGTATGTACATGTCGCCTCACTGACACAACAGCCCATGTATGTACATGTCGCCTCACTGACACAACAGCCCATGTATGTACATGTCGCCTCACTGACACAACAGCCCATGTATGTACATGTCGCCTCACTGATACAACACCCCATGTATGTACATGTCGCCTCACTGACACAACAGCTCATGTATGTACATGTCGCCTCACTGACACAACAGCCCATGTATGTACATGTCGCCTCACGGACACAACAGCTCATGTATGTACATGTCGCATCGTCCTGATTCTGATTAAACCAGTCTTTGCTCTTACTCATTAATATTTAGTTGGATTTTATAGTCTTTGGTTTGACCCGACTGAGGGTGGAACCATCGATCTACTACAATCGTTATACTTTTGCATGTTTTCTATTGTTTGTTTTTAAATTTGTTTTTCTTGGTAATAAAATATACTGTTCCTATTCCTTTTGATCTAGCATCACTGAAGAAGATAATACCGAAACACACAAATGGTGCAGAAAGTTAATGAAAACCTTTGATGTTCATTCAAACATTGTTGTATTACATCTAACAAAGACATCACATGTAAATACCTCCAACTAACCAAGTCTTTCATTGATTAATTGATTGATTATTGCTTAACGTCCGGTGAGCAGTATTTCAGTTATATTGAGGCATTCTCCAAACACGTTACCCAATATGGTCCATGGTCATGTTGTCCGTATTATAACCTGACCATGTAGTTGAATACTTCAGTGCAAGTAAAGAATCTAGCGCTTGGACATATTTGCCTACGTATACTGTACCGAAACAGATGTCACACACTGATCATTGTTTAACGTCAGATGAGCAGTAATTCTATTATTGACGAGAACAAGTTTACAAATTCTACTTTATGTACTAAATGCGGCTGGGAAACATATCAAATTATTTTAATATCATAGTGTTCCCAACAAATTTACGTCAAGAAATTGATACTTCAGGGATAATAGTCTTCAAATCTGTCTCTAAATATCAGTTTTTATTCCAAATGTATACGACCACACTTCAAAAGGTAAAATGAAATGGTTTTAACAGCTGAGTACGGTGACGTGTGTTATTCCCCAGAGACAAAGTAAAACGTATCGTAATACCATCAATGCTGCTCAATTTCATTTATTTTTTGCAGCTAGCCACTAGTTGAAATCGACATCCGTGTGAAATTCTATTTCTAATTGTTCTGTTTTGTCTTCAAGTTCCATCTATCAAATAGCCACAATATTAACATGTAATTTATCATAGTTACGCTTGTCAAACTAGCAGAAAATTGTATTTGTCCAACAAGAACACCAATTTAATCTTCAACGCCATATTGTCAAAATGTCTCTGTAGATATGTAATATGATGTATTAAGCGGGAGGAGCATTGTCTATTGTAGGGAATGACATTATAGAAATGTAAAACCTAAAGTGGCTAAGGTTTTCTAAATTGTCAAACAAAATAAGTCAGATAGTATATACTAGCTACACAGCTAACCCGTGGGAACAAAGACATATTATACATAGATAAGTACAACAATAAAGTTCTATTTAACTGACGGAAGATGAAGATCCTGACTGTAAGGTGGTTATAAACAGATCTTATTTCAACATATTCTTTTTCACAATTTGTTTATTACATTTTTATAGAAATAAGGAATTATTATAAATTGATTTTCTGTTTCAAATAGGCTTGTACAAATTGCAATAAAAACAAAGACAGTTTGTTCCTTAGCACAGAGAAGTAAAGTCAGAATGGAATCTATTCGATTATTTTATTTCTCATGATGTCAGGGATAAAGCGAAAGTATAAAGTATAGGAGGTCACACGACGTTAAACCTTGATTGTTGTTTAACGTCAGGTGAGTAGTATATATTATTGACAAGAACAAGTCGACAAACAATAATTAATATATTATTGACAAGAACAAGTCGACAAACAATAACTAATATATTATTGACAAGAACAAGTCGACAAACAATAACTAATATAGTATTGACAAGAACAGGTCGACAAACAATAATTAATATATTATTGACAAGAACAAGTCGACAAACAATAATTAATATATTATTGACAAGAACAAGTCGACAAACAATAACTAATATATTATTGACAAGAACAAGTCGACAAACAATAACTAATATATTATTGACAAGTACAAGTCGACAAACAATAACTAATATATTATTGACAAGAACAAGTCGACAAACAATAACTAATATAGTATTGACAAGAACAGGTCGACAAACAATAACTAATATATTATTGACAAGAACAAGTCGACAAACAATAACTAATATATTATTGAAAAGAACAAGTCGACAAACAATAACTAATATATTATTGACCACAACAAGTCGTCAAACAATAACTAATATATTGTTGACAAGAACAAGTCGACAAACAATAACTAATATATTATTGACAAGAACAAGTCGACAAACAATAACTAATATATTATTGACAAGAACAAGTCGACAAACAATAACTAATATATTATTGACAAGAACAAGTCGACAAACAATAACTAATATATTATTGACAAGAACAAGTCGACAAACAATAACTAATATATTATTGACAAGAACAAGTCGACAAACAATAACTAATATATTATTGACAAGAACAAGTCGACAAACAATAACTAATATATTATTGACAAGAACAAGTCGACAAACAATAACTAATTTATTATTGACAAGAACAAGTCGACAAACAATAACTAATATATTATTGACAAGAACAAGTCGACAAACAATAACTAATATATTATTGACAAGTACAAGTCGACAAACAATAACTAATATATTATTGACAAGAACAAGTCGACAAACAATAACTAATATATTATTGACAAGAACATGTCTACAAACAATAACTAATATATCATTGACAAGAACAAGTCGACAAACAATAACTAATATATTATTGACAAGAACAAGTCGACAAACAATGACTAATATATTATTGACAAGAACAAGTCGACAAACAATAACTAATATATTATTGACAAGAACAAGTCGACAAACAATAACTAATATATTATTGACAACAACAAGTCGACAAACAATAATTAATATGTTATTGACCACAACAAGTCGACAAACAATAACTAATATATTATTGACAAGAACAAGTCGACAAACAATAACTAATATATTATTGACAAGAACAAGTCGACAAACAATAACTAATATATTATTGACAAGAACAAGTCGACAAACAATAACTAATATATTATTGACAAGAACATGTCTACAAAAAATAACTAATATATTATTGACAAGAACAAGTCGACAAACAATAACTAATATATTATTGACAAGAACAAGTCGACAAACAATAACTAATATATTATTGACAAGAACATGTCTACAAAAAATAACTAATATATTATTGACAAGAACAAGTCGACAAACAGTAACTAATATATTATTGACAAGAACAAGTCGACAAACAATAACTAATATATTATTAACAAGAACAAGTCGACAAACAATAACTAATATATTATTGACAAGAACATGTCTACAAACAATAACTAATATATTATTGACAAGAACAAGTCGACAAACAATAACTAATATATTATTGACAAGAACATGTCTACAAACAATAACTAATATATTATTGACAAGAACAAGTCGACAAACAATAACTAATATATTATTGACAAGAACAAGTCGACAAACAATAACTAATATATTATTGACAAGAACAAGTCGACAAACAATAACTAATATATTATTGACAAGAACAAGTCGACAAACAATAACTAATATATTATTGACAAGAACAAGTCGACAAACAATAACTAATATATTATTGACAAGAACAAGTCGACAAACAATAACTAATATATTATTGACAAGAACAAGTCGACAAACAATAACTAATATATTATTGACAAGAACAAGTCGACAAACAATAACTAATATATTATTGACAAGAACAAGTCGACAAACAATAACTAATATATTATTGACAAGTACAAGTCGACAAACAATAACTAATATATTATTGACAAGAACAAGTCGACAAACAATAACTAATATATTATTGACAAGAACAAGTCGACAAACAATAACTAATATATTATTGACAAGAACAAGTCGACAAACAATGACTAATATATTATTGACAAGAACAAGTCGACAAACAATGACTAATATATTATTGACAAGAACAAGTCGACAAACAATAAATAATATATTATTGACGAGAACAAGTCGACAAACAATAACTAATATATTATAGACAAGAACATGTCTACAAACAATAACTAATATATTATTGACAAGAACAAGTCGACAAACAATAACTAATATATTATTGACATGAACAAGTCGACAAACAATAACTAATATATTATTGACAAGAACAAGTCGACAAACAATAACTAATATATTATTGACAAGAACAAGTCGACAAACAATAACTAACATATTATTGACAAGAACATGTCTACAAACAATAACTAATATATTATTGACAAGAACAAGTTGACAAACAATAACTAATATATTATTGACAAGAACATGTCTACAAACAATAACTAATATATTATTGACAAGAACAAGTCGACAAACAATAACTAATATATTATTGACAAGAACAAGTCGACAAACAATAACTAATATATTATTGACAAGAACAAGTCGACAAAAAATAACTAATATATTATTGACAAGAACAAGTCGACAAACAATAACTAATATATTATTGACAAGAACAAGTCGACAAACAATAAATAATATATTATTGACAAGAACAAGTCGACAAACAATAACTAATATATTATTGATAAGAACATGTCTACAAACAATAACTAATATATTATTGACAAGAACAAGTCGACAAACAATAACTAATATATTATTGACATGAACAAGTCGACAAACAATAACTAATATATTATTGACAAGAACATGTCTACAAAAAATAACTAATATATTATTGACAAGAACAAGTCGACAAACAGTAACTAATATATTATTGACAAGAACAAGTCGACAAACAATAACTAATATATTATTAACAAGAACAAGTCGACAAACAATAACTAATATATTATTGACAAGAACATGTCTACAAACAATAACTAATATATTATTGACAAGAACAAGTCGACAAACAATAACTAATATATTATTGACAAGAACATGTCTACAAACAATAACTAATATATTATTGACAAGAACAAGTCGACAAATAATAACTAATATATTATTGACAAGAACAAGTCGACAAACAATAACTAATATATTATTGACAAGAACAAGTCGACAAACAATAACTAATATATTATTGACAAGAACAAGTCGACAAACAATAACTAATATATTATTGACAAGAACAAGTCGACAAACAATAACTAATATATTATTGACAAGAACAAGTCGACAAACAATAACTAATATATTATTGACAAGAACAAGTCGACAAACAATAACTAATATATTATTGACAAGAACAAGTCGACAAACAATAACTAATATATTATTGACAAGAACAAGTCGACAAACAATAACTAATATATTATTGACAAGTACAAGTCGACAAACAATAACTAATATATTATTGACAAGAACAAGTCGACAAACAATAACTAATATATTATTGATAAGAACATGTCTACAAACAATAACTAATATATCATTGACAAGAACAAGTCGACAAACAATAACTAATATATTATTGACAAGAACAAGTCGACAAACAATGACTAATATATTATTGACAAGAACAAGTCGACAAACAATGACTAATATATTATTGACAAGAACAAGTCGACAAACAATGACTAATATATTATTGACAAGAACAAGTCGACAAACAATGACTAATATATTATTGACAAGAACAAGTCGACAAACAATAACTAATATATTATTGACAAGAACAAGTCGACAAACAATAACTAATATGTTATTGACCACAACAAGTCGACAAACAATAACTAATATATTATTGACAAGAACAAGTCGACAAACAATAACTAATATATTATTGACAAGAACAAGTCGACAAACAATAACTAATATATTATTGACAAGAACAAGTCGACAAACAATAACTAATATATTATTGACAAGAACATGTCTACAAAAAATAACTAATATATTATTGACAAGAACAAGTCGACAAACAATAACTAATATATTATTGACAAGAACAAGTCGACAAACAATAACTAATATATTATTGACCACAACAAGTCGACAAACAATAACTAATATATTATTGACAAGAACAAGTCGACAAACAATAACTAATATATTATTGACAAGAACAAGTCGACAAACAATAACTAATATGTTATTGACCACAACAAGTCGACAAACAATAACTAATATATTATTGACAAGAACAAGTCGACAAACAATAACTAATATATTATTGACAAGAACAAGTCGACAAACAATAACTAATATATTATTGACAAGAACAAGTCGACAAACAATAACTAATATATTATTGACAAGAACATGTCTACAAAAAATAACTAATATATTATTGACAAGAACAAGTCGACAAACAATAACTAATATATTATTGACAAGAACAAGTCGACAAACAATAACTAATATATTATTGACAAGAACAAGTCGACAAACAATAACTAATATATTATTGACAAGAACAAGTCGACAAACAATAACTAATATATTATTGACATGAACAAGTCGACAAACAATAACTAATATATTATTGACAAGAACATGTCTACAAAAAATAACTAATATATTATTGACAAGAACAAGTCGACAAACAGTAACTAATATATTATTGACAAGAACAAGTCGACAAACAATAACTAATATATTATTAACAAGAACAAGTCGACAAACAATAACTAATATATTATTGACAAGAACATG
The DNA here is from genome assembly GCA_963680875.1 of Bathymodiolus brooksi. NCBI lineage: Eukaryota > Metazoa > Mollusca > Bivalvia > Mytilida > Modiolidae > Bathymodiolus > Bathymodiolus brooksi. Next base: position 4,655,828 of record OY804577.1, read on the forward strand.
TCTACAAACAATAACTAATATATTATTGACAAGAACAAGTCGACAAACAATAACTAATATATTATTGACAAGAACATGTCTACAAACAATAACTAATATATTATTGACAAGAACAAGTCGACAAATAATAACTAATATATTATTGACAAGAACAAGTCGACAAACAATAACTAATATATTATTGACAAGAACAAGTCGACAAACAATAACTAATATATTATTGACAAGAACAAGTCGACAAACAATAACTAATATATTATTGACAAGAACAAGTCGACAAACAATAACTAATATATTATTGACAAGAACAAGTCGACAAACAATAACTAATATATTATTGACAAGAACAAGTCGACAAACAATAACTAATATATTATTGACAAGAACAAGTCGACAAACAATAACTAATATATTATTGACAAGAACAAGTCGACAAACAATAACTAATATATTATTGACAAGTACAAGTCGACAAAAAATAACTAATATATTATTGACAAGAACAAGTCGACAAACAATAACTAATATATTATTGATAAGAACATGTCTACAAACAATAACTAATATATCATTGACAAGAACAAGTCGACAAACAATAACTAATATATTATTGACAAGAACAAGTCGACAAACAATGACTAATATATTATTGACAAGAACAAGTCGACAAACAATGACTAATATATTATTGACAAGAACAAGTCGACAAACAATGACTAATATATTATTGACAAGAACAAGTCGACAAACAATGACTAATATATTATTGACAAGAACAAGTCGACAAACAATAACTAATATATTATTGACAAGAACAAGTCGACAAACAATAACTAATATGTTATTGACCACAACAAGTCGACAAACAATAACTAATATATTATTGACAAGAACAAGTCGACAAACAATAACTAATATATTATTGACAAGAACAAGTCGACAAACAATAACTAATATATTATTGACAAGAACAAGTCGACAAACAATAACTAATATATTATTGACAAGAACATGTCTACAAAAAATAACTAATATATTATTGACAAGAACAAGTCGACAAACAATAACTAATATATTATTGACAAGAACAAGTCGACAAACAATAACTAATATATTATTGACCACAACAAGTCGACAAACAATAACTAATATATTATTGACAAGAACAAGTCGACAAACAATAACTAATATATTATTGACAAGAACAAGTCGACAAACAATAACTAATATGTTATTGACCACAACAAGTCGACAAACAATAACTAATATATTATTGACAAGAACAAGTCGACAAACAATAACTAATATATTATTGACAAGAACAAGTCGACAAACAATAACTAATATATTATTGACAAGAACAAGTCGACAAACAATAACTAATATATTATTGACAAGAACATGTCTACAAAAAATAACTAATATATTATTGACAAGAACAAGTCGACAAACAATAACTAATATATTATTGACAAGAACAAGTCGACAAACAATAACTAATATATTATTGACAAGAACAAGTCGACAAACAATAAATAATATATTATTGACAAGAACAAGTCAACAAACAATAACTAATATATTATTGACAAGAACATGTCTACAAACAATAACTAATATATTATTGACAAGAACAAGTTGACAAACAATAACTAATATATTATTGACAAGAACATGTCTACAAACAATAACTAATATATTATTGACAAGAACAAGTCGACAAACAATAACTAATATATTATTGACAAGAACAAGTCGACAAACAATAACTAATATATTATTGACAAGAACAAGTCGACAAACAATAACTAATATATTATTGACAAGAACAAGTCGACAAACAATAACTAATATATTATTGACATGAACAAGTCGACAAACAATAACTAATATATTATTGACAAGAACATGTCTACAAAAAATAACTAATATATTATTGACAAGAACAAGTCGACAAACAGTAACTAATATATTATTGACAAGAACAAGTCGACAAACAATAACTAATATATTATTAACAAGAACAAGTCGACAAACAATAACTAATATATTATTGACAAGAACATGTCTACAAACAATAACTAATATATTATTGACAAGAACAAGTCGACAAACAATAACTAATATATTATTGACAAGAACATGTCTACAAACAATAACTAATATATTATTGACAAGAACAAGTCGACAAATAATAACTAATATATTATTGACAAGAACAAGTCGACAAACAATAACTAATATATTATTGACAAGAACAAGTCGACAAACAATAACTAATATATTATTGACAAGAACAAGTCGACAAACAATAACTAATATATTATTGACAAGAACAAGTCGACAAACAATAACTAATATATTATTGACAAGAACAAGTCGACAAACAATAACTAATATATTATTGACAAGAACAAGTCGACAAACAATAACTAATATATTATTGACAAGAACAAGTCGACAAACAATAACTAATATATTATTGACAAGAACAAGTCGACAAACAATAACTAATATATTATTGACAAGTACAAGTCGACAAACAATAACTAATATATTATTGACAAGAACAAGTCGACAAACAATAACTAATATATTATTGATAAGAACATGTCTACAAACAATAACTAATATATCATTGACAAGAACAAGTCGACAAACAATAACTAATATATTATTGACAAGAACAAGTCGACAAACAATGACTAATATATTATTGACAAGAACAAGTCGACAAACAATGACTAATATATTATTGACAAGAACAAGTCGACAAACAATGACTAATATATTATTGACAAGAACAAGTCGACAAACAATGACTAATATATTATTGACAAGAACAAGTCGACAAACAATAACTAATATATTATTGACAAGAACAAGTCGACAAACAATAACTAATATGTTATTGACCACAACAAGTCGACAAACAATAACTAATATATTATTGACAAGAACAAGTCGACAAACAATAACTAATATATTATTGACAAGAACAAGTCGACAAACAATAACTAATATATTATTGACAAGAACAAGTCGACAAACAATAACTAATATATTATTGACAAGAACATGTCTACAAAAAATAACTAATATATTATTGACAAGAACAAGTCGACAAACAATAACTAATATATTATTGACAAGAACAAGTCGACAAACAATAACTAATATATTATTGACCACAACAAGTCGACAAACAATAACTAATATATTATTGACAAGAACAAGTCGACAAACAATAACTAATATATTATTGACAAGAACAAGTCGACAAACAATAACTAATATGTTATTGACCACAACAAGTCGACAAACAATAACTAATATATTATTGACAAGAACAAGTCGACAAACAATAACTAATATATTATTGACAAGAACAAGTCGACAAACAATAACTAATATATTATTGACAAGAACAAGTCGACAAACAATAACTAATATATTATTGACAAGAACATGTCTACAAAAAATAACTAATATATTATTGACAAGAACAAGTCGACAAACAATAACTAATATATTATTGACAAGAACAAGTCGACAAACAATAACTAATATATTATTGACAAGAACAAGTCGACAAACAATAAATAATATATTATTGACAAGAACAAGTCAACAAACAATAACTAATATATTATTGACAAGAACATGTCTACAAACAATAACTAATATATTATTGACAAGAACAAGTCGACAAACAATAACTAATATATTATTGACATGAACAAGTCGACAAACAATAACTAATATATTATTGACAAGAACAAGTCGACAAACAATAACTAATATATTATTGACAAGAACAAGTCGACAAACAATAACTAACATATTATTGACAAGAACATGTCTACAAACAATAACTAATATATTATTGACAAGAACAAGTTGACAAACAATAACTAATATATTATTGACAAGAACATGTCTACAAACAATAACTAATATATTATTGACAAGAACAAGTCGACAAACAATAACTAATATATTATTGACAAGAACAAGTCGACAAACAATAACTAATATATTATTGACAAGAACAAGTCGACAAACAATAACTAATATATTATTGACAAGAACAAGTCGACAAACAATAATTAATATATTATTGACAAGAACAAGTCGACAAACAATAAATAATATATTATTGACAAGAACAAGTCGACAAACAATAACTAATATATTATTGACAAGAACATGTCTACAAACAATAACTAATATATTATTGACAAGAACAAGTCGACAAACAATAACTAATATATTATTGACATGAACAAGTCGACAAACAATAACTAATATATTATTGACAAGAACAAGTCGACAAACAATAACTAATATATTATTGACAAGAACAAGTCGACAAACAATAACTAATATATTATTGACAAGAACAAGTCGACAAACAATAACTAATATATTATTGACAAGAACATGTCTACAAACAATAACTAATATATTATTGACAAGAACATGTCGACAAACAATAACTAATATATTATTGACAAGAACAAGTCGACAAACAATAACTAATATATTATTGACAAGAACAAGTCGACAAACAATAACTAATATATTATTGACAAGAACAAGTCGACAAACAATAACTAATATATTATTGACAAGAACAAGTCGACAAACAATAACTAATATATTATTGACAAGAACAAGTCGACAAACAATAACTAATATATTATTGACAAGAACAAGTCGACAAACAATAACTAATATATTATTGACAAGAACAAGTCGACAAACAAAAACTAATATATTATTGACAAGAACAAGTCGACAAACAATAACTAATATATTATTGACAAGAACAAGTCGACAAACAATAACTAATATATTATTGACAAGAACATGTCTACAAACAATGACTAATATATTATTGACAAGAACAAGTCGACAAACAATAACTAATATATTATTGACAAGAACAAGTCGACAAACAATAACTAATATGTTATTGACAAGAACAAGTCGACAAACAATAACTAATATATTATTGTCTAGAACACATCGACAAACAATAACTAATATATTATTGACAAGAACAAGTCGACAAACAATAACTAATATATTATTGACAAGAACAAGTCGACAAACAATAACTAATATGTTATTGACAAGAACAAGTCGACAAACAATAACTAATATATTATTGACAAGAACAAGTCGACAAACAATAACTAATATATTATTGACAAGAACAAGTCGACAAACAATAACTAATATATTATTGACAAGAACAAGTCGACCAACAATAACTAATATATTATTGACAAGAACAAGTCGACAAACAATAACTAATATATTATTGACAAGAACAAGTCAACAAACAATAACTAATATATTATTGACAAGAACAAGTCGACAAACAATAACTAATATATTATTGACAAGAACAAGTCGACAAACAATAACTAATATGTTATTGACAAGAACAAGTCGACAAACAATAACTAATATATTATTGTCTAGAACACATCGACAAACAATAACTAATATATTATTGACAAGAACAAGTCGACAAACAATAACTAATATATTATTGACAAGAACAAGTCGACAAACAATAACTAATATGTTATTGACAAGAACAAGTCGACAAACAATAACTAATATATTATTGTCTAGAACACATCGACAAACAATAACTAATATATTATTGACAAGAACAAGTCGACAAACAATAACTAATATATTATTGACAAGAACATGTCTACAAAAAATAACTAATATATTATTGACAAGAACAAGTCGACAAACAATAACTAATATATTATTGACAAGAACAAGTCGACAAACAATAACTAATATATTATTGACAAGAACAAGTCGACAAACAATAAATAATATATTATTGACAAGAACAAGTCGACAAACAATAACTAATATATTATTGACAAGAACATGTCTACAAACAATAACTAATATATTATTGACAAGAACAAGTCGACAAACAATAACTAATATATTATTGACATGAACAAGTCGACAAACAATAACTAATATATTATTGACAAGAACAAGTCGACAAACAATAACTAATATATTATTGACAAGAACAAGTCGACAAACAATAACTAACATATTATTGACAAGAACATGTCTACAAACAATAACTAATATATTATTGACAAGAACAAGTTGACAAACAATAACTAATATATTATTGACAAGAACATGTCTACAAACAATAACTAATATATTATTGACAAGAACAAGTCGACAAACAATAACTAATATATTATTGACAAGAACAAGTCGACAAACAATAACTAATATATTATTGACAAGAACAAGTCGACAAACAATAACTAATATATTATTGACAAGAACAAGTCGACAAACAATAATTAATATATTATTGACAAGAACAAGTCGACAAACAATAAATAATATATTATTGACAAGAACAAGTCGACAAACAATAACTAATATATTATTGACAAGAACATGTCTACAAACAATAACTAATATATTATTGACAAGAACAAGTCGACAAACAATAACTAATATATTATTGACATGAACAAGTCGACAAACAATAACTAATATATTATTGACAAGAACAAGTCGACAAACAATAACTAATATATTATTGACAAGAACAAGTCGACAAACAATAACTAATATATTATTGACAAGAACAAGTCGACAAACAATAACTAATATATTATTGACAAGAACATGTCTACAAACAATAACTAATATATTATTGACAAGAACATGTCGACAAACAATAACTAATATATTATTGACAAGAACAAGTCGACAAACAATAACTAATATATTATTGACAAGAACAAGTCGACAAACAATAACTAATATATTATTGACAAGAACAAGTCGACAAACAATAACTAATATATTATTGACAAGAACAAGTCGACAAACAATAACTAATATATTATTGACAAGAACAAGTCGACAAACAATAACTAATATATTATTGACAAGAACAAGTCGACAAACAATAACTAATATATTATTGACAAGAACAAGTCGACAAACAATAACTAATATATTATTGACAAGAACAAGTCGACAAACAAAAACTAATATATTATTGACAAGAACAAGTCGACAAACAATAACTAATATATTATTGACAAGAACAAGTCGACAAACAATAACTAATATATTATTGACAAGAACATGTCTACAAACAATGACTAATATATTATTGACAAGAACAAGTCGACAAACAATAACTAATATATTATTGACAAGAACAAGTCGACAAACAATAACTAATATGTTATTGACAAGAACAAGTCGACAAACAATAACTAATATATTATTGTCTAGAACACATCGACAAACAATAACTAATATATTATTGACAAGAACAAGTCGACAAACAATAACTAATATATTATTGACAAGAACAAGTCGACAAACAATAACTAATATGTTATTGACAAGAACAAGTCGACAAACAATAACTAATATATTATTGACAAGAACAAGTCGACAAACAATAACTAATATATTATTGACAAGAACAAGTCGACAAACAATAACTAATATATTATTGACAAGAACAAGTCGACCAACAATAACTAATATATTATTGACAAGAACAAGTCGACAAACAATAACTAATATATTATTGACAAGAACAAGTCAACAAACAATAACTAATATATTATTGACAAGAACAAGTCGACAAACAATAACTAATATATTATTGACAAGAACAAGTCGACAAACAATAACTAATATGTTATTGACAAGAACAAGTCGACAAACAATAACTAATATATTATTGTCTAGAACACATCGACAAACAATAACTAATATATTATTGACAAGAACAAGTCGACAAACAATAACTAATATATTATTGACAAGAACAAGTCGACAAACAATAACTAATATGTTATTGACAAGAACAAGTCGACAAACAATAACTAATATATTATTGTCTAGAACACATCGACAAACAATAACTAATATATTATTGACAAGAACAAGTCGACAAACAATAACTAATATGTTATTGACATGAACAAGAAGACAAACAATAACTAATATATTATTGACAAGAACAAGTCGACAAACAATAACTAATATATTATTGACAAGAACAAGTCGACAAACAGTAACTAATATATTATTGACAAGAACAAGACGACAAACAATAACTAATATATTATTGACAAGAACAAGTCGACAAACAATAACTAATATGTTATTGACAAGAACAAGAAGACAAACAATAACTAATATATTATTGACAAGAACAAGTCGACAAACAATAACTAATATATTATTGACAAGAACAAGTCGACAAACAGTAACTAATATATTATTGACAAGAACAAGACGACAAACAATAACTAATATGTTATTGACAAGAACAAGAAGACAAACAATAACTAATATGTTATTGACAAGAACAAGAAGACAAACAATAACTAATATGTTATTGACAAGAACAAGAAGACAAACAATAACTAATATATTATTGACAAGAACAAGACGACAAACAATAACTAATATGTTATTGACAAGAACAAGAAGACAAACAATAACTAATATATTATTGACAAGAACAAGACGACAAACAATAACTAATATGTTATTGACAAGAACAAGAAGACAAACAATAACTCGTGTAGGTAAAAAGGTGGTATTGATTTCCACTCATAAGAAGCTACTGATTTGTTTTACAATCATGATGCACCCATTGACGACCCTCCCTGAGGGAGAGTTATTTGATTATATTCATTCAATTAGAATACTCCTCCTTTCGTTGTGTTGTATTCTACAGTGAGTTATAGAAAACATCACAAATACAAATAGTCATTAGTACACATAACTTTAATAGAAAATGAAATTGCATTTATGTGTGTATTGCGTTTATTTTAGAATATCATGCATCATTATTATCTTAAATGTTGACAACATGTTTGGTATCATCTTTTTAACGACCAGATGAAAGGAAGCAAAACATAAAGAATTGCATTGATTATGTATTCTGTTGTAACATTTTACTAAAGAGATCTTAGACATTCTAAATTTATTTCCATAGCAGTTATCATCAATGTTCTATGATAGCAAACTTTAAATGTTATACAATTATTCTTACATGTATTTCAAATAAAATATCCCTATTGGTTCCCACTCTGTGACTATGCAAACCAAAAAGAACATCCCGTTCGCAGTACCATTTAAAAAACCTCTGCTGTATACGGGTATTTGTATTCTAACGTATACTTTATTCTTGAACCTATTAGAGGAACGTTCATAACAGAAAGGTGTAATCTTGTCGGGCAAAGTACGAAGCTACAGTTACGAGAGATTGTAGCTTTACAATACATATGGAAGCCAACATACATTGGTTGATTTAAACAGAATGACAATGACATGTTTTCTATGCAAATCTGTGATTTCTGTTTTCTTAGCTGACATTTTATCCAAATCCGACGTCTTATTTAAAGGGGCATTATCTGCCAAAATCGTAAATTTTGGTTACCCATAAAAACTATCAGATATGAGTGATGCCTTAATAAAACGTGTTTCTGTTACTTATAAATGTTATGAAATGTACGCACATCAATGGGGAAAGGTGCAACTGCTCATGTTTTCAGATCGATCAAGAAATGGACGCCATCTTATTGATTATCGGCATTGTTTACGGAGTTTGCCGAATCGTCATTAAATCAGTACAACAATGCACTTATTTCTTATTTTCTGTAAATCTACTTTTAGTCGGCGTTAATTACGGACAAAGAACCATGCAAGTTTGCAGTTAATAAGCGACAACATACAAATTATTCGTTTTTACCTGTCACTAGTAAGGTCAGTTGCATACGGAGAAAGCGAGGTCAAATTATTTGCTCGCAAGGAAATAACAAATCGATGGTACTTTTCGTTCTCAAAAGGCGAAAAGTGGTACGATAAGCTGTTTAATGTGAAATATTTACCTTTATTTCATCATTTTAAAGCTATTTACCAATTTCCAAAACATATAATGTTTTTGTTCAAAATCGTAGCTAATGCCTCTTTAATTCATATTTACGCATTAATTGACTTTCATTAGATAGAATTATCGTTAGTAACCCGTCACGTAGTGTAAAATGTCACAATTAACACTAAATGTAACCAATAAAAATACTAGTGTTCGCAGTACAATAAACGAACTCAACCATTGACATTTAATTATAAAGCTCTTTGATTGAATCAAATCATACGCAAGGTCAATTAAAAGTATAGGAAGTACAGTTATTGTTAGATTAATTCCACAATTTAATAAATGTGTTTGTTATCGTGTCAAACATTACTGCATATACTATGTTATTTATAAAACTAGAATATCACAACGTGTTCCATCACACACCGTATATATAAGTCAACCCAATAGTGTTACAGAGGATGCGAGCTATTATCGACATCCTACAAGGTCGCCAAGTATTGACCGATGGTTTAAGCGGCTACAAGAGATCTGGTCAATAACACCAAGAGATCAATACTGGGCGACTGAATAAACGTTAGAGAAAATCGAAGGACCAATCCAGAAGCACTGTCAACAAGACACAGAACGAAGACAAACAAAACAAAAAACACATAACATAAAAGTAAACTAATAACCAACATAGAACCCACAAAAACACCAGGGACCCATGTGATCACGAAGCAGCATAAGACACACACCGTGGTGCACATAGTCAAGTCCGGTAATAGTCTTGTAGGTGAAAACGATTAACATTTCGTAATGATCAACCAGTTCGTGATGACCACTGTAGCATTTTTGCCACGATGAATTCCACCACCACGGAGCAAATACGTCCTAAAATAACGTAGCAGTTATACAAAGCCAAATACCCAATTTAATTCAGGAACGGAATGTTTCCGTGCAGCTATAATACATTTTAATGTGTTTATTTAATAAAAAAAAAACATGCGTGTTGTTTGTCATATTAGGCTTTCCTATTGGTATCACAATGTCCTTCTAGTTGCCATGTTATATATATGTGGTCCATTTGTATCTGAAATTGAGTTTAAAGATAAACAACATAACACAAATAAGAATTCAGGTTACATATTCAACTTAATCAAGCAAGATAGCGCTTCATTAGAAATAATAGAACTTGATGCATTGTATAGTAAACCAACACATTATGGAACAACGACAAATTTGTCAATTTCACATTCTTCTTTATCCATCCATAAAATATTCAGCTTTACAGCCGATAAATGTCATTTACTAGCGAGTAAAGTATTGAATCGTATCTAGTTTGGTTAACTAGGAATAGGTTCTCTGCTATACATATAACGAAATTATCCATCTTAATGTAAATAACATTTGTACAGGAATACGATTAATTTTATTTTGGTCATTCCGCCCATGAAAGGTCGTTAGAAATAGTATCAACTTTTAAATCGAAAATAGACATGGCTTGTAAAATGTTTGAAATATTTGTTTTAATTATTTTTTCTTCTTTTATTGTTCAATATCTAAATTCAATGTTTTGATGCCTAAACAAATCATTCAATCGGCCACCTAATGAAAAAAAAACTCATAGAATATTTTCCTCTTATTTTTTTTTCATTCTTTTGCACTTTCGAATAGACTGTTTCTTCATGAAAGCAAGGGGAAATTGGAGATATGCAATGTGTAATCGGAAGCCGTAAATCGAAGAAGTTCTGACAATACTATGGCCAAAGCGACAAGGACAAGCAGATAAAGAATGCCAGACAAAGCACTACCCATTAAAAACTCAGTGATGACCTAGATACTCCGGAAGGCTTATTAGATCCTGCTCCACTATTAATGGCCGTCGCATTACTCATGCTACAATTCGTGTGACGAAAGAGGAAAAAGGATGGGATTTTGACTATGGCATTAACTGTATACACACGTATGTAACTATAAATAGCATGATTAAACAGAATAATAACCATTGTATGTCAGTTTAATAGTTTCTCCATTGTGTGTCGGTTTAATGTGTACTCCACTGCATTTCAATCAAATGTGTATCGAAATTGGCATTCAAAAACAAGACTTTACTCCTCGTTTGTGTAGTATTCAATCCAGACTTGATGTCGATCAAAATTTAGTTGTTCTCCATCAGACCATATGTTTTAATAGGTCTCTCGTGGATCACAGATGCTAATTTGTGCATATGTATTAGCAATAATGTGCATTCAAGTTCTGTAAATTGTAATACAAGCTATTTCAAATATCTGTGGTTGATTCGTTGTCTAAAAGCGGACTAATTATAACATATTTAAATGTATATAAAATCTTACATTACATAATGAGTTGTCAATGACAAAGATAAAGTACCAATCAAAGGGCAAAGTCAAAGGTGAATTTGAGCTCTGGATGCTACTGTTTGGTTGTTATTTTGAGCTCTGGATGCTAGTGTTTGGTTGTTATGTTGAGCTCTGGATGCTAGTGTTTGGTTGTTATTTTGAGCTCTGGATGCTAGTGTTTGGTTGTTATGTTGAGCTCTGGATGCTACTGTTTGGTTGTTATTTTGAGCTCTGGATGCTAGTGTTTGGTTGTTATTTTGAGCTGTGGATGCTAGTGTTTGGTTGTTATGTTGAGCTCTGGATGCTAGTGTTTGGTTGTTGTTTTGAGCTCTGGATGCTGGTGTTTGGTTGTTATTTTGAGCTCTGGATGCTAGTGTTTGGTTGTTATTTTGAGCTCTGGGTGCTAGGGTTTGGTTGTTATTTTGAGCTCTGGATGCTAGTGTTTGGTTGTTATGTTGAGCTCTGGATGCTAGTGTTTGGTTGTTGTTTTGAGTTCTGGATGCTAGTGTTTGGTTGTTATTTTGAGCTCTGGATGCTACTGTTTGGTTGTTATTTTGAGCTCTGGATGCTACTGTTTGGTTGTTATTTTGAGCTCTGAATGCTAGTGTTTGGTTGTTATGTTGAGCTCTGGATGCTAGTGTTTGGTTGTTGTTTTGAGTTCTGGATGCTAGTGTTTGGTTGTTATTTTGAGTTCTGGATGCTAGTGTTTGGTTGTTATTTTGAGCTCTGGATGCTAGTGTTTGGTTGTTATGTTGAGCTCTGGATGCTAGTGTTTGGTTGTTATTTTGAGCTCTGGATGCTAGTGTTTGGTTGTTGTTTTGAGCTCTGGATGCTAGTGTTTGGTTGTTGTTTTGAGCTCTAGATGCTAGTGTTTGGTTGTTGTTTTGAGCTCTGGATGCTAGTGTTTGGTTGTTATTTTGAGCTCTGGATGCTAGTGTTTGGTTGTTGTTTTGAGCTCTGGATGCTACTGTTTGGTTGTTATTTTGAGCTCTGGATGCTACTGTTTGGTTGTTGTTTTGAGCTCTGGATGCTACTGTTTGGTTGTTATTTTGAGCTCTGGATGCTAGTGTTTGGTTGTTGTTTTGAGCTCTGGATGCTACTGTTTGGTTGTTATTTTGAGCTCTGGATGCTAGTGTTTGGTTGTTATTTTGAGCTCTGGATGCTAGTGTTTGGTTGTTATTTTGAGCTCTGGATGCTAGTGTTTGGTTGTTATTTTGAGCTCTGGATGCTACTGTTTGGTTGTTATTTTGAGCTCTGGATGCTACTGTTTGGTTGTTATTTTGAGCTCTGGATGCTAGTGTTTGGTTGTTATTTTGAGCTCTGGATGCTACTGTTTGGTTGTTGTTTTGAGCTCTGGATGCTAGTGTTTGGTTGTTATTTTGAGCTCTGGATGCTACTGTTTGGTTGTTATTATGAGCTCTGGATGCTAGTGTTTGGTTGTTATTTTGAGCTCTGGATGCTAGTGTTTGGTTGTTATTTTGAGCTCTGGATGCTACTGTTTGGTTGTTATTTTGAGCTCTGGATGCTAGTGTTTGGTTGTTATTTTGAGCTCTGGATGCTACTGTTTGGTTGTTATTTTGAGCTCTGGATGCTAGTGTTTGGTTGTTATTTTGAGCTCTGGATGCTAGTGTTTGGTTGTTATTTTGAGCTCTGGATGCTACTGTTTGGTTGTTATTTTGAGCTCTGGATGCTAGTGTTTGGTTGTTATTTTGAGCTCTGGATGCTACTGTTTGGTTGTTATTTTGAGCTCTGGATGCTAGTGTTTGGTTGTTATTTTGAGCTCTGGATGCTAGTGTTTGGTTGTTATTTTGAGCTCTGGATGCTAGTGTTTGGTTGTTATTTTGAGCTCTGGATGCTACTGTTTGGTTGTTATTTTGAGCTCTGGATGCTAGTGTTTGGTTGTTATTTTGAGCTCTGGATGCTACTGTTTGGTTGTTGTTTTGAGCTCTGGATGCTAGTGTTTGGTTGTTATTTTGAGCTCTGGATGCTACTGTTTGGTTGTTATTTTGAGCTCTGGATGCTAGTGTTTGGTTGTTATTTTGAGCTCTGGATGCTAGTGTTTGGTTGTTATTTTGAGCTCTGGATGCTACTGTTTGGTTGTTATTTTGAGCTCTGGATGCTAGTGTTTGGTTGTTATTTTGAGCTCTGGATGCTACTGTTTGGTTGTTATTTTGAGCTCTGGATGCTAGTGTTTGGTTGTTATTTTGAGCTCTGGATGCTAGTGTTTGGTTGTTATTTTGAGCTCTGGATGCTACTGTTTGGTTGTTATTTTGAGCTCTGGATGCTAGTGTTTGGTTGTTATTTTGAGCTCTGGATGCTACTGTTTGGTTGTTATTTTGAGCTCTGGATGCTAGTGTTTGGTTGTTATTTTGAGCTCTGGATGCTAGTGTTTGGTTGTTATTTTGAGCTCTGGATGCTACTGTTTGGTTGTTATTTTGAGCTCTGGATGCTACTGTTTGGTTGTTATTTTGAGATCTGGATGCTAGTGTTTGGTTGTTATTTTGAGCTCTGGATGCTAGTGTTTGGTTGTTGTTTTGAGCTCTGGATGCTAGTGTTTGGTTGTTGTTTTGAGCTCTGGATGCTAGTGTTTGGTTGTTGTTTTTAGCTCTGGATGCTAGTGTTTGGTTGTTGTTTTGAGCTCTCGATGCTAGTGTTTGGTTGTTATTTTGAGCTCTGGATGCTAGTGTTTGGTTGTTGTTTTGAGCTCTGGATGCTACTGTTTGGTTGTTGTTTTGAGCTCTGGATGCTAGTGTTTGGTTGTTATTTTGAGCTCTGGATGCTAGTGTTTGGTTGTTGTTTGATGTTTTAGATTTTTAAGCAGAATTTTCTAACAGGCAAAGTGCTCAATGAGGGCTACAATAAAGCGTAAACCTGAGTCATCACCTCCAAAATTATATGGTTGTCATAATGAAGTGGTTCATCCATATGGAATTCCAGTATCTAAGATGCTTCAATACATATTTTCATTAATTCTCGGGATATCTCGTTTTCTCAACCTGCAATGAGAATCGGGATACCACGATGGATGTTTTAAATGTAACAGAAGGTGCTAAGGTTTCTAGAGAAGATGATCTCAGTTCCGTAGTTCGTATTTTCCGAATATCTATTCATACACGACATTCATCTAAAAGGGCTCATTTTGAAGAAAAAAAATAATAATAAGAAAGCATATGTACTGGTAATCTCTTGTTTAGCAACAACTTCCAACATTTAGCATCCGGGAGATTATTACAAGTGTGCTAAACTGATATATGTCTACTCCCCACCCCTTAAAGGATACGAATGCCCACAACACTGTTCACCTAGTTACAGGAGAGGATCGCCATTACATTCACAGTAGCATGACCTCATAATCTCGCCAAGAGCAGAGGCTTGTGTCCACACAACTAGTGTAATCCTGTCACTTTTTATTGTAGTGCCTGTACCATTCCGAGCAGTCATGTTTGTTTTTTTATTGTAGTGCCTGTACCATTCCGAGCAGTCATGTTTGGTTTTTTTTACTGTAGTGCCTGTACCATTCCGAGCAGTCATGTTTGTTTTTTACTGTAGTGATTGTACCATTCCGAGCAGTCATGTTTGTTTTTTTACTGTAGTGCCTGTACCATTCCGAGCAGTCATGTTTGTTTTTTTATTGTAGTGCCTGTACCATTCCGAGCAGTCATGTTTGTTTTTTTTACTGTAGTGCCTGTACCATTCCGAGCAGTCATGTTTGTTTTTTACTGTAGTGCCTGTACCATTCCGAGCAGTCATGTTTGTTTTTTTATTGTAGTGCCTGTACCATTCCGAGCAGTCATGTTTGTTTTTTTTACTGTAGTGCCTGTACCATTCCGAGCAGTCATGTTTGTTTTTTACTGTAGTGCCTGTACCATTCCGAGCAGTCATGTTTGTTTTTTTACTGTAGTGCCTGTACCATTCCGAGCAGTCATGTTTGTTTTTTACTGTAGTGCCTGTACCATTCCGAGCAGTCATGTTTGTTTTTTTACTGTAGTGCCTGTACCATTCCGAGCAGTCATGTTTGTTTTTTACTGTAGTGCCTGTACCATTCCGAGCAGTCATGTTTGGTTTTTTTTACTGTAGTGCCTGTACCATTCCGAACAGTCATGTTTGTTTTTTTATTGTAGTGCCTGTACCATTCCGAGCAGTCATGTTTGGTTTTTTACTGTAGTGCCTGTACCATTCCGATCAGTCATGTTTGTTTGTTTATTGTAGTGCCTGTACCATTCCGAGCAGTCATGTTTGTTTTTTACTGTAGTGCCTGTACCATTCCGAGCAGTCATGTTTGTTTTTTTTTACTGTAGTGCCTGTACCATTCCGAGCAGTCATGGTTTTTTTTTATTGTAGTGCCTGTACCATTCCGAGCAGTCATGTTTGTTTTTTTACTGTAGTGCCTGTACCATTCCGAGCAGTCATGTTTGTTTTTTTATTATAGTGCCTGTACCATTCCGAGCAGTCATGTTTGTTTTTTCATTGTAATGCCTGTACCATTCCGAGCAGTCATGTTTATTTTTTTATTGTAGTGCCTGTACCATTCCGAGCAGTCATGTTTATTTTTCTATTGTATAGCCTGTACCATTCCGAGCAGTCATGTTTATTTTTTTACTGTAGTGCCTGTACCATTCCGAGCAGTCATGTTTGTTTTTTTATTGTAGTGCCTGTACCATTCCGAGCAGTCATGTTTTTTTTTATTGTAGTGCCTGTACCATTCCGAGCAGTCATGTTTTTTTTTATTGTAGTGCCTGTACCATTCCGAGCAGTCATGGTTTTTTTTATTGTAGTGCCTGTACCATTCCGAGCAGTCATGGTTTTTTTTATTGTAGTGCCTGTACCTTTCCGAGCAGTCATGTGCCTGTACCATTCCGAGCAGTCATGTTTGTTTTTTCATTGTAATGCCTGTACCATTCCGAGCAGTCATGTTTATTTTTTTATTGTAGTGCCTGTACCATTCCGAGCACTCATGTTTTGTTTTTTTATTGTAGTGCCTGTACCATTCCGAGCAGTCATGTTTGTTTTTTACTGTAGTGCTTGTACCATTCCGAGCAGTCATGTTTGTTTTTTTTACTGTAGTGCCTGTACCATTCCGATCAGTAATGTTTGTTTTTTTATTGTAGTGCCTGTACCATTCCGAGCAGTCATGTTTTTTTTATTGTAGTGCCTGTACCTTTCCGAGCAGTCATGTTTGTTTTTTTATTGTAGTGCCTGTACCATTCCGAGCAGTCATGTTTGGTTTTTTATTGTAGTGCCTGTACCATTCCGAGCAGTCATGTTTGTTTTTTCATTGTAATGTCTGTACCATTCCGAGCAGTCATGTTTTTTTTTTTATTGTAGTGCCTGTACCATTCCGAGCACTCATGTTTTGTTTTTTATTGTAGTGCCTGTACCATTCCGAGCAGTCATGGTTTTTTTTATTGTAGTGCCTGTACCTTTCCGAGCAGTCATGTTTGTTTTTTTATTGTAGTGCCTGTACCATTCCGAGCAGTCATGTTTGTTTTTTTTATTGTAGTGCCTGTACCATTCCGAGCAGTCATGTTTGTTTTTTCATTGTATAGCCTGTACCATTCCGAGCAGTCATGTTTGTTTTTTTATTGTAGTGCCTGTACCATTCCGAGCAGTCATGTTTGTTTTTTCATTGTAGTGCCTGTACTATTCCGAGCAGTCATGTTTGTTTTTTTACTGTAGTGCCTGTACCATTCCGAGCAGTCATGTTTGTTTTTTCATTGTAGTGCCTGTACTATTCCGAGCAGTCATGTTTGTTTTTTTACTGTAGTGCATGTACCATTCCGAGCAGTCATGTTTGTTTTTTCATTGTAGTGCCTGTACCATTCCGAGCAGTCATGTTTGTTTTTTCATTGTAGTGCCTGTACCATTCCGAGCAGTCATGGTTGTTTTTTTATTGTAGTGCCTGTACCATTCCGAGCAGTCATGTTTGCTTTTTTACTGTAGTGCCTGTACCTTTCAGAGCAGTCATGTTTTTGTGTGTGAGGTATCGATATTGCCTGTTTCTACAATTTTCTCATTGGAATTATTCTTGCGGAGTGGTACGAGTTTATTATTTAAATGTTAATCTTATTACAAGGTGTCTAGTTGCCACCCTGTACTGTCTACTTATGTCTATCTTCTGAATCTTGTCATTGTTGTAATAGATATATTAATATGGTACTACTTTGACACTATTTTACTTATTTTGTTCCAATATTGTTATAAATACTGTTATAGTGACAGCCGGAACCTTTGAGCCGTAATGGAAGCGGGAGGTTTGGCGCTTTTAAATCTGATTCAACCCACCATTTCTTTAGAAATGCCTGTACCAAGTCAGGGTCATTACGGTGTTCACAGTTTTCCGGTTGTTGACTGATTTTGTCTGTTTATATACTTATGAGTTTTGACTTTCCCTTTGTAAGATTGTTCGGAGTTCGGTAATTTTGTTATTACCCTTATTTATGATAAAGTAGGAAATGTTGGATAGATATAGCAGACGGTCATGTGTCATTGAAATTTAGGAAAAATTACAAAATTGTTGTTTAAAAAGGTTGAAGTATTTTATAAACCATACAATCATTATGGAGAAGGTAAAATATAAAGCTCGACGTGATTCACAGTGCTTTCATATCATGTGTACGATCAAACCCACGAAAATAGAAGAGCTAATTTATCTCCTCTGTGAATTCATAGCAAATCGTCTAATAGATCAAAGGATGACACTTGTTTTATGTAACTCTAATGTACTGGACATCATATATTCAATCAGAGTGTTTTGCCTAATTAATTACAGGGTGGTTTCCGGATCAAATTGATTTCCAGTTAGTTTATCATTGCACATCGTAATGTCATATCAACCTAAACAGCTACGCTAATTACGGTTAACCGACACAAAATTCTATATTTTTCCTCCTGCTAATTTCTTTCTCCCTCTGGAAGCTGAACTAGTTGTTACTGAATTAACTTAGTCTACAAAGAAGGAGTACAAGTGGTTATTTTGGTAAAAATGTGTAGTACAAAAAACTAAAGCAAAAGTAGGTAGCATAATATAATAAAGTAATTACCCTCTGTAATTTATTATACAATATGTAAGTAAGGTTTGAAGATACCAAAGGGGTAACCAGAAGAGAAAATCAGAGGACAGATAATACAATGACCTAAACAATAAAGACAAAAGAACAAACAATGATCTACAAAACACTTCGTAAAAAACATAAGATTGAGCAACACGAACCCCAATGAAAATCGTGGAAGAACCTATGTGTACCGGAAGGGTTAGCAGCGATTGGTCCACTACTGTCAACAGTCCTGTTACCCTTGTTACAAATAAGGGTAATAACAAAATTACCGAACTCCGAGCATTCTTACAAAGGGAAAGTCAAAACTCATAAGTATATACTATAAACAGACAAAATCAGTCAACAACCGGAAAACTGTGAAAACCGTAATGACCCTGACTTGGTACAGTCATTTCTAAAGAAATGGTGGGTTGAATCAGATTTTAAAGCGTCAAACCTCCCACTTTCATTACGGCTCAAAGTTTCCGGCTGTCACTATAACAGTATTAATAACAATACTTGAACAAAACAGGTAAAACAGTTGTCATAACAGCACTAAACTCAGTGAAGTAAATGTCAAAAACACTTTTACGTCACACACTGATAACAAAATATTTTTGACATTTTTGTTGACACCTTATCTTTATACATTTTCACTATATGAAAATCCATCGTTTATAATCTTTTCTGCAGAGACGGAATATATTCCGACAAGATCTTGGTATCGGAATATAAACTTTTTAAGAGATCAAATAAGGCGAATCTTTTAATAGCCCTGGTCCAGTAGTCTGTTTCTCAGATGAAGATGACGTTTCAGGAAATCAGAATAATTGCTACTGGCCCTTGCATAACGAATCAGGTGATGGGTTATGAATAACGAAAGGTCCAGATGGTGAGTACGCCAAACGGAACACATCTGTGGTCATTTGTATAGAATTTTTGTATTGGTTAAAAGTCACAAGAATGTATAATATCAGAAGAGTCGGTTTATCCTTGATAAAGGCCGATCAGTTGGCATAAAAGCAGTGAATACGAAATAGTAAAAAAATACTAACAAAACATGACAGTGTGAAAATGATTAGATATAGTGAACTTATTTGGTTGTGATCTTATATTGATGGAAACCATTCAATTATAGTCTATGGTTCGCATATATAAATAATTATTAGAGTAAGTAGACATGCATCAAGAGAAGACAATCAAAGTTCTGGAATAAAAACATTATATTTGGAAATGCTTAGATCTATGATCTAATTCAATGGCAATTTGTTAAATATTTGGTCCTTTAATTGTGACATCAAAATGATACTAAAACAAATCAAATGTATTTACAATCAAATTATTTTATTAATTAATTAATTAATCAAATATTTATTTATTTATTTATTTATTTATTTATTTATTTATTTATTTATTTATTTATTTATTTATTTATTTATTTATCTATTTATTTATTAGACTTACATAAACGGTATACTTAACTGGCATGAATACTTAAGGATAGCGGGTTACACAAGGGTGTGTACAACCTGATTGAGGTTATTTCGAATGAACCGAACAAATAATTTCGATCAATCCTGAAAAATGAATTCAAACTTTTTTTGCTATGATATTGAAAAATATATTTATTTTTTCAAAATAAGGCAAATAATCGGAATTAAATTTAAATAATCCCAAAGGTGCCTCATTTAAAGAAAATCACCTGATGTCAACGGCACGCGACGCCTTGAGAACGACATCTATTTTCAGATTCCGTACATTGGAAAATAACCTCAACTTTTTACATCAATCAAAACACGCATACAATGACATGTGACTCTAAGATTAATTTATATCACTGTAAATCACTGATGCATGACGTCATCGCCAGCAAATATATTTGAGGTCTATTCCGGTTATGTCCGTCTTTGATAAACGGCTTCTGAATACTCTTTGGTAGCTTTCAACCCTTCTGACACGACCACGAAATAAAAAATACTGATTAAATAAACGTGAGAGAAAACCGAAGGTGCAATCAAAAAGGGCAATCCAGAGACACAGTCAAGATTGGGATCAAGACACAAAATAACGACAAACAACAAAAACATATTAAGTGATAATCGTTACATGCCATCTCTTTAAAAGTGCAGGTACGGTAAATATCACAATAATTAGCTAAGTGCGAAGTCATCAAAAATAACTGCTAAAAGTGCTTAAATATTTGATACTTTAGAATATGGAATGTCACCTCCGCATCAATATTACACGTGCTTGTAAAGCCTGATACAATTGTATTTTTTTAAACAATTGATTGTAGTACAAATTTAATTGCACGCTGTCAACGATCCATTCGACAAATTCCCAAGAAAGAACAAACTTCCTAGCGTATGATTGACACTTTGTCACAAAGGACCTAATTGCGTTTTCTGATTACTGGGACACATAATTCTGATAATTCTAGTTCTGACAACATTTCTAGTTAAGCTAAATAGTCATTATACTGAGCAAACATGATTAGATTTTCAACAAAAATCAACCAGTGCAAGCTACTGACATAAGGGTATGTAACAACATCAACTGATGAGTTATATGGTGGATCGTAGAATGCTTAATGGAGCAAAGATATATCAATAATGTTCTGAGAACCTCATCGCATGAGCTCTGTTTGATCAAATAAAAATGTTTTTGGACGAGAGACAGATTAAGTATACTGTTGTATGAAGAGTTGCGGATTAGAGATGTACATTTCCCGTTCTGAACTATATGTATCCTGATGCTAAATAATCTCTGTTTGAATGTTGAATACCATTACATAAATGTGATCATTAATTTAAAGGTACATGTCTTATGTATATGATTGTTAGAGACTCGATTTTGTCTCCATTTTACATGACTTTTGGAACGGTTCTAGCAGTGTGGTGTGTTTTGTTTATCGCATCATTTCAACAAAATTATATTTCAGTTATGTCATGCCGATCCATTTTAGTTTGGGGGGAACCATGCTTACCACAGACATGCGGCAAATTGACAGAAAACTTCATGACATAGAGATGTGTAGAGTACACTTTGTCACAGACGGGAATTGAAAATAACAACAAAAGACCAGACTGCACGTGTTGAAGGATAATACTGATCATTTTAAATGTTCTTGTGCTGCACGTGTTGAAGGATAATACTGATCATTTTAAATGTTCTTGTCCTGCACGTGTTGAAGGATAATACTGATCATTTTAAATGTTCTTGTCCTGCACGTGTTGAAGGATAATACTGATCGTTTTAAATGTTCTTGTCCTGCATGTGTTGAAGGATAATACTGATCATTTTAAATGTTCTTGTCCTGCACGTGTTGAAGGATAATACTGATCATTTTAAATGTTCTTGTGCTACACGTGTTGAAGGATAATACTGATCATTTTAAATGTCCTTGTGCTGCACGTGTTGAAGGATAATACTGATCATTTTAAATGTTCTTGTGCTGCACGTGTTGAAGGATAATACTGATCATTTTAAATGTTCTTGTCCTGCACGTGTTGAAGGATAATACTGATCATTTTAAATGTCCTTGTGCTGCACGTGTTGAAGGATAATACTGATCATTTTAAATGTTCTTGTGCTGTACGTGTTGAAGGATAATACTGATCATCTTAAATGTTCTTGTGCTGCATGTGTTGAAGGATAATACTGATCATTTTAAATGTTCTTGTCCTGCACGTGTTGAAGGATAATACTGATCATTTTAAATGTCCTTGTGCTGCACGTGTTGAAGGATAATACTGATCATTTTAAATGTTCTTGTGCTGCATGTGTTGAAGGATAATACTGATCATTTTAAATGTTCTTGTCCTGCACGTGTTGAAGGATAATACTGATCATTTTAAATGTCCTTGTGCTGCACGTGTTGAAGGATAATACTGATCATTTTAAATGTTCTTGTCCTGCATGTGTTGAAGGATAATACTGATCATTTTAAATGTTCTTGTGCTGCACGTGTTGAAGGATAATACTGATCATTTTAAATGTCCTTGTGCTGCACGTGTTGAAGGATAATACTGATCATTTTAAATGTTCTTGTCCTGCACGTGTTGAAGGATAATACTGATCATTTTAAATGTCCTTGTGCTGCACGTGTTGAAGGATAATACTGATCATTTTAAATGTTCTTGTCCTGCACGTGTTGAAGGATAATACTGATCGTTTTAAATGTCCTTGTGCTGCACGTGTTGAAGGATAATACTGATCATTTTAAATGTTCTTGTCCTGCATGTGTTGAAGGATAATACTGATCATTTTAAATGTCCTTGTGCTGCACGTGTTGCAGGATAATATTGATCATTTTAAATGTTCTTGTGCTGTACGTGTTGAAGGATAATACTGATCATTTTAAATGTCCTTGTGCTGCATGTGTTGAAGGATAATACTGATCATTTTAAATGTTCTTGTGCTGCACGTGTTGAAGGATAATACTGATCATTTTAAACGTTCTTGTGCTGTACGTGTTGAAGGATAATACTGATCATTTTAAATGTCCTTGTGCTGCACGTGTTGAAGGATAATACTGATCATTTTAAATGTTCTTGTCCTGCACGTGTTGAAGGATAATACTGATCATTTTAAATGTCCTTGTGCTGCACGTGTTGAAGGATAATACTGATCATTTTAAATGTTCTTGTCCTGCACGTGTTGCAGGATATATAATACTGATCATTTTAAATGTCCTTGTGCTGTACGTGTTGAAGGATAATACTGATCATTTTAAATGTTCTTGTGCTGCACGTGTTGAAGGATAATACTGATCATTTTAAATGTCCTTGTGCTGCATGTGTTGAAGGATAATACTGATCATTTTAAATGTCCTTGTGCTGCACGTGTTGAAGGATAATACTGATCATTTTAAATGTTCTTGTGCTGCATGTGTTGAAGGATAATACTGATCATTTTAAATGTCCTTGTGCTGCACGTGTTGAAGGATAATACTGATCATTTTAAATGTCCTTGTGCTGCACGTGTTGAAGGATAATACTGATCATTTTAAATGTCCTTGTGCTGCACGTGTTGAAGGATAATACTGATCATTTTAAATGTCCTTGTGCTGTACGTGTTGAAGGATAATACTGATCATTTTAAATGTCCTTGTGCTGCACGTGTTGCAGGATAATACTGATCATTTTAAATGTTCTTGTGCTGCACGTGTTGAAGGATAATACTGATCATTTTAAATGTTCTTGTGCTGCACGTGTTGAAGGATGATACTGATCATTTTAAATGTTCTTGTCCTGCATGTGTTGAAGGATAATACTGATCATTTTAAATGTTCTTGTGCTGCACGTGTTGAAGGATAATACTGATCATTTTAAATGTCCTTGTGCTGCACGTGTTGAAGGATAATACTGATCATTTTAAATGTTCTTGTGCTGCATGTGTTGAAGGATAATACTGATCATTTTAAATGTTCTTGTGCTGCACGTGTTGAAGGATAATACTGATCATTTTAAATGTTCTTGTCCTGCACGTGTTGAAGGATAATACTGATCATTTTAAATGTCCTTGTGCTGCACGTGTTGAAGGATAATACTGATCATTTTAAATGTTCTTGTGCTGTACGTGTTGAAGGATAATACTGATCATTTTAAATGTTCTTGTGCTGCATGTGTTGAAGGATAATACTGATCATTTTAAATGTTCTTGTCCTGCACGTGTTGAAGGATAATACTGATCATTTTAAATGTCCTTGTGCTGCACGTGTTGAAGGATAATACTGATCATTTTAAATGTTCTTGTGCTGCATGTGTTGAAGGATAATACTGATCATTTTAAATGTTCTTGTCCTGCACGTGTTGAAGGATAATACTGATCATTTTAAATGTCCTTGTGCTGCACGTGTTGAAGGATAATACTGATCATTTTAAATGTTCTTGTGCTGCACGTGTTGAAGGATAATACTGATCATTTTAAATGTCCTTGTGCTGCACGTGTTGAAGGATAATACTGATCATTTTAAATGTTCTTGTGCTGCATGTGTTGAAGGATAATACTGATCATTTTAAATGTTCTTGTGCTGCACGTGTTGAAGGATAATACTGATCATTTTAAATGTTCTTGTCCTGCACGTGTTGAAGGATAATACTGATCATTTTAAATGTCCTTGTGCTGCACGTGTTGAAGGATAATACTGATCATTTTAAATGTTCTTGTGCTGTACGTGTTGAAGGATAATACTGATCATTTTAAATGTTCTTGTGCTGCATGTGTTGAAGGATAATACTGATCATTTTAAATGTTCTTGTCCTGCACGTGTTGAAGGATAATACTGATCATTTTAAATGTCCTTGTGCTGCACGTGTTGAAGGATAATACTGATCATTTTAAATGTTCTTGTGCTGCATGTGTTGAAGGATAATACTGATCATTTTAAATGTTCTTGTCCTGCACGTGTTGAAGGATAATACTGATCATTTTAAATGTCCTTGTGCTGCACGTGTTGAAGGATAATACTGATCATTTTAAATGTTCTTGTCCTGCATGTGTTGAAGGATAATACTGATCATTTTAAATGTTCTTGTGCTGCACGTGTTGAAGGATAATACTGATCATTTTAAATGTCCTTGTGCTGCACGTGTTGAAGGATAATACTGATCATTTTAAATGTTCTTGTCCTGCACGTGTTGAAGGATAATACTGATCATTTTAAATGTCCTTGTGCTGCACGTGTTGAAGGATAATACTGATCATTTTAAATGTTCTTGTCCTGCACGTGTTGAAGGATAATACTGATCGTTTTAAATGTCCTTGTGCTGCACGTGTTGAAGGATAATACTGATCATTTTAAATGTTCTTGTCCTGCATGTGTTGAAGGATAATACTGATCATTTTAAATGTCCTTGTGCTGCACGTGTTGCAGGATAATATTGATCATTTTAAATGTTCTTGTGCTGTACGTGTTGAAGGATAATACTGATCATTTTAAATGTCCTTGTGCTGCATGTGTTGAAGGATAATACTGATCATTTTAAATGTTCTTGTGCTGCACGTGTTGAAGGATAATACTGATCATTTTAAGTGTTCTTGTGCTGTACGTGTTGAAGGATAATACTAATCATTTTAAATGTCCTTGTGCTGCACGTGTTGAAGGATAATACTGATCATTTTAAATGTTCTTGTCCTGCACGTGTTGAAGGATAATACTGATCATTTTAAATGTCCTTGTGCTGCACGTGTTGAAGGATAATACTGATCATTTTAAATGTTCTTGTCCTGCACGTGTTGCAGGATATATAATACTGATCATTTTAAATGTCCTTGTGCTGTACGTGTTGAAGGATAATACTGATCATTTTAAATGTTCTTGTGCTGCACGTGTTGAAGGATAATACTGATCATTTTAAATGTCCTTGTGCTGCATGTGTTGAAGGATAATACTGATCATTTTAAATGTCCTTGTGCTGCACGTGTTGAAGGATAATACTGATCATTTTAAATGTTCTTGTGCTGCATGTGTTGAAGGATAATACTGATCATTTTAAATGTCCTTGTGCTGCACGTGTTGAAGGATAATACTGATCATTTTAAATGTCCTTGTGCTGCACGTGTTGAAGGATAATACTGATCATTTTAAATGTCCTTGTGCTGCACGTGTTGAAGGATAATACTGATCATTTTAAATGTCCTTGTGCTGTACGTGTTGAAGGATAATACTGATCATTTTAAATGTCCTTGTGCTGCACGTGTTGCAGGATAATACTGATCATTTTAAATGTTCTTGTGCTGCACGTGTTGAAGGATAATACTGATCATTTTAAATGTTCTTGTGCTGCATGTGTTGAAGGATGATACTGATCATTTTAAATGTTCTTGTCCTGCATGTGTTGAAGGATAATACTGATCATTTTAAATGTTCTTGTGCTGCACGTGTTGAAGGATAATACTGATCATTTTAAATGTCCTTGTGCTGCACGTGTTGAAGGATAATACTGATCATTTTAAATGTTCTTGTGCTGCATGTGTTGAAGGATAATACTGATCATTTTAAATGTTCTTGTGCTGCACGTGTTGAAGGATAATACTGATCATTTTAAATGTTCTTGTGCTGCACGTGTTGAAGAATAATACTGATCATTTTAAATGACCTTGTGCTGCACGTGTTGAAGGATAATACTGATCATTTTAAATGTTCTTGTGCTGCACGTGTTGAAGGATAATACTGATCATTTTAAATGTTCTTGTGCTGTACGTGTTGAAGGATAATACTGATCATTTTAAATGTTCTTGTGCATCCATATCAGCGCTTTATGTACGAACCCAACAAACACGATAGAGATATACAACACAAATATGTACAAATTTACTTTGCATCATTTGAGATATTGCTAAATGGATTATTGATTACTTGTTAACGGTTGAGACAATATAACTACCTGAAGCTATGACTTAACGTTTTAGTTTATTCATGAGCAGTTGACTATTTTACCAGACAAAAGAAGCCACTGCAGAGTAATACTACTGAGAGGCCGAATCTGCACAAGTATAGCTAATCAAATGTTTACTAGACACCAGAAGTGCCTGTAGAGTAATTGTACTGATATGCCGAATGTACACTAGAATAGCTAATAAAATTGGAAAGAATTACATAGTTTGGAAGAGTGTTCATACACAAAAACAAACAAAAAACTTTCTGAAAAATTCAAATTGCCATATTTATCATAAACCAATATCGTGCTAATATTTACATATATCTATATTGATAATTCATAGTCATATAGTTTTCCTGTAAGTGCACACACACGTTTTAAAAGGCAATTTATATGACTATTTTCATATCATTATTGAACATTATGTTTCGGCTAATTGGTAAGGATTGAGTGACTGTATTAGTAATAAGAACTTTCTGGTTCGTACAACATTTGTGTTGTTATTACTTTACTGTCTGATCTTGCCAATTTTATTCAGGTTTGCTATGCAGTTATTTTCCCTAATCCAAGGTTGAGTGTGAGTTGAAATGTCACGGCAATTGTTTAGTAATAAAACAGGCTTTGGCATATATCAAATTGAGAGTAATTATGGAACAAGTGCAATTTCGTTAAGATGTTAAATTGTAGGCTTGTGTCTCGAATCGACAGATATTAATGCCAGAAGTCTTCTAGACTGTGTGTTATGGTTTAAATTCAAATTTAATATTAAATAAGATAGAATAGTTTGCCAAAAAAAAAACTTGAATTTAAATCAATGTATGTGTTTCTTTTCAAACATTTTTAGTAAATACCTATCAAGCTAGATTTCCTCAAGACAAAACCAGAATGTTACATAAATCATCATAGGGTTTTTATTTTAATAATAAAGAATAAAAAGATAAAATAAATCTTAAAATATTGATAACCCCGAAATGAAACGAATGTATCCAATGACGACACAAATATCTTTGCAAATGACGTAATCAACGATCGACAATGTCAGCTATTGCTATAGAACACATAAACAAATGAATGCAACAAATAGGACATTATAGTCTGTAGCATTATATTCTGTAGCAAACATTATATTCTGTAGCATTATATTCTGTAACATTATATTCTGTAGCAAACATTATATTCTGTAGCATTATATTCTGTAACATTATATTCTGTAGCAAACATTATATTCTGTAGCATTATATTCTGTAACATTATATTCTGTAGCAAACATTATATTCTGTAGCATTATATTCTGTAACATTATATTCTGTAGCAAACATTATATTCTGTAGCATTATATTCTGTAACATTATATTCTGTAACATTATATTCTGTAACATTATATTCTGTAGCAAACATTATATTCTGTAGCATTATATTCTGTAACATTATATTCTGTAGCAAACATTATATTCTGTAGCATTATATTCTGTAACATTATATTCTGTAGCAAACATTATATTCTGTAGCATTATATTCTGTAACATTATATTCTGTAGCATTATATTCTGTAACATTATATTCTGTAGCAAACATTATATTCTGTAGCATTATATTCTGTAACATTATATTCTGTAGCAAACATTATATTATGTAGCATTATATTCTGTAACATTATATTCTGTAGCAAACATTATATTCTGTAGCATTATATTCTGTAACATTATATTCTGTAACATTATATTCTGTAGCAAACATTATATTCTGTAGCATTATATTCTGTAACATTATATTCTGTAGCAAACATTATATTCTGTAACATTATATTCTGTAACATTATATTCTGTAGCAAACATTATATTCTGTAGCATTATATTCTGTAACATTATATTCTGTAGCAAACATTATATTCTGTAGCATTATATTCTGTAACATTATATTCTGTAGCAAACATTATATTCTGTAGCATTATATTCTGTAACATTATATTCTGTAGCAAACATTATATTATGTAGCATTATATTCTGTAACATTATATTCTGTAGCAAACATTATATTCTGTAGCATTATATTCTGTAACATTATATTCTGTAACATTATATTCTGTAGCAAACATTATATTCTGTAGCATTATATTCTGTAACATTATATTCTGTAGCAAACATTATATTCTGTAGCATTATATTCTGTAACATTATATTCTGTAGCAAACATTATATTCTGTAGCATTATATTCTGTAACATTATATTCTGTAGCAAACATTATATTATGTAGCATTATATTCTGTAACATTATATTCTGTAGCAAACATTATCTTCTGTAACATTATATTCTGTAACATTATATTCTGTAGCAAACATTATATTCTGTAGCATTATATTCTGTAACATTATATTCTGTAGCAAACATTATATTCTGTAGCATTATATTCTGTAACATTATATTCTGTAGCATAATATTCTGTAACATTATATTCTGTAACATTATATTCTGTAGCAAACATTATATTCTGTAGCATTATATTCTGTAACATTATATTCTGTAGCAAACATTATATTCTGTAGCATTATATTCTGTAACATTATATTCTGTAGCAAACATTATATTCTGTAGCATTATATTCTGTAACATTATATTCTGTAGCATTATATTCTGTAACATTATATTCTGTAACATTATATTCTGTAACATTATATTCTGCAGCATTATATTCTGTAACATTTGTAAACGGTAATTATGAGCATTGTACATTACAGATCTCAAAGCGAAAGACATAAACCACCAGATTTAAAGTCTAATATCCAGTTGGTTTTAAGTCTGTGTAATAATGGTTTATACTGTTTTAACATTTGAAACTCGCCATGATTAGAAACCAGTGTCATCAAATGTTTCCGTAGAAGATATTTGCCTCATTCTTATACAGAATATAGAGACCCATATTTAAATTAGGTCATCTGTTTATTTCCCTTAAACCTAACCCCTATGTTAATTATCCTGGCTACTCCCATGTGGATGATCTTCAGAAGACTCAAATTTACTAGAATGTCTTTTACTCATCTGTATTTTACAAAGTAATTCCTGGACCATGTTGGTTAAAGTGAATACACTCATTTGGTTACTCATTGCAAATATATAGTCTTTAAAGTTGGGCTTTAGGTAAAATAAAAATAAGATGTTGATAAGTTCATAATAACTGATCACTATTATAATGCGCACATGACTCATCATCGACATTTTTACATTAGTAACACGACGGGTGACACAAGTGGAGCGGGTTTTCCTTACCCTTCCGGTGCACACAAGGTCGTCTCGGTTTTTAGTGAGGACCATATTGCTCGGTTTGTCCAATCTTTAGTTTTCTGTGTACTGTTTTCTGGGCCATTATTTTGCTGTTTGTCCTTCTTTGATATATACGATTTTAATGGTCCCTTTTGTTGGTATCTTCAAACTTATTTTATTTCAATCTTTCTCTCATATTGTTGCTTTATTATTTATGCTGATATTTGACATGTTTTTCCCCACATCCATAATGAAGCCTTGTTAACTTTAAATGTAGTAGATTGAAATTTGTAGTCAAAAGAAATAAAAATAATAATATAAATATACTTAATTTAATATTATCTTAAATTTGCTCTATATTATTTCAACTGAAATTCCTACTAAAACTAATGTCAAATTGGCAGGGAAGAAGATTGAACATTATAACGGCTTTTAATTCACTGCTTAGAATTTATGCTTTATGTTGTTATTAGTGCTGACATGTATTCGGAACAACTATTTGTTCTAACCCGCTGAAAAGTGTCCCAAATGAATAAATTGTATCATTCTGTCTATTATTTATACCAGAGCAACTAACACTATTTATTGGATTCACTGTAACGCATAGAATCTAAAATGCACGTAAACGATGTTACTTGTGTAATTGAAATATAAAAAAAAACAGAAGCTTTTGTTGTTTCCCTGTATGTTATGGGTATATAGTAGTCACATTAGTTGGACAGGTGTGTGCGGGGGGGATAGTTGAACATACTCCTCTTTTAAAGTAGAGATGCAGTTGAACTAAGTCCGGATTTAAACCACATCGCATCCCCATTGAACAGCTAAAATAGCACTGAATTTTATCAGACAACTTTATAAGTACTATAATCGGCACATTTTGTACCTCGAAAATGTAGTTCTTGAAAGTCCTTATTTCAGTATTTCTTAGTTAATTTTGCTTTATAGTTCTTTATTATTTTCATTTTGGATTTCTATTGAGACAGATAGATAGTTCCCCGAGAAATACGATCGTGTGATATCGGATAGCAACCGCCCCGATCATGGTACACACGATTGTGGTACACACGATCATGGTACACACCATTGTGGTACACACGATCATGGTACACACCATTGTGGTACACACGATTGTGGTAATCAGTTTTAATGTTTTTAACTGTCAATTGTTTGTTAAATATCTTGAACTGCGCATAATCATTCGAATAGACAAATCACAAAAGCCGAAGAACACATTTATCCATGTGTATGAGGCTTGAAACTAGGATAAAGACGAGGTTAACCGAACATTTTCTCCGTTTTGCACCTAATACACATAAACTTTATATTTTAAGACACTGAATTAATATTTACCCTTCAGAGAAAATCACATTAATCCACTGGAGGTGATATTTGAATTGAATAATAAAATTATACAAGTATTTTTGATATTTTCTATCGTGTTTTAGTTATTTCATTGTCATGTCTTCTGCTGACCATTATTTAGCCTATTTGTTATTTCCAATGTTGAACGTTTTATAGATCAATTATAATATAAGATGTGAACTTGCATAAATCATATAGTTCATATATTGCGTTAATATATTTTGATCCCCTTGGCTACTGAGTGAAAAATAGTATTTCACAAATCATTTAGAAGAAAATATTGTTTTTGTATAATTATTAATAACTTGAATACAGCAAGGAGTAGAAAGATGTAAAACCCCCTGACAAGATGAAGAATTCATGCTAATATGAAATTATGACAAAATCCATAAGATTATTCATCATCCTATCCCTGTGGAGCTTTAATATTTGAAATAATTTTCATTTTATCCGATAAAATACATTAGATAGTATGAAAAACGAAGCAACAACGTTTTACAGATAACTGTACTGAGTGTAATATATCAAAATAAGTTGTATAATGTCATGCGCACTAGAAATGTCTTAAAGTTCCATTTTACGTTTTTATAATAACTAGAGTGTACAGTCAAGGTCCCTTTTGTTCAAATTGTCATTACATGTGTCACGTTTTGTGAATGGTTACTACATATGTATATTCGTTGATTTAATATTTTGGCATTTAACACCCATGTTCGCAGGTAGAATAATACACACACTTGGGCCTTCTGAAGTTATTTTATAGTTAACATTAAAAAGTGAAATACGTTGCCAAAGATGTTCGTCTGGGTCCCCAACAACAACATAACACTGTGATATGTTTTACTATTAAACTACATAATCATGACTCCAGGGAGATATCATTGTCATATATGAGAATTGTGCTGCTAAATCATATGACCATGCAGTATAATCCTAGGGAGATATCATTTTCATATTTGAACTTTGTACTGATAATCCATATAACCATGACTCCAGGAAGGTGTCCTGCTCATATTTTATATTATCATCCTCTAAAGATCTAACATCGTGGGTTAAGCTGCAAGTAGAAATCTTTTGTAAGGCAAGTTAAGCTGCAAGTAGAAATCTTTTGTAAGGCAAGCCGCAGGCGCGCCTTATAAAATATTTGTACTTGCAGCTTACCCCACGAGGTTAGTTCTTTAGAGGATGATAATGTTTTTGTCTTCTGTGTAGCGTTTTTTTAGTGTTCGTGTTCTATAATGTCGTCTGTATAGCGATTTTAGTGCATCTGCTGTATAATAAATGACCCATTTCCATGTGAACTTCACCAGTGTTTTAAATAACACGTCACAGCTTGTGTTGATGTGAGTGTTCTAATAATAGCCATCCAATAGCCATAGGTGACCTAATACCATTGCTCTTATAACCCAGTTCAGATATCTTGCATAGTATATCACACTACACACGCTACAGTATAATTGTATGCAATATTGTTGCCAGTTTCTGCTAAAACAGAAAACACAAGACTTTAATATACCTTTTTAGGTTTAATTCAATAAAAATGTGACTTACATAAATTGTTGAACCTCAACAAGTTATTTCAAATAATACGCACTTACAAAACCCTGTCAATCAGGGAGAGGCGTTTCTTTGATGAAAATTCATTGATGGAACCCACGTGGTTGCGTTTTTTGTAAGTAGAAATACGGGGTATAAATAATTTCGCGCGCAAACATCGGAGTTTGTCCCCGCTGCATATACCAATCACCGTTTAGAAAAAAACGCTACACAGAAGACAATTGAGAATTGTACTGTTAATCCATGACTCTAAGAAGGTATCATATTCAATATCCTGATGGTTAGAGTTTGTCTTAAATATCTACCAAGTTCCAGTTCAAAACAACACATTAGTTTCTCGTTAACCTAACAAATACTCCCACACGAAGTTTTCCGTATTTAATTTTAAAAAAATTTAAAAAACACTGACCAGCATTACCAATGACCCCTTTATCAGCAATCCTGATGAGATGAGAACCCTTTGATCAAGGGTCAACTGATATCAGCAACTTTTTATACCCGACTTTTAGCAATATAGTATCAACAAGTATTGATGGTACTAACCATGAATATTTGATTGGCCGTCTTCACAATACTCGTATAAGCTAGTCTATTAGGGAGGAATTTGCTTCATTTTTTTCCACAGCATTCCAAAAAATACTGTTAATAATTTAATGCAACTTATTTTTGAGGACATTTTTTCTCTTGTACACTTATGAAAATGGTTCAAAACTGAATGAAACTTAGTCTTGCCTTCACAAATGAAAAAAAAGATGGTTAAATAATTCTTTGATATTTTTTATTCTCCATCAACATGTACATGAAAGAGCACTATTGCATATAAAGATTCAAATGAAACAAATACATCAGAACAAATACAAAAATGTACATGTACACAATGTAACAGACACAGATCAACATTCACAAAACAGTTCAATTATGTACCTTTTCTTTCAACACCCGTCTCAGACTTAATGATGCTTTACCAGGTTTACCATTTGATGATTTCTGAAGTTTATTACGTTCTAAACGAGTTACAGCATACCCACGTATTGTCAAAAAAAAGTGTACTAAATCCTCAGTCACAGATGAAACAACCTCACATGACTCATTTGGTATTAACATATTACAATAATATTTTACCATGAATGATTCCATTATGTTCTCCTTAATGGGTCCTAACAACAATGAATTTGCCCTCAACTTGGCTGTAACTGACTTACTAAAGCAGCAGATAACTTGTATTTCATTTTTATCTGAATATACATGTACAAAAATTAAACATGGCAAATACATGTACATGTATGCAAGCGTTTTAACGTAGTTTTCAACTTTTGGATATTTTCACAATTTGGATTGCACACATATGGCATATCGACAAACTCAAGCAATTTTTTTTCAGTTCTGTTAAAGGATCTACATGTACATGTATTGTTGTAGTACATCCAATGTCTATACACTGCTCTTCTACAGGAACATATTCAATATCATCAGAGGTATCCAGTTCATTGTCTAAGGAATAATCAACAATTGATGTGTTCTTGCAGTCTAACTGAATGTATGGATGATCTGTGTTGATGTAATCACACAATTAATTGGTAGTATTTAAGGTTTTCTCGAATTCATCATCTAAATAGTTCTTAGCAATTGTTGTGTTCTTGTTGGTCAATGTGAAATATGCATGATCAGCAACTGCAATATTTGGATCTGACAAATATGTTGATGTGTTGTTCTCCCCTATTGAGTTATGTTGTTTAGTAGTTAGGCTGGAGTCCTGTGTGATGTTGTTTAGTAGTTAGCTGGAGTCCTGTGTGATGTTGTTTAGTAGTTTAGCTGGAGTCCTGTGTTATGTTGTTTAGTAGTTTAGCTGGAGTCCTGTGTGATGTTGTTTAGTAGTTTAGCTGGAGTCCTGTGTGATGTTGTTTAGTAGTTTAGCTGGAGTCCTGTGTGATGTTGTTTAGTAGTTTAGCTGGAGTCCTGTGTGATATTGTTTAGTAGTTTAGCTGGAGTCCTGTGTGATGTTGTTTAGTAGTTTAGCTGGAGTCCTGTGTGATGTTGTTTAGTAGTTTAGCTGGAGTCCTGTGTGATGTTGTTTAGTAGTTAGCTGGAGTCCTGTGTGATGTTGTTTAGTAGTTTAGCTGGAGTCCTGTGTGATGTTGTTTAGTAGTTAGCTGGAGTCCTGTGTGATGTTGTTTAGTAGTTTAGCTGGCGTCCTGTGTGATGTTGTTTAGTAGTTTAGCTGGAGTCCTGTGTGATGTTGTTTAGTAGTTTAGCTGGAGTCTGTGTGATGTTGTTTAGTAGTTTAGCTGGAGTCCTGTGTGATGTTGTTTAGTAGTTAGCTGGAGTCCTGTGTGATGTTGTTTAGTAGTTTAGCTGGAGTCCTGTGTGATGTTGTTTAGTAGTTAGCTGGAGTCCTGTGTGATGTTGTTTAGTAGTTTAGCTGGAGTCCTGTGTGATGTTGTTTAGTAGTTTAGCTGGAGTCCTGTGTGATGTTGTTTAGTAGTTTAGCTGGAGTCCTGTGTGATATTGTTTAGTAGTTTAGCTGGAGTCCTGTGTGATATTGTTTAGTAGTTTAGCTGGAGTCCTGTGTGATGTTGTTTAGTAGTTTAGCTGGAGTCCTGTGTGATGTTGTTTAGTAGTTAGCTGGAGTCCTGTGTGATGTTGTTTAGTAGTTAGCTGGAGTCCTGTGTGATATTGTTTAGTAATTTAGCTGGAGTCCTGTGTGATGTTGTTTAGTAGTTTAGCTGGAGTCCTGTGTGATGTTGTTTAGTAGTTAGCTGGAGTCCTGTGTGATGTTGTTTAGTAGTTTAGCTGGAGTCCTGTGTGATGTTGTTTAGTAGTTTAGCTGGAGCCCTGTGTGATGTTGTTTAGTAGTTTAGCTGGAGTCCTGTGTGATGTTGTTTAGTAGTTTAGCTGGAGTCCTGTGTGATGTTGTTTAGTAGTTAGCTGGAGTCCTGTGTGATATTGTTTAGTAGTTTAGCTGGAGTCCTGTGTGATGTTGTTTAGTAGTTTAGCTGGAGTCCTGTGTGATGTTGTTTAGTAGTTTAGCTGGAGTCCTGTGTGATGTTGTTTAGTAGTTTAGCTGGAGTCCTGTGTGATGTTGTTTAGTAGTTTAGCTGGAGTCCTGTGTGATGTTGTTTAGTAGTTAGCTGGAGTCCTGTGTGATGTTGTTTAGTAGTTTAGCTGGAGTCCTGTGTGATGTTGTTTAGTAGTTTAGCTGGAGTCCTGTGTGATGTTGTTTAGTAGTTAGCTGGAGTCCTGTGTGATGTTGTTTAGTAGTTTAGCTGGAGTCCTGTGTGATGTTGTTTAGTAGTTTAGCTGGAGTCCTGTGTGATGTTGTTTAGTAGTTAGCTGGAGTCCTATGTGATGTTGTTTAGTAGTTTAGCTGGAGTCCTGTGTGATGTTGTTTAGTAGTTTAGCTGGAGTCCTGTGTGATGTTGTTTAGTAGTTTAGCTGGAGTCCTGTGTGATGTTGTTTAGTAGTTAGCTGGAGTCCTGTGTGATGTTGTTTAGTAGTTAGCTGTAGTCCTGTGTGATGTTGTTTAGTAGTTTAGCTGGAGTCCTGTGTGATGTTGTTTAGTAGTTAGCTGGAGTCCTGTGTGATGTTGTTTAGTAGTTTAGCTGGAGTCCTGTGTGATGTTGTTTAGTAGTTTAGCTGGAGTCCTGTGTGATGTTGTTTAGTAGTTTAGCTGGAGTCCTGTGTGATGTTGTTTAGTAGTTTAGCTGGAGTCCTGTGTGATGTTGTTTAGTAGTTTAGCTGGAGTCCTGTGTGATGTTGTTTAGTAGTTTAGCTGGAGTCCTGTGTGATGTTGTTTAGTAGTTTAGCTGGAGTCCTGTGTGATGTTGTTTAGTAGTTTAGCTGGAGTCCTGTGTGATGTTGTTTAGTAGTTTAGCTGGAGTCCTGTGTGATGTTGTTTAGTAGTTTAGCTGGAGTCCTGTGTGATGTTGTTTAGTAGTTAGCTGGAGTCCTGTGTGATGTTGTTTAGTAGTTTAGCTGGAGTCCTGTGTGATGTTGTTTGGTAGTTTAGCTGGAGTCCTGTGTGATGTTGTTTAGTAGTTTAGCTGGAGTCCTGTGTGATGTTGTTTAGTAGTTTAGCTGGAGTCCTGTGTGATGTTGTTTAGTAGTTTAGCTGGAGTCCTGTGTGATGTTGTTTAGTAGTTAGCTGGTGTCCTGTGTGATGTTGTTTAGTAGTTTAGCTGGAGTCCTGTGTGATGTTGTTTAGTAGTTTAGCTGGAGTCCTGTGTGATGTTGTTTAGTAGTTTAGCTGGAGTCCTGTGTGATGTTGTTTAGTAGTTAGCTGGAGTCCTGTGTGATGTTGTTTAGTAGTTAGCTGGAGTCCTGTGTGATGTTGTTTAGTAGTTTAGCTGGAGTCCTGTGTGATGTTGTTTAGTAGTTAGCTGGAGTCCTGTGTGATATTGTTTAGTAGTTTAGCTGGAGTCCTGTGTGATGTTGTTTAGTAGTTTAGCTGGAGTCCTGTGTGATGTTGTTTAGTAGTTTAGCTGGAGTCCTGTGTGATGTTGTTTAGTAGTTAGCTGGAGTCCTGTGTGATGTTGTTTAGTAGTTTAGCTGGAGTCCTGTGTGATGTTGTTTAGTAGTTTAGCTGGAGTCCTGTGTGATGTTGTTTAGTAGTTAGCTGGAGTCCTGTGTGATGTTGTTTAGTAGTTTAGCTGGAGTCCTGTGTGATGTTGATTAGTAGTTTAGCTGGAGTCCTGTGTGATGTTGTTTAGTAGTTTAGCTGGAGTCCTGTGTGATGTTGTTTAGTAGTTTAGCTGGAGTCCTGTGTGATGTTGTTTAGTAGTTTAGCTGGAGTCCTGTGTGATGTTGTTTAGTAGTTTAGCTGGAGTCCTGTGTGATGTTGTTTAGTAGTTTAGCTGGAGTCCTGTGTGATGTTGTTTAGTAGTTTAGCTGGAGTCCTGTGTGATGTTGTTTAGTAGTTTAGCTGGAGTCCTGTGTGATGTTGTTTAGTAGTTTAGCTGGAGTCCTGTGTGATGTTGTTTAGTAGTTTAGCTGGAGTCCTGTGTGATGTTGTTTAGTAGTTAGCTGGAGTCCTGTGTGATGTTGTTTAGTAGTTTAGCTGGAGTCCTGTGTGATGTTGTTTAGTAGTTTAGCTGGAGTCCTGTGTGATGTTGTTTAGTAGTTTAGCTGGAGTCCTGTGTGATGTTGTTTAGTAGTTTAGCTGGAGTCCTGTGTGATGTTGTTTAGTAGTTTAGCTGGAGTCCTGTGTGATGTTGTTTAGTAGTTAGCTGGTGTCCTGTGTGATGTTGTTTAGTAGTTTAGCTGGAGTCCTGTGTGATGTTGTTTAGTAGTTTAGCTGGAGTCCTGTGTGATGTTGTTTAGTAGTTTAGCTGGAGTCCTGTGTGATGTTGTTTAGTAGTTAGCTGGAGTCCTGTGTGATGTTGTTTAGTAGTTAGCTGGAGTCCTGTGTGATGTTGTTTAGTAGTTTAGCTGGAGTCCTGTGTGATGTTGTTTAGTAGTTAGCTGGAGTCCTGTGTGATATTGTTTAGTAGTTTAGCTGGAGTCCTGTGTGATGTTGTTTAGTAGTTTAGCTGGAGTCCTGTGTGATGTTGTTTAGTAGTTTAGCTGGAGTCCTGTGTGATGTTGTTTAGTAGTTAGCTGGAGTCCTGTGTGATGTTGTTTAGTAGTTTAGCTGGAGTCCTGTGTGATGTTGTTTAGTAGTTTAGCTGGAGTCCTGTGTGATGTTGTTTAGTAGTTAGCTGGAGTCCTGTGTGATGTTGTTTAGTAGTTTAGCTGGAGTCCTGTGTGATGTTGTTTAGTAGTTAGCTGGAGTCCTGTGTGATGTTGTTTAGTAGTTTAGCTGGAGTCCTGTGTGATGTTGTTTAGTAGTTTAGCTGGAGTCCTGTGTGATGTTGTTTAGTAGTTTAGCTGGAGTCCTGTGTGATATTGTTTAGTAGTTTAGCTGGAGTCCTGTGTGATATTGTTTAGTAGTTTAGCTGGAGTCCTGTGTGATGTTGTTTAGTAGTTTAGCTGGAGTCCTGTGTGATTTTGTTTAATAGTTAGCTGGAGTCCTGTGTGATGTTGTTTAGTAGTTAGCTGGAGTCCTGTGTGATATTGTTTAGTAATTTAGCTGGAGTCCTGTGTGATGTTGTTTAGTAGTTTAGCTGGAGTCCTGTGTGATGTTGTTTAGTAGTTAGCTGGAGTCCTGTGTGATGTTGTTTAGTAGTTTAGCTGGAGTCCTGTGTGATGTTGTTTAGTAGTTTAGCTGGAGTCCTGTGTGATGTTGTTTAGTAGTTTAGCTGGAGTCCTGTGTGATGTTGTTTAGTAGTTTAGCTGGAGTCCTGTGTGATGTTGTTTAGTAGTTAGCTGGAGTCCTGTGTGATATTGTTTAGTAGTTTAGCTGGAGTCCTGTGTGATGTTGTTTAGTAGTTTAGCTGGAGTCCTGTGTGATGTTGTTTAGTAGTTTAGCTAGAGTCCTGTGTGATGTTGTTTAGTAGTTTAGCTGGAGTCCTGTGTGATGTTGTTTAGTAGTTTAGCTGGAGTCCTGTGTGATGTTGTTTAGTAGTTAGCTGGAGTCCTGTGTGATGTTGTTTAGTAGTTTAGCTGGAGTCCTGTGTGATGTTGTTTAGTAGTTTAGCTGGAGTCCTGTGTGATGTTGTTTAGTAGTTAGCTGGAGTCCTGTGATGTTGTTTAGTAGTTTAGCTGGAGTCCTGTGTGATGTTGTTTAGTAGTTTAGCTGGAGTCCTGTGTGATGTTGTTTAGTAGTTTAGCTGGAGTCCTGTGTGATGTTGTTTAGTAGTTTAGCTGGAGTCCTGTGTGATGTTGTTTAGTAGTTTAGCTGGAGTCCTGTGTGATGTTGTTTAGTAGTTTAGCTGGAGTCCTGTGTGATGTTGTTTAGTAGTTTAGCTGGAGTCCTGTGTGATGTTGTTTAGTAGTTTAGCTGGAGTCCTGTGTGATGTTGTTTAGTAGTTTAGCTGGAGTCCTGTGTGATGTTGTTTAGTAGTTTAGCTGGAGTCCTGTGTGATGTTGTTTAGTAGTTTAGCTGGAGTCCTGTGTGATGTTGTTTAGTAGTTTAGCTGGAGTCCTGTGTGATGTTGTTTAGTAGTTTAGCTGGAGTCCTGTGTGATGTTGTTTAGTAGTTTAGCTGGAGTCCTGTGTGATGTTGTTTAGTAGTTTAGCTGGAGTCCTGTGTGATGTTGTTTAGTAGTTTAGCTGGAGTCCTGTGTGATGTTGTTTAGTAGTTTAGCTGGAGTCCTGTGTGATGTTGTTTAGTAGTTTAGCTGGAGTCCTGTGTGATGTTGTTTAGTAGTTTAGCTGGAGTCCTGTGTGATGTTGTTTAGTAGTTTAGCTGGAGTCCTGTGTGATGTTGTTTAGTAGTTTAGCTGGAGTCCTGTGTGATGTTGTTTAGTAGTTTAGCTGGAGTCCTGTGTGATGTTGTTTAGTAGTTTAGCTGGAGTCCTGTGTGATGTTGTTTAGTAGTTTAGCTGGAGTCCTGTGTGATATTGTTTAGTAGTTTAGCTGGAGTCCTGTGTGATGTTGTTTAGTAGTTTAGCTGGAGTCCTGTGTGATGTTGTTTAGTAGTTTAGCTGGAGTCCTGTGTGATGTTGTTTAGTAGTTTAGCTGGAGTCCTGTGTGATGTTGTTTAGTAGTTTAGCTGGAGTCCTGTGTGATGTTGTTTAGTAGTTTAGCTGGAGTCCTGTGTGATGTTGTTTAGTAGTTTAGCTGGAGTCCTGTGTGATGTTGTTTAGTAGTTTAGCTGGAGTCCTGTGTGATGTTGTTTAGTAGTTTAGCTGGAGTCCTGTGTGATGTTGTTTAGTAGTTTAGCTGGAGTCCTGTGTGATGTTGTTTAGTAGTTTAGCTGGAGTCCTGTGTGATGTTGTTTAGTAGTTTAGCTGGAGTCCTGTGTGATGTTGTTTAGTAGTTTAGCTGGAGTCCTGTGTGATGTTGTTTAGTAGTTTAGCTGGAGTCCTGTGTGATGTTGTTTAGTAGTTTAGCTGGAGTCCTGTGTGATGTTGTTTAGTAGTTTAGCTGGAGTCCTGTGTGATGTTGTTTAGTAGTTTAGCTGGAGTCCTGTGTGATGTTGTTTAGTAGTTTAGCTGGAGTCCTGTGTGATGTTGTTTAGTAGTTTAGCTGGAGTCCTGTGTGATGTTGTTTAGTAGTTTAGCTGGAGTCCTGTGTGATGTTGTTTAGTAGTTTAGCTGGAGTCCTGTGTGATGTTGTTTAGTAGTTTAGCTGGAGTCCTGTGTGATGTTGTTTAGTAGTTTAGCTGGAGTCCTGTGTGATGTTGTTTAGTAGTTTAGCTGGAGTCCTGTGTGATGTTGTTTAGTAGTTTAGCTGGAGTCCTGTGTGATGTTGTTTAGTAGTTTAGCTGGAGTCCTGTGTGATGTTGTTTAGTAGTTTAGCTGGAGTCCTGTGTGATGTTGTTTAGTAGTTTAGCTGGAGTCCTGTGTGATGTTGTTTAGTAGTTTAGCTGGAGTCCTGTGTGATGTTGTTTAGTAGTTTAGCTGGAGTCCTGTGTGATGTTGTTTAGTAGTTTAGCTGGAGTCCTGTGTGATGTTGTTTAGTAGTTTAGCTGGAGTCCTGTGTGATGTTGTTTAGTAGTTTAGCTGGAGTCCTGTGTGATGTTGTTTAGTAGTTTAGCTGGAGTCCTGTGTGATGTTGTTTAGTAGTTTAGCTGGAGTCCTGTGTGATGTTGTTTAGTAGTTTAGCTGGAGTCCTGTGTGATGTTGTTTAGTAGTTTAGCTGGAGTCCTGTGTGATGTTGTTTAGTAGTTTAGCTGGAGTCCTGTGTGATGTTGTTTAGTAGTTTAGCTGGAGTCCTGTGTGATGTTGTTTAGTAGTTTAGCTGGAGTCCTGTGTGATGTTGTTTAGTAGTTTAGCTGGAGTCCTGTGTGATGTTGTTTAGTAGTTTAGCTGGAGTCCTGTGTGATGTTGTTTAGTAGTTTAGCTGGAGTCCTGTGTGATGTTGTTTAGTAGTTTAGCTGGAGTCCTGTGTGATGTTGTTTAGTAGTTTAGCTGGAGTCCTGTGTGATGTTGTTTAGTAGTTTAGCTGGAGTCCTGTGTGATGTTGTTTAGTAGTTTAGCTGGAGTCCTGTGTGATGTTGTTTAGTAGTTTAGCTGGAGTCCTGTGTGATGTTGTTTAGTAGTTTAGCTGGAGTCCTGTGTGATGTTGTTTAGTAGTTTAGCTGGAGTCCTGTGTGATGTTGTTTAGTAGTTTAGCTGGAGTCCTGTGTGATGTTGTTTAGTAGTTTAGCTGGAGTCCTGTGTGATGTTGTTTAGTAGTTTAGCTGGAGTCCTGTGTGATGTTGTTTAGTAGTTTAGCTGGAGTCCTGTGTGATGTTGTTTAGTAGTTTAGCTGGAGTCCTGTGTGATGTTGTTTAGTAGTTTAGCTGGAGTCCTGTGTGATGTTGTTTAGTAGTTTAGCTGGAGTCCTGTGTGATGTTGTTTAGTAGTTTAGCTGGAGTCCTGTGTGATGTTGTTTAGTAGTTTAGCTGGAGTCCTGTGTGATGTTGTTTAGTAGTTTAGCTGGAGTCCTGTGTGATGTTGTTTAGTAGTTTAGCTGGAGTCCTGTGTGATGTTGTTTAGTAGTTTAGCTGGAGTCCTGTGTGATGTTGTTTAGTAGTTTAGCTGGAGTCCTGTGTGATGTTGTTTAGTAGTTTAGCTGGAGTCCTGTGTGATGTTGTTTAGTAGTTTAGCTGGAGTCCTGTGTGATGTTGTTTAGTAGTTTAGCTGGAGTCCTGTGTGATGTTGTTTAGTAGTTTAGCTGGAGTCCTGTGTGATGTTGTTTAGTAGTTTAGCTGGAGTCCTGTGTGATGTTGTTTAGTAGTTTAGCTGGAGTCCTGTGTGATGTTGTTTAGTAGTTTAGCTGGAGTCCTGTGTGATGTTGTTTAGTAGTTTAGCTGGAGTCCTGTGTGATGTTGTTTAGTAGTTTAGCTGGAGTCCTGTGTGATGTTGTTTAGTAGTTTAGCTGGAGTCCTGTGTGATGTTGTTTAGTAGTTTAGCTGGAGTCCTGTGTGATGTTGTTTAGTAGTTTAGCTGGAGTCCTGTGTGATGTTGTTTAGTAGTTTAGCTGGAGTCCTGTGTGATGTTGTTTAGTAGTTTAGCTGGAGTCCTGTGTGATGTTGTTTAGTAGTTTAGCTGGAGTCCTGTGTGATGTTGTTTAGTAGTTTAGCTGGAGTCCTGTGTGATGTTGTTTAGTAGTTTAGCTGGAGTCCTGTGTGATGTTGTTTAGTAGTTTAGCTGGAGTCCTGTGTGATGTTGTTTAGTAGTTTAGCTGGAGTCCTGTGTGATGTTGTTTAGTAGTTTAGCTGGAGTCCTGTGTGATGTTGTTTAGTAGTTTAGCTGGAGTCCTGTGTGATGTTGTTTAGTAGTTTAGCTGGAGTCCTGTGTGATGTTGTTTAGTAGTTTAGCTGGAGTCCTGTGTGATGTTGTTTAGTAGTTTAGCTGGAGTCCTGTGTGATGTTGTTTAGTAGTTTAGCTGGAGTCCTGTGTGATGTTGTTTAGTAGTTTAGCTGGAGTCCTGTGTGATGTTGTTTAGTAGTTTAGCTGGAGTCCTGTGTGATGTTGTTTAGTAGTTTAGCTGGAGTCCTGTGTGATGTTGTTTAGTAGTTTAGCTGGAGTCCTGTGTGATGTTGTTTAGTAGTTTAGCTGGAGTCCTGTGTGATGTTGTTTAGTAGTTTAGCTGGAGTCCTGTGTGATGTTGTTTAGTAGTTTAGCTGGAGTCCTGTGTGATGTTGTTTAGTAGTTTAGCTGGAGTCCTGTGTGATGTTGTTTAGTAGTTTAGCTGGAGTCCTGTGTGATGTTGTTTAGTAGTTTAGCTGGAGTCCTGTGTGATGTTGTTTAGTAGTTTAGCTGGAGTCCTGTGTGATGTTGTTTAGTAGTTTAGCTGGAGTCCTGTGTGATGTTGTTTAGTAGTTTAGCTGGAGTCCTGTGTGATGTTGTTTAGTAGTTTAGCTGGAGTCCTGTGTGATGTTGTTTAGTAGTTTAGCTGGAGTCCTGTGTGATGTTGTTTAGTAGTTTAGCTGGAGTCCTGTGTGATGTTGTTTAGTAGTTTAGCTGGAGTCCTGTGTGATGTTGTTTAGTAGTTTAGCTGGAGTCCTGTGTGATGTTGTTTAGTAGTTTAGCTGGAGTCCTGTGTGATGTTGTTTAGTAGTTTAGCTGGAGTCCTGTGTGA
Organism: Bathymodiolus brooksi; assembly: GCA_963680875.1. Taxonomy (NCBI): domain Eukaryota; kingdom Metazoa; phylum Mollusca; class Bivalvia; order Mytilida; family Modiolidae; genus Bathymodiolus; species Bathymodiolus brooksi. The sequence continues at coordinate 4,700,812 of OY804577.1, forward strand.
TGTTGTTTAGTAGTTTAGCTGGAGTCCTGTGTGATGTTGTTTAGTAGTTTAGCTGGAGTCCTGTGTGATGTTGTTTAGTAGTTTAGCTGGAGTCCTGTGTGATGTTGTTTAGTAGTTTAGCTGGAGTCCTGTGTGATGTTGTTTAGTAGTTTAGCTGGAGTCCTGTGTGATGTTGTTTAGTAGTTTAGCTGGAGTCCTGTGTGATGTTGTTTAGTAGTTTAGCTGGAGTCCTGTGTGATGTTGTTTAGTAGTTTAGCTGGAGTCCTGTGTGATGTTGTTTAGTAGTTTAGCTGGAGTCCTGTGTGATGTTGTTTAGTAGTTTAGCTGGAGTCCTGTGTGATGTTGTTTAGTAGTTTAGCTGGAGTCCTGTGTGATGTTGTTTAGTAGTTTAGCTGGAGTCCTGTGTGATGTTGTTTAGTAGTTTAGCTGGAGTCCTGTGTGATGTTGTTTAGTAGTTTAGCTGGAGTCCTGTGTGATGTTGTTTAGTAGTTTAGCTGGAGTCCTGTGTGATGTTGTTTAGTAGTTTAGCTGGAGTCCTGTGTGATGTTGTTTAGTAGTTTAGCTGGAGTCCTGTGTGATGTTGTTTAGTAGTTTAGCTGGAGTCCTGTGTGATGTTGTTTAGTAGTTTAGCTGGAGTCCTGTGTGATGTTGTTTAGTAGTTTAGCTGGAGTCCTGTGTGATGTTGTTTAGTAGTTTAGCTGGAGTCCTGTGTGATGTTGTTTAGTAGTTTAGCTGGAGTCCTGTGTGATGTTGTTTAGTAGTTTAGCTGGAGTCCTGTGTGATGTTGTTTAGTAGTTTAGCTGGAGTCCTGTGTGATGTTGTTTAGTAGTTTAGCTGGAGTCCTGTGTGATGTTGTTTAGTAGTTTAGCTGGAGTCCTGTGTGATGTTGTTTAGTAGTTTAGCTGGAGTCCTGTGTGATGTTGTTTAGTAGTTTAGCTGGAGTCCTGTGTGATGTTGTTTAGTAGTTTAGCTGGAGTCCTGTGTGATGTTGTTTAGTAGTTTAGCTGGAGTCCTGTGTGATGTTGTTTAGTAGTTTAGCTGGAGTCCTGTGTGATGTTGTTTAGTAGTTTAGCTGGAGTCCTGTGTGATGTTGTTTAGTAGTTTAGCTGGAGTCCTGTGTGATGTTGTTTAGTAGTTTAGCTGGAGTCCTGTGTGATGTTGTTTAGTAGTTTAGCTGGAGTCCTGTGTGATGTTGTTTAGTAGTTTAGCTGGAGTCCTGTGTGATGTTGTTTAGTAGTTTAGCTGGAGTCCTGTGTGATGTTGTTTAGTAGTTTAGCTGGAGTCCTGTGTGATGTTGTTTAGTAGTTTAGCTGGAGTCCTGTGTGATGTTGTTTAGTAGTTTAGCTGGAGTCCTGTGTGATGTTGTTTAGTAGTTTAGCTGGAGTCCTGTGTGATGTTGTTTAGTAGTTTAGCTGGAGTCCTGTGTGATGTTGTTTAGTAGTTTAGCTGGAGTCCTGTGTGATGTTGTTTAGTAGTTTAGCTGGAGTCCTGTGTGATGTTGTTTAGTAGTTTAGCTGGAGTCCTGTGTGATGTTGTTTAGTAGTTTAGCTGGAGTCCTGTGTGATGTTGTTTAGTAGTTTAGCTGGAGTCCTGTGTGATGTTGTTTAGTAGTTTAGCTGGAGTCCTGTGTGATGTTGTTTAGTAGTTTAGCTGGAGTCCTGTGTGATGTTGTTTAGTAGTTTAGCTGGAGTCCTGTGTGATGTTGTTTAGTAGTTTAGCTGGAGTCCTGTGTGATGTTGTTTAGTAGTTTAGCTGGAGTCCTGTGTGATGTTGTTTAGTAGTTTAGCTGGAGTCCTGTGTGATGTTGTTTAGTAGTTTAGCTGGAGTCCTGTGTGATGTTGTTTAGTAGTTTAGCTGGAGTCCTGTGTGATGTTGTTTAGTAGTTTAGCTGGAGTCCTGTGTGATGTTGTTTAGTAGTTAGCTGGAGTCCTGTGTGATGTTGTTTAGTAGTTAGCTGGAGTCCTGTGTGATGTTGTTTAGTAGTTTAGCTGGAGTCCTGTGTGATGTTGTTTAGTAGTTTAGCTGGAGTCCTGTGTGATGTTGTTTAGTAGTTTAGCTGGAGTCCTGTGTGATGTTGTTTAGTAGTTTAGCTGGAGTCCTGTGTGATGTTGTTTAGTAGTTTAGCTGGAGTCCTGTGTGATGTTGTTTAGTAGTTTAGCTGGAGTCCTGTGTGATGTTGTTTAGTAGTTTAGCTGGAGTCCTGTGTGATGTTGTTTAGTAGTTTAGCTGGAGTCCTGTGTGATGTTGTTTAGTAGTTTAGCTGGAGTCCTGTGTGATGTTGTTTAGTAGTTTAGCTGGAGTCCTGTGTGATGTTGTTTAGTAGTTTAGCTGGAGTCCTGTGTGATGTTGTTTAGTAGTTTAGCTGTGGAGTCCTGTGTGATGTTGTTTAGTAGTTTAGCTGGAGTCCTGTGTGATGTTGTTTAGTAGTTTAGCTGGAGTCCTGTGTGATGTTGTTTAGTAGTTTAGCTGGAGTCCTGTGTGATGTTGTTTAGTAGTTTAGCTGGAGTCCTGTGTGATGTTGTTTAGTAGTTTAGCTGGAGTCCTGTGTGATGTTGTTTAGTAGTTTAGCTGGAGTCCTGTGTGATGTTGTTTAGTAGTTTAGCTGGAGTCCTGTGTGATGTTGTTTAGTAGTTTAGCTGGAGTCCTGTGTGATGTTGTTTAGTAGTTTAGCTGGAGTCCTGTGTGATGTTGTTTAGTAGTTTAGCTGGAGTCCTGTGTGATGTTGTTTAGTAGTTTAGCTGGAGTCCTGTGTGATGTTGTTTAGTAGTTTAGCTGGAGTCCTGTGTGATGTTGTTTAGTAGTTTAGCTGGAGTCCTGTGTGATGTTGTTTAGTAGTTTAGCTGGAGTCCTGTGTGATGTTGTTTAGTAGTTTAGCTGGAGTCCTGTGTGATGTTGTTTAGTAGTTTAGCTGGAGTCCTGTGTGATGTTGTTTAGTAGTTTAGCTGGAGTCCTGTGTGATGTTGTTTAGTAGTTTAGCTGGAGTCCTGTGTGATGTTGTTTAGTAGTTTAGCTGGAGTCCTGTGTGATGTTGTTTAGTAGTTTAGCTGGAGTCCTGTGTGATGTTGTTTAGTAGTTTAGCTGGAGTCCTGTGTGATGTTGTTTAGTAGTTTAGCTGGAGTCCTGTGTGATGTTGTTTAGTAGTTTAGCTGGAGTCCTGTGTGATGTTGTTTAGTAGTTTAGCTGGAGTCCTGTGTGATGTTGTTTAGTAGTTTAGCTGGAGTCCTGTGTGATGTTGTTTAGTAGTTTAGCTGGAGTCCTGTGTGATGTTGTTTAGTAGTTTAGCTGGAGTCCTGTGTGATGTTGTTTAGTAGTTTAGCTGGAGTCCTGTGTGATGTTGTTTAGTAGTTTAGCTGGAGTCCTGTGTGATGTTGTTTAGTAGTTTAGCTGGAGTCCTGTGTGATGTTGTTTAGTAGTTTAGCTGGAGTCCTGTGTGATGTTGTTTAGTAGTTTAGCTGGAGTCCTGTGTGATGTTGTTTAGTAGTTTAGCTGGAGTCCTGTGTGATGTTGTTTAGTAGTTTAGCTGGAGTCCTGTGTGATGTTGTTTAGTAGTTTAGCTGGAGTCCTGTGTGATGTTGTTTAGTAGTTTAGCTGGAGTCCTGTGTGATGTTGTTTAGTAGTTTAGCTGGAGTCCTGTGTGATGTTGTTTAGTAGTTTAGCTGGAGTCCTGTGTGATGTTGTTTAGTAGTTTAGCTGGAGTCCTGTGTGATGTTGTTTAGTAGTTTAGCTGGAGTCCTGTGTGATGTTGTTTAGTAGTTTAGCTGGAGTCCTGTGTGATGTTGTTTAGTAGTTTAGCTGGAGTCCTGTGTGATGTTGTTTAGTAGTTTAGCTGGAGTCCTGTGTGATGTTGTTTAGTAGTTTAGCTGGAGTCCTGTGTGATGTTGTTTAGTAGTTTAGCTGGAGTCCTGTGTGATGTTGTTTAGTAGTTTAGCTGGAGTCCTGTGTGATGTTGTTTAGTAGTTTAGCTGGAGTCCTGTGTGATGTTGTTTAGTAGTTTAGCTGGAGTCCTGTGTGATGTTGTTTAGTAGTTTAGCTGGAGTCCTGTGTGATGTTGTTTAGTAGTTTAGCTGGAGTCCTGTGTGATGTTGTTTAGTAGTTTAGCTGGAGTCCTGTGTGATGTTGTTTAGTAGTTTAGCTGGAGTCCTGTGTGATGTTGTTTAGTAGTTTAGCTGGAGTCCTGTGTGATGTTGTTTAGTAGTTTAGCTGGAGTCCTGTGTGATGTTGTTTAGTAGTTTAGCTGGAGTCCTGTGTGATGTTGTTTAGTAGTTTAGCTGGAGTCCTGTGTGATGTTGTTTAGTAGTTTAGCTGGAGTCCTGTGTGATGTTGTTTAGTAGTTTAGCTGGAGTCCTGTGTGATGTTGTTTAGTAGTTTAGCTGGAGTCCTGTGTGATGTTGTTTAGTAGTTTAGCTGGAGTCCTGTGTGATGTTGTTTAGTAGTTAGCTGGAGTCCTGTGTGATGTTGTTTAGTAGTTTAGCTGGAGTCCTGTGTGATGTTGTTTAGTAGTTTAGCTGGAGTCCTGTGTGATGTTGTTTAGTAGTTTAGCTGGAGTCCTGTGTGATGTTGTTTAGTAGTTTAGCTGGAGTCCTGTGTGATGTTGTTTAGTAGTTTAGCTGGAGTCCTGTGTGATGTTGTTTAGTAGTTTAGCTGGAGTCCTGTGTGATGTTGTTTAGTAGTTTAGCTGGAGTCCTGTGTGATGTTGTTTAGTAGTTTAGCTGGAGTCCTGTGTGATGTTGTTTAGTAGTTTAGCTGGAGTCCTGTGTGATGTTGTTTAGTAGTTTAGCTGGAGTCCTGTGTGATGTTGTTTAGTAGTTTAGCTGGAGTCCTGTGTGATGTTGTTTAGTAGTTTAGCTGGAGTCCTGTGTGATGTTGTTTAGTAGTTTAGCTGGAGTCCTGTGTGATGTTGTTTAGTAGTTTAGCTGGAGTCCTGTGTGATGTTGTTTAGTAGTTTAGCTGGAGTCCTGTGTGATGTTGTTTAGTAGTTTAGCTGGAGTCCTGTGTGATGTTGTTTAGTAGTTTAGCTGGAGTCCTGTGTGATGTTGTTTAGTAGTTTAGCTGGAGTCCTGTGTGATGTTGTTTAGTAGTTTAGCTGGAGTCCTGTGTGATGTTGTTTAGTAGTTTAGCTGGAGTCCTGTGTGATGTTGTTTAGTAGTTTAGCTGGAGTCCTGTGTGATGTTGTTTAGTAGTTTAGCTGGAGTCCTGTGTGATGTTGTTTAGTAGTTAGTCCTGTGTGATGTTGTTTAGTAGTTTAGCTGGAGTCCTGTGTGATGTTGTTTAGTAGTTAGCTGGAGTCCTGTGTGATGTGTTTAGTAGTTTAGCTGGAGTCCTGTGTGATGTTGTTTAGTAGTTTAGCTGGAGTCCTGTGTGATGTTGTTTAGTAGTTAGCTGGAGTCCTGTGTGATGTTGTTTAGTAGTTTAGCTGGAGTCCTGTGTGATGTTGTTTAGTAGTTAGCTGGAGTCCTGTGTGATGTTGTTTAGTAGTTAGCTGGAGTCCTGTGTGATGTTGTTAGTAGTTTAGCTGGTGTCCTGTGTGATGTTGTTTAGTAGTTAGCTGGAGTCCTGTGTGATGTTGTTTAGTAGTTAGCTGGAGTCCTGTGTGATGTTGTTTAGTAGTTAGCTGGAGTCCTGTGTGATGTTGTTTAGTAGTTTAGCTGGAGTCCTGTGTGATGTTGTTTAGTAGTTAGCTGGAGTCCTGTGTGATGTTGTTTAGTAGTTAGCTGGAGTCCTGTGTGATGTTGTTTAGTAGTTTAGCTGGAGTCCTGTGTGATGTTGTTTAGTAGTTTAGCTGGAGTCCTGTGTGATGTTGTTTAGTAGTTTAGCTGGAGTCCTGTGTGATGTTGTTTAGTAGTTTAGCTGGAGTCCTGTGTGATGTTGTTTAGTAGTTTAGCTGGAGTCCTGTGTGATGTTGTTTAGTAGTTTAGCTGGAGTCCTGTGTGATGTTGTTTAGTAGTTTAGCTGGAGTCCTGTGTGATGTTGTTTAGTAGTTTAGCTGGAGTCCTGTGTGATGTTGTTTAGTAGTTAGCTGGAGTCCTGTGTGATGTTGTTTAGTAGTTTAGCTGGAGTCCTGTGTGATGTTGTTTAGTAGTTTAGCTGGAGTCCTGTGTGATGTTGTTTAGTAGTTAGCTGGAGTCCTGTGTGATATTGTTTAGTAGTTTAGCTGGAATCTGTGTGATGTTGTTTAGTAGTTTAGCTGGAGTCCTGTGTGATGTTGTTTAGTAGTTAGCTGGAGTCCTGTGTGATATTGTTTAGTAGTTTAGCTGGAGTCCTGTGTGATGTTGTTTAGTAGTTTAGCTGGAGTCCTGTGTGATGTTGTTTAGTAGTTTAGCTGGAGTCCTGTGTGATGTTGTTTAGTAGTTAGCTGGAGTCCTGTGTGATGTTGTTTAGTAGTTTAGCTGGAGTCCTGTGTGATGTTGTTTAGTAGTTTAGCTGGAGTCCTGTGTGATGTTGTTTAGTAGTTTAGCTGGAGTCCTGTGTGATGTTGTTTAGTAGTTAGCTGGAGTCCTGTGTGATGTTGTTTAGTAGTTAGCTGGAGTCCTGTGTGATGTTGTTTAGTAGTTAGCTGGAGTCCTGTGTGATGTTGTTTAGTAGTTAGCTGGAGTCCTGTGTGATTTTGTTTAGTATTTAGCTGGAGTCCTGTGTGATGTTGTTTAGTAGTTTAGCTGGAGTCCTGTGTGATGTTGTTTAGTAGTTTAGCTGGAGTCCTGTGTGATGTTGTTTAGTAGTTAGCTGGAGTCCTGTGTGATATTGTTTAGTAGTTTAGCTGGAGTCCTGTGTGATGTTGTTTAGTAGTTTAGCTGGAGTCCTGTGTGATGTTGTTTAGTAGTTTAGCTGGAGTCCTGTGTGATGTTGTTTAGTAGTTTAGCTGGAGTCCTGTGTGATGTTGTTTAGTAGTTTAGCTGGAGTCCTGTGTGATGTTGTTTAGTAGTTTAGCTGGAGTCCTGTGTGATGTTGTTAGTAGTTTAGCTGGAGTCCTGTGTGATGTTGTTTAGTAGTTTAGCTGGAGTCCTGTGTGATGTTGTTTAGTAGTTAGCTGGAGTCCTGTGTGATGTTGTTTAGTAGTTTAGCTGGAGTCCTGTGTGATGTTGTTTAGTAGTTTAGCTGGAGTCCTGTGTGATGTTGTTTAGTAGTTTAGCTGGAGTCCTGTGTGATGTTGTTTAGTAGTTTAGCTGGAGTCCTGTGTGATGTTGTTTAGTAGTTTAGCTGGAGTCCTGTGTGATGTTGTTTAGTAGTTTAGCTGGAGTCCTGTGTGATGTTGTTTAGTAGTTTAGCTGGAGTCCTGTGTGATGTTGTTTAGTAGTTTAGCTGGAGTCCTGTGTGATGTTGTTTAGTAGTTAGCTGGAGTCCTGTGTGATGTTGTTTAGTAGTTTAGCTGGAGTCCTGTGTGATGTTGTTTAGTAGTTTAGCTGGAGTCCTGTGTGATGTTGTTTAGTAGTTTAGCTGGAGTCCTGTGTGATGTTGTTTAGTAGTTTAGCTGGAGTCCTGTGTGATGTTGTTTAGTAGTTTAGCTGGAGTCCTGTGTGATGTTGTTTAGTAGTTTAGCTGGAGTCCTGTGTGATGTTGTTTAGTAGTTTAGCTGGAGTCCTGTGTGATGTTGTTTAGTAGTTTAGCTGGAGTCCTGTGTGATGTTGTTTAGTAGTTTAGCTGGAGTCCTGTGTGATGTTGTTTAGTAGTTTAGCTGGAGTCCTGTGTGATGTTGTTTAGTAGTTAGCTGGAGTCCTGTGTGATGTTGTTTAGTAGTTAGCTGGAGTCCTGTGTGATGTTGTTTAGTAGTTTAGCTGGAGTCCTGTGTGATGTTGTTTAGTAGTTAGCTGGAGTCCTGTGTGATATTGTTTAGTAGTTTAGCTGGAGTCCTGTGTGATGTTGTTTAGTAGTTTAGCTGGAGTCCTGTGTGATGTTGTTTAGTAGTTTAGCTGGAGTCCTGTGTGATGTTGTTTAGTAGTTTAGCTGGAGTCCTGTGTGATGTTGTTTAGTAGTTTAGCTGGAGTCCTGTGTGATGTTGTTTAGTAGTTTAGCTGGAGTCCTGTGTGATGTTGTTTAGTAGTTTAGCTGGAGTCCTGTGTGATGTTGTTTAGTAGTTAGCTGGAGTCCTGTGTGATATTGTTTAGTAGTTTAGCTGGAGTCCTGTGTGATGTTGTTTAGTAGTTTAGCTGGAGTCCTGTGTGATGTTGTTTAGTAGTTTAGCTGGAGTCCTGTGTGATGTTGTTTAGTAGTTTAGCTGGAGTCCTGTGTGATGTTGTTTAGTAGTTAGCTGGAGTCCTGTGTGATGTTGTTTAGTAGTTTAGCTGGAGTCCTGTGTGATGTTGTTTAGTAGTTTAGCTGGAGTCCTGTGTGATGTTGTTTAGTAGTTTAGCTGGAGTCCCTGTGTGATGTTGTTTAGTAGTTTAGCTGGAGTCCTGTGTGATGTTGTTTAGTAGTTTAGCTGGAGTCCTGTGTGATGTTGTTTAGTAGTTTAGCTGGAGTCCTGTGTGATGTTGTTTAGTAGTTTAGCTGGAGTCCTGTGTGATGTTGTTTAGTAGTTTAGCTGGAGTCCTGTGTGATGTTGTTTAGTAGTTAGCTGGAGTCCTGTGTGATGTTGTTTAGTAGTTTAGCTGGAGTCCTGTGTGATGTTGTTTAGTAGTTTAGCTGGAGTCCTGTGTGATGTTGTTTAGTAGTTTAGCTGGAGTCCTGTGTGATGTTGTTTAGTAGTTTAGCTGGAGTCCTGTGTGATGTTGTTTAGTAGTTTAGCTGGAGTCCTGTGTGATGTTGTTTAGTAGTTTAGCTGGAGTCCTGTGTGATGTTGTTTAGTAGTTAGCTGGAGTCCTGTGTGATGTTGTTTAGTAGTTAGCTGGAGTCCTGTGTGATGTTGTTTAGTAGTTTAGCTGGAGTCCTGTGTGATGTTGTTTAGTAGTTAGCTGGAGTCCTGTGTGATGTTGTTTAGTAGTTTAGCTGGAGTCCTGTGTGATGTTGTTTAGTAGTTTAGCTGGAGTCCTGTGTGTCGATGTGTTTAGTAGTTTAGCTGGAGTCCTGTGTGATGTTGTTTAGTAGTTTAGCTGGAGTCCTGTGTGATGTTGTTTAGTAGTTTAGCTGGAGTCCTGTGTGATGTTGTTTAGTAGTTTAGCTGGAGTCCTGTGTGATGTTGTTTAGTAGTTTAGCTGGAGTCCTGTGTGATGTTGTTTAGTAGTTTAGCTGGAGTCCTGTGTGATGTTGTTTAGTAGTTAGCTGGAGTCCTGTGTGATGTTGTTTAGTAGTTAGCTGGAGTCCTGTGTGATGTTGTTTAGTAGTTTAGCTGGAGTCCTGTGTGATGTTGTTTAGTAGTTTAGCTGGAGTCCTGTGTGATGTTGTTTAGTAGTTTAGCTGGAGTCCTGTGTGATGTTGTTTAGTAGTTTAGCTGGAGTCCTGTGTGATGTTGTTTAGTAGTTTAGCTGGAGTCCTGTGTGATGTTGTTTAGTAGTTAGCTGGAGTCCTGTGTGATGTTGTTTAGTAGTTAGCTGGAGTCCTGTGTGATGTTGTTTAGTAGTTAGCTGGAGTCCTGTGTGATGTTGTTTAGTAGTTAGCTGGAGTCCTGTGTGATGTTGTTTAGTAGTTTAGCTGGAGTCCTGTGTGATGTTGTTTAGTAGTTAGCTGGAGTCCTGTGTGATGTTGTTTAGTAGTTAGCTGGAGTCCTGTGTGATGTTGTTTAGTAGTTTAGCTGGAGTCCTGTGTGATGTTGTTTAGTAGTTTAGCTGGAGTCCTGTGTGATGTTGTTTAGTAGTTTAGCTGGAGTCCTGTGTGATGTTGTTTAGTAGTTTAGCTGGAGTCCTGTGTGATGTTGTTTAGTAGTTTAGCTGGAGTCCTGTGTGATGTTGTTTAGTAGTTTAGCTGGAGTCCTGTGTGATGTTGTTTAGTAGTTTAGCTGGAGTCCTGTGTGATGTTGTTTAGTAGTTTAGCTGGAGTCCTGTGTGATGTTGTTTAGTAGTTAGCTGGAGTCCTGTGTGATGTTGTTTAGTAGTTAGCTGAGTCCTGTGTGATGTTGTTTAGTAGTTAGCTGGAGTCCTGTGTGATGTTGTTTAGTAGTTTAGCTGGAGTCCTGTGTGATTTGTTTAGTAGTTTAGCTGGAAGTCTGTGTGATGTTGTTTAGTAGTTTAGCTGGAGTCCTGTGTGATGTTGTTTAGTAGTTTAGCTGGAGTCCTGTGTGATGTTGTTTAGTAGTTTAGCTGGAGTCCTGTGTGATGTTGTTTAGTAGTTTAGCTGGAGTCCTGTGTGATGTTGTTTAGTAGTTTAGCTGGAGTCCTGTGTGATGTTGTTTAGTAGTTAGCTGGAGTCCTGTGTGATGTTGTTTAGTAGTTTAGCTGGAGTCCTGTGTGATGTTGTTTAGTAGTTTAGCTGGAGTCCTGTGTGATGTTGTTTAGTAGTTTAGCTGGAGTCCTGTGTGATGTTGTTTAGTAGTTAGCTGGAGTCCTGTGTGATGTTGTTTAGTAGTTAGCTGGAGTCCTGTGTGATGTTGTTTAGTAGTTAGCTGGAGTCCTGTGTGATGTTGTTTAGTAGTTTAGCTGGAGTCCTGTGTGATTTTGTTTAGTAATTTAGCTGGAGTCCTGTGTGATGTTGTTTAGTAGTTTAGCTGGAGTCCTGTGTGATGTTGTTTAGTAGTTTAGCTGGAGTCCTGTGTGATGTTGTTTAGTAGTTAGCTGGAGTCCTGTGTGATATTGTTTAGTAGTTTAGCTGGAGTCCTGTGTGATGTTGTTTAGTAGTTTAGCTGGAGTCCTGTGTGATGTTGTTTAGTAGTTTAGCTGGAGTCCTGTGTGATGTTGTTTAGTAGTTAGCTGGAGTCCTGTGTGATGTTGTTTAGTAGTTTAGCTGGAGTCCTGTGTGATGTTGTTTAGTAGTTTAGCTGGAGTCCTGTGTTATGTTGTTTAGTAGTTTAGCTGGAGTCCTGTGTGATGTTGTTTAGTAGTTTAGCTGGAGTCCTGTGTGATGTTGTTTAGTAGTTAGCTGGAGTCCTGTGTGATGTTGTTTAGTAGTTAGCTGGAGTCCTGTGTGATGTTGTTTAGTAGTTTAGCTGGAGTCCTGTGTGATGCTTGTTTAGTAGTTTAGCTGGAGTCCTGTGTGATGTTGTTTAGTAGTTTAGCTGGAGTCCTGTGTGATGTTGTTTAGTAGTTTAGCTGGAGTCCTGTGTGATGTTGTTTAGTAGTTTAGCTGGAGTCCTGTGTGATGTTGTTTAGTAGTTAGCTGGAGTCCTGTGTGATGTTGTTTAGTAGTTTAGCTGGAGTCCTGTGTGATGTTGTTTAGTAGTTAGCTGGAGTCCTGTGTGATATTGTTTAGTAGTTTAGCTGGAGTCCTGTGTGATGTTGTTTAGTAGTTTAGCTGGAGTCCTGTGTGATGTTGTTTAGTAGTTTAGCTGGAGTCCTGTGTGATGTTGTTTAGTAGTTTAGCTGGAGTCCTGTGTGATGTTGTTTAGTAGTTTAGCTGGAGTCCTGTGTGATGTTGTTTAGTAGTTTAGCTGGAGTCCTGTGTGATGTTGTTTAGTAGTTTAGCTGGAGTCCTGTGTGATGTTGTTTAGTAGTTTAGCTGGAGTCCTGTGTGATGTTGTTTAGTAGTTTAGCTGGAGTCCTGTGTGATGTTGTTTAGTAGTTTAGCTGGAGTCCTGTGTGATGTTGTTTAGTAGTTAGCTGGAGTCCTGTGTGATGTTGTTTAGTAGTTAGCTGGAGTCCTGTGTGATGTTGTTTAGTAGTTTAGCTGGAGTCCTGTGTGATGTTGTTTAGTAGTTAGCTGGAGTCCTGTGTGATATTGTTTAGTAGTTTAGCTGGAGTCCTGTGTGATATTGTTTAGTAATTTAGCTAGAGTCCTGTGTGATGTTGTTTAGTAGTTTAGCTGGAGTCCTGTGTGATGTTGTTTAGTAGTTTAGCTGGAGTCCTGTGTGATGTTGTTTAGTAGTTTAGCTGGAGTCCTGTGTGATGTTGTTTAGTAGTTTAGCTGGAGTCCTGTGTGATGTTGTTTAGTAGTTTAGCTGGAGTCCTGTGTGATGTTGTTTAGTAGTTAGCTGGAGTCCTGTGTGATATTGTTTAGTAGTTTAGCTGGAGTCCTGTGTGATGTTGTTTAGTAGTTTAGCTGGAGTCCTGTGTGATGTTGTTTAGTAGTTTAGCTGGAGTCCTGTGTGATATTGTTTAGTAGTTTAGCTGGAGTCCTGTGTGATGTTGTTTAGTAGTTTAGCTGGAGTCCTGTGTGATGTTGTTTAGTAGTTTAGCTGGAGTCCTGTGTGATATTGTTTAGTAGTTTAGCTGGAGTCCTGTGTGATGTTGTTTAGTAGTTTAGCTGGAGTCCTGTGTGATGTTGTTTAGTAGTTTAGCTGGAGTCCTGTGTGATATTGTTTAGTAGTTAGCTGGAGTCCTGTGTGATGTTGTTTAGTAGTTTAGCTGGAGTCCTGTGTGATGTTGTTTAGTAGTTTAGCTGGAGTCCTGTGTGATGTTGTTTAGTAGTTAGCTGGAGTCCTGTGTGATGTTGTTTAGTAGTTAGCTGGAGTCCTGTGTGATATTGTTTAGTAGTTTAGCTGGAGTCCTGTGTGATGTTGTTTAGTAGTTTAGCTGGAGTCCTGTGTGATGTTGTTTAGTAGTTTAGCTGGAGTCCTGTGTGATATTGTTTAGTAGTTTAGCTGGAGTCCTGTGTGATGTTGTTTAGTAGTTTAGCTGGAGTCCTGTGTTATGTTGTTTAGTAGTTTAGCTGGAGTCTTGTGTGATATTGTTTAGTAGTTTAGCTGGAGTCCTGTGTGATGTTGTTTAGTAGTTTAGCTGGAGTCCTGTGTGATGTTGTTTAGTAGTTTAGCTGGAGTCCTGTGTGATGTTGTTTAGTAGTTAGCTGGAGTCCTGTGTGATATTGTTTAGTAGTTAGCTGGAGTCCTGTGTGATGTTGTTTAGTAGTTTAGCTGGAGTCCTGTGTGATGTTGTTTAGTAGTTAGCTGGAGTCCTGTGTGATGTTGTTTAGTAGTTTAGCTGGAGTCCTGTGTGATGTTGTTTAGTAGTTTAGCTGGAGTCCTGTGTGATGTTGTTTAGTAGTTTAGCTGGAGTCCTGTGTGATATTGTTTAGTAGTTTAGCTGGAGTCCTGTGTGATGTTGTTTAGTAGTTTAGCTGGAGTCCTGTGTGATATTGTTTAGTAGTTAGCTGGAGTCCTGTGTGATGTTGTTTAGTAGTTTAGCTGGAGTCCTGTGTGATGTTGTTTAGTAGTTAGCTGGAGTCCTGTGTGATATTGTTTAGTAGTTTAGCTGGAGTCCTGTGTGATGTTGTTTAGTAGTTTAGCTGGAGTCCTGTGTGATGTTGTTTAGTAGTTTAGCTGGAGTCCTGTGTGATATTGTTTAGTAGTTTAGCTGGAGTCCTGTGTGATGTTGTTTAGTAGTTAGCTGGAGTCCTGTGTGATGTTGTTTAGTAGTTTAGCTGGAGTCCTGTGTGATGTTGTTTAGTAGTTTAGCTGGAGTCCTGTGTGATATTGTTTAGTAGTTTAGCTGGAGTCCTGTGTTATGTTGTTTAGTAGTTTAGCTGGAGTCCTGTGTGATATTGTTTAGTAGTTTAGCTGGAGTCCTGTGTGATGTTGTTTAGTAGTTAGCTGGAGTCCTGTGTGATGTTGTTTAGTAGTTTAGCTGGAGTCCTGTGTGATGTTGTTTAGTAGTTTAGCTGGAGTCCTGTGTGATGTTGTTTAGTAGTTAGCTGGAGTCCTGTGTGATGTTGTTTAGTAGTTAGCTGGAGTTCTGTGTGATATTGTTTAGTAGTTTAGCTGGAGTCCTGTGTGATGTTGTTTAGTAGTTTAGCTGGAGTCCTGTGTGATGTTGTTTAGTAGTTTAGCTGGAGTCCTGTGTGATATTGTTTAGTAGTTTAGCTGGAGTCCTGTGTGATGTTGTTTAGTAGTTTAGCTGGAGTCCTGTGTTATGTTGTTTAGTAGTTTAGCTGGAGTCCTGTGTGATATTGTTTAGTAGTTTAGCTGGAGTCCTGTGTGCTGTTGTTTAGTAGTTTAGCTGGAGTCCTGTGTGATGTTGTTTAGTAGTTTAGCTGGAGTCCTGTGTGATGTTGTTTAGTAGTTAGCTGGAGTCCTGTGTGATATTGTTTAGTAGTTAGCTGGAGTCCTGTGTGATGTTGTTTAGTAGTTTAGCTGGAGTCCTGTGTGATGTTGTTTAGTAGTTAGCTGGAGTCCTGTGTGATGTTGTTTAGTAGTTTAGCTGGAGTCCTGTGTGATGTTGTTTAGTAGTTTAGCTGGAGTCCTGTGTGATGTTGTTTAGTAGTTTAGCTGGAGTCCTGTGTGATGTTGTTTAGTAGTTAGCTGGAGTCCTGTGTGATGTTGTTTAGTAGTTTAGCTGGAGTCCTGTGTGATGTTGTTTAGTAGTTTAGCTGGAGTCCTGTGTGATATTGTTTAGTAGTTTAGCTGGAGTCCTGTGTGATGTTGTTTAGTAGTTTAGCTGGAGTCCTGTGTTATTTGCGGTGGTAAGGCACATTCTGTCTCTTTTTTTCTGGGCATGCTGAAAAAAAGACATTTTTATTAACATGATTACACTTATATTTTAATCATATTCATATTTACATCACCAATCCAGTGGTGGATCCAGGGATGCACAGGCACTGACTAACCTCAAGACTTGTACATGAAGCCAAAATTAATCACAAGTATTGTTTTATAACATCAACATACAGTGTACATGTATGTTATTCATACCACTATTTATCACCTTTAGCTTTCCTACATTTAAACAGTTCATGCATCAAAAACTAAAACAGAATATTGACATTGTATGTATAAATCATAAGTGCATAGTGGACAAGGACAGAAAGTAAAATCCAGGGAAAAAAATCATACTCTGCCTGGTTGGATATGCTCTTGTATTTTCAATGAAATATTTCTCTCTTAGTGATGTGAGTAGCATGAAATTGCTGCTTAGAAAATTTGTCGGATGCATGTTTGTGCTATGTACACATGATGTGATGAAGCAAAAATCTATTGTCCTGAAATTCCAGACTGGAGAGTTGTATGTTGCACTTGCAAATATTGAGGACTGGTGCATGGTCACTGTCACTGCGGTTATAAATTTGCCAGTAAACATAGTAAACAAAATACAAACAGGACTACAGGAGAATTTCTTGTACAATTATTGACATATATCAGTAGGAGATGGAGCCAAAAGTTATCATCTTGAAAGGCCAGGCTGGAATGTTTTAGGTTGCACATGATGGGGTGGTCACTATGACCCACTTCGTTGTTTCAGGGGAGAGCCAAAAACAAGTAAAATTAAAAAATACAACAAATGGGACCGCATAGAAATTATTTTCTACAATTATTGACATATACTAGTAGGAGATAGAACAACAAATTATCACCCAGAAATGCCAGGCTGGAGAGTTTTAGGATGCACATGTTGAGGTGGTCACTTGTCCCATTTTGGGGGGAGAGAAAATATATCAGGTTATAAAATTGGTAAAATAAGAAAAAAGTACAAATGGGACAGCATAGACATTTTTTCTACAATTATTGACATATACTAGTAGGAGATAGCACAAAAAAATATCACCCTGAAATGCCAGGCTGGAGGGGCTTAGGATGCACATGTTGAGGTGGTCACTTGTCCCATTTTGGGGGGAGAGCAAAAATATCAGGTTATAAAATTGGTAAAATAAGAAAAAAGTACAAATGGGACAGCATATACATTTGTTTCTACAATGATTGACATATACTTGTAGATAGAACAAAAAATTATCACCCTGAAATGCCAGGCTGGAGAGTTTTAGGATGCACATGTCGAGGTGGTCACTTGTCCCATTTTGGAGGGAGAGCAAACATATCAGTTATAAAATTGGTAAAATAAGAAAAACATACAAATGGGACAGCATATACATTTGTTTCTACAATTATTGACATATACTAGTAGGAGATAGAACACAAATTTATCACCCTGAAATGCCAGACAGGAGAGTTTTAGGATGTACATGTCGAGGTGGTCACTTGTCCCATTTTGCGGGGAGAGCAAAACTATCAGGTCATAAAATTGGTAAAATAAGAAATAAATACAAATGGGACAGCATATACATTTTTTTCTACAATTATTGACATATACTAGTAGGAGATAGAACAAAACAATATCATCCTGGTTTCTAAAAAAATATTCTGATTCCCAATGTTTCTGAAAAAAATATTCTGATTTTGGTGGAGGAAAAAAAAAATAATCTGATTCAGAGTTTTTGTCATATAACCTAATGTTAAATTCTTGAAAAAAATTTCGCGCTTAGCGCGACAAAAAAATAATCATTCTAACTCTTGTGTTGTCCGAAAAAAAAATTCTGAATGAAACAAAAAACCATAACCCCCCCCCCCCCCCCCCCTTCAAGATAAATGGTCGGTCCCTAAGTACAACTAGTGTTATCGCTCTTGAATCGAGTTATCTTTTCCTGACAGAGGGTATGCACACTTCCGGTTACATAACTTAGGAACGTCACATAACGTTTAAAAAATTGAAAAAAACTATGTAAATAAAATAAAATCCGATTTATTGGAATTATTTTATTTAGCTTTTTATATCGCCCGATATCGGTGGATTCTATGAGATCTGTATTTTTATTTCATATCCTGAATGACCGTAATAATTAATAAATTCAGTGTTTTATATTCAAAGATGTAACATTTTCTCGAAAATCGGCTTTGCTGTTAAAATTACGGATGTTAATAGTGCAAAATTGATTCCGATTTTCGCAGTGGAATCATTTGTTTTATTTTCTTTTACAGGGGATTATCTTAATCTTGAAATGTTCAAAATATTTTATCTGCTCGGAGTCTATTAAAAAGATGTCTAATTTTGCATGATCTTTAGTTTTGTTTTCTTATTTTCAAGAGATCAATGCAGATTCCCATAAAAATTCCCACAGGCTCCACTAGTTATATACATGGTTCATGACTATTCATTCTTTGGTTCCACTGCGGATTATGTAATAAAAAAGAAACATTTAGGGTTTTTACCGGATTTGGTCATCTCCAAACGTCAGAGACGTCGGGTAGAAATATGACCGTAGAGTTAGACAGCCGGTGTTATAGAGCCATTTTCCCCCCATAGTCAGTTCCCCTCCCCCCCCCCCCCCCCCCCCGGAAAAATGGCTAGGGGGAAAAACTACTATAGGAGCGTTATAGAGCCATTTTTCCCCCATAGCCAGTTTCCCCCCCCCCCCCGGAAAAATGGGTATATAGTAGGATTTCCCTCCGGAAGAATGGCTATATAGTGGGATTTCCCCCCCGGAAGAATGGCTATATAGTAGGATTTCCCCCCCGAAAGAATGACTACATAGTAGTCCCCCTCTGAAAATGGCTTGAATATTCAACTTAATTGCTCTGTTAAATTTTACTACCACTTCCCAGGGCCACTTTTGGTCGACTATTAGTGTCGATGGGTTTACTAGCCAAGTAGCTTGTACATGGATGATCCAAATGACTTTGAATGGGCTTTCCCAAAAGCAAAAAATAGGGCATCTAATGGGACATTATATGATACTCCACCACGTTTTGCATATTTTCAGTCTTGAAACGGCCATAACTTTTGAACCAATTATCCGATCAAACTAAAATTTGAACTTGATCTGTATTTTATGGTACTAAACAAATGTAGAAAATCATTCAACACGTTCTAAAGGTATCATCTGGAAACCATCGGGGGACGGACAGACGGACACTCAACTGCAGAATTTTTCGGAGGCCATCACATAATACATATAAAAAGCAAAACATGGACATCTGTTACTATTCTTAAGGGGTACCAGGGGCGGATCCAGGATTTGTGGTCAGGGGGGGGCGTGAATAGGCGAGGGGTCTTAAGGTCCCCAGTGGATCCAGGGCAGAGCCCTGGTAAGGGACACAGGGGGACAAAGCCCCCCTGAAGCTCTGAGGGTTTGAGGAATTACAGACATTTATTAGAACGACAATTTTGAATCAACCACACCATTTTTATCAGACCAAAAAAACTTGACTTTGAGTTTTAATTTTGTCGGATAATTGTTAACAGTATGTTTTTGTCAGATTATAAGAACCTAAAGTAAAACTTTTTTTGAACAACCGTGATACGAATTGTTCAACTTATGACTGATCGATCACGATATTTTAACCCTTCAAAGAACTTGGTTTAGTGTTAACGAATTCCTCATTTCACTAATTGGTCTGTACTTTCGATGCTTGTCCTTTCGGGTGGTTCTAGTTAATACTGCCCGTCCGGATGGAGCTTTTCTTTTCGTCGTTTGATTCATTCCTTGAAAACGTATGATTCGACCGTTCTTGTTTATAGACAAACAAAAGCGGAAATTGTCAATACATGAACTTGTTGTTGATTTCTGATTAGCTTACGTACAGTAACTAAATTAGATGATCAGAATCGTTTCATGCAGCATTAATGTTAACATATTCGCCTTTGTTTGTCTATAAACAAGAACGAATCATACGTTTTCAATGAAGAAACCAACAACGAAACGAAAAGCTTCATCCGAACGGACAGTATACTGATCATTTATCAATGGGTAGAGCTTTTTAGAATGATATTCCAAATTTACTCCTAATATCATTACTATTCATTTTGACTTTTGAACAGTTTCAGATAAGATTGCTGGCCTGCCACAGTAATAATAGGGATTCATTGTGGTCAAAATAACACAAGCTTTTTATCTTGACAAATTTAACAAAAAGTTGTTTGTTGAACTGCTTAATTAACATTGTATAACATATGCTTTTCAAATTTTAGGGGGGGGGGGGGCGCACGCCCCGCACGCCCCCCTCTAAATCCGCCTCTGGGTACCCATTTTATGTCCATATCTCACTAGTGGGAAGTTGGCCCCTAATAATAGCCCACAATAAATTGAGTGCGCTCGATGATTTAACGTAATAAACAAATAATCAATGTTATTGTGAGCTAGATTCACACTGTGTATTTGATTTCAAGATTTTTTTTTGAAATTCTGCACCTCAATCGATGGTTAAAATGCCCATGCTGACTCATCAAATATATATTCTCCAGACATACGTATATTTCTTTTATATATCAGTTTTATTTTATTTTTAACTATACCCAAATTTATGCAGTTAGAAAATTAGTACCTAAATGTGCATATTTGTCACGGACTGAAATAAGATTAACTAGAGTGACTATAGTATGTTAGACTTTGCCTTTGGATTTTGAAAGACGAAATTAAATCGCGAAATTGTGAAAGCGAAAACGCACAATCGAAAAAGCAAATATTATAAATTGCAACAGCGAAGAGGCGAAATCGAAATCATTTCTCCATTTTGCGTTTCAACCTTTTCAGGTTTTCGGCTCTCGCTTATTCGCGTCTTTTTTTTTGCATCTTCGCAAGCAGGAAGGTGGCCGAGTGGTCAAGGCGCTGGACATTACAATCAGGATGTCGACACCGTTGTGGGTTCGATCCTCATGTGTGTCAAGGTTTCAAAGCACCTTCTCTAGCTCAGGGTTTCGCCGATTTTCCAGATTGAAATATCGGGCCCCCCCCCCCCCCCACAAGACTGGTGACCTTGCGAGAACCCCATATCTGTAAAACGGTCGTTCATTTCGCCGTCGGAAAACTTGCCTTTAAGTTTACCATACCTTCACTTTCGCGTTGTGAGTTCGACCTACGATTAGGCTAGGTTTAAGGTAAGGTTTAAAATTAGGATTAAGTTAAGGCCTAGGTTTAGGGATAGTGTTGGACCGAGGGATTCGGTGAGGATTAGGCCTAAGGGTAGGGTAATGTCTAGCCTAGAGTTTGCATACTTTAAAGGTCTTGGTTGGGTAAGATTACGTTGAAGTCAGGTTTATGTTAAGACGAGGGGGAAAATTGACTATATAGCCATTTTTCCGGGGGGAAATTCTACTATATAGCCACTTTTCCCCCTGTCAAAAACTGGGGGGAAAAATGGCTATGTTCAATGATATAGTCATTTTTCCGGGGGGAAAAATGGCTATATAGTCAGTTTTCCGGGGGGGGGGAAATGGCTAGGGGGAAAAACTACTATAGGACACCGGCATCCTCTCCTTCCAAAAGCTGGATGGGGAAAATGAAGATTTGACTCTGATCTTAAGGGGAAAAAATGGAAACTTTTGCAGATACAAGTTCTTTCAATGATGGTGTAAAGGAGAAAAACACGAAAACAAACAAAATTACAATTATTAAAAATCAAAAACTTGCAACACAAAACTTCCTTTTTAACATGCATATACATTTTCCCTTTGGTAACATATAAAGACTTCCTTTTATGGAAAATATGCTTAAATATGATTTTATGAAATATAGGCATCGTCTGCTTTATTATAGAGTTGCACCAATTTACATCAGGTACACCTTATATACCACGAAAAAGAAAACAAAACTTACAAATTTAATCATTGTACCATAGCCGTGATCGTATAGTCACTGCTTCGCGACCCCTGCAGATTTACACTGAGAGTGCGAATCCTATCGGAACAGTTTTGGCTTGGGTTTTTTTTTGGGGGGGGGGGGGTTTGTTTTTTTGTTTTTTATTTTTTTAGCCACATAATGTGTTTCGTTATTAATTTCGGTTAAAGTGATAAAAATGGAGACTATATCTATATTAAGTTTTTTTGTTTTTGTTTTTGTTTTTTTATACATATTATAAGAATTGTGATTGTACAGTAAATTTGTATTGATTTTTCGAAAGCCGCACAACGAATATTTCCTTACATATGAAATCATAACACGAATATACATGCAAGCTGTTCATTTCATATTTTTCTTTACCAATATTAACTATTCTGTCGTTTTTTTTTCGAACATCACGTAAGCTGTCATAATCACTAAAAATAAAGCAATTTAGCACATGTCGTTTTAATCGGAAGCAAACCATCAGAGCCTTTTTTATATTTTGCTTTGTGCTTGGTAGTTATTTTCTTAAATCTGCAGTTGAGAAATCAAATCGTCTGCTATGTATACTAATTCGCATTTTACCCCATCACTACTCTAAGTAATACATTTACTTGACTAAATGCGGGAGCACAGTAGTCATGATCGTATTGGCGCTGCCTTGTTATGGAATGGATAGTTCTAGAAGGTGGTTCGAATCCCATCAGTCCTTTTGTTTGTTTGTCTACATTGTTAAGCTTAGCTTCAGAACGCCATTTTTGGCTGTAAGATTATGAGACTATAAATGCATTTATTGCAAAATAACCTATTTGTCGTCAGTATTTAGACGGTATCCGAAATCATGGATAGCGGTCGAGAAGTGCATATGTCTAAAAATACATCTTTAATATGACAGATAAGTTTCAATGGACAGAGGTGCGATCTCCAAATACACCATTGTTTTTTAAACGATAGACCGATTGCTTGTTCATGATATATTAAAAACAGAAAAAAAACGCGTTCGTGATCGTTTTATTTCCTATTCAAAATATTCCAGACGAGGGACATTATTCATTCAGAAAAAAGTGGGATCTGCTCTGATGGAAACCGAAAATTGGGATTTGCTTGTTGACTGTACAAGTCGAGATGGTCGGCAAATGTTAGATGCAGGTGTTCACCTATCTGATAAGCGCACATTGCTAATGAAGACGCACAGACCGTTTCAAACACAGTACAAAATATTCTACCGAATCCGCTTCTGCTTTTACAAATGGTGAAGAAACAACAGATTCTATTATTTCTAAAATGCTTTCAAATTTATCTTGCCTTGTCTTCGACCGCTCTAGTGTATATTGAAAAAAATCAAATACGCTTTTTAATGAAAGGAGAGAAAAACCTTTTTTAAAGAAAATATTCCCGCTTTCAGTGTACAAGGAAAATCGCGCAGTATTTCCGTTTTGCAGAAAAATCTGTTGACAATCATCCAAAACATTTCAGAAAGTTAATTATGTAACATGTTCATTGGTTTTATGAAAATACAGATTTGGAGTTATTTGTACAAAAATGTTACAAATCCAGAGAAAAATATGTTAAATAAGTAAATAACTTTTGTTTATAGAAGTTTAAAAAAGGAATGTCGTGTATAATTTTCTTTATAAAAGTTAAAGCCTCTAATGAACTGTCTATAGCAGCTCATTTTTTCATTGTCATCTGACCGGCTTTTTAAAAGATACGTCTCTACATCTTTGTCGGAGCGCAAGTTCATTCTTGTTACCACTGATTTTTTCATTACATTTCCGTAGAAACTGTACAAGTGTTGCCTTGGAATCTACTTCAATTAATTTCATATTTTTTCGCACTTATTATTTATTCAATCAATTTATTAAAAACCGCCAGGAAATCTTTTGCAACTGGAAATGCTATATACCCACTGCCAAAGACGATAATTCAAATTACGAACGATAACTCCATTTTCCGCAAAGAGGGAATAAACAGACAATATCAGTCAACAACCGGAAAACTGTGAAAACCGTAATGACCCTGACTTGGTACAGTCATTTCTAAAGAAATGGTGGGTTGAATCAGATTTTAAAGCGCCAAACCTTCTGCTTTCATTACGGCTCAAATACTCGTGGCTATAATACTTACATGATGTTTATTTATTTGTCAAGTGAGCAAATGTTCGCCATTATGGGAGTACGCCAAGGTGAACAACTTGCGATCTCGCGAAGTCACGCACATATCGCGATAGTTAGTTTCCGACTACATAGAATGTACACACAGTTGCCACTCCTCTCGATATACGTCCTTGACACATACAACACCGTCAGAAACAGGTCAACATTACAAAAGGAAAATCATAGTAACGGAAGCAAAATTAGGAATGACCGCTCATTTGTCTGGCTTGGGACAGGCACTTCAATCAAGGGTGGCGGTTTTAAAGAAGTTGTATGGGCCTACCAATATCATCTTCAATAATGATCATAATCCGTATCATCATGTGAGTATTAAACGACTCGCGACATTTAGATTAATTCTTTATTTCAATACAATGAGTGTTTCAGCTAATTGTTCGTTACCAAGGAATTTAAGTATATTTTAAGTAAACTTGTAACATATATAATCAGTATGCCACATATCAAACAAACTACACACACGAACAAAGAAATTCGACAGTTATTATAACAAAATTGAGGGTCCCGCCGCTAAGTAATATTTTGGAACACTTGTCAATTAAACAGTTTTCAGTTGTATGCAAGTAATTAGGATAGACAGTGGATAAAGTTAAGGAATTGGTATCGCAACAGTATAAATTGGAAAACAAAAATGTGATGTTTATTACAGATAATGATATCGACAGTATATCAAAATATAAACAACACCATTTTACCACACAAAAATTGTACAAACGAGTATACAATTATTGTTGTTTAGCGCCAAGTAAGCAATTTCCAGCTAAATGATGCAGCGAACATGTTACCTTAAAATTTTGATGATGATATGATAATTTCTGTTTTGAACTACACACAGAAATTGAGTTAGATTTATATACTGCTCGTTCACCTAAGCAACAGTCCACATCAAGGTTTATTACGTCGATTCATTCGAACACATTATCATGAATCCGAGCAATCCACTCTTTGCTGTTATTCCGAAATGCTGCGAGTTTATTGAAAAAAACATATAATAACAATTTTATAATCTTTAATTTCATCATTAAACTACCGAGTCTGTAAACAAGGTAGTTGAAAGGGATATTAAACTACCGAGTCTGTAAACAAGGTAGTTGAAAGGGATATTAAACTACCGAGTCTGTAAACAAGGTAGTTGAAAGGGATATTAAACTATCGAGTCTGTAAACAAGGTAGTTGAAAGGGATATTAAACTACCGAGTCTGTAAACAAGGTAGTTGAAAGGGATATTAAACTACCGAGTCTGTAAACAAGGTAGTTGAAAGGGATATTCATAGCTTAAGGTTAGAATAAAACAGAACTTGAACTCACAGAATTGGCTACATAGACAATGTTATGCTCTTAAAATATAAAACTTATCTGTATGAGGTTTAAATACTGGGATAAAGGAGAGGTTCACAGAACTTCCCCCCCCCCCCCCCCCCCCCCCGTTTTGCCCCGAATACACATAACCTTTTATATTTTAAAACACTCCATTGATATTGTGTTTATCCTGCCAAAAAATCACATTAATCCATTGACGTTTATATTTTGAATTAAAAAATAAAAGTATACAATTATCCTTTGATTGCCCCTTTGCTTATTTCTGTCAGCAGGAAGTGAATTGGATTTGCAACTAGTTTCCCAAAACTCAACAAGTAAAACATGTGAAAGGGATACCAGAAATGCTATGTTTCGGCCAGTGACAGTATATGGATCGATGATTCCAGGGAGAGTACAGCAGTTGTTTTCCGTTGCCTTCTGCCGGTTTGTGTACGGTTTACCCTTGCTAGCATTTGCTAAAGAGCTTACCAGCATGGGAGCGTGTTGGTATTTTATCCTAGCCTTGCCACAATAGGCTGGACCTAAAAGGCAGAAGGTGGCTGTAGTTTGATATAGTTACCCAGGGCATTTCCTACATAGATAGCATTACCAATGAAGAATTACTAAGAAGAACAGAGACCGCAACAAAGTTGTGTGGTAAAATCAAGAGAGAGGCGGGGAACATTCTTTGGACATGTCATGAGGAGAGACGGAATGGAAAACATCATTGCAACAGTGAAGATCAGTGGCAAAATCAGCAGAGAAAAATAACACAATTTGACTGCTCAAATAGACCAAATGCAGGATAAATTTAAGTATGGTGTCAGTGATACTATGAAATACGTTAAAATTTGCTGAGATGCACTTTAAATATACACTCTCATTGATGTGATGAATTCATTTCGAGCAGACCGTATTGTGTGGTTGTCGTGGATTTGTCAAGACGACGTCAATATTACGTGCTTGTCACATTATAATACATATTATCGTGTATAAAGATCAATGGGAAAATCATCAATAATTCTATATTATTTGCAATTTATTTGTAAATTATTTTTTTAAATAGAGACCTGATATATTTATTTTTGCAGATGGAACCATAACAGTTGATTATGTTGTATCTTCTTGTCAAACAACAAGAGTTCGCTTCGTGTATGTCACTATATTTAGTCTGATTAAATTTTAATTGAGTTAATTGATGGCCATGTGTCTCTAATTTACAGTAGTACTGGATCCTCATGTGCCAATTCTTCAGTCCACGAACCTGTAACAAAGCTAATAAGCAGCTGTTTCACAATAATTCATTATCCCATGACATAGTGTTGTGACAAAGACGCTCAATTAAGTAGATTAGTGCACCAGCATACATCATGGGGAAAAAAAACCCGAAAGGATACGCTTTAGATGTGTTTGCCACGGTAAATTGAAATAGAAATGACGTCTCGCATTACATTTTATTACAGCAATGATGCAGACAGGTAACGTAATTACGCATGCCTACTTGTGACGTTTTACTTCCATCTTTCATTAACAAGCAGCTTGAAAAAGTACACCTATAAATTGTGTTAATGGATTTTGTTACTTTTTTGTGACGTTTTTACATAAATAAGCCTGTTTTATATATTTTAGACGACACCTATTATTTCCGAAACAAAAAACGAACCTGGACTGAAATATAACAGATTGTCAACTCA
The DNA here is from genome assembly GCA_963680875.1 of Bathymodiolus brooksi. Lineage (NCBI taxonomy): Eukaryota > Metazoa > Mollusca > Bivalvia > Mytilida > Modiolidae > Bathymodiolus > Bathymodiolus brooksi. The sequence goes on from OY804577.1 coordinate 4,726,298, forward strand.
CCTTCGGGCTATAGTAAATAGTCTCGTTCAACTAAACTATCGCATGCTCAGCTTAGCTCAAATGGTGACAAATGCAGTCTTAGTGTGTTCCTGGTGACAATAGAGGTTCATTTCTGTGTCTGATGACCACTGAGGTCTTAATGTATTTCTGGTGACAATAGATGTCCATTTCTGTGTCTGGTGACCACTGAGTTCTTAATGTATTTCTGGTGACAATAGATGTCCATTTCTGTGTCTGGTGACCACTGAGTTCTTAATATATTTCTGGTGACAATAGAGGTATATTTCTGTTCTTGGTGACCACTGAGGTCTTAATGTGTCCCCAGTGACAATAGAGGTCCATTTTTGTGTCTGGTGACCACTGAGGTCTTAATGGATTTCTGGTGACAATGGATGTTCATTTCTGTGTCTGGTGACCACTGAGGTCTTAATGTGTCCCCTGTGACAATAGAGGTTCATTTCTGTGTCTGGTGACCACTGAAGTCTTAATGTGTTCCTGATGACAATAGAGGTCTATTTCTGTGCCTGGTGACCACTGAGGTCTTAATGTATTTCTTATGACAATAGAGGTATATTTCTGTTCTTGGTGACCACTGAGGTATTAATGTGTCCCTGGTGAAAATAGAGGTATATTTCTGTTCTTGGTGACCACTGAGGTCTTAATGTGTCCCCGGTGACAATGGAGGTCCATTTCTGTGTCTGGTGACCACTGAGGTCTTAATGTATTTCTGGTGACAATAGATGTTCATTTCTGTGTCTGGTGACCACTGAGGTCTTAATGTATTTCTGGTGACAATAGAGGTCCATTTCTGTGTCTGGTGACCACTGAGGTCTTAATGTATTTCTGGTGACAATAGATGTTCATTTCTGTATCTGGTGACCACTGAGGTCTTCATGTATTTCTGGTGAAAATAGATGTTCATTTCTGTGTCTGGTGACCACTGAAGTCTTAATGTATTTCTGGTGACAATAGATGTTCATTTCTGTATCTGGTGACCACTGAGGTCTTCATGTATTTCTGGTGACAATAGATGTTCATTTCTGTATCTGGTGACCACTGAGGTCTTAATGTATTTCTGGTGACAATAGATGTTCATTTCTGTATCTGGTGACCACTGAGGTCTTAATGTGTCCCCGGTGACAATAGAGGTATATATCTGTGCCTGGTGACCACTGAGGTCTTAATGTGTCCCTGGTGACAATATAGGTATATATCTGTGGCAGGTGACCACTGAGGTCTTACTATATTTCTTGTGACAACATAGATTCATTTCTGTGTCTGATGACCACTGAGATCTTAATGTATTGAACTTAAACTACAAATGTATTACAAATCTTATCTCATACTATTATCAGGCGAGTTCACAGAAATAATCAACTTAGAGCATGTCGGAATGATTATTGTTATGGTGTTTAACGCCACTTTCAACAATATTTCAGTTTTATCATGGCGGTCAGTTTATTGGTGGAGGAAACCGGAGGGCCCAGAGAAAACCACCGACCTGCTGCGAGTCACTGACAAATTTATCACATAATGTTGTATCGAGTACACCTCGCCTGAGTCGAATTCGAACTCACAACGTTAGTGGTGATGGGCACTGAGTGCACAGGTAGTTGTAAGCCCAAATACCATACGATCACGACAACTACGGACCCTCCCATGGCTGCATCATTACTTTATACTTTCTTATCATTTCACTAATAGGGAAGGTTTGGATCAATAAAACTCGTTTAATCCCGCCACCTTTTATTGAAGTGCCTATTCCAAGAGAGGAAAGTGAGCGGTCATGTATTTGTGTGGTAAGAGTATCAATGTTGCCTCTTTCTAAGATTGTGATATTTTATTTTAGAATTGTTTTTCATTTTATTATATATCGCTGATGTTGTTCTCGACATACATATGCATAACATATATGCTGCTGGACTTTTAGCAACCAAAACATTTATTCGATCGAAACATATATATATACAATTTATTTTTCTTTCATTATTGCGCTACAATCTTCTTTTTACAACTATTATGCATGTTTACCTTACATTTGTACGTCATCAACGTAACAGTTTAACTTATACAGATTAACTAATTTCAATCTCATTGGTTTTTTTTTATTTTCCTATTTATATAATGTGCTATGTCCATTACGTCAAGTTGTATTTAGACAGTAGGAAGTAAAGACTTGTGTCAATAAAGAGAATTAGATGACAGATGTTGACATATTGATAAATCAAATATGATATATCCGTAGACGTTTCTGTCTTTCTCAAAAATTGGGTTTAAATTTTCTGTACTTTAGTCAGGTCAAGATATCTTTATTTTATTGCTTTCAATCAGAAAGTGTATTGCACTGACAATAAGATAATTAACAATAGAGACATTTTGTATCTTCTATTAACACACTAACGGACAAAACAATACATGCACGCTTTTATTAATCAATGTATATTATACTATAAATATTATGTCAAAAATTGTCTTTAAATACAGTAACATAATGTTTTTGTTTAACTTTTGTATTCAGATATATATAAGAACAAGTGGTATATAATCGTAAATAATACAATCACAATACAAGAACAAAAAGATGAACAACAATCCTAAATAACCAAATCACAATGCAAGAACAAAAAGATGAACAACAATCCTAAATAACAAAATCACAATACAAGAACAAAAAGATGAACAACAATCCTAAATAACAAAATCACAATACAAAAAAAAAAGTGAACAACAATCCTAAATAACAAAATTACAATACAAGAACAAAAAGATGAACAACAATCCTAAATAACAAAATCACAATACAAGAACAAAAAGATGAACAACAATCATAAATAACAAAATCACAATACAAGAACAAAAAGTGAACAACAATCCTAAATAACAAAATTACAATACAAGAACAAAAAGATGAACAACAATCCTAAATAACAAAATCACAATACAAGAACAAAAAGTGAACAACAATCCTAAATAACAAAATTACAATACAAGAACAAAAAGATGAACAACAATCCTAAATAACAAAATTACAATACAAGAACAAAAAGTGAACAACAATCCTAAATAACAAAATTACAATACAAGAACAAAAAGATGAACAACAATCCTAAATAACAAAATCACAATACAAGAACAAAAAGATGAACAACAACCCTAAATAACAAAATCACAATACAAGAACAAAAAGATGAACAACGATCCTAAATAACAAAATCACAATACAAGAACAAAAAGATGAACAACAAACCTAAATAACAAAATCACAATACAAGAACAAAAAGTGAACAACAATCCTAAATAACAAAATCACAATACAAGAACAAAAAGATGAACAACAATCCTAAATAACAAAATCACAATACAAGAACAAAAAGATGAACAACAATCCTAAATAACAAAATCACAATACAAGAACAAAAAGATGAACAACAATCCTAAATAACAAAATCACAATACAAGAACAAAAAGATGAACAACAATCCTAAATAACAAAATCACAATACAAGAACAAAAAGATGAACAACAATCCTAAATAACAAAATCACAATACAAGAACAAAAAGATGAACAACAATCCTAAATAACAAAATCACAATACAAGAACAAAAAGATGAACAACAATCCTAAATAACAAAATCACAATACAAGAACAAAAAGATGAACAACAATCCTAAATAACAAAATCACAATACAAGAACAAAAAGATGAACAACAATCCTAAATAACAAAATCACAATACAAGAACAAAAAGTGAACAACAATCCTAAATAACAAAATTACAATACAAGAACAAAAAGATGAACAACAATCCTAAATAACAAAATCACAATACAAGAACAAAAAGATGAACAACAATCCTAAATAACAAAATCACAATACAAGAACAAAAAGTGAACAACAATCCTAAATAACAAAATCACAATACAAGAACAAAAAGTGAACAACAATCCTAAATAACAAAATTACAATACAAGAACAAAAAGATGAACAACAATCCTAAATAACAAAATCACAATACAAGAACAAAAAGATGAACAACAAACCTAAATAACAAAATCACAATACAAGAACAAAAAGTGAACAACAATCCTAAATAACAAAATTACAATACAAGAACAAAAAGATGAACAACAATCCTAAATAACAAAATCACAATACAAGAACAAAAAGATGAACAACAACCCTAAATAACAAAATCACAATACAAGAACAAAAAGATGAACAACGATCCTAAATAACAAAATCACAACACAAGAACAAAAAGATGAACAACAATCCTAAATAACAAAATCACAATACAAGAACAAAAAGTGAACAACAATCCTAAATAACAAAATCACAATACAAGAACAAAAAGATGAACAACAATCCTAAATAACAAAATCACAATACAAGAACAAAAAGATGAACAACAATCCTAAATAACAAAATCACAATACAAGAACAAAAAGATGAACAACAATCCTAAATAACAAAATCACAATACAAGAACAAAAAGATGAACAACAATCCTAAATAACAAAATCACAATACAAGAACAAAAAGATGAACAACAATCCTAAATAACAAAATCACAATACAAGAACAAAAAGATGAACAACAATCCTAAATAACAAAATCACAATACAAGAACAAAAAGATGAACAACAATCCTAAATAACAAAATCACAATACAAGAACAAAAAGATGAACAACAATCCTAAATAACAAAATCACAATACAAGAACAAAAAGTGAACAACAATCCTAAATAACAAAATTACAATACAAGAACAAAAAGATGAACAACAATCCTAAATAACAAAATCACAATACAAGAACAAAAAGATGAACAACAATCCTAAATAACAAAATCACAATACAAGAACAAAAAGATGAACAACAATCCTAAATAACAAAATCACAATACAAGAACAAAAAGATGAACAACAATCCTAAATAACAAAATCACAATACAAGAACAAAAAGATGAACAACAATCCTAAATAACAAAATCACAATACAAGAACAAAAAGATGAACAACAATCCTAAATAACAAAATCACAATACAAGAACAAAAAGATGAACAACAATCCTAAATAACAAAATCACAATACAAGAACAAAAAGATGAACAACAATCCTAAATAACAAAATCACAATACAAGAACAAAAAGTGAACAACAATCCTAAATAACAAAATTACAATACAAGAACAAAAAGATGAACAACAATCCTAAATAACAAAATCACAATACAAGAACAAAAAGATGAACAACAATCCTAAATAACAAAATCACAATACAAGAACAAAAAGTGAACAACAATCCTAAATAACAAAATCACAATACAAGAACAAAAAGTGAACAACAATCCTAAATAACAAAATTACAATACAAGAACAAAAAGATGAACAACAATCCTAAATAACAAAATCACAATACAAGAACAAAAAGATGAACAACAAACCTAAATAACAAAATCACAATACAAGAACAAAAAGTGAACAACAATCCTAAATAACAAAATTACAATACAAGAACAAAAAGATGAACAACAATCCTAAATAACAAAATCACAATACAAGAACAAAAAGATGAACAACAACCCTAAATAACAAAATCACAATACAAGAACAAAAAGATGAACAACGATCCTAAATAACAAAATCACAATACAAGAACAAAAAGATGAACAACAATCCTAAATAACAAAATCACAATACAAGAACAAAAAGTGAACAACAATCCTAAATAACAAAATCACAATACAAGAACAAAAAGATGAACAACAAACCTAAATAACAAAATCACAATACAAGAACAAAAAGTGAACAACAATCCTAAATAACAAAATCACAATACAAGAACAAAAAGATGAACAACAAACCTAAATAACAAAATCACAATACAAGAACAAAAAGTGAACAACAATCCTAAATAACAAAATCACAATACAAGAACAAAAAGATGAACAACAAACCTAAATAACAAAATCACAATACAAGAACAAAAAGTGAACAACAATCCTAAATAACAAAATCACAATACAAGAACAAAAAGATGAACAACAATCCTAAATAACAAAATCACAATACAAGAACAAAAAGTGAACAACAATCCTAAATAACAAAATTACAATACAAATACAAAAAGATGAACAACAATCCTAAATAACAAAATCACAATACAAGAACAAAAAGATGAACAACAAACCTAAATAACAAAATCACAATACAAGAACAAAAAGTGAACAACAATCCTAAATAACAAAATCACAATACAAGAACAAAAAGATGAACAACAAACCTAAATAACAAAATCACAATACAAGAACAAAAAGATGAACAACAATCCTAAATAACAAAATCACAATACAAGAACAAAAAGATGAACAACAAACCTAAATAACAAAATCACAATACAAGAACAAAAAGTGAACAACAATCCTAAATAACAAAATCACAATACAAGAACAAAAAGATGAACAACAATCCTAAATAACAAAATCACAATACAAGAACAAAAAGATGAACAACAAACCTAAATAACAAAATTACAATACAAATACAAAAAGATGAACAACAATCCTAAATAACAAAATTAAAATCCAGGGACAAAAAGATGAACAACAATCCTAAATAACAAAATCACAATACAAGAACAAAAAGTGAACAACAATCCTAAATAACAAAATTACAATACAAGAACAAAAAGATGAACAACAATCCTAAATAACAAAATCACAATACAAGAACAAAAAGATGAACAACAAACCTAAATAACAAAATCACAATACAAGAACAAAAAGTGAACAACAATCCTAAATAACAAAATTACAATACAAGAACAAAAAGATGAACAACAATCCTAAATAACAAAATCACAATACAAGAACAAAAGATGAACAACAACCCTAAATAACAAAATCACAATACAAGAACAAAAAGATGAACAACGATCCTAAATAACAAAATCACAATACAAGAACAAAAAGATGAACAATAATCCTAAATAACAAAATCACAATACAAGAACAAAAAGTGAACAACAATCCTAAATAACAAAATCACAATACAAGAACAAAAAGATGAACAACAAACCTAAATAACAAAATCACAATACAAGAACAAAAAGTGAACAACAATCCTAAATAACAAAATCACAATACAAGAACAAAAAGATGAACAACAAACCTAAATAACAAAATCACAATACAAGAACAAAAAGTGAACAACAATCCTAAATAACAAAATCACAATACAAGAACAAAAAGATGAACAACAAACCTAAATAACAAAATCACAATACAAGAACAAAAAGTGAACAACAATCCTAAATAACAAAATCACAATACAAGAACAAAAAGATGAACAACAATCCTAAATAACAAAATCACAATACAAGAACAAAAAGTGAACAACAATCCTAAATAACAAAATTACAATACAAATACAAAAAGATGAACAACAATCCTAAATAACAAAATCACAATACAAGAACAAAAAGATGAACAACAAACCTAAATAACAAAATCACAATACAAGAACAAAAAGTGAACAACAATCCTAAATAACAAAATCACAATACAAGAACAAAAAGATGAACAACAAACCTAAATAACAAAATCACAATACAAGAACAAAAAGATGAACAACAATCCTAAATAACAAAATCACAATACAAGAACAAAAAGATGAACAACAAACCTAAATAACAAAATCACAATACAAGAACAAAAAGTGAACAACAATCCTAAATAACAAAATCACAATACAAGAACAAAAAGATGAACAACAATCCTAAATAACAAAATCACAATACAAGAACAAAAAGATGAACAACAAACCTAAATAACAAAATCACAATACAAGAACAAAAAGTGAACAACAATCCTAAATAACAAAATCACAATACAAGAACAAAAAGATGAACAACGATCCTAAATAACAAAATCACAATACAAGAACAAAAAGTGAACAACAATCCTAAATAACAAAATTACAATACAAATACAAAAAGATGAACAACAATCCTAAATAACAAAATCACAATACAAGAACAAAAAGATGAACAACAATCCTAAATAACAAAATCACAATACAAGAACAAAAAGATGAACAACAATCCTAAATAACAAAATCACAATACAAGAACAAAAAGTGAACAACAATCCTAAATAACAAAATTACAATACAAATACAAAAAGATGAACAACAATCCTAAATAACAAAATTAAAATCCAGGGACAAAAAGATGAACAACAATCCTAAATAACAAAATTACAATCCAGGGACAAAAGGGTGATAAACAAGTCAATACCCTGTGTATCTACAATTGACATTGATGACAGGTTCTAAACGGCATCTCCTTTACATGCTAATACACAATATTGTTGTTCCACTACTCATATAAGGCGTGTCGGAGATCTGACAGGGTGATTTGAATTTGAGGTCCGCGTTGGAGACGACGATTCCATTTGCCCCAGGTGTTTTAGACTGTATTCATTGCTTTTATGACCAATACATAACATCAATATCCTGCTGCTGAACAAATGCTATAGATACACAACCAGTTTGTGATCTTACACTTTCTTACTTACTGAAACGTATTGCCATGTCAAATATGATACATAATATTGACAAGTTCAGTGGTTATAATTGTGTGTCTTCATCTGCCAGCATACCCGAGTTGTGATAAATTCGAATACGGCCTTCTGAATGCAAGAGGGTGACCTGATAATAAAATTGTATACTGATATGCATACCTGAGTCAATGAATTGCATTATGAAAGATTTCTGCTGATTTTTCCTAAATTCTGCTTTAGCAATATCAGTTGAGGCTTTGGCTGGAAGGAAACTACACCGTACGTGTGGTAGTCGAATAAACTTGTAATCAGTTGGAAATATGACTTTTGATCCTCGAGAACGAGGTCGATCTTTTGTGACAACACTCTGCTGCATCCGACGTTATAGACGGTACAACTTCAAACGTAGAAGAATAGTACATTATAACAAATCGTTTACACCAAAGGCCCCCGGCTCCAGTTAGCTATGCTTAGAAGGTCGACAACAACATTAGAGCTTGCTTGAGATGTCTAACTTGTGTTATTTATGATAATCTGTACTTGTTATTAACCTTTCATGTTCTACATAACACAATTACCAGATATAAAATTCGAATACAGTTCGATTTTTTCCGGTTCGCCGTTATTTAGACAAGTGAAATAACAGAATTCTTCAATGTCGTTGACCTTGTTAAATTGTGTTAAAACTGGAGAAGATTACCATGTATAAAAAGCCGAGATGTAACAGTTATCGGATAGAAGATAATACTGTCCCTCATTTACCAGATAGGAGCGGTCGTCGAGATTCTGCCAGATCATATTGAAATGTGGATCATTGCAATGATCCTGGGTTGGTGCTCCTTCCAAAATGTATTTCAGTGCTTGTCAGAAGTCCAATATAGTTTTTAAAGGTTTTATTTAATATTAAATAGTCCAACTTTAGCAAAAAAACAAATTCTGTTAGAGTTATCTAAAACGGTATTAAGACAAAGACTTATAAATTTGTTTTGCAATAAAGCTGGAAATGAGAATATTTTGGATCAGTTCTTAAGTGGAAGAGGTTGAACAAGTGATTTTAGTTGTTTATTCTTTTTTATGCGATTAGAAAAGTTTTGAAGATACCAAAGGGATAATAAGAAGCCGTAAGTTGAAGGATAGACAATACAATGTCCAAACAATACCATAATAAGTTAGAAGTGAGACGTATAAAAATGATTTGAATTTAAATTTGTTTTGCATGACTGTTGTTAATATATCTTGGGCGAGTTTTTGAATGAGGGAGAATGAATTGGTCGTTTTAGAGCAAATGCTATTTTATATGAAAAAACAAAAAACAAAAACAAAACAGCAAGAATTTCGACAATTTATTCTTGCATATCGTAGAGTACATATGTTTTTATTTCAAATTTGTTTTGATTAAAGGTTTCAAATATAAATATCATCGATGTGTTCTGATATGGGAAAGATTCCAATTCCAATGTTGGTAAATTTCCTAAAAAAATTTCATAATTTGTGAGCAAGAATCTTGCAACAATATATTTCTTTGTTTAGAAGAACTAAAACTAATACATGTACATGGAACAATAACATTTTCAAATATATTTTAATTTCAATATTGAAGTTACATTTATATCCTGAAAGACTCGCACACCTATTGATTTTTGGAAAAGTACCAAGCAACCATACATTTCCAAAACCAGAAGAAAAATATATGTGATTGAATCAATTGGATTTCAAAATATTTGGATTCGTAATTATATAACCAGAAAAACAATAGCTTCGACACATGCGATAATTGGATTTCAAAATATATTCTCAGACCTATTATTTTGGGGGAAAAAAGTAACAAGCAGCCATCATTTCTGGCAAGAATCACATACGCATTTTTTCATTTATTTACAGCACATGTAATCGAGTATATATATATCTCTTAGATAATATGGTTTTCCAAAACTTGTTGTTCCCATCATGAGTTGTGTGATGGATGGTTTCTGCTAATAATTAATCTATTGAACCAAGGGTTTCTATTCATCCATTTGAAATCGTCGTCAGAAGTCACAGATAACCATTAATATCTTGTTGCAGTCAGAATTCCTTCCTCTTTCATGACTTACCACCTAGTGGAGCGGGATCTGGTTACACCTGAGTTTACCCCCGGTTTATTGCAGGGTTTATGTTGCTCAGTGGAGTGTTTTGTAGACCATTCGTTGTCTTTAGTTTGGTTATTGTGTTGTCTGTCTTTAGTTTAGTTATTGTGTTGTCTGTCTTTAGTTTAGTTATTGTGTTGTCTGTCTTTAGTTTAGTTATTGTGTTGTCTGTCTTTAGTTTAGTTATTGTGTTGTCTGTCTTTAGTTTAATTATTGTGTTGTCTGTCTTTAGTTTAATTATTGTGTTGTCTGTCTTTAGTTTAGTTACTGTGTTGTCTGTCTTTAGTTTAGTTATTGTGTTGTCTGTCTTTAGTTTAGTTATTGTGTTGTCTGTCTTTAGTTTAGTTATTGTGTTGTCTGTCTTTAGTTTAGTTACTGTGTTGTCTGTCTTTAGTTTAGTTATTGTGTTGTCTGTCTTTAGTTTAGTTATTGTGTTGTCTGTCTTTAGTTTAGTTATTGTGTTGTCTGTCTTTAGTTTAGTTATTGTGTTGTCTGTCTTTAGTTTAGTTATTGTGTTGTCTGTCTTTAGTTTAGTTACTGTGTTGCCTCTCTTTAGTTTAGTTACTGTGTTGTCTGTCTTTAGTTTAGTTATTGTGTTGTCTGTCTTTAGTTTAGTTATTGTGTTGTCTGTCTTTAGCTTAGTTATTGTGTTGTCTGTCTTTAGTTTAGTTACTGTGTTGTCTGTCTTTAGCTTAGTTATTGTGTTGTCTGTCTTTAGTTTAGTTATTGTGTTGTCTGTCTTTAGTTTGGTTATTGTGTTGTCTGTCTTTAGTTTAGTTATTGTGTTGTCTGTCTTTAGTTTAGTTATTGTGTTGTCTGTCTTTAGTTTAGTTATTGTGTTGTCTGTCTTTAGTTTAGTTATTGTGTTGTCTGTCTTTAGCTTAGTTATTGTGTTGTCTGTCTTTAGTTTGGTTATTGTGTTGTCTGTCTTTAGTTTAGTTATTGTGTTGTCTGTCTTTAGTTTAGTTATTGTGTTGTCTGTCTTTAGTTTAGTTATTGTGTTGTCTGTCTTTAGTTTAGTTATTGTGTTGTCTGTCTTTAGTTTAGTTATTGTGTTGTCTGTCTTTAGTTTAGTTATTGTGTTGTCTGTCTTTAGTTTAGTTATTGTGTTGTCTGTCTTTAGTTTAGTTATTGTGTTGTCTGTCTTTAGCTTAGTTACTGTGTTGTCTGTCTTTAGTTTAGTTACTGTGTTGTCTGTCTTTAGTTTGGTTATTTTGTTGTCTTTAGTTCGGTTATTGTGTTGTCTGTCTTTAGTTCAGTTATTGTGTTGTCTGTCTTTAGTTTAGTTATTGTGTTGTCTGTCTTTCGTTTAGTTATTGTGTTGTCTGTCTTTAGTTTAGTTACTGTGTTGTCTGTCTTTAGTTTGGTTATTGTGTTGTCTGTCTTTACTTTAGTTATTGTGTTGTCTGTCTTTAGTTTAGTTACTGTGTTGTCTGTCTTTAGTTTGGTTATTGTGTTGTCTGTCTTTAGTTTGGTTATTGTGTTGTTTGTCTTTAGTTTAGTTATTGTGTTGTCTGTCTTTAGTTTAGTTATTGTGTTGTCTGTCTTTAGTTTAGTTATTGTGTTGTCTGTCTTTAGTTTAGTTATTGTGTTGTCTGTCTTTAGTTTAGTTACTGTGTTGTCTGTCTTTAGTTTGGTTATTGTGTTGTCTGTCTTTAGTTTAGTTATTGTGTTGTCTGTCTTTAGTTTAGTTATTGTGTTGTCTGTCTTTAGTTTAGTTATTGTGTTGTCTGTCTTTAGTTTAGTTATTGTGTTGTCTGTCTTTAGTTTAGTTATTGTGTTGTCTGTCTTTAGTTTGGTTATTGTGTTGTCTGTCTTTAGTTTAGTTATTGTGTTGTCTGTCTTTAGTTTAGTTATTGTGTTGTCTGTCTTTAGTTTAGTTATTGTGTTGTCTGTCTTTAGTTTAGTTATTGTGTTGTCTGTCTTTAGTTTAGTTACTGTGTTGTCTGTCTTGAGTTCAGTTATTGTGTTGTCTGTTTTTAGTTTAATTATTGTGTTGTCTGTCTTTAGTTTAGTTATTGTGTTGTCTGTCTTTAGTTTAGTTATTGTGTTGTCTGTCTTTAGTTTAGTTATTGTGTTGTCTGTCTTTAGTTTAGTTATTGTGTTGTCTGTCTTTAGTTTGGTTATTGTGTTGTCTGTCTTTAGTTTAGTTATTGTGTTGTCTGTCTTTAGTTTAGTTATTGTGTTGTCTGTCTTTACTTTAGTTATTGTGTTGTCTGTCTTTAGTTTATTTATTGTGTTGTCTGTCTTTGGTTTAGTTATTGTGTTGTCTGTCTTTAGTTTAGTTATTGTGTTGTCTGTCTTTAGTTTAGTTATTGTGTTGTCTGTCTTTAGTTTAGTTATTGTGTTGTCTGTCTTTAGTTTAGTTATTGTGTTGTCTGTCTTTAGTTTAATTATTGTGTTGTCTGTCTTTAGTTTAATTATTGTGTTGTCTGTCTTTAGTTTAGTTACTGTGTTGTCTGTCTTTAGTTTAGTTATTGTGTTGTCTGTCTTTAGTTTAGTTATTGTGTTGTCTGTCTTTAGTTTAGTTATTGTGTTGTCTGTCTTTAGTTTAGTTACTGTGTTGTCTGTCTTTAGTTTAGTTATTGTGTTGTCTGTCTTTAGTTTAGTTATTGTGTTGTCTGTCTTTAGTTTAGTTATTGTGTTGTCTGTCTTTAGTTTAGTTATTGTGTTGTCTGTCTTTAGTTTAGTTATTGTGTTGTCTGTCTTTAGTTTAGTTACTGTGTTGCCTCTCTTTAGTTTAGTTACTGTGTTGTCTGTCTTTGGTTTAGTTATTGTGTTGTCTGTCTTTAGTTTAGTTATTGTGTTGTCTGTCTTTAGCTTAGTTATTGTGTTGTCTGTCTTTAGTTTAGTTACTGTGTTGTCTGTCTTTAGCTTAGTTATTGTGTTGTCTGTCTTTAGTTTAGTTATTGTGTTGTCTGTCTTTAGTTTGGTTATTGTGTTGTCTGTCTTTAGTTTAGTTATTGTGTTGTCTGTCTTTAGTTTAGTTATTGTGTTGTCTGTATTTAGTTTAGTTATTGTGTTGTCTGTCTTTAGTTTAGTTATTGTGTTGTCTGTCTTTAGCTTAGTTATTGTGTTGTCTGTCTTTAGTTTGGTTATTGTGTTGTCTGTCTTTAGTTTAGTTATTGTGTTGTCTGTCTTTAGTTTAGTTATTGTGTTGTCTGTCTTTAGTTTAGTTATTGTGTTGTCTGTCTTTAGTTTAGTTATTGTGTTGTCTGTCTTTAGTTTAGTTATTGTGTTGTCTGTCTTTAGTTTAGTTATTGTGTTGTCTGTCTTTAGTTTAGTTATTGTGTTGTCTGTCTTTAGTTTAGTTATTGTGTTGTCTGTCTTTAGTTTAGTTACTGTGTTGTCTGTCTTTAGTTTAGTTACTGTGTTGTCTGTCTTTAGTTTGGTTATTTTGTTGTCTTTAGTTCGGTTATTGTGTTGTCTGTCTTTAGTTCAGTTATTGTGTTGTCTGTCTTTAGTTTAGTTATTGTGTTGTCTGTCTTTCGTTTAGTTATTGTGTTGTCTGTCTTTAGTTTAGTTACTGTGTTGTCTGTCTTTAGTTTGGTTATTGTGTTGTCTGTCTTTACTTTAGTTATTGTGTTGTCTGTCTTTAGTTTAGTTACTGTGTTGTCTGTCTTTAGTTTGGTTATTGTGTTGTCTGTCTTTAGTTTGGTTATTGTGTTGTTTGTCTTTAGTTTAGTTATTGTGTTGTCTGTCTTTAGTTTAGTTATTGTGTTGTCTGTCTTTAGTTTAGTTATTGTGTTGTCTGTCTTTAGTTTAGTTATTGTGTTGTCTGTCTTTAGTTTAGTTACTGTGTTGTCTGTCTTTAGTTTGGTTATTGTGTTGTCTGTCTTTAGTTTAGTTATTGTGTTGTCTGTCTTTAGTTTAGTTATTGTGTTGTCTGTCTTTAGTTTAGTTATTGTGTTGTCTGTCTTTAGTTTAGTTATTGTGTTGTCTGTCTTTAGTTTAGTTATTGTGTTGTCTGTCTTTAGTTTGGTTATTGTGTTGTCTGTCTTTAGTTTAGTTATTGTGTTGTCTGTCTTTAGTTTAGTTATTGTGTTGTCTGTCTTTAGTTTAGTTATTGTGTTGTCTGTCTTTAGTTTAGTTATTGTGTTGTCTGTCTTTAGTTTAGTTACTGTGTTGTCTGTCTTGAGTTCAGTTATTGTGTTGTCTGTTTTTAGTTTAATTATTGTGTTGTCTGTCTTTAGTTTAGTTATTGTGTTGTCTGTCTTTAGTTTAGTTATTGTGTTGTCTGTCTTTAGTTTAGTTATTGTGTTGTCTGTCTTTAGTTTAGTTATTGTGTTGTCTGTCTTTAGTTTAGTTATTGTGTTGTCTGTCTTTAGTTTGGTTATTGTGTTGTCTGTCTTTAGTTTAGTTATTGTGTTGTCTGTCTTTAGTTTAGTTATTGTGTTGTCTGTCTTTACTTTAGTTATTGTGTTGTCTGTCTTTAGTTTATTTATTGTGTTGTCTGTCTTTAGTTTGGTTATTGTGTTGTCTGTCTTTAGTTTAGTTATTGTGTTGTCTGTCTTTAGTTTAGTTACTGTGTTGTCTGTTTTTAGTTTAGTTATTGTGTTGTCTGTCTTTAGTTTAGTTATTGTGATGTCTGTCTTTAGTTTAGTTATTGTGTTGTCTGTCTGTCTTCGACCTATGGCTTCTGAGTATCCTTTTGATATCTTCAAATATTTCGAAGATTTTTTTAAAGTAAAAGACAAGTACAGTCAAACCTGTATATAAAGGGCACTCAAGGGAGCCTGAAAATGCGCCCTTAATAAGAAGTTGCCCTTTATATACAGGTTAATATTATATGTACTATTCATTATTGGGAAAAACAAGGCTGCCCTTTATAGACAGTGATTTGTTACATAGAGATGCCCTTTAAGGCAGGTTTGACTGTAGTTCAAAAATAAAGCTAGTTATGTTTACAATACATACAAACGTGTTGGGAGTTGGGTCGCGACGAATTTATTTTTTCCTTTTCTAGAGACTAATGAGCTTACTCTTTTCCGAAATCTACAGAAGGGGTCTTTCACGTGGAAGGAACGTGACACTGTCCAAACACGGCACCAAATATAGCGGTCCACGGTAAGTCTTTCTGCACTATAATCCGACAACCTCGTCGAGAAGGCATCCTCTATCCTCCACCCGGAGACGTGCTTGTCAGCTTTGTGAACCCAATAAACCAGCATCAGTACTCAGTGTCACCTATAAGAAGTTATTTTGATAAATGACTCGCTAAAAGCAAGCGTTATTCAACATCTTTACTACACATTTTGATCATTTATCTTAACTGATTGGACAAATTAACACAATCTGATTATAGTGTTGAATGTTGAGAAAGGATTTCTTCAAACAAACTTTAAATATAACATGCATAAAATTGCCAAGAACTTGTATCCATTTTCTTGATTAATAAAAATGAATATTTAAACTTATCAGAGGTTAATTGGTATAAATGAAGTAAGACTTTGCGTTTTCAATTATTTTCCCAGCATCTCAAAGCTTTGGTTAAATGTTGCGCAATTCTACTGGAACCCCAACAGAGATAGATAATTTAGCTTGCTTCAACCCTATAATCATTTACCAACTGAGAGGAAATCTGCTTACGGGGACTCGTTAAATTTTCTGTTAAAAAAAAGCAAAATCATTAGAAAATCGCTTTTACACAATTATTTATGAAAACAATGATTTAGACTTTCCACTGGGCACGAACAACTCTTCAATAGAATTAACCAGAAATTAATGTGGAGATGATTTTGTTCAAATTAGAAGGACACGAATTTTCTGTTTAACGAGATAATTGAAATTCTACAGGAGTTCATTATAATTAGTTTGAATATTCTTCTGTCATGTTTCTTATCAACACCGACAACGAATTAAACTAAAAACATATACGAAGAAACTCGAAACCCACACAAGAATTCTACCTTTTCAAATCTAAAATCTGATCAAAACCAAGACATTGGATGAAAATCTAACATTACCAATTTCAAGAAAGATGAGCTGAACAAGAAAAAACTGCATTTATGTTAATGAGCTGAACTAGATAAAACTGCATTTATGTTAATGAGCTGAACTAGATAAAACTGCATTTATGTTAATGAGCTGAACTAGATAAAACTGCATTTATGTTAATGAGCTGAACTAGATAAAACTGCATTTATGTTAATGAGCTGAACTAGATAAAACTGCATTTATGTTAATAAACTGAACTAGATAAAACTGCATTTATGTTAATGAGCTGAACTAGATAAAACTGCATTTATGTTAATGAGCAGAACTAGATAAAACTGCATTTATGTTAATGAGCTGAACTAGATAAAACTGCATTTATGTTAATGAGCAGAACTAGATAAAACTGCATTTATGTTAATGAGCAGAACTAGATAAAACTGCATTTATGTTAATGAGCTGAACTAGATAAAACTGCATTTATGTTAAGATAGGTGTCAATGTTACACGTAAAACATCATAGAGATATCAATCAAATTGTTCCATCATTTCTTTCTAAGAAATTTAAAACAGCCACTCTTTCTCGAGAATCACTGCACCTACTGGTTTTAAACTAAATTAGATATCTACGGTTTTATTATTACTATCACTAGGTCGATACCACTGCGTGTGGACTATTAGTCACCGAGGGTATTACCCGCTCATATCATTTTGACACGGTTTCTAAGATATTATTTATTTATTATTGACATTGACAGTTGCTAATTAATGGAATTATTATCAAAACTAAGTATGTGAACTTAGCCCATATTACATTGTAGCAAAAATGGGTCGTGTGGTAGTTGGATTTACAACTACCTATGCAATCAGTACCAGTCACCACTGAAGTTGTGAGTTCGAACAACATTCATGGCGAGGTGTACTTGATACAACACTATGCGATAAAGTTTGTCAGTGACTTGTGACAGAACGGTGGTTTTCTCCGGATTGTCCAGTTTCCTCCACCAATAAAACTGACCACCAAGATATAACTGAAATATTGTTGAAAGTTAAACACCATAAACCTAAGCCTATAATTAAACACCATAAACCTAAACCTATAATTAAACACCATAAACCAAACCTATAATTAAACACCATAAACCTAAACCTATAATTAAACACCATAAACCTAAACCTATGATTAAACACCATAAACCTAAACCTATAATTAAACACCATAAACCTAAACCTATAATTAAACACCATAAACCTAAACCTATAATTAAACACCATAAACCTAAACCTATAATTAAACACCATAAACCTAAACCTATAATTAAACACCATAAACCTAAACCTATAATTAAACACCATGAACCAAACCTATAATTAAACACCATAAACCTAAACCTATAGTTAAACACCATAAACCTAAACCTATAATTAAACACATAAACCTAAACCTATAATTAAACACCATGAACCTAAACCTATAGTTAAACACCATAAACCTAAACCTATATTTAAACATCATAAACCTAAACCTATAATTAAACACCATAAACCTAAACCTATAATTAAACACCATAAACCTAAACCTATAATTAAACACCATAAACCTAAACCTATAATTAAACACCATAAACCTAAACCTATAATTAAACACCATAAACCTAAACCTATAGTTAAACACCATAAACCTAAACCTATATTTAAACACCATAAACCTAAACCTATAGTTAAACACCATAAACCTAAACCTATAGTTAAACACCATAAACCTAAACCTGACCCATTGTAGCAAACCTGCTTGCACCCTTTTATTGTCATTTTCTCAAAGATTTTAAATGATTTGGCTTTCCAACCTTTTGACTTTGAGCATACTTGATGAAGGTTATCCCAGAGACAATCTTTTGACTTTGAGCATACTTGATGAAGGTTATCCCAGAGACAATCTTTTGACTCTGAGCATACTTGATGAAGGTTATTACAATCTTTTGACTGAGCATACCTGATGAAGGTTATCCCAGAGACAATCTTTTGACTCTGAGCATACTTGATGAAGGTTATTACAATCTTTTGACTGAGCATACCTGATGAAGGTTATCCTAGAAACAATCTTTTGACTTTGAGCATACTTGATGAAGGTTATTACAATCTTTTGACTGAGCATACCTGATGAATGTTATCACAGAAACAATATTTTTACTTTGAGTATACCTGATGAATGTTATCACAGAAACAATCTTTTGACTTTGAGCATACCTGATGAATGTTATCCCAGAAACAATATTTTGACTTTGAGCATACTTAATGAAGGTTATCCCAGAAACAGTCTTTTGACTTTGAGCATACTTAATGAAGGTTATCCCAGAAACAATCTTTTGACTTTGAGCATACTTAATGAAGGTTATCCCAGAAACAGTCTTTTGGCTTTGAGCATACTTGATGAAGGTTATTACAATCTTTTGACTGAGCATACCTGATGAAGGTTATCCCAGAGACAATCTTTTGACTCTGAGCATACTTGATGAAGGTTATTACAATCTTTTGACTGAGCATACCTGATGAAGGTTATCCCAGAGACAATCTTTTGACTCTGAGCATACTTGATGAAGGTTATTACAATCTTTTGACTGAGCATACTTGATGAATGTTATCACAGAAACAATATTTTTACTTTGAGTATACCTGATGAATGTTATCACAGAAACAATCTTTTGACTTTGAGCATACCTGATGAATGTTATCCCAGAAACAATATTTTGACTTTGAGCATACTTAATGAAGGTTATCCCAGAAACAGTCTTTTGACTTTGAGCATACTTAATGAAGGTTATCCCAGAAACAATCTTTTGACTTTGAGCATACTTAATGAAGGTTATCCCAGAAACAGTCTTTTGGCTTTGAGCATACTTGATGAAGGTTATTACAATCTTTTGACTGAGCATACCTGATGAAGGTTATCCCAGAAACAATCTTTTGACTTTGAGTGAACCTGATGAAGGTTATTACAATCTTTTGACTTTGAGCATACTTGATGAAGGTTATCCCAGAAACAATCTTTTGACTTTGAGCATACCTGATGAATGTTTTCCCAGAAACAATATTTTGACTTTGAGTGAACCTGATGAAGGTTATTACAATCTTTTGACTTTGAGCATACTTGATGAAGGTTATCCCAGAAACAATCTTTGGACTTTGAGAATACTTGATGAAGGTTATTACAATCTTTTGACTTCGAGCATACTTGATGAAGGTTATCCTAGAAACAATCTTTTGACTTTGAGCATACTTGATGAAGGTTATTACAATCTTTTGACTTTGAGCATACCTTATGAAGGTTATCCCAGAAACAATATTTTGACTTTGAGCATACTTGATGAAGGTTATCCCAGAAACAATCTTTTGACTTTGAGCATACTTGATGAAGGTTATCCCAGAAACAATCTTTTGACTTTGAGCATACTTGATTAAGGTTATTACAATCTTTTGACTTTGAGCATACTTGATTAAGGTTATTACAATCTTTTGACTTTGAGCATACTTGATGAAGATTATTACAGTCTTTTGACTTTGAGCATACCTGATGAAGGTTATCCCAGAAACAATCTTTTGACTTTGAGCATACCTGATGAAGGTTATCCCAGAAACAATATTTTGACTTTGAGCATACTTGAAGGTTTTAACAATCTTTTGACTTTGAGTATACTTGATGAAGGTTATTACAATCTTTTGACTTTGAGTATACCTGATGAAGGTTATCCCAGAAACAATCTTTTGACTTTGAGCATACTTGATCAAGATTATTACAATCTTTTGACTTTGAGCATACTTGATGAAGGTTATTACAATCTTTTGACATTGAGAATACTTGATGAAGGTTATTACAATTTTTTGACTTTGAGCATACCTGATGAAGGTTACCCCAGAAACAATCTTTTGACTTTGAGCATACTTGATGAAGGTTATTACAATCTTTTGACTTTGAGCATACCTGATGAAGGTTATCCCAGAAACAATCTTTTGACTTTGAGCATACTTGAAGGTTATCCCAGAAACAATCTTTTGACTTTGAGCATACTTGATTAAGGTTATTACAATCTTTTGACTTTGAGCATACTTGATTAAGGTTATTACAATCTTTTGACTTTGAGCATACTTGATGAAGATTATTACAGTCTTTTGACTTTGAGCATACCTGATGAAGGTTATCCCAGAAACAATCTTTTGACTTTGAGCATACCCGATGAAGGTTATCCCAGAAACAATATTTTGACTTTGAGCATACTTGAAGGTTTTAACAATCTTTTGACTTTGAGTATACTTGATGAAGGTTATTACAATCTTTTGACTTTGAGTATACCTGATGAAGGTTATCCCAGAAACAATCTTTTGACTTTGAGCATACCCGATGAAGGTTATCCCAGAAACAATATTTTGACTTTGAGCATACTTGAAGGTTTTAACAATCTTTTGACTTTGAGCATACTTGATCAAGATTATTACAATCTTTTGACTTTGAGCATACTTGATGAAGGTTATTACAATCTTTTGACTTTGAGCATACTTGATTAAGGTTATTACAATCTTTTGACTTTGAGCATACTTGATGAAGATTATTACAGTCTTTTGACTTTGAGCATACCTGATGAAGGTTATCCCAGAAACAATCTTTTGACTTTGAGCATACCCGATGAAGGTTATCCCAGAAACAATATTTTGACTTTGAGCATACTTGAAGGTTTTAACAATCTTTTGACTTTGAGCATACTTGATCAAGATTATTACAATCTTTTGACTTTGAGCATACTTGATGAAGGTTATTACAATCGTTTGACATTGAGAATACTTGATGAAGGTTATTACAATTTTTTGACTTTGAGCATACCTGATGAAGGTTACCCCAGAAACAATCTTTTGACTTTGAGCATACTTGATGAAGGTTATTACAATCTTTTGACTTTGAGCATACCTGATGAAGGTTATCCCAGAAACAATCTTTTGACTTTGAGCATACTTGAAGGTTATCCCAGAAACAATCTTTTGACTTTGAGCATACTTGATTAAGGTTATTACAATCTTTTGACTTTGAGCATACTTGATTAAGGTTATTACAATCTTTTGACTTTGAGCATACTTGATGAAGATTATTACAGTCTTTTGACTTTGAGCATACCTGATGAAGGTTATCCCAGAAACAATCTTTTGACTTTGAGCATACCCGATGAAGGTTATCCCAGAAACAATATTTTGACTTTGAGCATACTTGAAGGTTTTAACAATCTTTTGACTTTGAGTATACTTGATGAAGGTTATTACAATCTTTTGACTTTGAGTATACCTGATGAAGGTTATCCCAGAAACAATCTTTTGACTTTGAGCATACCCGATGAAGGTTATCCCAGAAACAATATTTTGACTTTGAGCATACTTGAAGGTTTTAACAATCTTTTGACTTTGAGCATACTTGATCAAGATTATTACAATCTTTTGACTTTGAGCATACTTGATGAAGGTTATTACAATCTTTTGACTTTGAGCATACTTGATTAAGGTTATTACAATCTTTTGACTTTGAGCATACTTGATGAAGATTATTACAGTCTTTTGACTTTGAGCATACCTGATGAAGGTTATCCCAGAAACAATCTTTTGACTTTGAGCATACCCGATGAAGGTTATCCCAGAAACAATATTTTGACTTTGAGCATACTTGAAGGTTTTAACAATCTTTTGACTTTGAGCATACTTGATCAAGATTATTACAATCTTTTGACTTTGAGCATACTTGATGAAGGTTATTACAATCGTTTGACATTGAGAATACTTGATGAAGGTTATTACAATTTTTTGACTTTGAGCATACCTGATGAAGGTTATCCCAGAAACAATCTTTTGACTTTGAGCATACTTGATGAAGGTTATTACAATCTTTTGACTTTGAGCATACCTGATGAAGGTTATCCCAGAAACAATCTTTTGACTTTGAGCATACTTGAAGGTTATCCCAGAAACAATCTTTTGACTTTGAGCATAATTGATGAAGGTTATCCCAGAAATGCGTCCTGCGCACTAAATTAGATATTTACGTTTTGGCTATCTATACGAAATTTAGACGGTGGTGTTCTTTCTCGTGAATCATTAAACTTTCTATCGGTTTTAGACAAAAAAGTTATTAGCCATGAAATCCAAAATGTATAAATTTTATGTTAACAGATGACACGAACTATCGGGACAATAAATTCTTTACAGTACCATAAACATATGAGCCAAGAGTTTTATAAGACTCTGACTATACCATATACAAAACATGCAAATACATTGACCCCGATAACAATTACACCATAACGGTGGCTATTCTTTATTCATGTAGATATTGAAACCAATCAAACTGTATAGGGTCAGAGTTTTTTTATAGCCCACTTTGTTCTTCGTGTATTGCAATTATGTGTTATTTATCTCCAAATTGAACATGCTGTAGAAGATTCATTGGAAGAAACAACTCTCTTAATGCCAACCCGTCTGTCAAAAAGATCATGTTTGATTCTAAAGCTTTTCGCTTGCTGATTGCTTTATGGTGCGATGACATATAACAAGAACAAAAACATATCAGTAACACAATATATTTTGTTACTATATTAAGTATACCACGTGACTAGCATCGTCACCTTTGCAATTACTTTTGGTGTGGAAGTCAAAGGTCAATTAACTAAGCTTTGTAGAAATGTGTTGTAGATTGAATTAGTCATTAGTAAAACAAGACACAATCAACTGAATACAAAACATTGACCAATAATGTTGTCCAAAACTGTAACTATTAAATTGCTACAAAAAATAGCAGGCGTTCTTGCTTTTGTGTAATTCTATATAAAATAAATGAAATATAAGTCAGTCGGAATATGATTTTGCTATAATTATAAACATACATGTATTTGTTTTCTGTTGACGTTGGATATTCAATCTCTGTAAGTCATCAACTTACAATTAATTTCCTATAATTTGAGATTTAACCGTCTTACATTAGCCTATGGCCTTGAGAAACGTTTAGAAGAATAAAACACTCTATTTTACTGTAGGATAATTACATAATTGACAAATGAAAACGTGCAGAAACTTTGAGTGACATCTTTAATATTTCTGACTTGAAATCAGTCATGAGGAAAACAGCAACACATCAGAAAATCGTTCAAGCTGAAGAAACCAACGAAAGTACTATTAATAAACAGAGAAAGATGAATTGATCAGATTCTCAATAATTTTCTTTTATCAATATTCTATAACCAACAGGTTTCCATTGTTGGGTGGGGATAAAGTGCTTGAAACCTGGATGCATGTCTTTCTTATCCCAAGTTGTACTTATTGAAGTGCAAATCTAATTCCATCAGAACATCAAATTTAGAATGACAATACATTCCAAAGGTATGATGTTAATTAAGGCTGACGGTCTGCTGACCATCTGATGTTTGTGTGTTGGTTCAAATTAAGACTGACCTTCTGATGTTTGTGTGTTGGTTCAAATTAAGGCTGACCATCTGATGTTTGTGTGTTGGTTCAAATTAAGGTTGACCATCTGATGTTTGTGAGTTGTTTCAAATTAAGGCTGACCATCTGATGTTTGTGTGTTGGTTCAAATTAAGGCTGACCATCTGATGTTTGTGAGTTGGTTCAAATTAAGGCTGACCATCTGATGTTTGTGTGTTGGTTCAAATTAAGGCTGACCATTTGATGCTTGTGTGTTGGTTCATATTAAGGCTGACCATCTGATGTTTGTGAGTTGTTTCAAATTAAGGCTGACCATCTGATGTTTGTGTTGGTTCAAATTAAGGCTGACCATCTGACGTTTGTGTGTTGGTTCAAATTAAGGCTGACCATCTGATGCTTGTGTGTTTGTTCACATTAAGGCTGACCATCTGATGTTTGTGTGTTGGTTCAAATTATGGCTGACCATCTGATGTTTGTGTGTTTGTTCACATTAAGGCTGACCATCTGATGTTTGTGTGTTGGTTCAAATTAAGGCTGACCATCTGACGTTTGTGTGTTGGTTCAAATTAAGGCTGAC
This sequence comes from Bathymodiolus brooksi, assembly GCA_963680875.1. NCBI lineage: Eukaryota > Metazoa > Mollusca > Bivalvia > Mytilida > Modiolidae > Bathymodiolus > Bathymodiolus brooksi. Next base: position 4,750,966 of record OY804577.1, read on the forward strand.
CTTCTGATGTTTGTGTGTTGGTTCAAATTCTGTGCCATGAGTAGAACTGTAAACAATCATCTACAGTTTCCATACCGTTTTTTCAACTTTGTTACAATGTAACTAGAAATTCATTTGAAAATCAATTAAATATGAAAAATCTGATAACACTTTAATTGCTGTTTTTTTTTCTATATAGTTGAACTTGTTATACGGTCACCAATACATCTATAGTGATTGATATTTAAATACATAGAAAGGTTTGAAGGGGTAATCAGAAAGTTTGAAGGGGTAATCAGAAAGTTTGAAGGGGTAAGCAGAAAGTTTGAAGGGGTAATCAGAAAGTTTGAAGGGGTAATCAGAAAGTTTGAAGGGGTAATCAGAAACTGTAAATTAAAGGACAGACGTTGATCTATCCTTTATATTGATACATCAAAGGTCGTAATGCTATTGAAAGTGAAAATGTTAAGAAACTTGAAGAAATATGTAAGACATGCCATACATAAATGGGCTCACATTAACAAGATGTTCTATTTTAAAATATTTTTATTTAACAGAAATTTGAAGAGGCACAATAAATTATGGTAATATCACAGCAAAAATATAAAATACTGTTTTTTTTCACATTATATTATCATCATATGAAACTAACAGAAATACATGCTATTTCCTTTTTTTCCCCTCAAAACTGGTTCTGAAAAAAATGTTACAGCAGTAGTGAATGTGGCATAAACTACTAGCAAGATGATATTGTACTTTATTTAAGCAATTAAACAAATGGCCGGCTTAAAAGGTTAAGCATAATTTAAAAGGAATATATTTCTAAAAATTATCATATATTAGTTAGTTCATACTTTCTTTAGATATTTTAGTATACCATGTTTTTCAGACTATAAACAAGACATTTCTACTTCAAAAACTTATCTTTTTTATCATTATAAGTCTATAGAGGATAGATCAATTAGATTTATAGTCAAGAAACTATATGGTATAAAATATTAAGTAGATGTTAACATTTCATAAATAAAACTTGTGTAAACAGGATTACTTAAACTGTCTATATCTACTTCTGTTATAGCTATGTAGGACATAAATAAGTCATGGCTGTGGTTGTTGACCTTATTCCAAGTAAATATCTAAAGCCATGACATTTTCCAGAACTGCTAATTCTTTTAAATTTCAAAACATTCAAAATAAAAAATAACAATAAATAAACTAAGGTTGGGAGAATATAGTATTATCACAAGATGCTTGAGAGAAAAATAAATGTTTGAAAAAAGAAAGAAATATATAATATTAGTACAGCATCTTAATGCATAAAGTTGATGTGTATGATGCTTAAGACTGTAACAAAGTGTGGTTCACCAAGATGTTCCCTAGTTTTAAACTGAATATACATAAACTTTAAATTTTAGAATGCTTCATTTATGTTGTATTTATCCTGCAGACAAAACATATATATATATCATTAACTGTTATATTCTATATTAAACAAGTATCCCTTGCTTGTCCCTTTGGATATTTCTCTTAATGGGAAGTGAACTGACTTACAACTAGTTTCCTAAAGCTCAACTGGTAAAACATGTGGAAGGGGTACCAGAAAAGCTATAGTTTTGTCAGTGACCTAAAAAGTAAAAATTATCCAGTCAATGCAATTTAAACTGCTCAAATAGAATAAGTGCAAGATAAAAATAAAATAAAAAGTACAAAATAATATTCAGTCCTTTCCCATCTATTGTATAAATTTGCATTGATTGCAACTTTTGTAGTTTACAGTATCACAGTTATTGGGAAAATAAAATTAAAACTCTGAATAATAAAGTAAATGAGTGCAAAATATAACAAGAGCAACGCAAAGCGTGGCGTATCCCCTCACTTAAAAATTTGACCTTTGACCTTGAAAATCAATAGGGTTCCAGATTCTCTTAAGGACTAAGTATGTACCAAGTTTGGTCAAAATCCATTGAAGGATGTGGATTCTAGAGTGTTCACAAGGATGTTACAGGGTAAAAATTAGACCCTGTGACCTTGACCTTGAAAATCAATAGGGTTCCAAGGATGTTACGGAATGACGGATGGACGGTAGTGTTACTATATCCCTTCGCAACTTCGTTGGCAAGGGGATAAAAAAAAGTGCAAATATTTCAACAGATAACGTGGTAAATAATTTACATATGTAGACAATAAAAAATGTACATAAAACATCAAAATGATGAGTAAATAAGAAAAGAATTGTATCCACTTAATAAACAAGTCATTTCCACTTAATAAACAAGTCATTTTTACAGTTTGAAACCAGCATAACTAAACATAGTATAAACGAATAACAAAATGTTATGGTTAAATTTTATCTAGTGTTAAACCTTAGATTTGTAGAATTCAATGGCACTACACATGTACTGGGTTTATTTCTAATTAACAAAGCATTTGAATTATCAGGGGTGAATTTAGCTTATAACTACATAAAAGGGACAAAGCTGTCAATTAAACATGACTTGTCAATGTCTGCCATAACGACATTCTACTTTAATCATCATAAAAAAAATTACAGCGTGCAATGATAGTATAGTGTACTAAATCTTATTCCAGAAAAGAGTTGTGCGATATCTATGTTTTTACTATAACATGTAAAAACATAATATTAAACATTTGACTGTAAACAAAATAATTTGCATAAATTTACATAATTTAGAACAGTGTTAAATAATTGTTTATATGAAGAAATAAATCATTCAAAGATAACTAGAGCACATAGTATGGATAGTGCAAATGGCACGACTAACTGTTAATAAAATAAATGTTGTAATTTGAAGCATTGGTCACATTTGGCTCCTTTGATCCTGTTTACCCCACAAACCATTATAGGTAGGTTAAATCTTTTTGTAAATGGTATGCAGGAAATGTCATAAAGAATCTAACGAGAAAATCTATCAAGATCAGATTTAAACAAAAAATTCAATATTTTGGGTGTTGTTCCCATTTTGACACCCTTATTATCTTGAACAGTTTAAAATCCATACAAAATCTGTACACATCCAACATAAAGAGAATTATATAGGGTGCATACAGAAAAAATGGATAAAAAATAAATGCTCCCCATTAAAAAAAATCCCAAAAACCATTCTTTTGGCAACAAGGAGTCTTGTTTCTGTAAGGGGAGGGCATATAGAGTATCTAAACAAAACAAAAATATTTGTTAAAAGACATCCAATGAACATTCTCATCAACATTTGTTTCAGTTTTAACGACAATGATTTTAACAGTCTAGCAAGCATTGTCATACAAAATTACAAATTTTGCTTTATAAATACAAAATTGCTACACTGACTGGTAAAGATTGTAAATGTATTATTGTAGAGATATCTGAGGATTTCATCACAAATCAAACACTATACAAATCTAATATAATTCTTCTTGATGGCATAAAAAGATTAGATTGAGGAATTTAAGAAACATTTCACGATTAATAACACAGAACAAAATGAAAATATAGTTGTACTTGTATCGTAACATGTTTACTAATTACTAAGACAATAGGACTGACTTTACAAAATATAGGTCAATAATATAATTAATAAGACAAACAGGACTGACCTTTACAAAATATAAGTTATTCTAATATGACATCCCGTATTCGGTATACAAATAAAGGCATATTTGAATAACAATCAAATATAGGCCACACATGCACGCTGAGCTAAAAAAAGCACCTACATAAACACTGACTATTTTCAGAAAATTCTTCATGGTTAGCAATTTTCTATTATTGTTTATTTAAAAATTGTTGAAATAAATGAAGTTAAAATTAAATAAATCCAAACAAGTCTTATCATAATTAAACTCTCATAAACACGGCTTTGTTTACCTTTCGTACGTTCACTGTCTCCATGTTTATCTCCCTTTATCTCCGATCCGACTGGCTGCGTTCAACTGGTAATTTCGTTGTTAATTATTTAAAGTTGTTTATTTGTAATAAAATTTATATTGAACCTTGTCAATAAAATTCTTTTCTGTATTTTAAGCCACAGTTTCAACCACAATTTCACTATCCATCTCTTAATTCCCAATTTTACCATTTTTAAAATTCCGTAGGAGATTGATCACCTCAAATTTTAAAATTACCGTATTTGTGCTATTAGAATCGAAATAATTCATGCCGGCCATACTTTATTGTTATTCAAATATTCAAATATGGGTAGGCATTATATTCATGAGATTTAACCCCTCGCTCTCGCTCGGGGTTAAATATTCATCAATATAATGCCTACCCATATTTGAATATATCAATAAAGTATGGTCGTCATGAATTATTTCTTAAATAATATGATTGATAAGACAATAGGACTGACCTTTACAAAATATAGGTCAATAATATAATTAATAAGACAATAGGACTGACCTTTACAAAATATAGGTCAATAATATAATTAATAAGACAATAGGACTGACCTTTACAAAATATAGGTCAATAATATAATTAATAAGACCTTATGGACCTTAGAAACGATATTCACTGAAGCCTTTAGGCTGAGGTGAATATTGATTTCTAAGGTCCATAAAAACTCATATTCACCGATACAAAAGACTGTAATTGTTTTATTACATTAAACGAAAACGAAAGTGAAACCAAGTCAATATGAGTTTTAATCAAACAATATCAAATTTTACGGAATGTCAGGTGACAGCATGATAGCCAATAAAATTGTTTAAATAAAATCATTATGTAATAATATAATTAATAAGACAATAGGACTGACTTTACAAAATATAGGTCAATAATTCACAAATCATCTTACTATAGAAGATAATAGTTAAGTGGTTATACACCCAATTATTAATATTGTATCACAGTAAAATAATTGTATAATCTAGGTATATAATAATAAAGGTCAAGAAAGTTTGTTAACTCCATCAAACGACTGTGGACACAATAATTTGTGCCCTGATTGATTTTTTCCACTGACTTTAAATTCACAAACCACAATAATGGTTTACGGCAAATATTATATAATTTATTCAGCTGGTTCTTAAAAAGGAGATTTTTCGCAAATTACTAAATTTTCCCTTTTTAAGCCTTAAATGGCCCTTCCCCATAGGGGATCAACTTAATTTGTACAATTCTGAATTTCTTCCTCCCAACGATCATTTCTGCCAAGTTTGTTTTGTTTCATTTGATTGAGCAGTCCTTAAGGAGAAGATTAAAATGTGAAAATGTTCAGGAAGACAGATGGATGATAGATGAAAACCATGCCATAACCTACAGTAAAATCAAGTCATTTAACATACATATTCCTTTCTTCATTCGTTGAATACAATAAAAGTCATAATATTCTTGATTCTAGCATGAACCTTTTGTAATCAAGAACTTATTTCAAGACACTACTGGAAAACGGAGGACAGAGGTAGAACGAATCGTTATTTACAAAACTGATCAATTATCTCATAAAACTGATGTTAAATCACCATAGTACCAATGCATGACTTAACTACAATGATCGTGGTCATTTGAAAAAAGCCTGTATGCCTTCCTTAAAAAAAATACTAATGCAGCCATTTATAAATATCATGAGATAATTGAAGCAACAAGTAAACTTTCTTTAAAGTTAGTCCTTCAAAAGTCTTCAAAGGCACAAGTATAATGATGGAATACTTTATATAGGTTATGGTGTTTAATGCCACTTTCAACCATATTTCAACTATATCGTGGCAGTCAGTGTTATTAGTGGAGGAAACCAGAGTACCCAGAGAAAAGCACTGACAAACTTTATCACATAAATATCTATACTTTAAATATATATATCAAGACATAAAATATACTGTAAACACTTCAAATCAAACTCACTCCTTGTTAGATCCATACCAGCTATATATTTTATTTAAATTATCTATACTGAATTAGTTTTCAATTGGTATATTGACAAAACTGTATAGAGTTCTGACGTCATTGTGTTAAATCTTAACTATCTAATTTAAATAATTTTGTCTTACTTATTTTATCTTATATAGAACCGATTTAATGGGATAAAAGTACAAAATAAATTCAATGACAATTGAAAATTGATGTCTTGAACACTTGAAACCTAACTCTCTATAAATCACAAGAAAAGTAGAATCTGATTACTTCAAAAACTGTTGATGAAAAAAAGAAATCTGAGACATGGTCTTGAGTAGATAATTAAATTTGTTCCCCCATTTCTTCTACAGAATACTATTTATCAATTGATTTTTACAACTTTTAACATACATGTTTTAAGTGCAAAAGGTCATAGGTTAAATCCAAAAATAAATTATAGTTAAAGAGACATAAACATCTTTATAGAATAAATCTATAAAATGTCTTGTTATAAATTACACCTACAGTACTAGTTCAGTTGCTAACCAAAAACATTGATTAAATCTACATTTAACTCAATTGGTTCTAGATGTAATCACCTTTTTGGCTTATAAAAACAAAGATCTATGTACAATTAGATGTACTTTCTGACTTTCGCCTACATATTGAACATTCTGCACTTTGTAAATTGAAGACAGCTTAGTTAATCCTCTCTTTTGTAAAAGGGGAAAAAATAAGATTATGCTAATCAACATGGCACTTGGGTAGCATGGCAACCATTTAATATTTTTTTTTTATTGTTCAGTATTCTAATGTCAACTTTGTGTACCACTAATTAGCTGACACAATCCAAAAAAACATGTAAGGATTCACTGATAAAGAAAATTGTACATCCTTATAGTGGAAATTTAATCTATTTAATTTACAAGATAGAAATGTGAATTTTGTTTAAGGGACTATTACATGTAGCATACATATAAACATGTCAAACATAATGCACAAATAAAAAAAACCCAAACAAAATAAGTTCTTCATGTTTTTAATGGGGCCAAACCATAACATTAAGATTCAGTAAGAATCTAATTATAGATCTGAATGTTAAAATATCACTACTCTACAGACCATAGACTTCATCAGTCAATGTATATTATTTGTTGAGACTATCAGACCCTAACAATTAACTTTGAACAATTAAATTGATGACTCTACATCTTAGCATAAAACACATCAAAAGAATTCTTAATCTTTCTAATGTAAGAATGTTTGTACCATAACTGATACAAAGACTGACTAGTCATGAACATTTCCTAACAAAAAATAGAAACAAAAAAATATATACAAATACAAATCAGGATTTGCAGATACAATTTTAAAAAAATACATATAATTTTGAGCAAAAAGTTCAGAGAAGACCAGAGACATACCATAATGGCTAAACAATAATATCTATGGTAGGCTAGGTCTTGCAAATTTGTAACAGATAAACCAGTAAAAAGTCTTTAATTATTTACATGGAACAATAAAAATATAAGTACAACAGAAATTGTGTATATATGCCAAAAACAAGGAAATAGATCATGAACGTTTATTTTTTTTGCATTTAAACACAAAAATAGCTAAAGATTATTACTGGAATGAACATTTGGCAGCATGTTTCAGAGTTATCTCCCATAGAGTACATCCTGCATCAGTATGTAGCTATGGATAAAGGAAAGATGCAACAAATAAAAACAAACATGGAAATATATTTACATGTAATATTATCTATAATGTTTAATAACACTACAGCTTTACAAATTTGTAAATGTAAGACAGCATAAACAGCCATAAAACAATTACATTAAAAAATGGAAAAATGTCAAATAAATTAATATGATTTTCTTGATAAGACACTTGAATGAGAATGATGTTAACAAATAGGAAGAAAGATGTTCATTCTTCAGACAGAAAACACTCAGTCAAAACAGAAAACATCAAGGTGTTGTAAAAATCTTCAACATTCTAAGATATTTGTGGTGGTTTCTCTAACCATTGTGATTCTCCATATATTACATATTACTTGTATAAGGTGCATATCTCAGGAGGCTGGAAACAGGATCGAGAAACTCACATACATTGGAGCTTTTATCTTGTCTAACTGTAAAACCTGAAGAAGAAAAAATATATCATATTTTATTATTATAATTTGTTAAAGCAACAATATATAAAACTGATGATTAAATTCCTAATCTCGGTAAGAAAAAATGATTATCAACACAATATGTAGTTAAGTGACACACAAATAAACCCAATGATGAGGGATGTCTATTTAGATACACCTCAACAAAAGATAAAAGCCATTCTATAGTTTTTTCCAATGAAATTTTTATGGATACATTAAGTAAATAATATTCTATTATAAATTAGATCACAAACTACAAAATGAGCCAAGTGATTAATGGATGCAAAGAATTGGTTAATTAGGTTGGTCAAAGGCATTTTTAGACAGCATGCCGATTCACGTACTGCAGTATGTGTTTCACATACAAAAACTATTATGCATGTAGCATTTTTAAGACAATTACGAGTGTGATACGAGTGTGAGCGTGCACACACAAATGACTGAACTAGAACCTAAAGAAATGTAAGTGTTAATGGTGTTACCGTTACATGTGGATACACATGTACTTCGCTGAATTCCAGAAAATCACTGTTTACATAAGAGGTATGTTTCTAATTAATGATATTGATGTTTTCAGTGGTCGTTATTTACACCATCGTACAATCGGAGGAAGCATTCTTTAACCGTTATGACATTGTGTCCTTAGCAGTCACTGTGTAAAACATGTGAAATGGGGAATGTCCCTCTGATATTAACAAACAATCTTTAATAGTTCCTGGGACGGGGAATGACCACCTGATAAAAACATACAGTGTTTTAAACAATGTTTTTATTAGACAATAATATAAAGAGCCACACAGATGAGGCAATAAAACATGTTCTATTTCTATGCACCAATATTATTGTACCCCTAACAGAAATCTCTGTACCCTCAAATGAAAAAAAACTGTGGGCATGTTGAGTAGATCCTGGTGGGGTATTCCAAGGTTGGAACCCCCAACATTTTTCCCCGATGTCATATCTGTTGTAATTACACAACATAATCAATTGATAACTTGCTAAAGCTGTGTACAGGTATTTTATAGATCTAAAAAGATATTTATGAAATAAAAGTGTTTTTGTGCCATCTATCTAACTCACTGATGTAATAACATTACACTAGCTAGACATATATGTCACCCTGCCAATACACATGAGACAAACTCCCAGTTTATCTAATTCTTTGCATGTTCTGTCACATTAAATGTGTGTGCATTTCAGAGATGCAACACATACCAATTTTATGACATTGGTTTTTTCTAACCCTTGCAGAGTATGCTACTCATTACATAACAAAGCATGAATATATGATAATCAAAAATATATTGAAATGCCCCTTACTATACTAAGCTACCAGTATACAAAACTGTTTTGACTTAGCTCCTTAGCACAATTATATTTATGGGTTATAGGAGAGTTATGGTGTTTAACGCCACTTTCAACAACATTTCAGTTATATCGTGGCGGTTAGTTTTATTGGTGGAGGAAACCAGAGTACCCGGAAAAAACAACTGACCTGACAAACTTTATCACATAATGTTGTTTTGAGCATACCTTGCCTGAGCAGGATTCAAACTAACAACTTTAGTGGTGATAGGCACTGACTGCATAGGTAGTTATAAATCCAACTACCACACAATCACGACTACAGTGACCCCCAATTATATTTAGTAAAGTCAAACAAATATACTGTACATGGAAAAGCAATTAAAACTCTAATTTGATCCCAGCATAGACATCACAGTGACACAGAATTTAGACCAGATTAAACACTTTCAGATTGTTCTGACTTTCCTCTTATGCAAAAAAATATTTAATTTGAATTTAAATATACAACACAATGTATCTGTCTATTTGGCCTTTATAATTCGAGGGGAATTATACTCCCCCAATTCAATAATACATCAGATAGGTTAATTTGGTAGGTTTATTAGGATTTGTTATTAAGATATAATCCTGCTGGGATCTCCCCAGGACCAGTTTGGTATTTTTATGTATTATCTTTACTCCGCTGGATAATCCTGTCGGGATCTCCCCAGGATCAGCTTGGTATTTTTATGTTTTATACTTACTTCGCTGGATAATCCTGCCGGGATCTCCCCAGGATCAGCTTAGTATTTTTAGATATTATGTTTACTCCGCTGGGATCTCCCCAGAGTCTCTTAGGCCTGCCGGGATCTCCCCAGGCTCATTCATTTTGAGCTTTATGTATTATGTTTAATTCGTTGGATAATCCTGCCGGGATCTCCCCAGGATCAGCTTGGTATTTTAATGTATTATGTTTATTCCGCTGGGATCTCCCCGGAGTCTCCTAGGCCTGCCGGGATCTCCCCAGGCTCATTCATTTTCTTTAATCTACGTAGTTTCACACCTGCCAGAATCTCCTCAGGTGACCACTTCAAACTGTTTTAAGGTCTAGCTGCAGGGATCTCCCCAGCGTTGTAAGGTAATTTATGTTTTACTTTTTATACAGATATTCACAAATTCAGATTTGCTAATTGTTTTAATTAATTATAATTTTCAAAGTTGATGAAATTAAATATTTTTAGTGAATGAGTAGCCCCAAGAAAGCCAAACAATGTAGTGTATTTTTGTCATATACATAATGTAGTATGAGCTTTAGTAGTGTTTATTGAGTAAATTGTTCTTTAAAGTAGTTATAGTAGGCTTAGTAATAACAGTTTTTACTTTACATGTGTTGTGTATAAGAGGAAATTTAAATTATTAAATTTTAGTAAATTGCAAAAAAGAAGACATATATTTGATACCATATTGAGTGCTTAGAAATTTAGCTGACCTTCTAATCTTATAAAATTAGATTATAAAACATGAGTTTACATGTGAGACAGACACATTGAACTGTTAACTCAGTATTTAATGATAGATTGCTCCTTTCTTCTTGGCATAGGTTACTCTAGAGAATTAAATTCAATTTGTTTCCAACAAAGAAATCCGTTATTGTCTATAGTGGCGAAACACGGCTGTAAAACATTCATTTAACCATGATTACTGCTTCCTTTTTATCTTTCCTTAAAACGTAAGAGAACAATTGAATTATCTGTAGGTACATGTAGGCAGTGTATCCATAAATAGTTCTAACAATGACAATCTTACGGTACACAAGAGAATGGCTTAGGAAGATTTACGTTGCTAATTATGATTTATTTTCTTCATAATTTTCTTCTATAAACACAAAATGTAAGATGATGATTTCAGTAGAAGTGGCAAAACATTTCCAATAATCTAGGTTAGAAAAAAAATATTTGTTTTTTGGGTTAACAAATAGAGATAAAATTTACTACAGGATTCAAATAATCTATATTAGGTCAGGGGTAGGGCTATTGGTGATTTTTTATTTGTATGATTATATTTGAATTTTTTCATGATCATCCAGCAGTTCTTTCATTATATTAAAAAAAGAACAATAAAATTGTTGCACAGGAAATAAAAAAATTCATGACAGGATTTACAATGAGAGAATAATGTCTAATGTCAATCTAATTAAAATTTGATCTTTAATAGCTTCCGTTTTTTTTATGTGCAACATAGCAGAACCGGGAGCAATTAAAGATCAAATTTTAATTAGCCTGGTGTAATATAAAGTATACAATTATCAAATTATATCAAGGCCAAAACAACTGTGAATTTTTACTACCACATTTCTTGCATGTACTATATATACCATAATAACTGTAGCAATAAAGGATACAAATGTAAATGAACATGAAAATCCATCCAACTCTACACTAAAGTAAAGGAACAGTGCTTTTATTGTCGTTCTACATTTGACAGTCACAGTGAGGTCTTCAATATTGACCTTAACTCATACCCTTAAATGAGTGTAAAATGGCCCCTGCTTGCAGTTGGGCGTACTTTTTACTTGTGTCAATAAACACTATATCTAGGCATCTTTGTCGTTTGCTATTATTTGGCATATTATTTATATAATTCGAGTTCCAAGATACTGGGTTATAAAAAAATACTGATAATTCACTGTGGTAACAGAATGCAGTAGACATATATCCCCAACAAGCTACAGGGTTTCAAATTAATAAGGATGGTCCATACATCCTAATTCTTGCTATATACAGACCAACAGTAAAGGGGGTTCAATATACCATGGATGAAAATTGACCCTGGGGTCAATATACCATGGAGGTCAAAATACTATATGATACCGGTACTTGTTTCATCTCCCAACTGTTGCAAGCATTATTCCAATAAAGACTGACCATTACTTGGTCCTTCCAATTAAGGTTATATGTTTTATTCTGACAAAGATTGACCAACTGTACCTCATCTCCTTAATACTAGCAGGCATTTCCTAAATATCTGTATTACTGCAGGATATATTCTGACTCATAGTCTATTCAGTATTCCCTAAATTTGAATACTACAGGGTATGTTCTAACTGATAGGCTGGTCAGTAGTTCATTAGTCTCCTTAACACAGCAGGCTGGTCAGTACTTCATTAGTCTCCTTAACACAGCAGGCTATGTTCTGACTGATAGGCTGGTCAGTACTTCATTAGTCTCCTTAACACAGCAGGCTATGTTCTGACTGATAGGCTGGTCAATAGTTCATTAGTCTCCATAACACAGCAGGCTATGTTCTGACTGATAGGCTGGTCAGTAGTTCATTAGTCTCCTTAACACAGTAGGCTATGTTCTGACTGATAGACTGGTCAGTAGTTCATAAATCTCCTTAACACAGCAGGCTATCTTCTGACTGATAGGCTGGACATTATTTCATAAATCTCCTTAATACAGCAGGCTATGTTCTGACTGATAGGCTGGTCAGTAGTTCATTAGTCTCCTTAACACAGCAGGCTATGTTCTGACTGATAGGCTGGTCAGTAGTTCATTAATCTCCTTAACACAGCAGGGTATGTTCTGACTGATAGGCTGGTCAGTATTTCATTAGTCTCCTTAACACAACAGGCTATGTTCCTACTGATAGGCTGGTCAGTAGTTCATTAGTCTCCTTAAAACAGCAGGCTATGTTCTGACTGATAGGCTGGACAGTAGTTCATAAATCTCCTTAACACAGCAGGCTATGTTCCTACTGATAGGCTGGTCCAGACATGGGGTAATCGTAATTTGTAATCGTAATCGGTTGTAATCGATTACATTTTTCATGTAATCAAATGTAATCTGTAATCAGACATTTTTTTAGATTACATGTAATCGTAATGTAATCGATTACATTCATTTTGACCCTGTAATCATGGTTACTTTCTGATTACATTTAGACTACTTTTCATTATTTTGACTTATTTTTTCTTAAGTGAAACATATATCTCCTTAGATATTTAATGTATGATTTATGTAAATGAATTTTCTTCATGAAATTTATTAAACAAATAATGTAGATATTATTATATGCTTAATTGCAATCAAAACAATCACAGCTACAAAAAATATTAAATATAAATTATGACTTGAAAGACAAATAATATCTCAATTTCAATTTCTTTAGGGTTTCAAAAATTCAGTGAAAACAGTTTGTCGGCTTGTGTAAAACACAACAAGCTCTAAAATTTTAAATTATCTGACACAACTTTCAAGATTTCATATATGAAATTGCTTCTATGAAAGACTATCACCATGTCCTCATGATTCGCATAAGATAAAGAAATATTTTATATAAACCAAAACATAGGTACATTTTTGTATCTCATGAAGATTTCTTATATAAGTTTAAAAAGAAATTTAAATTTCAATAAAGATATTCTAAAAAAAGCAAATTGTAAATTATAATTTTCAGAAACATTTATTTATGATGCTCGTACATACATGTATATTACAAATTAACTGATAAATAGCAAGTTGCAATATTTGTAAAATTTTGGATTTATTTTTTAAAGAATATTCTAATGGGGCTTGTATATGATATTCAGATATATGTGATATTTCTGCTTTTTATTTTGGTGCTGATTTTCCTTTTAATATTGGATTATATGATAATTTTTTCATTACTTGTGGGTTACTATGCAACTTGTAATGGATATTTTATTAAACCTATTTACATAAATTAAAGATTTAGTTTTCATATTTAGACTGAGAAATTATGTACATTTTTATGCACGTGTTTAGAATCAGAATGATTTTTGTTTTTTTATCTTCTGAATTACATATCAAGGACAAACATTCAAATAGTGTGGAATTTAGTAATGGTGATTGTTACATAATTTGGTATCATAAATAATACCTTAATTACAAATTTTATCAGGTAATTACCTGCTAGTTTATTATCCCCAATAGACTTTCACAGGATGTTTGAAAATAGTTGATATATATATTATTAAAATGTGCAAATGTATGTTATAATATTTACTAATAGTATAAGATGGAATCAATATTGGTCATATATAGTAATAAGAGAAGACATATTTTATGAAAAATAGGAAAATGAGAATTGCTGTTTATAATTTACAATGTACTGTTTGTTATTGCATGTAATGATCACAATACAACTGAATTGTAATTCATAGTTCTGATTAAGAAATACATTTAAAAAAAAGAAGAAATATTGGACAGATGAACAGGAGATAAATTAATATAAATCACTAATGTATTGCTTGTCATGACATTAAATGTAATCAGTAATGTAATCAATTACATTTACAAAGTGATTGTAATTTAATCGATTACATTTGAAAATTGATGTAATCATAATGTAATGTAATCATGAAAATTACAAAGTAATTGTAATGTAATCGATTACATTTGAAAGTAATTGACCCCAAGTCTGGGCTGGTCAGTAGTTCATTAATCTCCTTAACACAGCAGGCTATGTTCCTACTGATAGGCTGGACAGTATTTCATAAATCTCCTTAACACAGCAGGCTATGTTCCTACTGATAGGCTGGACAGTATTTCATAAATCTCCTTAACACAGCAGGCTATGTTCTGACTCATAGGCTGGACAGTATTTCATAAATCTCATTAACACAGCAGGCTATGTTCCTACTGATAGGCTGGACAGTATTTCATAAATCTCCTTAACACAACAGGCTATCTTCTGACTGATAGGCTGGACAGTATTTCATAAATCTCCTTAACACAGCAGGCTATGTTCTGACTCATAGGCTGGACAGTATTTCATAAATCTCATTAACACAGCAGGCTATGTTCCTACTGATAGGCTGGACAGTATTTCATAAATCTCCTTAACACAGCAGGCTATGTTCTGACTGATAGGCTGGTCAGTAGTTCATTAGTCTCCTTAACACAGCAGGCTATGTTCTGACTCATAGGCTGGACAGTATTTCATAAATCTCATTAACACAGCAGGCTATGTTCCTACTGATAGGCTGGACAGTATTTCATAAATCTCCTTAACACAACAGGCTATCTTCTGACTGATAGGCTGGTCAGTAGTTCATTAGTCTCCTTAACACAGCAGGCTATGTTCTGACTGATAGGCTGGTCAGTAGTTCATTAGTCTCCTTAACACAGCAGGCTATGTTCCTACTGATAGGCTGGTCAGTAGTTCATTAGTCTCTTTAACACAGTAGGCTATGTTCTGACTGATAGGCTGGTCAGTAGTTCATTAGTCTCCTTAACACAGCAGGCTATGTTCTGACTGATAGGCTGGTCAGTAGTTCATTAGTCTCCTTAACACAGCAGGCTATGTTCTGACTGATAGGCTGGTCAGTAGTTCATTAATCTCCTTAACACAGCAGGGTATGTTCTGACTGATAGGCTGGACAGTATTTCATAAATCTCCTTAATACAGCAGGCTATGTTCCTACTGATAGGCTGGTCAGTAGTTCATTAGTCTCCTTAAAACAGCAGGCTATGTTCTGACTGATAGGCTGGACAGTAGTTCATAAATCTCCTTAACACAGCAGGCTATGTTCCTACTGATAGGCTGGTCCAGACATGGGGTAATCGTAATTTGTAATCGTAATCGGTTGTAATCGATTACATTTTTCATGTAATCAAATGTAATCTGTAATCAGACATTTTTTTAGATTACATGTAATCGTAATGTAATCGATTACATTCATTTTGACCCTGTAATCATGGTTACTTTCTGATTACATTTAGACTACTTTTCATTATTTTGACTTATTTTTTCTTAAGTGAAACATATATCTCCTTAGATATTTAATGTATGATTTATGTAAATGAATTTTCTTCATGAAATTTATTAAACAAATAATGTAGATATTATTATATGCTTAATTGCAATCAAAACAATCACAGCTACAAAAAATATTAAATATAAATTATGACTTGAAAGACAAATAATATCTCAATTTCAATTTCTTTAGGGTTTCAAAAATTCAGTGAAAACAGTTTGTCGGCTTGTGTAAAACACAACAAGCTCTAAAATTTTAAATTATCTGACACAACTTTCAAGATTTCATATATGAAATTGCTTCTATGAAAGACTATCACCATGTCCTCATGATTCGCATAAGATAAAGAAATATTTTATATAAACCAAAACATAGGTACATTTTTGTATCTCATGAAGATTTCTTATATAAGTTTAAAAAGAAATTTAAATTTCAATAAAGATATTCTAAAAAAAGCAAATTGTAAATTATAATTTTCAGAAACATTTATTTATGATGCTCGTACATACATGTATATTACAAATTAACTGATAAATAGCAAGTTGCAATATTTGTAAAATTTTGGATTTATTTTTTAAAGAATATTCTAATGGGGCTTGTATATGATATTCAGATATATGTGATATTTCTGCTTTTTATTTTGGTGCTGATTTTCCTTTTAATATTGGATTATATGATAATTTTTTCATTACTTGTGGGTTACTATGCAACTTGTAATGGATATTTTATTAAACCTATTTACATAAATTAAAGATTTAGTTTTCATATTTAGACTGAGAAATTATGTACATTTTTATGCACGTGTTTAGAATCAGAATGATTTTTGTTTTTTTATCTTCTGAATTACATATCAAGGACAAACATTCAAATAGTGTGGAATTTAGTAATGGTGATTGTTACATAATTTGGTATCATAAATAATACCTTAATTACAAATTTTATCAGGTAATTACCTGCTAGTTTATTATCCCCAATAGACTTTCACAGGATGTTTGAAAATAGTTGATATATATATTATTAAAATGTGCAAATGTATGTTATAATATTTACTAATAGTATAAGATGGAATCAATATTGGTCATATATAGTAATAAGAGAAGACATATTTTATGAAAAATAGGAAAATGAGAATTGCTGTTTATAATTTACAATGTACTGTTTGTTATTGCATGTAATGATCACAATACAACTGAATTGTAATTCATAGTTCTGATTAAGAAATACATTTAAAAAAAAGAAGAAATATTGGACAGATGAACAGGAGATAAATTAATATAAATCACTAATGTATTGCTTGTCATGACATTAAATGTAATCAGTAATGTAATCAATTACATTTACAAAGTGATTGTAATTTAATCGATTACATTTGAAAATTGATGTAATCATAATGTAATGTAATCATGAAAATTACAAAGTAATTGTAATGTAATCGATTACATTTGAAAGTAATTGACCCCAAGTCTGGGCTGGTCAGTAGTTCATTAATCTCCTTAACACAGCAGGCTATGTTCCTACTGATAGGCTGGACAGTATTTCATAAATCTCCTTAACACAGCAGGCTATGTTCCTACTGATAGGCTGGACAGTATTTCATAAATCTCCTTAACACAGCAGGCTATGTTCTGACTCATAGGCTGGACAGTATTTCATAAATCTCATTAACACAGCAGGCTATGTTCCTACTGATAGGCTGGACAGTATTTCATAAATCTCCTTAACACAGCAGGCTATGTTCTGACTGATAGGCTGGTCAGTAGTTCATTAGTCTCCTTAACACAGCAGGCTATGTTCTGACTGATAGGCTGGACAGTATTTCATAAATCTCATTAACACAGCAGGCTATGTTCCTACTGATAGGCTGGACAGTATTTCATAAATCTCCTTAACACAACAGGCTATCTTCTGACTGATAGGCTGGTCAGTAGTTCATTAGTCTCCTTAACACAGCAGGCTATGTTCTGACTGATAGGCTGGTCAGTAGTTCATTAGTCTCCTTAACACAGCAGGCTATGTTCCTACTGATAGGCTGGTCAGTAGTTCATTAGTCTCTTTAACACAGCAGGCTATGTTCTGACTGATAGGCTGGGCAGTATTTCATAAATCTCATTAACACAGCAGGCTATGTTCCTACTGATAGGCTGGACAGTATTTCATAAATCTCCTTAACACAACAGGCTATGTTCTGACTGATAGGCTGGTCAGTAGTTCATTAGTCTCCTTAACACAGCAGGCTATGTTCTGACTGATAGGCTGGACAGTATTTCATAAATCTCGTTAACACAGCAGGATATGTTCTGACTCATAGGTTGGACAGTATTTCATAAATCTCCTTAACACAGCAGGCTATGTTCTGACTCATAGGCTGGACAGTATTTCATAAATCTCATTAACACAGCAGGCTATGTTCTGACTGATAGGCTGGACAGTATTTCATAAATCTCCTTAACACAGCAGGCTATGTTATGACTCATAGGCTGGACAGTATTTCATAAATCTCCTTAACACAGCAGCCTATGTTCCTACTGATAGGCTGGACAGTATTTCATAAATCTCCTTAACACAGCAGGCTATGTTCCTACTGATAGGCTGGACAGTATTTCATAAATCTCCTTAACACAGCAGGCTATGTTCTGACTGATAGGCTGGTCAGTAGTTCATTAGTCTCCTTAACCCAGCAGGCTATGTTCTGACTGATAGGCTGGACAGTATTTCATAAATCTCATTAACACAGCAGGCTATGTTCCTACTGATAGGCTGGTCAGTAGTTCATTAGTCTCCTTAACACAGCAGGCTATGTTCTGACTGATAGGCTGGACAGTATTTCATAAATCTCCTTAACACAGCAGGCTATGTTCTGACTCATAGGCTGGTCAGTATTTCATAAATCTCCTTAACACAGCAGGCTATGTTCTGACTGATAGACTGGTCAGTAGTTCATTAGTCTCCTTAATACAGCAGGCTATGTTCCTACTGATAGGCTGGTCAGTAGTTCATTAATCTCCTTAACACATGCAGGCTATGTTCTGACTGTTAGGCTGGTCAGTAGTTCATTAATCTCCTTAACACAGCAGGCTATGTTCTGACTGATAGACTGGTCAGTAGTTCATTAATCTCCTTAACACAGCAGGCTATGTTCTGACTGATAGGCTGGTCAGTAGTTCATTAGTCGCCTTAACACAGCAGGCTATGTTCTGACTGATAGGCTGGTCAGTAGTTCATTAATCTCCTTAACATGTTCTGACTTAATGTATTACCTAAATATCCTTAATGTTGTAAACAAGCAGTAAGTAACAATGACATGAAAGTGTTTCAAGTTCTATACTCCACATACAAGGAGACCAATACAGCCAGTACAGATGTTACAGTGAATGATAACACATACTACCCTAGACAAATGTCATACCTTGCTAACGAAATTGAAACCAGGATTTTTATTAATTCAACATTGATAATAAACAAAAATATCTTTTCCTTTAGTTAAAGTAATTTGTTCAAATGTTTTGCCCAGAGATAAATCAATGTGTATATGTGATATAAAAATAATACAATACAAAGAAAGATAACTCAACCTGGAATAACAAGAGCGTCATGAATTCATGTCTTCATGCCATAAATGTATTGTACCATGATTTGATCAATTTTAAATACAATTTTAAATGGGAACAAACCAAGACTTCTCTACAAACTTTTTGATTTACATTGATTCAGTGCTTTCAGAAAAGACACATATGTTATCAAGAGGCTCTCAAGATCCTGTATCACTCATCTGGTTTATATAGGTAATGAATAAAACAATGGTATACCCCCTACACCAGTTTTACTCAAATTGATTATTGCAAGACAAAAGTCACCACTATGTAAAATCAGAATTTAGAGCAAAAAACTCCTATTAAAATCAAATTTGCAATAATGGATGAAAAGTAATGACAATATCTCAATAACCCTTTGGGTCAGGATGGGCTATAAAGTAATACAATAGACAACAGAAGTATGACAAAGCTGGTATGGTTATTGACCATGCAATCTAAGATTACACATATAGACCCACCTCACTCTTGGTATGTTAATTGACCTTGCAATCTAAGATTACACCTATAGACCCACCTCACTCTTGGTATGGTTATTGACCATGTAATCTAAGATTACACCTATAGACCCACCTCACTCTTGGTATGGTTATTGACCATGCAATCTAAGATTACACCTATAGACCCACCTCACTCTTGGTATGGTTATTGACCATGCAATCTAAGATTACACATATAGACCCACCTCACTATTGGTATGGTTATTGACCATGCAATCTAAGATTACACCTATAGACCCACCTCACTCTTGGTATGGTTATTGACCATGCAATCTAAGATTACACCTATAGACCCACCTCACTCTTTGTATGGTTATTGACCATGCAATCTAAGATTACACCTATAGACCCACCTCACTCTTGGTATGGTTATTGACCATGCAATCTAAGATTACACCTATAGACCCACCTCACTCTTGGTATGGTTATTGACCATGCAATCTAAGATTACACATATAGACCCACCTCACTCTTGGTATGGT
The DNA here is from genome assembly GCA_963680875.1 of Bathymodiolus brooksi. Classification (NCBI taxonomy): domain Eukaryota; kingdom Metazoa; phylum Mollusca; class Bivalvia; order Mytilida; family Modiolidae; genus Bathymodiolus; species Bathymodiolus brooksi. The sequence goes on from OY804577.1 coordinate 4,771,579, forward strand.
TATTGACCATGCAATCTAAGATTACACCTATAGACCCACCTCACTCTTGGTATGGTTATTGACCATGCAATCTAAGATGACACCTATAGACCCACCTCACTCTTGGTATGGCTATTGACCATGTAATCTAAGATTACACCTATAGACCCACCTCACTCTTGGTGTGGTTATTGACCATGCAATCTAAGATTACACCTATAGACCCACCTCACTCTTGGTGTGGTTATTGACCATGCAATCTAAGATTACACCTATAGACCCACCTCACTCTTGGTATGGTTATTGACCATGCAATCTAAGATTACACCTATAGACCCACCTCACTCTTGGTATAGTTATTGACCATGCAATCTAAGATTACACCTATAGACCCACCTCACTCTTGGTATGGTTATTGACCATGCAATCTAAGATTACACCTATAGACCCACCTCACTCTTGGTATGGTTATTGACCATGCAATCTAAGATTACACCTATAGATCCACCTCACTCTTGGTATGGTTATTGACCATGCAATCTAAGATTACACATATAGACCCACCTCACTCTTGGTATGGTTATTGACCATGTAATCTAAGATTACACCTATAGACCCACCTCACTCTTGGTATGGTTATTGACCATGTAATCTAAGACTACACCTATAGACCCACCTCATTCTTGGTATGATTATTGACCATGCAATCTAAGATTACACCTATAGACCCACCTCACTCTTGGTATGGTTATTGACCATGCAATCTAAGATTACACCTATAGACCCACCTCACTCTTGGTATGGTTATTGACCATGCAATCTAAGATTACACCTATAGACCCACCTCACTCTTGGTATGGTTATTGACCATGCAATCTAAGATTACACCTATAGACCCACCTCACTCTTGGTATGGTTATTGACCATGCAATCTAAGATTACACCTATAGACCCACCTCACTCTTGGTATGGTTATTGACCATGCAATCTAAGATTACACCTATAGACCCACCTCACTCTTGGTATGGTTATTGACCATGTAATCTAAGATTACACCTATAGACCCACCTCACTCTTGGTATGGTTATTGACCATGCAATCTAAGATTACACCTATAGACCCACCTCACTCTTGGTATGGTTATTGACCATGCAATCTAAGATTACACCTATAGACCCACCTCACTCTTGGTATGGTTATTGACCATGCAATCTAAGATTACACATATAGACCCATCTCACTCTTGGTATGGTTATTGACCGTGCAATCTAAGATTACACCTATAGACCCACCTCACTCTTGGTATGGTTATTGACCATGCAATCTAAGATTACACATATAGACCCACCTCACTCTTGGTATGGTTATTGACCATGTAATCTAAGATTACACCTATAGACCCACCTCACTCTTGGTATGGTTATTGACCATGTAATCTAAGATTACACCTATAGACCCACCTCACTCTTGGTATGATTATTGACCATGCAATCTAAGATTACACCTATAGACCCACCTCACTCTTGGTATGGTTATTGACCATGCAATCTAAGATTACACCTATAGACCCACCTCACTCTTGGTATGGTTATTGACCATGCAATCTAAGATTACACCTATAGACCCACCTCACTCTTGGTATGGTTATTGACCATGCAATCTAAGATTACACCTATAGACCCACCTCACTCTTGGTATGGTTATTGACCATGCAATCTAAGATTACACCTATAGACCCACCTCACTCTTGGTATGGTTATTGACCATGCAATCTAAGATGACACCTATAGACCCACCTCACTCTTGGTATGGTTATTGACCATGTAATCTAAGATTACACCTATAGACCCACCTCACTCTTGGTATGGTTATTGACCATGCAATCTAAGATTACACCTATAGACCCACCTCACTCTTGGTGTGGTTATTGACCATGCAATCTAAGATTACACCTATAGACCCACCTCACTCTTGGTATGGTTATTGACCATGCAATCTAAGATTACACCTACAGACCCACCTCACTCTTGGTATAGTTATTGACCATGCAATCTAAGATTACACCTATAGACCCACCTCACTCTTGGTATGGTTATTGACCATGCAATCTAAGATTACACCTATAGACCCACCTCACTCTTGGTATGGTTATTGACCATGCACTCTAAGATTACACATATAGACCCATCTCACTCTTGGTATGGTTATTGACCATGCAATCTAAGATTACACCTATAGACCCACCTCACTCTTGGTATGGTTATTGACCATGCAATCTAAGATTACACATATAGACCCACCTCACTCTTGGTATGGTTATTGACCATGTAATCTAAGATTACACCTATAGACCCACCTCACTCTTGGTATGGTTATTGACCATGTAATCTAAGACTACACCTATAGACCCACCTCACTCTTGGTATGGTTATTGACCATGCAATCTAAGATTACACCTATAGACCCACCTCACTCTTGGTATGGTTATTGACCATGTAATCTAAGATTACACCTATAGACCCACCTCACTCTTGGTATGATTATTGACCATGCAATCTAAGATTACACCTATAGACCCACCTCACTCTTGGTATGGTTATTGACCATGCAATCTAAGATTACACCTATAGACCCACCTCACTCTTGGTATGGTTATTGACCATGCAATCTAAGATTACACCTATAGACCCACCTCACTCTTGGTATGGTTATTGACCATGCAATCTAAGATGACACCTATAGACCCACCTCACTCTTGGTATGGTTATTGACCATGTAATCTAAGATTACACCTATAGACCCACCTCACTCTTGGTATGGTTATTGACCATGCAATCTAAGATTACACCTATAGACCCACCTCACTCTTGGTGTGGTTATTGACCATGCAATCTAAGATTACACCTATAGACCCACCTCACTCTTGGTATGGTTATTGACCATGCAATCTAAGATTACACCTACAGACCCACCTCACTCTTGGTATAGTTATTGACCATGCAATCTAAGATTACACCTATAGACCCACCTCACTCTTGGTATGGTTATTGACCATGCAATCTAAGATTACACCTATAGACCCACCTCACTCTTGGTATGGTTATTGACCATGCACTCTAAGATTACACATATAGACCCATCTCACTCTTGGTATGGTTATTGACCATGCAATCTAAGATTACACCTATAGACCCACCTCACTCTTGGTATGGTTATTGACCATGCAATCTAAGATTACACATATAGACCCACCTCACTCTTGGTATGGTTATTGACCATGTAATCTAAGATTACACCTATAGACCCACCTCACTCTTGGTATGGTTATTGACCATGTAATCTAAGACTACACCTATAGACCCACCTCACTCTTGGTATGGTTATTGACCATGCAATCTAAGATTACACCTATAGACCCACCTCACTCTTGGTATGATTATTGACCATGCAATCTAAGATTACACCTATAGACCCACCTCACTCTTGGTATGGTTATTGACCATGCAATCTAAGATTACACCTATAGACCCACCTCACTCTTGGTATGGTTATTGACCATGCAATCTAAGATTACACCTATAGACCCACCTCACTCTTGGTATGGTTATTGACCATGCAATCTAAGATTACACCTATAGACCCACCTCACTCTTGGTATGGTTATTGACCATGCAATCTAAGATTACACCTATAGACCCACCTCACTCTTGGTATGGTTATTGACCATGCAATCTAAGATGACACCTATAGACCCACCTCACTCTTGGTATGGTTATTGACCATGTAATCTAAGATTACACCTATAGACCCACCTCACTCTTGGTATGGTTATTGACCATGCAATCTAAGATTACACCTATAGACCCACCTCACTATTGGTGTGGTTATTGACCATGCAATCTAAGATTACACCTATAGACCCACCTCACTCTTGGTATGGTTATTGACCATGCAATCTAAGATTACACCTACAGACCCACCTCACTCTTGGTATAGTTATTGACCATGCAATCTAAGATTACACCTATAGACCCACCTCACTCTTGGTATGGTTATTGACCATGCAATCTAAGATTACACCTATAGACCCACCTCACTCTTGGTATGGTTATTGACCATGCACTCTAAGATTACACATATAGACCCATCTCACTCTTGGTATGGTTATTGACCATGCAATCTAAGATTACACCTATAGACCCACCTCACTCTTGGTATGGTTATTGACCATGCAATCTAAGATTACACATATAGACCCACCTCACTCTTGGTATGGTTATTGACCATGTAATCTAAGATTACACCTATAGACCCACCTCACTCTTGGTATGGTTATTGACCATGTAATCTAAGACTACACCTATAGACCCACCTCACTCTTGGTATGGTTATTGACCATGCAATCTAAGATTACACCTATAGACCCACCTCACTCTTGGTATGGTTATTGACCATGTAATCTAAGATTACACCTATAGACCCACCTCACTCTTGGTATGATTATTGACCATGCAATCTAAGATTACACCTATAGACCCACCTCACTCTTGGTATGGTTATTGACCATGCAATCTAAGATTACACCTATAGACCCACCTCACTCTTGGTATGGTTATTGACCATGCAATCTAAGATTACACCTATAGACCCACCTCACTCTTGGTATGGTTATTGACCATGCAATCTAAGATTACACCTATAGACCCACCTCACTCTTGGTATGGTTATTGACCATGTAATCTAAGATTACACCTATAGACCCACCTCACTCTTGGTATGGTTATTGACCATGCAATCTAAGATTACACCTATAGACCCACCTCACTCTTGGTATGATTATTGACCATGCAATCTAAGATTACACCTATAGACCCACCTCACTCTTGGTATGGTTATTGACCATGCAATCTAAGATTACACCTATAGACCCACCTCACTCTTGGTATGGTTATTGACCATGCAATCTAAGATGACACCTATAGACCCACCTCACTCTTGGTATGGTTATTGACCATGTAATCTAAGATTACACCTATAGACCCACCTCACTCTTGGTATGGTTATTGACCATGCAATCTAAGATTACACCTATAGACCCACCTCACTCTTGGTGTGGTTATTGACCATGCAATCTAAGATTACACCTATAGACCCACCTCACTCTTGGTATGGTTATTGACCATGCAATCTAAGATTACACCTACAGACCCACCTCACTCTTGGTATAGTTATTGACCATGCAATCTAAGATTACACCTATAGACCCACCTCACTCTTGGTATGGTTATTGACCATGCAATCTAAGATTACACCTATAGACCCACCTCACTCTTGGTATGGTTATTGACCATGCACTCTAAGATTACACATATAGACCCATCTCACTCTTGGTATGGTTATTGACCATGCAATCTAAGATTACACCTATAGACCCACCTCACTCTTGGTATGGTTATTGACCATGCAATCTAAGATTACACATATAGACCCACCTCACTCTTGGTATGGTTATTGACCATGTAATCTAAGATTACACCTATAGACCCACCTCACTCTTGGTATGGTTATTGACCATGTAATCTAAGACTACACCTATAGACCCACCTCACTCTTGGTATGGTTATTGACCATGCAATCTAAGATTACACCTATAGACCCACCTCACTCTTGGTATGGTTATTGACCATGCAATCTAAGATTACACCTATAGACCCACCTCACTCTTGGTATGGTTATTGACCATGCAATCTAAGATTACACCTATAGACCCACCTCACTCTTGGTATGGTTATTGACCATGCAATCTAAGATGACACCTATAGACCCACCTCACTCTTGGTATGGTTATTGACCATGTAATCTAAGATTACACCTATAGACCCACCTCACTCTTGGCATGGTTATTGACCATGCAATCTAAGATTACACCTATAGACCCACCTCACTCTTGGTGTGGTTATTGACCATGCAATCTAAGATTACACCTATAGACCCACCTCACTCTTGGTATGGTTATTGACCATGCAATCTAAGATTACACCTACAGACCCACCTCACTCTTGGTATAGTTATTGACCATGCAATCTAAGATTACACCTATAGACCCACCTCACTCTTGGTATGGTTATTGACCATGCAATCTAAGATTACACCTATAGACCCACCTCACTCTTGGTATGGTTATTGACCATGCACTCTAAGATTACACATATAGACCCATCTCACTCTTGGTATGGTTATTGACCATGCAATCTAAGATTACACCTATAGACCCACCTCACTCTTGGTATGGTTATTGACCATGCAATCTAAGATTACACATATAGACCCACCTCACTCTTGGTATGGTTATTGACCATGTAATCTAAGATTACACCTATAGACCCACCTCACTCTTGGTATGGTTATTGACCATGCACTCTAAGATTACACATATAGACCCATCTCACTCTTGGTATGGTTATTGACCATGCAATCTAAGATTACACCTATAGACCCACCTCACTCTTGGTATGGTTATTGACCATGCAATCTAAGATTACACATATAGACCCACCTCACTCTTGGTATGGTTATTGACCATGTAATCTAAGATTACACCTATAGACCCACCTCACTCTTGGTATGGTTATTGACCATGTAATCTAAGACTACACCTATAGACCCACCTCACTCTTGGTATGGTTATTGACCATGCAATCTAAGATTACACCTATAGACCCACCTCACTCTTGGTATGGTTATTGACCATGCAATCTAAGATTACACCTATAGACCCACCTCACTCTTGGTATGGTTATTGACCATGCAATCTAAGATTACACCTATAGACCCACCTCACTCTTGGTATGGTTATTGACCATGCAATCTAAGATGACACCTATAGACCCACCTCACTCTTGGTATGGTTATTGACCATGTAATCTAAGATTACACCTATAGACCCACCTCACTCTTGGTATGGTTATTGACCATGCAATCTAAGATTACACCTATAGACCCACCTCACTCTTGGTGTGGTTATTGACCATGCAATCTAAGATTACACCTATAGACCCACCTCACTCTTGGTATGGTTATTGACCATGCAATCTAAGATTACACCTACAGACCCACCTCACTCTTGGTATAGTTATTGACCATGCAATCTAAGATTACACCTATAGACCCACCTCACTCTTGGTATGGTTATTGACCATGCAATCTAAGATTACACCTATAGACCCACCTCACTCTTGGTATGGTTATTGACCATGCACTCTAAGATTACACATATAGACCCATCTCACTCTTGGTATGGTTATTGACCATGCAATCTAAGATTACACCTATAGACCCACCTCACTCTTGGTATGGTTATTGACCATGCAATCTAAGATTACACATATAGACCCACCTCACTCTTGGTATGGTTATTGACCATGTAATCTAAGATTACACCTATAGACCCACCTCACTCTTGGTATGGTTATTGACCATGTAATCTAAGACTACACCTATAGACCCACCTCACTCTTGGTATGGTTATTGACCATGCAATCTAAGATTACACCTATAGACCCACCTCACTCTTGGTATGGTTATTGACCATGCAATCTAAGATTACACCTATAGACCCACCTCACTCTTGGTATGGTTATTGACCATGCAATCTAAGATTACACCTATAGACCCACCTCACTCTTGGTATAGTTATTGACCATGCAATCTAAGATTACACCTATAGACCCACCTCACTCTTGGTATGGTTATTGACCATGCAATCTAAGATTACACCTATAGACCCACCTCACTCTTGGTATGGTTATTGACCATGCACTCTAAGATTACACATATAGACCCATCTCACTCTTGGTATGGTTATTGACCATGCAATCTAAGATTACACCTATAGACCCACCTCACTCTTGGTATGGTTATTGACCATGCAATCTAAGATTACACATATAGACCCACCTCACTCTTGGTATGGTTATTGACCATGTAATCTAAGATTACACCTATAGACCCACCTCACTCTTGGTATGGTTATTGACCATGTAATCTAAGACTACACCTATAGACCCACCTCACTCTTGGTATGGTTATTGACCATGCAATCTAAGATTACACCTATAGACCCACCTCACTCTTGGTATGGTTATTGACCATGCAATCTAAGATTACACCTATAGACCCACCTCACTCTTGGTATGGTTATTGACCATGCAATCTAAGATTACACCTATAGACCCACCTCACTCTTACTAGTCTTCTCTCCCAGTCCAAACTTCTGTGACACTATCCCTGTTGTTGTGACAGCATTTCCATCATCGCTACAGTCCTGTACCATTATACAATACCTCACCTCACGGTCAGTCCTTATAGAAAATGTATGTCGTTCACACTGACGGAAACTCAGAATAGGATCTCCTGGTTTTAATCTCTGAAAATAATATTTTGGCAGTAATTGTAGTTGTTGACGTTCACAAATATTATAATACTATATTTATAGCTCTAGGAAATAGGTGTTTACATAATATATAAAATATGTTTAAACTAACAAGTGTAAATTCAGACATTTGACAACAATAAGGACTGAAAAAATAGCTTTGTGTAGTGTAGTTTTTTCTTTCATTATTGTCACTGGTACACTAGTAGAAGTAAAGTTGTGAGTTCCAACCCCATTCATGACGAGGTGTACTCGATACAACATTATGTGATAAAGTTTGTCAGTGATTTGAGCTAGGTCGTGGTTTTCTTCGGGTACTCTGGTTTCCTCCATCAATAAAACTGATTGCCACGTTATAACTGAAATATTGTTGAAAGTGGCATTAAACACCATAAACCCACCCACCCCCTCTAGTGCTTAAATTGATAAAATAGATGATCTATGATTGTGACTAGCAAAAACGTAAGGCTTATACCTGCATATAAATAGATAATTGGCCTAAAGCATTTCTAGCAGCTTTCAATTCAAAATGAAACCCATGCAATGATAGCACTTCTGAGTGGTAATGTGGTTCCTACAATGTATAAAGGTATTACATAGATATAGAATGAAAACTTTCTATAGTTGAATCTTAAAAACTTCAAGTAAAATTTTCATTTTACTTTATAAAAAGCACAAAATTATAATTTTTCCTAAAATAACCTGATTGACTTAGAGAAGATTTTATATGCAATTTAGTCAAACAGACTTCATTTGCAGAATTAGAAAACTTTGTATCTATGTTGAAAATATGTAGGTTAAACTATCTATCATCATATAATTAAAAATTAAATTGTACAAAATTCCTGCTTAAAATACAGCAGTCATAAATGTGTTCACTGACAAAATATAATAAACACCTTTGACATACATGAGCACATGATACCCCTGCCCCTCCCCCCCCCCCCCCCCCAACAGTTGTAAAATCTGAAAAAAAGTGCCCCTTTTAACAAATAAAGTTCAATATCCCTACAACAAAATGTCTAAATAGAATGAAATCTTACTTTGATCAATCATTACATTGTATTAAAATTAGATTTAACCTCAAGAAAACTTAAATTATTGCACAATGTGTGGAAAATACACTTTTTTATGAACACAGTACCATTATTCTGGAATGGTATTTCGGGAATATTCAAAATATTGAAAGGTACCATACCTTTCAAAGCTTTAAGGATTTGTAAAATTTTGATGAAGTTTGGTCAAAGTAAGCTTGAGTTAAAAAGAGACATGTGAAGATATACCTCTTTTAACGAACAAAGTCCCATAACTCTGTAACGGACACTCACCTCATCAATGATGAATCCTTGTCTAATTGATCCTGTATTAAAATGTTTTAATGCTGACATATCTCCTCCACCTTGTAACTAAAACAGAAAATCAACAATTGTAAACAATTTTTCAAAGGTTTACCGTTTTTCCATAAATGGAGCTTATCCATGTGAGACTTTCCATAAAAAGCATCTGAATATTGTATTGTCTTCTATCTGGTTGCTTGTCTCTATGTAGGAAACAGATTAAAACTTTGCTTCAGGTTTTAACATTATATTGACTTTTGTCATTACATGTATTTATAAAGAAATAGTTCTTCAATTCAGCCAAAATAAAGAGATTTGAATATTTTTCCCTCATGTGGGAAATTCAACATCTTTTTATCTACCATTGTACTCCACTTGATAAAGACAAAATTTCCCAAAATCATCTAAAATTGGTATGTGTTGCTTCTATGCTAAGCATGCAGCATTTGGGAGTAAGAACAGCTGTTTAATATGAGCTGTAAATAAAAAGAGTTACAAGGACACAACATGATATGACTACAAGCAAGTTGACAAGAGCTTTCTCCTCCACCAGTGTTACTCCAATCAAGATTAACTCAAAAACCATAACAGAGAGAAGAAATCCACTAGAATACTTCCTGAAGCCATTGTCACAATCAAAGAAATCTACTGGAATACTTCCTGAAGCCATTGTCACAATCAAAGAAATCCACTAGAATACTTCCTGAAGCCATTGTCACAATCAAAGAAATCCACTGGAATACTTCCCGAAGCCATTGTCACAATCAAAGAAATCCACTGGAATACTTCCTGAAGCCATTGTCACAATCAAAGAAATCCACTGGAATACTTCCTGAAGCCATTGTCACAATCAAAGAAATCCACTGGAATACTTCCTGAAGCCATTGTCACAATCAAAGAAATCCACTGGAATACTTCCTGAAGCCATTGTCACAATCAAAGAAATCCACTGGAATACTTCCTGAAGCCATTGTCACAATCAAAGAAATCCACTGGAATACTTCCTGAAGCCATTGTCACAATCAAAGAAATCCACTGGAATACTTCCTGAAGCCATTGTCACAATCAAAGAAATCTACTAGAATACTTCCTGAAGACATTGTCACAATCAAAGAAATCTACTGGAATACTTCCTGAAGCCATTGTCACAATCAAAGAAATCCACTGGAATACTTCCTGAAGCCATTGTCACAATCAAAGAAATCCACTGGAATACTTCCTGAAGCCATTGTCACAATCAAAGAAATCCACTGGAATACTTCCTGAAGCCATTGTCACAATCAAAGAAATCCACTGGAATACTTCCTGAAGCCATTGTCACAATCAATTAAAAAACACATCAAAATTAGCTGAAAAATAAATATTGTGTATACCTTCTAAATATGCTAATTTTTTGGCCACTTTTTCATAAAAATCATATTCTTATAACAAAAAATTATAGATAAAAATATTTTTTTGTGAAAAGAATATTTTTTTATGAAAAAGCGGCTAACAATTTTGCATATTTGGAAGGTATACACAATATATTTATTTCAACAACACAAATATGACTTGAAGTGACCAAACATATGAAAAATGTCCACTCCTTGTTTGTGTTTATGCATGGATAGTATAGGCTAGTCAACATGGTTGACTGATTTCTTTCCTATTAGTATATAAATCAAAAGGACCATTTTAGCTGGTATTTCCACAGCAGTCTTCAGGTATTATACTAGACATATGTTAACAAACAGCAAATAGGACAACGAAAATGGCCAATCTTTTTTTTATTGCAAATTCATTCTAAATGAAAACACTGAAACTAACATGTGCTTTCCATCCTATAAGGGTAATATATTATTTTACATTTCTTTCCTTTAAATTTGTATTGCTTGGCATTAACTATTTCTATATCTAAAATGATCAACATTTTATTTCACAAATTGTCTGGTCTAATTCTTACTACAATTTATATTTTCTTATATTTAACTGATTTCTTCATATAAAAACAAACTATAAATATATTCTAGATTCACACTCCATATTGATTTTTGTTATAGAAACTCTCTTGACATTTGTTATAGGTTAATATTACAACAGCTGTGATATTCTTCTTAATTAAAAAAATATTGCACTCATTGTTCAGCTATAGACACCATATTTGTTCATGTGAAATCTCTCAACCAATTGTTACTCATATTGTGTTACTTACTTACTTACACAGATGTTTCACTTCTCCATATATTAATGTATATATGACCTTTAAAACTAAATAAACATGAAAAAAAATTGATGGGGGTCTCAAGAATGGACATTCCAGACACAGACAACACTGGGAACAACACACAGAATGAAAACAAACAAAACAAACAATTAAACACAAAAAACTAAAAAGATCCTAACAACTTTTTCATTATAGATGTTACTTACGGCATGGTAATGTTGTGTTAATAAATCTATCAGCTGACTCTGAGGCAGAATGTTCATTAATTGGATATCTCGAATCTGATTTGCTGAAATAAGAAAAAAAAAATATTTTAAATTGGAAAAAACACACAAACTATTGATTTTAAAGTGCTACTGTCCATTTAATCGAACATAAGTCAGTTATGGTATTTTAAAGTGACTAAAGATTGTATCAAATTCCACCTGTAACACATTTTTTTTTTATCAATTCTCCATCCACAAGACAACTCTAACTGACCTTCAACTAAATAAAATTGTAGCCATTGGACATGTTTTTCAGTGTTGTAGAAAAGTGGTTTATATACAGCTTTCATAATGAATAGTTTCCTTTGTTAAAACTCTCATATTTTAAAAACGGTTTTAAGTGTGTACTTTTTCCATGTGAGACAGGTAATTGAAGACAGCTGCACGTGATGCAGGTGTTTGGAAATTTCAATCTCTGTAACCTTTATTTAATGCACATCACTCAAAACATGATCAGGGGATATATTTATCACTCAAGTGTAACAGAAAAGAAATGTATTATTTACAACCAAGATTTGAGTTATATAAAGGGACCGTCGTGGCAGGCCTCGACATTAACGTTTGTCCGATTGTCTGGTACCAGTGGAAACTGACGTCGGACAAGTAGATCTTGTATTACGGTTGTCCGATGGAACAAGTGAAAAAATCAGAGATTCCCAAACATGCCGGTACGACGGACAAATCTATTTCCACTGGTATAAAAGAGCATTGTTTGATCTCCAATTTGTCCATAATTTATTTTGATTAAAACTAAAGTGAAACGCCAGATCAAAACTCTTTTATTGATATCATTTATCGTTCATCCATGCTTTGATGAAGTTCAAGGACATTGACAAAATTAAAGTCACAATCTCGGAAACACTTTAATGAATGGAAATATCAATATTTGAAATATAAGAACAAGAATCACTCTGGAACGGACACGTAAAAATTATCGGATATCAATTTGGCGCCAAAGTTAAACTTGTCTTTTGTGCAAAATATGATAGAGGACTTGATTTAGGCTTTTGGGAAATATTGAAACCTTTGAAATGGACAATTATTACAAGCTTTTTCCTGATCTGGTTGAAAAGATCCACTAATTTTTTTTATTTCTCTGTGAATTTAAATAAAATATTTTGCTTTATTTATATCACAGGCACTTGTTTCTGGTAAAAAAAAAATATACCTAGATACTGGTATATATAGTATCTAGGTATTTTTTTTTTACCAGAAAAAAAAATTTATATAATACAAATATGAGTTATTACAATTTGTGTGGTATTGGATCACAACACAGTAATATTTCAAAAGGAAAAAGGGTGGGGGGGGGGTACATATAAAAATCACTGGTATGCAAGACTCCAATCAAAGTAGACAGAAATAAAAATGTGACATTGAATATATGTCCTTAAGGTAGTTATGAATAAAAAAAACCCAGAACAAATCAGTTCAGGCAGCTGTAACTATTTACTAAATTTTGACAGGGTAACGTCAGAGGGGTCGCGAAACAATGTTTCGATTAATTGCAATTGACTTCTCCCAGAAGTCTCCCTACTTCTCTCTGTTGTCTCCCACTTCTCCCTGTGAGCTCTCTGAAAGAGAAGTCACTTCTCCCACTAATTTGAAAGTAGAGGGAGCCCTGGATAATTATTCTCTAGTTTTTGTAATTTTTATTAATTTTTTCGGACAACTAAAAGATTGAGTCGGACAAGTACTTTTTTTAGTTAGTTGTCCGAAGGGACAAGTTGAGAAATATGTTAATGTAGAGGCCTGCATGGTCGTCATTGCACGGTAGTAGGATTTACAACTACCTGTGTAATCAGTGCTTAGGACCACTAAAGTTGTGAGTTCGAACCCTGTTCATGGTGAGGTGTACTCGATACAACATCATGTGATAAAGATTGTCAGTGACTTGTGACAGGTCGGTGGTTTTCTCCGGTTTCCTCCACCAATAAAACTGACCGCCACAATATAACTGAAATATTGTTGAAAGTGGTGTTAAATACCATAACTTCAATCAAACCAAACCTAAATTATATAAATATAAAATGATCTACATACTATCCATTATTCCTTGTAGTCTGATAGCAGAAAACAAAGGTCCATATATCTGACCATCATCTCGTTCTAAAAATGATCCTGTCTTAGATAAGCTGAAAAAAAATAAGATTACCGGTAGTCATTCTTCATGTCACAGGCAGAATTTGTTCTACCTTTTTATTTTCTATCAGGACCAAGAAATCCAAAAAGTCTGGATTAGCTTTCTTTTATTTTTATTTTGATGACAAACAAATTTTAATATTTTAATTTTCAATAAACATTACACTAATTCACTGTTAGTCAACAATGATCCATCTGTTCTCCCACCCTATTATGTGAGCAAATTACTTAAATATGCATATGGTATCTATATATAGTAACTACTCCTTAGACAAATTGGGGGAATCAATTTTCCAAAATATGTCTTTATGTGTATAACAAAAAGCTTCTAACCACACATATGGCAACATTTTGAGCAGATTCTGGCTTCAAATAAGTGGCTAGTTTAGGCATTTTCTATTTTAAGTAATGGCAGTCATCTTTAACTGAGTTCAGACTAATCAGATAAATACTAAAAAGTGGACCATCTAAAATCTATTCCTGACAAATTTGGTTCATGTTGGATGAGCAGTTTCACAGAAGATGTTTTCCTTATTTCTGTAATTGGCAAAAATGAAGAGTTGACTGACAAACCCAGAATATAAGTTAAAATGCTCCTATTCATTTTATACAGTTAAAATGTGAGCAAATTTTGGCATGTAATAAGATGGATTTGTCCAATTTAAGAATATTTATTTCTAGTAACTGTGGCGATCATGGATGGAGTTCAAAATAAAATATCTTACTCAAACATGATATACAGACAATTTGGCAGAAATGTTAATAGTTTTTTCTGATGTGAAAAGTTATTGATGAAGATGGACAACAAATGTCACATGCAGCTTTTGGACAGATGAGTTAAATATGCTAGTCTGTCATAAACAGACCACTCATTACTGAGTTCACCCTCTGTGTTTAGTGGGGTTCGTGTTACTACATCTTTAGTTTTATGTGCATGTTTTGTAGATTTGTCCTTTTTTTGGCCATTCTGTTGTCTGGTCTTCTTTGATTTACAGATTCTGAATACCCCTTTGGTATCTTCACCATCCAGCCATTCATCAAAACATAAGTTATTAGCATCTTATTGTAACTTGATTAAAAACTTACCTGTTAAAGAAAGACAATACTGTACTGTGTGAAGGCATCAGTTGTATGCTGGGATTAAGTTGTAGGAACAACCAATAAGACAGAGTCCTGTACACAGTGTATTCACTGGGAACATACAACCTGTCAAATAAAAACAGAGAAATTACAGGAACAGCCAGTAAGATAGAGTCCTGTACATGGTGTATTCACTGGGAACATACAACCTGTCAAATAAAAACAGAGAAATTACAGGAACAGCCAGTAAGATAGAGTCCTGTACACGGTGTATTCACTGGGAACATACAACCTGTCAAATAAAAACAGAGAAATTACAGGAACAGCCAGTAAGATAGAGTCCTGTACATGGTGTATTCACTGGGAACATACAACCTGTCAAATAAAAACAGAGAAATTACAGGAACAACCAGTAAGATAGAGTCCTGTACACAGTGTATTCACTGGGAACATACAACCTGTCAAATAAAAACAGAGAAATTACAGGAACAGCCAGTAAGATAGAGTCCTGTACACGGTGTATTCACTGGGAACATACAACCTGTCAAATAAAAACAGAGAAATTACAGGAACAGCCAGTAAGATAGAGTCCTGTACACGGTGTATTCACTGGGAACATACAACCTGTCAAATAAAAACAGAGAAATTACAGGAACAGCCAGTAAGATAGAGTCCTGTACACGGTGTATTCACTGGGAACATACAACCTGTCAAATAAAAACGGAAATTGCAGGAACAGCCAGTAAGATAGAGTCCTGTACACGGTGTATTCACTGGGAACATACAACCTGTCAAATAAAAACAGAGAAATTATAGGAACAGCCAGTAAGATAGAGTCATGTACACGGTGTATTCACTGGGAACATACAACCTGTCAAATAAAAACAGAGAAATTATAGGAACAGCCAGTAAGATAGAGTCCTGTACATGGTGTATTCACTGGGAACATACAACCTGTCAAATAAAAACAGAGAAATTACAGGAACAGCCAGTAAGATAGAGTCCTGTACACAGTGTATTCACTGGGAACATACAACCTGTCAAATAAAAACAGAGAAATTACAGGAACAGCCAGTAAGATAGAGTCCTGTACACGGTGTATTCACTGGGAACATACAACCTGTCAAATAAAAACAGAGAAATTACAGGAACAGCCAGTAAGATAGAGTCCTGTACACGGTGTATTCACTGGGAACATACAACCTGTCAAATAAAAACAGAGAAATTACAGGAACAGCCAGTAAGATAGAGTCCTGTACATGGTGTATTCACTGGGAACATACAGCCTGTCAAATAAAAACAGAGAAATTACAGGAACAGCCAGTAAGATAGAGTCCTGTACACGGTGTATTCACTGGGAACATACAACCTGTCAAATAAAAACAGAGAAATTACAGGAACAGCCAGTAAGATAGAGTTCTGTACACGGTGTATTCACTGGGAACATACAACCTGTCAAATAAAAACAGAGAAATTACAGGAACAGCCAGTAAGATAGAGTCCTGTACACGGTGTATTCACTGGGAACATACAACCTGTCAAATAAAAACAGAGAAATTACAGGAACAGCCAGTAAGATAGAGTCCTGTACACGGTGTATTCACTGGGAACATACAACCTGTCAAATAAAAACAGAGAAATTACAGGAACAGCCAGTAAGATAGAGTCCTGTACACGGTGTATTCACCGGGAACATACAACCTGTCAAATAAAAAGAAGAGAAATTATATCTCTTACAATCCTGTCCGAACATCATCTGCATTTTGATAGTTTCCTTATTTCAATAGTTCTGGTATTTTTGTTTTCCATTCGGAACTGCATGATGTCATTACTCAGATCTTTTCGGTCTATAGCATCTGTAATGAACTCTATCAACCAAAAAGGAATCGGAAATGTCTATTAGAGAGGTGTCAATTAAATAAACTTTCTGTATAGCAAAATGGTGCCATTTTGCTAATATATATATGTTTCAACTCTCCTTTACTCCCCCTTTTTACAATGGAACAATGAACATGAGCACCAGGGAAAACATGAAAATGCTTGTCTGATAGCAATCAATACTGGTCTAAAAATAGACTGTAAAGGAAATCTTCAATCATCGACAAAATCTCCCCTATCGAAATTAGGATACACCATTTTAAACTGGAAAAAATGCATTGCTAAGTTTGAAGGTAAGAAACTATTTTATTACTAGATAATTTTCTTTGAGCTATGTACACGAAAGTCATAATAAACTGAAATTTAATATTTCTGATCTATATATTAACAATTCTACTGCAAGTAGTAAAATACTGGTGGCAAGCGTTTAAATTATCGAAATTCGGTTACGCCAGGATACTAACATGCATCATGAGGTGATATTTTCAATTGACCAATCAGCAATAAGCCTATCAAATTTTGAAGTATTAAAATTCAGTGCACACTGACAACTTGTAGTTTCAATTTTTTATTGTTGTCATCAATTTGACTGTTTTTAAATGTTGTTGATTCCAGATAAGGTATGCGATCAAACTAAATTTTAATTTGTACTAAATGGGTTTTCACCTGTTTAAACTGAAATTACATAATCTTCATTGCTTCTGTTATGTTTATTATCAAACCAAGCACATACTGAAAGCTGTTGTCTGATTGGTTGATAGGTATTTACTGTTTTACATATGACTGCATGGTCAAACAAAAACATCCAACCCACCTTTAATTTTAATTAGATTTAATATTGGTACAATTTCTTACATCTGCTCTGTTAAATACTACAAGGAAATAAACTGAAAATGACATAAATACTGGTAAACCTAGACCTGAGTTTTATAACATATGAAGGAATTATTTTCATTAAATGATAAAATACCTATTTGACTTGAGTATTTTCTGGAGTAATTCCAATGTCATTTCTCTGAGTTGTATCTGATGGGCCAACTGAAAGTAAACAACAACAACAACAAAATCAGAATTAGGATATATTTCAATTATCAGTAGTTTCACACAATGAAAGTAAATTTTCAAAAGAAAGGATTTCTATTAGAGAGCATATATTGTAGAATAATTATGAAATGTAAAAGTGTACCGGTCATTCATTTCCTGTCAATTGTATCAGACCTTTTATTACAAATGTAGTCAAATCTACCCATGTAGTCACCTCTATTAAGCAGTCACTTGTAAATGTGTACAGGTCACCTTTTTCTTGTCATGTCTTATAAAATTTCATATGAATTGCACCTCTTTTAAGAGGTCACTTTTCTTATCAGGCCTCTTTTTTTTTATCCCAAGGGTGACCTCTTAATACAGGTTTGACTGTACAAAGGTGACCTCTTAATACAGGTTTGACTGTACAAAGGTGACCTCTTAATACAGGTTTGACTGTACAAAGGTGACCTCTTAATACAGGTTTGATTGTACAAAGGTGACCTCTTAATACAGGTTTGATTGTACAAAGGTGACCTCTTAATACAGGTTTGATTGTACAAAGGTGACCTCTTAATACAGGTTTGACTGTACTTTACTAATATTTAAAAATCATTTTGATACTTCACAACTGTTAAAGATGTGGTACAAAGTTTGATTGCTGATATTGTTAGCACTTCCTGTCTTAATCACCAGTCCATGACAGTGCTAAGAATAAATGTTAGATTTATGGAGAGACTGACAAAATGTCCCCAAGGACTAGTAATTAGTTCTATAGATAATATTCTGTGTTATACCTCAGGTAATAGATTGAGTTCTAACCAGCGTTCACATGCTATAACAACCTCTTCTTGTTGGTGCTGAAAACAAAAATATAATGGAATTACTGTGTTTTATTCATTTATATTTCCATATTCGACTTAATACCATAATTTGCAGAAAATATTTCAAAACTTATTTACTTTACATAGCAGCTTTTTTCCATTAGATGTTCTATGTAGAAAAATCTAAAGTTTTCAGAAAACGAAAGAGAAAATGTGATTAAAGTACTTGACAGACCAGACTATAAAAATTTTATTTAATTTTGCATCATTGAAGTTGATTACAAAAATCAACAAAAGTTCAACAAGCAACGAAATAGCAGAAATATTAAGATAGTACGAAGCATGCAAATAAAATAATCAAATATCACAGCTAGTGTTTAATTTTTACATCATAGCTGTTATTCCAAAATTGCACGAAAAAATGCACACATTAATTTCTGAATTTACAGCATTTTTTTTTTTATTTCAATATTCAGATAACATGTAAATGCATTTCATAAATTATTAAATAATATATTTATTTACCTTGGTACAAGCATGGTGATATTTACACACAGTCTTGTAAGAAATGTTTCCCAACATTAATTTTACACATCTGAAAAATAAAATATATCGTTTTTTATGATATTTTCTAAAGGTCTTTGATATGCCTAATCATTGTCACTGTCATGTGTTCTTGAACATAAAGGTGATTATATGACAATAGAGTCATATTGTTTGGGCATATCCATGAAAATAAACAGGAAATTTGACTCTTCAACAGAACAAGTTTGATTGGACAGTATTTAAGTATCAACTAATCATGATCAAGCTTCTGTATTCCATTATAAAGTATAATGCCATGACGTCAATAAAAAAATATGTCATTCAAATAGTTTGCAGTTGTAAATGATGAAAAGCTAGAATTCTGAGTAAACATTGACCACCCTTAAAGCTTACAATTGAAGTAATTTTCCATTTTCAGTTAATATTTTAATATAATTCTTATATGATTTACATAATTAGAAATCCTATGCTCTGATTGGGTATAAGTGCCTATGGAGGTGGGGTTTTTGTCAGTTTATTTTTCGAGAGACGATGTTCACCAGACTACTTTTTTTGTAATGTAAACAAAATGGCGGCTTGGCTTCCCGATAATAAAAAAAGATAAAAGAAACAATGTTTATTGTTAATAATCGACAATTATTGTTAGATATGAAATAAAAAAATAAATGCCAATGAAGAAAAAAGCTTGTATTGTTGACATAAACAAAAAAATTCCAGAAAAAATACTTAAGACAAGCATCTATCGACTTTGACTTTTGTAATATATCGTCATCCTGTGACACATTCTCTATCCAGAGTTGTCGTTCCTGCTATGCTACACTCCATCTCTGTCAACACCCATTTTACAAGATTTTTGTAAAATTTAGAAACAGTAAAAAAATGTACTTAAATTGTTTTTAATTATTGTAAATATCAATAAAGATGAAAATAAGTCACTCATTTCAAATCAATTCTCTCTTAAAAATGATTTGTGATTGTTTTTTTAATTTTTACCCCTGCAAAATAGTTCTCCAAGAAGTGGGGGGGAAATCATTTTTAAGAGAGAATTGACTTGAAATGAGTGATTTATTTTCATCTTTATTGATATTTACAATAATTAAAACAATTTTAAGTACATTTTTTTTACTGTTTCTAATTTTTACAAAAATCTTGTAAAACGAGCGTTGACAGAGATGTTGTGTAGCATAGCAGGAACGACAACTCTGGATAGAGAATGCCTGTTTACAAGGGATGCTGATTGACAGAAGCTGGTTACTGATTTATTTTACGATTTCGTGAGCATTTTACTTGTTTGAGTAGCTAAATGCAAAATGCCATCAAATTGGAAAATATCAGTAACTTAATTACATCACCGTCTAGTTATCAATGTAGGGAAACAAGGTTAGTGCATTTTGTTATTCATAGCCAACACCCATCAATGGAATGTATCATGGATATGTATGCGTATTGGGGATCCCCAAAGGTAAATTTTCAAAACAAACGAAAAAAAATTACTTAGTTACAGAATTAAAAGGATTAAATGCATTTTTTCCAGAGTTTATTGATGTATAACCTGGACCAAGTCACTCACAAACTTACATATTTGCTTGTGAGTGAATTGGTCCAGGTTATACATAAATAAACTCCGAAAAAAATGTGTTTAATCCTATAACTAAATTTGAAAATTAATATTCATTTGCTCATTTATTTCATTTCAATCAAATTAATCAAAAATAAAATAGTAAAACAATTTTAGCCATTTGATATATTTTCTTATGGGAGTATAAAAAAATCCCCTCTTGATAAATAACAGCCAAAAAAATTATAAAGAAACAATAAAAGATCCTTTCTCAGCAATTCTTCAGCTATAGCATGAATGTAAATACCAGATTAAGGGGGTGGGGTGTATGGTTGTCCATTTGATTGACTGATAAATTTCCAATTTCTTTTTTTTTTTTAATCACAGATTTTATTGCACTAATTACTGTTAACAATTTACTAGATATACAGCTTTTACCTAGTTGTTAATCACTAAATAGCAAGGGATTTGCTATTTAGTTAAGCTTAGTTCAAAATAAATATTGTAAGTACACTTATACAGTTAATATCCAGTATATATTGTAATTCTGACATGTAATAAACATATAATAGCTCTCTATGGTGATTTCACATGCTTTTTGTTGACAATATCTGGATATTTGACACTTTCAAACCGATCACGGTCGAAAGGTTAATTGTTCATGCTCGTGGATTACATGCACGATTGCGGTGTTGCTTTTTCCTATTTTGATTGTAGTTCGCTTTATTTTCTAATTGTTAGAATATGATATCTATGAGTGAAAGAATTACTTCTGTCAGCTGTAAAATGTTTTATTTGTGACATGTAAGTATTGAGTTTACTACAATATAAGTGATGAAGACAAGTTTCATATTGTTGATTTTTTTTTTCTCCACATGTGAAATCACGTGACATTACAAGAATTCTGAAGTCATGTGATATACAGCTGTTTAGGTATACATGTGCTTTGCTTATGAAATTTCCTGTTTTGACTTGTCTAAAAATATTTGTATCGAACACATTATTTACCTCATCCTTAAAAAATTTAAATATATTTACTTTTTTTTGTTTTTGATTTGAAATATAATAGGCTTTATATATAGAAAAAAATATAAGCAGGTTAAGATCAAAATATGCCTGGTCATATATTTTGTAGCCAAAAACCAGAGATTCCAGGTTAAAAACATGATCTCCTATATAAAGATTTGTTGTCATTTTTTTCACCTCTTGCCAATATTTTTTGTTATATTTACAATCAAAGTAAAAATGTTTGTAATTTTCTTTTTCTTTACATACCAGACAGTCACTATCATTTACTATTCTCCATTGTTTTAACAATTCTTTGCATGGTAATATGAAGTGAATAAGTTTCCATTTAAAGATTTTTAATTTATTTAACTCTAAATAATTAAAAGTGAACAATAAAGTTTGTGTTATACATGTTAAAGTATGCATTCTGTCCTTCTTTAAACATTTTTTCCCATTTAGTATAAACTATGGGTTTTTCTTTTACTTGAGATTCTAATAATATTTTATACACCTCTTTGTTTTTTATTTGTAGATTTTGGATCTGATTTTTAGCTATTTTAACATACTTTTTTGGAATTACTTGAGTTTTTATTGAATCTTGTGTTATCAGAGTTTCTTTCCACAGTTTTGGGATTGCTTTTTTCAAAATATTCAGTTCAGATATCCAGTTTTGTTTGTTTCTTAATTTGGCTATAATTTTATATTCTGAAATATGACCATATTCATCTAAAATATCATTAATAAAAATGATTCCACTTTTTATCCAATTAACTTTTACTAAACATTTGCCTTTATATTTTATATACTTATTTCCCCATATTATTTGTTTTCTTATTTCTCTAAAATTGTGTGGACTTTTATTTCCCCCCCTCTACAGGTAATCCATGTTTTCAATAATTCTTTATAAAATGCTGGAATATTTTTTGTTAATTCATTTTCCAAAGATTTAAAGCTATCTAAATTAATATTAAATATGAGAAAGTTTTCTCCTATATTCTCAAAATACTTTTGTGGTATAATTTTCCAGTTTTCATTACTATTTTCCAATAATCTTAATATCCATTTTATTTGTAAGGCTTTTATATAAGTATCTATGTTGGTCATTTTTAACCCTCCTTCTAAATAGTCATTAGATAAAACCAATCGCTTAACTGGATCTTTCTTTCCTTTCCATAAGAATTCATATACAATATTTTTAAAGGTTTGGATATATTCTTTTGGTATTATTGTGCAGGAACCTATAAATGTTATGTTGAGCAGTATTAGTGATTTGAACACTGTTATTCTTCCTATTAATGAGATGTTTCTCTGGTTCCAGTTTTTTATTATGGCTTTACATTTATTAATTTGCTTTTCATAATTTAATTTATCACATTGAGTCTTATTGTATCCAAAATATACTCCTAAGCTTTTAATGGGTTCATTTGTCCAAGTAATGTTTTCGTATTTGTCTTTAGTATGTTTTAATCTTCCTAGCCAAATTCCTTCAGTTTTATTTTTGTTTAATTTAAGGCCTGAAAGGTTGCCAAATTCTTCAATTATATTCATAGCTATGGTTATTTCGTGTTTTGTCTTTAGAAATAATGTAGTGTCGTCAGCCAGTTGACAAATTTTTAAGTTGCCTGTTACACTATTTAGTTTGATTTCTATTCCCCTTACATGTTTAGTTTCTCTTAGTTTAATGGCCATGATTTCTACTGCTAGAACGAAGATTAAAGATGAAGCCAGACACCCCTGTCTTTATAATCCCTGAAAAAACCCTAAATTTTCTATTTCTATTTGCAGGTTACTTTCTTCTTCAATCAAAATCAGAGAGGAAAATATAGATTCTTCCTCCTGCAGAGTGGCAGAGATTGGTTCATCTTTTTCATCACACAGAGTGACATTGGTTATTTAACATTTTGGCCATTTTTTTTACTACAGATCTAGATCACAACCTATTTTTTTTTTACAAATTGAGTGTTTGGTCAAGTGATTTCAGCATATATATAAATAACTTACCCCTCCTGTAAAGCTTTATAGCCTATATGTGTTGATGAAGCTAAAACATTAGTAACATCTTCTATATCAATGTCTATCTCATCATGGTAAAGACTACCGAGAGCCACAGCCATACCTTAATAAAAATCATACATTTTTATTTCATTTTAGTTCTTAAGGCTATATATATTGCTATATGCTTTAAATTTTAAAAGTCACATGTTTTTTTCAAACTTTGTATTTCTTTTCTTCATGAATAGAAAATGTTAAATATTTGATATGACAGTACTGTGTCACAAGATATTAACTGATGTTGTTGTCTCTTTTGTTTTTAATGTACATTTGTTACTTTTGTTTTTAATGTACATTTGTTACTTTTGTTTTTAATGTACATTTGTTACTTTTGTTTTTAATGTACATTTGTTACTTTTGTTTTTAATGTACATTTGTTACTTTTGTTTTTAATGTACATTTGTTACTTTTGTTTTTAATGTACATTTGTTACTTTTGTTTTTAATGTACATTTGTTACTTTTGCTTTTAATGTACATTTGTTACTTTTGTTATTACTATAATTTAATAGACCACCAGAGAAGTGTGATGGTTAGCTTTCTCGCTAGAGTGCTGTGGATCTTGAGTATAATCCTGGCTCAACAAGCAACATTAAGGAGTATGAACAAAGACAGGTAGACTTGTGGACTGTTGCTTCAGTCAGCTAGCACAATAAAATCCAAATGAACAATTTTTCAGCTATGTAATGACGGAAACAAGAAACATTCGACGAGATGCTAATGATGTATGCTTTGTACTAGCCCAACATGCCAAGTTGGATTTTTGTAATGCTTAGCTCACTGAAACAACAGCCAACAAGGTAGATATGTCGCCCCACTCGAACACATTATCCTGATTCTGAGCCAAACATTATCTCATTTCTTAATGTTTCATGCTTAGTAGGACAGCTTTTTTTTTAACAATTTTATGGTTCTTAGTTTGACCTGACATGGGATTGAACCCAAGGTCTACCACATGTAAGGCAAGCATACTATCCATTACACCACTGATGAGTCATCTCTAGGTTTAAGTGTAAATTATGGACACCAGTAGTAAGGCACCATCACACTTTTATTTTGGGCTTTACCTATTTTTGTAAGCAATGGATCTTTTACATCTAGCTTAATTATGGTTACACTATTAACCCTCTTCTCAGATGTGTGAGCTGGGTGGTCTAATTTTTTAGGTCCTTCATCTTCTTCTCCTCCTTCTACCATACTGAGTCTGAAATTTGCAACAACAAAAAATAATAATCACATAACAGCCAAAATCAATAAAATAACAATTAGGCAAACAAAGAATGTGTTTCTTTTTTAAGAGGCCTTTTATCATCTTTTGGTACTGTAGGCACGTAACTATGGTACTGTAGCTACGTAACTAAAGAATGATTTAACTATAACATAAAAAACAAACAATATCACACTGTCAGAACAGTTCCAAAATATCACACTGTGGGAAAAGTTCCAAAATATCACACTGTCAGAACAGTTCCAAAATATCACACTGTCAGAACAGTTCCAAAATATCACACGGTCAGAACAGTTCCAAAATATCACACAGTCAGAACAGTTCCAAAATATCACACAGTCAGAACAGTTCCAAAATATCACACTGTCAGAACAGTTCCAAAATATCATACGGTCAGAACAGTTCCAAAATATCACACGGTCAGAACAGTTCCAAAATATCACACTGTCAGAACAGTTCCAAAATATCACACTGTCAGAACAATTCCAAAATATCACACAGTCAGAACAGTTCCAAAATATCACACGGTCAGAACAGTTCCAAAATATCACACGGTCAGAACAGTTCCAAAATATCACACTGTCAGAACAGTTCCAAAATATCACACTGTCAGAACAATTCCAAAATATCACACAGTCAGAACAGTTCCAAAATATCACACGGTCAGAACAGTTCCAAAATATCATACTGTCAGAACAGTTCCAAACTAGCATTACTGTGAGCACCCCACATCTGTCCAACCTATTTCCATAACCAAAATAGTACTGATTGTTCCGACCTAAAATGAAAGGGATCCTCCTCTCTTCACAGGTAAGCTGCTGATAAAATTTCAAAACATTCTGAGAAACACTACTCAAGTTATCATACGACATAGGGTAAAAATCATATTTTCCGTCATATCAAGTCCAATAACTCTGGAACGGCAAAAGTGAAAATCGTCAAATATGAAAGGGATCCTCCTCTCTTCACCGGTAAGCTGCTGATAAAATTTCAAAACATTCTGAGAAACACTACTCGTGTTATCATACGACATAGGGTAAAAATCCTTTTTTTCGTCATATCAAGTCCAATAACTCTGGAACGGCAAAAGTGAAAATCGTCCAAAATGAAAGGGATCCTCCTCTCTTCACCAGTAAACAGCTGATAAAATTTTAAAAGATTCTAAGAAACACAACTCAAGTTATCGTACGACATAGGATTTGTCTACAGACGGACGGATGGACAGACATGGTGAAACCAGTATACCCCCCTACAACTTCGTTGTGGGGGGTATAAATATCACACGGTCAGAACAGTTCCAAAATATCACAGTCAGAACAGTTCCAAAATATCAGTCAGAACAGTTCCAAAATATCACACTGTCAGAACAGTTCCAAAATATCACACTGTCAGAACAGTTCAAAAATATCACAGTCAGAACAGTTCCAAAATATCACAGTCAGAACAGTTCCAAAATATCACAGTCAGAACAGTTCCAAAATATCAGTCAGAACAGTTCCAAAATATCAGACTGTCAGAACAGTTCCAAAATATCACAGTCAGAACAGTTCCAAAATATCACACTGTCAGAACAGTTCCAAAATATCACACTGTTAGAACAGTTCCAAAATATCACAGTCAGAACAGTTCCAAAATATCACAGTCAGAACAGTTCCAAAATATCACAGTCAGAACAGTTCCAAAATATCAGTCAGAACAGTTCCAAAATATCAGTCAGAACAGTTCCAAAATATCACACTGTCAGAACAGTTCCAAAATATCACAGTCAGAACAGTTCCAAAATATCACACTGTCAGAACAGTTCCAAAATATCACAGTCAGAACAGTTCCAAAATATCACAGTCAGAACAGTTCCAAAATATCACAGTCAGAACAGTTCCAAAATATCAGTCAGAACAGTTCCAAAATATCACACTGTCAGAACAGTTCCAAAATATCACACTGTCAGGAGAGTTCCATAATCCAATCGATAATCATAGACACAGAGGCAAATCAATATTACCCTCAACACACATATACACACACTCTCCCCTCAACACACATATACACACACTCTCTGGGCTTGGTACAGGCACTTCAATAAAAAAGGGTCTGGGATAAAGTTTTATCAGTCCATATATCTCCTCTTGAGTATAATGTAGCATTTTCCTTCATTAGTTATAAACCTTTTTAGAGCAGTTGAAAGTATTTAATAGTAAATAGTGAAATAATATCATGAACCATAATATCTCTCCATGTTCATAGTTAGTCATAGAGGACAGGGCTGATGGGTTATTTTCATTCTTTATGATCGTTATTTATGAATTGCTCTGTTGAACCATTCAAGACTGCTGTCTCCTCATATGAAACTTGTAAACAGGTTTAGCCTTTTACAATGGTCATGTGTAACCTCTGACATAATCTACAATTTGAAGGGTGAAGTAGATCATGAATTTTCTTTCTCTTGATTTATTTTTGCCGTGAATCATGAGAAGGGCATATAACATTGTCTATAATTTGTCTTCAGTCAAAATTACTTTATGTTTTTTCGTGAAAACCGCCTGTCAATTAAGTTTTTGTGAACTCCTTTTTTTTCTAAAGAAAACAAACTATTACAAGAATTATCTTTTTTTAAATCTTATTACTGGCTCTACTTCAAACCAGTCCAGTACAGGCAATGACACACAGCTCAGTATTAATGAACTGATAGGTGAATATCTGTATGTAGATCTCAACACTTTAGATGGCTATCTAGGCCAGCATTATCTTCAATAGCAATAAGCTTGTGGTCACATGTCTATGACCATAACCTCTCAGCCACCTACGCTCCAATAAAGATGGTGCAAAATAAAGATAATATACCAGTAAATTTACACTAGATGTACATTGACATATGTACAGTCATGGCAAATATTACAATAAGCTAGCCTCT
The DNA here is from genome assembly GCA_963680875.1 of Bathymodiolus brooksi. Lineage (NCBI taxonomy): Eukaryota > Metazoa > Mollusca > Bivalvia > Mytilida > Modiolidae > Bathymodiolus > Bathymodiolus brooksi. The sequence continues at coordinate 4,800,043 of OY804577.1, forward strand.
CTTGATTATCATGTATCTAAGGGAGATAATTCTGTTACTTAGCAGGCTGATACTACTTTATATCATTTAATTTTACGATATTTGTGTTAACACTAATGATGTACCTGTTACTTATATCTTTATATTCATTACTGTAGACATTATTTTTCTTGATATAAGTATCTAGTGTCTCTGAAGCAGGATTCCTATAGTATTTCTGCATCTTTGGATCACCAGCAGTCTTCAGTAAGTTTGATAAAACAGTAGCTTTCTGTAAAAATGGACGGTGTAACTCCCAATCCATTCCTAAACACTTAAGCACTACATCTACAATGTAAAGAAATGTTTTAATTAGTATATTATTTCATTTTTTTTTCAATGCATTAAATATAGAAATTTAGCTTTTTCAAAACACCATTCCTGGCATTAAACACCAAGCAAGCAAAACACCATTTCTGGTGGGAAACAAATTCATATCTATGAATATATTTACTAATTAGGAAAATAATTAGGGTAGATTTTAGATTACAGAAATATATTTCATAATTATAAGCAATAATTGTCATTTCAAAAGCACTATTGGATTATTTTACTATGAAATATTAAATTTTATTTTATTTTAATTTGTACTAAATATAGAAATATTATTATTTGTTTTAGTAAAATAATTCAGGCATGCAACATTCTATAAATATTCAAGTTGCATAGAAACCAAAATTTGTATTATTTACAGTACATGCATGACTTTTTTTATTGTGTGTGGAGATATTCATGCTAACTAGTATATATTATAAACAAGAATATTGTTCTTTAATGTACAATAGAGAGTTGTTCATTCTAACCTACAAGTACATGTATGTAGTTTATCTATCAAATTTAGGCCTTGTATAAAATGATGAAGGAGTTAGAAAAGATTCCATGCTTGATTAGTAGGCAAATATATATATCTTTTGAATTCTAATGTTAAGTCACAGGCATACATTATACAGCTAAACTGACATCATCTAGTGTGAACATCTTCCTATATACATGTACCGGCCAATTGTAGCAGTATGTTTTATTGAAGGAAACTGTAATATCGGAGAAAACCACTAAATGTAGCAAGTCTCTGACAAACTTTATCAAATAATGTTGTATCTGATTACACCTCGCCATGAGAGGGAATCAAACTCACAACTTTAGCGGTGATAGGCACTGATGGCATAAGTAGTTGTAAATCCAACTAACATATGATCACGGTCATCACAACACCATTCATTTTTTAAATTAGAAAATATAAGATAATCAGATGATTGAAACATGTCCTCAAATAAGGATGCAATTTAACAAATAAAAAAAGAAATCTCCCAACTGTTCTGTCTCACATACATGTATTTATTACATGTATATATGGGAAATTTACATTGAAATCATCAAGTACATTACATGGTCAAAAGTTTAATTCCTGAAAATTAGTTCAACAATTACTTTATTAAATTTTGAAATGCAAATAATTTGGGGAGTATCATCAATTTTATGTGGTTAAGTAAGTAAGCAGCAAAATTAGTAGTTAAAAATATAAGCATGCAAAAATCCCCAGAAGATTTAAGAAAGTTGGCAGGTATGTTCATGCTCCTAATATTAGTCAGTACATAGTATCTAACAAGTATGTTCATGCTCCTAATATTAGTCAGTACATGGTATCTAACAAGCATGCATTATCTTAACCTATTAATTTGGGTTTCCACACTTAAATCACACAACCAAAATAAACCTGTTTGAAAAAGAACAAACCATATTTAGACAATGGTCCTAGGTAACCTGGAAAACAATATTTATATAATAATGTTGTGTTAGCAATGACTAGGCCAATATAGTGGTCAGGGTTGAAAACATAGTGCACGACCCGAAGGGGAGTTCACTATGTCTTCAACCCTGACCACTATATGGCATAGTCATTGCTAACACAACATTATTATTATTATTATGCTGACTGTTATATGTAGACAAAATATATTGAGAACTATAACAATAAAGGAGGTCCTGATATTGGTGAGTAATATATTGGATCAGATAGTCTTGAAAGTGTGAGAATATTCTTTGTTTCATTTAAGGCTTTAAAAATATAAAGATTTTTGAAGTTTGAACTTTAATTAACAACAATAACAAGTATTAAAAAACGTTTAGACGACTATGATAGATTGACAGATTGGATCCGCCCCCTTGGACGTGGACTAGCTATATATAGTTTGACAGACAGCTGAAAAGCCAACCTTCCCCGCATGAAACTGGCATAGTAGATGTACTATTTTTGCAGTATATCAACGCTATATAATTCTTTGTGATATATGCCAAAATATCGTATGAACTTATATTACAGAAGAAATTTACAGAAAGCATAATAATGAATAATAGTTACAGGTAAATATTAGGATTGGACAGCAAGCTATACCAACTTATATGAATACTAACTTATAGGTATACATTGTCTCTAACTAATACAATGCAATGTTATTGATTCAATATACATGTAAGCTAATGTTTCACTGAGAAGATTTTGTGTCAATTTTTGAATAAATCAATACATTTACCAGACTTGCAAACGTTTTATTTTAGTCGTTAGATAAGAACCTGTTTTTTTCAGCATGATAAGTTACAATGTAATAAATAATAAACATATTTAATTTTAATCAGAAAGAATTTAGATGCAAATGAAGAAGAAAGAAAAATAATCTGAAACTCTCATAAAAATCAAAGTTAAAAAAAAGCTCTTCTATTGCTGTTCTTCTGTTCACAGTCACAATGAGGTCTTCTTTGATCCTAGGCATAATTTAACGATGAAGATAGAAACAAACCAGGCTTGTGACAAGACATATGGTGTTACATTAATACAATAAATATAAATGGTCATATTTCCAGAAAGCAAATATCTTGAATAAACACATCTAATGGTGTTGAGCATGTATATCACAACAAACAACATAAATAATACAGAATGTGGGAAACAAATAGTAATTTAATATTAAGATACTACTCAAGAGGTTTAATTTACCTAGTTGAACCAAAATATTCTGAATCTACAAATGAAATAATCTTATGTAATCATCACCAGACCTACTTAATGGTTATATCTTAATTAAAAGAATCAAAATTTATGTTTTCAAGTCATATATGTGGGAATCTATAAAACATTAAATTACAGTTATAACAAGATGAACTGTGAGTTAATGTTTTCAAGTCATATATGTGGGAATCTAAAAAACATTAAATTACAGTTATAACAAGATGAACTGTGAGTTAATGTTTTCAAGTCATATATGTGGGAATCTAAAAAACATTAAATTACAGTTATAACAAGATGAACTGTGAGTTAATGTTTTCAAGTCATATATGCGGGAATCTAAAAAACATTAAATTACAGTTATAACAAGATGAACTGTGAGTTAATGCTCACTTATGATACCCCTGCTCTTCGACAAACAGGAAGTAAGAATCTGACAGGTCAAAAATCACTTCCCACGATATGGGGTACCTATATGAAGCTTGTGACCAAATACCAGATCTCTGCCATCAATAGTTGCTGAGAAAAATGTGACGAAAAATGTGCATATATGTTCAATGTGTATAAAAACCAACTAAGTCGGCAAACAGGAAATAGGAATCTGACGGGTCCAAAAACTCTACCCACAATATGGTATACCTATATGACGCTTGTGACCAAATATCAGATTTCTGCCATCAATAGTTGCTGAGAAAAATGCGATGAAAAATGAGCATATATGTTCAATGATTATAAAAATCAACAAAGTCGGCAAACAGGAAGTAGGAATCTGATGGGTCCAAAAACGCTTCCCACGATATGGGATACCTATATGAAGCTTGTGACTAAATACCAGATCTTTGCCATCAATAGTTGCTGAGAAAAATGTGACGAAAAATGTGGATATATGTTCAATGTGTATAAAAACCAACTAAGTCGGCAAACAGGAAATAGGAATCTGACGGGTCCAAAAACTCTACCCACAATATGGTATACCTATATGACTCTTGTGACCAAATATCAGATTTCTGCCATCAACAGTTACTGAGAAAAATGTGACGAAAAATATCTTGGACGGACGGAAGGACGGAAGGACAGACGGACAGAGGTAAAATAGTATACCCCCCTCCCCCTTCGGGGAGCGGGTGTATAAAAATAAAACAAGCTCTAAAATAGACCATTTGCACTTTCCTGCTTTGATTCTAAAAATATACATTTTTATTACATGGCAAGCAACATAATATCTGTTCCATGCAGGAACAATGAAATGGAGAAAGGATTTGAGTATAATTTTCTTATAATTTGTAGATATATTTGAATCTTGTAAAAAATTAGAGAATGATTTTATAACAAATAGAATATTTATTGTTACTACATAAAAATGTTGTACAGATCATAGTAAAAATGATTGTTATTTTTCATTGAACTTTACATTAAAAGGGAGCCTTTCATCCACATTAAGGGGAAATAACTCATGTAAAACAAACAACATGTACAATTTTAGAATCAAGTCTGAAATGTTTAAATGGTCTATTAAACATGTTAAATCTTGTTTGAAAATCAAATAAGCCAGAACTGTTGATTTAAATACATTTATAGATGTTATTGTTTTAGAATTTAATATGCTACCAGCAGTTATTTCATATTAAAATAGGAATAGGTCAACGAGGAAAAGGAACTGATACTTGTAATATATAACATAATACAAAATTCTACAAAAAAATGGAATATTATAAACAAAAGATAAAAATACAGGCATGGATACAGATTATAAATCTATGACAAAGTCCAAAGTAGAATACAAGGAATATTTTAATACTTTTTGTTTACTTGTACTTAAAAAAGAATTTCTTAAATAATATTGTTGTTATTTTATCATTTGTATCCCAGAATTTCTGAAATAATATTGTTGTTATTTTATCATTTGTATCCCAGAATTTCTGAAATAATATTGTTGTTATTTTATCATTTGTATCCCAGAATTTCTGAAATAATATTGTTGTTATTTTATCATTTGTATCCCAGAATTTCTTAAATAATATTGTTGTTATTTTATCATTTGTATCCCAGAATTTCTTAAATAATATTGTTGTTATTTTATCATTTGTATCCCAGAATTTCTGAAATAATATTGTTGTTATTTTATCATTTGTATCCCAGAATTTGTGAAATAATATTGTTGTTATTATCATTTGTATCCCAGAATGTATCTGTACTCTTATTAGTATCAGATCCAGCAATTACTAAGTACTGCTCACTCTCATTTCAGATTATAATCTTACACATTATGTGACATAGTTTGAAATTATGAAGGAGAAAAAATATTGAGAGAATCATCCTATGGTTTGCTTGACATAAATTAAAAAAAGAATAAAATTGAAGATAATATTCAACTGTAAATAAAACAAAAAATGTCTGTATCCACCCCTATTACATCATATCTATAAATAATCTACAACACAACTACCAGCTACCATACATCAACATACATTAAACTCACCATGGTCAGGAATTTTTTTAACTGTAAATGTTTGGATCAATATTTTAATAATCAAATACATGTACACGTACTTTAAACTGTACAAATAACAGTACAATATGTTTTTTCTATTGTTGAATCAATCTGAGGCTGCAGAACTTCAACTTCACTCACTTTTTCTACCCTGGTCTCCCTTTTTTAAAAGTCACAAGATTTTTATTTAATCTGTCACTATTTTTTTTTAATGTCAAAAGTAACCATTTGAACCACCCAATTTTACAGGTCAGAAAAGAATCTGCTAAATAAAATCTGTTTTTTTCTTTAAAACAATAAGATATGCCCCAATGTATACCTCTACTGTTTACTTAATGTTAACACAAGGCACATTGATATGATCTATTCAATATAACATAGATGTTGCCATGAGAATGCTTTCCAAGTTATAGCTCCTCCTTAATTAACATACCTGGGTATTACATTATTGTTCATTGCCTAGGAAGTCAGATCTACCCATGTATTTCTTTCATCAGTGTTTAGATTTGATTTGATTGATTTGATTTTTGGTGTTTTAATGCCACTTTCAGCAATATTTCAGCTATATCATGGCGACCAGTTTTAGTGGTGGCAGAAGCCGGAGTACCCGGAGAGAACCACAAACCATGGGCAAGCAACTGGTAAACTTTATCACTTGCGGCTGTGAGTCGAGTACACCCTTTTTTGTAATTTACAAAGCCGGGCGTGAACCCACGCCGGATTGGTGATAGGCTTGTATGAGTTGTTAGGTAATCCAACTACCTAACTCATTGAGCCACTCGGGTTCTTAAAGTTTAGAGTAAATAGACAAGAACTCAATGCAATGATAGCATCCATAGCACAATGAATTTCTAGAAACTTAACGCTATCAATTGCTATACCAATTTCTATTTATAAATGAGGATGTGATAAAAGCAGTTTTTTTTTAAATCATTTTTTTAATGTAAATTTATCAGTGAAATAGCCTCTGCTTTCAATAAACTGCTGTATGATATGACTCCAACATAAAATGATACACTAGTTTATACATCATAATTGTGATATGCACTGTATTAAACATTTGTAAAAATATTGTGTATATAAAAATCTGAAATCAAAATTATTACAAAATGCCAAGTTAGTGTAAAAAAACTGAGTTATCTCTCTTGAGTATATATATATATATCATGTTTGGTTATAATGAAAAGATTTTATGTCCTCCATATAATATATCACTGTAAAGTAGATTTTCTGTAACAGAATTGAAATAAAATACAAATGCCTTCTCTATGAAAAGATGACAATCTGAGAGTATCCCAAGACAACAATTAGTTTTGTTATTAATGTATACAATAAAACTTTCTGTCTATTTTCAAATCCTTTTCAATACAATACTTGAACTATTGTAAGTATTTGGACCAGACAATTAAAATGATATGCTAGTGATTTCTGTATGTCATATTGACTGGATTATCAATCTGTGCAGTTTATAGAAGTGATAAATAAAATTTCATACCTGGTCCAATAAAGCTTTGACTTTTCTTAGAATGATACAGAAATATATCTTTTGGTGTTGCTGGCCTGGCATTTGCTGGTATAAACTTTCTTACAGGGGCTGTTGTACATGGTGTTGGTCTGAAATAAAGCATGAATAATGTGGAATAAAAACTGTTGTAGTCACAGCTTACACAAACTAGGTGCCCTCTACATCATCTGATTAAAAAAGTTCCACATGTGGAAGGTTTTTTTAAAAATTGTTCTAATCTGTCCAATATAGGAGGTGCACATGTTCAATCACATTTGAAGAAAACTGTTGCAGCTATATATTACAGAGAGCAAGTCATTATTGTTTAATGCCAAATGAGCAATATTTCAGCCCTACCGTGGCGAGAACAAGTTACATTTTGATGAGATAATGAGGATGATGTCTGCCTTGTTCTAAACTAACATGCTGAGTTGGATTTTTATAGTCTTAGATCACGGAAACAATAGCCCGTGGGTACACATGTCGCTACACTCAGACACAATATTTGATTCCGAGCTAACCAGTATTTGCTCCTACTCCTAAATGCTGTGTACTAAGGGGAGAAACAACAAATACCAATTTTGTAATCATTGGTATAACTGACCAGGGCTCGAACCCAGATCTACCGCACTTGGGGCAAGCATGCTAACCATTACACCACCAGTGCGGTTATAGATTACAAAAAATAGGTACCCTAATTATATTTTGATTACACTTACGAAATAATTGCATTAAATTACATTTTTCATTACAATAACTTGGCTAAGTAATGCATTTAATTACACATTACATTTAAATTTTAAAATTAAACTGCAAACATATGAAAATTTCATAGAACAATATGGAAAGGCATGTCATTCCAACATCTTGTGATGTGAAGAAAAGGTATTTATTGAGTTACTTTCATTGACCATTTTAGTTGCACTTCAACATCATCAGGGTTTCAAATGTCTCTTTTTTCAATTTTTCCTCATAACAGTTATTATTGTAAGGTCTTTAATGATAAGATTAAGAATAACTTGTAAGTTAGAGTTAGAGTGAGACGATCTGCAGACAAGTGTTACTATCTATGAACTGTTAACAGACGATCTGCAGACCAGACATGGGGTAATCGTAATATGTAATCGTAATCGGTTGTAATCGATTACATTTTTCATGTAATCGAATGTAATCTGTAATCGGACATTTTTTAGATTACATGTAATCGTAATGTAATTGATTACATTCATTTTGACCCTGTAATCATGGTTACTTTCTGATTACATTTAGATTACTTTTCATCATTTTGACTTATTTTGTCTTAACTGAAGCATATATGTCTTTAGATATTTAATGTATGATTTATGTAAATGAATTTTCTTCATGAAATTTATTAAACAAATAATGTAGATATTATTATATGCTTAATTGCAATCAAAACTATCACAGCTACAAAAAATATTAAGTATAAATTATGACTTGATTAAAACTTGATATCCAAACAAATAATATCTCAATTTCAATTTCTTTAGGGTTTCAAAAATTCAGTGAAAACAGTTTGTCGGCTTGTGTAAAACACAACAAGCTCTAAAAATTTAAATTATCTGACTCAACTTTCAAGATTTCTTATATGAAATTGCTTCTATGAAAGACTATCACCATGTCCTCATGATTCGCATAAGACAAAGACATGTTTTATATAAACCAAAACAGGTATCTCATGAAGATTTCTTAGTTTAAAAATGTACATAATTTCTCAGTCTAAATATGAAAACTAAATCCTTAATTTATGTAAATAGGTTTAATAAAATATCCATTACAAGTTATATAAATTAAGGTTTTAGTTTTCAAATTCCTTAGTTTAAAAAGAGATTTAAATTTCAATAAAGGTATTATATAAAAATGTAAATTATAATTTTCAGAAACATTTATTTATGATGGTCGTACATACATGTATATTACAAATTAACTGATAAATAACAAGTTGTAATATTTGTAAAAAAAAAAATTTTTTTTTAAAGAATATTCTAATGGGGCTTGTATCTGATATTCAGATATATGTGATAATATATGTGATATTTCTGCATTTTATTTTGGTGCTGATTTTCCTTTTAATATTGGATTATATGATAATTTGTTCATTTCTTGTGGGTTACTATGCAACTTGTAATGGATATTTTATTAAACCTATTTACATAAATTAAGGATTTAGTTTTCATATTTATTAGACTGTACATTTTTAAGCAAGTTTTTAGAATCAGAATGATTTTTGTTTTATTATCTTCTGAATTATATATCAAGGACAAACATTCAAATGGGGTGAAATTTAGTAATGGTGATTGTTACATCATTTGGTGTCATAAATAATACCTTAATTATAAATTTTATCAGGTAATTAACTGCTAGTATATTATCCCCAATAGACTTTCACAGGATGTTTGAAATTATTTGATATATATTATTAAAATGTGCAAATGTATGTTATAATATTTACTAATAGTATAAGATGGAATCAATATTGGTCATATATAGTAATAAGAGAAGACATATTTTACGAAAAATAGGAAAATGAGAATTGCTGTTATTAATTTACAATGTACTGTTTGTTATTGCATGTAATGATCACATTACAACTGAATTGTAATTCATAGTTCTGATTAAGAAATACATTAAAAAAAAGAAGAGATATTGGACAGATGCACACGAGACAAAATAACATAAAACACTAATATATTGGTTGTCATGACATTAAATGTAATCAGTAATGTAATCGATTACATTTACAAAGTGATTATAATTTAATCGATTACATTTGAAAATTGATGTAATCGTAATGTAATGTAATCATGAAAATTGCAAAGTAATTGTAATGTAATCGATTACATTTGAAAGTAATTGACCCCAAGTCTGCTGCAGACAAGTGTTATTATCTATGAACTGTTAACAGACGATCTGCAGACAAGTGTTACTATCTATGAACTGTTAACAGACGATCTGCAGACAAGTGTTGCTATCTATGAACTGTTAACAGCAAAAAACACTGTTTTATGTATTTAATTGATCTGTAGACAAGTGTTACTATCTATGAACTGTTAACAACAGCAAAAAACACTGTTTTATGTATTTAATTATTCATGTACAATTTTCTACATTTCAAAGAACAGTTGAGGCTCCAATATTTTCTTTTTTTTAATATTGTACAAGATTTCATAGTTCATAGTGATATTATGTTTGTACTAAATCTTATATGTTGAGACTGGCTGATGGGCAACCATGAAGTCTCTAACATCTAATTCATTTTGTACATTAAGTTTTCATACCCTCTCAATCTAGATGTAGATCTCATGGCAAACGTAGAATCTCTGGACAACTGTCCTGACTTACTGCCAGCTGTGCTAGTTAACAGTGAACGTGTGATTGGTCGATCTTCTACCTGACGAAATACATATGGCTTCTCAGCTTCCAGGTGCAAAGATGCCTGTGCACTCTCAGCTGTAAAATACAATGTAGTTTATTAATGTTGATTAGGGTCTGTAACAGAGGATATATATTTCCCTCAATTTTGATACTACATGTATGACAGAAAATGAAAAAAATATACAGTATATACAGGCTCCCTTATAAAACAGTCATTGGAACTGTGGACAGGGGACATTTGAATGTATTAATCTTGTTTCTTTATTTTACTAACTAGCATAGTGCATGTGTATGGGGTTATGGTGTTAAACGCCACATTCAACAATACTTCAGTCATATTGTGGCAATCAGTTTTAATGGTGGAGGAAACCAGAGTACCCTCAGAACTGCCACAAGTCACTGACAAACTTTATCATATAATGACTTAATGTTGTATTGAGTAGTCATCGCCTGAGCAGGATTCGAACTCACAACATGAGGGGTGATAGGCACTGATTGCATAGGTAGTTGCAAATCCAACTACCATACGATCACGACAGTCCCTTACATGTGCATAGGTTTTGTCACAAATAATTATTGATTTATATGTCAATAAAAAAAAATTGCTTTTGTTTTTTTTTGTAACTGCAAGCACATTTATTAGCCCTTACCACAACACATGTTTTAACCAAAATAAGGGTTGGGGTTGAGATTATGGTGTTCAATGTCACTTTCAACAATATTTCAGTTATATGGTGGTAGTCAGTTTTATTGGTATATCTTCTACAGATAAGTCTTAGCCTGTTACTACAGGTATGTCTGACCCTGCTATTGTACTGTTACTACAGGTATGTCTGACCCTGCTATTGTACTGTTACTACAGGTATCTCTGACCCTGCTATTGTACTGTTACTACAGGTATGTCTAACCCTGCTATTGTACTGTTACTACAGGTATGTCTGACCCTGCTATTGTACTGTTACTACAGGTATGTCTGACCCTGCTATTGTACTGTTACTACAGGTATGTCTGACCCTACTATTGTACTGTTACTACAGGTATGTCTGACCCTGCTATTGTACTGTTACTACAGGTATGTCTGACCCTGCTATTGTACTGTTACTACAGGTATGTCTTAGCTTGTTACTACAGGTATGTCTTAGCTTGTTACTACAGGTATGTCTGACCCTGCTATTGTACTGTTACTACAGATAAGTCTTAGCTTGTTACTACAGGTATGTCTGACCCTGCTAATGTACTGTTACTACAGGTATGTCTGACCCTGCTATTGTACTGTTACTACAGGTATGTCTGACCCTGCTATTGTACTGTTACTACAGGTATGTCTGACCCTGCTATTGTACTGTTACTACAGGTATGTCTGACCCTGCTATTGTACTGTTACTACAGGTATGTCTGACCCTGCTATTGTACTGTTACTACAGGTATGTCTGACCCTGCTATTGTACTGTTACTACAGGTATGTCTGACCCTGCTATTGTACTGTTACTACAGGTATGTCTTAGCTTGTTACTACAGGTATGTCTGACCCTGCTATTGTACTGTTACTACAGGTATGTCTGACCCTGCTATTGTACTGTTACTACAGGTATGTCTGACCCTGCTATTGTACTGTTCATGTTTATGTTGTTTTTTTATTTTTGTGATAGTGTGTGTGTGGTCATTTAAGTGGAAACTTTTTATTGCTGATTTATATCTGTATTGTCATTGGAGATTCAATTATCAAGAAGGTGAGGGTTGTCATCTTATTATTAACTGGTTCACCCTTGCCACATTTTTGGATTTCCAGTGCCATATGTGATGGTATTTTCTTGAGTTAAATAATTTGGAAAAAAGAAGTGGTTGTTTGTTTTGTTGATATTTGTGGAATTGTTGATCATCACTGCTTAAACTTTCTTTTCATAATATATGTACATTGTATATGACAAATTTGTGAATTATAAAAAAAAGTACCAATTCATATTAAAACCTGAAACTTTCCAGAAATAAGAATCCATGAAATGTAATTTTACAAAGAAAATACATGTACCCAGTATCTGACAATATCAGAAATTATTGAATATTGAAATGCCAACATTGCTAGGTTGCCTGATATGTACCTGTTATAATATTGATCATATTATTGTTGTATGGCATATTGATTGATCTAATAGCCTGTCTACTTCCAAGAAGATCACTTCCCAGTGAATCAGGTAGACGCCATCTATTCGTGTCACCAACTTGTTTCCTAACTCTACAGCGTGGAGAAACGGCATGCTAAAAGTAAATTAAGAATTGATTATTAATAATTATCAAACTTATGACACAAAAATTACAAAATTGAACCATCATTATGTTTATGTTATATTTTTCCTTCCTGTGATCAGATAAACTGTGTCCTTAAGGCAACATACAAATAAATAAATAAATATATTAGGCATAACAACAATGTATTACAGTCCCCTGGCCCAAGACCCATTAAACTTTGTTCGAACCGGTAATCTTTGTAAGTTTTTTTTTAAGAAATACAAAAAATGCATATAAAAACATATTCAAGAATTTGATTTGGACCAGTAAATTACAATTTTCATTTTGAAGACTGTATTTGTGGGTATATGTGTTAACGTGTGCTTAGTGTTACATACACCAATGCTTCTCAGATTCATCGTGACTACTAGCTCTATTGGGGTAGAAAAGTCCATGTAGTCAATGAAACCCCTCCCCCCAACCTTTGGTAAGAAACTTTTACACTTGAGATGGGCATCTGTTTATGAACTCACATCGGTAGTGTAATATTGTTATCAGAGGTTTAAGACTTTAATCACTTGCCCACCCAGGCCCTGGCATATTTGTGGTTTAATGCCTGTATAATTCATGTTAGGCTCTATGGCCATACATGCATTTTTGATATTTAATATGTACATGCAGTTGTAATAAACGAGCAGAAGATTATCAGTTCTTATAAATTAATTTTGTTTATCCAGCCAACAAGTTTTAGTTAATAAAATAACTTACGAATTAGGCATAGTTTATAATACAAGTACATTTGTACTATAAATAACTTGACTAAAAACATGCAAAAAAAATTACCAGAAAAAAATAGTAATTTTCATACCTTCCTGTTACATGTAGATTTCATTCTAAAATTTTGATCAGAAAATGTATAAATCAGGTTTAATCTTGTAGACATACTCAAGATTTTAATACAGTAGCTTATATCATCTATCATTTATTGCTTATTCAAATATTCAATGTCAAATCTGTCAAATATTTGTATAAGTTTCAATATTTCAATATATAAAATTTCATTTTGTCCTAGAGTTTTGAGTAAATTCATCATAAGACCTTTAAATATGCATGGTTTTGAGATATTGCAATTAAAGTACTGATAAAAGCTTTAACTTTGATGTTTAAATGATCAGAAAATTAAATGACGTATACAGCGGGTGTCTCAATTGATAGACTTTTAGGTTTATCGCTACCCAACGAAGATCATTTAACGACATAATAATGCATTGAGCAAATCGATAATAATCAATCCCTCTACTGCGGAATAGGTAGAAAAGGTCATAAAATAAACGAACCTATAAAAATCTATCATATTTAATAACTTTAAATGCTCTTGCTTAAAGAGTTTTTAAGTAAACATCAAGTCAATATAACTATATGAAAATTATATTAATTTTATTATCAAACAAATAAATTAAACTGCACGTAAAGAATTAATTTAATAACCTTGAGGTTACTCATTAAACTTGACAAATTGTTAATAGTACACATCAATCTAGAGATCAATCTTGTATGTTCTGACAGTCATTATATATTTTACCAACAACATGCAACATGTAGCCTTTTTTTTTTTATTTGTACAAAGGAGGGAGTTGAAGGGGGTAAGGCATGTACCTAAATTCAAGTTCTTAAGTACATGTACTAATCTATCTGTTAATCAACTTTAAAATTTATAAATTTTGTAATTGATTATCAATTCATTACAAATAAAATGTATCCTGTATCACACCCTATACCTTTTGTTAAATTCATTATTCTCCCCCTTACTACAATATTTAAATGAGACCCAAAAGTTTTCCAATAATATTACGTACAGGTACGTTGCCCTTTATAAACCTTAGACGATTAAAAAATGTGTATTATGTAAATTACAAAATCTAATTTATTAAATTCTTTAATTTGTGTACTCAGTATTATTACAAATCATCATATCAATACACACAATATCAAAAATCAATTCCTATACAGTTTATAATCCTATTAGTGTATTATAAATATTAGTTCCAGAAGTATTTTCTTTATATCTATAGGTAAAAGGCAAACAATTAAATGTTCCTTGTCACTTTATATCATATATTTACCATATACCAATCTGAAAATCAATATTTGTAGAGCAAACATTTCACATTTATTGAGAACACTTCAAACTTAGTTAAAAAGAAAACACTGGTAAAGTTACTTTTGTCAAGAAGGTGTGAAAGTTTATATAATGGCTCCTAGTCAACAGAAAGTACTTAATTCAGTTATATAGCAGTATACAGAAAAGTCTAGACTTCATTTAAATAACACTGACACAAAATGGGGGAGGGGTTCACAGGCTATTTATTAAGCAGAATTTTTTCAATTTATTGTAGAAACTATTAAATTTTTTTAGGAAAAAGAGGGATGAGTTCCAACCTCCCCCTCCCGACTTTCCATAGACCCACCACTGCCAAATATTGATCCAACAGAAAACTAAGGAACAATGGTGATGTCGTCTAATGTTTATATCTTACAGTCAATTATAAGTAGTATCTAATGATGCTGGGTTAACTAGTTATTTATTATACAACAGGTAAAATAACCTTACAAAAAACATCATTACGTAATACACCATTAATATATCAACAAAATAATAATGATGTCACTATGCCCTGTGTGGGGGATCTAATTTCTATATACAGCCAAATATATACAAAGAGATAAAATTTCAAGAGTGAATTCCTGTATATCTAAAAGATAAAATTTGACAGAGATTATATATTACATAGAATAAATTTGCATTTGGTTAATGGGTCTCTGCTTATTTCTCCATTTTGTTATATAAAACATGTATTTCTTTCAGTATTTAAATAAGAAAAGTGAAAAGAATAAATGTTTATAATGTACTAAATCACAACCAATTCCTAACATTACACTTCTATGCAAAAATTCAATCATGAACAAGTTGGTGATTGTTGTTGATTAATGCCAATTGTGAGTAAATTTCCAGCAATATCATCTGATCATTGCACAAACAATAAAATTTCGATGGGAGGATAATGATGTCCGCATTATACTAGACGAACACGCTCAGTTGGATTTTTATAGTGCTATCTCACCGAAACTATAGTTCATAGGTAGACATGTTGCACCACTCAAGTATACATTATGCTCATTACGAGCCATAAACCACTCTTTGTTCTTACCTCTTAATGATGTGTGCTTACAAGAGAAGAGGCACTACCAATGTTATTGTCTTAGAGGCTGGAACCTTAGAGAAGTAGTAATACCAATGTTATTGTCTTAGAGGCTTGAACCTTAGAGAAGTAGTAATACCAATGTTATTGTCTTAGAGGCTTGAACCTTAGAGAAGTAGTAATACCAATGTTATTGTCTTAGAGGCTGGAACCTTAGAAAAGTAGTAATACCAATGTTATTGTCTTAGAGGCTTGAACCTTAGAGAAGTAGTAATACCAATGTTATTGTCTTAGAGGCTGGAACCTTAGAGAAGTAGTAATACCAATGTTATTGTCTTAGAGGCTTGAACCTTAGAGAAGTAGTAATACCAATGTTATTGTCTTAGAGGCTTGAACCTAAGAGAAGTAGTAATACCAATGTTATTGTCTTAGAGACTTGAACCTTAGAGAAGTAGTAATACCAATGTTATTGTCTTAGAGGCTGGAACCTTAGAGAAGTAGTAATACCAATGTTATTGTCTTAGAGGCTTGAACCTTAGAGAAGTAGTAATACCAATGTTATTGTCTTAGAGGCTTGAACCTTAGAAAAGTAGTAATACCAATGTTATTGTCTTAGAGGCTTGAACCTTAGAGAAGTAGTAATACCAATGTTATTGTTTTAGAGGCTGGAACCTTAGAGAAGTAGTAATACCAATGTTATTGTCTTAGAGGTTTGAACCTAAGAGAAGTAGTAATACAAATGTTATTGTCTTAGAGGCTGGAACCTTAGAGAAGTAGTAATACCAATGTTATTGTTTTAGAGGCTGGAACCTTAGAGAAGTAGTAATACCAATGTTATTGTCTTAGAGGTTTGAACCTAAGAGAAGTAGTAATACCAATGTTATTGTCTTAGAGGCTTGAACCTAAGAGAAGTAGTAATACCAATGTTATTGTCTTAGAGGTTTGAACCTAAGAGAAGTAGAAATACCAATGTTATTGTCTTAGAGGCTGGAACCTTAGAGAAGTAGTAATACCAATGTTATTGTCTTAGAGGTTTGAACCTTAGAGAAGTAGTAATACCAATGTTATTGTCTTAGAGGCTTGAACCTTAGAGAAGTAGTAATACCAATGTTATTGTCTTAGAGGCTTGAACCTTAGAGAAGTAGTAATACCAATGTTATTGTCTTAGAGGCTTGAACCTTAGAGAAGTAGTAATACCAATGTTATTGTCTTAGAGGCTGGAACCTTAGAGAAGTAGTAATACCAATGTTATTGTCTTAGAGGCTTGAACCTTAGAGAAGTAGTAATACCAATGTTATTGTCTTAGAGGCTTGAACCTAAGAGAAGTAGTAATACCAATGTTATTGTCTTAGAGACTTGAACCTTAGAGAAGTAGTAATACCAATGTTATTGTCTTAGAGGCTGGAACCTTAGAGAAGTAGTAATACCAATGTTATTGTCTTAGAGGCTTGAACCTTAGAGAAGTAGTAATACCAATGTTATTGTCTTAGAGGCTTGAACCTTAGAGAAGTAGTAATACCAATGTTATTGTCTTAGAGGCTTGAACCTTAGAGAAGTAGTAATACCAATGTTATTGTTTTAGAGGCTGGAACCTTAGAGAAGTAGTAATACCAATGTTATTGTCTTAGAGGTTTGAACCTAAGAGAAGTAGTAATACCAATGTTATTGTCTTAGAGGCTGGAACCTTAGAGAAGTAGTAATACCAATGTTATTGTTTTAGAGGCTGGAACCTTAGAGAAGTAGTAATACCAATGTTATTGTCTTAGAGGTTTGAACCTAAGAGAAGTAGTAATACCAATGTTATTGTCTTAGAGGCTTGAACCTAAGAGAAGTAGTAATACCAATGTTATTGTCTTAGAGGTTTGAACCTAAGAGAAGTAGAAATACCAATGTTATTGTCTTAGAGGCTGGAACCTTAGAGAAGTAGTAATACCAATGTTATTGTCTTAGAGGTTTGAACCTTAGAGAAGTAGTAATACCAATGTTATTGTCTTAGAGGTTTGAACCTTAGAGAAGTAGTAATACCAATGTTATTGTCTTAGAGGTTTGAACCTAAGAGAAGTAGTAATACCAATGTTATTGTCTTAGAGGCTGGAACCTTAAAGAAGTAGTAATACCAATGTTATTGTCTTAGAGGCTGGAACCTTAGAGAAGTAGTAATACCAATGTTATTGTCTTAGAGGCTGGAACCTTAGAGAAGTAGAAATACCAATGTTATTGTCTTAGAGGTTTGAACCTTAGAGAAGTAGTAATACCAATGTTATTGTCTTAGAGGTTTGAACCTAAGAGAAGTAGTAATACCAATGTTATTGTCTTAGAGACTTGAACCTTAGAGAAGTAGAAATACCAAAGTTATTGTCTTAGAGGTTTGAACCTTAGAGAAGTAGTAATACCAATGTTATTGTCTTAGAGGCTGAAACCTTAGAGAAGTAGTAATACCAATGTTATTGTCTTAGAGACTTGAACCTTAGAGAAGTAGTAATACCAATGTTATTGTCTTAGAGGCTGGAACCTTAAAGAAGTAGTAATACCAATGTTATTGTCTTAGAGGCTTGAACCTTAGAGAAGTAGTAATACCAATGTTATTGTCTTAGAGGCTTGAACCTAAGAGAAGTAGTAATACCAATGTTATTGTCTTAGAGGCTTGAACCTTAGAGAAGTAGTAATACCAATGTTATTGTCTTAGAGGCTTGAACCTTAGAGAAGTAGTAATACCAATGTTATTGTCTTAGAGGCTTGAACCCTAGAGAAGTAGTAATACCAATGTTATTGTCTTAGAGACTTGAACCTTAGAGAAGTAGTAATACCAATGTTATTGTCTTAGAGGCTTGAACCTTAGAGAAGTAGTAATACCAATGTTATTGTCTTAGAGGTTTGAACCTTAGAGAAGTAGTAATACCAATGTTATTGTCTTAGAGGCTTGAACCTAAGAGAAGTAGTAATACCAATGTTATTGTCTTAGAGGCTTGAACCTTAGAGAAGTAGTAATACCAATGTTATTGTTTTAGAGGCTGGAACCTTAGAGAAGTAGTAATACCAATGTTATTGTCTTAGAGGCTTGAACCTTAGAGAAGTAGTAATACCAATGTTATTGTCTTAGAGGCTTGAACCTTAGAGAAGTAGTAATACCAATGTTATTGTCTTAGAGGCTTGAACCTTAGAGAAGTAGTAATACCAATGTTATTGTCTTAGAGGCTGGAACCTTAGAGAAGTAGTAATACCAATGTTATTGTCTTAGAGGCTTGAACCTAAGAGAAGTAGCAATACCAATGTTATTGTCTTAGAGGCTGGAACCTTAGAGAAGTAGTAATACCAATGTTATTGTCTTAGAGGCTGGAACCTTAGAGAAGTAGTAATACCAATGTTATTGTCTTAGAGGCTTGAACCTTAGAGAAGTAGTAATACCAATGTTATTGTCTTAGAGGCTGGAACCTTAGAGAAGTAGTAATACCAATGTTATTGTCTTAGAGGCTTGAACCTTAGAGAAGTAGTAATACCAATGTTATTGTCTTAGAGGCTTGAACCTAAGATTAACTATACCCAAAAGGAGAATATTAATGCTAACTCAAAACAATGAAAGACAAAAGTAATTACTAATTGTGGAACAAAATGAGGAAAATAAATGTGAGATGACTGTTACATGTACTATGAATTCGAGGATGGTATCAAACCACGAAATTAATAAATCAACAAATATTTGTCAGCATGTACAAAAATGTAAACATGTACCTACTAGGTATACGTAGGTACAGTAAGGATCCACAAAAATGTTCTTCTTCTTTGAACCAAGACAATTGCCCTCCACTAATCTAAATGAATTCTTGGTACAGACACATGTATGTAGGTTTCTATATAAATGTATATTTATGTATATTATGGATGGAATGTGGGAGATGAAATAATAATGTTATAGTTTAAGTTGTACTGTGCCATTCAGATTGAAGAAACAATCCTGCATGCATAGCTATATACCTGACGTTAATATAAACCAGGAGCTTTACATTAAATAATATTAATGATGGGTAATTAAGTAATATTAAACTCACCCTCTCGGGATGTCTGCCATCTACTATCACACCCATCAAAGCACTGTATGGGGCTTCATTTACTGATCTGTAAAAAATAACCTTAAGAATGTAATCATCTTAAAAAATACTAATCATCAAACTGCACATAAATGTTCACAAATTGTACAAATAAAAACAAAACAGATGAAAATATGAGATCCAATATGAACTGGACTCTGAAAAGTACAATGTATGATAAGCAAACATTCTTATATATTTTTTTTATTTAAACTAAAGATTGAAATTTTTATTAAAATAATTATTAAGCTATTGAGTACAATATTCTATCACAAGTCATTGAAGAATTTGTAATATTGACCTTTAATCCAAACAAATTTGGTGGTGTAATGGTTAGCAGGCTCACCTGTAGTGTAGTACAAAAATGTAAATGTATATTCTTGCGATAGATCCTCCATCAGGTCAAACCAAAAGCTATAAAATTAGTATTTAACTATACATGTACATGTATTTGTTGCTTCTTTATGAAGCCTCCAGAATCAGAGAGTAAGAGAAAATACTGGTCAGATAACCCTTTTTATTTTATGCTTATTTTTTGCTTGTCAGTTTGAAAAGCTAGCCTCCCTCGCTATACAGTCTGCTACAAAAGCTTGTCCCATTTTCTGGTACACTCCTACATCTGATAGGTATAAAATAAATAGGTAAAAGTGCCTCTTCTCTTTTTAACAATGGAATTACCATTTTAAATCTATGAAACAAATTAATATACAATGGGAACAATCTTAACAATATTACACATTTAAAAGAAAATAATATAAGAATAAGAATTTGTATTGTCCAATAGAGGGCCCACAAGGGACAAAGTCATTACAGTGATTCATAAACAATAACATTAAAAAATAAAAATATAAATATTGTACGTTACAATGAACAAAACTGCCCATAAAATATACTAAATACTTATACTAATAATTAAGTGCTGTCGACTATGACATTGTAATATTCTTTTGGAAAGAAATGATATGAAAAGACAATCAATTAAATATTTTGTTTATATAAATGCGGACCTTGTAGAAAATTATTTAATGAAACGATATATAACAGCTATACCAACTCAACCAAACCGTTACACAGTGCAATTACTTATCAAATGTGTGACTCAAGTCAAGTTGAGGTTGCAATTCACAAAAGTTGTTAAATGGGTCAAATCAGTATCTCTATGGTCACAATAAAAAATGTTTAAAAAAACACACCGAAAAGTGGTAAGAAATAAAAAAGAGTGGAATAATATAGAAAAAAAATTCTTGGTCATAACAAGAAACCAGAAGTTTATCTGTCATTTTTATTATGAGCAAAAAGAATAAGATTGCTTCCACTCCTAAAAAGCAATAAAAATAGAAAAAGTTTGTACTTAATTATATGTAATATTTAGCAAAATTCTTTGGATAATTTGGAGATGTTTTGACAAACTGATTGTATATTCAAATCAGAAATGTATGCTCGTTCTTGACCAATCAAGTTATTTAAATGAAGTTCAGAAATTGCACCAAAAGTGGCAAAGCTAATGCGGAAATTTTCTCCGAGCTAGCTTGGAATAATTTCCGAATCTGACAATATTTTCCAAATAAGGGTGGTAGTTTACGACCTTAATTCGGAATTCCAAATTTTTTTCCGAGGTCAATTCGGACAATTC
Source organism: Bathymodiolus brooksi (assembly GCA_963680875.1). Classification (NCBI taxonomy): domain Eukaryota; kingdom Metazoa; phylum Mollusca; class Bivalvia; order Mytilida; family Modiolidae; genus Bathymodiolus; species Bathymodiolus brooksi. The sequence continues at coordinate 4,821,597 of OY804577.1, forward strand.
CGAATTTTTTTTCCAGGTCAATTCGGAGTATTCGGACAATTCCGAATTTTTTTCAGAGCTCATTCGGAGTATTCAGACAATTCCGAACTGATTTCCGAATTATATGCAGAAATAATATGGAAATTCATCAAAATCTTTTGTTTTCTCATTCGGAAAAGTCCGAATACTCCGAACTCTATTTTCCGAGCTAATATTCGGAATCTCCTGCTACGGGTTAAGTACAATCTAAGCAATTTGTTTTTTTAATATAATACAGTTTTTATAATTTAGTTTCATTCCTGAACATTAATGGTTAGCATGCTCATCTCAAGTGCTTGTAAATTGTGGGTTAGAGTCCCAATTAGGTAAAACTAGACTATAATACGCATGCAGCATAAAGGAATACATAAGAGCAAAGCCTCAATCTTAACGATAGAGGCCATCGTGGCCATGATCATATGGTAGTTGGATTTACAACTATCTATGCAATCAGTTCCTATTACCGCTGATGTTGTGAGTTCGAATCTCGATCAGGCGAGGTGTACAACATTTTGCAATAAAGTTTGTCAGTGACTTGCGATAGGTCTGTGGTTTTCTCCAATAAAACCGACTGCCACGATATAACTGAAATATTGTTAAACACCATAAAACCAAAACAATCAATTTGACTAGTTGCTCTAAATCGACTGAATGAGGATAATATGTCCAAATGGGTCAACATGCCTACCCACAGACTTTTTTTTGTTTTTGTTTGTTTGTTTGATGGCATTCATGAGAAACACATTATTTTTAAATGATTAACAGAAATTTAGGGGGAAAAAGAGAGCTACATGCTACCCTGAGTGTCTATAGACATTCCGTTTGGTCTAACCGAAAGCCTTATGACTCTATGTCGCACCTGCTCTTAATAAACCAATGCCAATGCCCAATGCCAATGGCAATGGTAGATTAATTATGATTTTGCATATATATATCTTAACGTATCACTATCAGGTATAATTTGACATGAAAATATTTGAAACCTACTGTGAATAAGAGCTTGCAGCTTTTGGTATTGTCCTTGGGATTGTAGGAAAATAAGAACTTGTACTCATCCTCGAAAGTTGAGGAGGCATGTTACTTGAAACTTCCGCCATCATCAATAAACCACACAACAGCCGTTCATAATCTATCATGCGCACAAGAAAGTAGATTGTAATTAGAAAGGTTTGATTTTTGATTATATATGTTTGAATGGAATAATAAACTAATAATTAGTACTATTTTAGAAATTAGTTTTATTTCTTGCAATAAACTAGAGTTAAATCATTATTTTTAATTACGCGGAATAATATTCCTAGCGTTAATTTTGTAACTATGGACGCAAGCATAGTCTAAAAATAGACTTCCGGTGTAAACATTCCCACGTGTGTTTTTTAAAGGGAACAAATACAAACGCACATATTAAAAGAAATATCATCTCAGTAACACACCGAGAAAACAAAAGCAACTCTATGTAATATATGTAATAAAAGGTAATGAATATGTTTTCCGGTCACTTTAGCCATTTTTCATGGAACGTGAAGAAAATACCTTAAAATTAAATGGACGAGTCTCAGGGAAAAATCCCTTTTATTTCAATTTCACCGTAGGCATAGATAAACTAAAGAAAATAAACAAATAAAAAGTTGTTATTAGCAATCGTCAATGAATAGTTCAAAATTATATGAATCTTTTGAGGAATGTTTTAACATACGAAATAATTTTCTCAGTAAAATAACATGATCAATGGGAGATAACTCCAATAAAAAAAACAATTATTTGTTGAAAATTGATCAATTATCCAGTGGTCATATCTGAAGCTATATTTTTATATATAATATGAAACCGGCACGGCCATGAATGCTCGCGCATCTGAAAATTATCTGGCAATTTCACGCTCATCCAGTGCATCAAAAAGTGTCGAGATTTTTTGGGCCGAGATATATTGGGGGCGACTTATTTTTAGGGCCGAATCTAGTCTCATTCAATCGAGCTGTCGTTCCTTTATTGGAGTTATTGTTCCTTACGAAATCTCAAAAGTTAAGTTCCGCGTAGAAACAAAAATTCTTGTCAGTATGTCAGAAGAGATTAAATAAATTAAAAGATAAATGACTTTTATTACACACGGGTTCCGAGTTTCAGTGGTATCAGACGTACGAGAGAGGGTACGAGACTTCAGGATCACCTTTGCGCTTTATGTTAAGAAGATCTTCATTAGTTGAGTGTGTTAGTGTGTTACCCGGAAACCGGTGTTTACAAAACGTAGAATTTTTTTTTCTTCGACAATATGTTCAGCCATGTTTGTTAAAAAATCCTAAGTACACATTTTATACCATAAAGAGCTCGCTTAAGCTCGCATATGATTTGGCACAATGGGCTAAATAGCTCGTCTTTATGCTAAGCGAATCGGTGCTGTATTGTGTCAATTGTATGAGTAATGGCTCGTCTTTATGCTAAGCGAATCGGTGCTATATTGTGCCAATTGTATTGAGTTCGAATCCCGCTGAGAGAACCCCAAAATAACCAAAAATCAAACTTTAACATTATTAGTTTGAATGTTCAGTTATTTATAAAAATACATATTTTATACTGCTCGGCTTTCTTTTTTGTGTGTGGCATAGTTGCTACATGCTTGAGACGTGAAGCTATATTGTCTTCTTATATAATTAATAATAAAAAAAAAACATATCTAGACCCTTTTCAATAGTATGATGAAAGTACGAATTTGACATCGCTTGTTTGTAAAAATATTTTTGAAAATATATTCCTTTGTTATCGTATATTTTGCTCATTAACAATATTTGTTTACAACGGACTACCTACAACAACTACAGGAGCTGTTGCAAAAGAGTGTAATAATTGGGCCAAGATAGAGCAGGGTTAAATCTTGAGAAAGAAAGAAAAAAATACAAAGCAAAACAAAAAAGATATAGCACAAGATGAGAGAAATAAAAGAACTGAATGAAAAAAATGTATCCATGGAAACAATGTAAATATACATAAGTTCTGAAGACGGATCAGTATCCATTACAACAATGTAAATATACATAAGTTCTGAATGAAGACGGATCAGTATCCATTACAACAATGTAAATATACATAAGTTCTGAATGAAGACGGATCAGTATCCATTACAACAATGTAAATATACATAAGTTCTGAATGAAGACGGATCCCCACACTAAGTTACGTCTTATCATGTTTATTCTTCACATTTCTTATTTAAAACCTTTCACAAGCTGTCCTCTCGTGTGCATTATGATCAACAATAATGATCTTAAGTTTGTTAAAATCTTCACTACTGTGACCAGATGATCTTAAGTGACGACGAAGAGGAATGTTTGATAATCATTCATACGGTTGTGCTGACTCTCATACGGTTGTGCTGACTCTCCAATATTCTCCATATCACAGTGATTACACTGTAGAAAATAAATAATGTTGGCATTTTTGTAAGTGACATTCCAAGACAAGTCGTGTATCTTACCAATTGTATTGCTTTTGACATTTTGTGCACTTGTATCTGGTGGCATGTCATACTCAGCTGTATGCCCCTACCCTTGCAACGTCAAAAGTGTGAGATATTGGGCGTTGATACAATCTCAGCTTTCAACAACCGATCTTTCAAATTGCTAGGTCTTCTGTACAGAGTACTGGGGAATAGTTTGGATAGTTTGTGATGTTTTGTAATTGTATGACAATGTTCACGAAGTTGGGGTGGTATGTAAGCACAACAAGTGTCATTATATTGAATGTTTTATCTTTATAATCTAAAAGTTGACATCTATTTTTATCTTCTCATCCCAGAAAAAATATCAATATTCATATAATTAATCTTAGTGTCATAGATTCTTAAAAATATACTGGAAAACGCATGATGGTAATTCACATGATGCAGTTAGAACAGTTATTAAATGGATCAAATTCAAACAGTACAAAGAAAATAAATTTTAGAACGTAAAAAATGTGCACAGCATTTTTATGCCAGTCCCAAACCAGAAGCTGGATTTCTAAGATCATATGCAGTTGTCTTTGTTGATGTGGGATGATTTTAGGTGAGAGGCGATTGTTCATTTTGTTGATATTGATGAAATACTAACGGAATAATAGACGACGTCATAATGTATGGAGCAAATAATGAGCTGCATGTATAGGAAATATAGAAACATAAAAATCAATATATTTGGGAAGAATTAAAATGGAGTTGAATGTGTCATTGTATGTCTATTTGAAGTTTTCATTTTTCTGCAGAAGGATTCCTTTAACTTCCTGTAGATTTCATCACCATACATAATTTATCGATGTCTATAACTGAAAAGTCTTGAACCTACAGGTACGAATATATAGGGTTCGCAATTACATCTGATTTCCACTTAGAATCAATATATTTAACTGGCGTTTCCTTTTCTGTAGACATTGTTGATAATTTTGTATTGGCGAATAAATAAATAGTTTGTGAGTTTAATGCAGCATGACTGTTTACGTAGTATACTACAAAATGTACATACACATACTACAAGCTTTCATTGAAATAAAAGACTTAATACCTTGGATTGTTATAATAACTAATTTGACAAAAATGAAATATCTATTTTAAACTAGAGGAATCATAGTCAGAGTTTGTCAACCTGTTTAATGTTACAAATGTATATATATACGACACAGAGGGCAATAGAACTATTTTAAGATCGATGGCAGCAACCCTTCCCAGCTTGACAATTATTGAAAACACCTTCCAAGAAGGTCATAACTGTATTGGCCATTGTAGGATATACAGTACTGGTCATTATTAGAATAATAAACAAACCCATGGCCGTACACAAACTGTAGCACCAAGTTTCACGTAAAATACACGGCACACCTTGAAGTTTGCACTTCACGTAGATATCATTCTTAATTTAGCCATCAAAGTCGCATTAACTAAAACAATAAACACGGGTGTTATTATCTTAATAAAATGAATCTAGATTAAACAATATCAGACAAATCTGATGACCGTTCTAGATAATAGTTATAGTAACTAGCTACAATTAATTTAATGTAATTATCACATCATAATTTGCATTATAAATGCACGTGTCCGCAATGAAAGGCATTAAGTATTATTTTAACTTATTAACTTCCGTATATCAAAATAAAAGAAAGGAAAATATAAAAGAAATAAAATGAACACATTTGTATCTTAATAATCAAAAGTTACAAAGAGTAACAATCCATAATCTAAGTAATCACAACAAACGTACACAAATCCCAACACAACCAAGAACTCTAAAACGGTAACGAGTCGGTGACAAAGACAAATTCTTAGAGAAATCTTAGACATGGTTGTGAACAGGTGTAAAGAGAATAGACCACAATAACACTAAACAGTACAACAGTACAACAGTAGAAGAACTAGATTGCTTGTAACTGATGGCAGTCTAACATATTAAATAAAATAAGGGTAATAACAAAATTACCGAACTCCGAGCAATCATACAAAGGGAAAGTCAAAACTCATAAGCATATAAACAGACAAAATCAGTCAACAACCGGAAAACTGTGAAAACCGTAATGACCCTGACTTGGTACAGGCATTTCTAAAGAAATGGTGGGTTGAATCAGATTTTAAAGCGCCAAACCCCCCCCCCCCCCCTTTCATTACAGCTCAAAGTTTCCGGCTGTCACTATAACAGTATTTATAACAATACTAAAACCCACATCTTTTAGCTTATAGCAACTTCGCAATTCTTAGAGTTAAAATAAATTAGTTGCGAACATTATAAAATAAATTAATGGTCTTCCTGAGAGATCTAATATGTAGAAATAATTTATCAACCAATAGGCACTGATATGTGGGCAAGTGTAAAATGTGATACAATTTTAACTGATAGGAGGAATTATTTCACAAATAAGACTTAATCTTAACGGGACTACTGGCGACCTTGTTTATGAAATGGATATTAATATACATTTAAAATAACTAGCCTTTAAGTCTTAATCAATGAATCATAAACGGTAGCGATATTGTTGATTCAAAGACGTTAACTGTTGTACTTATTTACGTATACTGGTGTCCAAAATAATTTCCATATCAAATGATGTTTTTGACGTTTAACAGTAACACGACGAATGTCACTAGTGGAGCAGGAACTGATAACCCTTCCGAAGCACATGAATACACATCCGGTTTTTTGTGGGGTTCGTGTTTCTCAATATTTGATTTTCTGTGTAGAATCTTGTAGATCATTGTTTGTCCATTTAGACTTTTTATTTTCTAACCCTCTTCTGATTACCCCTTTGACATCTTCAAACTGTTCATACTAAGAACATTACAATTCAACCCGCCACTTCTATTGAATTGTTATTTTTAAGACGTTGTTATAAAATTTAGTCTATCTTTGTTTTGTTTGCTGTCATTTCTGACATTGTAGGCTTCTTATCTTTTTTTTTTATTTCTTTAGCATTTCGATTTTTTACAATTTCTTTTAATATCAAGATTACAATAATATTATATTAAAGACTATTTATATATAATTACCTATATTAATGTATAGTTTAACTTTTTACGATGTGTTTATAGATATGTGTCAAGTTGATATGCTTCATGTTTACTCTGTGTGGGTACTTATATACAAATCCTGGCACTTACAAGTTCATTTATTACGTTCATTCTCATATATTGGTCAGCAGTTGGATACTATCAAGTTCATAATGAATTTATAACATTTTTTTACTTACACACCCACATACTATATATTTAAAGAGGTATTAATCAGAAATATTCTGTGTTCGGTGTCGTAGATAGATTTTTAAGTTGACTAGAAAAACGACAACAAAATATTATATAATAGCTAAATATGTCATATTTTTTTAAACTAACAAGAACCAGCGATTTATGATCCCGAACAAACTCGTTGATGAATAACCAAACAGTTCACATGCTCGATATATGCGAAAAGTACACAAGAAATGGTTGTATAGCTGGTTATTACCCTAAAATGTTCCGTTGTCTTGGTACAATTGATACGAAATTGTATTAATTACCACAGAGAAATAAATAATTCTAGGACTTGTTGTTGACTTAATTCTTCAAGGGACTTGACATGGTCTTAAGTAATCATATTACAGGTTGCCAGTATTGATTCAAAGGATTTTAATGAAATTTTATATAATCATTTGACATTTACGAAATAAATAGAACAATTGGAATTATGTGAATATATACGAACATACTTGGGATGATGTCATTGCTCTGGGATGATGTACTACTATAATAGTAGCAGTAATCATGTATACTAATAAGTAGACATACTTGTGTCAATTACCATCGGAAGAAATTAAACACTAGTGTATGATCAGCAACAGTTAAATGTGAAAAAATACACAGCGATATGGGGAATGACATTTTTGATACAATTTCAAATAAGAGTGTATTCACATTTTTATCAGAATTTGACTCGGTATGGACAGGTAAGACAATCAAATTATTAGTCATAAGACAGAATTTGACTCGGTATGGACAGGTAAGACAATCAAATTATTAGTCATAAGACAGAATTTGACTCGGTATGGACAGGTAAGACAATCAAATTATTAGTCATAAGACAGAATTTGACTCGGTATGGACAGGTAAGACAATCAAATTATTAGTCATAAGACAGAATTTGACTCGGTATGGACAGGTAAGACAATCAAATTTTTAGTCATAAGACAGAATTTGACTCGGTATGGACAGGTAAGACAATCAAATTATTAGTCATAAGACAGAATTTGACTCGGTATGGACAGGTAAGACAATCAAATTATTAGTCATAAGATAAGCTTGAAGATACCAAAGGAGTAATATCACCGTGTACAAGCAAACAATAGGGGGTGGGGGGTTGTAAACCAAGGGGTGTACGTTTTCTTAGGTTGTTTTTACCAGTCGCAGAAAGAAAAGTGAGTATGAACTATAAATAAAACGTAGAAAGGGACAATGTTATATACCACGGAACTCAACAGAAAATGGGCTTTCATTTGGTATTTTTCTGGGTTCTCTGGAGCATCCTGGTTTTGCTAACACTTCGACAGTTTGCATCGATGATGGATATTTACCTAGGGGGGATTGTTCGAATATATCGATGCATAGACGCTAAATAAAGAAGTTTATGATTATGTGGGGGATTTCACTGTGAAGAATCGTCAATTATAATATAATTTGTGTTCTGTCAGATTATCACATTTGACAGAAATTGATGATAATTTCGACTCGACCCCCCAAAATGAGAAAATATGAGCAAACTGTCGAAGTGTTTACAAAACCAGGATGCTCCAGAGAACCCAGAAAAATACCAAATGAAAGCCCATTTTCTGCCGAGTTCCGTGGTATATAACATTGTCCCTTTCTACGTTTTATTTATAGTTCATACTCACTTTTCTTTCTGCGACTGGTAAAAACAACCTAAGAAAACGTACACCCCTTGGTTTACAAAACCTACAAACCCTAATGTGTGCTTGCACACGGTGAATATAATAAATACATAATTATGGAATAATTTTAGTTGAGAACTTAGAGCGAAATTTTATGAATTACTATTTTCCAATAAAGTGGTAATAAGTAGAGATTATTTGGTACATTTTAATTCGATCTATGGAAGTACACTATTTCAGATATAGACGCGTTCTTTACACTTCATTTTGGAAAATGAAAACTTGAAGAAAAAAGTACTCATTAAAAACATTACTCTGTTTAAAACTTATACTGATGGCATTCTGTTTTTAAGTTTACAAATATAAAATATTGTTGTCTACAGATACGATTTCGTTGCAAGTCTTTTCCTGTTTAAAGAAGGACTGTTGTTTAATTGATTGATTAATGTTTAGCGTGACGTGAGCAGGCATTGAGGTGGTCCGCCTATAAACGGACGTTTTAGTTGCTACATGATTGATTGATTGATTGATTGATTGATTGATTGGTGTTTAACGTCCAGCGAGCAATTTTTCAGCTATATTCAGGACGAGAACATTTAAAAATTTAAACGCCACGGGACTCGAAACAAGGAAAGGTGATGGGTAGGGACGGATAATTTTGCCAGTGCAACAGGTCTCTTATGGACCACTCATCATGAGCATAATGCTCATAATGAGCTGTTACACTGGATTCTTTAACGTGCGGAGAGGGTGGCAATCTCTGAACACGGGACCTCGGTTTTATTTACGTCTCATCCGCAGGACGGGTTGGTTTTGAATTTTTACATCCCGCACAACCGACGGACGCCCCTTCAAGCCGAAGAAGCTCTCGGTCCCATTTCTATACCCCGGGGTTCCCGCGGGGTTTAGTTGCTACAAGTAAAATGGGATGACGTCGCGTACGGTATTGGTGCTATAAAGCGTAACGTCAAAAACGTCGCAGTTTTTTTTTCAGATATTACGTCGAAAACACTAAAATTACGCCAAGTACCCGTTTGGACAATTTGTTAAGAAACCGCAAATAAGCTGCATATATGAGATTTTTCTGTGACATTCAACCATTTTTGGTATAGAAAAATACTTTGAAAAGCACATCGTAAATATCTCTGTAAGAAATTTTCAACCTTGTTCAGTAAAAAAATATATGGCATGGAATACAAGGAGACGACGCTTGAAATGGTCGCGTAACAATGTGGGACATTTTCATTAGAATTCGTGAAACCGTTAAATTTTGAACAGAATCATCTTGATTTCCCCGATTTTTCGATTTTTCAGTTCTATATTGCATACACATTGTGAATATTTACTTTTGTTCTGTTGTGATATATAGAAATTATATTTTGTGAGTAGTTTACCATTACTCTACAACAAAATTTTCCGATGAATTGCAGCGTATACATCTCAAACCTCATCTGGAAGGTGGCTATCTTGAATGGGAATCAAGCGTAACGTCATAATCCCACGCGTATAAGTAATTGGCGGACTTTTCCGTCGTTGCTTGCGAAACAAGAGAAAATTTTGGGCAATTCGTTTTTTTATTAGGCAATTTTACTCAGTTTATGTGCAACAATTTAGTTACGCGTCTACAGTGATTTTCAACAATTTTTCCTTAATATTATGCCAAAATTCATTTGAATTTTAAGCATAAGATTGTTAATGTTTGCAAAATTTTGAAGCTTTTGATATATAATAGGTCTAACTTCAATAAAAATTAAAAGTCTCATAGATATTTTAAAATGAATTAGCGCAGTATCCCCAATACCGTGCGCACCGTCGATACAGTTGATACAGTCGAAATAATTTGCCTTGTAACAGGACATCTACGACAATTTTTTACAAAATATTGCACATTATAGGATCTGCAAATACCATTAGGAACTTATTTAAGACGAGCTATGCATTAAAGGCGTCCCAAACAACAAGTGTACGACCCTTTCGGGTAGGTTGTACCGAACTGTGGAGAAACAAAGTCATATTTGGATAAGTTGTACCGAACTGTGGAGAAACAAAGTCATATTCGGGTAGGTTGTACCGAACTGTGGAGAAACAAAGTCATATTCGGGTAGGTTGTACCGAACTGTGGAGAAACAAAGTCATATTCGGGTAGGTTGTACCGAACTGTGGAGAAACAAAGTCATATTTTACGTCCTAGATTCGGAGAGTATAGGGAATATCTAATAAACCTACATTTAACCAAAACCTGATAGAAGAATTAATTAGCGACAAATTAAGGAAAGCTCACTTTATTATTAGCCTAGAAGAGATACGGATGAAATGACAACATACCTTTTCTAGTTTTAAAAGGCTTAAACTATTGAACACAATAAATTTAGAAACTTATGTAAACAAACAGGAATCTGGGTTTATTTGGAATATGATATGTTTCACGGATCAAATTTATTCAAATTATCAATAATTTATAGAACAAAACAAATAAATGGTTACTCTTCTCAAACGCAAGAGGTATTTGATCTACACATATCACCATTGAAATAAGGATGAGTTAATTTCAACTCAAGATAAGGATCTATATAAATGCAATACATAATTATACAAGAGCTTCATAATACAGAGGCAAATACAATGTATAAATAATACGAACAAAAAATACTACATCGTCGTTACAATCACAAAGTGACTGAATGAAAACCTAGAAATCATCATCAAATACAATGTATAAATAATACGAACAAAAATACTACATCGTCGTTACAATCACAAAGTGACTGAATGAAAGCCTATAGATATCATCATCAAATACAATGTATAAATAATACGAACAAAAATACTACATCGTCGTTACAATCACAAAGTGACTGAATGAAAACCTAGAAATCATCATCAAATACAATGTATAAATAATACGAACAAAAATACTACATCGTCGTTACAATCACAAAGTGACTGAATGAAAGCCTATAGATATCATCATCAAATACAATGTATAAATAATACGAACAAAAATACTACATCGTCGTTACAATCACAAAGTGACTGAATGAAAACCTAGAAATCATCATCAAATACAATGTATAAATAATACGAACAAAAATACTACATCGTCGTTACAATCACAAAGTGACTGAATGAAAACCTAGAAATCATCATCAAATACACAGCAGTACATTTATCAGAGCTTTAAATCATAAATACAAAAACACAATAGTGTGCTGGCACCAAACACGTGACCATCATATCTATTGTTTGCGCAATATCATCATCTCGTCCAAATCTGTGGTTACTAAGTCGACAATCTTATAGTAGGCGGTATAATAAAATAATACAATGTTGGATATATTTTGTCTAAAATATACTCTGTTTAGTTACGACAGTAGGAACACGACGATATTCCATCATTGAAACAACGTTGATACACCGTCGTGGCGTTTTATCAACGTCGAGATGGCGTTGTGTGTTTGCTAGGTACCGTGTAATAAAAAAATACTTGGGTTAAATCTCAACAAAACAGAAATCAATACAAACAATTAAAAAAAAACGGAAGATTAGATACCGGTTATAGATATTCTAAACATGAAAATATGAATATGAACACGCGCATAAAGGATCTTTTGTTCCATACAGGAAATCCATCATATTAGATGCAGACACTGAAGTAGTCTCGGTACAGAAATTAAATTAAGCTCAATACACACATGGAAAAATTTTACTTGAAACATTACGGGAATAAATATTGCAGAATCTACCTTTTTTATAGTCAACATTGTATTCAATCTAATTTTAATTAAATTGCATTTTATTTCATAAATATGCATTTAATAGATACAATACAAAATAAAATAAAATAATTGAAAAATTACTCTAGATAACGATATGGAGGCAAACAAAGAAAAAGGAACATGTCCTCAGATCTTTTAATGATAGATATATTATTTGGGGATGCAAAAGTCATGGTTCAGTGACCACGTGGGTCATATGAATCAATGCTGAGGTGACATACACGGACTTCTGGGAATTGAATCCGAAATGGATTTCATCGCATTACTCTTTCATAGATAGTTTTCATTGTAGATTCGTGTTGAAGATCTTATGGTTAAAGCTTTTGTTCGATATAGAGGTGATATACGTTTAATTGTACACATATTTTATTTATTTGATTACAGGACAAACGGTGTTAGAGGTAACAGTTTTAACCATAATCATGATAGCTGCATTTACAGGAAATATTATGGTAAATACTGTTAATAGCATATACAAAATACGGTGTTCCTAGATTGGTGCTCCTTCCAAAATGTGTTTCAATGCTTGTCAGAAATCCAATATAATTTTTATTTGATTTTATTGAATATTAAATAGTCCAACTTCTATATTTTCAATTTTTGTGTTAGAGTTATCTCTCTTTAAAGCTTTATAAAAACAAAGACTTATAACTTTGTTTTGCAATAAGGGCATGAGGCTGCAAAGCAGCATATCTTGGACGAGTTCTTAGATTGAAGAAACTAAAGAAGTGATTTTGGTGATTTAGTGTTATTTGTGCGATAAGAAAAGTTTTGAAGATACCAAAGCGGTAATCAGAAGCCGTAAAACGGAGGACATAGAATACAATGGCCAAAAGAAAAAGGACAAAAGGACAAAGAATGATCTACAAAACCCTACAGAGAAAACTAAAGACTGAACAACATGAACCCCACAAAAACAGGGAGTGAACTCACGTGGTCCGGAAGGGTTAGCAGTTCCTGTCCCACAAGTGGCATTCGTCGTGTTACTATTAAACGACACGAAGATCTTTGCAAATAATGCATCATGTGAGAAGATAGTGATTCAAGGAAGGGATACAGGCAATGGGCTACTACTAGCTATCACTCCTGGCAAACTGTTGCCTATTACATGTGTTGCCAGTTATCTTTTACATACCAGGTTGTGGTGGTACTTTCCAAACTAGAGGCATCAATTTGCATTCCGTTGAAAGAAGAGAAACTAGGTCCTATTTTCAATACAAAGTGGTCGTTAAAACATAAAAGTTTGATTGAACTCTAATTATTTTCACTGATGGTCATTTTGAGTGAACACAAGAAAAATATCAATTATCGAATTTAGAACAAAAACAACTCTTTTCAGTCTGTTTTTCTTAGAGATGTGTGATTTCGTAATCTTTTTTATTTTGAATTTGACAGGTAATTGTAGCCGTGTTTAGACGTCCGAAGATGAGGAAAGTGACAAACTATTTCATTTCAAACTTGGCAGTGGCAGATTTACTCTTTGCATCTTGGATACCGTTCATAGCAACAACAAGGGTCACACATCATTGGATCTTTGGCAATGCAATATGTAAACTGGTAACCTACGTACAGTTTTTGTCTGGTATCAGTTCAATTTTAACAATGATGGTGATCAGTATTGAAAGGTACACATGTGTTATGTACTCTCCCCACAGGAAGATGTCAGGTAGAATATCAGTGCTCTGTATAACACTGATATGGATATTAGCTGCATGTTTTCCTATTCCTGTTGCTCTTGGACAGTCAGATATGACATTATTAGTTAAAGGTGTTACATACAGATTTTGTGGGGTAAAATGGCCGGACGGATTCCACATAGTTGCGTACTTAACCTCAATGGGAGTATTATTTTTTCTAATCCCTCTTATTGTGATAACATGTAATTATTATAGAATTTATAGCTTGGTGAGAAGATCGTCGAACTCTACATGTACACAAAGAAGTGAATCGTCCTCTAGAAAACAGATGCGTTTAGTTAAAATGTTTGCTGCAATTGTCTGTATTTTTGTTGTAATGTGGCTTCCATTTTTTGTTTTGAGTTTTCTAGCAGTTAACTATAATCAGATAACATCCAGTCAATTTACACTCACTATAATAATAGCATTACTGAACACTTGCCAAAATCCTGTCATATACGGCTACTTCAATTTGAAATTTAGAAAAGAATTCAAAGACATGTGTAAATGTTGCTTTAAAGAGCCATGTACTAATAGTAGAAAATTAACATACACTGTTCAAACAGGCCTTGATCCGACACTCTCTATTCAAGGAACAAGTCAAACATAACAGAAGATAAATGCAATGCATATGTGTGTCACATAATGAAGTCACTCTCACATAAGAAAATGCATACTTCTTGTTTTATGTCAAAGTAGCCATGATAGCTTATTATTACAATAGGATTAAATTTTTTGTTTATTATCCAATAGACTTATATATACTGGGTGAATTTGGATTCGTCTATCATTTTAAGCATTTTATTTTCTGTTCGTTGTGTAAATTCGGACAGAAGTGCAATGACTCATTGGATATTTTGAAGAGATATTTTGCTTTCTTTGTAGCAGGATACAAATTAAGATAATATACCAAATATTCAATCTACTGCTGTGATGTTTCTGTTACGATGTAATGCTATAGTGAATAGTAACAGTATCATATTAATATTTGACAAATAAGTTTGATGATACCAAAGGAGTTAACAGAAGCCATATATCGAAGGACAGACAATACCATAGATTAAAGGAAACACAGAAAACATGTCTACAAAACCATATACAGAAAGCTAAAGGTAGAGTAACACCACAACCGCTGAAAAACGGGGCTGAACTCAAGTATTGTTTACTCCAATAGTGACGCCCTTTGTTTTACTCGTTAAATTCGTTCAGGTTTACAATCTTTCTTTATTCGTTCTAAATAGAATAAATATTAGATATTTACTGGATTTGTTGTCGACGATACACTAACCACCTCCGTATTGATTCATATCAGTGTAGCATTTCAACACACCTATCATTGATAAGCCCAAGACCTTTGTAAGTTCATATTGACCATTGTTAGTCATTTTCTCTTTTAGTCATTCTATTGTCTGGCTTTTCTCTTTTAGTCATTGTATTGTCTGGCTTTTCTCTTTTAGTCATTCTATTGTCTGGCTTTTCTCTTTTAGTCATTCTATTGTCTGGCTTTTCTCTTTTAGTCATTCTATTGTCTGGCTTTTCTCTTTTAGTCATTCTATTGTCTGGCTTTTCTCTTTTAGTCATTCTATTGTCTGGCTTTTCTCTTTTAGTCATTGTATTGTCTGGCCTTCGAGCTATGTCTTCTGAACCCATTGGTTTTCTTTAAGTCACTGCATTGTCTGGCCTTCGAGCTATGTCTTCTGATTACTCATTGGGTTTCTTTTAGTCACTGTATTGTCTGGCCTTCGAGCTATGTCTTCTGAACCCATTGGGTTTCTTTAAGTCACTGTATTGTCTGGCCTTCGAGCTATGTCTTCTGATTACCCATTGGGTTTCTTTAAGTCACTGTATTGTCTGGCCTTCGAGTTATGTCTTCTGAACCCATTGGGTTTCTTTAGGTCACTGTATTGTCTGGCCTTCGAGCTATATCTTCTGATTACCCATTGGGTTTCTTCTAGTCACTGTATTGTCTGGCCTTCGAGCTATGTCTTCTGATTACCCATTGGGTTTCTTTAAGTCACTGTATTGTCTGGCCTTCGAGTTATGTCTTCTGAACCCATTGGGTTTCTTTAGGTCACTGTATTGTCTGGTCTTCGAGCTATATCTTCTGATTACCCATTGGGTTTCTTCTAGTCACTGTATTGTCTGGCCTTCGAGCTATGTCTTCTGATTACCCATTGGGTTTCTTTTAGTCACTGTATTGTCTGGCCTTCGAGCTATGTCTTCTGAACCCATTGGGTTTCTTTAGGTCACTGTATTGTCTGGCCTTCGAGCTATGTCTTCTGATTACCCATTGGGTTTCTTTTAGTCACTGTATTGTCTGGCCTTCGAGCTATGTCTTCTGATTACCCATTGGGATTCTTTTAGTCACTGTATTGTCTGGCCTTCGAGCTATGTCTTCTGATTACCCATTGGGTTTCTTTAAGTAACTGTATTGTCTGGCCTTCGAGCTATGTCTTCTGAACCCATTGGGTTTCTTTAGGTCACTGTATTTTCTGGCCTTCGAGCTATGTCTTCTGAACCCATTGGGTTTCTTTAAGTCACTGTATTTTCTGGCCTTCGAGCTATGTCTTCTGATTACCCATTGGGTTTCTTTTAGTCACTGTATTGTCTGGCCTTCGAGCTATGTCTTCTGATTACCCATTGGGTTTCTTTAAGTAACTGTATTGTCTGGCCTTCGAGCTATGTCTTCTGAACCCATTGGGTTTCTTTAGGTCACTGTATTTTCTGGCCTTCGAGTTATGTCTTCTGAACCCATTGGGTTTCTTTAAGTCACTGTATTTTCTGGCCTTCGAGCTATGTCTTCTGAACCCATTGGGTTTCTTTAGGTCACTGTATTGTCTGGCTTTCGAGCTATGTCTTCTGAACCCATTGGGTTTCTTTAAGTCACTGTATTGTCTGGCCTTCGAGCTATGTCTTCTGAACCCATTGGGTTTCTTTAAGTCACTGTATTGTCTGGCTTTCGAGCTATGTCTTCTGAACCCATTGGGTTTCTTTAGATCACTGTATTGTCTGGCTTTCGAGCTATGTCTTCTGAACCCATTGGGTTTCTTTAGGTCACTGTATTGTCTGGCCTTCGAGCTATATCTTCTGATTACCCATTGGGTTTCTTCTAGTCACTGTATTGTCTGGCCTTCGAGCTATGTCTTCTGATTACCCATTGGGTTTCTTTAAGTCACTGTATTGTCTGGCCTTCGAGTTATGTCTTCTGAACCCATTGGGTTTCTTTAGGTCACTGTATTGTCTGGCCTTCGAGCTATATCTTCTGATTACCCATTGGGTTTCTTCTAGTCACTGTATTGTCTGGCCTTCGAGCTATGTCTTCTGATTACCCATTGGGTTTCTTTTAGTCACTGTATTGTCTGGCCTTCGAGCTATGTCTTCTGAACCCATTGGGTTTCTTTAGGTCACTGTATTGTCTGGCCTTCGAGCTATGTCTTCTGATTACCCATTGGGTTTCTTTTAGTCACTGTATTGTCTGGCCTTCGAGCTATGTCTTCTGATTACCCATTGGGATTCTTTTAGTCACTGTATTGTCTGGCCTTCGAGCTATGTCTTCTGATTACCCATTGGGTTTCTTTAAGTAACTGTATTGTCTGGCCTTCGAGCTATGTCTTCTGAACCCATTGGGTTTCTTTAGGTCACTGTATTTTCTGGCCTTCGAGCTATGTCTTCTGAACCCATTGGGTTTCTTTAAGTCACTGTATTTTCTGGCCTTCGAGCTATGTCTTCTGATTACCCATTGGGTTTCTTTTAGTCACTGTATTGTCTGGCCTTCGAGCTATGTCTTCTGATTACCCATTGGGTTTCTTTAAGTAACTGTATTGTCTGGCCTTCGAGCTATGTCTTCTGAACCCATTGGGTTTCTTTAGGTCACTGTATTTTCTGGCCTTCGAGTTATGTCTTCTGAACCCATTGGGTTTCTTTAAGTCACTGTATTTTCTGGCCTTCGAGCTATGTCTTCTGAACCCATTGGGTTTCTTTAGGTCACTGTATTGTCTGGCTTTCGAGCTATGTCTTCTGAACCCATTGGGTTTCTTTAAGTCACTGTATTGTCTGGCCTTCGAGCTATGTCTTCTGAACCCATTGGGTTTCTTTAAGTCACTGTATTGTCTGGCTTTCGAGCTATGTCTTCTGAACCCATTGGGTTTCTTTAGATCACTGTATTGTCTGGCTTTCGAGCTATGTCTTCTGAACCCATTGGGTTTCTTTAGGTCACTGTATTGTCTGGCCTTCGAGCTATGTCTTCTGAACCCATTGGGTTTCTTTTAGATCACTGTATTTTCTGGCCTTCGAGCTATGTCTTCTGATTACCCATTGGGTTTCTTTAAGTCACTGTATTGTCTGGTTTCGAGTTATGTCTTCTGAACCCACTGGGTTTCTTTTAGATCACTGTATTGTCTGGCCTTCGAGCTATGTCTTCTGAACCCATTGGGTTTCCTTTAGATCACTGTGTTGTCTGGCCTTCGAGCTATGTCTTCTGAGTACCCATTGGGTTTCTTTAGGTCACTGTATTGTCTGGCCTTCGAGCTATGTCTTCTGAACCCATTGGGTTTCTTTTAGATCACTGTATTGTCTGGCCTTCGAGCTATGTCTTCTGAACCCATTGGGTTTCTTTTAGTCATTGTATTGTCTAACCTTCGAGTTATGTCTTCTGAACCCACTGGGTTTCTTTAAGTCACTGTATTGTCTGGCTTTCGAGCTATGTCTTCTGAACCCATTGGGTTTCTTTAGATCACTGTATTGTCTGGCTTTCGAGCTATGTCTTCTGAACCCATTGGGTTTCTTTAGGTCACTGTATTGTCTGGCCTTCGAGCTATGTCTTCTGAACCCATTGGGTTTCTTTTAGATCACTGTATTGTCTGGCCTTCGAGCTATGTCTTCTGATTACCCATTGGGTTTCTTTAAGTCACTGTATTGTCTGGTTTCGATTTTCTTTTCAGACATCAAACATCTAATTTCGATTGACTTTTTTCTTGCTATAATGTCTGAAGAACATTAACATAGAGTTAAATTTTGCATAGTCCGTTTGACTTCAATAAATCTCCAGAAAAAATTTCTTAATAATCCAGTTTTCAAACCAACATTATTTTTTTTTCTAGATGTATATTAATATATGATATATATGAACTCTGACAATTAATTAAAAAAAAATTGGTTCATTATTAAAAAAGTTAGCCATTATGTCTCTGTGTTAATTATTTTTTCTGAAGTGTAAAAATCTGCATGGAGTGAGTACAAATAGTGCAAGAGCCCAACCATCAAACCAAAATAACAGACATGTGCATTCAATGTATATTTCATTGTACCATGTGACATAGGACATTTAAATATTAAAAGGCAACGCATCAACTGACCATTAAGGTGGTGATAGTCAATTGTTATTGATGTCCTTTAATATTTAAATGTCCTATGTCACATGGTACAGTCTGTTATTTGTACTCACTCCATCCAGATTTTTACATTTCAGAAAATATAATTAACGTAGAGACCTACAATGTAATGGATAATTTTTTTAATAATGGACCAGAAAAAAAAGATTTGAAAACTGGATTTAAAAAAATAATAATCTGGAGTTAATAGAAGTCAAACAGATTATATTTGTCGGTACTGCTCCAGAAGCAATAATTGTGATCTTAATTTATGTATGATATTGAAATATTATTATACAAGTGATACCGGTGACAAGATACTGAATCGTATTGGTTTTGTATTATATAATCGGCAGGTGTCTAGACCAACAAGACATAATAATCTAAATCTACATTTTTGTATATTTCAAATGTATAAGACTAGATCGACCTGTTTTTTTTAGAAACAAATAGTGCTGTACAATATGATTAGAGTAGACTTCTTGCTTGCTTAAACTGTATTATGTTTATACTTCTACTTCCGAATTACCGCCTTCAGTTATGGTGTTTAACGCCACTTTCAACAATATTTCAGTTACTTTGTGGCGGTCAGTTTTATTGGTGGAGAAAACCACCGACCTGTCACTAACAAACTGTATCACATACTGTTGTATCGGAGTACATCTCGCCATGAGCGGATTCAAACTCACAACTTAAGATTGCATAGGTTGTTGTAAATCCAACTACCATACGATCACGACGAAAACGGCTCCTCTCCTCCTTCAACAAAATGAAAATCATGTCATTGAAATTGCGTTGATGTACTATCAAATACAATGTAGATATATTTAATATATTTAAAATTCTAACATTATATATATACGTCTGAAAATTAAACCAAACAGTGTTAGAATTAGATTTTAGAGCTGTCAAATATTTGTTCTTCCCTCGACGGGATTTGAACCCACACCATTGATACACTGCAGCACCATTCGCTTAGCCTACGTAAGGCTAAGCGAATGGTGCTGCAGTGTATCAATGGTGTGAGGCTAAGCGAATGGTGCTGCAGTGTATCAATGGTGTGGATTCAAATCACGTCGAGGGAAGAACAAAAATTTGACAGCTCTAAAATCTAATTCTAACACTGTTTGGTTTAATTTTCAGACGTATATATATATATTATCTAATTAATTTGATTTTTGGATAAATCTATTTACACATGATGAACATGTTTTATAAGCTATATAATTATCCTAAAAAGTAATAATTTGTTTGGAGGTATGTACACGTATGTATTCATGATTTAGTTTATTGTGTAATTACAAATATCTATGACGTTATTGGGTCTTATGTATACACTAATATGCACTGTACTATATAACTTTATTGCTATTTATACGAGTTAAACAATATCCTAATTTTGAATATCTCTTAATTGGTGAACAGCCATTTGATTTATAATGTTGTGATATTACATGTAAAGCGTTCAATATAATTGAGGTGGACCACAAAACCTGGAGTGAACATTTCTACGCTTATCTCCCCTTTTACAATATTGATATGAATTTGTTACACCTACTAGATTTACATTTGTGTTTTTTTAAATTATACTCTTTCCTTATGCTATAAGACTACCCCAAAAATGTATTCGCTTTGCTTCTTCGTGTCTTCATGATGCTGTTACTTGTGTGCGAACGCATACCTATGACGTTATTGGGATTTGCAGATACGTTTATCACATAGTATAGTATTGTTTTTTTTAGTTTGTTTTTCTATTTCTGTGTGTTATTTATGTTATTAAACCATATTTAAATTTGAAGATGTTTCAAGTCGTCACCAAACATTTTATTTTTGTATGTTGTGATAAATGTTTTTTTTTTATGTCGTGTCAGTAGATAGTATCGGGTTAACATGGAGCTGTGGAGTTTGCCGTTTTTAACGTCGTTGGTGTGATTATTTTTCGTTCCTACTGGAATAATTACAGTCAATCAACTGTCCCATTTTCAGTCTAGCTTTACACTTTTTTTAAATAAATGTTAGAGAAGCCGAATAGACAAACCTAAGACAATGGCAACATTGGACACACAAGACCCAGGACGAAGACAAACCAAATACAATGGCAACATTGGACACACAAGACACAGGACGAAGACAAACCAAAGACAATGGTAACATTGGACACACAAGACCCAGGACGAAGACAAACCAAAGACAATGGCAACATTGGACACACAAGACCCAGGACGAAGACAAACCACAGACAATGGCAATATTGGACACACAAGACCCAGGACGAAGACAAACCAAAGACAATGGCAACATTGGACACACAAGAACCAGGACGAAGACAAACCAAAGACAATGGCAACATTGGACACACAAGACCCAGGACGAAGACAAACCACAGACAATGGCAATATTGGACACACAAGACCCAGGACGAAGACAAACCAAAGACAATGGCAACATTGGACACACAAGACCCAGGACGAAGACAAACCAAAGACAATGGTAACATTGGACACACAAGACCGAGGACAAAGACAAACCAAAGACAATGGCAACATTGGACACACAAGACCCAGGACGAAGACAAACCAAAGACAATGGCAACATTGGACACACAAGACCCAGCACGAAGACAAACCAAAGACAATGGCAACATTGGACACACAAGACCCAGGACGAAGACAAACCAAATACAATGGCAACATTGGACACACAAGACCCAGGACGAAGACAAACCAAAGACAATGGCAACATTGGACACACAAGACCCAGGACGAAGACAAACCAAAGACAATGGCAACATTGGACACGCAAGACCCAGGACGAAGACAAACCAATGACAATGGCAACATTGGACACGCAAGACCCAGGACGAAGACAAACCAAAGACAATGGCAACATTGGACACACAAGACCCAGGACGAAGACAAACCAAAGACAATGGCAACATTGGACACACAAGATCCAGGACGAAGACAAACCAAAGACAATGGCAACATTGGACACACAAGACCCAGGACGAAGACAAACCAAAGACAATGGCAACATTGGACACACAAGACCCAGGACGAAGACAAACCAATGACAATGGCAACATTGGATACACAAGACCCAGGACGAAGACAAACCAAAGACAATGGCAACATTGGACACACAAGACCCAGGACGAAGACAAACCAAAGACAATGGCAACATTGGACACACAAGACCCAGGACGAAGACAAACCAAAGACAATGGCAACATTGGACACACAAGACCCAGGACGAAGACAAACCAAAGACAATGGCAACATTGGACACACAAGACCCAGGACGAAGACAAACCAAAGACAATGGCAACATTGGACACACAAGACACAGGACAAAGACAAACCAAAGATAATGGCAACATTGGACACACAATACACAGGGCGAAGACAAACCAAAGACAATGGCAACATTGGACACACAAGACCCAGGACGAAGACAAACCAAAGACAATGGCAACATTGGACACACAAGACCCAGGACGAGGACAAACCAAAGACAATGGCAACATTGGACACACAAGACCCAGGATGAAGACAAACCAAAGACAATGGTAACATTGGACACAAAAGACCCAGGACGATGACAAACCAAAGACAATGGCAACATTGGACACACAAGACCCAGGACGAAGACAAACCAAAGACAATGGCAACATTGGACACACAAGACACAGGACGAAGAAAAACCAAAGATAATGGCAACATTGGACACACAAGACACAGGGCGAAGACAAACCAAAGACAATGGCAACATTGGACACACAAGACCCAGGACGAAGACAAACCAAAGACAATGGCAACATTGGACACACAAGACCCAGGACGAGGACAAACCAAAGACAATGGCAACATTGGACACACAAGACCCAGGACGAAGACAAACCAAAGACAATGGTAACATTGGACACACAAGACCCAGGACGAAGACAAACTAAAGACAATGGCAACATTGGACACACAAGACCCAGGACGAAGACAAACCAAAGACAATGGCAACATTGGACACACAAGACCCAGGACGAAGACAAACCAAAGACAATGGCAACATTGGACACACAAGACCCAGGACGAAGACAAGCCAAAGACAATGGCAACATTGGACAAACAAGACCCAGGACGAAGACAAACCAAAGACAATGGCAACATTGGACACACAAGACACAGGACGAAGACAAACCAAAGATAATGGCAACATTGGACACACAAGACCCAGGGCGAAGACAAACCAAAGACAATGGCAACATTGGGTACACAAGACTCAGGACGAAGACAAACCAAGACAATGGCAACATTGGACACACAAGACCCGGGACGAAGACAAACCAAATACAATGGCAACATTGGACACACAAGACCCAGGACGAAGACAAACCAAAGACAATGGCAACATTGGACACACAAGATCCAGGACGAAGACAAACCAGAGACAATTGCAACATTGGACACACAAGACCCAGGACGAAGACAAACCAAAGACAATGGCAACATTGGACACACAAGACCCAGGACGAAGACAAACCAATGACAATGGCAACATTGGACACACAAGACCCAGGACGAAAACAAACCAAATACAATGGCAACATTGGACACACAAGACCCAGGACGAAGACAAACCAATGACAATGGCAACATTGGACACACAAGACACAGGACGAAGACAAACCAATGACAATGGCAACATTGGACAAACAAGACCCAGGACGAAGACAAACCAAAGACAATGGCAACATTGGACACACAAGACACAGGACGAAGACAAACCAAAGATAATGGCAACATTGGACACACAAGACCCAGGGCGAAGACAAACCAAAGACAATGGCAACATTGGGTACACAAGACCCAGGACGAAGACAAACCAAGACAATGGCAACATTGGACACACAAGACCCGGGACGAAGACAAACCAAATACAATGGCAACATTGGACACACAAGACCCAGGACGAAGACAAACCAAAGACAATGGCAACATTGGACACACAAGACCCAGGACGAAGACAAACCAAAGACAATGGCAACATTGGACACACAAGACCCAGGACGAAGACAAACCAAAGACAATGGCAACATTGGACACACAAGACCCAGGACGAAGACAAACCAAAGACAATGGCAACATTGGACACACAAGACCCAGGACGAAGACAAACCAATGACAATTGCAACATTGGACACACAAGACCCAGGACGACGACAAACCAAATACAATGGCAACATTGGACACACAAGACCCAGGACGAAGACAAACCAAAGACAATGGCAACATTGGACACACAAGACACAGGACGAAGACAAACCAAAGACAATGGCAACATTGGACACACAAGACACAGGACGAAGACAAACCAAAGACAATGGCAACATTGGGTACACAAGACCCAGGACGAAGAAAAACCAAATACAATGGCAACATTGGACACACAAGACCCAGGACGAAGAAAAACCAAAGACAATGGCAACATTGGACACACAAGACCCAGGACGAAGACAAACCAAAGACAATGGCAACATTGGACACACAAGACCCAGGACGAAGACAAACCAATGACAATGGCAACATTGGACACACAAGACCCAGGACGAAGACAAACCAAAGACAATGGCAACATTGGACACACAAGACCCAGGACGAAGACAAACCAAAGACAATGGCAACATTGGACACACAAGACCCAGGACGAAGACAAACGAAAGACAATGGCAACATTGGACACACAAGACCCAGGACGAAGACAAACCAAAGACAATGGCAACATTGGACACACAAGACCCAGGACGAAGACAAACCAAAGACAATGGCAACATTGGACACACAAGACCCAGGACGAAGACAAACCAAAGACAATGGCAACATTGGACACACAAGACCCAGGACGAAGACAAACAAAAGACAATGGCAACATTGGACACACAAGACCCAGGACGAAGACAAACCAAAGACAATGGCAACATTGGACACACAAGACCCAGGACGAAGACAAACCAAAGACAATGGCAACATTGGACACACAAGAACCAGGACGAAGACAAACCAAAGACAATGGCAACATTGGACACACAAGACCCAGGACGAAGACAAACCAAAGACAATGGCAACATTGTACACACAAGACCCAGGACAAAGACAAACCAAAGACAATGGCAACATTGGACACACAAGACCCAGGACGAAGACAAACCAAAGACAATGGCAACATTGGACACACAAGACCCAGGACGAAGACAAACCAAAGATAATGGCAACATTGGACACACAAGACACAGGGCGAAGACAAACCAAAGACAATGGCAACATTGGGTACACAAGACCAAGGACGAAGACAAACCAAAGACAATGGCAACATTGGACACACAAGACCCAGGACGACGACAAACCAAATACAATGGCAACATTGGACACACAAGACCCAGGACGAAGACAAACCAAAGACAATGGCAACATTGGACACACAAGACCCAGGACGAAGACAAACCAAAGACAATGGCAACATTGGACACACAAGACCCAGGACGAAGACAAACCAAAGACAATGGCACCATTGGACACACAAGACCCAGGACGAAGACAAACCAAAGACAATGGCAACATTGGACACACAAGACACAGGACGAAGACAAACCAAAGACAATGGCAACATTGGACACACAAGACACAGGACGAAGACAAACCAAAGACAATGGCAACATTGGGTACACAAGACCCAGGACGAAGAAAAACCAAATACAATGGCAACATTGGACACACAAGACCCAGGACGAAGACAAACCAAAGACAATGGCAACATTGGACACACAAGACCCAAGACGAAGACAAACCAAAGACAATGGCAACATTGGACACACAAGACCCAGGACGAAGACAAACCAAAGACAATGGCAACATTGGACACACAAGACCCAGGACGAAGACAAACCAAAGACAATGGCAACATTGGACACACAAGACCCAGGACGAAGACAAACCAAAGACAATGGCAACATTGGGTACACAAGACCCAGGACGAAGAAAAACCAAATACAATGGCAACATTGGACACACAAGACCCAGGACGAAGAAAAACCAAAGACAATGGCAACATTGGACACACAAGACCCAGGACGAAGACAAACCAAAGACAATGGCAACATTGGACACACAAGACCCAGGACGAAGACAAACCAATGACAATGGCAACATTGGACACACAAGACCCAGGACGAAGACAAACCAAAGACAATGGCAACATTGGACACACAAGACCCAGGACGAAGACAAACCAAAGACAATGGCAACATTGGACACACAAGACCCAGGACGAAGACAAACGAAAGACAATGGCAACATTGGACACACAAGACCCAGGACGAAGACAAACCAAAGACAATGGCAACATTGGACACACAAGACCCAGGACGAAGACAAACCAAAGACAATGGCAACATTGGACACACAAGACCCAGGACGAAGACAAACCAAAGACAATGGCAACATTGGACACACAAGACCCAGGACGAAGACAAACAAAAGACAATGGCAACATTGGACACACAAGACACAGGACGAAGACAAACCAAAGACAATGGCAACATTGGACACACAAGACCCAGGACGAAGACAAACCAAAGACAATGGCAACATTGGACACACAAGAACCAGGACGAAGACAAACCAAAGACAATGGCAACATTGGACACACAAGACCCAGGACGAAGACAAACCAAAGACAATGGCAACATTGTACACACAAGACCCAGGACAAAGACAAACCAAAGACAATGGCAACATTGGACACACAAGACCCAGGACGAAGACAAACCAAAGACAATGGCAACATTGGACACACAAGACCCAGGACGAAGACAAACCAAAGATAATGGCAACATTGGACACACAAGACACAGGGCGAAGACAAACCAAAGACAATGGCAACATTGGGTACACAAGACCAAGGACGAAGACAAACCAAAGACAATGGCAACATTGGACACACAAGACCCAGGACGACGACAAACCAAATACAATGGCAACATTGGACACACAAGACCCAGGACGAAGACAAACCAAAGACAATGGCAACATTGGACACACAAGACCCAGGACGAAGACAAACCAAAGACAATGGCAACATTGGACACACAAGACCCAGGACGAAGACAAACCAAAGACAATGGCACCATTGGACACACAAGACCCAGGACGAAGACAAACCAAAGACAATGGCAACATTGGACACACAAGACACAGGACGAAGACAAACCAAAGACAATGGCAACATTGGACACACAAGACACAGGACGAAGACAAACCAAAGACAATGGCAACATTGGGTACACAAGACCCAGGACGAAGAAAAACCAAATACAATGGCAACATTGGACACACAAGACCCAGGACGAAGACAAACCAAAGACAATGGCAACATTGGACACACAAGACCCAAGACGAAGACAAACCAAAGACAATGGCAACATTGGACACACAAGACCCAGGACGAAGACAAACCAAAGACAATGGCAACATTGGACACACAAGACCCAGGACGAAGACAAACCAAAGACAATGGCAACATTGGACACACAAGACCCAGGACGAAGACAAACCAAAGACAATGGCAACATTGGACACACAAGACCCAGGACGAAGACAAACCAAAGACAATGGCAACATTGGACACACAAGACCCAGGACGAAGACAAACCAAAGACAATGGCACCATTGGACACAGAAGATCCAGGACGAAGACAAACCAAAGACAATGGCAACATTGGACACACAAGACACAGGACGAAGACAAACCAAAGACAATGGCAACATTGGACACACAAGACCCAGGACGAAGACAAACCAAAGACAATGGCAACATTGGACACACAAGACCCAGGACGAAGACAAACCAAAGACAATGGCAACATTGGACACGCAAGACCCAGGACGAAGACAAACCAAAGACAATGGCAACATTGGACACACAAGACCCAGGACGAAGACAAACCAAAGACAATGGCAACATTGGACACACAAGACCCAGGACGAAGACAAACCAAGGACAATGGCAACATTGGACACACAAGACCCAGGACGAAGACAAACCAAAGACAATGGCAACATTGGACACACAAGACCCAGGACGAAGACAAACCAAAGACAATGGCAACATTGGACACACAAGACCCAGGACGAAGACAAACCAAAGACAATGGCAACATTGGACACACAAGACCCAGGACGAAGACAAACCAAAGACAATGGTAACATTGGACACACAAGACCCAGGACGAAGACAAACCAAAGACAATGGCAACATTGGACACACAAGACCCAGGACGAAGACAAACCAAAGACAATGGCAACATTGGACACACAAGACCCAGGACGAAGACAAACCAAAGACAATGGCAACAATGGACACACAAGACCCAGGACGAAGACAAACCAAAGACAATGGCAACAATGGACACACAAGACCCAGGACGAAGACAAACCAAAGACAATGGCAACATTGGACACACAAGACCCAGGACGAAGACAAACCAAAGACAATGGCAACATTGGACACACAAGACCCAGGACGAAGACAAACCAAAGACAATGGCAACATTGGACACACAAACACAGGACGAAGACAAACCAAAGACAATGGCAACATTGGACACACAAGACACAGGACGAAGACAAACCAAAGACAATGGCAACATTGGGTACACAAGACCCAGGACGAAGACAAACCAAAGACAATGGCAACATTGGACACATAAGACCCAAGACGAAGACAAACCAAAGACAATGGCAACATTGGACACACAAGACCCAGGACGAAGACAAACCAAAGACAATGGCAACATTGGACACACAAGACCCAGGACGAAGACAAACCAAAGACAATGGCAACATTGGACACACAAGACCCAGGACGAAGACAAACCAAAGACAATGGCAACATTGGACACACAAGACCCAGGACGAAGACAAACCAATGACAATGGCAACATTGGACACAGAAGATCCAGGACGAAGACAAACCAAAGACAATGGCAACATTGGACACACAAGACACAGGACGAAGACAAACCAAAGACAATGGCAACATTGGACACACAAGACCCAGGACGAAGACAAACCAAAGACAATGGCAACATTGGACACACAAGACCCAGGACGAAGACAAACCAAAGACAATGGCAACATTGGACACACAAGACCCAGGACGAAGACAAACCAAAGACAATGGCAACATTGGACACACAAGACACAGGACGAAGACAAACCAAAGACAATGGCAACATTGGACACACAAGACCCAGGACGAAGACAAACCAAAGACAATGGCAACATTGGACACACAAGACCCAGGACGAAGACAAACCAAAGACAATGGCAACATTGGACACACAAGACCCAGGACGAAGACAAACCAAAGACAATGGCAACATTGGACACACAAGACCCAGGACGAAGACAAACCAAAGACAATGGCAACATTGGACACACAAGACCCAGGACGAAGACAAACCAAAGACAATGGTAACATTGGACACACAAGACCCAGGACGAAGACAAACCAAAGACAATGGCAACATTGGACACACAAGACCCAGGACGAAGACAAACCAAAGACAATGGCAACATTGGACACACAAGACCCAGGACGAAGACAAACCAAAGACAATGGCAACAATGGACACACAAGACCCAGGACGAAGACAAACCAAAGACAATGGCAACAATGGACACACAAGACCCAGGACGAAGACAAACCAAAGACAATGGCAACATTGGACACACAAGACCCAGGACGAAGACAAACCAAAGACAATGGCAACATTGGACACACAAGACCCAGGACGAAGACAACTAAAAAAAAACAACACAGAAAAATAAAATGATGAGCAGCACAGACACACAAACAAATGGGGAGTGAATCCAGGTGCTCGAGTATGTAGTGCCTAATTCTTATAAGACGGACACACAAACAAACGGGGAGTGAATCCAGGTGCTCGAGTATGTAGTGCCTAATTCTTATAACACACCCGTCATGTTACTCGTATAGCCAAGTCCAGTAAAAATCTTGTCGGTGTGGAGGAAAGAAATAGCCATTGTCATTTGAGATATGGATATTTCGTAATGGTTACAACGTAGTCTAGCAGAAGATGAATCCATCTTTTAAATAGTATCCACTCTATAACCAGATCCACTGTGCATTAAACTTGATCTTGGGAAAAAGATGGACTGGGATATTGTTTAAAATTAAGTACAATGACTGGGATCTGATCATGATTTGAAAATAAGTCTGTTGTAAAACAATCATATATTTCGAAAACAAAAAAGAAAAAAAAACAAAACAAAATTTGGATAATAAAAGCTACCCAATACAATACTCTTTGTAATATCAACACAAATCATCTCTTATGTCTTCGAAAACAATAATATTTGATTTAAACCCATGGTAATTGTATCTTATGTTGATTTAGATGTTCCGTTTAAGATTTAGCCTGGATCTAATTATGTATAATAACACACATAACTAACAAATTATATAAATAATTAATAACAAACAATGTGTTCCATAATAAACATGTAAATACATTGAACATTACATCTGATGCATAGCATCATGAAAGACGACTGACAGAACGATGGTCACATCAGTCAATTAGATATGTACGGTCTGTAGAACAAAACGACAATAAATACCAGTATATACTGTTTGTACCAATACAAATTTGGTTACCATATTGTTCAGTAACTGACATAAATAATATTGTCAGAGTTTGGATTTCATACTTAGTACAGATATTGATCGTTCGTCCTGAAAACGATGTCTCTACTCAACTGAAGAGTAATGGTCTCTACTCAACTTGAGAGAAATGGTGTGAAACAGAGTAGTAGGCACAGAGTTTGAATATTGGTGGATATACTCGGGGGTCATCAACGACATTTATATACTGAAGTTGTCGTTTGCCATTACTCTACTTCTCCAATTTTAGACTGATCATCTTTCCTGTAAAAGAAAAAAAGAATACATATAGATTACAGTCTTGTATAAGAAACATTCATATTACAATACTGCAAATAACACAGGGTTGCAAGGATTTTACAGTAAGGGGTCAAATGACCCATTTGTAATAAAAACCAGGGACAATTTATGAGAATTTGTGCCAAAAAGGTTCCATACAATGTGCACTTCATATTTTTATCATGGGCATGCATTTTACAATTAAAGGAACATTTTACACTGCCGCTTCCTATAGACGACATTAGAAACATAAACCATATTGTTATTACAGGTTTAGTTACGTTCCACATTCTGTGTCTAATCAGATAAAATATAGTTATACAGATCTCCATTAGGCCTATGGTACAGTTTGTTCTGAATAATGGTTTTCAAAACAAACAGAGATGAACGATTTCTTCATAAATATGTTAGAAGATGTGTACGAAAAGTTTGAAGATAACAAAGGGGCAATTAGAAGTCGTAAATCGAAGAATGACAGACAACACAATGGCCAAAAGAAAAAGGACTAACACCGATCTACAAAACATCACATAGAAAACTACAGATCGAGCAACATGAACCCCTCTAAAACCGGGGATGAACTCAGGTGCTCCGGAAGGGTTAGCAGTTCCTGCTCCAGAAGTGACACCTGTCGTATTACTATTAAACGACACGAACATAATCTGATATGGAAATCGTGTTGGACACCAGTATATGTAAATACTAACAAATATCATAAATAATACATGAACCACATCTAAAACAGTTGATGGTGTTATGGAACATTTCTATAGGAAAATTTAGTATCGGTTATAAATATGTGTCATTGGATCTTAGCAACGTAGGCAACCATGATCCGTATACGAACGGTACATATCATACAAATTACATTATTATTCCAGGAAAATATTGGTAACTAAACATCTCCATTTGTTGAACCCAGTATAGCACTACAGACGTCATAAGTACAACATATATTTCAGCATATGTAAGAAGTCAAATCAAAGACAAATACAAGATACAGATGGCTCAAAAACGTCTTGACACGGTGTGGTATTTTTTATATTATAGATGAACTGTCAATATCCACAATAAACATATCTAATAAATTAGTCAGTATTGAAACACTGGCGTCCTACAACCTGTCCTGTAACGGACTATTTTGTTGGTAGCCCAGTTTAAATTTTTTCAGTTTAAATTACCTTTTCCCTTTGAATGCTTTAGCAAATGGGTTGACATCTATTTTCCTGTCTACAACTTCACGACTATGGTAGGCTGTAACGGCAATAAAAGTCGTCTCTGGGAAGGGATAGTTGAACACCTTGTAAGGCCTGTCACCCCAATATTCAATTATTGTTATACATGCATTGTACTTCTGCATTGCCTTCAGGAGAAACTGAAATTGTAGCATAATGCAGATGGATACGATTTGGATGTAAAATAATGAAAATACTGTTGTCATGGAAATACTTATGATGTAACACTGTGGTAGAGGGCGATCAAAATAGATTCTTCTTTTCTTACCAGTGCATTACATCATTTTTCCACTGGAGATTTTGAAAATTTAACTATTGAGAGTGGAGAAATATCGTAATCTACTAGTAATTGTTAATTTCCATTGTTAATGGCAGTCAAAGGGAAAATGGTGGGAATTCACATGCAGAAATTTAACCACTATGTTATATATTATAATATGTTTGAAATCCAGAAATTGTGTTTGACAATTACAGCGAGTTTACAGATTATCGAAATTGCGATATTAGCTCACGTCTTCAAAGTTATTATGAATATTTTTCATTTCCATTATGTCAAATTATTCCCGACAAAATATGTTTAACTAAATAAAATTTTAAACTTACATTTGCTTCTGATGCATATTCATTGTTTGTAAGTTTTACTATGTTGAAGTTAACTGTGTTCTCCATCCAAAATTGTCCAATCTTTGGAGACAGTTCGTGCTCATATGGGGAGTTGGGCGTTTCTAGACCATTGTATCTTCCACGTGCCCAGTTCTGATTGACAAATTTGTAAAGAAATGGATCGCTAGGTAATATTTGTAACATTACACTGTACATAGCATGAGGGTGCATCCCTTTGACAGAAAAAGATATGGCTGGGAACATTCTCCTGTAAAAAGAAAATGTTCAAAAAGAAAACTAGCCATTTTTCAAAGTAAGTGAACTGTGAAATATTGTTATTTTGTTTGCTTTCTGACACATGTATGTACGTACATATGTATACAAAATGTATAAGAATTGATGTTGCTTAACTGTAATATTTGTGTTATATCGTGACGATCGATGATGGAAGTTTTGTAATTACAGTAGTTTATGAGAATACAGATATATAACAACAAACATATCACTTAACACCTCACCATAGGCGGAAACCAACAAACAGTCACTAATTGTGCATACATTGGGTAAATATAAATATATAAACAACGGTACACTTAGCCATTCGACCACGCACGGGTCGAGGTTTCAACATTAGGTAGGCATGACATCTAAGCGGAGATCTGGTAGTGGGCGCTTAGGGTCCTAGTGGGTAAAACATCTATGACAGGGAAGATTTCTTTTTCTATGTAAACATACCTTTAAAATTACGAACATATTATTATTAGTCCATGTATATCTAATTATGTTAACTCTTTAAAGTAGTTGCAGCCTGCCATTCACCATACATTTTTACAGTCTTTGCTTGGAGATGTTTTTTCGCGATATATTTTGGTGAAACAGATACATCTAATTTTCACAAAGCAATTACTTCATGCACCCAAACAAAATCGATCCATACGAAACATTTTGTTTTATAAATGTGGGCGTAAGATGTAAATTTTTAACCAGAAGGACTGAATATATTTTATGGTGTTATTGTGTTAAAACCACCTGGATGTGGTGAATTCTACTTACCACTATGGAGATTCTGTCATGTATAACTTTCTATAAACTATACTAACCTTCCTCTCCTAGTAATGATCATTTCCATGAGATTTTCACTGAATGATTTCCACAAATCATAACATTCCAGTTTTACTGTAATGTCTCCCACAGTTAATGTTGGAACACATGGTATATTTGATATCGTGTGGCAGGCTCCGTCGCATTTAACATCCTCTGTTCTGTCCCCTTTCTTTAAGCTTAGATCTAATGGCTAATAAAATAAGCGAACGATAGAAAATTAAGGTACTACTAATTTATTGAGGAAGAAGAGTTTGAAGATGCCAAAGGGGTAATCAGAATCGACAAATCGAGAAAGGACAAACAACGATCTAAAAAAGCATACACATAAAACTGAAGATCGAGTAACACGAACCCCATTAAATCCGGGGGTGATTTGAGCTGCTCCGGAAGTGTAAGCAGTTCCTGCCCACTAGTGGCACCCGTCGTGTTAATCTAGTAACAATTTATTTTGGAGTCAGATTGTCATCTTTATTTTTATTAATAAAATTAAGACAGGAAACAAATATCGCAGGAAATGGTTTCTTCGTGTAGTCAACTATTTATTCAGTTATATGTTAACATATTATTTAAAAATTATACAACTTATTAGACGACTTCTTATCTGAACAAAATTATTTTCGTCACATAATAATTGGCTCATTATAGTTTCTATTTAATAATAAAGTTGTTCACCACAACACAAATGTGTTATTTGCTGGTTGAGTCAACTCCTTCAAGCATAAAGCAAGAATTATAATTCTTCACTCTGGCTTATGAAGGAAAATAAATACCATATTTAATAGAACATTTGCACATTTCCGTCTTGGTTAAAAAATTATAAGCTTTTATTCATTTTGTTACAGGATTTACTTCCTTTAAGTGTAGACAAAAGAGTCCCTTTCAATGCCAAGTTCAATGAATATGCCATTTTTTTCATGATCTGTAAACCCGGAGCACCCGAGTTCATCCTCAGTTGTTTTTAACGTGGTTTATGCTCTTCAATCTTCTAGTTTTATGTGTGTTTTGGTAGTATTTTTCTTGGCCCATTGTGTTGTCTGTCCTTTTATTTGCGACGTCTGATTACATCTTTGGTATCTTCAAACAGTTTGGGTTTTTGCTATGCTCTGTGTGTAAGTGATATACTACGATATTTACTATTCTATTTAAGTTGTCTGTCATTTTGGGCGAATGACTTTGTTGACACCGCCATCATGCTTTTAACTCAAGATTTGGCCAATTAGCAAACCTCGGGTGAATCGGACTTTTTTTTTTTTTTTATATTCAGACTGATAAATAAAAATTTGACCAGAATCTGTTTAACTAACCCAATATAGAATACACACACACACACATCACAGGTGTCATTCGTTATTTAATGAATATCCTAGAAATTAGTAGGAAGTAAGGTATTATCTACAGTCGCAAGCTCGGGGCAATATTATGTTATAGTTGAGGCAATATTTCCTAATAGCGTACACTAATTATATGTACACTGTTGGGAAATGATGAATAATTATATATGCCAGCAGGGAGAACGGTGCAAATGTTATTGGTGGAAAAATGAAACAAGGAGAAATAAATCTAAATGACAATATTTTCTAATAGTTTAATCATATTTCATTGTCCACAAAAAATGACAATGCGATCAGATAAAAGTTTTACAACTTGGAACATCTCCTTTATATAAATAATAAACATATACATTCTAATGAAGTAATTATGTGCAATATTATTGCATCCAAAAAAGAAATGTTTTTTTTATTCACAATCAATTATTATAAACATTACACAATTTATGGTAAAAAAGGGTCGACATTAAGCTATCAGTAAATTAGATGATACAAGCGATTTCTTATTACACTTGGGATTGAAAATAAAGAGTGAGAAAATTACAGACGACTATCATTTATTCCTCTTTTTTTTAAACAAAAAAAGAAATTAGCATATAGTGTAATATTTCTGAATTTCTAACTTCTTTCAGACACAAAAATGATGAGTCCATTTGCAATACAAACCGGATGTGAAATTGTAACTACAGGAATTAATCCATAAATGGGGAAAACATATCAGTACCTTATTTTTAATAGCAAAATCTGAAAACAAAATATAAAATACTGTCTCACCTCATGTTGGTTGTCCATGGTAAAATGATATTCAAAAGACTGAAAAACATCCTCATAATTGTTTTTCATTATTGCATATATTAATATTGGACCTGAATGTGATAATATCTCCTCAATGCCAATATCGAATATATCATGCCGTGTATTACACCTATAAATTAATATTTTATATTAATCGGCACATGCTTTTATTCTTCATAACATCCGACATTAAGTCTTTCTTTTTCATCTTTACACATAATATAGCCCCTGGTCTAAAAACAATTGAATAATCGTTAATACTTCCTATTTCTTGACCCATTCCGTATAAAGGTGAAAAGGTACTGTTAATGTGGTCCGGTAATGTTGTGTATACTTTTCTGCATAAAAAATACTTAATTAATTTAAAAAAAAATACATTGTAGCTATTAATTATTTTAGACAACGAACTACACAGAAACGGGGAATACCATGTCTTTTTTTATAATTGAAATAATGATTTCATATGGAACGATTTGAGTCCACCAGAAATTAATATCTAGTCAAATTAATAATATATCAATATTATTTAAAATCTTTAATAAGGGCTATTTAAAAATCAGTTTAGCTGATGTTTGGTTTATTATGATTGTGATAATTTTGTACTATTTGTGTATCTTGTCTTGCGAAAAGAACTTGTTTATGCCCTCAATCCACCATGTTCTATGTTTGACAGATAAATACAAATTATGTCATAATCGAATTCGTCTGTCTTCAAAATATACTTGTTTGTTTGATGGTGTTTAACGTCACTTCCAACAATATTTCAGTAATCAAGATATGTAGAAGGCGCTGTGTATATATAGTTCCCTATATATTCATGACATATTTACATTTATCATATATTTATGAGAACGCCTTTTTTACCATGTGATATAAAAGTTAAAATCTAATGAAATGGCATTAGACATCTTCCATAGATTACCTTAGCAGGCTGATAAAAAAAATATATTACACGGTTCCGGAATATATCACTCCCCTTTCCGTAATCGGTATCACTTTGTTATTCATCAATTTCCGGAAATGTTTTCTTGAGCCAAGTCAATCGGCAAACCTCGGGTGAGTCCGCTTCTCTCCCTCAATACCTCGGCTGTGATACGGTATTTGATATGCGTCTACGCTTCACATTTCTTCGCCGGAAGACCGTATCACTTCAATCAAACATTGCGCACCGCGAATAAGTTCTAAAATGGCGACAATAGATGAGTTTGCTTTGAAAAATATTGGTCTTTGATGAAGGTACGGAATCAGCCGACATTGCGACGAATGAAAATATATTATTATTGGACGAATATTCGAAAGTGAAATTATTTTAATACCTCCTTCATTGAAGATTTCCGAAAGTAGTTCCAATGGGAGCTATCGTAATACGGACGAGGTATGATGAAGGTACGGAATCAGCTGAAGTTGCGACGAGTGGAGCCAAGTAAATGATATAAAGATCATAACATGACCTTTTTCATATCAGATCCCTAATCAGCCCTTGGACCTGATATCAGAACGTAGGGCTGATAAGGAATCTACTATGAAAAGGGCATGTGATAATCTCACATTTTTAGTTATAATATATGTTGCAGACAACCTCTAAATAGTAATTTTATAGTTCTGATATCAAGATATGTAAACACGAGAAAACAGAAAACAGAAAAAAACCAAGAACAACAAAATGCACTTATGGCATCTGAGAAATGTTCTTCTGTCGTGAGGCCGAGAGTTTTTCCTCTTCTTCGATGTGTTTGAGTTTCAGAAAGGCTAGGGCTCGAGGTTGGATTAGGTGTATCCGACACTTTGTATGTTTACAAGTTGTAAATGTTAAATATTTGTATAAATTTTCATCCAATTATATAAGCAAATGTTTCATATCTTGCAGTTAGCTATTATTCATTATATACCACTATATTGGCGTATGCACACACACGTACCTATATATACTACCACCAAACTACGGTTTCTTACTCTCCTTTTAACCTTTTTCTTTCTCTCAAATATTTACTATTTTTACTCTCCTTTCTTCTTTCAAATTTTGGTATTTAGTATTGTTGTAAAATTGTATGTAGGAGAACACCTCGTAAGTACGTTGTACTTGTGTCCTATCCAATTTGTTATTTTGTGACAAATAAAATACGTTTAAACTAAACCAAACTACGGAGGTGACTTTACTCTGTTGCTATTTTTGCCGCCATCTTGTTCTCAAAAGACATTTATAACAGGAATGAAATTGTTTCTCAGATCGGAATTTTAGGGGAAAAAAGCAGGAAAACACGAACGACGACCCCCAATTGCTATTTCATATTTCGATGTAGATCGTCGAAGTCTACAACTGTGCAAAAAATTACGCAAATCTGAAGATAGTCCATTTCATATTGTCACACCTATTAAAAATGGCGATACGCTAACTGTAACAACATCCCGAACGTGGTTATGGTCAGGGTTCATATTACCCATAAACTAATGAAGGAATAGACTACTCATATATAATATAATAAAGGCGAGAGCTGTCCGACTGATCGATGTGGTTTTACTGTCTTGTGTATGACTGGATGGTGAAAGATGAACGAAAGATTGTCTGACACGACCTCATACCCGGAATGTCATTAGATCTTATATTATTGTATCGTAAAAAAGATACACCATACCTCTGATTTTAATTAGATGGAATTCTCACTTGTTTATAATTTGTGAATTCTTTCAAATTATATGTAATACACTTTTTGTATCTCCTAGATGATGGTCGATTAACTGGTAATTCCTGTGTTTCAATATGTGATTATCTCCTGGTGGTCTTTTATTTAATTTTTACCATAGAACTAGGGAGTTTATTCGTTTTGTAAACTTGAAGAATTCATGACTCCAACTAAGGTCGGGCCTTTCAGGTAATATAAATAAATAAAAGTTCGTCGATGGGGTAAATTGATATCATTGGGTAGGTTAAGCATTTATTTCTACTATACAATCTCCCATAATAAATTATCTTTGAATATGTAAATGGGAAAATGATTATGTTCTACCTTTAAGTTTCACCTTGTTTACTAAAAGAAAAGTATACGGTCAAAAAGAGCTTCGATTCCGGCAGCTACCAAGATCAAGGAAATGGTAGGGGCCAGGGTGGGTCAATGAGTTAGGTCGTTGGATCTAATAACTCATACAAGCCTATCACCAATACGCATGGGTTCGCCCCTGGCTTTGTAAATTACAAAAAAGGGTGCACTCGACTTGCAGCCGCAAGTGATAAAGTTTACCAGTTGCTTGCCCATGGTCGGTGGTTCTCTCGTGCTTCCTCCACCTAAAGCTTGTCGCTATGATATAGCTGAAATATTGCTGAAATTGACGTTAAAACACCAAAAATCAAAAATCAAATCAAAGAAATGGTGAGGCCGTAATATTATATTGTATTATAGGGTCCTAATGTAAGCTTTGTTTGATTATTTATATGTTTGTTTCACTCCTACTTCTGTACAGCACGAGCTTATAATATGCGTTATGCTTGACTAGTTAAAAAATGTTCATTAGATGCTCCAACGCAGACACCTCCATCATGTGTACTTTAATGGGTAACGCTAATCCCAGCCACCACATATGTGTAGTCAAATTCTGTATAATACATTGTATCTTCACATTTTTATTACATTAACATTAGAAAAATAATAATTCATACACATTTTATTTTTCACTACACTATGAAAAAACAATGTACAACACTGAAATGCTAATACAATGTATAAGCAAACACTGTCGGTACAACACGAAGTGCATGTCTGAAATAATATAAACGTATATATCAAATGTAGTACGCACGACACGTGTCTGGAATAACCTTCATCAGATACGCTCAAAATCGAAAGATGGGAAAGCCAAATAATTTAAAGTTTTGCGAGCAATAAAACCAAAAAATCAGCTGAGGTGACATATGTCTGAGCGAGGAGAACATTAGTTTATTCTGGCTGCTGAACAGTAAAAGACATCAAGTAATCATCTAATAACAACAACATTAATATTTTATCATTCTGTTTTGCTAAGCACCTAATAGCTTTAAATTTGTATGGACACTACTGGTATCAAATAAATAACAAGTTCAGTGAACGAATATAAAAAATACTTTATTCGTTAATTACAGGTGTGGCTTCTGACGAGGGCGCAAAAAAAAACAAAAAAACAAAAAACAAAACAAAACAGAAACATAAACAAAATACAATTATCAGTTTACTTGCATAATTCATACATATCGTGTGATCATTCACTTTTGACAAGTGTTCTTGCATATCAAAGATGAAAGTGGCGGTAAACAATATAGCCCAAACCCCATATCAAAGTGTCAAATCTAAATATGTACTTCGTTGTTAACGTAATTTCATGGTTTAACTTGGTGCTACATGTATACGTAAAACACGAAAGCTGGTAACCAATGATTATAATGACACCATAGCAGATAACATGTCTTGATTAGAACATCTGAGGAATCGTATTCCTTTGAAGTATAAGGTAATAATATTCAGGTAAACGAAGATAGTTATAAACAAGGAATACATAACATTTCTATCATGTCACTCGGGTCAGAGTACGAAACACAAGTATTAATCGACACTAGAAATTTGTGCGCTCTTTTATTTTTTAAAACATAAAAATACAAGTATGTTAAACTAGTTCAAGGATAAATATGGATTTATGTAGATTAATTTAGAGCTATATTTTTGTGACATGCATAATTACAATGGTTTTAATCGTCACATATAGCAATAAACCCTCCAAAAATCTAACGATACTTGTAATGTAGTCCGAGATTCCTCTGTCGTCTAACGGCGTATATGGATTTGCTGTAGCCGTTGGACGTCAGAGCGCAATATATACGGATTACAGCGGATTTGCCTCTCCAGCTCTGGGTCGGCACATTTCCACGTTTCGTGGCTATCGGATTTTATTTTCTATCATAAACCCTTATATAAATCGCTTCACCAATCATTTTTCTATTCATTCATAACCATCTTACCCTCAGAAAGTGGTGTTACACTCCATTACAGCTCGATTTTGCCTTAGATCCTATTATTCCGCCATTTGACTTCCATTTTCGAATCTACAAACGCGATCTCGCGATACTAACTGAACGATAACAGTAACGCATTGCATGATGGGAGCTACTTAATTCAGCGCGCCAAATTATTTGAGAATTATTTGCATACGTAAACAGTAAACATTAAAATCACATGGAAGACGATACATTGAAGTGTATTCTGCAGGACAAACAGTCCATCTACAGATCAAAGCAGAACAGAAGGAAATAATACAGAATGTGTTGGAAAGAAAAGATTCAATGACAGAGTGTTACCAACGGGCTTCGGAAAGAGCATGTGTTACGTTCCCCCTTTTTGGACAAGGTATTACAACATTTTTTTTTTCTTATGGTTATCTATAATTCACTAAATTTGCTGTTAAAATCATTACCAATCAATATAATCAACTGTATTAAATCTTATGTTAATTGTTCTGCCTTAACAGGCACCTATGATTGGCAATACAAATATTTGTTTGTTTGTTTATATGCAAATCATCTCCCATGATGCATTGCGGTAATCGTAGTTTTCTCGTAGTCACGTGACAAATGTTTGAAAAATGGAAGTCAAATGGCGGAATAATAGGATCTAAGGCAAAATCGTGCTGTAATGGAGTGTAACACCACTTTCTGAGGGTAAGATGTTTATGAATGAATAGAAAAATGATTGGTGAAGCGATTTATATAAGGGTTTATGATAGAAAATAAAATCCGATAGCCACGAAACGTGGAAATGTGCTGACCCAGAGTTGGAGAAGCAAATCCGCTGTTTTCCGTATGTATTGCGCTCTGACGTCCAACGGCTACAGCAAATCCATATACGCCGTTAGACGACAGAGGAATCTCGGACTACTTGTACTGCAATGGCGGGTTCGGATGCCTAGATTCGCTTAGCAAATTAAGCGAACCTTAATTATGATGTAAATATACCATAGAAATGTGAATAAACAAAGTAAATCAACATGTTTGAAACTATACGACTATAATAGATCCTTTGCACAAGGTCGGAAACTTTGCCTTGCAATGGGCCACGCACGACCATTCATAACAAGCTATTAATTGCCCTTAAATAATCTTACACGTGACATTATTCAAACACGAGGTACTAATTTATTTAGTTGTGTGATTTATTACTATTCCAATACCAAGATTTTCACTCGCGGTTAGTTTTTTTCCTCTCAAAGCATACAAACCCATGATGACGTACATGCATCGCTTCAATTTATGTTTTGAAACATATAAAGTATAAATTGTGATGTTAAGCATTCGGATTGTTGTGTTAAATTCTTGCATACATGCACGTGTTTTGGTAACAGTAAGGCGCAAAAATAAATTTGGTTGAAACAGTAGAATATTTTGCTTTTTACTTCATCTTTAACACATAAACACATGACCGCTCACTTTCCTGGCTTGGTACAGGCTAGTTCTAATAATAAAACCCTAAATGCTCGCTTACTCGCAAGGGTTATAACGGGATGCCATTACACGTAATGGAGCAGCCGCCGAGATTTTTTGCGCTCGCTTACAGAGCTTCTGACGCCTGCATTTATCAATAATAAGACATAACCTTTCCTTTTGTCCATTATTATAACAAGTTTTTATCACCTACCAGTATTTTAGAATGTAATTCCCACAAAATAAAATCTTCTCTTTGAAAATTTTGAATTTCGTCATTTCCGGCCTCACTATTTGGATGTCGATACCATATTTGGCGATATAGGCGTGAACGTTTACCAATCGTAACTACTCGGCCATTCTCGCTACCCTGCAAATAACAGGGTAGCGAGAATGGCCGAGTAGTTACGATTGGAATGTTTACATCAGGTTGTAATAAGAAATACCATATTTAGAAAAGCTCCGCCTTCCGTAATTTCCGGTTATGGAAAACGATCGATAAATTTGAACAAGGTTGTTGCTAACTTTGAAAAGCATATATTTCTCAGCCAAACCGATTTAACAAGGACTGGGATCATCAGTAATTGTTATAATGAAATGTTTGAAGCGTAATTAGTGAGTTTTTATGTTTCAACTGCAACTTTTTTTTTTGCTCCATTGTGACGAATGGGACCGCG
Source organism: Bathymodiolus brooksi (assembly GCA_963680875.1). Classification (NCBI taxonomy): domain Eukaryota; kingdom Metazoa; phylum Mollusca; class Bivalvia; order Mytilida; family Modiolidae; genus Bathymodiolus; species Bathymodiolus brooksi. Next base: position 4,865,002 of record OY804577.1, read on the forward strand.
TTGTAGCTCTGCCGAGACACAAGTTTGTCACAGGAGCTACATTATTGCAGCTAGGTACAGGCACTTGGTGGGGTTAATCTGGTATTATGGGTCCTCCCCTCTTAGTGAAATGATGCGGTCATGTAAGTCACTAAAGGGTTGTCATACACTACTACTATGTTACATTTACGTTGACTGACTTAATGTTTAATTCTAATTATAATATGACGTGCTGTTTTGGCTTTGTAAACAAAAGGGTATAAAAATCCCCGATTTATTATGACTTACACGCGCTGATAATCATGACGTATTTGGCTGTTCTATTATACCCTTTTGTTTACAAAGTCAAAACAGCACGTCATAGAAATAATTTATGGAAGGAGTAAGTTTGTTGGAGATTTTAATATGGGTACACTATAAAGGAATGTAGATTAAAAATTTACCGTATATTTCCTATTAGAATAGAAATAATTTATGGAAGGGGTAAGTTTGTTGGAGATTTTAATATGGGTACACTATAAAGGAATGTGGATTAAACATTTACCGTATATGTCCTATTAGAATAGAAATAATTTATGGAAGGGGTAAGTTTGTTGGAGATTTTAATATGGGTAACATTATCTTTGTAAAAATTTTACCCCGAGCAAGGGATAAAATTTGCACAGATAATGTTACCCATATTAAAATCTACAACAAACTTACCCCTTCCATAAATTATTTCTTAAATCTACAGTCAGATAATAAACACAACTGGAGAGATATATACAATATCGGTGCATTGACGGTAAATATAGAATGTATGTGGCGAGGCTTAGAAACGGGGAAAAGACGAGCATTAGCGAATCTTTCCATCCGTTTTGTGCCGAGCCACATAATACACCAATATTGTATTTATTCTACAATACAATTTACCCTAAAAACAGTTATTTAATTTAATAATAATAAAAAGATAACGGAAACCCTATTGATACCTGAATAGTAGTTCTGGTAAGGGGCGTGGCTTAATAGCTTTATTAGGCTAATGTGAAAAGTGTTATTATGACAGGGGTGTGGCGTAATAGCTTTATTAGGCTAATGTGAAAAGTGTTATTATGACACTGTCATAATAAAGCAACAGTTTATTTCAACCCATTTATTGTGACATAAAATAACTCAATTGCAGAAAAAAATAAAAATACCCGTTTGTATGTAAAATGGTACAAACCTTACAATGATGATACAATTAAATAGTAAATTAGAGCTTCTTTGTTTAGTTACTACCAAAATATAACCATTTGTTCTGTCATACATACTCTTATCTTGTATGCAGATTCCATTGTTCTAAAGTACAAGTGCCAGCGTTTGGTTGTAAACCTGTTATCATCATAAATATAAATAACTTATTGCTTGATGGTAAACATAAAATGGGACTAATTTTAATCAATTAATTATCATTATTATTATTTATTAATATTATTAATTCAATCAAAATTCATATACCCAACACAAAGATCCCATGTCCACAATATGTCAGTCTGACGGCCCCTATTGTAAAAACAGAGGACTTGGCCATGGGAAGATGACAATATCTATACCAATTCATTGCACATTTACAAAGATGCATTTATCTAGCTGACAGACGCACACAGTTACATTGTATTATAGATTTAACATACAATATATCCATCAAATGAATGTATTAAAACAACATCGGTGGTGTAATGGTTATCAAATGTGATAGACTGGTCGGGTTAAAACAACATCGGTGGTGTAATGGTTATCTAATGTGATAGACTGGTCGGGTTAAAACAACGACTATAACATTGGTATTTACTGCCTTTTCTCTAGGCAAGCAGGATTGGGTAGTGAGCGCATAGATTGGTAGGCTCTCGGAACGTGTTCGCACGGAGCAACGTGTCTACACATTTACTGTTTTTCAGTGAGATAGCATTATAAAAATACAATCCATTGTGCTGGTCTAGCACGAAGTGGACATTCTATAAATATAACTTGCTATCGCCATGGTTTAACTGAAATATAGCCCACTTGGTCTTAAGTAGCAACCCCTCGCTCAAAAAAATGTTGCATTTTCACTAGATTAGATATGACTTGTAAACAAATTAACAACAACACAGTTTTCATCTGCATGACTAGTGAAGATATTAAGATATTAAATATAACAATGTTCTATGATGCATATTCTTGTAATAATATTAAAATGTTTGAGAGTTGATTCGAATTTAAAAACATATCACACAGTTGACACTTCCGGAAGAACAACTGACCCAGTTGAAGTAGGATTAAATTGAAATATTTTGTTTAATTTTCTTTGATCAGAGCTAAATAGTTTTGATTGTGGGAACCCAGATATATTCGATGAAGAACTTACAGCAACGTCAACTGTTGGTCTATATTTGGCAGCAAATCCTAAAGGAAGTGACGTGAATCCTGCAAAGACGGGTAATAGAAATACACATGTCGTCATAAACAGGAAAAGATAACTCCTTTCAAAAAATAACATCACGATACTTCCTAATATGACAGCAAATACTGAATAGCCCCACAAATGGTGCAGGGCAGATACAAAAGGGTTAGAATTTTCAAATTCGATTTCTACTGTCCTTTGCGGAACCCAGTTAGTATTATTAAAAATTATTGAATGGAACGCTCGAATGATTCGTACACTTCCAGTAATAGCTTCCGGGGTGAATTGAAATATTGATGCAATAGTTTCTAAAACTACAAATTTAAAGTTGTGTATATTGCATGTAGCAAGTTTTGGAAACACAATGACAAAAAACATGGTTACTCCAATCGGTATGTATGGAAATATCAAGAAATTGAATAGGTGTACTATAATAAAAAGTAAAAGCAATGGTTTCATAAACATTTGCCGGAGAGCAGCATGACCAACAAATGAACTAACTAAGTCAAGCTTAGTAACTGTTCGGAGTTTTGTTTCAATAAATTTTGATTTTTGAAATTTCCTTTGAAGAGTTCTCATAAGTTTTCCGAAGACATTTTCGAAGAAGTATATAGCTAGTAAAACTTCACCTTTATTCCAACGCCTCTCCCTTATATTCCACGTGACGTAGTTGTAAGATGGCGCCTCTTTTAATTGAACACTTCCGGCATATAGTGGATGCATGATTGCCGCTTCAAACGTATCATGACTGAGCACGTCAATTGGAACACGTTCGATTAGATTTTCTCTCGTACCTAGAATACGACTAATATAAATCTTATTATTGAGTAGGCCTTTTCCATAAAAAGACGATTGCTCTAAAATTTCACCCATGGCTTTAGTCAACGGTTCATTTATTGCTTGACGCATAGATTCTAAATGCATAAATATTGTGTCATTCTTCTTACAGTCTAGAAAAATTGCCGGTTGAATAATTCCACGCTCGGGGTTGGCTGCAGCAATATTTAACAACGTAAAGGCTGTTGCTTTTGGCACCTGAGTATCGCTATCAAGTACCAAAGTAAAGTCAAATTGTCTACCACGAATCCTATTTACATCTTCGGAGTAATCAAACAAAGGTTCGCCGTAGTTCCTAGCAGCTTTTGAATATAGTTCCCGGTCACAGTAAGTGTAAGCAGTCATGTCACCTTCCGATAATAACATTAAGTCCTGATACTGTCCACATTTCCGTAGAACTTTTGATGTTCTGTGAATTACCATAAAGTCTTCTACAAATTTACAACAAATGTGATATAAATAATAATTTCTGAATTCAGTAGTATCAACATCTTTATACGTACTCCAAATGTTACTCATATGAAGGTCAACAATGTCATCAAACATGTCGTGTGAATATGATATACCTTCTTGATAGAGTTGATCAAAAATGAGCGATCGATAATTGTCGCGAACTCTAATTTCATGGTTCCTCAATTCAGTGTCCTTTGTTGCACTAACTAACACAGCTGCCGTATTTGGTGATAGGTTTCCCATATATGCTTCATACATATTTTGCATACACTCGTCAATTTCATCTTTACTAGTAGCCAACAAGTTATAATTCAAAATCAACGTTAAATGGCTACCGTCAGCAGTTTTAATATTTCTTGTATGTCCTCCAAAAATTATGCAAAATATCGTTTGAATAGGATATTCTAAAACAAAACCTTGTAAAACTGCCAACATTAAAACCATAACTATACCACCTATAATATGTGTCTCTGACCAATTAGTGTTAAGAATGCTTAACAGAGTAGTCAAGATTGCAAGACAAGCCCAGGATCCGAAATATAAAGCTAGTCTTATCCATCTTTCCATTTACAAATGTACATTCAATTATTAAAGATTTTATCTCCATATATATAAAACTTCTGACGTTTGTGTCCTTCCCAGTTTCAAAGAAATGGAATATATGCAAATACCGATACATCTGTAAGTGATTGCGAACTATTATATTTTCATCACGAAAATTACACGCAATCCACATGAGCCCTTCCTTCATTAAATAAACATTATACATGTCACATTCGTGTGAAAAGCACACATATTGTGAATCATTTTATTACTCAATGGGTTGTATTTTAATTAAGTGTTCAATTCTTGACCCCCAGATATATAATTCTTGTACAACAATCATATTATTTATTAACGTTTTGTTTCCGTTTCTTATGGATATGTAGCTTACAATAAATTGTTTAATTAGCCAGAAAATGTTACCGATTCATAATTGAAACAACCAATTACAGATTGGTCTGATTTTTAAACAACTTTGAACTCTTGTATTTCTCCTTACAGTTACAAATATAACTTATATTGGTCAACTACAAAGAACTCAATCAAGCATAGCTAATCCGTCAGATAAACGTCAAACTTTAACGTAATCTGATAAACAAGAAAGAGTAAATCAAATTATAATTTGAAATGTCAGTATAAATCTATGAAAAGTGGAAGTAATTTAGATTCCAAGATACAGAAAGAAGGGAATTTGATCCTGCTAATCTTACATAGCTATTCATGATAAGTTAAGACAATAATAGTAATTCACGAAGTCATTATTGATAGCTTAAACATAGTTATAAATAAGAGCAACATAATCCCTATTCACAGTAGTGTGTCGATGTACGGGTTGGAGATGACTTATTTCTTCGTTTCCAATCCAAAGGTTGCATAGAAAACAATATAGTGAGGAATTGCATTTGATTTATGTACTAGAAACCCGTAATTACCTTACAGAGCAGAATAGGTCTTACAACCGGCCCAGACACCCATTATATATTAGGTCGGCCCATTGTTCATTTATATGTTGGTTATCTGAACGGTCCACCGGGCATTGCCAAAATGTCAACTCCGCCTCTGAATAAACAATAAAATAACCAAGCATTTGCTATGTTAGTATTTGTCATTTCATTTCAATAAATATGTTTTAGTTTGATTGACATGCATGTTAAACGATAACACTAGGGTTTGCTAAAAAGGTCCATGTTTGTAATTTATAAGTACAAAAATGTATATGTAACAATCATCGTCGTTCACGCTTCGACACCTATTGTTCAATTCATGTGAAAACCGCTGTTTCGGGATTGTTCCGTGACGGATCGGTATTTAGAATTTTATTATTTTTAATCTGTCATTTTTGTTTTGCTAAGTTAATGAAATGATAAACAAAAAATACCACTGTCGGAACAGTTCTAAAATCAATCGAAACACAGGATAAACAGACAAAAATTACACATATACATGACAGCTCCCTTTTCTGGCTTGCTACAGGGACTTCAATTTAACAATGGGCGAACAGTGTTTTAAAATAACCTTAACTACAACACATTTAATATTCGTGACACAGAAGATGTCATATTAGTCTTACAAAACTATCATTAAAATATCAATAATAATAAAATAAAAACAGGCGATTATAATAGCACATATGAATAACTTTACATTTAGCAAAAGTACCATCGCCACAAGTTAGGAAAACGTGCACTGAGGCACAAGAATGTTGTATGATAAGAGAAACATGTCTCCATCTTGATTAATTGACCTGGTCGTTTTTAAAATTATACATAGTTTTAGATATTCTAATATTGCAGAAATACCTAGAGTAATAACAACTACATATTTCTGTATTTCGTAAACATTTAAAACGAACAATTGCTATAATTTCTTTAAATTCTCTGTTATTATATTATATACACCAGGTACGTTGACCATGGTAAAGGCTAGTCTAATAATCAGGCAGTGATAATATACCAGAGAGTTAGATGTGGATGATAGCTATTGTTCTTTTTACGATTGCATTATAACGTTTAATCTGAAAATGTCATGTGCTCTTTTATATAAAAAACATTTGAAAGAATTAACCTTCACAAATGGTATAAGGGAGCGTAAGGTACATCTTTTGTCATCGTCGGTAACCTACTGTTGGCCACATTATTATGCTTTCCACTCATCACAGTGAGTATCGGAGCATGATCAGCTCTGCGTTACCGACGATGCTTCCTTTGGCAAGATACAACCTTTGATTGTTCAGTCCCATTAAATAAAGTTCCTTTTGCCGTAAGAAGCCGTATTCCAAAAACATAGTTCGTCTTCTACAAACATTGACTCCACACAATAGTTGTATGGACTATAAGTCTACAAACAATGACTCCACGCAATAGTTGTATGGACCATAAGTCTATAAACATTGACTCCACGCAATAGTTGTATGGACTATAAGTCTACAAACATTGACTCCACGCAATAGTTGTATGAACTATAAGTCTACAAACATTGACTCCACGCAATAGTTGTATGGACTATAAGTCTACAAACATTGACTCCACGCAATAGTTGTATGGACTATAAGTCTACAAACATTGACTCCACGCAATAGTTGTATGGAATATAAGTCTACAAACATTGACTCCACGCAATAGTTGTATGGACTATAAGTCTACGCTTGAAGTTATAAAATTACGATATACAAATGTAATGCACAAGAGTAACCGTATACTTTAGTGCACAAGAGTAACAGTATACTTTAGTGCACAAGAGTAACGGTATACTTTAGTGCACAAGAGTAACAGTATACTTTAGTACACAAGAGTAACGGTATACTTTAGTACACAAGAGTAACAGTATACTTTAGTGCACAAGAGTAACAGTATACTTTAGTACACAAGAGTAACAGTATACTTTAGTACACAAGAGTAACGGTATACTTTAGTACACAAGAGTAACAGTATACTTTAGTGCACAAGAGTAACAGTATACTTTAGTATACAAGAGTAACAGTATACTTTAGTGCACAAGAGTAACAGTATACTTTAGTACACAAGAGTAACAGTATACTTTAGTACACAAGAGTAACGGTATACTTTAGTACACAAGAGTAACAGTATACTTTAGTGCACAAGAGTAACCGTATACTTTAGTACACAAGAGTAACGGTATACTTTAGTGCACAATAGTAACAGTATACTTTAGTACACAAGAGTAACGGTATACTTTAGTACACAAGAGTAACAGTATACTTTAGTGCACAAGAGTAACAGTATACTTTAGTACACAAGAGTAACAGTATACTTTAGTGCACAATAGTAACAGTATACTTTAGTACACAAGAGTAACAGTATACTTTAGTACACAAGAGTAACAGTATACTTTAGTACACAAGAGTAACGGTATACTTTAGTACACAAGAGTAACAGTATACTTTAGTGCACAAGAGTAACGGTATACTTTAGTACACAAGAGTAACAGTATACTTTAGTACACAAGAGTAACAGTATACTTTAGTACACAAGAGTAACGGTATACTTTAGTACACAAGAGTAACAGTATACTTTAGTACACAAGAGTAACGGTATACTTTAGTACACAAGAGTAACAGTATACTTTAGTGCACAAGAGTAACAGTATACTTTAGTACACAAGAGTAACGGTATACTTTAGTACACAAGAGTAACAGTATACTTTAGTACACAAGAGTAACGGTATACTTTAGTTCACACGAGTAACAGTATACTTTAGTACACAAGAGTAACGGTATACTTTAGTACACAAGAGTAACAGTATACTTTAGTACACAAGAGTAACAGTATACTTTAGTACACAAGAGTAACAGTATACTTTAGTGCACAAGAGTAACAGTATACTTTAGTACACAAGAGTAACAGTATACTTTAGTACACAAGAGTAACAGTATACTTTAGTACACAAGAGTAACAGTATACTTTAGTACACAAGAGTAACCGTATACTTTAGTACACAAGAGTAACAGTATATTTTAGTACACAAGAGTAACAGTATACTTTAGCTTCAGCTATATCATGGCGTTAACAAATTTATATTAACTTTAAGACACCGACAGAACCCATAGAAATAAAACATACTTGTCTATAAAACATACTTGTTTATAAAACATACTTGTCTATAAATAAAACATACTTGTCTATAAAACATACTTGTCTATAAAACATACTTGTTTATAAAACATACTTGTCTATAAAGCAATCGGCAGAACCCATAGAAATAAAACATACTTGTCTATAAAGCAATCGGATTATATGTACAAATAATAGAAACATTAAACGGTTAAACTGATATATTTAGAATGTAATGTTATCTAACTATATTTTTGTATATATATTAATTTAAAAATAGTGTCGCCTGCGATATTTGAAAAGCAATCATATAAATTGTTGACATTGTAGAAGGTCTGACGAATGTCAGCAACATCTACGTAGTCGGTTAAAACATGCTTCAATGAATAACTGGAATCATACGGAATACATTCCGGTGGTTCCTCATTATTTAACAAATAGCTATGAGTAATTCTACCATGACCAATACGACATCTGGTCAAGACTACTTGCTCTTTCCGATTTTGACCATAAGAACAAGGAGTCTTACCACCTAAGGAATGTATTTCGTGCCATTTGTTAGACATCTGCTGGTCCCAACTGCTTTGCAAGCGTTTTAAAATATATTCCCATGGATACCTATAACTAGGAATCTGTGAAAATGACATGTTTACTGATAAATGTTTGTGTACTGGCATAAAACAAAACAATTATAAAAATAAAATTACATCGCTCTGCAGAAATGATTATAAGCAATGCAGTGAAAATGTATAAAGATAAAGAATTCAAGAAAAATGTCAAAAATATTTTTTATCAATGTGTGACGTAAAAGTGTTTTTGACATTTACATTCACTGAATATGGTACTGTTTTGACAACTATTTTACCTATTTTGTTCCTGCATTTAAATACTGTTATAGTGACAGCAGGAGCCTTTGAACCGTAATGAGAGCGGGAGGTTTGGCGCTTTAAAATCTGATTCAACCCACCATTTCTTTAGAAATGCCTGTACCAAGTCAGGTTTAATTCGGGTTTTCACAGTTTTCCGGTTGTTGACTGATTTTGTCTGTTTATATAATTATGAGTTTTGACTTTCCCTTTGTAAGATTGTTCGGAGTTCGGTAATTTTGTTATTACCCTTATTTTTGAAAACTCACATCTAATTTATTACATAATTACACTGATTACATGTCAAGAAATTTGGTTTCTGACAATGTATGGCATTCAACTATTGTCAAAAATAACCATCCCCAGAAATATTCCTCACATGAAGACAGTAGGAGTTATCCTTCCTTACCATGTGAAATGACTAAATAATTTTACGTATAGGATACAGTACTATTGAAACAAAAGAAGCGGCCCGTATTGGATACAACGGGTTTCTTTTTCCGCATGAGTACGAATGCGGAAAAAGAAACCCGTTATATCCAATACGGGCAAATTCTTTTGTTTCAATAATAATGTATCTAACTTGTACAATGTTCAAAAGCTTTATCTAAAAACGATACATAGCAATACAAATAACGCAAGCTCTATTGAGCTTTTAAATCGTCTATCAAACAAACATAAAATAGTAACAGAAAACATGCATGACAGTACATATAATACAGCAAGGCACATATAAGGCATACAATCATAAGACATTACAACATTAAATATTATAGCACATATATATCATGCATACTTACTAATAAATAAAAACATAAGGCATTGCATATGAAGCACATATTATTATAAAACACAAGCAACAAAGATAATTAAGCACAAACACAAACAATTTATGCATTACAAGCACTAATTTAAAAATAGCAATACTAAAAGCTTGAAACTATAGCACTACAGAGCAAAGCTATTTTACATGCATTGCAACGGCATGAATTGCCAGTCCATGTACTGATTAATTTTGAAAATTGATTAAAATTTGTTTCATTTCGAAAATGTTCTGGCAATTCATTCCATAGTTTTGAAGCTGTATAACGAAAAGAGTAAATACCGTACCTAATAGTTCTGACCTGGGGTAATTCAGTTGTGGTACTGTATCTGAAAGAATATTGATGTTTCCTAATATTTATTAGATCATAGAAATATGATGGACAGTTCTTATTAATAATTATACCCCCTACAACAAAGTTGTAGGGGGGTATACTGGTTTCACCATTTCCGTCCGTCTGTACGTCCTCTGTAGACAAATCCTATGTCGTACGATAACTTGAGTTGTGTTTCTTAGAATCTTTTAAAATTTTATCAGCTGTTTACTGGTGAAGAGAGGAGGACCACTTTCATTTTTGACGATTTTCACTTTTGCCGTTCCAGAGTTATTGGACTTGATATGACGGAAAATAGGATTTTTACCCTATGTCGTATGATAACATGCGTAGTGTTTCTCAGAATGTCTTGAAATTTTATCAGCAGCTTACCGGTGAAGAGAGGATGGTCCCTTTCATTTTGGGTGGGAACAATCAGTAATGTTTTGGTTATGGAAATAGGTTGGACAGATGTGAGGAGTGGGGGGTATATCTTAGGGAGCTGTGCTCACAGTAATACTAGTTTTAAATGTGTCCAGTGCAATTGATCTTAGTCTACGCACCTTTAGTGATGATAACTTTGACAAATGTAGTAGTTCTTCATAGTTAATTGTGTAATTATTATAAACAAAGCGTAGGGCTCGTTCCTGTATTTTTTCCATTTTTAAAGTATTTTTTTCACTACAAAAATGCCAGGTGATCTGAAAATAATTCAGGTTTGATAAAATAAAAGAATAATAAATAGTTAATCTGCCAAGTTTGTTTAGATATTTTCCAATGCGCTTTAGTACATTTAGTTAGAGAGAGGCTTTTTTACATATATCTGAAATGTGTTTGTCAAATTTAAGTTCATAGTCTATTGTTACTCCTAATAATTTAGCATCATTTTCACACTATCCTATTTCCTTTTAATTCAAAAACTATTTTATGGTCGAAAGATTTTTTGCCGATTGCCAAAGTTTGAAACTTGTCTGGATTGGCTTTCATAAGATTATAATCAAACCAATCCAGCATCTTTAAACTATCACTCTCCAAATTTTGAACAACATTTTTGATATCATAGTCAGCATAGGACAGAGTGTTATCATCAGCATAATTATAAATTGTACTATTATTTACAACATAAAAAATATAATTTATAAAAATTTAAATAATACAGGACCTAAAATAGATCCCTGTGGAACACCTTTATACATATATTTAAAATTACTGCACACATTTTCAACCTTAATACACTGTTTTCTTTGATGAAGGTAACTAAATAAAAGATTAAGTGCACTATCAGACAAACCATAAGTTTTCAATTTTAATAGCAATAAATTGTGAGGCAAACAATCAAAAGCCTTTGATAGGTCCATCAGTATGGCGGCCACAAATTTATTGTCATCTAGGGCCTTCTTCCAGTCTTCGATACTTTTTAAAAGGGCTGTTTGACACCCATGTCCGGAACGAAAAGCTGACAAAAAGGGATGGAAATGGTTTTCAAAGAAAGAAGAGAGCTGATCAAAAATTCGCTCAAACAATTTTGAAATTGCTGGAAGAACAGTTACTGGACGATAGTTTGTTTTGTCTAGCTGATCATTTTTGTTCTTGAATAAAAGTTTGACTTGTGCAACTTTTAATTGCTCTGGAAAAATGGATGTTTCTATTGATTTATTAATTAATGATGTAATTGGACCTGTAACAACAGGCTTTGCAAGTTTAATCATTTTTGCAGAAATGCCATCGAAACCAGTTGCTTTTTTTATATTCAATTTGTTTATCTGTTTATCGACAAAAGTTGATGCGACAGGTTTGAATGTTAAAGTGTCTGTATTTGTATTAGGTTTGTTTGTCTTTATAGCTTGTATACTTGGATGGTTCTCATCAATAACTGTATTCGGATTTCCAATATTTTTGGCTACATTTATGAAAAAATCGTTAAAAATCTGATACTTTTTTGGGGTCATTTACAATGTCATTGTTCTCAATTAAGGTAATAGAGTTGTTTGTTTTTAATCCTTTGCTAGATCAAAAAGGCTTTATAGTTGGCCAGAAGTCACTTGACTTTGGTCCACCTGCACATCTTTCATAAAAATATTTCTGAACAGATTTTTTCTTCAGTTTATTTACAAAATTTCTCTGCTTTCTATAAGCTTCCCAGTTTTTGTTTGTTTTTTGCTTTAAAAATTTATTGTGTAGCGTACGCTTTTTGTAAATTTCCTGTCGCAAACCTTTATTCATAAATGGTGCAGGATGTGTAATATATCTTCTTTTTTTCAGTGGTATATTTTTGTCGACTACCTTTATGAAAGTTGTTTAAAAATTGTGATAAGCTATCTCAACATTAGAGTGTTCTGTTATTACATCTAGTTGTTCAGATTGTAGTTCTTGTAAGAATTTCTCATGGTCAAAATTTTTGAAACTTCTGTATGTAACATAATCTTTTTTAAGTTTTGGTATTTCACCCTTTAATTGTACAGATATCAAATTATGATAATCACTCAAAGCACAGTTAAAATTTGTGGCATTCTGACATTTATTTGGTTTATTAGTCAAAATCAAATTTGAGAAATCAAAAATATCGCATACATTATTTAAAGGTGTACTTTTACTATTATCTAACAACATATTATAGTTTAAATCACCAAGTATAAGAATATTGTCATATTTTACTGATAGCTGGTCAAAGGTTTGTATAAAATCATTACTAAATTCTTTATCACTCATGGAGGGGGGTCTATAAAGTCCACAAATGATCCATTTTTCATTGTTTACGACTATTTCTGTGAATATGGATTCTATAATTTTACATTCAAGTTTGTGTTTTCTGTCACTTGGTATGTCTGATTTAATATAAGTTAATAACCCACCACCGTTAGCTGTCCTGTCTGCTCTCCACAGATGGAAGTTCTCTATCTGAAATTGGGCACTGTTAAAAGATTCGTCTAACTTCGTTTCTGCAATGGTAAGCATATCACAGGTGTTGGATATTAGCAAATCTTTAATAAAACCAAATTTGTTTCTAAAACTATTAATGTTAATGTATGAGCATATACATTTATTTGGGTGCTTTTTTCTTTATATCTTTAAGTTCGTCAAAGATATCATCGACATTTTCATTTTGATTTTCGTTGTCAGAATCCATGTCAACACATATCGATTTATCGAAAAATGATTCTGAGAATCTGAAAGAGTTGCATACCCATGGGTCATCTGATCCACACATGTCTGTATATGTCGCGGGCGAAATGTTTGCACATTTTATGTGCCACCAGTAGTAACAAACATCACATTGTACGGCTCTGTGTGTTTTTGCGACTGGTCTTTGGCATCCCCCACATGGATGTTTGGCAGGGCCTGAGTTGACAGATATATCGCCACTGATTATCATAATAATAATAATTCTGTGATGCCTTTGCTTGAGGTCCACTGGGAAAGATAAGGGACATCGTCTACTGTGTTTGAGATGATAACATAGCATCAAGTACTTGTCCAATTCAAGTTCTTTGGCAAAGTTGATGTTGAGTAAAACACGAGTTTGTTTACATTGTGAGGAATTGTACGTTATTTGATTGATGAGGTTTTTGGTCGACACAATATGTGTTTCCTCTTTGTAAATATATAAGATGATAGTAAGTATTACCACTAGAGGCCGGTAGAGCATCATGATTCTAAATTGTCGAAACAACAAGCTGTTCGATATTGTTTTTGTTTATACCGGAAGTAGATATAGAGGTGAGTATCAGTTGACTCAGGTGTATGATGTAATAAAAGTCAGATTTGACGCATTTACGATTCCAATTTTGTGTCCTTAGAGCAGCCTTTCATTACATTGTCACTATTTGATCTTTCTTGTTCTAAAGTTGATGGTTTATCAATTATTTTGAAGATTTTTTGCTCTGTTGTTCAAAATTGCCTCCGTTCTTTCAGGCATGCGCAAGACAATAATAGTGTTGTTGAAAAAATAAATGGTATGGCATATATTTTTACACTTTTAATGTTTAGAAAGCCAAATAAGACAACAATTAACAAAAATAAAACGACAAATTTTCATCGGTCAACGTTCTTTCGATTCTCGTTTATATTTAGATATTTCAAGGTCTTTCAAGTGTCCCAAATGTTCACCTGTGGTCTGTATGATTTGTTAATATGAGACAGGCAACCTGTTTGAAGGACGAAGTCCTAAAATTCCAATAATACGATGATCTGTACAAGTTATTATCTTTTATTTTGAATGAATTGTGTAGTCGATTTGTTATGGCTGTTCCGTTCATTTTACCTACTGTACACCGCTCTTCCGTCGGGAGTTTCGTAGAAAGAGATTTTTTTTATTAGAATTTTATTTCAAGTTTATTTCGATTTTGCATAGAGTAAATAATTAAAGAATTGGGAATTTTTCATTGAAATATATTTCTTTTGCGTTTCTAAATTATCAATTGATCTATTTTTTAAACTTCCGGTGAACAGATATTTGGCTATCAATATAGAAGGAAAAATCGGACAACCTACCGTTATAAGGACTTCGTCCTTTATTACTTGCGGTCGGTTCGTTAGTTGTTTTTGTAATGCGAGAATACATTTTAAAAGTTCACATACTCGTCAGTTCTGAACATAAATTATGCCAGATCTGAAATACTTGTATCGTGTCTTGTATATTGCTTTTTTAAACAAATTGTTGACATTTTGGATAATATGAAGCAGCCGGCCGCGATACTGGTATTACCAGTATTGTAATATTTACAATACTGGTATTACCAGTATTATAATATTCACAATACTGGAAATACCAGTATTGTAAATATTACAATACTGGTAATACCAGTATTGTAACACTGTACAATACTAGAAATACCAGTATTGTAATGTTACAACACTGGTAATACCAGTATCGTACATATACAATACTGGATGTACCAGTATCGTTCATTTACAATACTGGAATACCAGAATCGTTGATCTATACACAATACCGGAAGCTCCAGTATTCTTCATCCAACAATACTGGTAATACTAGTATTGTAAAACACACGATACTGGAAGCTCCAGTATTCTTCATCCAACAATACTGGTAATACTAGTATTGTAAAGGACACAATACTGGAAACTCTAGTATTCTTCATCCAGCAATACTGGTAATACTTGTATTGTAAAACACACAATACTGGAAACTCTAGTATCTGGCAATTTGACACGAGTGGGCAGAGCCTAATTCTAACTGTAAATCACAGCTCATTGTATTTACCGTTAGTATTAGGCTCCGCCCAGTCATGTCAAATTACCTTATGTTATGTACAGCAGCAATGACGTATGAGTATGAATTATATTCAATTCTTTTAGTATAATGTAGACATAAAAACTCGGGTTAACCGGAATTCTACCTATCTTCCAATATCTGCAATACTGGTATAACCAGTATTTTCCAGAATCTTCCAGTATCTGCAATACTGGTATTACCAGTATTTTCCAGAATCTTCCAGTATCTGCAATACTGGTATTACCAGTATTTTCCAGAATCTTCCAGTATCTGCAATACTGGTATTACCAGTATTTCCCAGAATCTTCCGGTATCTACAATACTCATATTTTGGCAATGACCAGTATCTTCTAGTATTGCAGATACTGGAAAATTCTGGAAGATACTGGGATACTAGTATTTACCAGTATCTGTACCAGTATTGCAGATACTGGAAGATACTGGTATTACCAGTATTGTGTACCAGTATTGTAGTACCAGTATCGCGGTCGGCTGCTTCATATTATCCGACATTTTTTTTAACAAAGCTTACTATCAAGACTAATTATAGCGTATAGTAGCGTGATCACCGTAGCCGAGTGGTTAGATGGAAGTTTTGAAAGTCAAAGTAGACTTGAAAAGACCAACAGTGGTTCGATACCCGAAAGTCCCAAAATATGTTTAACACGTTTTTAAGCCTAAAACAGTAAAAGGTTAAAGTTCATATATTCAGTACACCGGCCTGTATGTGATATCTGAGGCCGCATTTACAATAGCGTTGCTGGGGGTATTATTGTACAACTGGTTATACAGATAGATAATTAATTCTTTCGTCAGATCATTTATGAATCAAATAGAAATTAGCCTCGAGGAATGACATCTGTAATCACAGTATTTCATTGCTGTTGACAAAACATTTTGACATTCCTAAAACAACCACTTTTTATTGAACAATAGTTATTTAAAAATAGTTATTTAAAAATTGTGACTGATTACAATGTACGTATTTAGAACTGAACATAAAATGGACATTCAAATAATTTTGCTATAATAACAAGTTCGTTGAAAAATGGTTGCCTTACGAAAGTCAAATTATTTGCCAATTTTAAAAGCAAAACGGGTAATATTATATTAATATTTATTTCAATAAAACACATGGACATCAATATAATACACAATTTATGACATAAAACAAGACCGTAACTTATTAAATCAATCAATTTCATTTAATAATTCGACCTTTGAAGGATTAAAAATAATTTATTAGTTTTCTATAAACCTGTTAACTGGTATGCAAAAACATACAAAATAGTGATATTACTGCTGTGTTCTTGATAGTAGATCGACCAGTTTGTCTTTATTTCTTAGTTTTGTTTTAACACCAAGATTTGCTAATTTTAGTTTAATTTCAGCAACAGGCATACAAGAAATATTTTGACTAGTATGCGTTTCAGAACTTTCACATATTTTATATGTTTCCGCAACATTTTTCATTTCTTCCATAATTCGGCTTTTCTTAGCCGATCTCTGATGATAAATTTCATCATCCCAATATCTTTCAGATTTTTTATTATAATCACGTTTTATTCGTTCACAACCATCTGTTTTGAGATATTCTATTCTTTTTCTCACTTTTAATGCGTCAATTGTAGCATCATATTTGTTTGTTTTTGATTGATGGATTTTTTTAATATCATTATTGATTTTTTTCAACCCCTTGCCCGCTATAATTAACCAGTTTTCCATATGTAACAATTCAAAGATTTCATTTTTTTTATTATAGTCTCACCACATACAATTACAAACAAGTATTTACATAATAAAATACTCGTTCATTATCACAAATCATATTGCATGTACCAATCTTAAAAGATTTATATTCTATAAATATAACATTTTAAAACTATATAGTATTATATTTACACAATGATTAATCACAGGGGCTAGGTGCGTCCGAAAAAAAACAAAAAAACAAAACTATATAATACTACAAGGGGGCGAACTCACTTGCTTCCATTTTTTTAAGTCGTCGTGTTAAATTGATCGTAACTTCGGTACGCCTTAATATTTTCAAAAAATGTTTCCACCAGTCGAAAGTCAAGTAATTTTCCTTTCCAAAGAGACCCCAATTGTTAGTGTAGGCCTCCGAACTGCTGAGGTATCATACACGAACCAAAACAAAACGGCGTGAAAATCCGAAGTCGTACAAACGGTGGGTTGACCACTTCCCATCTGTGTACAGACTTTCCCATGCGTAAACGAGTCATTTTGACTAGCTAAATACTTTCATCCATTCAAATTATGATAAAATTTCTTACCTTACGCCAATTTATATGTCCTTTAAGTCTGTTTTTGAAAGAAATCCCATTTGCATCCTTGACAAACGCCATAGACATGAAAATTGAGAGAGTTCTAACGGGCTTTTTGATTGGCTGAACAATCTGTTTCAGAGCTGACGAGTATGTGCGACTTCGGATTTTCACGCCGTTTTGTTTTGGTTCGTGTATGATACCTCAGCAGTTCGGAGGCCTACACTAACAATTGGGGTCTCTTTGGAAAGGAAAATTACTTGACTTTCGACTGGTGGAAACATTTTTTGAAAATATTAAGGCGTTCCGAAGTTACGAAACAATTTAACACGACGACTTAAAAAAATGGAAGCAAGTGAGTTCACCCCCTTGTAGTATTATATAGTTGTTTTTTTTCAGACGCACCTAGCACCTGTGTAATTAATGGTATAAAAAACTATTTCTCCTAATTAAAATATTATAGCAGGTTTTGGCTACAATATTAAAAACGTTTTCGTTACTAAATAAAAATAAAAATTTATCTGCATCTGATAAAAAGCTAAAATTTGCATTAAAATGTAAAACATCATTTGACATTTTTTGTCTAAGATCTGCATATAACGGGCACTGCATCAAAACATGAAACTCATCCTCTACACAGTTAATACAATATAAACAAGTTCTTTCATGAACTGCTTTTCTTTCGTATCTACCTGTTTCTACTCTAAGGGGTGCAACTCCACATCTAAACTTTGCATATGCACTTCTATATTTTAGTGATATCTTATATTCTAAATAAGATTCAGTACAAAAATCATGTTTAAACAATTTATATGTCCTTAATTTGTTACCTTGACTATATGCAGAGACTCTATTTTTCCAATCTAATTTATACTTATCAAACATTAATTGTTAAATTTGCAAAATAGTATGCTTAGTAATAATATTATTCTCAATATTACAATATGCTTCTAAGTTTTGAGCTTTTAACATTTCACAGATTCTATAGCTCCAATTCTTAATTCTTCCATTGGCCTTTTTGATCGACCATTTAAATACTTTAAAATTTATTCTATCATGTTCCATAATTGAACATCTTGCCCAGTGTCTAAGTACATTTGACCATTGGTTTTATATATGCCGGTTTCCAGCCCATATCACCAGCTATAGCATCATTTGGTGTGTATTTACCAACTCTCATGAAAAATCTCATAGCCCTGTTTTGGACAGCATTAATGCACGAGAAGTCTTGAGTTCCCCAAATGCAGTATCCATAGTTTATAACTGACCAAACCATGGTATCATACAACTTTGAAAATATATTGTGCTGGAAACCGCCATGTATTTTGCTTTTTACAATTAACAAACCCAATGCTCTACTGGCTGATTTAGCAACTGTTTTAGCCATTAATTGATATTCTAAAAATTATGTTAACAACAAAATATGGCATATGGTAAACTAAACAATGTAAGTAGGGTGTACTGTTCTGGTACCCTTGACACATAGAACCGAGATCAAGAAAAGAATTTACCCATTCCTTGTATTTACTAAATACAAACTCTATTGTTTTAGTTTCTTCGTCATGTGTGATAAATCTATACAATGACAAAAAGTCTTCCCACAGTTTGTCTGTTTTAGAATGTGTGTTGTGGTGAATAGAAAAAAATATTTTCCATGGCAACTTTTCAAGCAAATTTTTATAATCCGAACCTGACAATGAAGTCCAATCGAGTTCCTCCTTTGAACCCTTTAGTGTCCATGTACAAAATGAAACCCCACAATCTCTAATTTTTTCTACTAATTCATTTAAGTTATTTGACTTTAAACCAAGCACTTCATTTTTGTCATCCGCTGATTTTGCATCGTCTATTAAGTTTGTTAAAAGCTTGTCGCAGATCCGCAGTAAGAGGTGCAATTTGTCAGGAACAACATGATTAGGTTCAATTTTGACTAGAGGCTCATGCTTTACACCAAAAGCGTGACTTTTACTATCATTAGTTATTTTTTGTTTGTTCTTGCCATTGAACCAGTGTGATAAAAATCAAATGGTTTGGACATATCAGCTCGATCACTTTTGTGTATTCTACACCATGGACATGCGTGAGTACTCAAAGAGCTTCCTAAGCCTAATATGACTTGAAGAAACTTCATATCGCCCCCAAATAAAAACTCGACAGGATAATTTTTCCCATCAACAAATAACCCCTTTTCGACAATAAGTTCATTAATTTCATCAAATACCGGTTTACAAGCTGCATTCAATTGTTCATAATTCTCTTTACAGTTGATAATACAAAATACATTCTGATCAAGGGAGGCTAAATGAGTCTCGTTTTGTACAATTGAAAAAGACAGGACAATAAAATTAGATATCCTGCTCACTTTTGAGCCGTCACCTGATATTTTTACTTTCAGAACCTGTGAATCTGCACTAACATTTGATTTAACATATTTGATTAATTCCTCTTTGAAACTGATATAGGCACCAGGTATATTACCTGCTGTCCTCTGGAATTTATAATATTTAGAAATTTCATCTCGACATTGATTAATTAATGTCTTTCGTGGCAAATCTTATTCAAAAATTGAAAGCTCATTGTATGCATTGTCACTGATTCCAAATCTGTCTAAAATAAATATTAAATCTTTCAATTTTTTCTTTTCTTCATTTGCTAAATCGTGATAATTATATTGTTTAACTGTATCAGAAAAATCAATTTTAATTGATTCAAATGAATTATTTGATAGTTTTTGCGATTGTGATACTAATCCATGTTTCCGCAAACCACAATGCGGTCTCGGCTTTTGACTTAAATTCGCTCAAAAAACTGACAATACTGAAAACACATCTCGCAGAACATTTTCAAGGAGTCAATGTGCCACATACACATATTTCAGATTTAAATTTAATGTAATTTATTACGTTATATTATTTATGATGATGAAAATGATAATTCAACGCACACACGTATTATTCAAAGACTCTAGTATATATATATACATACATGATCAAATGACATTGGTTTAGAGATAATGCTTAGAGTTGTCTATCTTTGAATTGATATATGGAATAACACAATTCTAGTATTTCTATTGTTTCACATGCCTGTGATAATGTTAAATCGTCTATTTCGTCTGCCGCAAATAAAAAGTCGGGTATATTCCAACCGCTCATTTTGGACGCCCAGACTACACTGATTTCCCGCGATTAGTGTTTGGCTGCACGGGTTTTGATCACGTTACTTTAACACCGGGAAATTTTGACATGTCCATCAAAGATCTTGACAGCTGCAAACTGACCAATCAGAATACAAGCCCGTCGTACTACTGTATATCCAGTGCAACACCCTGATGTACGATACTGTGTTCTCGTCGGTCATAGGCCTACTCGAACTGTAACGCACATCAGGCTGTTGTACTAGATATACAGTAGTATAACATAGAAATAAATAACAAACAGACCAATAAATAAAAATGAATATTGATGGTGATATAAATCCTCTGAAGCGTCTAGTGACATATATTTTCTGTGGCTATACAGAAATAGAACTGAATATGCACTTGAATATACCTTTCTTCCTGATTTTATATAATCTCATCTTGAAAGATGTAATTAATTAACATATAAAACTGATCTAAGAGAGTACGTGCTGATTAGATAAAAGCAGTATATAATTGTTACCGTTAATTGAATTTAAATTTAAACACCACAAAAGGATACGACACAAGTTATACAATTTAGAAATATTTTCTATGGACATCTAGTCTGCAGGACTTTTATGACTGTATGTTGTTCAAAGTTGAGCTATAAGTATTTCATGCATATTAAATGTAGTTTATGAGAAGTACTAATAGTATTACTATAATTTATCGAGAAAAGTTGATTTCCCGGGTGGGTACGGATCATGATACATTTTCAATTGGAATTGGGTAGTGCATGTGCGAGTTCCAACAAAGCGCGCAATGGCCAGATTGCTGCTTATTAAGAGCTACTGGAAGTAATCGTTTTAAGTGCACGGAGCTAGACACTGTTTCATTCCAAGGTATTGGCCTATCCGGTCCTAGGGGTGAATTGTTTATTATTGAAGATGGTTCACCATATACACAATTCTGCTTTCAATATTTCTCAATGTTGCTAATTGCATGTATTTATGTTATTATTGTGAAGTATTATTACTGTGTGTCATTTTTCTGTGTGTGTCATCATTGAATAAGGTTTCACGGGTATAAACATGTTCCTAACTGACTGAATAAACTGTTCGATATCAATCCAACTATATTTTTTGAGAATAATGAAATCAAGCAATCATTTTTATAATATCTAACTATCGTTTTTCCTTTAATATTTGTTATTTTATATTTACTTGGATTCTACCTACCGTTTACTAACTTGCCTTTTACCTGAATGACCCATATAAAACTTAACGATAGTATCTCAGAATTTAACGATAGTCTCTCAGAACTTAACGATAGTATTCCAAAGGTAATTGAAATTACTTCAATTAAGAAAAAATATGTACCCAGTTATATAGTACCAGGGTATGCTTTATAATCTGATGAAATAATGGAAAGTTTTTCAATGCAATATAACTTTTAGCAAAAATTTAATATTTTAAAAATAATTATAAGCGATTCCCTCGTCAGTTACTAAGCAAATTGGTATTTAATACTTTATTACGTCACACATAATAATAACATTAGTCATGTGATATATTTGACCATATTAATGGATGCTCGATTTGTCTGTTATTTCGTTCGTATCTATTGTTTCAACCTTTGTGCATATACTGTCGTTGTTTTTTGTACCTATTTTGTTCCTTCGCTGGGGTATAATGTTTGATATATCTTGTCTACCTGGTACGTTGGAGTATAATGTTTGATATATCTTGTCTACCTGGTACGTTGGAGTATAATGTTTGATATATCTTGTCTACCTGGTACGTTGGAGTATAATGTTTGATATATCTTGTCTACCTGGTACGTTGGAGTATAATGTTTGATATATCTTGTCTACCTGGTACGTTGGAGTATAATGTTTGATATATCTTGTCTACCTGGTACGTTGGAGTATAATGTTTGATATATCTTGTCTACCTGGTACGCTGGAGTATAATGTTTGATATATCTTGTCTACCTGGTACGTTGGAGTATAATGTTTGATATATCTTGTCTACCTGGTACGTTGGAGTATAATGTTTGATATATCTTGTCTACCTGGTACGTTGGAGTATAATGTTTGATATATCTTGTCTACCTGGTACGTTGGAGTATAATGTTTGATATATCTTGTCTACCTGGTACGTTGGAGTATAATGTTTGATATATCTTGTCTACCTGGTACGTTGGAGTATAATGTTTGATATATCTTGTCTACCTGGTACGTTGGAGTATAATGTTTGATATATCTTGTCTACCTGGTACGTTGGAGTATAATGTTTGATATATCTTGTCTACCTGGTACGTTGGAGTATAATGTTTGATATATCTTGTCTACCTGGTACGTTGGAGTATAATGTTTGATATATCTTGTCTACCTGGTACGTTGGAGTATAATGTTTGATATATCTTGTCTACCTGGTACGTTGGAGTATAATGTTTGATATATCTTGTCTACCTGGTACGTTGGAGTATAATGTTTGATATATCTTGTCTACCTGGTACGTTGGAGTATAATGTTTGATATATCTTGTCTACCTGGTACGTTGGAGTATAATGTTTGATATATCTTGTCTACCTGGTACGTTGGAGTATAATGTTTGATATAGCTTGTCTACCTGGTACGTTGGAGTATAATGTTTGATATATCTTGTCTACCTGGTACGTTGGAGTATAATGTTTGATATATCTTGTCTACCTGGTACGTTGGAGTATAATGTTTGATATATCTTGTCTACCTGGTACGTTGGAGTATAATGTTTGATATATCTTGTCTACCTGGTACGTTGGAGTATAATGTTTGATATAGCTTGTCTACCTGGTACGTTGGAGTATAATGTTTGATATATCTTGTCTACCTGGTACGTTGGAGTATAATGTTTGATATATCTTGTCTACCTGGTACGTTGGAGTATAATGTTTGATATATCTTGTCTACCTGGTACGCTGGAGTATAATGTTTGATATATCTTTTTCTACCTGGTACATGTTTTATTGTGTACTCCACCTAATATGTGAGGAAAGCCCGGAGAGTCATAACGAACGACTTTCTTTACTTTGTCATCGTCATTGGTATATTCATCAGGATGGCTGTTTTTCCGAAATTTCAGAATCATTAGTAATTTCATTGGAATTAATTACTAAAATCTGATGTTAAAAAAAAGCATTTGATAGATTGATTAAAACACGTTTTTACAAAAATAACTTCAAGAAACAAAAGTGCAAAGCAACTTCTTTATTGCCAATATGGGAGAGTTTATAGTCAATTTCGGCAATTATTCTGCTATTGCTGCTTACCAAGCATAATGTGGAAGGAAAGCTCAGGCAGCTAGCTATAACGGACTTACCAATGAAGCCACTGGCCATGGTGTATGTGTCTGGAAACCTTAACACTTGGTGTGATTATCGAGTTGCGAACTCATGTCAGCGACGTAAGGGTTGTGTTCAGATGTCATCGACTTTAACCACTTGCGAAATGTGTCACTTAGTGTCAATCTGTACACATGAAAACTATCCCCGATAAAGTTATTACATTGTTCGTGTTGAGATTCCGTCGAAATCCGGTACATGTATGGCGTGATAAATGTTAAAATAACGATGGCTTTACTTTTAATTTATATTGAACACAAACACGTATTTAGATGTTTAACTATGTAAATGTACAGAAGGTATGCATCGTATTAGATATGGCAGTAATAAATATTGATTATTATTGTTGCTTACGTAAATTAATGATGAAAAAAAAGATTGCAAACGGTACACTATGGATGTCGACACGTGATATTGGAACGGTCTATGGACGGCAGTTTTGAACAGTTACAACGGTCCACCACCTCCATGAACATTTTGACCAATTGGGAGGCGAAAGGAGCATGAAATTCCCCATACGTGAGACTGGTATTGTTTCGTGCATAGAGCAATTCGTGTATTTAATTCGTTTCGCACATCAAGCAGTTGCCTCGTCCAGATGGTTATGTCTTTAACGAAGGTTGTATATGCCAATGTTCTGTACCTATGAGGTTTCTTTTGCGACCGGTGATTAAACAATAATTAAGCCAATATATGTGTATTGGAACAATACAAATATAATTACACCAGGGAAATATTCTGTAATAACGATCTGTAACATGACAATTTATACCGAAATGATGGAAGTAATCGGTCAAATATGTTCATTGCGAATGTCATTTAATTTTAATAGATAAAAATATTCCCAGATAGGATTGGCTCATTCCCAGGGAGAAAGACAAAACATTTTATTCATTAGCTGTACATATAATTTAAATAATAGATGTAACTTGTACGTTACAAACTCTTTAGCATTCCACATCTTTTCGTACGTTGGTGGAATAACTTTTTGTAATTGTTAGCAAACAGTGGGTAGAAGTGATCCCTTAATCGTATTAAAAATAAAGTTGCTCCGTAAATATTCAAAATTGATTTTTGTATTCATATTTTGTTATAATTATTCTTTACACCATAGTCGAGCGGAATTCTGATGCTGTGTTGTGGAAAGTAAAAATGTCATTGTTTGGTAATAGCAATGTACCATGTTAGTGTCAGAGATAATGAATTTCAATAGTGTTTGAACAATGCTCAAATGCGCATATGAAGTGCCATGGAATATCATTATTGAATTTCTACTAGGCCTAGGTTTATTTTCATTGGTACATGTATCACATGATGAATGAACTGGATTTTGCCCATATTATATAACGTATATTTGGACAAAGATTATATTTACATGAAATGTATGTCATTGGTACTTTTGCTTGTTGATTTGTATCAATTTCTCAGTTATTTCCTTCGGCCATTCCCCACAATTATGCTACAAATAAGCATGATTTTAACATAAAATGGCTACTCAATTAACTTAAGTAAGTTCGCGAGTTTCAAAATTAAACTAACACAAATGGTTTCTAACATTTAGTAATTTCTTGAAAACATTATGGACACGACATATATTTCAATACTGAGGTGAGATGCACATCCAAAAACTGTGGTCTGAAAGTATTCTCGCTTATATAAATATTGATTTATCAAAATCATAGTTTGAACAAGTCGATTCAGCAAAAAACTCAAACCTGGTGCGGTGACATTTATATTTTATCGACAGATTATTTAAATGAGTAATCTGTAACTTCAAAACAATACAATACTTTGTGCGTTCTTGAAACTGTAGATGTTGATCAATTGATACGGAACGTATGCCATCAGATATTACTTATCTAATCCCTGTCTATGCAAGTATCAATATACATTAGCCATCCGTCATCACTAAAAGTGCCCTTCTCTATATATATCGTTAAATTTGAATGCATTAAACAATAATTAAATTTGAATACAAACAGTAGTTAAATGTGAATGCATTAATCAATAATTAAATTTAAACACATATAAAAACAATACCGGGGGTATGCCTCAATACTCTACAAGGTACCACTTGTTGTTTATTGTGTTACTCGGTAACCATTGATTATTCTTACACCATAGAAGAATAATAATACTTCATTTCCATAAAAAATGAGGAATTATTGCATAATTGACAATTTAATACAAGAAAATTATGCAATACACTGATATGAAAATGAATTGAGAGAAATCAAAAACAGTATGTACATTTCCCCCGGTTCAGTAATACCCCAAAACATTAATATAAAAACACATGTGTATATATATTTCATAATTTAATTTACGGTAACTATACTGGACAAAAAAAGTTAAGGATCATAAGTTTGAATTGCTTCCAAAAAAAATATGAATGCAATTTTGACCATTTGTTTTCTCCATATTTTCTTCCATATGTTGACAATACAGTAATGTTACCTGTAGGCCCGTGCATTTCATGGGTAAATGATTACACGAATGAATACTGATACAGGGTCAAAAACAAAGTGTTTCAACGTGTCTACAGAGTTGACTGTGATGTTTATTGAAAGACATTTGTGAAGTTTTCGATAATTGTCGACATTCTACTGACATTTCACGTGATGAGGCGTCATTTAACAGGTAATGAGGCATCCCAAGCAGTAGGCATGCTCCAAGCTGGTTAAGTTCAAAGAGCTGTTGCTGGACATTTTAATGTCTCCCAAAGTGTCATCTCAAGGTTATGGAATCGATTCCAACACACTGGCAATGTTGCAGAGAGACCAAGTTCAGGTCGTCCGAGGAAAAGGACGGTGCGCCAAGATCGTTATCTCTCCAATATGACAAAGCGGCAGAGGTTCCAGAGTGCTGTTAGGCTCAATTCTGACTTTCGTACAGCTACAGGAGTACGTGTGTCATCACAAACAGTCAGAAACAGACTGCATACAGCTAATCTGCATGCCTACCGACCAGCAGTTCGTCCCATATTGACCTTGAGACACCGAACAGCGCGCTTGCAGTGGGCAAGAGACCATGTGAATTAGCAACTGCGTCACTGGACTCCTGTTCTTTTTACAGACGAGTCACGTTTCTGTGTAGACTTTCATGATGGACGCAGGCGTGTAAGGCGCATGCCAGGTGAACGCTATGCCGACTGCTGTGTAACTGAACACGATCGTTTCGGAGGTGGTTCTGTGATGGTTTGGGCTGGTATCAGTATCGACGGTAAATCTGACTTACACGTGATCGCTGGAAATCTTTCAGGTGTAAGATACAGAGATGAGATATTACACCCTATTGTGAGACCTTACGCGGGTGCTGTTGGTGACGGTTTCATTTTAATGGATGACAATGCTCGTCCTCACAGAGCTCGTGTAGTGACTGATTACCTTGAGAATGAAACGATCGAGCGAATGGAGTGGCCAAGTTGTTCACCGGACATGAATTCGATTGAACATGCCTGGAACATGCTGCAGAAGGCCGTTTCTACACATCCGATACTCCCAAACAACCGACAGGAGCTTTCAGTCGCACTGATTGAAGAGTGGACAAGATTGCCACAACTCTGCTTCAGGAGACTTATCCGTAGCATGCAGATACGTTGTCGCGCAGTAATTCGGGTTCGTGGTGGGCATACTGCCTACTGAAGAGCTTCTCAGACTGTTTAACGGACAAACTGTGAACGTTCCACCCTAACACGGTGTTGTTTTCCATTCTGTTTTTCAGGGGTATTTGACATTCGAAGCTCCCACTTAATGCTTCAATGATTTTTGATAAACACAATGAAGATGGATTCGTTTATTGTTATTGATTGTTGAGTCATATTTATTTTGAAAATTATTATTATTTGTTAAGAATAAAACAATTTATAAAATATGATCCTTAACTTTTTTTGTCCAGTGTAGATTGCAACATATACGAAGGGAAATGCTTAATTACATGTTGACATGTTAATTATGTAAATGTGTTGTAAGAGGAACAACTCTATTTGCATATCGAACACATTATTTTACTGAAAATGAATATTGCTGATCACACGTATCGAAATATAAGATATAAAAATAATTGATTATGTACGTTTTACTCGTGCTACATCCTCACTAATCAAACAAGTTTCGTTTTATATCCCAAGGGAAAGTTTGATTATATGATATTTCCTATAGTATACATATTAATGAGGTTGTACTGGATACGTACAAGCCAAAATCTGTAATCTCAACAGGTATAACAAGTTTGAACCAACTGAGGGTGTTGGTTTAGTACAAAGCGGACATTAGCATCATCATCTCATCGACTGTAGCTTGTTCTCGCCATGATATAGCCGAGAAACTGCCCATGATATAGCCGAGAAACTGCCCATGATATAGCCGAGAAACTGCCCATGATATAGCCGAGAAACTGCCCATGATTTAGCCGAGAAACTTACCATGATATAGCCGAGAAACGCCCATGATATAGCCGAGAAACTGTCCATGATATAGCCGAGAAACTGCCCATGATAAAGCCGAGAAACTGTCCATGATATAGCCGAGAAACTTACCATGATATAGCCGAGAAACTGCCCATGATATAGCCGAGAAACTGTCCATGATATAGCCGAGAAACTGCCCATGATATAGCCGAGAAACTGCCCATGATATAGCCGAGAAACTGCCCATGATATAGCCGAGAAACTGACCATGATATAGCCGAGAAACTGCCCATGATATAGCCGAGAAACTGCCCATGATATAGCCGAGAAACTGCCCATGATATAGCCGAGAAACTGCCCATTTCACGTTAAACAACAATTACTCGCTCTCATCGACTGTAATTTGTTCTCGCCATGATATAGCCGAGAAACTGCCCATGATATAGCCGTATAGCCGAGAAACTGACCATGATATAGCCGCGAAACTGACCATGATATAGCCGAGAAACTGCCCATGATATAGCAGAGAAACTGCCCATTTCACGTTAAACAACAATCACTCGCTCTCATCGACTGTAATTTGTTCTCACCATGATATAGCCGAGAAACTGCCCATGATATAGCCGTATAGCCGAGAAACTGACCATGATATAGCCGCGAAACTGACCAAGATATAGCCGAGAAAGTGCCCATTTCACGTTAAACAACAATCACTCGCTCTCATCGACTGTAACTTGTTCTCGCCATGATATAGCCGAGAAACTGCCCATTTCACGATAAACAACAATCACTCGCGTGAAAGTTATATTATTTTTACAAGGTGCAAATATCTAGAAATTATGAGAAAACTATAATGAAATTCGCTGTGCTTTCCATTGGACTTACTATACCGGGGTCCATTTTGACCGTCGTCAAGGAAATAACTCATATTAAAAATGCATGAAAAACGTATAATATTAGAATCAAAGCGGGAATGTGCAAACGATCTATTGTCATTTTCAATAGAGATATCCCATGCCTGTGACAATGCATTCGTGATGTACTTTAGAATCAGATACATGTTCAGGTATATTCAATACTATAGATATATGTCTGATGGAAATGTTTACAAATTTTTAATTAGCATATAATCTGGAATATCCATAATAGGATATGATTACTTATGTCTGTAACGGTGTAGAATTTGAGTTAATTCCCTTTTTACACTTATTTGCTTATTTGTACATGTATCATATGTCCTTCAAAACTAGCGTTTTAATTCTGTTCTATTTTATTTATTCGTTTTAGTATTGATTAATTTTAATTATGTCATGATTTTTTTAATAATAGTTATAATTTGCATAATTATATATGCACAACATTACAGAACAAATTACCACGAGGATACCATTTTGTTATTAAGTTGTTTCGGATTAGGATTACAAAAGCATTATAAAAAGGCGGAATATTACTATTGTTTCATTATAAAATACATACAAAATGTAAAAAATGGATATGATTTTCATTATACAGTGGAATCTGTCTAATCAGACACGCCAAGGGACCACAACAATATGTCAGATTGTACTCGGGTTTTCAAAAGTGTGCAGGAATATCAGAGAAGAAACTGTAAATGTGCAAGTTTTATTAATATAGGTGGTTTTTATTAACTACACAACTATGTAAAGGCACGATCATAGATAGACAATGTAGATGAAAATCCATTTAATATGTCACAATAAATTATTTACAACAAATAAATATATTCCGTCTCGGCAGAAAAGATTATAAACGATGGATTTTCATATAGTGAAAATGTATAAAGATAAGGTTTCAACAAAAATGTCAAAAATATTTTTTTTTTATCAATGTGTGACGTAAAAGTGTTTTTGACATTTGGCGCTGATTTGACAACTGTTTTACCTGTTTTGTTCAAGTATTGTTTTAAATACTGTTATAGTGACAGCCGGAAACTTTGAGACGTAATGAAAGGGGGAGGTTTGGCGCTTTAAAATCTGATTCAACCCACCATTTCTTTAGAAATGCCTGTACCAAGTCAGGGTCATTACGGTTTTCACAGTTTTCCGGTTGTTGACTGATTTTGTCTGTTTATATACTTATGAGTTTTGACTTTCCCTTTGTAAGATTGTTCGGAGTTCGGTAATTTTGTTATTACCCTTATTTGTTCTATGAAATTATCAAAATTTGATTGATGGCGATTTCTTGATAGTTTTTGTTGCACAGTATTTTTTGTGTGTTTGTTATTAAATTGTGAACAGTATCTAGATATGTAACGTCTTCCACCAGTGCAAATTTCCTTGCTTCCTTTAATAAATATAACAAGGTTTCATATGTGTGATTTGTTTCAGCTTTCCATAAAGATTCGTCGTCCTCGTCGGATTCATACTCTGATTCATACTTTGTACCACAAAGATTTTCTTTATCCTTAATATTTTCCAACATTGTTTTTACCAGTCTCCGTCATGTGTCTCTTCTTTTGGGATTGTATTTTCAATTTCAGTTTAATGAGTGGTATGTCATCATCTGGATCGTCGTCAAGTGTAACATCAATATCATCGAGGTTACCGGTGGGGAAACCTGCTTCACCAAAACATTTTACAACTGTTGATGCATTTGCAATTCCATGATATCTTTTTCCAATTTATGGCGTCTAAGACAAATATTTGTTTAACAGTTACACAATTTTCAATTTTTGAAATAAGGTGGTTTAACATTTTTTTTCTGTAGCGGGCTTTAAATGCACGAATGATACACAAATCGAGCGGCTGAAGTTTTGATGTACAGTTAGCTGGCAAAAACTTTACTTCGCATTGCTTTGTTAGAGATCATGAGAATGTGATGTTGCATTATCTAAGAACAAAATTATGTTTCTTTTATTTGATGTCATTATTTTATTTAAACTTTGTATCCAATCTAGGAATGATGTTTCGGTCATCATCAACCGCCAAATTACAGGAAGATTTGTAACGTCGATGTTTTTAAAACACCTAGGATTTTTAGCTTTGCCAATAACCATTGGTTTTAGTTTTTCACCCGATGCATTACAACAGAACATTACAGTCAATCGTTCTTTTGCTATTGTGCCACCCTTGCATGCAGATTTCTTTTGTGTTAGAGTTTTATCGGAAAGAGCTAGTTTCGTCACAGTTGAAAATATCCCGTGGCTTCTAATCTTGAACGATTGTGTAAATTCTGGACTGGAAATCGTTTACAGTATCCATGTTCACGTCTACGCTTTCACCACGAACTTTACAATGTGCAATTGGAAATTTATTTTTCTAACTGTCAAGGAATCTGTTAGAGATCTTGAAATCTGTGAGTTCTAACTCCTTTGAGAAGTGCAAGAACTTTCCCTGTACAATTGGACTGCTAAGAGGAATGTTTTGCTCTATCCTATTGAAACCATTTAAACAATAGACGACGTAGGCACGTTCTTATTTCATAAATAATGGTCGGTGTAGTGATGGGTATAATAGCCCTTCATTTTTAAAAAATCAGACACTGTTGTACGTCCAATATTATACTTCTCGCTAAGTTAACGTTGGAACTTTTTCATTGCAACAAATAATCAAACAATCCGTAAATATTGATATGTATCGCCTTGAGTTGCATCTCACGGAAATAACGTATCTCCCTTTGGCCGAATCAAATATACATATTGTTTAAACGACAATGGATGAGTTACTCGTGATAGTGAAAGAAAAATACTTCCAGTAGACCATAACGAGAAACATGTTCGGTGTTGTTTACATTAGTGGATTTACACATGATCTTTACAGTATATATTATCATTTGCATCTAGCACTTGTTTTATTTGAGCATTAAAATTTTATTGCCTGGATATTTTTTGTTATATACAGTCACTAACCACGATATAATTTGCCTTGTACACAATTCATGTTAAGCAACGGTAAAATCCGGTTATAATATAAAAAGTAATTATATACATGTACGCTGTTAAATGTATGTAAATCAAACTGTACTACATGGTGGTTTCCAAATGTAAGTCATTTTTCAATTTAGTTAATCTTGGCAATACAACATACATTCATATGACCATCCCACTGCTATTATCTTACCTACCGATCGATTTATTTATTGCTTGTTAAATTTGTTATATCTGATATACATATAGATTCTCCTTCAGTTGCCCGTGGGTTACGATATTTCTCCACTCAAGAGAGTTAAATTAAAATTTTTAACCACAAGCCGTCAGGCGAGTTGTTAGATTTTTTAATTTAACTCTCGAGAGTGGAGAAATATCGTAACCCACATGGGGAACTGAAGGAGAATTTGTTTCTCCCATTATTTAATACGAACTTTATTTCAAAATCCTTCAAAATCACCGATATGACAACATGCGGGGAAAGGCACAAGACATTTTAATCCTCTAATGGATTACAGATTTTTCCAACACTGATTCAGCAGGGTTAAAACGCCGTAATAATGGGAGAAAGAATCATTACACCACAGTTTTTCGAATATATATCTAAAATTCTGTAAGTGTAGACCTTTCAGTCAACACAATTTTGACACTCCTTCTTTATATATACCAAATGAACCGAAAGCCTTCTAAAAGCCCCGAGAGACTTCTACATACTTCAGATCGAGTTTTTGTCTTTGTACTGCGAATGAATCTATTTATATGTAAATGGATGACATCTACAGTATTTCTTGTACTACTGGTGGAAATTGATATTGATGGAACACGACCAAACAAGATGAAAAGTTTAATTTGCAATTTCTATCTAATTACCATTTCGTACAACAGGAATTTCAGACTAAACACAGTATTTCTCAATATGCACATCAGAGTTACATTTCAAATAATATTATTTCATTGAATGTAATATGGAATAACAATTTTTATCTTATTTAAAGTATGCTCAGTTTTGGATGTGTGAGCTTAACGTCACTTTCAACGGGTCTGTTATATTGAATTGGGGGGGGGGGGGGACGGGGGGGGGGGGGGACGACCATCATTTACACGTACACGTGTTAGATGATACCAAAGGGGTAATCAGAAACCGTAAATCGAAGTAGAACAGTCAACACAATGGCCGGAAGCACAAGCAACGATCTACAAAACATTACACAGAAAACCAAAGATCGAGCAACACCAACCCTACTAAAAACCGGAGGTAAACTCTGATGCTCCGGAGGGGTAAGCAGTTCCTGCTCATCTAGTGGCACCTTTCGTTTTATTAGAAACAAACTCCGTGTTAAGTCATAAATAAAGGAAGGACCGGAAAGTGCTTACGACAAGTGGACCATATCCGTGGTCATTTTGAAATACAGATATTCCGTAACGGTTATCCAATTCATGGTGGCTACCGTAAAACTTTCGAAGTGATGACTTCAACTTGACCAATGTTCAGACGCATCCTTGTTAGCAGCAACATTCTATCAAGCAAATCCTAATATGAATCGTAAGCTTTGGAATGTCGGATCAACTGAGAGATATATACTCCATATACAGGTGCTGCTGGAATGTCGGATCAACTAAGAGATATCTACTCCATATACAGGTGCTGCTGGAATGTCGGATCAACTGTGAGATATATACTCCATATACAGGTGCTGCTGGAATGTCGGATCAACTGACAGATGTATACTCCATATACAGGTGCTGCTGGAATGTCGGATCAACTGTGAGATATATACTCCATATACAGGTGCTGCTGGAATGTCGGATCAACTGTGAGATATATACTCCATATACAGGTGCTGCTGGAATGTCGGATCAACTGTGAGATATATACTCCATATACAGGTGCTGCTGGAATGTCGGATCATCTGAGATATATACTCCATATACAGGTGCTGCTGGAATGTCGGATCAACTGTGAGATATATACTCCATATGCAGGTGCTGCTGGAATGTCGGATCAACTGTGAGATATATACCCCATGTACAGGTGCTGCTGGAATGTCGGATCAACTGTGAGATATATACTCCATATACAGGTGCTGCTGGAATGTCGGATCAACTGACAGATGTATACTCCATATACAGGTGCTGCTGGAATGTCGGATCAACTGTGAGATATATACTCCATATGCAGGTGCTGCTGGAATGTCACATCAACTGAGAGATATATACTCCATATGCAGGTGCTGCTGGAATGCTGCTACATATAAAGGGAAAGTTCATAAAGAGACAATTTAAATTATATATTTTGTCCTTAACATGTCTTCACTGTAAATTTCGATTTGTAAGTCAAGGTATGAACCAGACCTAGCTGTATATATTGGGTTGATTTTGTTCCATGCAAGATTAATATTTCTCTTAATATATTTTTCGCAATCCCAATTTCAAAGTGATATGTCGTTGTTCCGTTTACCTGGTAATAACACTATCGTATATCATGTTAATGTTTGTAATCATACTGCGTTCATTCCCGGTCCTCGTTGCTCATCACTTTAGCTTTTTGTGTTATCATATTGTGTGTCTTTACATTCTAATCCTGTGTTGTAATGTTCGTTACGATTTCCGCATTAAAAAAGCGTGTTCGGTTCGTTTTTACCTCCAGTTGTTTGTATAAGGAATCGTATCTTATTTACGTTATTTGTAGTGTACAACACATATTGTGTTGTATTATTGTTGTTTGTCTTCGTCTTATATCTGGTGTAACCAATGTTGCTAGTTTCTGTGGATTGTTTATTCTTGTTTGCCCCTTCGGTTTCTCTAACGCAAAAGGTGATGAACGGCAACCCCCAGTCTTAGGGGTCCAGATGGTCCCTAAAGGTACAAGAGTTAAGTTTGTTCCCTGCAATGGATTATTTCTTTTTTTTTTTAAATATAAATCACAAATGAATTCCTTTCCACTTAAATAAGAAAATATGGTGACAACTTCATAAGTTAGATTAATTTGTGTCTAATCCATTTTGCTAAATATATGGCAAATAAAATATGCTTTGACTAAACTAAGAAAGTGGTTAATGAATTGTTTTTAAATATTATATAGTTATTATACAAATATTGTCCTAAGCAGAATATCGTATAACACGATCATGGCAGTGCATGTAATAATATTTCAGGAACAATTAGTACTTATATAATAATGTGGTCTTGTCCAGGTAATATGCCAAAATTACCCAGGTCTGAGACATAACCCGACCGAAGGGGAGGGTAATATGTCTCTTAGACCTGGGTAATATTTTGGCATATTACCTGGACAAGACCACATTAATATCATTATTATACTGAGTGTCTAATTGTCCAGGTAATATGCCAAAATATTACAGTACCAAATATCATTACAGAAACTTACACGAAGCATAATAATCATTCTATCATGACCTCACTCTTTCCCTTTGTTAAAAAAACCCAGAATTATTTCTTCGTATTAACTCATTAGCACATGCGCCGATGAATGTGACTGGCGTTTCCCAATCGGCAAACCTCGGGTGAGTCAGCTTCTCTCCCTCAATACCTCGGCTGTAATACGGTATTTGATATGCGTCTACGCTTCACATTTCTTCGCCGGAAGACCGTATCACTTCAATCAAACATTGCGCACCGCGAATAAGTTCTAAAATGGCGACACTAGATGAGTATGTTTTGAAAAATATTGGTCTTTGATGAAGGTACGGAATCAGTCGACATTGCGACGAATGAAAATATATTATTATTGGACGAATATTCGAAAGTGAAATTATTTTAATACCTTCTTCATTGAAGATTTCCGAAAGTAGTTCCAATGAGAGCTATGGTAATACGGACGAGGTATGATGAAGGTACGGAATCAGCCGAAGTTGCGACGAGTGTGACGTTTCCATTGGCAGCATAAATTGTGACCCGAATAATGTCGATAGAGGGCGCAGTATTATTCGAGTTACATTAATTGTGTGTGACATTTTCCGCAAGCGTATGTATAAATTACCGTCTTCCAATCAAAGTATACTACCGTATTTGTACTCTTAGACATATCAGAATCGAAATAAATCTTGGAAGCCAGAATGTGTTTTGAGTTTTAAGATGGATTGGCGGATATTAGTAAATTTTGTCCCTCGCTTCTGGCTCGGGATGAAATACTAATATCCGCCCATCCATGTTAAAACTCCCAACACATTCTGGCTTCCATGATTTATTTCTTAATCAATATATGCGCAGCGACTCTTTAATAGCATAGCAGAAATTGAAAAATGAGAAAGCACCATTCTTACCTCTCGGTAACGACATTATTTGAAGAAATATTACACTACTGCAAATATTGCACGATATCTTTTCTTTACATGGAAAAGTATATAGTGATGAAATAAACCAATATATTCACTGACAACAGTCACGATTGATTGAATAAAAAAAAAAAAAATAAAAATAAAAATACCACACTGCCGGAACAGTTCCAAAATTCAATAGTAAAATTGTAGAAAGAGGCAAAATGGATACCTGTAACACACAAATACATGACCAGTAACACACAAATACATGACCTGTAAAACACAAATACATGACCTGTAACACACAAATACATGACCTGTAACACACAAATACATGACCTGTAACACACAAATACATGACCTGTAACACACAAATACATGACCTGTAACACACAAATACATGAGTCTTACTTTCTTGACTTGGTACATTCATTGATTGACTGATTGTTGTTTTGCACCGTGCGATCAGTATTGTCGCTATATTCCCAAGAACATGCTTAACAAAAACAAAAAACAACGCAGGTGTGTTAAGGCTGTTTCTAAGATTGCATGCAATAAAAAAGGGGGGTCAGGTATGTAATACAAATTAATGAGTAAAACATAACAATATTTGATGCATATTGCAACCATTATTTATACATGTTCGAAAGAGAAAATGTTTCAACTTTGTGCGAGTCAACGTGGATTTCTGTTGATAAAATGATGGTCACGTGACTACAATCAGTGCCTTAACTAATTTCGAAAAGTTCTAGTATTTAGAGTGAAAGTTGAATTAAAAACTAGATATTTTCTGTAAGATTTTTTGTTTTTGTTTAAGAAAAGTGCTACGAGAGCTACTATACAGCCAACAATGGAGATTAAGACAAGATAAAACGCGGAAAATTGACGATTCCTGTTGGCCAATGGTGTAAAATTGTAAATCATCGTCTTCTGTCAAGTTTTTCATTGGTCTCGTAGCAAAATCATATATCTTTATTATCTGCTCTTTATTAATATGTTTTCAACTGTGAATTTATTGACGCGTATATTCTAGAACTTTCATGTCGAAGTGTACGTACTCAATATTTAATCAATTTCGAAAACAATAAAACACTCAAGTGATCCGGCGCACCGATAAAGGGAGGTAACAATATTTGTTAACTCTATCGAAGGCAAATATGAAAACAATATAATTTTAAGCTTTATTTAATTAAAGTAAACTAAATTTGTCGTCGATTCGATAATTAATCAATTGTTTATTTCATATATAAAAAAAAAGGTTTCTGTGAAGTGATTGCTAATCAATTGTAAAATGGTGTAATTATCCATGTCAACTTCTATCACTATCACACAATCTTGTACCTGGTCCTGGGCGTCATGTACAAAACAAAATATTGAATATCCATGTATTACTTATTCATGTATCAGAGACATATAACACAATTATGTCTCTGCATGTATTGGG
The DNA here is from genome assembly GCA_963680875.1 of Bathymodiolus brooksi. Taxonomy (NCBI): domain Eukaryota; kingdom Metazoa; phylum Mollusca; class Bivalvia; order Mytilida; family Modiolidae; genus Bathymodiolus; species Bathymodiolus brooksi. Next base: position 4,903,337 of record OY804577.1, read on the forward strand.
TATATCAGTAGATGTTCATATTGAATTATTCGACAACTCTCTGTTAAAATAAGTTGTTAAATTATATTTTGAGTTGAAATACTTCTGAAAAAAAATGGCAAAAATTGATATATTTGCAAACATAGTGAATATCTGAGTGTGCATGGTGTAATGATATATTTGTTTCTTTTGTTCCCCTCACATCTCTTTTTTACAAAATAAAATGTTACTTTTTTATAATGGCCTACAGATGAAGTGAAACAAAACAGATAACACTCGTAACCCTCAAATCTGTTTTCTATTCCTGTAAATTTTCATATCTAGAACTTGAACCGGATGAAACTGATGGAATATTTAAATTTATTAAATCTTAATTAAATAAAAATGAATCTTGGGTTACATTGTTTTGTATATGTTTTGTGAATCTGGGGAAAGCTAGTCTACTCAGGGCCGTCTTAACAGCATTATAGGACCCCGGGCATAGCAGTACACCGAGACGGCTACCTATACAACCATTCGCAGGAATATAAATGTAAATGTCGATTAAATTAAATATATAGTTATTGTATAGGTACTTCCAAAAAAATCAGTGTTTAAACATTAAAAAACATGCCGCACACAGCATACAAAGATTAGCATATGATCCCTATGCTCATGGGGCCCCCGGGCAACTGCTCAGCGTGCCCATGCGTTAATATGGCACTGAGTCTACTGATACATTTTTAGTATATCTGTATATCTACATATATATGGTTCAATGTTATGTATGTAATCTTGTTTTCGTTATGTGTGCAGTGGCGTAGCTTCCATTGAGGCAATGAGGCAACTGCCTCACTAGATTTTTTTGCAGAAAAAAATTAATGTGATTAATATTATAAAAGTTGATTAAAATACGAGAAATAAAAACCTTTGTCAAAGTTTGTAATAAAAATATATTCTACATCATTAATTGAAATCGTTTACGGAAACTTTTGGCTCCGTCATGTTACATAATTTATAGTTTGTTGCCGTGTGCCAAAGTTTGAAAGTGGAAATGCGCCGGGCTTAAATACGCTCTTAGATACAAGCTTATTTTATCTTCTCGTTTTTTTTTCGATTGCAGATATAGATTCTATCTGAAACTCGGGAAGAAGCTTCATGTAGCCACTCCCAAGGTTCTGAAATAAATTCACAAACACAGTCATTTGACGCATATCGAAATAGTTTTCTGCGTGTTATTTCGGTTATTATTGAAATCATAAATTATCCATTTAAACTTGGGAAAATGCGTTTCAATCGCCCATTTTTTTTTTCAATTTCCGCACCCCCCTAGCATTTTTTCGCCTCGCTGCGCTCAGTGAATTGCCTCACTAGAAAAAAGACCCAAGCTACGCATAGCCAGAAATGATAGGTGATTTGTTTATTTGCATATTCAAAATGGCGGCTCAAAGATAATTTGGATTTTAACATATAGTTGAACGGGAAACTTTCTGTTAGCTTGGGCCGGACAAATTGCCGGGATAGAAAATCAAACTATGCACCGGTTTGAACAATATCTCAAAATATTACAGCTGTACCATGAAAACTCAAGGTTCCCACCCAGTTTCAAATTTTGAAGCGTAAGCACCATTCAAAACCATTGAGAAGAAGTGAAAAAATGCATCCTGCACGGCTTTCAAGACCTTAAAGCACTTTTCTTGCAATCCCCATTCTAGTTGCCGGGACAAATTCGGTCAGTTCCGGTAACATTGTTGAGGAATCTTTCTTCGATAAATATTTTGCTGAAAAATTAAAGGTTCCCACGATAATTTAAAAGAGGGCTTCACAGTGCATTAAATATATTTTCGATCTTTTACACACATCATCGGATTCCTAATAAACATATGATGACAATTAATTTTGATACGATCACAAATAATTATGAAGTTATTTATGTGATCAAAACTGTGATGAAATATCATTTAAAAAAAATAGATACGAGTTTTTATCAGCCTCTTCCAAATATGGTTCAACGTTTATTTGCTGACGTCATAAATGACGCGATTTGGACAATTGACATTATGAACATTTACAATTTTAAACTGGAAATATTCAATGTTTGTATGTTCATCATTATATCGTTATGATTTGATATATTTCATATGTTATTTGTTATATGACTTATAAATGCTCCAATCATTGATGTGATTAATTAGATGTAAATGCCAATTCATTGTTTTTTTTATATTATTTTCTAATTAGAAAGAGTTAGATGGGTGAATATCAATGAGTCAAATTTTGGTTTTCATATATCAAGGTCTCATTAAGAATCATTCCTTTATAATTAGAAGGAGTTGGGATTGAATACATAGACATCAATCGAATTTGGTTCTCAATCAAGATCTTGAATAAATATCAAAACAAAAACAAGACAAAAAAACACACAAACAAATAAAGAAAAAACAAAACAAAACGTCAAAAACAAAAACAAAGCAAAAATAATTATACACACTCTGACTTTTCGGGGAATAGTAAATGTGGAAAAAAATTATTGTGACTTTTTTTCCTGTGACTTTTTTTCTACCGACGCAACACATACTTACGATATTATATTGAACACAGACACTTTATCAATATTAATTCCATACAGCCAATGATAAGCAATAAATCGTGAACGTAAAATTTTCCAAAAAAAAAAGGAAAACAATTCGGTTTATTATTTTCGTGAACGGATTTCGCTATACAGTTGCGATGTTGTTGAACGCAGGCCTAATTTAGTGATTTCTACCTCACATGGCTTATTGAATTTGAAGGCAACTATGCCATCGGCAATATCCAGGTTTGTTATGCTGATGCTCTGTCAGTTTCCATCGTTGAGCGTTCATGATTCTGCTGCCCGCACCAAATATTTATATTTGAAATTCATATGAAAGGAAAAAAAGAAAATAGAAAAGCTAAACATGATTCATATTAATATGTTGCTTTATTGTGGAGCCCAGTAACTGACATGAGAATTTTAATTTTGTTTATACGAAATAGTTTACGGAGCCCGTTTTTTTATTTCGTTTATAGAATTTTTTTTAATTTAATTTATGCGAAATACTATTTCGTATAACGTCATAAAAATATTTATCATGTCAGTTAACGGGCTCTGTACTTTATTGTTACTCATCAAAAAAGAATAAATTCTAATTAAGATTGAAGCGTCTTTTAATATCATAATATTAATGTTTTAAAAGATTCAGATTCAATATTTTATTAAAGTCTCACCACTTGTAATACATATAATACACAATCATCACAATATATACATTAAAACAGAAGTTTTATAGATAAAATACAAGTGTCATTCTATAAAGAATTATGAGAGACTATATAAATTTCAATAAATCAAAACTTGAAATCATGTCTATAAAACATTTCAGTTCTATAAAAACTTAACTATCAATCAAGAATATAAAAAAACTATTTCTTCTACCTAAAATATTAAAAAGAAACCATCATAAAGAAAGATGATTAAAAAGTTGGCATGCGGTGAAATACTTATCCAATTACGAATTATACCTCATAATTTGGTCTTAATTTATGGTACTAGGATGTCCTTTGCAAAGTTTTGACCTTTTTATCTAAGACATCAGCATATATGGCTTGCAATTATTTCTTCTACCTAAAATATTAAAAAGAAACCATCATAAAGAAAGATGATTAAAAAGTTGGCATGCGGTGAAATACTTATCCAATTACGAATTACACCTCATAATTTGGTCTTAATTTATGGTACTAGGATGTCCTTTGCAAAGTTTTGACCTTTTTATCTAAGACATCAGCATATATATGGCTTGGATCCGGGATATGCACAATGAAAGATGAACACAGGATTTACACAGACATCCTGTTCTTTGTATTTGATCTTGATCTACTTTATTAGGTTTAAATAAAATACCTTTTCTTTTGTATGAACAATATTTATATATTTTTGTCTAAGACATCAGCATATATGGCTTGGATCCGGGATATGTACAATGAAAGATGAACACAGGATTTACACAGACATCCTGTTCTTTGTATTTCATCTTGATTTACTTTATTAGGTTTAAATAAAATACCTTTTCTTTTGTATCATGGAATATATTACTTGGTTCTATTTTAAGCTTGTCTTATTATTTGTTATGTTAATTTGTCAAGTACACACATGTGCTTAACAAGAAGCTAATTGTATTGATTGATAAATTAAAAAGTAATAATTTTTTGATTAGAATAACGAAAAATCCAAATATCTTTTAAACTATAGATTGTTGAACAGCAGAATAAACGAGAGTTTTATTTAGAATTAGAAGTGCTAACTAAATATGTTACAGTAATGCTTCTTATTGTTTTGGCTGAGGCTGCACTCAGATGAAATTTTATATTTTGGTCCTATTTTGTTGTCATTTTCTCGGCCACGTGTACTTTAGACGAACCTGACAAGCATTTCTCTCATAAATTATTGTTATATTTTGCATTTTGTGTAAAATGGGTAAAAAGTCTGACTTATCTCCGGAATGCCAAAAGTTTGTAAAAAAGTTGTTTGCCTTTTATAGTAAGGAAAAGGCAACGAAGAAGCCAATTGTCACATTTGATAGGGTATATCAAAAGACATCTAAAGCTTTGAGTGTGTCTTACACTTCAGTGCACCGCATTATGAATGGTAAGAGGCCTTGTAAGTCAAATAGACCCAAAGAAAGAGCTGAATTTTTTGACGACTTTGATCATTATGTTATTAAAAGAACAATCCACGGTTTATATTCACGGAAAATTGCTCCGACCGTCTCCATAATACATAAGGAAATAAAAGATTCTATTAAAATATCAACGTCTAAGCTTACTCTAACTCTCATTGATCTTGGACATACTTATACAAAATAGGTGATAATTGAAGAGTTCTGTACGATCAAGTGTTTAGTATTAATTATATGTGTAATTATTTGAGAAAGATCAAATCTTTTAGGGAAGCAGGGTATGATATCGTGTACATGGATGAAACATGGGTTAACCAAAATCACTGCACAGATTATATGTGGCTTCCGAATGATGGGTCTGATGCCTCAAAAATACCCTCGGGTAAAGGCAAACGTTTGATTGTTTTGCATGCAGGTACGCGAAGTGAGGATTGACGGCTGCGATTTAGTGTTTCTAGCCAAATCAAAGGATGGTGACCATCACCAGGAGATGAATAGTGTTGTCTTTCTTGAGTGGTTTGAAAATCAATTGATGGCTGCTCTGAAGATCAATCTGTTTCATCAATAGATCAATGTGTACATGTATAACATGTTTAGCATCTTACCTTGATGCCCATTTATCATACCCTTAATATATCACCAAGATGATTGAATGCATAACAATGAACTTAGCTCCGTGCAGAGAGAGTTAATATGATACTCAGCTACTGAACTACATTTGTATATCCAATGAAAATGCTGAATATTGACCATCTTCTAAAATTATTATTAATGTAAGATGTTGTATACATTGTATATGCCTACAACATATATTGTCAAAACATACAATGATTAAATAACACTTAAGTTTATTTGACCTGTCTATTAGTACTCAAAATCACACAATTGCAGGATAAATTCATTCTACAATCGGGTTTTATATAAACAATTTTTTTTAGAATTAACACTAACAGTACACTGTACGATGTATGCATAACCAGGTATGTCTTCTAAGTAAAAAACTTAATACCGGTATCAATGCTTATACAATTTGATCAGTGCAATTTTTAATTATGTAAAGGTTTAATTTTACTGAACATGTTTTGGCAAAACTAAATAAAATACAATATGTATATTAAAAGGAATTGAGCATCTGTCTTAATATATGTCTCAATAAAAATTTCTTTGATCAAAATGTGATATTGTAGCACAATCAGATCACCAAGCTTTAATTAAAAATTGGATTTAAATTACAATGTACATAATTAAGTTTCATTTCAGGTTTTGGTTTTATGGTTTTATGTAATAACTGTATGGACCATGATCTGTTAGTTAGTAAAAAGACAAACTGGATCTAGAGAATAACTAACTGGTGTCAGATCAGTTTTCGCCCGTTGTTTATTTGATCAAATCTGTTATGTGCAAAAGAATTTTGACCCAAAAAAATTTCAGAAGCTTAAATGTTTATGAAATTGAAGTCATCCTCCCCAGTAACTTGACAGAAGATTTGTTTGAGGAAAAAAAAACCTCTGAAAAGGGATGTTATTCTCTGATAATACATACATACTTTTTGGTTGTCGATTATTAGTATGCGTTGAGAATTGGTCCTACACAAGTTGTCAGAATGGACAATTTGCCTTTCCAAGCCAAGGTGTTATGGAGATTGTATGTTACTTGTAAACAAATGTAAATTCTAAAAATAAACAGGACCCCCAACCTATCAAGATATTTTTTGTATAAAGATTCAAACGTTTTTTAATAGTTTTCATCATTATAGTCCTTATATTGATTATTCCTCTATAAATTGTGTTCCACAACTTGCAAAAAAGGGGGTGGTGGTGTCTGATTCACCTGTGCCTGTGGCAAAAATAGATACTGCATGCAAATCAAACATCTCGATCTTAAAAAAAAGATCACGAAAATGTTGGTATTGACATGATAGAGTTCTAGGCTTATGTATCTTATTTTGATTCTCCATGTGCTTTCTTCAAGTTCGGTAGGTATAGTATACGACCCCCTTTTTTCAGTATACATGTGCTTCAGGAGATTGTCATTATTAATTTAAACTAAGGTTTACCTCTCAGCATCATTTGTCTGCAACTGACGATGTGTACATTTTCCTTTTTTTGTGAAATTCTGCTACATAAGTATCATATTGATAGTAAACAGGTGCGTGTGTATCATTCTCGTATTTGTCAACAAACAAGCTTTTTGGCGATGGCGATTTCCAAATATGGGCATTGAAGGGGTGGAGCTTCGCAAGACTGACAAGCGCCAAAAATCATATATTACAATCGACGTATTCAAAATAATGATATATTCACAATCTGGATAGTCAATAAATATATATGTTAATCTTACTGTCACAAAACGAACAAGGAATAAGTGCATTAGATCTGCAGAAACACATTTTTCCTTCGGGCAGTTCATCCATGAAGAGTACGTTTCCATGGATGCAACGTCATTACGTAAACTATTACAAAGGGGAGCAACTGTATGAAACAAACCGACGTGAAACAGCCTTAACACACCCGCGAAAGTAAGTACATAAACCGTTCAGTTAATTGACAGTTGGTTTCTAATGAATGAGGGTTGACTAATGTAGAATGATGGTGGTATTATTCTACAGAGACAACGATCTACATCAAGTATACATGTACTAAATACTACCCTTTATTTTATTTAAAATATGTTCCTTTGGTATTTGGTGTACGGATTTATAACGAACATGTTTAAGGTGCTACTATCCAAGCAATTTATGTTGGCAGCTGAATAAATAATGTAGACTAAATTGAAAATGTCACCTACTATATAGGGCAAATGTACTTATTATAAACCTCATTATTTACATATGTCAGTGTTGATTACGTACGTTTTTCAGTTCGTGTTTATCCGGTTCTCACATGTAGTATTATTTCAGTAATTTGATAAATGTTTTTACATATTGTTTGTATTTTTTTTTATGAATCTGCACCTATAAAACAATGTCATGATGACAACATACTTATCTAAAACTAATGGTATATATCTTTGTCACGCAATATCCAATCCCTTATCTTCCTCACCATCATCATGAAAAAACTTGATCTGTCTTAAGTGTGGTGGTGTCTATTGTTTAAACCTTGGATGTATATACTAACAAACAAAAGAAAAGATCCCCATTTATGTTTTACAAATAAATTGAATAACTTATGTTTCTTTATTATATTTTAAACTTATGCCAACTTGTGTGATTTGAGTGTTTACACGTGAAAATTATCTTGCACACAATATTACAACAACTTGTAAAGTCATTAGAAAGTTTACACATTAGCTAACGCAAAGATTTGTCAGAATGTGCTTGGAGTATGTTCGGAGTGTATTCCTTGTACCACCATCAACAGCGGTTTCAGCAGAGTGGAAACAAAAGACATGGACATTGTATTAGGAGACCAACATGGACATTGTATTAGGAGACCAATAGTCACATCTTCAACTGATGACAAATCTATTCGTCTTCGTCATTGATTTCTTCCCGTCAGTAACAGCTTCGATGAATGTTGTTCAAGACAGACGGGTTATCGTATAAACAATTCGTCGGAGGCTTCATAATGCAAGTCTTCGGTCGATACGTACATATCGTTTACTCATTGACATCGACAACAACGTCTGTCTGTGGTAATACCAGTCACAATGACGCTGGCGCTTGAACACCTATGGAGGTGTTGTTAAGATAACATTTATATTAGTGTTTATACATTGTATCGTATGTAAAAAAAATTCTCTATACCCCAGTGCAGTTTGTCTATAATGACAAGAAATCGCCGCGTACAACTTTAATGGACAGCAGAATTAACAATAGGGCATACATATAATGTTCAGCATATTGAATTTACCGTCCAATATATCCAATAGGTTCACGATAGTCGGGTAACACGGTAATCGTGTATAGCTACTTTAATTAAACAAAAGAAATATCTCTTTTCAATAATATTGTACTACAATCACTAGAATTATTTATGTAAACTCTCGGAGGAGACCACAATAATTTGCTATACTTATTGTATATCTAGGTCATGTACACAGAATACGACCAGAAGTACAAGGATTAATAAATATTAATAATATATATCTTCCCACTGATGTAATTGTTGTTATTATTAAAATAATCCATGTAGACTTAGAGCCACATGACATATGGTAGCTAATATATATATTGGATACCATATTATCCATATACTATGTTGCAGACTAATATATTTCACTTAACCTGAAATTAATAAGGAATGCAAATCAATAAATTTATTACAGAACTTCTTTAAATTTCCGTAATTACTATATGTGGATCTAAATTGAGTTATTCAAACATAAAATGTACACACTGGGTAATGGTGACGGTTCTTAGAGATCAATCCAGAGAGCTACCCATTGTATCCCTGCAGCTTAAAGACCTCTTTCGTAAATTTCGGAAAAGAGTAATAGGCCCATTGTAGCCACTTTAAAAATCTACATCTTTCGTCCCTACATAACTGCATTTGTTTTAGTGACAATCGCGTCATTGATCCGGTTGTGACATTTCTCCCTTATTTCTATATATGAAATATCTGTCGCAGAACGTTAAGCAACCAACAATCAATCAATTAACCGAAGATATTTATACTGTGATATGAGGAGCAGTAGTGGCAACACTATACTGTCACTATATTTTACTCTAAAATCTGAAAAGGCCTGAGTGTCCGAGTGGCTACGGTCGTTTCCCGACTTCCGATCACAAGATTAACATGAATTGATGTGAGTTCGAAACACGATAATCACCTCACATGTTAAGTTTCTAGGCATATATCAAATGCCAGGTGTCTTTACCTGTCAGCTTATTAAAGCTGCCTTCGGCTTTCATCTCTCAATATGTATGGTAGTCATGATATAGCTGATGATATACTGAAAGAGACGTTAACACTGGTACCCAATAACAGACGTTAACACTGGTACCCAATAACAATGTCTGGTAGTCATGATATAGCTGATGAATTACTGAAAGAGACGTTAACACTGGTACCAATAACAGACGTTAACACTGGTACCCAATAACAATGTCTGGTAGTCATGATATAGCTGATGAATTACTGAAAGAGACGTTAACACTGGTACCAATAACAGACGTTAACACTGGTACCCAATAACAATGTCTGGTAGTCATGATATAGCTGATGATATACTGAAAGAGACGTTAACACTGGTACCCAATAACAGACGTTAACACTGGTACCAATAACAGTGTCTGGTAGTCATGATATAGCTGATGAATTACTGTAAGAGACGTTAACACTGGTACCCAATAACAGACGTTAACACTGGTACCCAATAACAACGTCTGGTAGTCATGATATAGCTGATGAATTACTAAAAGAGACGTTAACACTGGTACCAATAACAGTGTCTGGTAGTCATGATATAGCTGATGAATTACTGAAAGAGACGTTAACACTGGTACCCAATAACAGACGTTAACACTGGTACCCAATAACAGACGTTAACACTGGTACCCAATAACAACGTCTGGTAGTCATGATATAGCTGATGAATTACTAAAAGAGACGTTAATACTGGTACCCAATAACAATGTCTGGTAGTCATGATATAGCTGATGAATTACTAAAAGAGACGTTAACACTGGTACCCAATAACAGACGTTAACACTGGTACCAATAACAATGTCTGGTAGTCATGATATAGCTGATGAATTACTAAAAGAGACGTTAACACTGGTACCCAATAACAATGTCTGGTAGTCATGATATAGCTGATGAATTACTAAAAGAGACGTTAATACTGGTACCCAATAACAATGTCTGGTAGTCATGATATAGCTGATGAATTACTAAAAGAGACGTTAACACTGGTACCCAATAACAGACGTTAACACTGGTACCAATAACAATGTCTGGTAGTCATGATATAGCTGATGAATTACTAAAAGAGACGTTAACACTGGTACCCAATAACAATGTCTGGTAGTCATGATATAGCTGATGAATTACTAAAAGAGACGTTAATACTGGTACCAATAACAATGTCTGGTAGACATGATATAGCTGATGAATTACTAAAAGAGACGTTAACACTGGTACCCAATAACAGACGTTAACACTGGTACCAATAACAATGTCTGGTAGTCATGATATAGCTGATGAATTACTAAAAGAGACGTTAACACTGGTACCCAATAACAATGTCTGGTAGTCATGATATAGCTGATGAATTACTAAAAGAGACGTTAACACTGGTACCCAATAACAGACGTTAACACTGGTACCAATAACAATGTCTGGTAGTCATGATATAGCTGATGAATTACTAAAAGAGACGTTAACACTGGTACCCAATAACAATGTCTGGTAGTCATGATATAGCTGATGAATTACTAAAAGAGACGTTAATACTGGTACCCAATAACAGACGTTAACACTGGTACCCAATAACAATGTCTGGTAGTCATGATATAGCTGATGAATTACTGTAAGAGACGTTAACACTGGTACCCAATAACAATGTCTGGTAGTCATGATATAGCTGATGAATTACTAAAAGAGACGTTAACACTGGTACCCAATAACAATGTCTGGTAGTCATGATATAGCTGATGAATTACTAAAAGAGACGTTAACACTGGTACCCAATAACAATGTCTGGTAGTCATGATATAGCTGATGAATTACTAAAAGAGACGTTAACACTGGTACCAATAACAAAAAAAATGTTTCTAATATTCTCTCGTGTTCTATTTACAACCGTAGCATACTTCTCAAGCCAACATTGCATATTATAAATAAATTTGAATTAATAGCTTTTAGAATTAAATATTTCATCAAAGGTATGCAAACATTATCATGAATCTGTACTTTCAGAACTTTACTAGTATTTAATTCCCATCCTATTATTGGTTTTCTACAATCCTATCAGTCATGTAACCTTTATCTTACTGATCCCATATTAATTTCAAATTAAACTCTCCCACTTTCATTTAACTTTGTAACTTAACAAACTGTAGACATCTTTACAATATGAGAATTGTTAAATCGTCTTGGTTATTTGTCCCTTCTCGTAAGTATGTTGTTATCAATTTGTTCAATAAGGATTTTCCTGGATAAAAAATGTTGAATGTCGTCGATGCAGAAAATTGTATTAGAAAAATCATGTATTATTATGCTTTGATCATAAGAATATGTTACATGTCTTACGGCATAACACAATAATGTGGTAGAAATTCTTTCCTGAAGAAAAAATTAATAAAAATGTGTTTTCGATATGCAATTTTTACTACCATATTATGTCTTCATCACAACTAAAATAGATGTTTGTTGATTGTGGCGTTAAACACCATACATATAAATGTACAATATAAAAACATGCAAATAATATACAAAATATATACATACTACAAATTATGAATAAGAAAATTATGCATAGTTAATTTCGTACATGTTCATGAATTAAATTAAGAACGGTGGTTAATATTAAAATATATCTATTATACTAAAATATATGTATCTTTTCTATACTGAAACATTGTGTATATAGAATCATGTATGTATAAATCTGTTCTTGGAAAAATAAACAAATTACACAAAAAAAGTTAAGAACGGTGTTTCTTTTAATGAAATGTGTACTTTGTAAACACGAGTTGGCCACAACTCGACTGGTATAAAGAAAAGTCTGAAGATCCCAAAAACAGTAAATCGAAAGACAGACATAACACAGTGCAAACAATGATGTACAAAACACTACACAGAAAACTAAAGATTGAGCAACACGGACCCCACAAAAACCGGGGATGAGCTTATGTGCTCCGGAAGGGTAGGCAGTTCTTGCTCCACTAATGGAACTTGTCGTCTTACTCTTGTTACAAACCTGAAGATAAGTCATGAATGAGGATACGATCAGATTGTGATTACGACAAATAAAACATATCTGTGATCATTTGTGTCAGTAAAATGGATGTATGTCTTGACAAATTTCACGGTACTTTTTTTAACTGACTTTCCACTTGTACATAAACATGTGTCGCTATGGGGTTAGTAATAATCTAGTTAGTTATTTTATCAGGACATCAACAATATCGTGAGTCATGTAGGACAATTTCCACATCTACCTTGTAAATGTCAATAAAGGTCATACTGTAAATTTCATATTTTGAACATAAATATCTGCTTTATAAAGTCATGTTTGGATGCTTAAGTACGAGTGAACTAATTTGTACGAGAGTCGTGTTTATATTTATTTTTTTTCCTGATAATTATAGATTAATACATGGCCTTTTTCATATTGTCCTTGTTATCAGCACGAGACCTTGATATCGGCCCAGAGGGCTTTAGCACGAGGGACGATATCAGGTCGAGGGCTGATGACAAGGGCAATATGAAAAAGGGCATGTATTAATCTATTTATCACATATTTTGCCAGGGCAGATAACATCTTATTGCCCTCGTAAAATGTTATTGCTCCGGAGGCAAATAACACGCCGCAAATTATGCTTTTATTACACATGCAAATTCGGCGTTATTTCATTAAAATATGTGATAATATTTCAATAAGAGCGGCATGCTATTTTTTTCGTATCTAGCTTGTTTTCTTTTAATTTGGTACTATTAAATAAACACACGGCGAGGATGATCTGGTCAGTTTTATTTTGTCTGAATTGAAAAGGTCTGAGTAAACGAGTACTGATTCCTTCAATAGATGCCTTTTTGTGTACCTAAGTTTTGGGTTCGGGATTTGTGATGCAGTTTTACTGTGAAATAACTAGTTTAATTTGATACAAATATTACTGTTTGTGATAAATAAATATGGGTTTTTAAATAGTGAACGCCTAAATGATATAAACATATATTTATTTTTTATAAAAATTGATACCCCCAAACAATGATAGTTTCACATTATATAAAATGTTATATTTCATTGACGGCAAAGGAAACTAATTGAGGGTAAAGCAATAATAGAGCTATTTCCCCATATGCAGGTACAACCCCCCCTCCCCTTCCCGAATTTGGCATTTGTTGGTTGTGAGGGGTGGGGCGAATAAAATACATACAAACAAAAATGTGTATAGTATACAAATCCTTGATACAAACCTGAAACAATTTTTACACATTGCGATTTACCATGAATTGAAAGAAAAAGTGAGTATTTTTTATATATTGGTGATACACCATTTTAAATGTACTACGTAACTAAGGCGTTTCTTTCTACATGTAAGCAGGTGTTAATAAACATTTGTTTATGTTTTTAAAATATTTTAAAATCCACCATCTATTGTCAAATCTCTCCATTATTTTTATGAAATGGAGAGTTATTGTTCTCTTTGTACTTTAGATAATACTATACACAGACTTTTTTTTTGTTACAAGATTAATAATTAATACAATTAATAAAGTACAATGGGTGGATTTTAAGTTGGACAATGTCCTCGTATCTCTCCATTCCTTAAAAACAATGGGCCTCGGCTCCATTATTTTTAAGGAATGGAGAGTTACTTGGACATTCTCCTATACATATTTTATACATTCATTCATAATCTATGAGTGACAACTTGATTTGAGACACTAATAAAACACTACATTACGCTGTTTTTGTCATGGTTCATTAAAGCGGAAACACAGGTAAACATTATAGACGCAGTGTTACACTATCTTCTAACCGGAAGGAATATATAGTCTTACGGAACTTCTTCCTGTTTTTCAACGATGACCTGTGTCTCGATCCGTATAGCGGATGATTTAAATCAGTGAACTCGTTCTATACGTTAACTAATTCTAGCTAGTATTCATGTATTGATCAGACTAAATTGCCGTTCATTATGAAGACAGTATTCTACCCAGTGCATATGGAATGATATCGGCCATATTTTTCTAATACAATATACATGTGCTGCATGTCAGCGATAATTAAATGATGGATTAAAGTTTGTTCTTCATATTTTCGTTGAATTGCCAGTGTTTCGAAAAATGGCCTTACGGAAATATAAAACAAATACAATCATATTTTCATAAACAATTTATTGTGAAAATAGTTTTAAATGGGTATAGTAGTTGTTTGTGTGTATTCTATCGGAAAATCAATAACTAGCAATTATGTAGTTATATTTTAAACAAAACAATATTTAATACGGACATGTGGCAGATAAATGCATTGCTGTGTTTATTTTTGACAGGTAAGTAATAATATAAATAAATAAATATAATCACGTTTACCTTCTAGTTACATTTCAGATAACGATTTTCTATTTATTACGACATAGACACGTATAATATTATACAACCTAGATTTTAACCTTACAAAATTTAATTAATGTACTAACGATACGGGATAATACTAAGATTTGGATAATTAAGCACATCGTAATGAGAAGTTATAAAGTTAAATATATATCAGTGATGTGGTTCTATTTTCATGTGGCCGTTGCTACTGATAAAAGAATGTACACAAAACCTGATATTGCCTGACCTCAATTAACTATGTACCGGTATATGATCAGCATCTGATACGGTTACTTCTACATCTTTAGTAACAACACATTAACTACTTTGGTTGCTGCATGTTAAACTTATTTATATCTTTTAGTAGAATAAAGAGCTTGACCTCAATGTTTACATAGATGTAGCTCTAGTTGATTACACTACATGAACACCTCATGCTATGCGTTTTCTTCTAAAACAATTACACCGGGGGTATTGGAACATGAAGTTTATCCTCTGCCGTGTATAACCCCCTATAAAGATGTTGGTACACTAGTTTACGGGGCGAATCAAATACACATTGTTAACTTTCCCTAAGGACATGAAGGACGGGCCAGACATGTGTGACTCGTGTTGGTAGAATATTCCACACTCATTGTACGTAGCATACCATTTTCAACCGTACTATGTTTACTAGATTTCATCAAAACCCACGATAATAAATTGTCAGTTCTTAATTATTAAAAGCATGGACCGTATATATCTTATTTACGTCCTTGACGAAACGTATCCTAGAAATCGTGGATGCATGGCAGTCCTAGATTTTCATTTTTAATATCACCACATGTCATATCTTTCTTTAGCAATTCTATGTCATATTCTTGCAAAATATAAAGCAAGACAAAAATCGTGATCACATAAATATACATACCCATAGGGCAACATACAAATTATAAAACTAACAACATATCCAAATAGGAAATATTTAGCCAAGTTTCCAAACCTACGACACCTTATTATTCGTATATATAATATATGTGTTTTACTCAACCATCATTTATGCGCCTTTCTTAGTACAGCGTATATGGACATAGGAGCCGTCGTAATCGTATAGTAGTTGGATTTACACGCCAGGGTTGACTTTACAGTTACACATGCACCTACATGTATTCCGTGGAGAACTCTGGTATAGCACTTGAACTTATTAATTGATGTTGTAACATAAATACGCATTTTTCCTTTGATGTTTTTATGCAATAATCAACTTAAAAATAGTGAACTTTAACAAACTATGGTCTAACATGAAGATCTTGATGTTATTCCATGATTTTGACGTCATAGGTCTGTTATTCCATGATTTTGACGTCATATGATCTGTTATTCCATGATTTTGACGTAATTTGATGTAATTTCTGTTACAAACCATATATACCATGGATCTTACTCATGAACTTATTTAAGCCAACTCATCCTTCGGATTCGTTGGTTTAAATAAGTTCATTCGTAAGATCCATGGTATATATAATACTTAACGCCAAGTGAGCATTACGTAATCAAAATTAATAACGAAATCAGACTGTTGACCATAGTGGGTAGCATGTTTTACAGACTGTTGACCGTAGTGGGTAGCATGTTTTACAGACTGTTGACCGTAGTGGGTAGCATGTTTTACAGACTGTTGACCGTAGTGGGTAGCATGTTTTACAGACTTGACCGTGGTGGGTAGCATGTTTTACAGACTGTTGACCGTAGTGGGTAGCATGTTTTACAGACTGTTGACCGTAGTCGGTAGCATGTTTTACACACTTGACCGTGGTGGGTAGCATGTTTTACAGACTGTTGACCATAGTGGGTAGCATGTTTTACAGACTTGACCGTGGTGGGTAGCATGTTTTATAGACAGTTGACCATAGTGGGTAGCATGTTTTACAGACTGTTGACCGTAGTGGGTAGCATGTTTTACAGACTGTTGACCGTAGTGGGTAGCATGTTTTACAGACTGTTGATCGTAGTGGGTAGCATGTTTACACTGTTGACCGTAGTGGGTAGACGTTTTACAGACTGTTGACCGTAGTGGGTAGCATGTTTTACAGACTGTTGACCGTAGTGGGTAGCATGTTTTACAGACTGTTGACCGTAGTGGGTAGCATGTTTTACAAACTGTTGACCGTAGTGGGTAGCATGTTTTACAAACTTGACCGTAGTGGGTAGCATGTTTTACAGACTTTGACCGTAGTGGGTAGCATGTTTTACAGACTTCACCGTGGTGGGTAGCATGTTTTACAGACTGTTGACCATAGTGGGTAGCATGTTTTACAGACTTGACCGTGGTGGGTAGCATGTTTTACAGACTGTTGACCATAGTGGGTAGCATGTTTTACAGACTGTTGACCGTAGTGGGTAGCATGTTTTACAGACTTGACCGTGGTGGGTAGCATGTTTTACAGACTGTTGACCGTAGTGGGTAGCATGTTTTACAGACTGTTGACCGTAGTGGGTAGCATGTTTTAGACTGTTGACCGTAGTGGGTAGCATGTTTTACAGACTGTTGTCCGTAGTGGGTAGCATGTTTTACAGACTGTTGACCGTAGTGGGTAGCATGTTTTACCGACTGTTGGTCGTAGTGGGTATCATGTTTTACACTGTTGACCGTAGTGGGTAGCATGTTTTACAGACTGTTGACCGTAGTGGGTAGCATATTTTACAGACTGTTGACCGTAGTGGGTAGCATGTTTTACAGACTGTTGACCGTAGTGGGTAGCTTGTCTTACAGACTGTTGACCGTAGTGGGTAGCATGTTTTACAGACTGTTGACCGTAGTGGGTAGCATGTTTTACAGACTGTTGACCGTAGTGGGTAGCATGTTTTAGACTGTTGACCGTAGTGGGTAGCATGTTTTACAGACTGTTGACCGTAGTGGGTAGCATGTTTTACAGACTGTTGACCGTAGTGGGTAGCATATTTTACAGACTGTTGACCGTAGTGGGTAGCATGTCTTACAGACTGTTGACCGTAGTGGGTAGCATGTTTTACAGACTGTTGATCGTAGTGGGTAGTATGTTTTACAGACTGTTGACCGTAGTCGGTAGCATGTTTTACAGACTTGACCGTGGTGGGTAGCATGTTTTACAGACTGTTGACCATAGTGGGTAGCATGTTTTACAGACTTGACCGTGATGGGTAGCATGTTTTATAGACTGTTGACCATAGTGGGTAGCATGTTTTACAGACTGTTGACCGTAGTGGGTAGGATGTTTTACAGACTGTTGCCCGTAGTGGGTAGCATGTTTTACAGACTGTTGATCGTAGTGGGTAGCATGTTTTACACTGTTGACCGTAGTGGGTAGCATGTTTTACAGACTGTTGACCGTAGTGGGTAGCATGTTTTACAGACTGTTGACCGTAGTGGGTAGCATGTCTTACAGACTGTTGACTGTAGTGGGTAGCATGTTTTACAGACTGTTGACCGTAGTGGGTAGCATGTTTTACAGACTGTTGACCGTAGTGGGTAGCATGTTTTACAAACTGTTGACCGTAGTGGGTAGCATGTTTTACAGACTTGACCGTGGCGGGTAGCATGTTTTACAGACTGTTGACCGTAGTGGGTAGCATGTTTTACAGACTGTTGACCGTAGTGGGTAGCATGTTTTAGAGACTTCACCGTGGTGGGTAGCATGTTTTACAGACTGTTGACCATAGTGGGTAGCATGTTTTACAGACTTGACCGTGGTCGGTAGCATGTTTTACAGACTGTTGACCATAGTGGGTAGCATGTTTTACAGACTGTTGACCGTAGTGGGTAGCATGTTTTACAGACTGTTGACCGTAGTGGGTAGCATGTTTTACAGACTGTTGGTCGTAGTGGGTAGCATGTTTTACACTGTTGACCGTAGTGGGTAGCATGTTTTACAGACTGTTGACCGTAGTGGGTAGCATATTTTACAGACTGTTGACCGTAGTGGGTAGCATGTTTTACAGACTGTTGACCGTAGTGGGTAGCATGTCTTACAGACTGTTGACCGTAGTGGGTAGCATGTTTTACAGACTGTTGACCGTAGTGGGTAGCATGTTTTACAGACTGTTGACCGTAGTGGGTACCATGTTTTAGACCGTTGACCGTAGTGGGTAGCATGTTTTACAGACTGTTGACCGTAGTGGGTAGCATGTTTTACAGACTGTTGACCGTAGTGGGTAGCATGTTTTAGACTGTTGACCGTAGTGGGTAGCATGTTTTACAGACTGTTGACCGTAGTGGGTAACATGTTTTACAGACTGTTGGTCGTAGTGGGTATCATGTTTTACACTGTTGACCGTAGTGGGTAGCATGTTTTACAGACTGTTGACCGTAGTGGGTAGCATGTTTTACAGACTGTTGACCGTAGTGGGTAGCATGTCTTACAGACTGTTGACCGTAGTGGGTAGCATGTTTTACAGACTGTTGACCGTAGTGGGTAGCATGTTTTACAGACTGTTGACCGTATTGGGTAGCATGTTTTACAGACTGTTGACCGTAGTGGGTAGCATGTTTTACAGACTGTTGACCGTAGTGGGTAGCATGTTTTACAGACTGTTGACCGTAGTGGGTAGCATGTTTTACAGACTGTTGATCGTAGTCGGTAGCATGTTCTATCAATGCCACACTCCTTGCCCGTTAAAACCTTTTCCGTAGATTTCGAAACGAGAAAAAGAGTGGGCGCATTGTAGTCGATCAAAGGCTCAATTTTACGTCCCTACCCGACTCTCCATATGTTTCTTGTGGCAGTCAAAAGTTGTTGCCCCGCCTGACTCTTATACATGTAGATGTATATCCCTTGATTGATTTATAGTTTAAATACTGTTAGGCGGACGTTAAAGAATATTGATTGATTGATTATTGTCTAACGTCCAGCGAAGGGTATTTTATTTATATT
Source organism: Bathymodiolus brooksi (assembly GCA_963680875.1). Lineage (NCBI taxonomy): Eukaryota > Metazoa > Mollusca > Bivalvia > Mytilida > Modiolidae > Bathymodiolus > Bathymodiolus brooksi. Next base: position 4,923,092 of record OY804577.1, read on the forward strand.
CATGTGACGAACAATTATTTCCACTTACTGTTTGTTGTTATTGAACAGATATAACGGGTCATTCGATGAACTATCACAGAGCGTTATATGAAAAGATAGTATTATCTCGAGCATACTGGCGTCCGATTTCTGGTTTCGACATCTGTTGGATTGCTCCGTTGAGGATAAGCACCATTTATACGCGCAATGGTGACAATATAATATCATAAAATCACTTTCTAACTGGAAGCAATTTAGTTCATGGTTCCATGTCTTTGATTGAGTCTATATTACGGGTACCAAATCATGATTCAACTGTATCAAATAGCGCGTTGAATCTATGTCGACATCATACAGTCATGTTAGTATTTAAATTTCTTCACGGATAATGTTTACATAAACGTTATAGATATGCAAATTAGATAAGCTGTAGTATTGAATTCCTTTCAGCACGGACGACTTTGGCAGTTAGTATAAAAAGAAAATTTTAGGTGTACTCGATTAATGCGACGTTCGTTACAAGTTGTAATAAGACAAAACTTCGTGTTTTGGATATTATAGTCTCCCGTCCACCCACCCAGATTAATACTACTAGAACTTCAACTACTCTTATATATTTTAAATTTCTTTTGAGGGGTACAGAATTGACAGACTAAATGAATGTATTATGTTGTTGGTATATGTTTATAATAAATGCTATGCGATCTTGTAGCGAACGCACAACCCTACATTATTTTTATTTTTATTTATATTACATTATTTTAGCTATGAACAAAATTATCTTCGGAGGAGTGAAACGAGGAAGAAAATAATTGTAAATATTTTGCTCTTAAAGTGCATCATTAGAAGTCGTATGTAGTGTACAACACATTGACAAATTAAATGTTGACTGGCTTGAAATTCGTTTGTTAACTATGTTGACCTTCTCTCGTCAATTGTAATATGTCAATTGACCAATCCATTAATTTGTAATTGATATTTTATTTTATTCCATATTGTTAATGTTACAAGTCAACGGCCCCATGGGTGATATTTGGAACCTTTTATCAGAAATATGGGTGTTTATGAACATGAGGAAATTAAACAATATATATATATCTACATAAACATTTACAAATAATGTGTGAAATCAATAGTTCATTCATGTGTATTGGTATATCTATAAATAAATCGAATTTACATTTTATTTGTAATAATCATGATAACAAGTATTCATGTTGCAAAGGAAATAAATTAAAAAAAAAGACACTTCTAATTATGTAAAATGATTCGTACAGTAAAAATAAAATTATACTGAAATATGATTTAATAAAGTGCACAAGTCGTTGTAATATTATTCTTAATTAAAACCTATATTTGATTAAAATGTAATCCAGTTAGTTTAATACTGTAGCCATTAATTGAAACCGGATTAAAGTGGATTACATTTTTGTCCAAAAATCATTTATTAAATTGTATTCTGTTTCGTTAATGTTAAACACACCCATATCTTTAAATAATATACTCTTGCTGGATATGTTCTTCATACTGCACGTACATGTATATAGTTTAATCTTTCTAAGTAACCATATCAAATAAACCATGAATGAGAATGGCTTGATGTTAAATGTGCAATACACACATTCCTAATCTACGAAAAGCGACTGTTGAATTAAAGTTGATTAATGATATTTTTACGAAGTGTAATCATGATAATCTACTAATTTAAGTTACGCTACGGACACGTACTCGTCGGTCATGTCCATAGTGAAGGTTTACTTATCAGAACATTGTTTCATGTTTGGGATCATCGTGGCCACGATCGTATAGTACATTTATTTACAGTTACCTATGCAATAAATGCCTAACACTACTTAAACTATGAGTTCGATTCGCGCTCTCGAAGAGATGTACTGGATACAACTTTCGTGTGCTAGCTCACTGACACAATAGTCCACGGATAGACATGTCGCTCCACTCAGACACGTTATCCTGATTCCCAGCAAATCAGTCCTTGATATTTACTTCTTAATGTTGTGTGCTTATCGGAGAAACGGCAACTGCCAATTTGAAAATCTTTCGTTTGACAATACCGAGGTTTTTACCCACACTCTATACACTTTAAGTAATCTAAGCATTACACAACCGATGCGGTTGATAAATTGTTTAAAGTGTCGTGATACACGTACCTATAACCATATATCTATCACATATATTATGCTTGACATACGTTCACAACTTTCTTATACAAACATGATCTTGACCTCTAATGTCTCCCCTAATCTAATTTTATCTATTTTCTTACATCCTAATGGTACTTCCTAATGTTAACGCAATCCTTGGTGACATATATTTTGTTAGATGTTTAAAATGTTTGGTAATATAAATAAAACCGAAGAAGAAGTGAAAACTGTTCTGATCTGATCGCATTAATTTATACAGGGTTACAATTTTAAAACCAGAGACCCCAATATATATATATATATCAGTAAAAGAAAGGGCCTAAACAGGATAGCCACATTCGGTCACCTACCTGTATGTATGAGGGAGGATTTCCTTAGTTTTATTAATAATTATATTATGTAGGAACTGTAAATTTCAATAAAAGATATATCTAATAAACCATGTCTGTGCCGAAGCTCAGACTACTGGGCGGACTAATAGTTTACCAGCAGCGGAATCGACACAGTTGTACATGTATATAGATATCGAATTGTAATGCGCACGACACGTTTCTGAAATAACCATCATCAGGTACGCTCATAATCAAAAGATTGAAAAAACCTTCATCAGGTACGCTCATAATCAAAAGATTGGAATAACCTTCATCAGGTACACTCAAAGTCAAAAGATTGCAATAACCTTCATCAGGTACACTCAAAAGATTGCAATAACCTTCATCAGGTACGCTCATAATCAAAAGATTGAAAAAACCTTCATCAGGTACGCTCATAATCAAAAGATTGAAATAACCTTCATCAGGTACACCCATAATCACAAGATTGCAATAACCTTCATCAGGTACGCTCATAATCAAAAGATTGAAATAACCTTCATCAGGTACGCTCATAATCACAAGATTGAAAAAACCTTCATCAGGTACGCTCATAATCACAAGATTGAAATAACCTTCATCAGGTACGCTCATAATCACAAGATTGAAAAAACCTTCATCAGGTACGCTCATAATCACAAGATTGGAATAACCTTCATCAGGTACGCTCATAATCAAAAGATTGAAAAAACCTTCATCAGGTACGCTCATAATCACAAGATTGAAATAACCTTCATCAGGTACGCTCATAATCACAAGATTGAAATAACCTTCATCAGGTACGCTCATAATCACAAGATTGAAAAAACCTTCATCAGGTACGCTCATAATCAAAAGATTGAAAAAACCTTCATCAGGTACGCTCATAATCACAAGATTGAAAAAACCTTCATCAGGTACGCTCATAATCACAAGATTGAAAAAACCTTCATCAGGTACGCTCATAATCAAAAGATTGAAAAAACCTTCATAAGGTACGCTCATAATCAAAAGATTGGAATAACCTTCATCAGGTACGCTCATAATCAAAAGATTGGAATAACCTTCATCAGGTACGCTCATAATCAAAAGATTGAAAAAACCCTCATCAGGTACGCTCATAATCACAAGATTGAAAAAACCCTCATCAGGTACGCTCATAATCACAAGATTGAAATAACCTTCATCAGGTACGCTCATAATCACAAGATTGAAAAAACCCTCATCAGGTACGCTCATAATCAAAAGATTGGAATAACCTTCATTAGGTACGCTCATAATCACAAGATTGAAAAAACCTTCATCAGGTACGCTCATAATCAAAAGATTGAAAAAACCTTCATCAGGTACGCTCATAATCACAAGATTGAAAAAACCTTCATCAGGTACGCTCATAATCACAAGAATGAAAAAACCTTCATCAGGTACGCACATAATCAACAGATTGGAATAACCTTCATCAGGTACGCTCATAATCAACAGATTGGAAAGTGTTTGGAGCAACTAAACCAGAGGGTCAAAACAGAGTAGCCACACTCTTCAATATGCAAGGCCTTGCATAATGGTCAATGGCGTTTGTTATTTAAACACGCTGTTTTTGTATCTTTTCTATGTAAATGACACATTTATAAACATGATAAATGGTTGTCGATCATCAAGTTATCTTCAGAATTTCGTTTTGATGACACTTACTATATATGTATTTTTTATGCGGGATTGTACGTCAGGTTTCATTTAATAAAGTCGACCAGTATTTCTGTGCAAAGGGACAGAATATACAACTCGGATTTATACTCATAACGTATATCAAACTGAGGCCTATATTATTAAGCTCTTACTGGGAGAGAGACAAGGTGTTCCGACTTGGTTTGCATGTTCCTTCTTGGAATGTATGTATTTTTTATTCTTTTCAGTTATCAAAGTTATAATAAGAGGTGAGGTTTGGCCCCCATAAAACTAGTGTAACCCCGTCTCTTTTTATTGAAGTGCATGCACCAAGCTAGGCCAGTAATCGATCATGCATATGTGTGTTAGGGGTATATATTAGATTTGGGAACTGTTGGGACAGTGTGGTATTTGTTTTTCCTTCTGAATGTTATGCTAGGATAGATCAGAAGAAACGCCCCCCATTAATACATGTATATGGTCATTGCAATCGGCAAACCTCGGGTGAGTCCGCTTCTCTTCCCCAATACCTCGGCTGTAATACGGTATTTGATATGCGTCTACGCGTCACATTTCTTCGCCGGAGGACCGTATCACTTCGATCAAACATTGCGCACCGCGAATAAGTTCTAAAATGGCGACAATAGACGAGTTTGTTTTGAAAAATATTGGTCTTTGATGAAGGTACGGAATCAGCCGACATTGCGACTAATGAAAATATATTATTATTGGACGAATATTCGAAAGTGAAATTATTTTAATACCTCCTTCATTGAAGATTTCCGAAAGTAGTTCCTATGGGAGCTATCGTAATACGGACGAGGTATGATGAAGGTACGGAATCAGCCGAAGTTGCGACGAGTGTGGTCATTGGTCATGTGATAGTGGATTAGTCCAGTCATACAATGTAATAGTTTGATTAGTAAATTGTTGATTACACGGATATATCATATATTAACATTAATGTCCTCTGTTGTGTAAGACGGACAACAATAATAAGCAGCATCAGGTTTTGATAAATCAAATCAGGAATGTTGAAATGGATCGTTGTTTGTAGATCATTCTGAAATGACAAAATGTAATTTAGGTTTGGTAATTCTTGTTTTTCCATTCCGTTGACAAAAAAAAATCAAATACTTATTTTGAGTTTTATTACCAATACTGAAGCTAAGGATATAAATGCAAATGAGACACAGAATTGGATTAATCTGGACGAGAAGATATTTGTATCAGAAATACATAAAACTTGCATTGAACTTCCGATAACGTGATTCACCTTACGGCAAATGTCAAGATGTAATTATAGGAGACCTCTTTGATCTTGCATAACCATTCTCAAGTTGATATTTAATTCCGATATTGTAAAAGACTTGACAAGTATTTCTTGTCTTCAAGAAAATTTCAATTTGCAATACGACAAACACAACTAGTTTATGATGTTGAACTGTCGTATTTAAGGACAGATCATATTAACCTGCTGTCACTATAAACTTTACAACTAAAACATTCATAATTTGACCTAAAAACTTTTTTATACGACCATAACTATTTTGTTGTAGTATATATTACGTTATTGGTCCGTCTTCTTTGTTTTCCACTTGTAGATACAGCGTATAGAAAAGCCTTGTTCTAGTTGACCGATCCATCTGATTTTTAAGAAAAAAAAATCCATTACACAGAATAAAGTTTGGGATATATTTGGAGGATTTCCAAACAATAGGGCACAAGGTGCAAACAAGTGTAATTACGGTTTTTGACATAAAAGTTACAAAAAGGGGGAAATTTCCAATTTTTTACTTCATTGTTCATCTAATTTTTATATAGGTGTTATTTATTTTGTTTTTATCTCAAAATGATCATCTTTACAGGTTATTGATGGACCAAATAAACAAATTAGTTAATTAATTTACAAGTGTCCATATTTCAGCGGTCTTTAACAGTTTCTGAGATAAACTCTATGAAAAGGCTCCAACAAATTCCAAAAATGGTTATCTTAAATTTTTTGGTCAATATTGAGTCAGTAAATATCTATTTATATTTCTACGAGATTGACTAAACCCGACCGATACGACAGACAAGCTACTATGATTCCAAAAACATTGTGTTGATTACTGTATGGGTACTTTGTACAAGGTAACTGTGATTTTCAAGAACTCAGTGTCCGTTGATATACATATATTCAGTACTTGTAAAATGTCACTGCCCAAATACATTAATACGGTGTCGGTTCTTGTACAATGACATAACAATGGCTGAACGTAGGACGTGTAATTAAAATAACAGAATCCGTATGACAGACCAATAGATTATTCAATTCAATCGAATATGTTGTAAGCTGGGAAGGATGTTTGACACAGCTTCGTGGCGGGAACTGTATATTTTTCCAATTACATTAACTGAAAATCTGAAATCACTTGCCTGCCTGATACTTGTTTCATTATAGTTTATTCGTCTCTATAAGATGAGATTGACAACGGAACCATCTTTTGACTGACATCAGTGTATTGACTTGCCATTAAATCAAATTAGGTTGTGTAATATGCATCTAGTTCTGACTGAATGTAATTTACCATTTTCATTTTAAAGACTATATATATTGTTAATTCTAATTTGACTTGAAATGCCTAGGAATGATGTTGCATACAATATCGGCGATTGCTTGTGTGTTTACATTACACTTTGTTTCACCATGAACATATATATACATGTAGTTTGCGAGCCACTATTAAATTTTAATAATGTCATTTTATTCTAAAATATGCATATTTTGTTTTGTTACCTCACATCTGAGAATTCTACAAGGCTGCCACGACCAATAACGTGTATTGATAGAATAAAATTTAAAAACACATTCTTCTCCGAAACCACTTGACATATTTTATTATGGTGTTGTATAAATGTTTATCAGATGGTCCTGCACTAGTTAGTGGGGATCTAACAAACAAGAAGACACCAACCGCATTTTTCTATATAGAGTTCTATGGTAAAATGAATGACGGCTTTATCTAAATAAGTATTAATATGATTGATCTCAAACTGGACATGAATGTTCATTGGATGGTGACTTACAAAGTTGGCATTTTTAAATAGATCGGAAATCCATGATGGCAGCCACCACAAGACTTAACATTGGACGATATAGAGAAAATGAATAGAAGCATTTTCTTATAGACTACAGCGTGATTGAATCCAAACTGCACCATAATGGTCATTGGATGGTTCCCTATAGAGCTAGATTTTGTTTTATAACAATCGGAAATCTAAGATGGCCTTCACCACAGGAACTCGTTTTTAACAAAGGACCATATGTAAAGATTAAAAAACGTTACTTCTTACCTACTACACAATAATCTGCCAGTTTATATGAATGGTAGCTAGGTGACCGATGTAGCCTCTTGTGTTCCTCTTATCCATATAAATCTACCTTTGAGTGATCATTAGTAACCCAGTTTCTGTATTCAGTATTATACATAATAACTAAATAATAACTCACGTTAAACAAAAGTCATCCAAGCATTATCAAGAACCCAAATCGGAGCATACAATTATTGAGAGCCGAAAATATGCTCGATATTTTTTAGATCATCTTTTTTCCAATCCCAATTTCCTACTAGTCTTTCTTTCATCCGATTCTACGAATAAACTTGATCATATTTATAAATGAAATTACAAATATCACATTACTAAATCTAAAATGTCAAACATTGTAATCTAATAGAAACATAGTACTAATCAATGAGAACAGTGTTTTATCACAGTAACTTATAGTGTTGGTCCACGAAATATTTGCATTTCATTTAAATGTTGGTATATATACAAAATACAATGATGGTATTTTACAATGTACAATGTATGTAGAACAAAATTGTTGAAATTCCAAAAAGTGGACAATAAAAACAATTTAGTCTGATCAAACGAAATTATAATTTCATATAGGTTCTTATTGTATTTCTCATTCTTTATTTTACCTGATTTTGCATCGTTTATCTTTGAACATCTGAAACATTATAATAAATCAAAACAAAACATATCTAACACATGTTTAATTTAATTCTCTACTCAGTACCATAAACTGTGAAATTGAAACATATATATTTTACCAACTTTTAATTAGGTAATATATACATATATAGGAAATGCGTCACAGAAATTGATTCTGTATTTTAAAATATCTTGGTAGAAGATCTTATATATAGCTTATGAAATATGATATTGCACTTCCCATATTGTTCTTAAATTTTAATTAGTATATACACTAACATACTATAAATGCAATACATTTCAATTTCTGGCAGTCTACATTTAAACTGTCTAAGATACTGAAGAATAAGTAGAAGCACACGTTGACCATTACCAGAATTAGATTTTTGTAAAGATGGAGATATTATATTTTAGTTACACGTACATGTACCATATTTTTCTGTTTGTTATTACAGTACAGCTTACATGGGGACAACCAATTCTCGACACTTCCACTCACAACATAGCTCTGACATCTGGGAATGCGGCCGTCCTCTCGTGTCAAGTCAGTAACCTAGGAGACGCGGCAAAGGTAAATAATTTAATTTGTTATGGAAAGTATTTTGTGTATATAAGTGTTTTTTTAAAGTTTGTACATTTTTAACATATGCACGGTCCGTGATATCTAGTTGAACAATATTTTCTCCGTTATTGCTTGCCCACTCGTGTTTTTCTCACAAAAACTGCTGATTCCAGAAAGAACACGACTTCAATCATAATTTTACCAAAAATTGTTACCGTAAAAGGAAAACTACTTGAGATAACAGAATCAATAAAAACGTAAATATCTAATTTAATGTACACGACATATTTCTAGAATAGCCTTCATCAGAGTCAAAATATTGGAAAACCAATTAATTTAAAAGTATTTGGGAGCAAGGAAACATGATAGCCGAAGTCTACTAAGTTGTTGTCAACTAATAGCTTATTAAAAATGATAAAACTCTTAAAATGAAGTATATAATTTGTCGGTAAATATGATGTCAACAGACATGGGCGGGAAAATGGCGAGACAGAAAAAGGTGTTGCTGTAAATAAAAAGAGCTACATATTAAATCTAAAGTACACAAATCTCAGTTTTCATGAAAGATTAAATGATAATGTTTTAAAATGTGCAAAAAATCGTAAAGTTTTAGAAGTGTTGTAGTTAACGACTGGATTCAGACAAGCTGATTAAAGCGTGCAGATACAAATATATATATATATATATATATACAACGTCTGAAAAACCAGTCAACGATCAATCTTACGGGGTGTTGGATCGTTACGGTATAACGATACTATACAAGTAAAACAATTATAAACGTCTAAAATGGTTTGTAAAACAGCACCAAATACACAAAACAAAGTGATAAAGAATTAAACACTTCGTAGAATGACAAAATTTTGTCATTCTACGAAGTGTTTAATTCTTTATCACTTTGTTTGTCATTCTACGAAGTGTTTAATTCTTTATCACTTTGTTTTGTGTATTTGGTGTTGTTTTACAAACCATTTTAGACGTTTATATATATATATATATATATCAAATCTGTAAAGAGGAATGTAAAGTCAGAACGATAATTGCGCCCACTTCACGGTACATTCACTAACAAATACACCATTCATTCTTATTTGTTTTTCTTTCGATTTACTCCACTTTAGAATAAATTTTAGACGTTTATAAACTATTTAAAAAAGCTTGTCGCAATCATAGCCTTGTTAAATACCTTGCATGCTGAAAGCTATCGTCGGTACCCATCGGTGGAGAGTATCGGGGCGTGAAGGCTTACTCATATACCTTATGAGCCTTTAGAATCCATATTAATAAGTGCAAATAATGTCATATAGATTTGTTTACCACCACGTGAGTCGTCTGTAATTCCGAGCGCTTTAATGAATGGAATAGAATGTAATAGAAGGTCTTAAATACATGTACCATTGTAGATAATACCAATAAGAGAACATTCGCAACATGATCATAATGATTGTACAGCCATTACTTACGTTTATGTTAAATGTTCAACATGATCATAATGATTGTACAGCCATTACTTACGTTTATGTTAAATGTTCAACATGATCATAATGATTGTACAGCCATTACTTACGTTTATGTTAAATGTTCAACATGATCATAATGATTGCACAGCCATTACTTACGTTTATGTTAAATGTTCAACATGATCATAATGATTGTACAGCCATTACTTACGTTTATGTTAAATGTTCAACATGATCATAATGATTGTACAGCCATTACTTACGTTTATGTTAAATGTTCAACACCAAAAATACCCATAACGCGATGAATATATACATATCATTAATTTCATTCAGTTAGGATATGCTACGTGTAAATTAGAGCGTGTTGTCACGTGTTCTGTTGTTAGATTTCTGTGTTGATCGTGAAGCGGTAGGTTTCTGCTTTTAAGTATTAAAGGTAATTTCGCGGTATGTTCAAATTTGTTTGCCATGAGAGATATTCCCATGTTTCATCATTTCATGACTAATTACTTTACTGTTGTCACGATTGTATAGAAGTGTTAGGTGTTCATCGACTTGTGGCATCAATGACTATCATGCCCCCTGTACCAGGTTCTGTGATTGTATAGAAGTGTTAGGTGTTCATCGACTTGTGGCATCAATGACTATCATGCACCCTGTACCAGGTTCTGTGATTTCCTCTACGAATAAAACCGATACGATGTTAAACGACCATAGTACATATTGAATAAAGATCAAATTATATAATGATAATCAAGAAATGATTAAGATAATCTATAATATTACTATTACAGGTTATATGGATTGGACCCTCGGGTACGACATTAACATATGGTAGACAACGTATTACAGCTGATGATCGTATTTCTGTTGAACAACCCTATTTAAGGGACTGGAATCTGTATATAAGACATGCCAAGCCTAGGGATGCAGGGACATATATCTGTAAAGTTACCACAAATCCACCACAAACCAAAAAGGTGCACCTGCAAATCAAAGGTATATTTTTTCTCATTTTCAAAATAAATCACAATGTCTTAGGTTTTTTTGCTGTTAATGTTTGGCATTTAAATGTCTTTTTCCAATTATCTGGGTTCGAACATCACTGAAAGAGGTCAGGTAAGTTCCACAACATATATTATTGAAAGGTACAATATCTATCATGTTTATATCAAAATATATCTATATGAAAAAGACCGACAATACTAAACTCGAAATAAGAGGTTACAACTCGTTAATTTATGAAGATAAATGGAAATGTATCGACCCTTTCTATAAGTATGAAATTAATTTATCATTTCTATAGTTTAAGCATAAAACACAAAGAACGTACAACATTTGAAGTACCAAGTATTCAAGAACCCGAGATAGAGTTTAGCTATCATCCTTGTTTTATGCTAATAAATAGTTTTCTTGATCTTTCTCCCTTTGTCGGTTTTGTTTTTTGCTTTTGGTTTTTATTTGTCTCAATAATTTTTAATATGGTTGGTACTGTCATAGCCTGACATTTATTGAGAAGACACTATTAATTTTTTTTTTCTTTTTTCAAATTTTGATTTTTATTCCTAATACATTTATATAGAGAAAAAAATATAAGGCATAGCAAACAACAATGTCTGTCCAGTGAGCAATACTCAGTATCTGCTAATCTACATCATACATTACTCCCAAAGACTTTAAAATTGTGTGGCGTTCCAATTTTTAGACTATGACCGTACTAGATCTAGAGGAACACATCATGCTCGCTAACTTTAATATGTACGTTTTTAATGCTTAAATCATCGATTCTTTCAACTAAGTCCTTTGAACGAAATTATATTATTGATAATCAATTATATCTTTTTATTTATTCTCTTTTTTTAAATAAAAACTAAACGTTTCATAAGCCACGCTATTAAATTAAATTTAATTGAGCATTGAACAGAAAGCCAAATTTGACATTGAGCAAATAGAAAAATTATTATACATCTGATCTATGTATATTCATCATGTATTATTTTCAGTATTATTTACAAAACGTTTTTCAGTTCCCAACATATTGATGAAACATGGAGAATTGAGTGGAGGGAAATATGTACTTTGTTATTTATCAACGAATATATTATTTCTCTATCAATTTGAAAACTGACATTTTCCAGACAAGGACTGGAAATTCTTTCTTTCATCTGTTTTGTGTTTGTCAGATTATTAAGCTTTGATGTTCACAAGTGGTTGTTATCTTGTTTTTAGAAAGGCATAATTAACTTGCTATCAAGCTTAGGATAGATTAATTGTATTCTTTATCTGACCATTGTTTTGGCTTTGGCATATAGGGCATTGATGGATAATTGAAAGGAAAACAAAACATACCACCATCAGAACAGTTCCAAAACCCAATCGAAAAGTCTTTGAAGCAGACATAAACTTGATACCAATGATCGCTCACTCTCATGGCTTGGTACAGACATAAACTTGATACCAATGATCGCTCACTCTCATGGCTTGGTACAGACATTTAATTTCTTTTTAAAGTGGCGGTCTTAGACTATTCTAAGGAACCAAAATCTTGCTTCGTTTAGTGAATTGACGATGTAAATACATGATAATTTGTGTAACATACGGTGTTTATTATCTATTTTTCCTGTATTTGTAACAGTGTAGTATTTTCTTGCTTTTAATTTTATTACTAGTAACGTCATTAGTTGAGAGGTAGGACTTGTTCAAGGGTTACACACGTACCTTTCAAAGCACAAAGGGGAAGTTGTCGTATCGTTGATAGATACAAAACGAGCTAGTTTTGCATTCTTTGTTAAGTATAAAACGTTACTGGTGTAACATTATGTTATATGTATATCTTTCTTTATTTCTCATAGACCCACATGGTATAGAGATACAAAATATATTATTTACATAATATGTGTACAGGTTGGTAGCAGTTCAGTTAACTGGGAGGGCACACACCTTTGTTTATGATCTACATAATTTTTTAAGGTCATATTTATTTTTAGATCTCATAATTTCCTTGAATTTCAAAGTATTGGGTCTGCTTCTAAACTTTTCTTTAATGTACAGGTTTTCCCTGTTTATAAAAATTATCACATGAAAAAAAAATGGAATTCATCTTCAATTTCATTTGTTGAACATAGTGTACAAATTCTTTCTTCTCTTATGAGTTTTGACTTTCCCTTTGTAAGATTGTTCGGAGTTCGGTAATTTTGTTATTACCCTTATTAATTAATTAATTGGTATATTACACCAGCGTCCGCATTCAATTACTGGGAAAGAGAAGAAACTACATATGGATAAGGCCATTATGAGTTTCTTAAATGTTTTCATTATATACCTTTTGAAGAAAATATTATGTTTTGAATGTTTTACTGAAGTAACGGTACCCTGCCAGGAAAGTGAACATTCATATATATGTGTATTATGGGTATCGATTATGTCTCTTTCTACGATTTGTCTATTTGTGCTTTGATGAACTGTTCCGACAGCGTGTCTTTGATTAACTGTTCCGACAGCGTGTCTTTGATGAACTGTTCCGACAGCGTGTCTTTGATGAACTGTTCCGACAGCGTGTCTTTGATGAACTGTTCCGACAGCGTGTCTTTGGTGAACTGTTCCGACAGCGTGTCTTTGATGAACTGTTCCGACAGCGTGTTAGTTATCTATTTTTACTTTGATGAACTGTTCCGACAGCGTATTAGTTATCTATTTATACTTTGATGAACTGTTCCGACAGCGTGTTAGTTATCTATTTGTACTTTGATGAACTGTTCCGACAGCATGTCTTTGATGAACTGTTCCGACAGCGTGTCTTTGATGAACTGTTCCGACAGCGTGTCATTGATGAACTGTTCAGACAGCGTGTCATTGATGAACTGTTCCGACAGCATGTCTTTGGTGAACTGTTCCGACAGCGTGTCTTTGATGAACTGTTCCGACAGTGTGTCTTTGATGAACTGTTCCGACAGCATGTCTTTGATGAACTGTTCCGACAGCGTGTCTTTGATGAACTGTTCCGACAGCATGTCTTTGATGAACTGTTCCGACAGCGTGTCTTTGATGAACTGTTCCGACAGCATGTCTTTGATGAACTGTTCCGACAGCATGTCTTTGATGAACTGTTCCGACAGCGTGTCTTTGATGAACTGTTTCTACAGCGTGTCTTTGAAGAACTGTTCCGACAGTGTGTCTTTGGTGAACTGTTCCGACAGCGTGTCTTTGATGAACTGTTCCGACAGCGTGTCTTTGATGAACTGTTCCGACAGCGTGTCTTTGATGAACTGTTCCGACAGCGTGTCTTTAATGAACTGTTCCGACAGCGTGTTAGTTATCTATTTATACTTTAATGAACTGTTCCGACAGCGTGTTAGTTATCTATTTGTACTTTGATGAACTGTTCCAACAGCGTGTCTTTGATGAACTGTTCATACAGCGTGTCTTTGATGAACTGTTCCGACAGCGTGTCATTGATGAACTGTTCCGACAGCGTGTCATTGATGAACTGTTCCGACAGCATGTCTTTAGTGAACTGTTCCGACAGCATGTCTTTGATGAACTGTTCCGACAGCGTGTCTTTGATGAACTGTTTCTACAGCGTGTCTTTGAAGAACTGTTCCGACAGTGTGTCTTTGGTGAACTGTTCTGACAGCGTGTCTTTGATGAACTGTTCCGACAGCGTGTCTTTGATGAACTGTTCCGACAGCGTGTCTTTAATGAACTGTTCCGACAGCGTGTTAGTTATCTATTTATACTTTAATGAACTGTTCCGACAGCGTGTTAGTTATCTATTTGTACTTTGATGAACTGTTCCAACAGCGTGTCTTTGATGAACTGTTCATACAGCGTGTCTTTGATGAACTGTTCCGACAGCGTGTCATTGATGAACTGTTCCGACAGCGTGTCATTGATGAACTGTTCCGACAGCATGTCTTTAGTGAACTGTTCCGACAGCGTGTCTTTGATGAACTGTTCCGACAGTGTGTCTTTGATGACCTGTTCCGACAGCATGTCTTTGATGAACTGTTCCGACAGCGTGTCTTTGATGAACTGTTCCGACAGCGTGTCTTTGATGAACTGTTCCGACAGCGTGTCTTTGATGAACTGTTACGACAGCATGTCTTTGATGAACTGTTCCGACAGCATGTTTTTGATGAACTGTTCCGACAGCGTGTCTTTGATGAACTGTTCCTACAGCGTGTCTTTGATGAACTGTTCCGACAGTGTGTCTTTGATGAACTGTTCCGACAGCGTGTCTTTGATGAACTGTTCCTACAGCGTGTCTTTGATGAACTGTTCCGACAGCATGTCTTTGATGAACTGTTCCGACAGTGTGTCTTTGATGAACTGTTCCGACAGCGTGTCTTTGATGAACTGTTCCTACAGCGTGTCTTTGATGAACTGTTCCGACAGTGTGTCTTTGATGAACTGTTCCGACAGTGTGTCTTTGATGAACTGTTCCGACAGCGTGTCTTTGATGAACTGTTCCTACAGCGTGTCTTTGATGAACTGTTCCGACAGTGTGTCTTTGATGAACTGTTCCGACAGCGTGTCTTTGATGAACTGTTCCTACAGTGTGTCTTTGATGAACTGTTCCGACAGCGTGTCTTTGATGAACTGTTCCTACAGCGTGTCTTTGATGAACTGTTCCGACAGTGTGTCTTTGATGAACTGTTCCTACAGCGTGTCTTTGATGAACTGTTCCTACAGTGTGTCTTTGATGAACTGTTCCGACAGCGTGTCTTTGATGAACTGTTCCTACAGCGTGTCTTTGATGAACTGTTCCGACAGTGTGTCTTTGATGAACTGTTCCTACAGCGTGTCTTTGATGAACTGTTCCGACAGCGTGTCTTTGATGAACTGTTCCGACAGCGTGTCTTTGATGAACTGTTCCTACAGTGTGTCTTTGATGAACTGTTCCGACAGCGTGTCTTTGATGAACTGTTCCTACAGCGTGTCTTTGATGAACTGTTCCGACAGTGTGTCTTTGATGAACTGTTCCTACAGCGTGTCTTTGATGAACTGTTCCTACAGTGTGTCTTTGATGAACTGTTCCGACAGCGTGTCTTTGATGAACTGTTCCTACAGCGTGTCTTTGATGAACTGTTCCGACAGTGTGTCTTTGATGAACTGTTCCTACAGTGTGTCTTTGATGAACTGTTCCGACAGCGTGTCTTTGATGAACTGTTCCTACAGCGTGTCTTTGATGAACTGTTCCGACAGTGTGTCTTTGATGAACTGTTCCTACAGTGTGTCTTTGATGAACTGTTCCGACAGCGTGTCTTTGATGAACTGTTCCTACAGCGTGTCTTTGATGAACTGTTCCGACAGTGTGTCTTTGATGAACTGTTCCGACAGCGTGTCTTTGATGAACTGTTCCTACAGTGTGTCTTTGATGAACTGTTCCGACAGCGTGTCTTTGATGAACTGTTCCTACAGCGTGTCTTTGATGAACTGTTCCGACAGTGTGTCTTTGATGAACTGTTCCTACAGCGTGTCTTTGATGAACTGTTCCGACAGCGTGTCTTTGATGAACTGTTCCTACAGTGTGTCTTTGATGAACTGTTCCGACAGCGTGTCTTTGATGAACTGTTCCTACAGCGTGTCTTTGATGAACTGTTCCGACAGTGTGTCTTTGATGAACTGTTCCTACAGCGTGTCTTTGATGAACTGTTCCTACAGTGTGTCTTTGATGAACTGTTCCGACAGCGTGTCTTTGATGAACTGTTCCGACAGCGTGTCTTTGATGAACTGTTCCGACAGTGTGTCTTTGATGAACTGTTCCTACAGTGTGTCTTTGATGAACTGTTCCGACAGCGTGTCTTTGATGAACTGTTCCTACAGCGTGTCTTTGATGAACTGTTCCGACAGTGTGTCTTTGATGAACTGTTCCTACAGTGTGTCTTTGATGAACTGTTCCGACAGCGTGTCTTTGATGAACTGTTCCTACAGCGTGTCTTTGATGAACTGTTCCGACAGTGTGTCTTTGATGAACTGTTCCGACAGCGTGTCTTTGATGAACTGTTCCTACAGTGTGTCTTTGATGAACTGTTCCGACAGCGTGTCTTTGATGAACTGTTCCTACAGCGTGTCTTTGATGAACTGTTCCGACAGTGTGTCTTTGATGAACTGTTCCTACAGCGTGTCTTTGATGAACTGTTCCTACAGTGTGTCTTTGATGAACTGTTCCGACAGCGTGTCTTTGATGAACTGTTCCTACAGCGTGTCTTTGATGAACTGTTCCGACAGTGTGTCTTTGATGAACTGTTCCTACAGCGTGTCTTTGATGAACTGTTCCGACAGCGTGTCTTTGATGAACTGTTCCGACAGCGTGTCTTTGATGAACTGTTCCTACAGTGTGTCTTTGATGAACTGTTCCGACAGCGTGTCTTTGATGAACTGTTCCTACAGCGTGTCTTTGATGAACTGTTCCGACAGTGTGTCTTTGATGAACTGTTCCTACAGCGTGTCTTTGATGAACTGTTCCTACAGTGTGTCTTTGATGAACTGTTCCGACAGCGTGTCTTTGATGAACTGTTCCTACAGCGTGTCTTTGATGAACTGTTCCGACAGTGTGTCTTTGATGAACTGTTCCTACAGCGTGTCTTTGATGAACTGTTCCGACAGTGTGTCTTTGATGAACTGTTCCTACAGCGTGTCTTTGATGAACTGTTCCGACAGTGTGTCTTTGATGAACTGTTCCGACAGCGTGTCTTTGATGAACTGTTCCTACAGCGTGTCTTTGATGAACTGTTCCGACAGCGTGTCTTTGATGAACTGTTCCGACAGCGTGTCTTTGATGAACTGTTCCTACAGTGTGTCTTTGGTGAACTGTTCCTACAGCGTGTCTTTGATGAACTGTTCCGACAGCGTGTCTTTGATGAACTGTTCCGACAGCGTGTCTTTGATGAACTGTTCCGACAGTGTGTCTTTGATGAACTGTTCCGACAGCGTGTCTTTGATGAACTGTTCCTACAGTGTGTCTTTGGTGAACTGTTCCTACAGCGTGTCTTTGATGAACTGTTCCGACAGCGTGTCTTTGATGAACTGTTCCGACAGCGTGTCTTTGATGAACTGTTCCGACAGCGTGTCTTTGATGAACTGTTCCTACAGTGTGTCTTTGATGAACTGTTCCTACAGCGTGTCTTTGATGAACTGTTCCGACAGCGTGTCTTTGATGAACTGTTCCTACAGCGTGTCTTTGATGAACTGTTCCGACAGCGTGTCTTTGATGAACTGTTCCGACAGCGTGTCTTTGATGAACTGTTCCTACAGTGTGTCTTTGGTGAACTGTTCCTACAGCGTGTCTTTGATGAACTGTTCCGACAGCGTGTCTTTGATGAACTGTTCCGACAGCGTGTCTTTGATGAACTGTTCCGACAGCGTGTCTTTGATGAACTGTTCCGACAGCGTGTCTTTGATGAACTGTTCCTACAGCGTGTCTTTGATGAACTGTTCCGACAGCGTGTCTTTGATGAACTGTTCCTACAGTGTGTCTTTGGTGAACTGTTCCTACAGCGTGTCTTTGATGAACTGTTCCGACAGCGTGTCTTTGATGAACTGTTCCGACAGCGTGTCTTTGATGAACTGTTCCGACAGCGTGTCTTTGATGAACTGTTCCTACAGTGTGTCTTTGATGAACTGTTCCTACAGCGTGTCTTTGATGAACTGTTCCGACAGCGTGTCTTTGATGAACTGTTCCTACAGCGTGTCTTTGATGAACTGTT
The DNA here is from genome assembly GCA_963680875.1 of Bathymodiolus brooksi. Taxonomy (NCBI): domain Eukaryota; kingdom Metazoa; phylum Mollusca; class Bivalvia; order Mytilida; family Modiolidae; genus Bathymodiolus; species Bathymodiolus brooksi. The sequence goes on from OY804577.1 coordinate 4,941,962, forward strand.
CCGACAGCGTGTCTTTGATGAACTGTTCCGACAGCGTGTCTTTGATGAACTGTTCCTACAGTGTGTCTTTGGTGAACTGTTCCTACAGCGTGTCTTTGATGAACTGTTCCGACAGCGTGTCTTTGATGAACTGTTCCGACAGCGTGTCTTTGATGAACTGTTCCGACAGCGTGTCTTTGATGAACTGTTCCGACAGCGTGTCTTTGATGAACTGTTCCTACAGCGTGTCATTGATGAACTGTTCCGACAGCGTGTCTTTGATGAACTGTTCCTACAGCATGTCTTTGATGAACTGTTCCGACAGCGTGTCTTTGATGAACTGTTCCGACAGCGTGTCTTTGATGAACTGTTCCTACAGCGTGTCATTGATGAACTGTTCCGACAGCGTGTCATTGATGAACTGTTCCGACAGCGTGTCTTTGATGAACTGTTCCGACAGCGTGTCTTTGATGAACTGTTCCGACAGCGTGTCTTTGATGAACTGTTCCGACAGCGTGTCTTTGATGAACTGTTCCTACAGCGTGTCATTGATGAACTGTTCCGACAGCGTGTCTTTGATGAACTGTTCCTACAGCATGTCTTTGATGAACTGTTCCGACAGCGTGTCTTTGATGAACTGTTCCGACAGCGTGTCTTTGATGAACTGTTCCTACAGCGTGTCATTGATGAACTGTTCCGACAGCGTGTCATTGATGAACTGTTCCGACAGCGTGTCATTGATGAACTGTTCCTACAGCGTGTCTTTGATGAACTGTTCCTACAGCGTGTCATTGATGAACTGTTCCGACAGCGTGTCATTGATGAACTGTTCCGACAGCGTGTCTTTGATGAACTGTTCCTACAGTGTGTCTTTGATGAACTGTTCCGACAGCGTGTCTTTGATGAACTGTTCCGACATCGTGTCTTTGATGAACTGTTCCGACAGCGTGTCTTTGATGAACTGTTCCGACAGCGTGTCTTTGATGAACTGTTCCGACAGCGTGTCTTTGATGAACTGTTCCGACAGCGTGTCTTTGATGAACTGTTCCGACAGCGTGTCTTTGATGAACTGTTCCTACAGTGTGTCTTTGATGAACTGTTCCGACAGCGTGTCTTTGATGAACTGTTCCGACAGCGTGTCTTTGATGAACTGTTCCGACAGCGTGTCTTTGATGAACTGTTCCGACAGCGTGTCTTTGATGAACTGTTCCGACAGCGTGTCTTTGATGAACTGTTCCGACAGCGTGTCTTTAATGAACTGTTCCGACAGCGTGTCTTTGATGAACTGTTCCTACAGTGTGTCTTTGATGAACTGTTCCGACAGCGTGTCTTTGATGAACTGTTCCGACAGCGTGTCTTTGATGAACTGTTCCGACAGCGTGTCTTTGATGAACTGTTCCTACAGTGTGTCTTTGATGAACTGTTCCGACAGCGTGTCTTTGATGAACTGTTCCGACAGCGTGTCTTTGATGAACTGTTCCGACAGCGTGTCTTTGATGAACTGTTCCTACAGTGTGTCTTTGATGAACTGTTCCGACAGCGTGTCTTTGGTGAACTGTTCCGACAGCGTGTCTTTGATGAACTGTTCCGACAGCGTGTCTTTGATGAACTGTTCCTACAGTGTGTCTTTGATGAACTGTTCCGACAGCGTGTCTTTGGTGAACTGTTCCGACAGCGTGTCTTTGATGAACTGTTCCGACAGCGTGTCTTTGATGAACTGTTCCGACAGCGTGTCTTTGATGAACTGTTCCTACAGTGTGTCTTTGATGAACTGTTCCGACAGCGTGTCTTTGGTGAACTGTTCCGACAGCGTGTCTTTGATGAACTGTTCCGACAGCGTGTCTTTGATGAACTGTTCCTACAGTGTGTCTTTGATGAACTGTTCCGACAGCGTGTCTTTGGTGAACTGTTCCGACAGCGTGTCTTTGATGAACTGTTCCGACAGCGTGTCTTTGATGAACTGTTCCGACAGCGTGTCTTTGATGAACTGTTCCGACAGCGTGTCTTTGATGGACTGTTCCGACAGCGTGTCTTTGATGGACTGTTCCGACAGCGTGTCTTTGATGGACTGTTCCGACAGCGTGTCTTTGATGGACTGTTCCGACAGCGTGTCTTTGATGAACTGTTCCGACAGCGTGTCTTTGATGAACTGTTCCGACAGTGTGTCTTTGATGGACTGTTCCGACAGCGTGTCTTTGATGAACTGTTCCGACAGCGTGTCTTTGATGAACTGTTCCTACAGCGTGTCTTTGATGAACTGTTCCGACAGCGTGTCTTTGATGAACTGTTCCGACAGTGTGTCTTTGATGAACTGTTCCGACAGCGTGTCTTTGATGAACTGTTCCGACAGCGTGTCTTTGATGAACTGTTCCGACAGCGTGTCTTTGATGAACTGTTCCGACAGCGTGTCTTTGATGAACTGTTCCTACAGCGTGTCTTTGATGAACTGTTCCGACAGCGTGTCTTTGATGAACTGTTCCGACAGTGTGTCTTTGATGAACTGTTCCGACAGCGTGTCTTTGATGAACTGTTCCGACAGCGTGTCTTTGATGAACTGTTCCGACAGCGTGTCTTTGATGAACTGTTCCGACAGCGTGTCTTTGATGAACTGTTCCGACAGCGTGTCTTTGATGAACTGTTCCGACAGCGTGTCTTTGATGAACTGTTCCTACAGCGTGTCTTTGATGAACTGTTCCGACAGCGTGTCTTTGATGAACTGTTCCTACAGCGTGTCTTTGATGAACTGTTCCGACAGCGTGTCTTTGATGAACTGTTCCGACAGTGTGTCTTTGATGAACTGTTCCGACAGCGTGTCTTTGATGAACTGTTCCGACAGCGTGTCTTTGATGAACTGTTCCGACAGCGTGTCTTTGATGAACTGTTCCGACAGCGTGTCTTTGATGAACTGTTCCGACAGCGTGTCTTTGATGAACTGTTCCGACAGCGTGTCTTTGATGAACTGTTCCGACAGCGTGTCTTTGATGAACTGTTCCGACAGCGTGTCTTTGATGAACTGTTCCGACAGCGTGTCTTTGATGAACTGTTCCGACAGCGTGTCTTTGATGAACTGTTCCGACAGCGTGTCTTTGATGAACTGTTCCGACAGCGTGTCTTTGATGAACTGTTCCGACAGCGTGTCTTTGATGAACTGTTCCGACAGCGTGTCTTTGATGAACTGTTCCGACAGCGTGTCTTTGATGAACTGTTCCGACAGCGTGTCTTTGATGAACTGTTCCGACAGCGTGTCTTTGATGAACTGTTCCGACAGCGTGTCTTTGATGAACTGTTCCTACAGCGTGTCATTGATGAACTGTTCCGACAGCGTGTCTTTGATGAACTGTTCCGACAGCGTGTCTTTGATGAACTGTTCCGACAGCGTGTCTTTGATGAACTGTTCCGACAGCGTGTCTTTGATGACCTGTTCCGACAGCGTGTCTTTGATGACCTGTTCCGACAGCGTGTCTTTGATGACCTGTTCCGACAGCGTGTCTTTGATGAACTGTTCCGACAGCGTGTCTTTGATGACCTGTTCCGACAGTGTGTCTTTGATGACCTGTTCCGACAGCGTGTCTTTGATGACCTGTGCCGACAGCGTGTCTTTGATGACCTGTTCCGACAGCGTGTCTTTGATGGACTGTTCCGACAGCGTGTCTTTGATGAACTGTTCCGACAGCGTGTCTTTGATGAACTGTTCCGACAGCGTGTCTTTGATGAACTGTTCCTACAGCGTGTCATTGATGAACTGTTCCGACAGCGTGTCTTTGATGAACTGTTCCGACAGCGTGTCTTTGATGAACTGTTCCGACAGCGTGTCTTTGATGAACTGTTCCGACAGCGTGTCTTTGATGACCTGTTCCGACAGCGTGTCTTTGATGACCTGTTCCGACAGCGTGTCTTTGATGACCTGTTCCGACAGCGTGTCTTTGATGAACTGTTCCGACAGCGTGTCTTTGATGACCTGTTCCGACAGTGTGTCTTTGATGACCTGTTCCGACAGCGTGTCTTTGATGACCTGTTCCGACAGCGTGTCTTTGATGACCTGTTCCGACAGCGTGTTAGTTATTGTTTTTCATTTTATTCTATTTTATGTGATTTTCTATTTATTTGAAAATACTTTAAATTTAGTTTTAGATTTATAAAAGACGGGTCCGATTTAAATTTTTACGTTTGACTTTTTCGATATCCAGAGTGATCTCCAAGGATGATTTAAACTTTTGTTTATTATATTGAAAGTAAAACTAAATAGGATGAAGCTCAAAGTAATTGTTGTGTGTTCGTAGTGTTAGTCCTGAGGTATGATTAATTTGTATTCAATCATTTCACAGCCCCACTTTCTTATATTTATTTTTTATCTCCATTCAGACCACCTAATTTCACACGCTGACTGTTACTGTAACAATGGATGATCATTATGTATCCTCAGACCTCTATACCAAGATTGATGGGCTTTAAAGCTTTAAATGATCTTGATTTTGTTCATACTGGACATTTTCCAATAAAGATTGTATCATGGGCTTACAAGAACATAATTATTAGCGGAAGGTGTTTATAAAATGGTCGGAGATAACTATATTGTGTACTTTTTACGGGCATTGATTTTGTATTGAATACTGATACAGCTACCCGTTAATGTCCAATAAAAACAATGGTTTGTTGTTTAACGTCAAGTGAGCATTATTATGGCAAGATTTATGATGAATTTACAAATAATAAATCGACCCGAAGGTAAATCTGTAGCACTATGAGTGTGTGTCTTGATGCCCAAAGTAAGAGATATACTAGATAGTATTGGACTTCATTTACTTTGAACCAGCCCATCAACAATCACTAATATACCATGCTGTAATTTGCGGTTTTGCCCCCCCAAAAAAAGAAAGAAAAAAAGTAAACTCTCCCCACAAAAAAGAATAAGATGATAAAACACTTGTAAAAATCATGAAAGTGGCTTTAGAAATTTTTATTATTGTTCTGATAAATAACACTTAATTTATAAAATATGCATTATTCATTAAATTGAATCTTGTATCTTATATTTATTTCAAAACATGCTTAGCAAACAAAGAGCTAAAAGTATTTGAAAACAAAGTATTTCAAACAGAAAATTCCAAAGAAGGTAACATACTTTATGCGATTTCTGTCAAAATTAACAAACTACACCTCTTACCAGAGAGGACGATTTCTCATTCTCTACACGATAAGGGTAATAACAAAATTACCGAACTCTGAACAATCTTACAAAGGGAAAGTCAAAACTCATAAGTATATAAACAGACAAAATCAGTCAACAACCGGAAAACTGTGAAAACCGTAATGACCCTGACTTGGTACAGGCATTTCTAAAGAAATGGTGGGTTGAATCAGATTTTAAAGCGCCAACCCCTCCCCTTCATTACGGCTCAAAGATTCATCATGATATTCATATTCGATGTTATTCATTGATGTCATGGACTAGTGTCAGTTACGTTCAGATGAAATATCCAGTGTCATCTTGTTACATTACAAGACCAATAGTGGGATGGTTAGCTTGATATATTACAGAATAATACCAATAAATCGCTACAGAGGGAGTGGCGGCGTGTGACCTTTACTTTGTCCACACATGACGTAATCATGTGTCCGATCCCTAGTTATTATAAAACATACCATATTTAACATCATAACCTTAGAAATAATAAAAATAAGAATGATATACTATTATAACATTGTAAGAATAGATCAATTTTAACTACACAATATTTAAGTCGACAAACAAGAACCTGACTAAACAAGAAAACTTAACAGCTGTAGTAAAGGAGATTGAAATCTTGTTTGATGATTGGTAGCTTTTGATTGGACAAGTGATCTTTAGATTGCTTAAATGGTAATAGAATGTATCTTTTCATCAGTGGACAACGGCTCAATGGCTTACATTGGCCTTTTCATGTTGGTGACAGACATGATCTGTCTGAATCGATCTTTATATGTAGAATGTCGGCTCATTTCACTGAAATACATAAATGACAAAGATTAAGTTGTTTCTGGTTTCCTCGATCAATATGTTAATAGATAGTTGTATGGGTCCTGTTTGAATTTAAACATCGCTCGTATTTTCTCCGATGAGATCCATTGGGATTAGTATAATTTCTATTTGATTAACACCGATTTCACATATAAAGAGAAGTTGAAGGTGTAATCGTACATTGTATACGGGAAACCCTACTATATTTTACGGCAGGTTTTACATGGATTTCCATAGTTTGTGTTACCATGTTTGTTATTATCACGTGACGATTTTGGAATTGATAACTTGTAGATATCAATGGCATGTTTTATCACGATGTTTCTGGATCTATGTCACAGTAAAGGATGCTGGTTCAACATGAAATGAAACATGCTAAGTCATATCCTGTATATAAGACATGTTATTTACGTGTACAAGAACAAATTGTGTAATGTAATAAATACATTTGCCTCGTCATGAAATGTCGCCCGTTTATATCTTGTGTCTGTCAAACAGAATATGTACCAATTATATTAATCGTTTTTATATATTGCGTACCGTTCCCATGGTTCAACCGATAGATCTGCCTAACATATCCGCAGGTGGTGGATAAGGATGCTAGCTGCATGGGCATTGTCAGATTATAAAACAGGAAGCCCGCACGTGTGACGTGTTTGGAGAGTGTTACACTCTTGGCAAGTTAAAGACCACTTTTGTAGATTTCGAAATAGAGTAGGTGTATATTCGCCACTACAAAAGGCTAATCTGATTCCTCCCTTGTCGACTCCACATAACCTTGCAGTAGAAGTCATAAATCGTGTGGCTTATCACAGGCTCTGTAACAAGAGTAACATGACGGGTGCCAGTAGTGGAGCTGGAACTGATAACCCTTCCAGCTCAGCTGTGTTCACCCACGGTTTTTTTGTGGTATTCGTGTTGCTCTCAATCTCTGGTTTTATGTGTAGCATTATGTAGATCGTTGTTTGTCCTTTTGTCCATTGTCTGTTCTTCGATTTTCGGTTTCATGTTACCCCTTGGTATCTTCTGCCAACATCTTCTGGGTTTCTCCCACATTTCTATATATGTTTGTAATATTATTGATAAATTTGTTCTCAACAATCAATCAAATCAACCTTCATTACCATGTAGAGCAGTAATGATTAGTGACAGAACATATATACAATGATAGTTAGACAAAGCACAGAAACATGATTAATAAATATATAGTTCACAGGTCCCATGGTTTCAGAACTAATTAGTAAATAATTATTGCAAGTTAATGGAAAAATAACATAACAAGGAATAACAAGACTATTATATTCAGATAAACATAAGAAGTGTTTAAATATATATTACTTGTAGTATAATAGTGATGATTGTTGGTTTTAATAGTGTCATCATCTTGCTTTATTGAATGTCTTTATTTCATGATTATATTATCAGCACAATACATTTGATAGGGTGGTCACACTCTTCTGAAATAGTGGAACGAATGTTTGTTTGGTTGTTGTCCAATGCCAAATGAACAATTTTGCACGTATATTGTTTTGATTGCCATAGGTAAAACCGAGGTGAAATAGACTAATTTTGTTTGCAACCAAAGATCACTCTTAGGTAACTGTATTTTAGCATCACCGTAGCAATGTTTGGCTTATGTGCAAGTGTTGTGGAATTTTCTAACAAAAAATGGCATGCATGAACGACTCGAAAAAGGAATTCGTCACGCCCTGCCAGTACATATCCCTTTCGAAGGAGTTGCCTCTACAGCATATAAACGACATGTATGTTATATATTTATTTCCTTCCCTAGATTCCCATGGAGGTGATAATAAGATGTATCGAAGAATGTAAATAAAGATTAGATTACTATATATATCTCCCTCAGGATGAAATACATGTTGTGTTAAATATATTTAATGTGTAGTTCTCAGTACAGAGTACGTCTGGGAATCTTTCCCGAGTACTGTCAACTTTCAGATATTGTCTGAAATGTCTACAAAACAAACAACACGACATGTTGTAAAGATAGAGCGAAACCATGTCTCATATTCTCTCTCCTTCAGTAATCCCTAATGAATAAACGTTAGAGAATACCGAAAAAATGGACAATATAGGGTTCACAACACGAAGACAGACAAAACAAAAACACAACACAATATGTGTTGGACACCACTATGCGCAAACAAACACAAATGAATTAAAGGTAAATATCGGACATTTGTTTTTGTTATGAGATATTTTAAAAATACAGCTATGGTTCTCAGAAAATGTGTTGATTTATGGTAAATATCATGTGTTTCAAGTAATGACATATGGAGGCAAAATAGATATATGCCATCCTGTTACATATATAGTTAAATGTAAATTGTTTTGTAAGGTGACCTATAATACTATAACACTCTAACTATCTAGACAAATCAAATACTATACTTTCAATTTCTTTAAATGTGCATTTGTCATCGGTTCGATCGTCTTCGGTCGCTTGTCAACATCTTTTTGACAGCTGTAGTTGCTTTCTGTATGAACAATGATTTAGAGATTGGACGCATGTAATTAACCATATAAATGGCCGTCGCGCCAATATAATGTAAAATGTAATCAACTTGTAAATAATTGAGTGATATTGATTTGTTCTCCCAGTACAATGAGGTATCCCTGTAGTGTAGATTTATGCGAACAATGTTGAACTGTTTTAACATAATTAAAGTACAATATTTACTGTCTAAGACGAACGAGTCGACGATGGTAGAATCTATATACACAATTGTACTTATTCCTAAATTTGAAACTTTACCAAGCCATAATAAATATTTTGAATCTTATACATTTTTTTTTATTTCAGTGGCACCTACGATTAATCATGATTTAACAACCAAAAGTCCACAAACTGTAGCAGAAGGCCAGAATATCACCCTGACATGTGTAGTCTCTGCAGAACCTCCTGCCAGTATAATGTGGATTTATTTTAATCCTAACAATCCAGATGCAAAAGATCGTAAGTGGAGTCAATCTTATGCACAGTTCGAACACAATGTGGAACACACAAAAAGGAGACATTCGATCTCCTTAAGCTTCCGCTCACTATTGTCATGACTTTGCATATATTGTCGTCTAACAACTTTCTCATGTCCACGAGGAGGCCAACTGTAACAGCACATTACCGGAATATCCTCTTTCTTTGTATGAGAACGAAACATGCAACATGGTTGTTAGGTTCAGTTAAATTTTCTAATTGCGTTCCTGTCGCAACATTAATAACATAGTAAAAAGTTCATGAAAGAATGTTCTTATCATTGCCCTTCGCAATTTTAAAATGTTATTACTTTTCCTTTGGATCCAGCACATGGATCACTATAAAAAAAAAGTTAGGAAATTAGTCATCTGTGCACACATCATTGGTTCCTTTTGTTGTGGTTGAAGAAATAAAATTGTTGATGGCCAGTTTAATGTTGGCTATATCATCACGGATATATTAATGAGTCCTTTATAAGGTTTATAAATCGTTTAATGTTGTGAAGCATCACACTCCATTCTCGTTTTATATTGGCGTCTTTTGTGTATCTATTTTATTTCTTCTTGATTGTACTGATGGTCGGTTTGTCCGGATTGTAATGTTGTTAGACAAGTCCTTCCAATTGGAATTCTATTATTTTTATCTAATCAGAGATGATTGATTGGTTATTTTTATTATCAGATGTTCCAGCTTTATACATGGTAATTATGGGTTGTATTACTGTTTATCAATTGCAAATATAATACAACCACCGATCTTTGATATAGCGTAACAGATCTCAGACATTTCATTATCAAAACAGGTGAGCGATATAGGCTACATAACGACTCTGCTTACAGTTTTGTGTCATGGTCTCCTTATAGACTTTAAATAGAGTAATAGATAGCAGCTGTTTAGTTATATTTCAGGATGAACACTATTTACATCTATTTTATATTTCATTTACTAAATTATCCCAAATAAAAACGGCGTAGTACATATAATAACGAATTTCCTATGAGTGTATTATATCCTCTATTAAACTATATTGGATTAATTCCATCTTTTTGTCAGTCTGAAATCAGGGTTTATTGATATTGGAGAAAAAACGTTCGATCCATAGAGGGTAATAAGTAAAATTATATGATGGCTTTCAAGGAATCGCTGGTAATAAAACAGACGTAAATTAAGATGATATATCTGTTTTCAATATGAATATGTTACCCATTATAAGTTAAATCTTCCTCAGATAAGTAAAATATTTTATCATTAAAAGATTGATGACAATATTATCCGCGGTGCATTACTGCAATTTCGAAGACACCAATTAACCTATAATATGTGTCTCCCTTTAAAAGGTCAGCTAAAATGCATGAGAAATTGTTATTACCAACACCGTTATATCTTACTAAAGTTTTTTTGACTGATTGGATTTGTTGCAACTTGAATCCGACAATACTATCTCTTGTGTTTTCCATGTTGTAACGAAACGGGGTTCACAGACATCATTACAGAGATTCAACATAGCATATTTCACCCATTTCTTTCGTCAAGAAAGTTATTGATAGTCGTTGTTTTGATAACAAATAACTGGTTCCCGAGAATAGTCGTTAGCCAATCATTGCATCAGATTCCCTGCTATTTTTTTTATGACAAGTCCTTCATGCTGAAAGGGGACGTCTTTTTTTTTATCGAAATTTACGCATAGTATATACCGGTAATTTTAGTGACATATAATGTTTTAGCATATGCACTTATTATTAGATACTTGGGAGAAAGAGGATGAATAGATGAAACAAAATGCTAGGCATAACACAGACATTGTACATTGTATTGAAAATATTTTACCACCATTGACTATATAGACTTTATGTATATACAAATTCACATAAACTGTTCTTTTGGCAGAGTTTCCGAAGTCCGTAACAGGGGAAACGATAACGATACATAATATTACACGAGAAGAAGCTGGAATATACACGTGCCAGGCATTTAATGGAATCCCTCCAGTATCTAAAAAGAACATAACTGTAAACGTTGAATGTAAGTACATTATATTATTGTCGTTAACACTTCCCGGTTCTTTCCTCATTCATGAATTATCACCGGGTTTGTAACTAGATTAACACGACGGGTGTCACTAGTGGAGCAGGAACTGCTAACCCTTCCGGAGCACCTGAGTTCACCCCCGGGATTCGTGTTATTCGATCTTTAGCTTTATGTGTATGTTTTGTAGATCGTTGTTTGTCCTTTTATACTTTTTCCTTTGACCATTGTGTTGTCTGTTCTTGATGTACGGATTCTGATTACCCCTTTGGTATCTTCAAACTCTTCTTATCTTGAAGTAGGCATTGCTATTTTGGCTTTGATGGTAATTCCGGGGACACGTCGTGTATGCTAAATTAGATATCTACGTTTTCATTATATTCTGCAAATATATGTCCTTTTGCACTTTATTGTTAATTGAATAATTCGAAATGGTAAGCTTATTACCATGATCACTATTTATATGTGCAATTATTGTTTCAAAACATATATCCAGTTTGATAACATTTTGTATATTTTCTTTCTGTGAATTATTTAATGAATTTGTAACAAGGAACGGACATTTCGGGTGTTGAAGAGTTAAGTAAAGTGTTGACCATCATATTATAATGTCATTTTTCATGAAGAGGTTTACTTAACCTAGAATTTTAATAAATTTTGTTACCACAATGGTATTTTTAATATCAGTGTTTTTTGGGGTTGAACAACGGACCCGAAGGGGTTTAATTACCGCAGTTTTCAAGAATAATGATATATTTTATTATTAGAATGTGTATTAAATACATATTATAAAGATGTTTAGCATACTCATTTCCTATGACAATGGTAATATGTCCACAATGTGTCCTTGGTACCCGTAACATGCGATTAGTGCTGTAACAAATTTAAAATATCATCTTACATATTAAAAGGCTATGAGGACATTATGTTCAAGTTTAATTATTATTTCATTTGTATATTTGATTGTGAAAGGTGTCATAGGATATAATAAACACCATGTAGACTTTTAAAATGTTTACAAGTTATTAGCTAAAATAATAATCTTCAACTTTGAACAAATGTAGATATACAACATATTTCTACAATTGATATTATTCTCCTGTTTGAGAGACTTTCGGTCGTGATAAAAACAAATGCCACTAATAGGTAATTACATAATAAGTGTCAATCGAGTGAACTTCTGATTTTCTACTTCGAATTTTAGATCATATCATGACATATAATGGCCATTCTGAAGTAACGTAGTTCATTATTATCTGTTAGATGTTGTCATTTCCCTAACAGGGGTGATACATTATACACACACGAGAGGCTGATTTATGTCCAACTACCGAAGCTCCCTTTGTTTCTACAACGTTGTTTCCCACAGAAACCAGGTGTTTGTCCTACATTATATACCCATGGGAATCCTAGAGGGAATTTATCTGCTTTGATGGTACTATGTGATGCAATGAAATGTCATTGAAATGTACATTTTAAGCCATTATGCTAAGGATACTGCTGACACTGCAGTCACAGAACCCTGTTCATTGTGTTCATTGAGACAAGACCATTCTACAAAGCACATAGCATATTTTGACCATGTTGTCATTTCTCATTCATTCCATGAGACATATTTAATAAATGCTGTATATTTAAAACCATTATTATTTCTACTGACACATATTTTGCAGTCCCTCCATCTGTCTCTACAAGTATAACTAAGATTAGCCAGGATCTAGGAAGAGACACGTCCATAGACTGTATAATAAAAGCATATCCACAGGAAATCGCAGTGTGGAGAAAAGGACATACAGAAATATTAGAAGATGCAAACGTGTGGAAGTTTGTTCCAACATTATACAGAAGAAGTGATATCGAGTTTGTGCTAAATTTACAAATATATACATTAGAAGAGGGTGATTTTGGACTGTATACTTGTGAAGCGAAAAATCAGTATGGCAACTCGTCATCAACGGTTTTAATTGAAGGTAAGCATAACACATTTTATATAATTATCAACATTGATATACGAAATATATTTAATAGTAAGTAAAAACATTTTGAAGATAAATAAGGGATAATGAGAAGAACAGTCAATACAATGACTAAAAGACAAACAAAGAACAGTCAATACAATGACTAAAAGACAAACAAAGAACAGTCAATACAATGACTAAAAGACAAACAAAGAACAGTCAATACAATGACTAAAAGACATACAAAGAACAGTCAATACAATGACTAAAAGACATACAAAGAACAGTCAATACAATGACTAAAAGACAAACAAAGAACAGTCAATACAATGACTAAAAGACAAACAAAGAACAGTCAATACAATGACTAAAAGACAAACAAAGAACAGTCAATACAATGACTAAAAGACAAACAAAGAACAGTCAATACAATGACTAAAAGAAAAACAAAGAACAGTCAATACAATGACTAAAAGAAAAACAAAGAACAGTCAATACAATGACTAAAAGAAAAACAAAGAACAGTCAATACAATGACTAAAAGACATACAAAGAACAGTCAATACAATGACTAAAAGACATACAAAGAACAGTCAATACAATGACTAAAAGAAAAACAAAGAACAGTCAATACAATGACTAAAAGACATACAAAGAACAGTCAATACAATGACTAAAAGACAAACAAAGAACAGTCAATACAATGACTAAAAGAAAAACAAAGAAGTCAATACAATGACTAAAAGAAAGAACAAAGAACAGTCAATACAATGACTAAAAGAAAAACAAAGAACAGTCAATACAATGACTAAAAGACAAACAAAGAACAGTCAATACAATGACTAAAAGACATACAAAGAACAGTCAATACAATGACTAAATGAAAAACAAAGAACAGTCAATACAATGACTAACAGAAAAACAAAGAACAGTCAATACAATGACTAAAAGAAAAACAAAGAACAGTCAATACAATGACTAAAAGAAAAACAAAGAACAGTCAATACAATGACTAAAAGAAAAACAAAGAACAGTCAATACAATGACTAAAAGACAAACAAAGAACAGTCAATACAATGACTAAAAGAAAGAACAAAAAGACAAACAATGATCCACATAAAACTACACACAAAAATAAAAATTGCCATATACGACACCACTGAAAAAAGGGGGATGAACACAGGTGCTCTGGATTTCTGGATTGGTAAGCAGTGTTTGCTCCAGTAGTGGCACCTGTCATGTTACTCTTTGTTACAAACCTGATGGTATTATTTTTAGATGGTTGGTAAACAATATTAAAATATAAGATTGCATGGTGAAATAGTAAGTTATAGTAATTATAAAGGATCATATAGTATGTTTATTTACCATCCCTGTCAATTATATTGTGATGGTCAGTTTTATCACAGTAACTCCGGAATTATGTATAGCAATATCTACCATTTGAAGTATCTTTTTCCAATTATTTAGGTATATCCTATGAAGATCGAGCTTGCAGTTTCTATTCACTTTTTACACTATCACGATCTTCTGAATGCTAAGTTATTGTCACGGATTGCTAAAGAATCGTCTCATCTTTTACAAGGCTTTTCGGAAGATATCAATACCTCGGATTGTTTACGCGTCTGTTATGAAAGCTTGCCCCCTCACTTTACGCTCCACTCGTAAAACTTGTCCCGTAAGGCCATCGTTTCCCTTCTATCTGAAATACCTCAACAATCAAATAAACATATAGGTAGATGCTAACCTAATAATCACCCGACCATGGCGATACCATGTTCAACACGAAGCGTTAATAAAATAACAAATAAAAAGCACCACAATCAGTACAGGTCCGAAATCCATTTGGAAAATCATAGAAACAGAGGGAATATCGATACGTAACCACTCACATCCTTGCCTTAATACATGCCCTTCAATAAGGCATGGCATGTATAAACTAGTTTACATCCATTTTTATCAATCACTCTTATCGAATCCATATGTGAGTGAAACATTTATTTGTCATGTTCAGGGTACATGGTCCCTAACCACACATTACCCTTTTCTGTAAGGTAATTATGTCTCCCCTTCGAACGAAGGGAGACATATTGTTTTAGGCTGATTTGTTCTTCCGTGAAAGGTCATTTTCGGGTTGAGACGACCGAGTTAAGACGAGTGCACGTGCACTCGTCTTTACTCGTTGTGACATCCAATCAGAACGCTTCTAACAAGAACAAAATCGTTTAAATATATATCCTAAGCCGGGAATGTCACATTATATCTGATAGCTGAATAACAGATATATTACAGATTTAACCATTGATTTGTTTTTCAAATACAGACTCCAACCGTATTAAATATATTTGTGTCTTTTATTTTATTTTTTTCGTATTTCTAGATGTCCTTTTCCGTACCTTTGACGTCATTCTTCAATGACCTCAAAATATGTGTCACGTCATAGTCTCATGAAGGGAAATACTGTACTTTCAATAAAATATTAGTGAGTTAGGTTAAATATCAGTAGAAAGCTACTTAGTTTATCAATCGGTGTTACAAAAGTCAATTTTATGTAATGTGTATTTCATAACGCTCAATTTTATGATATTGATATGATAATTTATGCAAAATAGTTACTGATCAATGGCGGGGTCTCTAGGAGTTCGCGATAGTGAAAGTTGTTGGTTTACGGAAGAAATAGGTACTTACATGCGTTGTTGGGAAAGCCCGGGTGATCTTCCACTCGTGATAGAAATTTGTGTTTCTTTTCGTTCGATTCGCTGCGCTCCACTCGCGAAAAGACATAGAATTTCTATCGCTCGTGGAAGATCACCCGGTCTTTCCCAAGAACGTATGTAAGAACTTATTAACCTTCCGCTTCCGCCTCTTCTGCTTCTTCTCAGCGAAGCTTGTCCGGACCATAACTTTTTTGTCTTTCCAGATAGGTCAAATATATTTGTTATGTGGGTGCCTGACCATAAGGCGGTGTGTCGCATACCGTCATGACCTTCGTGATACCTTGACCTTTGACCTCAAGGTCAAATAATTGTTTTTTAAATAGTATTTTCTTGTCCGGGCCATAACATTTTTGTCTTTCGAGATAGGTCAATGCTATTTGGTATGTGGGTGCATGACCATAAGACGGTGTGTTCCGTACCATGACATTCATGGGACCTTGACCTTTGACCTCAAGGTCAAATAATTGTTTTTTTAAAACCCATTTCAGTTTTGATATAATTCTAATGGACTAGAATAAACACGTTCTGGTTATTTTAGAAGTTCTTGATCCCAGTTTACTATAATTATGTCTCCCCCCACTTTGGTGGAGAGACATATTGTTTTTGTCCTGTCCGTCACACAGTTTGTCAGCGCAACTCCTCTGAAACCACTGAACAGAATTTCATGAAACTTGGTAGGTAGTAAGGACACCATATGTAGTTGTGCATATTACCAGGAAATTTTGATCGCATGAATTTTGTGGGAGTTATGTCCCTTTAAACTTAGAAATTTCATGAAATTTACTACTGAAGCAGCTTGTCAGCGCAACTCCTCTGAAACTACTGAACATAATTTCATGAAACTTGGTAGGTAGTAAGGACATCATATGTAGTTGTGCATATTACCAGGAAATTTTGATCGCCTGAATGTTGTGGGAGTTATGCCCCTTTGAACTTAGAAATTTTCCGAAATTTACTACTGAAGCAGCTTGTCAGCGCAACTCCTCTGAAACTACTCAACATAATTTCTTGAAACTTGGTAGGTAGTAAGGACACCATATGTAGTTTTGCATATTACCAGGAAATTATGATCCCCTAAATTTTGTGGGAGTTATTTGCAAACACTCTAGTGCAATATCCCTTACTGAAACTTGTTTATATATATATATGTACAAGTCTATCATAATGTCACTATTTCCCTGAAAAAGTTTTTCATCACCAATCCATTGATTTTAGAAGAACAAAACTCCTTTAAAATCATTAGGACATAGGCTGAACAATTTTCTGGAATGGAGAACTTTGCCATGACAATATGGAATAGTACCTGTAACCCTTGCTTTAGCACTTTTGATCAATTTTTTTTTGTGTTTCATGGATTAAAAACAGTTTTTTTTTTGCTATACCCCCGCTCCCCGAAGGGGGAGGGGGGTATACTGTTTTACTTCTGTCCGTCTGTCCGTCCGTCCTTCCGTCCGTCCAAGATATTTTTCGTCGCATTTTTCTCAGTAACCGTTGATGGCAGAAATCTGATATTTGGTCACAAGCATCATATAGGTATACCATATTGTGGGTAGCGTTTTTGGACCCGTCAGATTCCTACTTCCTGTTTGCCGACTTGGTTGGTTTCTATGCACGTTGAACATATATGCACATTTTTCGTCACATTTTTCTCAGCAACTATTGATGGCAGATATCTGATATTTGGTCACAAGCATCATATAGGTATAACATATTGTGGGTAGCGTTTTTGGACCCGTCAGATTCCTACTTCCTGTTTGCCGACTTAGTTGGTTTCTAGACACATTGAACATATATGCACATTTTTCGTCACATTTTTCTCAGCAACTATTGATGGCAGAGATCTGATATTTGGTCACAAGCTTCATATAGGTACCCCATATCATGGGAAGCGTTTTTGGACCCATCAGATTCCTACTTCCTGTTTGCTGACTTTGTTGATTTTTATACACATTGAACATATATGCTCATTTTTCGTAGCATTTTTCTCAGCAACTATTGATGGCAGAAATCTGATATTTGGTCACAAGCTTCATATAGGTACCCCATATCGTGGAAAGCGTTTTTGGACCCGTCAGATTCCTACTTCCTGTTTGTCAAAGAGCGGGGGTATCATAGGTGAGCATTAGCTCACAGTTCATCTTGTTATTCATTGAAGCTTAATTTTATTTGTTACCTAAATAGATTTTTTACCTTTGACTACAGTTTGTGGGACGGGGGGAGACATACGTTTTTGCGGGCAAAAGCAAACTTTAATAGTAATTACTTTGGTCAATTGCTTGCAAATATTTGTTTTCATGACATATTTTTTCCACAGCATTCAACTCATAACGTGTAACTTATTGTTGTACAGATGGCTGCATTAAGGGGAGACATAAGTTTTATGTATCTAAAACAGTTCTTCCTAGTTGTAATCTGTTTTCACATTTGTATATTTTAGAAAACGTTGTCACTAAACCATCGACTACTACTACTACCACCACCACACGACCGTCAACAACAACAACGTTGTATACGTCGACTGTGACATCAGCGTCTACAAATACGACTCTGTCGTCTGCTCTCACAACCACTACACAGAAAGGGGTGATAATCGACGAAAAAAATTCGTCAGATAACTACGGTGTTGTAGAACCCCCATATTCAGTTATTACAACTCCAGTCATCAAGTCACCTGATGGTCAAGGTGGTAAGTATTACTAAAATAAGATACAACAGAAACAACATGACGTTCTGAGCATGCTGAGAGTAAGGATAACGGAAATGCAACAAGCCTTGCATGGTTAACTTCTAAAGGTTCTATTGGACCAATCCAGATATTTAGATCGGTAATTCTCGTCTTTTAATATTAATTTTGGTGAAAAACTATAGTTTAATAACAAATGGGCAGTGCTATTTAAACTATAATGATCATTTTCAAAAGCCTAATTACGGTCATTGCCAAGCAACGACAATAATTAAAATAGTATCCTGACGTTTACTACCCTTTAGAATCGGTTTATATTCTCATAGTATACATGTTTGATATCAGTAAAACATATTCTATAACATGTGTTTTATTAAATTAAAAGAAAGAAACCTCAATGACAGAAAAATGATCTCTAAAATGTATTTTTGGATCAAATATATTAACTGTTGTGTGACAGATATCAGATTGGACAAAAAAACGAAATAAGCAATCCTAAGTTTAAAGAGAAAATAAATATCAAACACAATTAGTTCACAATTTAATTCAACTGATTACATGGTCGACATTGTTGTAGGTAACTATAGTAATTCATGACTTTGGTATCTTTAATTGATGTGGAACACTCTGTCTTTATTTTTGCAGGTTCTGCAGATGGTGTTGAATGCATAAGAATGAGATGGTGGAGCTTGGCAATCATTATAACATCAGTTATTGTGGTGTTATGAGTAATGTGATTTAAACTTGTATTGTCTCTTTAAAAGTGCTAAGACATCGATCATTGTATAATCAAAGACGAGGATATGTATATCGTTTAGAGAACACTATTCATTTTGAACATTCGCCCATGCTATAAAACAAAACAATATTTTCAGTATTTAGAAAAGAGAAAAAAAGTTATCGGTCAAAATGTAACAGTCCCCCTATTTTCACTTGATTATATAATGGTCGATGTCTCACCTCTAGTCAAACAGTATATTTAGGCATTTCCGTATTATGCATTTATTTATTTGTAAAACTACACGATGTAACTGAATATCAGAATTTTAAAATTTAAGAATATTTATTAAAGTACTTGATATTGTTTACTCTCACTTTCCTTTTTATGTATTTCATTAATACTGAGAATATGTTGTTACAATATAGATAGCATAAACATGTACATATTCAAGATTATTTGGGATCTTGTCCGTCTTGGAAACAAGCCAGGGTAAAAGTGTTTTAAACATGTATTCCAAGTGCACGAAAGGCGAAATTAATTGACTTTCGTATGCAAACTAAACAAACATGTATCATTGGTGATTTATTTCTATGCCATATGGACACTTAAGTACTGACAAGGGATTCCAATATATAGATAGGCATCACAACAATGCTTGTGTAATGTAAATTACAAATATCGATCATAGATAATGACCTCCCTGAAAGTACTTTATGTAAACAGTTTTATTGTTTTTACTGGAGACTGATTCAATTGAAACGTCTTATTTCTTTGATTTTACAACTTGTTTGTTTGGTTGATAGAACATTTCACCATAACAGTATTGAGACGAAATTGTGCCATATGTTCCTTCAAAAATAATACGAAATTATTATGTTAGTAATCAGAAACCGTATATGAACACTGATCGCCTGTGGCAGTACAATAGACAGGATGTCATAAAACTTCCTTTTTCCGAGTTCAAAATCCCGGTCTGCATGAAATGTGAATACGTTAATCACATAATGTTTAACATATATATCTAAGGTTGGTGTGCACTGAAAATGGAGGTGCGTTGATATTGTTTATGTGCAATATTTTTTTATTTCTATTTAAATTATGGTTATTTTGTCTTGTGTATACTATACATATATACATTATTGATATCTCGATATGAAACAAATAAATTGTTCTCATTATTTAGTAGCTAGTCCACTGTATTATTTGACTTTTCAAATAGCTTGCTTATTTTTTGTTTTACAAAAATATGTATCCAACTATGTTGTATATTACTTGATTTTGTTATAATATTGAAGTGTTTTGGATAGACTGTTGTTACTATTGAAAACAAATACCATGCTAAGTTTTATAATGTAGATAGTCCATATTGTTAAGACGAAATTCATGTCATCTGTGAATCTCTATTTTGATTCTAGTTACATTTGGCATTTTGTGTTATACTTTTATGTCGAATATATCTTGATCTTTCGATCACATATTCACCTTTAATTCTAAATTGGGCTGTAAGAGGTCGAATATATAAATACGGGTAGAAATGTAATCTACTTGGTGGTCTATAACATCATATTCATATATCACTACCTGTTGGGACCCTGCAGAATGTGATCCTTAAATATTTAAAAAAAAGTAATTCACAGTGTTAAGCATGTTTATTCTATGCTAGAATAATTTACAAAGTAAAATCCTTAACAGGAAATAATGAGTCTTAATTCTTTATCTTTTGAGTTCTTAATACCACAAAAAATATGAAAACTGTATTCAGTTTTATAATTAGTCATAAACCTAAGATTTGTTAGATATACATTTGTGTAAAATAACAACAAACCCTCTGTTTAGTTTGTTTTAAAAATTAAAAATGTGACAAAGCTTTTAGTAATTTGTCTGCTTATGAATGCAACTGTATGGAGTTTTACAAGTGTAGCTATGATATTATTCATTGTTTGTCATCAACTTTGGACACTTTGGATACTAAATTGTATCCAGTATTATATGCGATATATTTTCGTGGACAGTATTGCTAATACCAGGTTCTGTTATTGTTTTCATCATTTTCTAAAATTGATGATTACCACTAGGAGTTGTTCGTCTTCGTTTTGATTGTAGGAACTGTCTGTAATCACTATTTTAATGTTATATTTGTTATGAGAATTTACCATGCTTGTAAACCATGTTAAATGTTCTTTGAAGATGTCGCTAACAGTTCTAAGTGTCTTCTGTTTTTTGTGCCAAAGAAATGTGGATAATCAAATCCTGTACAAATATTTTTATTGCACTGTATTATATGTCATTTTAATAAAATTCATCAAATAGATATTAAATGTTGTCTACCCAATGTTAAAAAAACTGCAAATAGACAGTTCGCAAGAACTGAAGTGCTGATATGGTATTGCTGGGTAATTACCAAATGTGGTATTGTTGTTGGGCAATCACCAAGTACGGTATTGTTGTTGGGTAATCAACAAGTTGTTAGGCAAATAACAAGTAAGGTGTTGTTGGACAATAAGGTAAAAGATAAAATTTATTTAGGAATCGATACCAACTATATACAAGTGTAGTTTATAAATATGCGTATTTAAACATATGAAATAAAATAAGTACTTCAAGAAGTTGACCTACTTCAAAAGTTGACACATGAAAGCGTTTCCACTTATTACCCATGTAATCCTTTAAGTGTATATCACTTAAATGAATTAGAGGAAGTATTGCATAAATTGAATTGATATTAATGATATAAATAAGGGTAATAACAAAATTACCGAACTCCGAACAATCTTACAAAGGGAAAATCAAAACTCATAATCATATAAACAGACAAAATCAGTCAACAACCGGAAAACTGTGAAAACCGTAATGACCCTGACTTGGTACAGGTATTTCTAAAGAAATTGTGGGTTGAATCAGATTTTAAGGCGCCAAACCTCCCGCTCTCATTACGGTTCAAAGGTTCCGGCTGTCACTGTAACAGTATTTAAATACAGGAACAAAATAGGTAAATTAGTTGTCAAAGCAGTACCATATTCGGTGACGTAAATGTCCAAAATATTTTTACGTCACACATTGACAAAAAAAAGATACACATCTACTTATGTTTCAGATGTTGTTTTACTGCAGCTATGCATGTATCATGGTAATTTATTGATGTTATGCTATTTGGAAGCGCATACCACTCTTTAAAGAGTACACTCCTTTAATTATTGAAGTTGCGAAATTGGAATGACTGGTGATCTAAAATTGTATTTTAAATATACTGAACACTTGTTGTAGATTTTTGGGCTTGCCTTTAGTCTCGGTTGATTTACTCTATTTTCAATGTTTCGAAATCCAACACTTGATAGGTTGGTGAATACTAGATCTTGGACCTAAATTTTATATAAATCTGACATTTTTTTGTTTTTTTACGTCTGTGATACACCGGTATACCACCAGGAGCAGGAATAGTCAAAGTGACATTGTATTAGAGCCGTTCTAAGATTTGTGTGAGTTTCAGTTGACAAACAGATTACTCTATGGTACCTATATTTTAATCTAGCATTCACCGTGTTGATACCTGAGTTAACTCTAATAACTCTATTACAATAAGCAAGTACGTAATATTTAGACAATCAACAAATACGGTATTGTCGGGCTATTAACCATTATGGGATATCACCAAGCTGGTTTTTATTAGGCAATCACAAAGTATAGGCCATAAAACAAATACTGTATTATTTTGCAACCAAAAAGCACCTAGCAGCTGTTCGAGCAACATGTACATATGTGTTTTCAATCAACAAGCACACAATTGTTGAGCAATTATACAGAAAAATAATTGCTAGACAATCAATAAGTAACCAATTGTTCGAAATAATATATTAAATCCACTTAAAACAAAAATAAAGGACAAAAGAAATATAATGAATTTTGCAGAATATTTACAGAAAGTACAAAAAAGGGAGAGACATTTGACAATAGGTTCCTCCATTAAGGGATCACAAAAGTCCATACAAGAAGGACATACTAGAATTATGGTACTTCTGTCATTGTCAGATCACAAAAGATCGAGCGAAACATAGGATGGTCGAAATGCGTTTGCGTCTTCGTTTTTTTCTTTCTTAAATTGTACCTTTTAGCTTCATATTCGTACAAACAAATTTTCCGTTAAGACATTACGGATTTATTTGAAATCTTTTATAGAATACAAATACCATGCTTCATAGATAGCAAATCGATTTGTATTGAATGCAATAGCATATCTATTTTGATAACAAGAGCAAGTTTACAGCCAATGAACACTGTATGTGATGAAGGTAGGACTGGGATAGACAGACATTTAGATTACCACAGACAAAAAGAGGATATGATGGATAAAGTTGGATAAATTGTGCTTTGCCTCGCAGTTGGCTACCACCGAACAACCACAAATAGAAATAATGAATACCTGCTACAAGTTGTATTTTACATGCACGGAGCGTGACCTATCTACACACAAGGCACTAATTTACCTAAAATAGTTTAACTTCACCAGATATGTTTGCTCATTTGGTTATATGGGCCTTCTGTGCTTTTCGGCAATAGTTTGTGTCCGCCGTCATCTTCCAAGGCGCTGTGGTCATCAAATACTTTTTCTTCATTTATTTTCACAGAGTAATGATTACAGATCACCGCTCGTCAGTACGTCTCAAAGATGACGGATAGGGGGTGTTTCTCGATCATGCATTAACAGGTTTTAATACGTAGACAGTGGACCGTAGTGGGTGCGTGTTTGAAGAGTTCAACTTTCTTTGCACGTGTGTATTCTAGCCGATACAAAAAACCATTTTTTGTTCGCCCCTATCTCATTGTCCATAATATTCCAATGGCAGTCAAAATTCATTGCTTCGATTGGTCGACTCATTTCTGTATAAGTTTAGATATTCCTGTCCTGAATATGCACGTGATGTTTACCCGTTGGATGCTAAGCATGTTATGAATTTTTTATACATAGTCATTTACAAAGTTTTTGGTTTCTTTTCAAGAACTTGTAACGCAGAAGTTGTAATAGTCATTTGAATGTGTATTACCTTATACAAATGTACCTATTATGCTTCTTTACCTGTAATTTTGAGATTAGTCAAAACATTTTTGTAGAGAGTATCGATGCTATGTTATTTAGAATGCTGTTGTATTTCTTTATAATATTCTTTCAAACAGAACTGTACAAAGATAGACAACTCCATTGCATTTGCTTGGTAATAATCCGTATAAAGCTAGCGATTGAAACATTTATACACGAATTATCAGTTCTGAATTACACATATTTGTCTGTTGATACTGTTGTTTATATTCCAAGAATTTAAATAGTATGTCATGTTACTTTTGCACGTGCAACTGCTATCTTTTACATAGTAATTCCTTAAAACTTTGCATGCTTTCTTACATGTATTATCATACAGGCATATTGTTTTTGGCAGGTTGATATGACGCGTTTGGAAGAGGTTAGTTCTTTGAATTTGGGTTTTGGTGTTTAACGCCACTTTCAACAATATTTCTGTCATATTGTAGCGGTCTGTTTAATTGGTGGAGGAAACTGGAGTACCAGGAGAAAACCACCGACATGCCGCAAATCACTGACAAACTTTATCACATAATGTTGTATCGAGTACACCTCACCATGAGCTGTATTCGAAGTGAAAACGTTAGTGGAGATAGACACTGATTGCATCGGAAGTTGTAAATCCAACTACCATACGATCACGACTACGACGGTCCCCAATGTACAATATAGGTAGTATAATGTGATTATCATACTTGGTCAACATTCCATTTTTGAATGTGTTATAAAAGACAAAAGCCTCTTTGTACGGGGAAATCCTATATTTAAATCAGTGTTTTACTGTGTCATTTGATATGCTACTAAATAAAAAAGAAGTGAAGGTAACAAATTACACCAATATTTAACTAAACGAACAATCACCGCTCACATCAAACCATTGAACATAAAAAAGACAAACACATGTGACGTTGGTCTAGACTTTGGTTTATTAATGGTATGTTTCCTAACAGATGGAAAAAGGTGGGACACAATATGTTTTTTGTGTCATAAACCACCTTTTATTCTAATTTGTCTTATATATTGCACGAAATATTTCCAAAACAAGAACAATAATTTACAATATTGTGATTTGTTTCTCTTCGTCTTGTGTACCATATGTTCTTAGTTTCTCTGCATTGTCCATTTTCGATTAAACCTTCGAAATTCTCTAACAGTTATTTACAATGTCCAGGTTTACAAACAAATATAGAAAGACTGATGACATATATACACCTTCTATGAAAGTAAAGTTTGAAGATACCAAAGTGGTAATCATAAGACGGTAAATCAAAGATGGACAGATAAGACAATGGACAAAAAGTTAAAGAATGATATACAATCATAAGACGGTAAATCAAAGATGGACAGATAAGACAATGGACAACAAGTTAAAGAATGATATACAATCATAAGACGGTAATCAAAGATCGACAAATAAGACAATGGACAAAAAGTTAAAGAATGATATACAATCATAAGACGGTAAATCAAAGATGGACAGATAAGACAATGGACAAAAAGTTAAAGAATGATATACAATCATAAGACGGTAATCAAAGATGGACAGATAAGACAATGGACA
Organism: Bathymodiolus brooksi; assembly: GCA_963680875.1. NCBI lineage: Eukaryota > Metazoa > Mollusca > Bivalvia > Mytilida > Modiolidae > Bathymodiolus > Bathymodiolus brooksi. The sequence goes on from OY804577.1 coordinate 4,967,670, forward strand.
AAAAGTTAAAGAATGATATACAATCATAAGACGGTAAATCAAAGATGGACAGATAAGACAATGGACAAAAAGTTAAAGAATGATATACAATCATAAGACGGTAATCAAAGATGGACAGATAAGGCAATGGACAAAAAGTTAAAGAATGATATACAATCATAAGACGGTAATCAAAGATCGACAAATAAGACAATGAACAAAAAGTTAAAGAATGATATACAATCATAAGACGGTAATCAAAGATGGACAGATAAGACAATGGACAAAAAGTTAAAGAATGATATACAATCATAAGACGGTAAATCAAAGATGGACAGATAAGACAATGGACAAAAAGTTTAAGAATGATATACAATCATAAGACGGTAAATCAAAGATGGACAGATAAGACAATGGACAAAAAGTTAAAGAATTATATACAATCATAAGACGGTAATCAAAGATGGACAGATAAGACAATGGACAAACAATTAAAGAATGATATACAATCATAAGACGGTAAATCACAGATGGACAGATAAGACAATGGACAAAAAGTTAAAGAATGATATACAATCATAAGACGGTAAATCAAAGATGGACAGATAAGACAATGGACAAAAAGTTAAAGAATGATATACAATCATAAGACGGTAAATCAAAGATGGACAGATAAGACAATGGACAAACAGTTAAAGAATGATATACAATCATAAGACGGTAAATCAAATATGGACAGATAAGACAATGGACAAAAAGTTTAAGAATGATATACAATCATAAGACGGTAATCAAAGATGGACAGATAAGACAATGGACAAAAAGTTAAAGAATGATATACAATCATAAGACGGTAAATCAAAGATGGACAGATAAGACAATGGACAAAAAGTTAAAGAATGATATACAATCATAAGACGGTAAATAAAAGATGGACAGATAAGACAATGGACAAAAAGTTAAAGAATTATATACAATCATAAGACGGTAATCAAAGATGGACAGATAAGACAATGGACAAACAATTAAAGAATGATATACAATCATAAGACGGTAAATCACAGATGGACAGATAAGACAATGGACAAAAAGTTAAAGAATGATATACAATCATAAGACGGTAAATCAAAGATGGACAGATTAGACAATGGACAACAAGTTAAAGAATGATATACAATCATAAGACGGTAAATCAAAGATGGACAGATAAGACAATGGACAAACAGTTAAAGAATGATATACAATCATAAGACGGTAAATCAAATATGGACAGATAAGACAATGGACAAAAAGTTTAAGAATGATATACAATCATAAGACGGTAAATCAAAGATGGACAGATAAGACAATGGATAACAAGTTACAGAATGATATACAATCATAAGACGGTAAATCAAAGATGGACAGATAAGACAATGGACAAAAAGTTAAAGAATGATATACAATCATAAGACGATAAATCAAAGATGGACAGATCAGACAATGGACAAACAATTAAAGAATGATATACAATCATAAGACGGTAAATCAAAGATGGACAGATAAGACAATGGACAAAAAGTTTAAGAATGATATACAATCATAAGACGGTAAATCAAAGATGGACAGATAAGACAATGGACAACAAGTTAAAGAATGATATACAATCATAAGACGGTAAATCAAAGATGGACAGATAAGACAATGGACAACAAGTTACAGAATGATATACAATCATAAGACGGTAAATCAAATATGGACAGATAAGACAATGGACAAAAAGTTTAAGAATGATATACAATCATAAGACGGTAAATCAAAGATGGACAGATAAGACAATGGACAAAAAGTTAAAGAATGATATACAATCATAAGACGGCAAATCACAGATGGACAGATAAGACAATGGACAAAAAGTTAAAGAATGATATACAATCATAAGACGGCAAATCAAAGATCGACAGACAATGGACAAAAAATTAAAGAATGATATACAATCATAAGACGGTAAATCAAAGATGGACAGACAATGGACAAAAAGTTAAAGAATGATATACAATCATAAGACGGTAATCAAAGATCGACAAATAAGACAATGGACAAAAAGTTAAAGAATGATATACAATCATAAGACGGTAAATCAAAGATGGACAGATAAGACAATGGACAAAAAGTTAAAGAATGATATACAATCATAAGACGGTAAATCAAAGATGGACAGATAAGACAATGGACAAAAAGTTTAAGAATGATATACAATCATAAGACGGTAAATCAGAGATGGACAGATAAGACAATGGACAAAAAGTTTAAGAATGATATACAATCATAAGACGGTAAATCAAAGATGGACAGATAAGACAATGGACAACAAGTTAAAGAATGATATACAATCATAAGACGGTAAATCAAAGATGGACAGATAAGACAATGGACAACAAGTTACAGAATGATATACAATCATAAGACGGTAAATCAAATATGGACAGATAAGACAATGGACAAAAAGTTTAAGAATGATATACAATCATAAGACGGTAAATCAAAGATGGACAGATAAGACAATGGACAAAAAGTTAAAGAATGATATACAATCATAAGACGGCAAATCAAAGATCGACAGACAATGGACAAAAAATTAAAGAATGATATACAATCATAAGACGGTAAATCAAAGATGGCCAGATAAGACAATGGACAAAAAGTTAAAGAATGATATACAATCATAAGACGGTAATCAAAGATGGACAGATAAGACAATGGACAAAAAGTTAAAGAATGATATACAATCATAAGACGGTAATCAAAGATCGACAAATAAGACAATGGACAAAAAGTTAAAGAATGATATACAATCATAAGACGGTAATTAAAGATGGACAGATAAGACAATGGACAAAAAGTTAAAGAATGATATACAATCATAAGACGGTAAATCAAAGATGGACAGATAAGACAATGGACAAAAAGTTAAAGAATGATATACAATCATAAGACGGTAATCAAAGATGGACAGATAAGACAATGGACAAAAAGTTAAAGAATGATATACAATCATAAGACGGTAATCAAAGATCGACAAATAAGACAATGGACAAAAAGTTAAAGAATGATATACAATCATAAGACGGTAATCAAAGATGGACAGATAAGACAATGGACAAAAAGTTAAAGAATGATATACAATCATAAGACGGTAAATCAAAGATGGACAGATAAGACAATGGACAAAAAGTTAAAGAATGATATACAATCATAAGACGGTAAATCAAAGATGGACAGACAATGGACAAAAAGTTAAAGAATGATATACAATCATAAGACGGTAATCAAAGATCGACAAATAAGACAATGGACAAAAAGTTAAAGAATGATATACAATCATAAGACGGTAAATCAAAGATGGACAGATAAGACAATAGACAAAAAGTTAAAGAATGATATACAATCATAAGACGGTAAATCAAAGATGGACAGATAAGACAATGGACAAAAAGTTTAAGAATGATATACAATCATAAGACGGTAAATCAAAGATGGACAGATAAGACAATGGACAACAAGTTAAAGAATGATATACAATCATAAGACGGTAAATCAAAGATGGACAGATAAGACAATGGACAACAAGTTACAGAATGATATACAATCATAAGACGGTAAATCAAATATGGACAGATAAGACAATGGACAAAAAGTTTAAGAATGATATACAATCATAAGACGGTAAATCAAAGATGGACAGATAAGACAATGGACAAAAAGTTAAAGAATGATATACAATCATAAGACGGTAAATCAAAGATGGACAGATAAGACAATGGACAACAAGTTAAAGAATGACATACAATCATAAGACGGTAAATCAAAGATGGACAGATAAGACAATGGACAAACAATTAAAGAATGATATACAATCATAAGACGGTAAATCAAAGATGGACAGATAAGACAATGGACAACAAGTTAAAGAATGATATACAATCATAAGACGGTAATCAAAGATCGACAAATAAGACAATGGACAAAAAGTTAAAGAATGATATACAATCATAAGACGGTAAATCAAAGATGGACAGATAAGACAATGGACAAAAAGTTAAAGAATGATATACAATCATAAGACGGTAATCAAAGATGGACAGATAAGACAATGGACAAAAAGTTAAAGAATGATATACAATCATAAGACGGTAAATCAAAGATGGACAGATAAGACAATGGACAAAAAGTTAAAGAATGATATACAATCATAAGACGGTAATCAAAGATGGACAGATAAGGCAATGGACAAAAAGTTAAAGAATGATATACAATCATAAGACGGTAATCAAAGATCGACAAATAAGACAATGAACAAAAAGTTAAAGAATGATATACAATCATAAGACGGTAATCAAAGATGGACAGATAAGACAATGGACAAAAAGTTAAAGAATGATATACAATCATAAGACGGTAAATCAAAGATGGACAGATAAGACAATGGACAAAAAGTTTAAGAATGATATACAATCATAAGACGGTAAATCAAAGATGGACAGATAAGACAATGGACAAAAAGTTAAAGAATTATATACAATCATAAGACGGTAATCAAAGATGGACAGATAAGACAATGGACAAACAATTAAAGAATGATATACAATCATAAGACGGTAAATCACAGATGGACAGATAAGACAATGGACAAAAAGTTAAAGAATGATATACAATCATAAGACGGTAAATCAAAGATGGACAGATAAGACAATGGACAAAAAGTTAAAGAATGATATACAATCATAAGACGGTAAATCAAAGATGGACAGATAAGACAATGGACAAACAGTTAAAGAATGATATACAATCATAAGACGGTAAATCAAATATGGACAGATAAGACAATGGACAAAAAGTTTAAGAATGATATACAATCATAAGACGGTAATCAAAGATGGACAGATAAGACAATGGACAAAAAGTTAAAGAATGATATACAATCATAAGACGGTAAATCAAAGATGGACAGATAAGACAATGGACAAAAAGTTAAAGAATGATATACAATCATAAGACGGTAAATAAAAGATGGACAGATAAGACAATGGACAAAAAGTTAAAGAATTATATACAATCATAAGACGGTAATCAAAGATGGACAGATAAGACAATGGACAAACAATTAAAGAATGATATACAATCATAAGACGGTAAATCACAGATGGACAGATAAGACAATGGACAAAAAGTTAAAGAATGATATACAATCATAAGACGGTAAATCAAAGATGGACAGATTAGACAATGGACAACAAGTTAAAGAATGATATACAATCATAAGACGGTAAATCAAAGATGGACAGATAAGACAATGGACAAACAGTTAAAGAATGATATACAATCATAAGACGGTAAATCAAATATGGACAGATAAGACAATGGACAAAAAGTTTAAGAATGATATACAATCATAAGACGGTAAATCAAAGATGGACAGATAAGACAATGGATAACAAGTTACAGAATGATATACAATCATAAGACGGTAAATCAAAGATGGACAGATAAGACAATGGACAAAAAGTTAAAGAATGATATACAATCATAAGACGATAAATCAAAGATGGACAGATCAGACAATGGACAAACAATTAAAGAATGATATACAATCATAAGACGGTAAATCAAAGATGGACAGATAAGACAATGGACAAAAAGTTTAAGAATGATATACAATCATAAGACGGTAAATCAAAGATGGACAGATAAGACAATGGACAACAAGTTAAAGAATGATATACAATCATAAGACGGTAAATCAAAGATGGACAGATAAGACAATGGACAACAAGTTACAGAATGATATACAATCATAAGACGGTAAATCAAATATGGACAGATAAGACAATGGACAAAAAGTTTAAGAATGATATACAATCATAAGACGGTAAATCAAAGATGGACAGATAAGACAATGGACAAAAAGTTAAAGAATGATATACAATCATAAGACGGCAAATCACAGATGGACAGATAAGACAATGGACAAAAAGTTAAAGAATGATATACAATCATAAGACGGCAAATCAAAGATCGACAGACAATGGACAAAAAATTAAAGAATGATATACAATCATAAGACGGTAAATCAAAGATGGACAGACAATGGACAAAAAGTTAAAGAATGATATACAATCATAAGACGGTAATCAAAGATCGACAAATAAGACAATGGACAAAAAGTTAAAGAATGATATACAATCATAAGACGGTAAATCAAAGATGGACAGATAAGACAATGGACAAAAAGTTAAAGAATGATATACAATCATAAGACGGTAAATCAAAGATGGACAGATAAGACAATGGACAAAAAGTTTAAGAATGATATACAATCATAAGACGGTAAATCAGAGATGGACAGATAAGACAATGGACAAAAAGTTTAAGAATGATATACAATCATAAGACGGTAAATCAAAGATGGACAGATAAGACAATGGACAACAAGTTAAAGAATGATATACAATCATAAGACGGTAAATCAAAGATGGACAGATAAGACAATGGACAACAAGTTACAGAATGATATACAATCATAAGACGGTAAATCAAATATGGACAGATAAGACAATGGACAAAAAGTTTAAGAATGATATACAATCATAAGACGGTAAATCAAAGATGGACAGATAAGACAATGGACAAAAAGTTAAAGAATGATATACAATCATAAGACGGCAAATCAAAGATCGACAGACAATGGACAAAAAATTAAAGAATGATATACAATCATAAGACGGTAAATCAAAGATGGCCAGATAAGACAATGGACAAAAAGTTAAAGAATGATATACAATCATAAGACGGTAATCAAAGATGGACAGATAAGACAATGGACAAAAAGTTAAAGAATGATATACAATCATAAGACGGTAATCAAAGATCGACAAATAAGACAATGGACAAAAAGTTAAAGAATGATATACAATCATAAGACGGTAATTAAAGATGGACAGATAAGACAATGGACAAAAAGTTAAAGAATGATATACAATCATAAGACGGTAAATCAAAGATGGACAGATAAGACAATGGACAAAAAGTTAAAGAATGATATACAATCATAAGACGGTAATCAAAGATGGACAGATAAGACAATGGACAAAAAGTTAAAGAATGATATACAATCATAAGACGGTAATCAAAGATCGACAAATAAGACAATGGACAAAAAGTTAAAGAATGATATACAATCATAAGACGGTAATCAAAGATGGACAGATAAGACAATGGACAAAAAGTTAAAGAATGATATACAATCATAAGACGGTAAATCAAAGATGGACAGATAAGACAATGGACAAAAAGTTAAAGAATGATATACAATCATAAGACGGTAAATCAAAGATGGACAGACAATGGACAAAAAGTTAAAGAATGATATACAATCATAAGACGGTAATCAAAGATCGACAAATAAGACAATGGACAAAAAGTTAAAGAATGATATACAATCATAAGACGGTAAATCAAAGATGGACAGATAAGACAATAGACAAAAAGTTAAAGAATGATATACAATCATAAGACGGTAAATCAAAGATGGACAGATAAGACAATGGACAAAAAGTTTAAGAATGATATACAATCATAAGACGGTAAATCAAAGATGGACAGATAAGACAATGGACAACAAGTTAAAGAATGATATACAATCATAAGACGGTAAATCAAAGATGGACAGATAAGACAATGGACAACAAGTTACAGAATGATATACAATCATAAGACGGTAAATCAAATATGGACAGATAAGACAATGGACAAAAAGTTTAAGAATGATATACAATCATAAGACGGTAAATCAAAGATGGACAGATAAGACAATGGACAAAAAGTTAAAGAATGATATACAATCATAAGACGGTAAATCAAAGATGGACAGATAAGACAATGGACAACAAGTTAAAGAATGACATACAATCATAAGACGGTAAATCAAAGATGGACAGATAAGACAATGGACAAACAATTAAAGAATGATATACAATCATAAGACGGTAAATCAAAGATGGACAGATAAGACAATGGACAAAAAGTTAAAGAATGATATACAATCATAAGACGGTAAATCAAAGATGGACAGATAAGACAATGGACAAAAAGTTAAAGAATGATATACAATCATAAGACGGTAAATCAAAGATGGACAGATAAGACAATGGACAGATAAGACAATGGACAAAAAGTTTAAGAATGATATACAATCATAAGACGGTAAATCAAAGATGGACAGATAAGACAATGGACAAACAGTTAAAGAATGATATACAATCATAAGACGGCAAATCACAGATGGACAGATAAGACAATGGACAAAAAGTTAAAGAATGATATACAATCATAAGACGGCAAATCAAAGATGGACATACAATGGACAAACAGTTAAAGAATGATATACAATCAAAAGACGGTACATCAAAGATGGACAGATAAGACAATGGACAAAAAGTTAAAGAATGATATACAATCATAAGACGGTAAATCAAAGATGGACAGATAAGACAATGGACAAAAAGTTAAAGAATGATATACAATCATAAGACGGTAAATCAAAGATGGACAGATAAGACAATGGACAAAAAGTTAAAGAATGATATACAATCATAAGACGGTAATCAAAGATGGACAGATAAGGCAATGGACAAAAAGTTAAAGAATGATATACAATCATAAGACGGTAATCAAAGATCGACAAATAAGACAATGAACAAAAAGTTAAAGAATGATATACAATCATAAGACGGTAATCAAAGATGGACAGATAAGACAATGGACAAAAAGTTAAAGAATGATATACAATCATAAGACGGTAAATCAAAGATGGACAGATAAGACAATGGACAAAAAGTTTAAGAATGATATACAATCATAAGACGGTAAATCAAAGATGGACAGATAAGACAATGGACAAAAAGTTAAAGAATTATATACAATCATAAGACGGTAATCAAAGATGGACAGATAAGACAATGGACAAACAATTAAAGAATGATATACAATCATAAGACGGTAAATCACAGATGGACAGATAAGACAATGGACAAAAAGTTAAAGAATGATATACAATCATAAGACGGTAAATCAAAGATGGACAGATAAGACAATGGACAAAAAGTTAAAGAATGATATACAATCATAAGACGGTAAATCAAAGATGGACAGATAAGACAATGGACAAACAGTTAAAGAATGATATACAATCATAAGACGGTAAATCAAATATGGACAGATAAGACAATGGACAAAAAGTTTAAGAATGATATACAATCATAAGACGGTAATCAAAGATGGACAGATAAGACAATGGACAAAAAGTTAAAGAATGATATACAATCATAAGACGGTAAATCAAAGATGGACAGATAAGACAATGGACAAAAAGTTAAAGAATGATATACAATCATAAGACGGTAAATAAAAGATGGACAGATAAGACAATGGACAAAAAGTTAAAGAATTATATACAATCATAAGACGGTAATCAAAGATGGACAGATAAGACAATGGACAAACAATTAAAGAATGATATACAATCATAAGACGGTAAATCACAGATGGACAGATAAGACAATGGACAAAAAGTTAAAGAATGATATACAATCATAAGACGGTAAATCAAAGATGGACAGATTAGACAATGGACAACAAGTTAAAGAATGATATACAATCATAAGACGGTAAATCAAAGATGGACAGATAAGACAATGGACAAACAGTTAAAGAATGATATACAATCATAAGACGGTAAATCAAATATGGACAGATAAGACAATGGACAAAAAGTTTAAGAATGATATACAATCATAAGACGGTAAATCAAAGATGGACAGATAAGACAATGGATAACAAGTTACAGAATGATATACAATCATAAGACGGTAAATCAAAGATGGACAGATAAGACAATGGACAAAAAGTTAAAGAATGATATACAATCATAAGACGATAAATCAAAGATGGACAGATAAGACAATGGACAAACAATTAAAGAATGATATACAATCATAAGACGGTAAATCAAAGATGGACAGATAAGACAATGGACAAAAAGTTTAAGAATGATATACAATCATAAGACGGTAAATCAAAGATGGACAGATAAGACAATGGACAACAAGTTAAAGAATGATATACAATCATAAGACGGTAAATCAAAGATGGACAGATAAGACAATGGACAACAAGTTACAGAATGATATACAATCATAAGACGGTAAATCAAATATGGACAGATAAGACAATGGACAAAAAGTTTAAGAATGATATACAATCATAAGACGGTAAATCAAAGATGGACAGATAAGACAATGGACAAAAAGTTAAAGAATGATATACAATCATAAGACGGCAAATCACAGATGGACAGATAAGACAATGGACAAAAAGTTAAAGAATGATATACAATCATAAGACGGCAAATCAAAGATCGACAGACAATGGACAAAAAATTAAAGAATGATATACAATCATAAGACGGTAAATCAAAGATGGACAGACAATGGACAAAAAGTTAAAGAATGATATACAATCATAAGACGGTAATCAAAGATCGACAAATAAGACAATGGACAAAAAGTTAAAGAATGATATACAATCATAAGACGGTAAATCAAAGATGGACAGATAAGACAATGGACAAAAAGTTTAAGAATGATATACAATCATAAGACGGTAAATCAAAGATGGACAGATAAGACAATGGACAAAAAGTTTAAGAATGATATACAATCATAAGACGGTAAATCAAAGATGGACAGATAAGACAATGGACAACAAGTTAAAGAATGATATACAATCATAAGACGGTAAATCAAAGATGGACAGATAAGACAATGGACAACAAGTTACAGAATGATATACAATCATAAGACGGTAAATCAAATATGGACAGATAAGACAATGGACAAAAAGTTTAAGAATGATATACAATCATAAGACGGTAAATCAAAGATGGACAGATAAGACAATGGACAAAAAGTTAAAGAATGATATACAATCATAAGACGGCAAATCAAAGATCGACAGACAATGGACAAAAAATTAAAGAATGATATACAATCATAAGACGGTAAATCAAAGATGGCCAGATAAGACAATGGACAAAAAGTTAAAGAATGATATACAATCATAAGACGGTAATCAAAGATGGACAGATAAGACAATGGACAAAAAGTTAAAGAATGATATACAATCATAAGTCGGTAATCAAAGATCGACAAATAAGACAATGGACAAAAAGTTAAAGAATGATATACAATCATAAGACGGTAATTAAAGATGGACAGATAAGACAATGGACAAAAAGTTAAAGAATGATATACAATCATAAGACGGTAAATCAAAGATGGACAGATAAGACAATGGACAAAAAGTTAAAGAATGATATACAATCATAAGACGGTAATCAAAGATGGACAGATAAGACAATGGACAAAAAGTTAAAGAATGATATACAATCATAAGACGGTAATCAAAGATCGACAAATAAGACAATGGACAAAAAGTTAAAGAATGATATACAATCATAAGACGGTAATCAAAGATGGACAGATAAGACAATGGACAAAAAGTTAAAGAATGATATACAATCATAAGACGGTAAATCAAAGATGGACAGATAAGACAATGGACAAAAAGTTAAAGAATGATATACAATCATAAGACGGTAAATCAAAGATGGACAGACAATGGACAAAAAGTTAAAGAATGATATACAATCATAAGACGGTAATCAAAGATCGACAAATAAGACAATGGACAAAAAGTTAAAGAATGATATACAATCATAAGACGGTAAATCAAAGATGGACAGATAAGACAATAGACAAAAAGTTAAAGAATGATATACAATCATAAGACGGTAAATCAAAGATGGACAGATAAGACAATGGACAAAAAGTTTAAGAATGATATACAATCATAAGACGATAAATCAAAGATGGACAGATCAGACAATGGACAAACAATTAAAGAATGATATACAATCATAAGACGGTAAATCAAAGATGGACAGATAAGACAATGGACAACAAGTTACAGAATGATATACAATCATAAGACGGTAAATCAAATATGGACAGATAAGACAATGGACAAAAAGTTTAAGAATGATATACAATCATAAGACGGTAAATCAAAGATGGACAGATAAGACAATGGACAAAAAGTTAAAGAATGATATACAATCATAAGACGGTAAATCAAAGATGGACAGATAAGACAATGGACAACAAGTTAAAGAATGACATACAATCATAAGACGGTAAATCAAAGATGGACAGATAAGACAATGGACAAACAATTAAAGAATGATATACAATCATAAGACGGTAAATCAAAGATGGACAGATAAGACAATGGACAAAAAGTTAAAGAATGATATACAATCATAAGACGGTAAATCAAAGATGGACAGATAAGACAATGGACAAAAAGTTAAAGAATGATATACAATCATAAGACGGTAAATCAAAGATGGACAGATAAGACAATGGACAGATAAGACAATGGACAAAAAGTTTAAGAATGATATACAATCATAAGACGGTAAATCAAAGATGGACAGATAAGACAATGGACAAACAGTTAAAGAATGATATACAATCATAAGACGGCAAATCACAGATGGACAGATAAGACAATGGACAAAAAGTTAAAGAATGATATACAATCATAAGACGGCAAATCAAAGATGGACATACAATGGACAAACAGTTAAAGAATGATATACAATCAAAAGACGGTACATCAAAGATGGACAGATAAGACAATGGACAAAAAGTTAAAGAATGATATACAATCATAAGACGGTAAATCAAAGATGGACAGATAAGACAATGGACAAAAAGTTAAAGAATGATATACAATCATAAGACGGTAAATCAAAGATGGACAGATAAGACAATGGACAAAAAGTTAAAGAATGATATACAATCATAAGACGGTAATCAAAGATGGACAGATAAGGCAATGGACAAAAAGTTAAAGAATGATATACAATCATAAGACGGTAATCAAAGATCGACAAATAAGACAATGAACAAAAAGTTAAAGAATGATATACAATCATAAGACGGTAATCAAAGATGGACAGATAAGACAATGGACAAAAAGTTAAAGAATGATATACAATCATAAGACGGTAAATCAAAGATGGACAGATAAGACAATGGACAAAAAGTTTAAGAATGATATACAATCATAAGACGGTAAATCAAAGATGGACAGATAAGACAATGGACAAAAAGTTAAAGAATTATATACAATCATAAGACGGTAATCAAAGATGGACAGATAAGACAATGGACAAACAATTAAAGAATGATATACAATCATAAGACGGTAAATCACAGATGGACAGATAAGACAATGGACAAAAAGTTAAAGAATGATATACAATCATAAGACGGTAAATCAAAGATGGACAGATAAGACAATGGACAAAAAGTTAAAGAATGATATACAATCATAAGACGGTAAATCAAAGATGGACAGATAAGACAATGGACAAACAGTTAAAGAATGATATACAATCATAAGACGGTAAATCAAATATGGACAGATAAGACAATGGACAAAAAGTTTAAGAATGATATACAATCATAAGACGGTAATCAAAGATGGACAGATAAGACAATGGACAAAAAGTTAAAGAATGATATACAATCATAAGACGGTAAATCAAAGATGGACAGATAAGACAATGGACAAAAAGTTAAAGAATGATATACAATCATAAGACGGTAAATAAAAGATGGACAGATAAGACAATGGACAAAAAGTTAAAGAATTATATACAATCATAAGACGGTAATCAAAGATGGACAGATAAGACAATGGACAAACAATTAAAGAATGATATACAATCATAAGACGGTAAATCACAGATGGACAGATAAGACAATGGACAAAAAGTTAAAGAATGATATACAATCATAAGACGGTAAATCAAAGATGGACAGATTAGACAATGGACAACAAGTTAAAGAATGATATACAATCATAAGACGGTAAATCAAAGATGGACAGATAAGACAATGGACAAACAGTTAAAGAATGATATACAATCATAAGACGGTAAATCAAATATGGACAGATAAGACAATGGACAAAAAGTTTAAGAATGATATACAATCATAAGACGGTAAATCAAAGATGGACAGATAAGACAATGGATAACAAGTTACAGAATGATATACAATCATAAGACGGTAAATCAAAGATGGACAGATAAGACAATGGACAAAAAGTTAAAGAATGATATACAATCATAAGACGATAAATCAAAGATGGACAGATAAGACAATGGACAAACAATTAAAGAATGATATACAATCATAAGACGGTAAATCAAAGATGGACAGATAAGACAATGGACAAAAAGTTTAAGAATGATATACAATCATAAGACGGTAAATCAAAGATGGACAGATAAGACAATGGACAACAAGTTAAAGAATGATATACAATCATAAGACGGTAAATCAAAGATGGACAGATAAGACAATGGACAACAAGTTACAGAATGATATACAATCATAAGACGGTAAATCAAATATGGACAGATAAGACAATGGACAAAAAGTTTAAGAATGATATACAATCATAAGACGGTAAATCAAAGATGGACAGATAAGACAATGGACAAAAAGTTAAAGAATGATATACAATCATAAGACGGCAAATCACAGATGGACAGATAAGACAATGGACAAAAAGTTAAAGAATGATATACAATCATAAGACGGCAAATCAAAGATCGACAGACAATGGACAAAAAATTAAAGAATGATATACAATCATAAGACGGTAAATCAAAGATGGACAGACAATGGACAAAAAGTTAAAGAATGATATACAATCATAAGACGGTAATCAAAGATCGACAAATAAGACAATGGACAAAAAGTTAAAGAATGATATACAATCATAAGACGGTAAATCAAAGATGGACAGATAAGACAATGGACAAAAAGTTAAAGAATGATATACAATCATAAGACGGTAAATCAAAGATGGACAGATAAGACAATGGACAAAAAGTTTAAGAATGATATACAATCATAAGACGGTAAATCAAAGATGGACAGATAAGACAATGGACAAAAAGTTTAAGAATGATATACAATCATAAGACGGTAAATCAAAGATGGACAGATAAGACAATGGACAACAAGTTAAAGAATGATATACAATCATAAGACGGTAAATCAAAGATGGACAGATAAGACAATGGACAACAAGTTACAGAATGATATACAATCATAAGACGGTAAATCAAATATGGACAGATAAGACAATGGACAAAAAGTTTAAGAATGATATACAATCATAAGACGGTAAATCAAAGATGGACAGATAAGACAATGGACAAAAAGTTAAAGAATGATATACAATCATAAGACGGCAAATCAAAGATCGACAGACAATGGACAAAAAATTAAAGAATGATATACAATCATAAGACGGTAAATCAAAGATGGCCAGATAAGACAATGGACAAAAAGTTAAAGAATGATATACAATCATAAGACGGTAATCAAAGATGGACAGATAAGACAATGGACAAAAAGTTAAAGAATGATATACAATCATAAGACGGTAATCAAAGATCGACAAATAAGACAATGGACAAAAAGTTAAAGAATGATATACAATCATAAGACGGTAATTAAAGATGGACAGATAAGACAATGGACAAAAAGTTAAAGAATGATATACAATCATAAGACGGTAAATCAAAGATGGACAGATAAGACAATGGACAAAAAGTTAAAGAATGATATACAATCATAAGACGGTAATCAAAGATGGACAGATAAGACAATGGACAAAAAGTTAAAGAATGATATACAATCATAAGACGGTAATCAAAGATCGACAAATAAGACAATGGACAAAAAGTTAAAGAATGATATACAATCATAAGACGGTAATCAAAGATGGACAGATAAGACAATGGACAAAAAGTTAAAGAATGATATACAATCATAAGACGGTAAATCAAAGATGGACAGATAAGACAATGGACAAAAAGTTAAAGAATGATATACAATCATAAGACGGTAAATCAAAGATGGACAGACAATGGACAAAAAGTTAAAGAATGATATACAATCATAAGACGGTAATCAAAGATCGACAAATAAGACAATGGACAAAAAGTTAAAGAATGATATACAATCATAAGACGGTAAATCAAAGATGGACAGATAAGACAATAGACAAAAAGTTAAAGAATGATATACAATCATAAGACGGTAAATCAAAGATGGACAGATAAGACAATGGACAAAAAGTTTAAGAATGATATACAATCATAAGACGGTAAATCAAAGATGGACAGATAAGACAATGGACAACAAGTTAAAGAATGATATACAATCATAAGACGGTAAATCAAAGATGGACAGATAAGACAATGGACAACAAGTTACAGAATGATATACAATCATAAGACGGTAAATCAAATATGGACAGATAAGACAATGGACAAAAAGTTTAAGAATGATATACAATCATAAGACGGTAAATCAAAGATGGACAGATAAGACAATGGACAAAAAGTTAAAGAATGATATACAATCATAAGACGGTAAATCAAAGATGGACAGATAAGACAATGGACAACAAGTTAAAGAATGACATACAATCATAAGACGGTAAATCAAAGATGGACAGATAAGACAATGGACAAACAATTAAAGAATGATATACAATCATAAGACGGTAAATCAAAGATGGACAGATAAGACAATGGACAAAAAGTTAAAGAATGATATACAATCATAAGACGGTAAATCAAAGATGGACAGATAAGACAATGGACAAAAAGTTAAAGAATGATATACAATCATAAGACGGTAAATCAAAGATGGACAGATAAGACAATGGACAGATAAGACAATGGACAAAAAGTTTAAGAATGATATACAATCATAAGACGGTAAATCAAAGATGGACAGATAAGACAATGGACAAACAGTTAAAGAATGATATACAATCATAAGACGGCAAATCACAGATGGACAGATAAGACAATGGACAAAAAGTTAAAGAATGATATACAATCATAAGACGGCAAATCAAAGATGGACATACAATGGACAAACAGTTAAAGAATGATATACAATCAAAAGACGGTACATCAAAGATGGACAGATAAGACAATGGACAAAAAGTTAAAGAATGATATACAATCATAAGACGGTAAATCAAAGATGGACAGATAAGACAATGGACAAAAAGTTAAAGAATGATATACAATCATAAGACGGTAAATCAAAGATGGACAGATAAGACAATGGACAAAAAGTTAAAGAATGATATACAATCATAAGATGGTAAATCAAAGATGGACAGATAAGACAATGGACAAAAAGTTAAAGAATGATATACAATCATAAGACGGTAAATCAAAGATGGACAGATAAGACAATGGACAAAAAGTTAAAGAATGATATACAATCATAAGACGGTAAATCAAAGATGGACAGATAAGACAATGGACAAAAAGTTAAAGAATGATATACAATCATAAGACGGTAAATCAAAGATGGACAGATAAGACAATGGACAAAAAGTTAAAGAATGATATACAATCATAAGACGGTAAATCAAAGATCGACTGACAATGGACACAAAGTTAAAGAATGATATACAATCATAAGACGGTAAGTCAAAGATGGACAGATAAGACAATGGACACAAAGTTAAAGAATGATATACAATCATAAGACGGTAAGTCAAAGATGGACAGATAAGACAATGGACAAAAAGTTAAAGAATTATATACAATCATAAGAAGGTAAATCAAAGATGGACAGACAATGGACAAACCGTTAAAGAATGATATACAATCATAAGACGGTAAATCAAAGATCGACAGATAAGTTATGGACAAAAGGTTAAAGAATGATATACAATCATAAGACGGTAAATCAAAGATGGACAGATAAGACAATGGACAAAAAGTTAAAGAATGATATACAATCATAAGACGGTAAATCAAAGATGGACAGATAAGACAATGGACAAAAAGTTAAAGAATGATATACAATCATAAGACGGTAAATCAAAGATGGACAGATAAGACAATGGACAAAAAGTTAAAGAATGATATACAATCATAAGACGGTAAATCAAAGATCGACAGATAAGACAATGGACAAAAAGTTAAAGAATGATATACAATCATAAGACGGTAAATCAAAGATCGACAGATAAGACAATGGACAAAAAGTTAAAGAATTATATACAATCATAAGACGGTAAATCAAAGATGGACAGACAATGGACAAAAAGTTAAAGAATGATATACAATCATAAGACGGTAAATCAAAGATCGACTGACAATGGACACAAAGTTAAAGAATGATATACAATCATAAGACGGTAAGTCAAAGATGGACAGATAAGACAATGGACACAAAGTTAAAGAATGATATACAATCATAAGACGGTAAGTCAAAGATCGACTGACAATGGACAAAAAGCTAAAGAATGATATACAATCATAAGACGGTAAATCAAAGATCGACTGACAATGGACAAAAAGTTAAAGAATGATATATAAAACACTACTCAGGAAACACACTTTTAATGAAGAAGGACAGACAATGCAATGGTCAAAAGACAATGATCTACAAAACACTACTCAGAACACTGGTGTCTTCCAACTTTTAATGAAGAAGGACAGACAATGCAATGGTCAAAAGACAATGATCTACAAAACACTACTCAGAACACTGGTGTCTTCCAACTTTTAATGAAGAAGGACAGACAATGCAATGGTCAAAAGACAATGATCTATAAAACACTACTCAGAACACTGGTGTCTTCCAACTTTTAATGAAGAAGGACAGACAATGCAATGGTCAAAAGACAATGATCTACAAAACACTAATCAGAACACTGGTGTCTTCCAACTTTTAGTGAAGAAGGACAGACAATGCAATGGTCAAAAGACAATGATCTACAAAACACTACTCAGAACACTGGTGTCTTCCAACTTTTAATGAAGAAGGACAGACAATGCAATGGTCAAAAGACAATGATCTACAAAACACTACTCAGAACACTGGTGTCTTCCAACTTTTAATGAAGAAGGACAGACAATGCAATGGTCAAAAGACAATGATCTACAAAACACTACTCAGAACACTGGTGTCTTCCAACTTTTAATGAAGAAGGACAGACAATGCAATGGTCAAAAGACAATGATCTACAAAACACTACTCAGAACACTGGTGTCTTCCAACTTTTAATGAAGAAGGACAGACAATGCAATGGTCAAAAGACAATGATCTACAAAACACTACTCAGAAGACTGGTGTCTTCAAAATTTTAGTGAAGAAGGACAGACAATGCAATGGCCAAAAGACAATGATCTACAAAACACTAATGTAGCATTGATAATTACAACGAAAATATCTAGTAAATGTAGCATATTTTTTTCTTTTAGTTTTCAGGTTTTGTATGCAAAAATGTGTGTCTTCCTTTATTGTTAATCGAACGTCAATAGTTATCAGGAATCAATAGTTTGAAAGAAAACTAAATGAAAATAAACTTTTGTAGGGCTTCCAATTATGAACTTATCCAAACCTTTGAACCAGGTCATACTCTGACCATTAGCTTAAAAAATAAATTCAAGTGGACAACAAACTATGGTCGTAGAAACATATGTATGACTTTCCAAAAATAGGGTCTCAATTTATATCAATAAACGGGACGACTTCAATTTTAAAATCATAAATTTTCCAAATATGTGCAGCAATATACCAGCTTCTCCTGCATATGGTGTTTACATCTCGCAATTGATTCGCTATGCAAGGGCCAGTAGCAATTATTCTGATTTCCTGAAACGTCATCTTCATCTGAGAAACAGGCTACTGGACCAGGGCTATGAAAAGATTCGCCTTATTCGATCTCTTAAAAAGTTTATATTCCGATACCAAGATCTTGTCGAAATATATTCCATCTCTGCAGAGACGATAATAAACGATGCATTTTCAAATATTGAAAATGTATAAAGATAAGGAAGTCAACAAAAATGTCAAAAATATTTTTTTGTCAATGTGACGTAAAAATGTTTTTGACATTTACTTCCCTGAATTTGGTACTGCTTTGACAACTATTTTACCTATTTTGTTCCAGTATTGTTATAAATACTGTTATAGTGACAGCCGGAACCTTTGAGCCGTAATGAAAGCGGGAGGTTTGGCGCTTTAAAATCTGATTCAACCCTCCATTTCTTTAGAAATGCCTGTACCAAGTCAGGGTCATTACGGGTTTCACATTTTTCCGGTTGTTGACTGATTTTGTCTGTTTATATACTTATGAGTTTTGACTTTCCCTTTGCAAGATTGTTCGGAGTTCGGTAATTTTGTTATTACCCTTATTTATCAATAATTAAATTTGAGAATCTACTATGGGCCATCCAAACGTTAGCATATCATATTATCAAAACGTTTGTTGTGAATCTTACCATTTGTGTCAACATTCCGGCATTATTGTCGATGTCGATCCGTACTTTATTTCAGACTTTTCCTCTTGGTTTCTCTTTGTGATATACACGAATACATGTAGTCGCACATGTCAATATTTGGCGGATATATTACTTTGGAATTCAAAAACAAAATAATAGGAAATGTACACATCAACAACACTTGGAAGATAACAAATTGGGAATTGTAAATCGAAGGTCAGACAATACAATTTAAAAAGGAGGAAAAAAGTCAACACCAAAATGTCCACAAAATAGTACAATAAAATAAGATAGAGCAACACGAACCCCGGTTCTTGTTGGTCATTTCTGGTTATGGAGCAGGAAGTTTGTTAGCGTCCGTTAATTATTTTAAGTTGGATACTATCGACATTGAAAACCCATATAATTCACATGTATTATTACTATATTGACTAAGGGGATTTGATGGAACGTGTGTGCTCTTTTTTTTCAGCTATTGTATAAAAATGAACTGTACATGCATGTTAAAATGATTAACTTTTGTCTTTAATTGTAGCACAGCAATGTATCAATATTTATATATAATTTGTGTTGTCTTTCCTACAGTTGTCCTGCCTTAACCACAATCGTATTATATGAAATGGTAAAGAAAAACAAAAATTACCATACCAACAGAACAGTTCTAAAAGCCAAAATGAAAATCGTTGAAACACACAAATCGATACCCCTAACACCTACTCACCTGGATTAGTCAATTATTTCAATAAAAGGACGCGGGGTTAAACTAATTGTGTGTGTACAAACCATTCTCATAGTGTTACATAAGCATCCATAAAACCTACTATATCTCTATTGGTATTTAAATATGCATCCTATACTTCGAGAAAAAAAAAATTCTAAGGCATTGGTTGATGTATAAGTTAATTTATTCATATAAATTTGAGAACAAAATTTTACAAATATTGACCAATGTCTTACACTTGTCTACATGAGTAAATGATTGTCTTGTTATATTCATCAATAATGATGATTCAACGTTGTGTTTTTTTAAATTATTTTGATGCTGACCTACTCACAGAGAACATAATTTGTTGAAAGGCATGCAAAATGCTAGATATATTGTCATATGTTATTGAAAATAATGTTAAAATGTAATCGTCAATAGAACTGTTATAGCCACAGTGATACAAGAACTCCTCTGGTTAACGATCATGACACACCAGAAGTGATACAATAACTCCTCTGGTTAACCACCATGACACACCAGAAGCAAATACAAATATTGGACCTAGCTGAGGACAGGCACAGACATATGGTGAAAATCGTTTGATACGATACCAACACTACGTTCGTCCTTAATAGAGCTTCACCACCAACACATATACAAAACGATCATATACTATCACAGAAACATATTAATGAATGCTCGTAGTTAATACACCACTAGCTAAGACGGTTTATGTTCGTAATATTAACATTATTAAGTGTTTGGTACACATTCAAATCAGTATACAACTATCACAATCTAATTGAAATTGAATGTTAATTGTTTTGGTTATACTCATATATAAGGACATCCTATATTGGGTTACGCCACGGTGCATAATTTCAACCAGCCAATCACAAATCGAGGAGCTTATTGGGTCCTGAGGTAAAAAAAAAATTCCGAGGACACACCGAGAGCTGTTATATGACTTGTCAGCATATTTAACTGTCTAATTTTAATTAGATTGTAACTGTTATGTACTAATACTAATACATAAACGTTGTATCACCACAATGGCTTACCAGAGATCTACTTTAATGAGCAGGATATATTGGGTGCGGGAATGACTGTTGTTTAACGCCAAGTCAGCGATTTTCAGCTATATCATGGCGAGAACTAGTAAATTTTCAATGAGATGATGATGAAGTCCGCTTTGTTCTAGACCAACACGCTGAGTTGGATTTTTATAGTCCTAGCTCATTGAAACAACAATCCGAGGGTGGACATGTCGCTCCATTCGGACACATTATTCTGATTCCGAGCCAACCAGTCTTTGCTCTTTCTCCTTAATACTGTGTGCTTAGCGGAGAAGAAACCAATACCAATGTTATAGTCTTTGCTTTGACCAGATCGGGGCTCGAAACTACGATCTACCGCACTCGAGGCGAGCACGCTAGCCATTACGCAACCGATGCGGTTAGAGGAGATATTGGGAATCAGGATACATATATAAAGTTTGACAAGTCACAACCGTGTCTGGAAAGGTATTCTATATAAAAAAAAAAAGCAAAAAACAAACACAAGGAAACCGCAAAGCACTACACACAGGACCTATTTTCGCGTAAAGGAATGATCTAGATACAAGGCAGATATTCATACAGTAGGTCAGAATATAACCTAGCATTTTATACTCCCCTGTACTATATTGAATGCAGGTTCAATACTATAAAATTATAAATAGTTTAAAAACAAATACATGGTGAAGCATTACAATATAAACAATATGACAATATAAGATATCACATTAAAGTTAACACAACTTTGTAATAATACAGGTCAACAACCCTCAATCCAATCACAATGTATTTTAACAAGGAAACCTATTACATGTATTACATTTTATAAATATTTAATATTGGATCATTGTATATTCTAGAGACTATCGATCCTCGTATTGTTTATCCATTGGTTCAATTTTCAATACAAATGATGTCTATATGAATAACGAACACAGTGTTGTTGTCTCTACAATTAATGTCAGCCATTGTTTATGAGAGGAGTTCAATTATTGTATCTAATCAAGTTTTTATCACCTGTCGTATTCAGCCTTAGTGGACATGTGTACACCATTCTTCCTTCTGTGAGAAGAAGCGAGTTTGTATAACACGGTTGACATGGTAGTGACTGATTGTGTGTACTTTTAAGTCATACGAATACGGTATCGTTTTCTTATGTCTACATAATCACCATGACTACTTGTCACTCATTCCTGATAACGTTGACCGTAGTAGGTCTTTACAACAAGCTTATTATAAAATTGCGCCATTTTATCATATTGGAAATATCGCTGGAATATAGAGGTATCCACGATCTACTTACTTTGGCAGGCGCATTTGTACATGAATGTGTTATTGACCATAGAAAACATACAATCGGCACAAATATGACATTAATCCGCGATATCGTCAAAATAACATGTTGAAAATCTTAAACTATTAATGAATCATATTTAAATCATTTATATCCAATGATACGAACTGAACGCAATATATCATTACATTCACAAACGGCGAATAAGAATATTCAACCTTCCATTCATATTAGCGCACTTCGTACAAGATATGCACTGAAGTTCATTCAAATTTTGATTATTCCTCCATAAAAATGATTGTGCGATGTTAATGAGAATTTTCCACTTGTATGTTATATTCATAATCTAATAGATGTAACAACAAGTAAAACACACACTAGATATATGTTTATATGTGTTCTAGAAGACATATTATCTCCCGAATATTGATAAACTGGATCTGAAAAATTAAAAAAATAAAAAAAATCATTTTTAAATATGTATAAGAAACAAAAGTATTAAATGTTTTGGGATTAATGAATTAGCTAAATTTCAGTTCAACCTATCTTCAAATTAAATATAGCCAACAAATGCAACATATGAGTGACTAGTGAGTTAGTGAGTTATAGTTCTGTTACGCCAAACAAGCAATTGTTAAGCTATATCATGACGACAACAAGCTATATTTAATGAAATGATAATGATGTCGGCTTTGTACTAGATTAGACCCCTTGAATGAATCTTTATAGTGCTAGCCCACAGAAACAACAGTTCGCGGGTAGACATGTCGCTCCACGCGGACACATCTTCCTTCCGAGCCATGCAGTCTTTGTTCCTACTCTTTAAAGGTGCATGTATAATGGACAAGCAACACATACCAATTTTATAGTCCTTAATTTCACCCCACCAGGTCCACGATTTACCACTCTCTGTGCAGCCAAGCTAATCTTGACACAGTTAATTTGTAAATATTCGTTAGATACTAATATGTGGTTTTCTCTTATGGTACCATACAATGATAAGCCGTGTGTCACGATGTATAAATGTTCTACGGAACCAGGAAGGAAAATATAAAAACCACAAAATCAACTCTACGGATATATTTTTTTCCATTCAATTCACGACATTTATACATCAAACAATGAATGGTGAAATTGTGTGTAGTAAATTAATGTTATACATGACAAGTGAAACAAAAGTCGTAATACGTATTAAATTAAGTGCCAAGAACACCTGTTTTACTTGATAATATTTCCATTAAAAGCTTCACTAAATGCAGTTTTCTGCTTGGCCTATTGTTAAATTTAGTGTGGAAAAATCTATGTCGCCAAGGCGTGGTCATATGTAAGTATAATACTAAGAGGTGTTGATATCATATTGAATTCACAATGTCTGAGACGTACAATCAGAATTAGAGGAACATTTATGTAAGCAACACTTTCTTGCGAACACATGGCACTTCAAAGGTATATTACAAAGAAATGAGGATACATATTATCTACATGTATATTCAATACCTTTAGGATTGTGATACGGTTCCCCTCTACTGTTTTGTGTTGGTTGTAGCCGATGACGTCCACTATTTATATTATTACGATCTTTCGGTATTTCAGGTCTTGTAATATGGTCTGCCGTAACACGAACAAATGGCGTCGTCGTTGTCTTAGGTTTTTCCTCTGTAGAAAATAAAACGAGTAGAAAACTTGTCAGTATTATGAATATTCTTTATATTGACAACAGTTTATCATATGACCAAATGCAAGATTGTTGATTCGCCGAACCTCAATATATTGATATATTTATTCAAATACACATGTTCACTTTTTGTGTCAACCATATCAAATACTAGTGTGTTTTCACACAGGTACTCGTATAGCATGGTTTCACACAGATACGGGTATATCGTGTGTAAAATGAGTCCTATATACAAATTGTCCAACTTTACGTGTGTATTGGAGGGTTACATTAAAATATGTATGCAATCATACCGTAATATTCATTTCGATTTCCGGTGTCGTATAGTAAACCTTCCCCCGGAATGTTTACTATATAGTAAACATCCCCCCTCGGAATATTTACTATATAGTAAACCTCCCCCCCGGATACTTTACTATATAGTAAATATTTCCCCGGGTGACAATTTACTATATAGCAAACATTCCTCCATCCATAGCCGATCATCCCCCCCCCCCGGATATTTTGCTATGTTGTAAATGTTCCCCCTTAATCCGGATAATTACTATTGATTCGGAATTTAGCATTTTAATCGTGTTAATTTTAATTGTTATATACCATTAATTATATCTGGTTATGTTTAAAAGGTAAGCAAAAATGTACGGAGCCATTTTGCAGTATTTGAGTAGGAAGGACGGTTTACTATGCGGAATACATACTATATAGTAAGCGTTCCCCCATGGGGGAAGGTTCACTATATAGTAAATCTTCCTGGGGGTAAATCTACTATGGGGGACGGTTTACTACATAGTAAATCTTCCTGGGGGTTAATATACTATGGGGGACGGTTTACTCTATGACACCGGATCCAAAAATACAGCATACAAGGAGGAAAATATGAACAAAAGGGGGATGGAATGTGGATAGGACGTACTGAAGAAATACAACATTATAGTGTAAGATGTAAGTTATTGAAGTGAATAACTAAGTGATTGTTGTTGTAATGTGATGTATCAGTTATATCTTGTAGAAAACATGTAGCATTTGAGGAACTGATAATGATATAGCAAAACCCAACAGAAGGGAGAACCTCGGAAAATTTAACATCTGTAACGAAGCAAATATTAAAAAATGTGTGCAAAAAAAGTAATTCCATATAAATAACTATAGTTATAGGAAGAGCATAAAGAATCATACCATATGGATAAATAGTGATTTAATTTATATCAATGATATTTTAAATGAAAACGGGGAAATAAGTCAGAATTTAATTTTAGATAAATTAAAATACAAGAATAATTGGATATCTGAATTTATCTGCCTAAAAAAAGTGATACCTAATGAATGGTATCATACATTACAGGCTCAAAACTCTATTAAAAGTGTTGTAAATTTTCAAAAAGATAAGCTTATAGTAAATGGAAAATGTATAGACCCGTCACAACTGTCCAACAAATATTTGTATAATGAATATATTAATGTAAAATTTTTGAAACCAATAGGTATAAATACATGGTTAATGTACTTGTCTATAAATGAAAAACCAAACATGAGTCAGCTTTACTCTTTCATTTTTCATTATTTCGAAGAAAATAAGCTAAAAATATTCAGATGGAAATTATTGCAATATATAATTCCTACAAAGAAACTATTAATGAAATGGAGAATTGCTATTAATAGCCAATGTAATGTCTGTGGTCAAGATGAAGACTATCTACATTACTTTATGTCTTGTCCCTATCTGAAAGAATTTTGGGTGAAAATACAACAAATATTGAAAAAATCTAATATAGAAAATTTTGTCACATTAAAACATATTGTTTTTGGGTATAAGATATTTGATAAAGATTATTTTGATTTCAACTATTTTTTAACAATTTTAGGATTTTCTATATACAAAGCATATTATGTATCTGAACAAAAGACTAAACAAGTAAACATATATTCTTTATTTGTGAGAGAATATATAACGAGAATAAGCCAGGTGCAAAAACTCCAAAATAGTAAACTGTTAGCAAAAATAAGGGAAGATATTGAAATGTAAATATGTACGCATTGTATATATGTATATGTATACAGTGTATGTATGCATGCATATGTAGGTGTGTATATGTATAGATGTATGTGTGTAGATGTAGGTGCGTATTTATAGGTATAATTAATTAAAGTCTGATCCTCATCAGTTATATTGTATTATTTGAAAGTATTTTAATTATATAAGAAAATATTAATATGAAATACTTCATAAGTAGCTTGGGCTTTTGAAGTAATAATTTAACAAGCATTTTGAATAAAAATATATTGTTGTTAAAAAAAAAAGAATCATACCATATAATAACATCCGCTCACTATCTCCTCCTAGCTTATTAGATGCTTCACAAGTATAAAAACCAAAGTCTTTTTCCTCAAGATTCATAATTTTTAAATCAAGGGAAACAGTATGTGGACTTTCGATATATATTTCAGATCTTATTTTCCAGTCCGATTCAATCTTTTGGCCATTTTTGTGCCACACACCAACAGCTTGAGGTGATGCAGAAATCATACATGTTAATATGGTCTCTTTACCAAGTGTTTGGCTCATCCTTTTTGTCAAGAGATGGATTTCTGGTGGAACTATAAAAAAAAAAAAAAAAAAAGAATAGAGTAACTTCAATATCATTTATCAATAACAAAATAATTGTAATAAGCGTACTATGTGTTGATGTAGGTAGATATCGTTACCCTACTATCATCATTTGCACTAGAATCCATGTGGTGGATAATCGACTTTGAAATTAAATCTATCGAATGTGTTGTTTTTTTTAATATGTCATTTCTATTTACAGATATCTCCATATCACTGCTTACAACATTTATTTGAAATAATTACAGGTCAAGAACTTGAATGAATACAGTAATGCAATATATATCGGCAAGAAAACAAACAACGCTAGATGACATAAGCAAATTTAATTCTAACAGACATTTGTTCTTCAATTGCAATATTTAAAAACAACAAAGTAATGATAACTATAAAATGTGACCAATATTATGATCCATTCAAACTAAAACAATCAGACAGACGTTGGCCACCTTATCCTAAACCCCGGACAAACGCATTAAAATACATCATCAGACATGATTGAAGTACAGGTAATCTTCCGTATTTTAAACTCGGATAGCCTTTGTCCTTGGATCACTCTAAGTAAAAACTCTTGTCCTATTAGTAGTATGTTTTGATTTAATATAACTCAGGTAAACCACATACATAGTTAATTCGACGTAAACTCATTATTCCGTTCGGCTTCAAAACAATGACGTTCAACTGTATACTTACATTGCACTTCAATATTTATTTCTTTCGACACTGCATCCCCAACACCATTAGACGCAACACATTCATACAGTCCATCGCAATACCTTGTAATGTTGTGAATCACTAGTATTTCACCCGGGGCTCCTATGGCTAGTAAAATAATTATTTCGTTATCTATTGGTTCTGTGAATATGTTTATAGTACATTCATATATTGACAGCAAAATTGGAAATTGATGAGTACGAGTTGTCTTTCTTTGTATGTGTTTATGTTGTTAATAGATAAAATATAATATGATAGGTAATCTCTGAGGCGATTATTATTTAGGCCCTTTGGTTTCCAACATTTTGACTGAATCAACGTGAGGAAGGTTAATCCAGAAATTTGCAGTGCTAACATAAACTATCTACATTTTTATACTCAAATAGAAAATAATATCTGAACATAATAAATGTGTCATACATGGGAAGATAATCATTATATTACACAATTCGCAACTTACAATGTGTACATTGTTCTGCTAAAATGATTTGTTGTTGTGTAATAATAAATCCATCATTCCAAACTTAATTAGGGCAAACATTCCAGTACATCCCCATGTGCTTAGTGGAGTTCGTGGTGCTCATTCGTTAGTTTTCTGTGTACTATTTTGTCGACCAATGGCTACTTGTGCTGTTTCATTTGACCATTGCATATTCTTCCTTTATCGATTTATGATCACCCATTTGATACCTTCAAACATATATTATATGATATAAACAACTATAAGATCTAACGAAGAAACTTTAAGGAGAACCGTGAAAGAAAACTTAAATGTTGAGCAACACGGAACCCACTAAAAACTGGGGAAGAACCAAGGTGATCGCGTGGGATAAGACACACGTCCTGTTACTCATATAGTCAAGCCTGGTATAAGTTAGTCAAGCCTGGTATAAGTCTTGTTGGTGAAAGGAAAAATAATATATATATAAAGGAAAAGATCCATTGTTATTTGAGAGATGTTTCGTAGGCCATATGTTTGTCTTTATGATTGTTTTGTAAACTATATTTTAAGATATGTGATAATAAATAAACTAACACATAGTCATACCATCCTTCTTCTCTGCAATACTGTAAATTGTTTTACGAAACCATCTAATCTCAGGTGCCGGCCGTCCGGTAGCATTGCAGGTCAAATGAACTGTTGCTCCTTCTCTGACAATTTGATTTTGACTTGACCAGTATTCGTTTATATCTGGAGGTACTGTGTAAACATAGAAACAAGATATATATTTTAATTACATTGGATACTGCCCAATAGTTTCCCTTTGGAGAAGGTTAATTTATAATTTTCAGGATTTGTTGTTTATTTCAAATGTCGGTAGCAAAGGGCACCAAGTCGCATACTGTGAAAATTGAATATGAAAAGAATGATTTATTTGTTTTTCATAAAAATGAACACTTTATTTTAATCATCATTAATATTACCAAAAAGTCTAATTGGTGGTTTTTGATTTTTCACAATAAATAGGTTCTGGATTTATTTGAAATATTTTCTATTTGTTGTCCTTTTGTAAGTGTCAATAACACTGAGCACATAGTCAAGTGCTATGACAATTTAAGTACGAAAATATGTATACACATGTATATATATATGTGTGCGTGTTTTTAAGAGAAACACTTTATTCCTTAATTTCGTTTAATACTGCCAACATTTTGCTTTTTGAAATTGGCTTGTGCGGGTTTTTGAATTTCATTATTACTTATTGCAGACTTTTTAATATTTTTGTTCTCTATTTTCAAGTGTCAGTAACAGTGTGCACCGAACTTGCATTTTAAAGTTATGAATCTCTCATACACATTTATAATTGATCACTTCACTGAATTGGGGTTTTAAGAATGCGCCATATACATTTAACCCTACTATAACATATTATGTCTGATTCTTCGTCGTTCATTCCTTGTACTCTATCAGTTGTTGTTTGCATCCGGATTGTCCCTTTACATTAATACCCCTCAGCCATGCGTACTCTGTGTTTGTCATAGCCAGAAATGATGGGTACTTTGCTCATTTGCATATCTAAGATGGCGACGCCGGGACGTCTGCAATTTTCATATGATCTATATAGACGATATCATTCATAATTGCATGTGTGTCATTTTCTGAACTTGAAAATGATACATTGAATCAAGCTGAATTAAATGAAATAAA
This sequence comes from Bathymodiolus brooksi, assembly GCA_963680875.1. Lineage (NCBI taxonomy): Eukaryota > Metazoa > Mollusca > Bivalvia > Mytilida > Modiolidae > Bathymodiolus > Bathymodiolus brooksi. The sequence continues at coordinate 4,998,359 of OY804577.1, forward strand.
AATTAATGAAAACAATTAAATATTCGAGGTTCCTGGACTAAATGAAAATCCGAGGCGACGAACCCTTTTTTGGCCTTAAGAGTCTATGTAAAAATGTCTGAAATACATGAAACTGGTGGCGTGTGACACAAAATTTAACAATGAATGACGTTTGGCGACATATTTTCTGAAATTAATTTAGATTCCTCAATAATACATGTAATTATATTAACTAACCTTATCTTTCTAGCTTCTAAACTCGGGGTTCCCACATTAAATATAATATGATCATTTTTGTATGATCGCGATATCAAAGACATGTCTAAAATCGTTACAAAACAAAAATATTTGAATTTTGACAGAAGAAAAACTTTGCGGAAATAAACAATAACTTTTAATTTTCGAATCATTGACGGACACATTGAATTTCCGTACTATAGGCTATTTTTTGACAAATCTAATAAACGATCCATCAAGCTTGAAACTGCAGTCACGTGATCAAAATCTAATTTAAATATGATGAATATTTATGAGGAAAGTACCCTCAATTTCTGGATATGTCTCAGAAATGTCGCACATACATTCTGAAAGATGTATTTTTGTGGTGTTCAGGTTGCTCAATCGTTTACTCTATATCGCCTTGGTGATCATTGTTTGTGGTTTGTCATTTTTATGCCATTGTATTGCCTGTCTTTCTTTGATTTACGACTTCGTATTACGCCTTTGGTATCTTTAAACTTTTCTTATACCTGATAAAACCAGGATGTCTTTTTTGATATAAATAATTATATATCATTAACCACACAATTGTTTTTACTCCAGTGTGTTTACCAGCAATTAATTAATATACCTAGAACTGTGAGGTTAATCCGTTTGATTAAAACTGGCTTCGTATTTAGAGTACATGTATACATTCCTCGATCACTGAACCGTACAGTACGGATATGTAGGTTCCAGTCAGGAACCAGAGGACGTTCTATAGTCATCCGAATGTCATCCATTAATCTTCTGTCTCCTTGTGATATTAATATTTTCTTAGGATTCATCCATGCCACCTTTAAAAAATAGAATTCATAATTTTTTAATTAAGTCAAAATATCCAATATCGCCCTTAAAATAACATGACCGTTGTATTCTTTAGCTTGAGGAAGTTTAGTTTATGATGATTTTATTTGTTAAATTAACAAAAGGGATAGGACACAAGTTTTACCAACTTATGAAGTCTTCTCCCATTTATACAATAAATTCACATAGTATAATGATCATTCTGAGCATACATATAATACATATAGAGATATATTGTAAATAATTAACGAATTAATAAAAAGGTTGTGTTGGATGGATGCGAGGTTGGAGAGTAGATAATTATCGAGTAATTAGCTTGAGGAAAGCCATGGTTATAAACAATCGACAGGTAAATTAATAACTAATACATCAAGAGTCCGTTTTTACTTATAGTTAATGATCACTTTAATTCATAAGTTTCAAAACTTCATTGAAACAAGCACTGAACTTATTTGGTACAATTATGTGGTAGAATTATGGTTTTCACATGAATATTGTCGGAGACATTGCAACCTCATTCCTGAATTATTTCACGCGTTTATACATGAGGTGATACATGCATTGTCTCTTTACATACTATTTGTGTCCAGAAAAATACTTACGGTAACTATTTATCGACTTTCCGTTTTGTAAATTGTCGACTTCATAGATGTTGTTTCCAAAGGCCCGGATCAAACGCTTGTCATCAAATTTCTTACGACTTTTTTTTTAGCGTTTTGCTTGTTTTTTTACAGCCATAGGAAACCGTTGAGGCCATACGTAAGATACTAAGGTGATTTATTACTGTGAAGTCAATAGCAGTATAAAGCAAAAATGTATACAGTTAATATTCTTAACTGCTCATCTACAGGATAAAAGATGATATAAATGCAAATATGGCCTTATCTTGTTATCGTTCTTCATGATTTGAATAATATTTAGTGTCTATGCTAATGATAGGTAGATAGTAAAACAAAGTTATGAGGTAAGTAAAAACAATGTATTACCGTGTAATTTTTCTTGTACTCCACTGAACAAGGGAGGGTAATTTTTTCACCGGCTATAGCATCAATATTTAGCTGTCGAGTATCAAATCTAGGATATCTATATTCATCATTCCTGTTACAGCTGTATCCTACTATGGCTATTAACACTGTAAATACAGTTTAGAACATATTAAGACAATGAACATTGGAGAGTTAGAAATATGAGTTTCATTTGGTAACAGAAATCAACAGAAAACCTTCCCGAATTACATTAAAACATGCGATGGTTGGGTTATTAGGGCCATATCAGCAAGACAGGATAATATGAAATGGGTCTATGAATTGATGTTTAAAATTCACTATAGAATCCATTTAAATGGGTAAGCATTTCATATTTTTGACAGAAGCTAATATCCATTTTTTTTTAATATATTTTGTATATCTTGATTCTCTAAGTTCCCTTTTACATTGGCTTATGGCTCAGTTGCGCAAAACTTTGCACTTGCAGAGAAACATGTGTCATATCATCATTGTTGGCTTGATAATAATTTAATCTAAAATTAGTAATGCTAGTCCATTTTGTGAGAGGTTTCCTTACATCACAATTTGGCTTTAGAAAACCACAAATCAATGTGAATACAGATTACATAACAGGTACGTTAGCATGATTTAAGTTCCAGTGAAAGAAAATGTGAAACTTCGGTTAGTTACTATCGAGTGGTTCTAGGAAGAATTACAGATTAGAAATGTGGATCCTACTCTGTCCCACATTGAAAATCTCATTTTAACTTTGTGAACACAAAATTAGTGTTGTTTACATGTTCAAATAGTAGGTGCATCACTTTAGTTCCTGTAAAAGAAAACGTAAGTTGGCCCCAGTTGTGTCGTCTATCAGGAGTAGTTGATGATAGATGAGTACATTCTTTGTTATTGATTGAAATGCCTTTTTCGGCTCTGGGTAACCCAGATATCAATGTGATAAAACAAAAGATAGCAGATGCACAATTTAATGTCCTGTAGAAAGCTATGTGTAAGGGTTATTTATATTAAAACTATATATATATATAATTGATGTTGTACAGTTATACACACTGGATCTACTAACATACACTAATTATTGTTCTGTGTATTTTGTGTACAGTGCATGGTTTGTAAGCCATACAAAGAATATGTGTATATATATTACACAATCCAGTATTTTTTCGGACACTCTTGTGGTACCACCAAATAAAACTGACCACTGCGATATAATTTAAATATAATTGTAGAACTTAGCATTAAAGACCGATAATATTTCAAAATAGCAACACACAGCACGTGACTTCCTGTTTTAGTGGAGTTCGTATTGCTCGATCTTTATTTTGTTGTCCTTTTGTCCTTTTCTTTTGTCCATTGTGTTGTCTGTCCTTCTTCTTATAGCCATTGTGTTGTCTGTCCTTCTTCTTATAGCCATTGTGTTGTCTGTCCTTCTTCTTATAGCCATTGTGTTGTCTGTCCTTCTTCGATTTACAGATTCTGATTACCCCTTTGGTATCTTCAAACTCTTCTAATTCACATAATCTTTTAAAACGGATGAAACCTAGCATTATACATGGTTGATGAGTAAAGTAGATTAACACGTAATTAATTTGTCAAACATTTTCTGTTTAACAGATCATTGTGTACAAGATATTTTAATTGGTATTAAACAGTACATTCAAATCTGATTTATTCTCGATAAATATTAATTGAACAATTAACGAACATAACGAAAATGACAGTATTGGTGATTTAGTATTTTGAAAACAGTATCTCGGGTTTTACAAGAATAATGTATAGCTTTTCAATGTTCAACAAAATAAACGATTGTTATGTGATGTTAGTATTTTAAGTGTTTATATAGTGTAAGTTGACATTTATTCCCCAACCATCTGCTTTTCTAGCTGTCCGGTTAATGCATTTCTATCTTCATGCAAATTTAATTGATGATTTAAGAACAAAAACAAATACAGAAATATGGCGCCTTATCAGTTCTCTTTTCTACATAACCACTTTTGTTAAATGCCAGTGATGGCTTGCTATCAAGTAAACTCTACACCCTTTGTTAATGCTGTAATTCATGAGAGTATATCATAACGGTGTTTTACTCTTTGGAATGAATCACACAGGCACCAAACGTATCTAATGACCAAATGGATCACCTATAGTCGTGCAAAATTGTGTGCATAAAGTAACAATTTTCTAACACAGACATTTGTTCCCGCTCTTTTTAGTAAAACCTAGTTGTTGTTTTTTTCTTTTTTCTTTTTTAAGCTTTTTGACGCTGCAGGATAAATGTAATACACACTGTCGGTCAAATAAAATCATTTGTTATCATTACGAGAAGGGTTAGAAATGATCGCCAAATAGGCGTTTTTCTACCTGTTTCTGAAGTGCGTACAATTAATTATATATTTTCCGACAATGTACATATATTGTATATATGTATGTCTGCAACATATAAGGAATTGAGTACGCAGCAGGTTCGCTTAGTTCATTTCTACCTACAATGTGTAATGGGTGTTGAAATATTAATCAATATATAGCCTTTGGTTATGCAAGATGAATATGTCACACCAAGGCCGTTGGAACAAATATTAATCCAGCGTATAAGGTGTTACCTTTCTATATATAAACATAAGTGACTGGTTCTGAAATGTGTCACATTGACAAATAATAGCAACGTGATCACAATGGTGCTACACCAGGGACCAAAATGGTTCTGTTAAAGATTGCATGCCAATCATTGGTTACTAGATTTATATGTTCGACATACTGCTATAAAAGAGATATCAAGAACACTTGTTCGCGTGTAGATTTCAATCAATACGTGAGAAAATCTCTGACAAAACAATTATCCTGTCAAAATCTCATTCAATATCTATTTGTTAAGAATCAATTATTCTTAGAGTTAACAATAATATTTTCCCTTGTTATATGAATTCCAGCGAGCACTGTGGAAACACTTGCCTTCGAAAATCTGATTATTGCAAGTAAATTTCTTAATTAGCTGAAAAGTTGGATCGCCTTTTGTAATAAATCACATTTTGATATCAACAAAGAAGCACATAAATAACAATTTAATTGAAACTCGGAGGCGAAATATGTCATAACTCAATTATAAATATACGTTTGTTATTCAACTAGGCAGTCAGAGATATGTACTTTGATGCCAAATAAACAAAAACCCAATATGCTATATTTTATATGGTGTACCATATAATTGCTTTCAACAAAAAAAAAAGCAAATAAATTATACACATTTTATAAAACTTTATATTTTCCTACCCATATTCATTAAATCTGTACGTTCAGCCAGAGGGTAATTATTATTTCAAAACTTCAGATTCGTATGATTTGACAACTGTTTTACCTGTTTTGGTCAAGTATTGTTGTAAATACTGTTATAGTGACAGCCGGAAACTTTGAGCCGTAATGAAAGAGGGAGGTTTGGCGCTTTAAAATCTTATTCAACCCACCATTTCTTTAGAAATGCCTGTATCAAGTCAGGGTCATTACGGTTTTCACAGTTTTCCGGTTGTTGACTGATTTTGTCTGTTTATATACTTATGAGTTTTGACTTTCCCTTTGAAAAATTGTTCGGAGTTCGGTATTTTTGTTATTACGCTTATTCAAAGTCATACGGACAGATTTAAAGGTGATCTGGTATTCTGCTGTCAGACATATAATTATGAGTTTTGACTTTCCCTTTGTAAGATTGTTCGGAGTTCGGTAATTTTGTTATTACCCTTATGTTTGAAGCTGATAATTATTTTTTCTTTTTAAGCGTCAAGAGTTCAGCAAGGTTTGCACTATAGCTAATTTTAGATGTTCTACTTTTCTCGTTCATAACACGACGTTGACAGTGACATAACGTATCACTATTTGATTATACTAAGATGGTGAATTGACAAGACGAATGAATGCGTTAACCGAGCAATGCAAAAACATTAATAAGTACTCCTGACACAAAGCGATACATATTTACTGTGAATTCTTATTTATCCGTTGAATACCAAACTTAGTGTTGTTCGTTGCTTCTATCAAGCTATGAAATGTATAAATAATAAGATAAGTCTTTTGGAATATAAAAAATTACGAATTCAAATGTCAAAGACAATTTCAGTTCTGCTAATCCACAAATATTGACACCAATGAAGATTAATAAAACCATGGTATGGAGGAAAGGAAATTCATTTGGGTGGTGTATCGGAAATTAAAGTATCACTTTGCCAACACTATGATATACATCATAACAAAACAACGGAGGATACATTTTTAGGATAATATCCATAGCTTAGAGTAAGCATTCATCCCAACAATAAAACAAAACTTCCTATAACTAAGCTATCCTCAATAAAAGTAGAAATTTTCTCTCTCACGCGCGAGACAGGAAAATCGCACGATTGCGAGGATGTGCGATCAGCTTATGGCACCCCTGTACTAATCAACGCTTCTATTACAAATATTGCCTATGAGAAGGAGCACCAATCACTGCTAAGTTCATAAGACTGTATGCTACCTCACATTATTTCTAAATCTCGGCAAGCCCTGCTCTAGGTAAAATACTTGGGCCATCTGGTTTTGATATAGCCATGTCGCGAATTGATAATGGTAAATATACTGGAACTACACGCAGGAAACATCGTTTAACGGGCGGAACGAACAGGGGTGTATCGTGTTCGGATAGCTCACAGCTCCTTGTACATTAAGAAACTACACCAGCCAGTTTCCAATGACTAAGATTTGCTACAATAGGCAGTTGGTGCATTATAATAAAAATGTCCCGGCCCTTTACCATTATTTCCTTTTTTACTTCTGCCAACAAATAATAAATAATCAAGAATATATATAATTATAAACGAAGGGACGAATCGAGCATGTTACTGTACATTACAATATTTAACAGATTCTCTTTAATAAAATATGAATCCCCAAAAAGAAACTGGATGTAAAAGCATTCGTATTGTAATGTTCTCCGGCGTCAGACATATATCTCGATAACAATTCAATATTTTGAAAGTTAGTGTGTAGAACATAGCTGTTTAACTGGAGCAATTATCCACGCTACATGAGAAACAAGTCTGCCAAAAGTGGTAGTTAGTAATTCAATTGAAATATAAAACAATATGACCAGTCAAAGATGATACCAATTGTTGTACATTTTGTCTGCTGGAAAACTCAATCATCAATTTAACAATATGTTCTTCTTCAAGAACTACCACCTGTGAGCAATGCCGTCCATTTGTTTACTTACGAAATAATCTTGAATTACCTATAATTAAATGCAACCCGAATGCAAAGAGTAGTAGGAAGGTCAAAGTGTTTGATATAGGAACAGGCATAGAAGGTGATAGTCCTTTCAAACTCTCAAGTTATTTTTTATTCCATTTGTTCAAATCTGATGCAAAACAGAGTGTCCGTGCTCACAATATTTCGGATAATATCCTTGATGGCTGATAGTTCATAAAGAAGAACTTTAAGTATGTAATTATAGCATCAAACACAACAGATCAATGTTGTCATCATACCGACAGAACCAAGGACAGGTGTGGGATTTACCTGCATATCTTCCTTATTAGGTGTTTATGTTAGGCTACCAGATGTTTTCATTTAAACATTTACAAATAAACGTTTAATGTAAAGAAAACAAGAAATATTTGATTAAAACATCAAATAGTTTTACAAAGAATAAATTTAACAAGATGAATGGATTTGACAGCTATCTCAGTAAAAAATCAATTTTGCGTGGATTATTACGACAAAGACTTTAAAATAAAATGAAATGACACATGATAGTGTGATGGTTTTATAATATATCATATAGTTTGTGATGATATTTAGATTTTGGCATTATCTCTAACAATAATCTTATAAAAACACACAATGTATCCCTCAATTTAATATGGATAATACATGATCTCCTATCATTAAGGAGAATTATTATGTTACACAACTGTAATACCATATAATCTAAATAACATTTGTACACTATTTCCACATTCAGTAACCTTACTCCACAATCAGTAACCTTACATTAAAAGTATTCATTGAGTAGAGCAGAAAAACGAGCGAAAGCAACATGGATATTGACTTTTATACATTTTCGATATTGATAGTTCTGACGAATTAGGTAAAATACAAAATGTTTACAAATACACTGTATAAAACATCGGCTGCACTGTCCTGATAAATCAGATATCTGAGTTCCACCAAAAATTGAAATACTAGCAATTGCCACTTTCTCACTTAACAAACAGTATTTGGATGCTATGCATATACTACGATTGACGTTAGAATAACGAAGCAGTGTTCTCTCTTGAATGTGGACAATCTCTCGGCATTGTCAATATTGACCACATATTTAATATCAAAATACAACGCATCTACATTTCATTTGTGCATTGCGTCTAATGAGTTATTACTGGGTTTGATACCTCCTACGTTGAGGTGGATTGTCCCCAAGAGTATTATCAGCTTAGTCGAGCTTTTGTTGACATGAGGTGAAAGCTAACAATGCACCACGAACGTCTATCACAGTCGAAGGCAGCGCCTTGTTGATCAGGCGACCGTTTCACTAAAGGTCGTAAGTCGTAAACGTAGACGTAAGTGTACTCTTAAGAGTTACGACCGTTTCACTAATAGTTAGGATTTACGACTTACGATAAAAAGTGATCGCAAAGTTAAGAGTGGTGGAAGGTAGTCGTAAGTCGTAAATCGTCAACCTATTTTTGAAGAGAAGAATTGTTATCTGTATTTTTTTAATATGAACATTAATCAAATGAAGCGAGCAATACATATTATATGCACGCACCATTTTTTATATTTCGAGAGCCATAAAAAAATCATCGAAACAGAGACACATTATTGTTTGTTTCAGTGTACTTTCTATCAGTTCTGCATTTACAATATGAACATATTTTATTAACGAGTGAATACCTAGAAGAAATTTCAAGAAAAGAACTATATTGGATACATGTATAAACAATGGTTAAAAAAAAAATAATAATAATAAGAGCACACAGAGGGCGCATTACATTTGCGTGGATTTGGGGATTAACAGGTATTACTTTTGCACGGATAAAGAGCATTACAATTGCCCGTAAAATGTACATGAAATTTGTTTTGCATTTGCCATGTTTGCATTTGCGCGGATTATCTGTTATTTAGAATATATTTAATTTACTCATAACATTTTCTGCATTTTGCAGCATGACTGACGATGCAATATGGATTATTCACCTCTTTCGTCAGTCTTTAAAATGAAAACAAAAAATATAAGAATAACATAGATACAAATATATGAAATATAAATTAAAACAAAAATTTTGTAACATGCATGTATAAGAAAACAAACCCATTAATTTTGAAGACAACATATATTTTAGCAGTCCAAATGTTAATATTCATTGGTAATTTTTATTGATTATATAAAGCGTTAAACACTCACCTTTGATTATAAATCAACAGTACATGTATGCACATGTTAAGGTTTAATAATGTAAGATGTGTATTTTTGTTATTTTATGTGTTGAAGAAACATATTATTTTATATGCGTGGTGGGCGGTGGTTACAGAATAAGTAATTTCTTGATGGCGAAAGAAGTAAATAAAGAGGTAAAAAAGAAGTTGCAGCATCAGTGCCCAACCATAAAATATTATGAAAATACGAAATATGCTTTAAACAGAAAGGTAAACAAAAAAATCCCACAAATGTCATGTGTGTCTTCACGTAAATGAAGGATTTTTTTTCCGCGCAATTGAAATGCGCCGCAAACGGAATATCGGTGCAGAATGTGAATGTATTGCCAATTCTATAGTCACATTTTTGAAATTTCTCTTTACATATAGTATGAAATTTGTTAAAATATATTCCATAAAATAAATTTCTTCTCAAATTTCTGTAAAATTTTACACTTAACATTTTTTTTCTGATAGCTTTGGTTTATTCATTTAAAAGATCACTTTAGAGTTTTATAATTAGTTGAATATTGAAAACGTATACGGTATTTAAACACATTTAAAATGTGATTATTAATGTAATCAGCTTCCGAGCTGTTAGGTTTATGCATAAAATTTACAAAAAAGGTGCACTCGACTCACAACCGCAAGTGATAAAGTTTACCAGTTGCTTGCCCGTGGTCGGTGGTTCTCTCCGGCTTCTTCCACCACTAAAACTGGTCGCCATGATATAGCTGAAATATTGCTGAAAGTGGCGTTAATCACCTAAACTCAATCATCTTATATAAAATATATGATACAATATATCTTTTTACCTCCATTATAGGAGATGTTACTTTTCGCAAGTCGTAACTCTTAAGATTAGGACTAGTTTAGTGAAACGCACGTATAAGTGCACGTAAGAAAATCTTAAGAGTGATCTTAGACTTACGATTTACGATCACTTTAGTGAAACGGTCGCCTGATACCTAAGTTTGTCTACAATTATTAGGCATCTGACACGTTATGTGGACCCAGTGAAAGCAGTTGAAGCATAAACATATTTCATTTTTGTTATGAACAAACTATAAAAAGAAAGTTATGTTGATATTTGAGAAGAAATTCCATGATATAAACAACATAGTAACAGATTATAGCAATGTTATCACCAATCTATACTGCTGATTAACTACTATGATTGTATAATAGGCTATATCATTGCTGACATTTATTACTATATACTTCAGCTTGACACGTGCTGGGTTTCATTGAGGTTTGTACAAACGAGAGTGTTTATGAATTTTAATTGGTTTATTCACACATCATGGATTCGACAACGCAATTTGTACCCGATACATTTGATCGAGTACTAGAAGAGGTTGGCGTTTCCCTAACGAAATCCACATCTAAAGCCGATCGCCAAAATCTATATGTCAAATTGCTGAAAAGGCGTATGGCTATTTCCAATGAATAATCGTCATAGACTATTACACCATCATTTCACTAAGAGGAGAGGTTTTGACCTATAAAATTAACTTCACCTCGCCACTTTTAATGAAATGTCTGTACCAAGGTAGGGAAGTGAGCTATCATGTACTTGTGTTCCGGTTTTCTATTTTGCCTCTTTTTATGATTTACATATATGATTTTGGAATTGTTCCCACAGTGTGGTATTGTTTGTTTTCCATTTTATTCTATAAATGTAAATATACACAGTGTAACATTATACAATTATTGCCTGCACTTAAGGTGAACATCATAATTGTTCACCCGAGGGGTGTTGTTTTCCCGAGGGAAAACAACATCCCAAAGGTGAACAATTATGATGTTCACCGCAAGTGCAGGCAATAATTGTTTTATTATACCGAAACTCTATTTACAATAATGTTGGATGCAATAAACACTTATTTGTGTGTTTTTATCTTGTGTTTTCATAAGCTTCATATTTGTGCTTTTAACTTCCGGGCAAGATTGTAATTCCGGAATGCAAAAACGGATACATTTCCTGACAGACATGGAACATAACATTTGTCGACCGGTGAACAACAGTGATGTTTCCCTGGGGTACCAATTTTGTAAAAACATCACTTTTATTTTATATATAATGTAAGGTATAATAAAATATGTTGTTTTATAAAATATATTCTATTTCTTTTTCACGAACGTCGCATATATTAAACGTTTTAACCTGTGACATTCATTTGTCTCAAACTGCAGTCACAATATTACTTCATGCAAAATACAATTCTACTTTTCTGAAGCGGTTAGTAAAATATTTTCTTGCTCCATTCAATGCAAAATGTAAAAAAAAACCAAGGCTTTGACCTTTTTAGACCATGACCATGTGAACACGCGTACAAAACTGAATCTATGCATATCAATAATGTGTGTCCCCCTTTCTGATTTCCTGAAACGTCATCTTCCTCTGAGAAACAGGCTACTGGACCAGGGCTATGAAAAGATTCGCCTTATTCGATCTCTTAAAAAGTTTATATTCCGATATCAAGATCTTGTCGAAATATATTTCGTCTCTGCAGAAACGATTATAAGCGATGCATTTTCATATAGTGAAAATGTATAAAGATAAAGAAGTCAAGAAAAATGTCAAAAATATTTTTTTATCAATGTGTGACGTAAAAGTGTTTTTGACATTTACATTCACTGAATATGGTACTGTTTTGACAACTATTTTACCTATTTTGTTCCTGCACTGAAATACTGTTACAGTGACAGCCGGAGATTTTGAACCGTAAAGAGAGCGGGAGGTTTGGCGCTTTAAAATCTGATTCAACCCACCATTTCTTTAGAAATGCCTGTACCAAGTCAGGATCATTACGGTTTTCACAGTTTTCCGGTTGTTGACTGATTTTGTCTGTTTATATAATTATGAGTTTTGACTTTTCCTTTGTAAGATTGTTCGGAGTTCGGTAATTTTGTTATTACCCTTATTTACGGAGGACTTTTTGTGCGTCCTGTCCGTCAGAAAAGTTTGTATGCGGAACTTCTCCTTAATTTTTAATGACAATTCTTTAAAACTTCGCAAGCTTATTACCATATCACGATTTGCAGCATATCGTTACAGCAGTTTATTCGGACCATTTTTGAAGGGCTTATTGTCGAATTCACTTAAACTAGTACTACATCATTAAAACGTTTGTACGAAAAAATCATTTTACATCTTAAATAAATATTACATCGTATATTCCTCAGAAAATGTTTGCAAAATTGCAGAGGGGTGAACATTTGATTATATGTCAAATATAACCTTTTATTAAGCTTTATTTTTCCCGTTTTGCTTTGAAAGCGATTCAAAACAATATAGTGACACTCAATTGAAGAAATCAATTTGGTAAAGGTATGCTAAATGTTTCTTATCTTTGCATGAGTGATCTATTATTACATTTTCAAAATCTAACTCAAAGATCACAATTGCCAAATTTAGTAAACATATCTTCAGATGATTTAAATATGAAAGACGGTGGATACGGCGAATTGTAATAGCAAAAGCTTACATTATCTTTGATCAGGTGTGCTAAAAATAGTCTTAACTTACATATTTGCCAGTCTTGAATTACAAATAGACCATCAATAAAAGTAATTATAGTCAATTAACATCTGTATTATTTAATGTTTGTTTTATTTGAAATATAACGGTTATAGCCTTCATATCCCATTAGAAAATAATTAAACCATTCATTTATCAATGTTTATTAATATTTACAACATTATTATTGTATCATATCTATATTGTATATCTAACTTGTTAAAATATTAAAGAGGAGAATGTTTGTATATTATATTTCTTGGTGTGTTATATGGATCATAATGGCGGTCTTATCAGTGGCGAAACAATAAAGGATTAACTCCCTAAAGATTATATTAATCCAACGTTCGATATACTAAATTGGTTTATAAAAGTATAACAATATATTTTTTGTGATGATGTTCTGTTATGTGTAAGTGGTAATCATATTGCAATGAAAATATGAGAAACAAAGCAAATTTTCTCTCGCAGAATATGTCATTTAGCTTACATGCGTCATTGTATATCATTAATTCTAACATGACCTCCTTCGTTCGCTTTGTTAACATTCGGTATAATCTCATTAGCACATGCGCCGGTGAATGTGGCTGACTTTTCCATTTGCAGTATACATTGTCTGCGACATTTTCCGCAAACGTAAATATAAATTACCGTCTTCCAATCAAAGTATACTACCGCATTTGTACTCTTAGACATATCAGAATCGAAATAAATCATGGAAGCCAGAATTTGTTTTGAGTTTTAAAATGGATTGGCGGATAGTCTCGCTTCTGGCTCGGGATAAAATACTAATATCTGCCAATCCATGTTAAAACTCCCAACATATTCTGGCTTCCATGATTTATTTCTTAAACAATGCATTTCTCTGACGTCACACTATTGTTCGAACAGTGGATTATTATTTTTCTTTGAATTTTCAGTTTATTCTTTTGTTCTTGAATATATGAACTTTAACCTTTTAATATCTGTGGCTTAGCAACGCGTCGTAAATATTTTGAGACTTTCGGATATAGAACCCCTGTTGCGCTTTTTAATGTCTACTTTGAGTTTCAAAACTTCCATCCAAACCTTGTAGATTCTCCATTACGGAATTATTTAACATCGTAACTTAGACACACTCGTGTCCCCATTATAACAGTATATGCACACTGTAACGTGTTATTTTGTGAATGATTTAAAACGTTTTCATGTTTAAAACATAGAAGCTTTAATTATCCGACTAATGATCCCTAGTCCTATTATTAAACGACGTAAACGTTGGTAACATTATGTAAGTGATAACCTTCATTAAATAATTAAGTAAGAAACAAACCACACATTACCAAGTGCCCTGGTGCTAGATTGTTAGAGAAACCATTACCTAAAACATCAAAACAGCTACTGAAAAACACGTTAAAAACCAGATACAAGAAGATCAAGTTTGTGACGGAAATATGTTCATAAATCAAATTATCGAAAAATATTCACTGTTTACCAGCCACGTTTAACTTTGACATATGAATCCATGTATTCCTTTAAGATGATATTGAAAGAAATATGTGCAGCGAACAGATAAAGTCTATCGTATTGTAAAAAAAAGTGTTAACCCAACACAACTACAAGTCATTGCCAGCTGTTTTCAAAACTTATACCTCGCCTTGTATGATATGATGTAACACAGGTCTAAGACAGTATAACGTTAGTCTAAAATAAATATTATGTGTGCATGGTTTACTATGCTGTCGTGTGTAGATAATAAATGTGTTAGCATTTCAACTGACAATACTCGTTACCTAACACAAACAAGAAGTCAAACAAAATGTTTTCTTTTTTCTGGCATCGCATTAGTTTATTTTTAAAAGATTTTTATTTTTAGTTCAGGCTATGAAAACACGCATGAATAACAAATGCGAGGAAAAGGGCAATTGTTTTACATTAGTCGGTCAATTATTTAAATAAGTCATGACTAGTTAATTTTTTGATGTTCTATGGAGGTAATTAAACAACGTGCTTTTTCAAACTTAATGTCAGTGATCTCTACAATGAATACAAACGTTAATAGATGTCCAAAAAGTCTGATCAACAATGAAAAGCAAAGCTGCTTTTGGCCTTTCTTTCTATATTTGTGTCGGAAATAAAATTCAAATAATATATCTTTGATGCTTGCATAGTATTCGAATGCAATGCTTACATGATGTCTTGCTACTTGTTATAAATCCCAACATTGAAAATACTTGAACGAGGTCTAATTTCCAGAAACCATTTTCGAATCAATGTAGCATTTTTAAACAGGTCTATTCTGTAATAAATGGACAACTTGGCCGACAGTTACAAAAGATGAAATACTGGTCCATCATACGTCTGTTTTGTGTTACTTTGGAATTTCAACCAAAGATGAAGAACTTGATCTACCGTGACTCTACTGGATTCCTCAATTACCCAGGTGTCCTTACAAACAGCGTAATATTGCTGTGTCTGCAAAATGCTCCACTAAGTGTGTTTCCCAATTATTAAATAAACGTTAGAAAATCACTATTGGACTATTCAGAGAAAATGGCACCATAGGGTACATAAGACAACAAAAAACCAGAACACAACCCAATATGTGTTGGACACCACTATGCACTAACACATTACGTAAATAAGACATGAGTTCTCCTACAAACAACTGGATGTAACATATGTGATATCATCGGTCAAAACCGGGCTTCAGAGCTATTGTGTAACCTTCATATCTGCCTAAAAGAGGCTCCACTATTTGTAATTTACCAACGAAACATGCATCGCATATCGCTGTGACACTCGGAAGAGGAAAGTCTTTAACGAGTCTTTATGTTTTCTCTGGAAATCTTTAATAGATTAAAGTTGTTCCACGATTTCATTTAATATGTTCAACATGTTTTCTGTTGCTAAATCTTTAGAAAAAACAACAATATACGAAGAGAGGCTTTGCATGAAGTATCCAATAAAAATATATAAAACAAATTGTCTAAGACACTACATACAACTTAGAATAGGACGACCTACGTGCATAAACATTATTAAGGCTTAACGAGAAAGAAGTGTAGTCAATCTGCAAATACCAATGTGATATGTCACTTCAGTTATTTGAAATAAATATTTGGAACAGATTACATTGAATATTGGTGTCAAATAAAACTGTTATAGATTTTGATTCTGACCAATACTGCTTTTAACCTCAGTATATTACGGACACTTTCCAATCACTTCATTTGTTAATTTATACAAAAAGTGAGGCGTCTTTCCGAAATTGCATTTAGAGGAAATGAT
Source organism: Bathymodiolus brooksi (assembly GCA_963680875.1). Lineage (NCBI taxonomy): Eukaryota > Metazoa > Mollusca > Bivalvia > Mytilida > Modiolidae > Bathymodiolus > Bathymodiolus brooksi. The sequence goes on from OY804577.1 coordinate 5,014,640, forward strand.
CAAATCCTTGCCTGTTGATTATAATGTTGTATGACCCAGTTTTGAATTTGTATTATGTCTTTCTTTTTTTAACGACATTTAAGGACATTTAAGGACATTTTAGACATATGTTTTTAGACAGGAATTGATTGTATAACTTCCTTCGGGAATTGCTAAATAATTTTTACAATGGGGATAGTACGCTAAGGAAAACAGTTTCTCTGTATTGTCCATTTTGCATCGCCCCTTCAGTATTCTCTAACAACGTTTACTTAAATAATGGATTATATTTCAGCAATTAGTCTTCAATACTAAGGAACATTTCGATACAATTGTCTTACAACTTCCATACCACATGAGTTCACTCCCTATTTTAGTGGCGTTCTTGTTGCACGTTCGTTATTTTTCCATGTAATGTTTTGTGGGTCATAGCACTGTCTTCCTCAGAGTTATACGGCTTACCCCTTTGATATCTTCAAATTTTTCTTCAACCGCGATGGTTGATATATTTAATATATATATTTAATATCAGCAAAAATATTAATAATAAATAACGCAAACAAAGCAACAATGAAATCCACAGGAAAGATTGTTTAAAACAAACTAGTTCAATAAATTGCATTTAAATTTTCTCCTGTATGAGTTCTTAATCAAATGGAATAACAATGGATAATAATTCTTAGTAAGAGAAGTTTCACATATATACACATGTTGTTCATCCTAAGTTGGATGAAATGTAGATTCAGCATTGTACAAATGACGGGTACATGGTATAATGTGTTCAAGACTTGGAGTCCAAAGTTAAATCATATACTATTTTGTGTTTCAGAACAAACTATGAGTATGTTATTATAAATTGCTGTGGATAATCAAATGCAAGTTTGCCCACATTTAGGACGCGTAGTATATTAAGTTAAAGTTCATGTGGTCTAAAGATTAAAATATGCTCTAATGGGGAAAATATGACAATTGTCTATAAAAATTAAAAATGGAAATGCAATTGTACTTGGCATGAAGTAGCATAATATGAAAAGCAAAAAATACCATACCGTCTGAACAGTTCCAATAGAAAATCGTAGAAAGAGTCAAAATCGATATCCCTAACACACACATACATGACCACTAACACACAAATACATGACCACTAACACACAAATACATGACCACTAACACACAAATACATGGCCTCTTACTTTCCTGGCTTGATACCCCTAACACACAAATACATGACAGCTTACTTTCCTGGCAGATACCTCTAACACACAAATACATGACCGCTTACTTTCCTGGCAGATACCCCTAATACACAAATACATGACAGCTTACTTTCCTGGCAGATACCTCTAACACACAAATACATGACAGCTTACTTTCCTGGCAGATACCTCTAACAAACAAATACATGATAGCTTCCTTTCCTGGCTTGATACCCCTAACACACAAATACATGACCGCTTACTTTCCTGGCTTGATATCCCAAACACACAAATACATGACCGCTCACTTTCCTGGCTTAATACCCCTAACACACAAATACATGACCGCTTACTTTCCTGGCTTGATACCTCTAACATACAAATACATGACCGCTTACTTTCCTGGCTTAATGTCCCTAACACACAAATACATGACAGCTCACTTTCCTGGCTTGATGCCCCTAACACACAAATACATGACCTCACTTTCCTGGCTTGTTACACCTAACACACAAATACATGACCTCTCACTTTCCTGGCTTGTTACACCTAACACACAAATACATGACCGCTTACTTTCCTGGCTTGATGCCCCTAACACACAAATACATGACAGCTCACTTTCCTGGCTTGTTACACCTATCACATAAATACATGACAGCTTACTTTCCTAGCTTGATATCCCTAACACACAAATACATGACCGCTTACTATCCTGGCTTGATACCCCTAACACACAAATACATGACCGCTTACTTTCCTGGCTTGATATCACTCACACACAAATACATGACCGCTTACTTTCCCGGCTTGATATCCCTAATACACAAATACATGACCGCTTACTTTCCTGGCTTGATACCCCTAACACACAAATACATGGCCGCTTACTTTTCTGGCTTGATACCCCTAACACACAAATACATGACCGCTTACTTTCCTGGCTTGATATCCCTAACACACACATACATGACCGCTTACTTTCCTGGCTTGATATCCCTAACACACAAATACATCACCGCTTACTTTCCTGGCTTGATACCCCTAACACACAAATATATGACCGCTTACTTTCCTGGCTTGATACTCCTAACACACAAATACATGACCGCTTACTTTCCTGGCTTGATACCCCTAACACACAAATACATGACCGCTTACTTTCCTGGCTTGATACCCCTAACACACAAATACATGACCGCGTACTTTCCTGGCTTGATACCCCTAACACACAAATACATGACCTCACTTTCCTGGCTTGTTACACCTAACACACAAATACATGACCTCTCACTTTCCTGGCTTGTTACACCTAACACACAAATACATGACCGCTTACTTTCCTGGCTTGATGCCCCTAACACACAAATACATGACAGCTCACTTTCCTGGCTTGTTACACCTAGCACATAAATACAGGACAGCTTACTTTCCTAGCTTGATATCCCTAACACAAATACATGACCGCTTACTTTCCCGGCTTGATACCCCTAACACACAAATACATGATCGCTTACTTTCCTGGCTTGATACCCCTAACACACAAATACATGACCGCTTACTTTCCTGGCTTGATATCCCTAACACACAAATACATGACCGCTTACTTTCCTGGCTTGATATCACTAACACACAAATACATGACCGCTTACTTTCCCGGCTTGATATCCCTAATACACAAATACATGACCGCTTACTTTCCTGGCTTGATACCCCTAACACACAAATACATGACCGCTTACTTTCCTGGCTTGATATCCCTAACACACAAATACATGACCGCTTACTTTCCTGGCTTGATATCCCTAACACACAAATACATCACCGCTTACTTTCCTGGCTTGATACCCCTAACACACAAATATATGACCGCTTACTTTCCTGGCTTGATACCCCTAACACACAAATACATGAGCGCCTACTTTCCTGGCTTGATACCCCTAACACACAAATACATGACCGCTTACTTTCCTGGCTTGATACCCCTAACACACAAATACATGACCGCTTACTTTCCTGGCTTGATGCCCCTAACACACAAATACATGACCGCTTACTTTCCTGGCTTGATACCCCTAACACACAAATACATAACCGCTTACTTTCCTGGCTTAATGTCCCTAACACACAAATACATGACAGCTCACTTTCCTGGCTTGATGCCCCTAACACACAAATACATGACCTCACTTTCCTGGCTTGTTACACCTAACTCACAAATACATGACCTCTCACTTTCCTGGCTTGTTACACCTAACACACAAATACATGACCGCTTACTTTCCTGGCTTGATGCCCCTAACACACAAATACATGACAGCTCACTTTCCTGGCTTGTTACACCTATCACATAAATACATGACAGCTTACTTTCCTAGCTTGATATCCCTAACACACAAATACATGACCGCTTACTATCCTGGCTTGATACCCCTAACACACAAATACATGACCGCTTACTTTCCTGGCTTGATATCACTAACACACAAATACATGACCGCTTACTTTCCCGGCTTGATATCCCTAATACACAAATACATGACCGCTTACTTTCCTGGCTTGATACCCCTAACACACAAATACATGGCCGCTTACTTTTCTGGCTTGATACCCCTAACACACAAATACATGACCGCTTACTTTCCTGGCTTGATATCCCTAACACACACATACATGACCGCTTACTTTCCTGGCTTGATATCCCTAACACACAAATACATCACCGCTTACTTTCCTGGCTTGATACCCCTAACACACAAATATATGACCGCTTACTTTCCTGGCTTGATACCCCTAACACACAAATACATGACCGCGTACTTTCCTGGCTTGATACCCCTAACACACAAATACATGACCTCACTTTCCTGGCTTGTTACACCTAACACACAAATACATGACCTCTCACTTTCCTGGCTTGTTACACCTAACACACAAATACATGACCGCTTACTTTCCTGGCTTGATACCCCTAACACACAAATACATGACCGCTTACTTTCCTGGCTTGATGCCCCTAACACACAAATACATGACCGCTTACTTTCCTGGCTTGATACCCCTAACACACAAATACATGACCGCTTACTATCCTGGCTTGATACCCCTAACACACAAATACATGACCGCTTACTTTCCTGGCTTGATATCACTAACACACAAATACATGACCGCTTACTTTCCCGGCTTGATATCCCTAATACACAAATACATGACCGCTTACTTTCCTGGCTTGATACCCCTAACACACAAATACATGGCCGCTTACTTTTCTGGCTTGATACCCCTAACACACAAATACATGACCGCTTACTTTCCTGGCTTGATATCCCTAACACACACATACATGACCGCTTACTTTCCTGGCTTGATATCCCTAACACACAAATACATCACCGCTTACTTTCCTGGCTTGATACCCCTAACACACAAATATATGACCGCTTACTTTCCTGGCTTGATACCCCTAACACACAAATACATGACCGCTTACTTTCCTGGCTTGATACCCCTAACACACAAATACATGACCGCTTACTTTCCTGGCTTGATACCCCTAACACACAAATACATGACCGCGTACTTTCCTGGCTTGATACCCCTAACACACAAATACATGACCTCACTTTCCTGGCTTGTTACACCTAACACACAAATACATGACCTCTCACTTTCCTGGCTTGTTACACCTAACACACAAATACATGACCGCTTACTTTCCTGGCTTGATGCCCCTAACACACAAATACATGACAGCTCACTTTCCTGGCTTGTTACACCTAGCACATAAATACAAGACAGCTTACTTTCCTAGCTTGATATCCCTAACACAAATACATGACCGCTTACTTTCCCGGCTTGATACCCCTAACACACAAATACATGATCGCTTACTTTCCTGGCTTGATACCCCTAACACACAAATACATGACCGCTTACTTTCCTGGCTTGATATCCCTAACACACAAATACATGACCGCTTACTTTCCTGGCTTGATATCACTAACACACAAATACATGACCGCTTACTTTCCCGGCTTGATATCCCTAATACACAAATACATGACCGCTTACTTTCCTGGCTTGATACCCCTAACACACAAATACATGACCGCTTACTTTCCTGGCTTGATATCCCTAACACACAAATACATGACCGCTTACTTTCATGGCTTGATATCCCTAACACACAAATACATCACCGCTTACTTTCCTGGCTTGATACCCCTAACACACAAATATATGACCGCTTACTTTCCTGGCTTGATACCCCTAACACACAAATACATGAGCGCCTACTTTCCTGGCTTGATACCCCTAACACACAAATACATGACCGCTTACTTTCCTGGCTTGATACCCCTAACACACAAATACATGACCGCTTACTTTCCTGGCTTGATGCCCCTAACACACAAATACATGACCGCTTACTTTCCTGGCTTGATACCCCTAACACACAAATACATGACCGTTCTCTTTCCTGGCTTGTTACACCTAACACACAAATACATGACCGCTCTCTTTCCTGGCTTGTTACACCTAACACACAAATACATGACCGCTTACTTTCCTGACTTGATACTCCTAACACACAAATACATGACCGCTTACTTTCCTGGCTTAATGTCCCTAACACACAAATACATGACCGCTTACTTTCCTGGCTTGATATCCCTAACACACAAATATATGACCGGTTACTTCCTCCCCTGGCATGGTACAGGTAATTCAATCATAACTGGCATAGTTTTATGGGACCAAACCCTCATTCCGATATGAATATATTGCAATATGACGATTACAATTTGCACAAAATTTAACATAAAGACATATATAATGCGCTTACGGGTCGAGCTCATGCGAACATCTAGCTTAGAGACGCAACTCATGTTTCTGTAACATTAGAAACTGTTCATATTGCAAACATTGTGTGAGACGAGTGTGAATTAAATGGAATATCCTTGTCGGAAATGTCCACGCATATGTTCCACTTATCGTAAATACTTCCCGGTCCTGTCCTCATTCATTCACCGAGTTTGTAACTAGATTAACAAGATCGGTGCCACTAGCGGGGCAGGAAATGCCTACCCTTCCGGAACACCGGAATCCACCCCTGAGTTTTAGTGGGGTTCATGTTACTCGATCTTTAGTTTTATATGCATATTTTGTAGATCGTTGTTTGTCCTTTTGTACTTTTTCTGTTGGCCATTGTGTTGTCATTTGTCTTCGATATACGAATTCTGATTACCCCTTTAAATACCTAACGATTGTCATGGTAATGTATGATATCAGAAACACATACCTGTACACAGTAGTAGACTGTATGATAGCAGAAACACATACCTGTACACAGTAGTAGACTGTCTGAACTAAAGGCTCGTTGTTTCATTTTCTCCGGTTCTCCAAACGTGCTAAATATTTGTTGTGTTAAATTCCAACTTGTAAACAATTTTCAAGTTTTACATAAATTATCTGCTTAAGAATATTTCATTCAAGAAATCCAGAATGCTTAGTTGATTTAAATTTAATATAAATTGGCTGCACATGTTTCGTCATTCTGAAAGTAAAAAAATATAATGTGTCTTATTAAGATCTGTCAATCATTGGTAATTGATCTCAGTTAGTTATAACAAACATATGTAGTAAAATGAAAGTAACATAATACTTATAAATTCGTAGATATAATTAGTTATCAGTAGGAACCATGTGAATTTCTCTATTGAAAGCGTTAATACAAATACAACTATTATTGAATAACATCAATAATTAACCATGAATTGTGAACAGAGAATTGTAAACAGTGTTGTCATAATGAGTCGATAATTGTTTTTATTATCACATTGATTTTAAATGTATTTTAGGTTCATATATTTTTTATTATCATACTGATACACCTACTGATATTTCATTTTCTAATGGTACAAATTAATGGCAGATAACCGAATGTTAGTGCAGAAAAATAAAACAATATAAAATGAGGAGATTAAAAATACAGGGGGAGTATCTTTAAAAAAACACTGTTTTTCTCCCATTATTACGGCGTTTTGACCCCGCTGAACCAGTGATGGAAAAATCTGTAATCCTCTATAGGATTAAAATGTCTCTTGCCTCCCCCCCACCCTTTTCCTAGCAACATAATTGTGTAGAGGTCCGCCAAAGGATTTTGAAATAAAATTCGTGTTAAATAATGGGAGAAACAAATTCTCCTTCAGTTGCCCATGTGGGTTACGATATTTCTCCACTCTCGAGAGTTAAGTTTAAAATTTTAACCACTCGCCTGACGGATTGTGGTTAAAATTTTAAATTCAACTCTTTTGAGTGGAGAAATATCGTAACTCACGAGCAACTGAAGGAGAATCTATATTTATGCACGAATTTTAACAATCGTTATCATCGGATTATACTATCATTGTTTTCATATATTGAATTTACTCCAAGTTGTTAGTTTTGTTCGTTTTGCTCAATCTTTTGTCTTCTGTGGTGTAGTGTAGATCATTGTTTCTCCTTTTGTCCTTCATATTGACCATTGTATTATTGTATTGTCTGTCCTTCTTCGAGTTACAGCTTCTGATTAATCCCTTTGATATCTTCCAGCTTTTCCGGCATAATATCTATTTTACGCTTAAAAGGTACCACATTTGGAACACAATGTCACGAAGTTCATGTCAAAACATTTGAAGGAGGTACCATGTTTCCAATGTCACCGATGTTTTGATTGAGAAAACCAAGCATTTACTTAATTCAGTTAATTGTTCTTTAGGGATGTGACTTTTAGCTCCGTCTGTTTAGATATTGTAATTTATGTAAATTATCAGATGGAGAGAGAAAGAGTTAAAATTATGATATTCAACCATTCCACTAGTATCAACAAAACGAGCTAATGCCTTTAACATCAAATCATTGGAGAGGTCAATGTGACGTGTTAAACCTATTAACGAAATCCCATACCTCCTCTTTGTCAGTGGATCACCATTGATATACACAAACAATTCCAAAAACGCTTCAAAAACTGGACAGATTCATTTCCACCAAAACAAAAGAGCACACAATATCACAAATGTCAACCATATAAATACGGACAGTAAATATCATGGTCAGTGAGAACTCATATAAATACGGACAATAAATATCATGGTAAGTGAGAACTCATATAAATACGGACAGTAAATATCATGGTCAGTGAGAACTCATATAAATACGGACAGTAAATATCATGGTCATTGAGAACTCATATAAATACGGACAGTAAATGTCATGGTCAGTGAGAACTCATATAAATACGGACAGTAAATATCATGGTCAGTGAGAACTCATATAAATACGGACAGTAAATATCATGATCAGTGAGAACTCATATAAATACGGACAGTAAATATCATGGTCAGTGAGAACTCATATAAATACGGAGAGTAAATATCATAGTCAGTGAGAACTCATATCAATACGGACAGTAAATATCATGGTCAGTGAGAACTCATATCAATACGGACAGTAAATATCATGGTCAGTGAGAACTCATATAAACTGATGTTATTTAACAGATTCAATATCAATTAGTCATAAACATCTAAAGAAAGTAATGTTTGTCGTGGCAAACCAGCGACAAATAATGAATAATATGTTCTGAGACATGTTTGAAGTTACCAAAGGGGTAATTAGAAGCTGTAATATCGAAGAAGGATTTATAATACAACGGGGTTGAGCGCAAGCGTTGTTCCGGAGGGGCAGACTGTTCCTGCTCCACTAGTGGCACATGTCGTGTTACTGTTAAGGACACGAACGTGATCTGATATAGTAATCGTGTTAGAAACTAGTATATGCAACAATAAAATCACATAAATAAAACTTTAATTCCATGCACATTAAATGTGAATAAAGACGCCCAAAACATCATGTTTACTCGTAGATCGAAGCGGACTTGCAATTGAATATTGAATTTAAAATAGTATTGTAATAAAAAAATGAAGCATACATGTACTGATTTAACTGCTAGTTGAAGCTACAAGCTCTTTCAACAGAATATATATATTAATAAAATCTCAGATAATACAAACTTCCCCTCCAAAAAATAACAAAAACACCGAATCGGTAGCGAGATGAGATTCCCTGGGAAAGTGAATACATATTATCTCATCAATTACATCAGTACGCATGTCTTAACATCAATCAGAGAAAGATCTTGCATTATTTGTATCTATACTCGATATTGAATGTATTAGTCAAATGGGAATATTTGATAATTCGACCTTTAGACTTTTGTCTGTCCCCAAAAATTATATTCTCTGACTTACACTTATTTATTACCAATACAAAGGCCCCTCACCTTCTTTAAATTTTGAGTTCTTGAAAATTGAAATTTGACAGAAATTTATGTAAAAGCATGGAGAATGTTTAAAATTATTATACAATTACCATGAAAACAATATATACGCGACCCGGTGATGGTGTTTAAAATCGACAAGTTGAACATATGCTAAGTCTGAAGTACTGAAAATAATCTGAAATAAACACTTTAATTGATCGTTATTTGGAATAGACCAGGATCACATTTTGATTTACAGGCTAACTGTGGTGCAGCTCTCACTTTTAAGTTAACGTTAGATTTACAGATTACAGGAAAAACAGAAGCAATAGACAAACAGGAAGGAGGACATATTGTCAATTTGTTACGACATTAATCATTATATTACATGTTCTAGTTAGCATGAAAACACTTTTTTACAAGTTTTATTAAAACATTGTGTTTTCTAGCACAATTTTCAAAAAATCAAGCAAAATATATATATTTTATACTGATCCGAATCAAGTATAGGACAACACATGTTCCTGGATATTGTTAGATAAAAGAATATGTAGATGTTAGTATGGGACAACACATGTTCCTGGATATTGTTAGATAAAAGAATATGTAGATGTTAGTATGGGACAACACATGTTCCTGGATATTGTTAGATAAAAGAATATGTAGATGTTAGTATGGGACAACACATGTTCCTGGATATTGTTAGATAAAAGAATATGGAGGTGTTAGTATGGGACAACACATGTTCCTGGATATTGTTAGATAAAAGAATATGTAGATGTTAGTATGGGACAACACATGTTCCTGGATATTGTTAGATAAAAGAATATGTAGATGTTAGTATGGGACAACACATGTTCCTAGATATTGTTAGATAAAAGAATATGTAGATGTTAGTATAGGACAACACATGTTCCTGGATATTGTTAGATAAAAGAATATGTAGATGTTACTTCATCGTACATTTCACAGGAAGGGTTATGGGGGGTGCAACTGAAAATTCGTGTGAACACCTCAATTTGACGTTTCAAAAGCAAAATAAACAGCCTTTGAATGGAACTTAATAGTATATAATATGACGTCGGTTCCTCCGTAGGGGGATACACCCCTTCTTTCGTTGTATATTAATTATAAATCTGTCTGTGTAGCGATGTCATAACATTATGTAAAAAATGGACGTATATTTAAAGTCAATATTTTTGCATTCTTTCCAATATACCCTGTTTTACCTATCATAATGGTCATACAGGTGAACGGGATATGATATTATTCATTGTTGGTATTCATCTGATAATAACATCAATGGACTGTTTACACCCCGTAGTTGGTAAGAAACGCCATCTAGCTTGTAGTTGAGGTCTAATGCATACTTCATTTTAGATATTTATGATGAATTGATGTTAAACTTTTTAGCAGTAACCTTAATATTTCCTGTCCTATGTCTAAGAGTAAATGTCTTCAATCGACACATTCTACCTTCCTAGCTAGTAATCAGTTAACTACTTGCATTCATTGGTTCACGGATTCTGTTATTGTACTTTCCATGTTTGGTGTCATTCATTTTTGTGATATTGTGTGGTCTGTTCGAGTGGAAACGATTCTAGCTTATTTTGTTCGTTGCTTTTTAATATCAGTGTCGGTGTTGCAAATTCAATTAACAATTGAGGGCGCTTCATTCCGCTTAGCACAGCCACATGTTTGTGTCTATCCAAAACCAACGTCTTTTTTGTGAACAATTGTCTGCGGCGAAATGTGGTTGGTCGATGTATTGTTGATATTTGTGGAATGATTGACCACCAGAGTCTAAACCTCTTCTTAATATGTATGTTATGTAATACCTAAACTTTTATCTAGTGATATTTTGCTTTTAATTGTTATTTAAGTTGTTGTTTCTAAGAAAGGTTAAACCATGTTTTAATAACAGACACCATGGACTTAAATACATGTTAGTGTCATTGCGTAATTTTGCTAGGTCTAAAAATAACAAAATTAAGATAAATGTCCTGATTACATTTCTGTGTTATACATACATGTAAGAAATATATTATCAAAGGAAGCAGACTAAAAGCAGTATATTGTTTTGATATTTAGCCATTATCAAATATATGTAGATTAATGTATTTGATTGCTGTACGTTTTTCGAAAAAGTCATTTTGTCCAATCAGGAGAACAATGGAAATCTCATATTAACCAGATATTATGCGTTTTATATTTTATAAAATCTTGGAGATTATTACTGTTTTGTACTGTTATTAAACATTGCCAAATAAAATGGATATTGAAACAATCCCACGAGATTAGGTTACTGGACCATGGAACATAGATGGTATAGAGTGAGTTATCATATATCACAGTGAAACAATTTATGTCAAGTTTAATAACATCTACAGAACGATAAGGAAACATTAACCAAATCCTTACTATAGAAATCAGCAGACAAATAAAACGAAAACAATGAATAAAATATGTTTAACAACGTGTAGTTCCTACAAGAAAGCTTTTTACATCAATATTGCTTCTTTATGGTACAAACGTCTCTTAAGAAATGTTGGAAGATACCAAAGGGAAAATCAGAAGTTGTTAATCGAAGAACAAACAACACAATGGCGAAAAGAAAAAGAACAAAAATAAAAACTATTATCCACATAACACTACAAAGAAAACAAACAACTGAGCAACACGAACCCCATTGAAAACTGTGCGTGGGTGAACTCAGGTGCTCAGAAAGGGTAAGTATTTCCTAGGTTCCTAGTGGCACTCGTCGTGTTACTCTAGTTACAAACCCGGTGATAAGTCATGTTATTTTGTTTTTATTTGTGTACATAGTAAAATTTGCATATTGTTAACTACAGCATAGTAAGTAAATAATAATTAAGTCAGAATAATTTTTGTCAAATTATTTGCAACCAAAACAAAATTATTTCATGGTTATGTTAACCTTATATTTAGCTATCACACTTATCTAGATATCTACATGGGAGAATACAATGATCATCAATACAATGGCTAGTTTATAATTAAACACGGACAATAACAGTACAACAGTACAACTGAAGAGTTTGAAGATACCAAAGGGGTAATCATAATCACAGAACACAATGGCCAAAAGAAAAAGCACAAAAAGTACAAACAACAATCTACAAAACATACATATAAAACTAAAGATCGAGTAACACGAACCCCACTAAAAACCGGGGGTGAACTCAGGTGCTCCGGTAGGGTAAGCAGTTCCTGCTCCACTAGTGGCACCCGTCGTGTTAATCTAGTTACAAACCCGGTAATAAGTCGTGAATGAGGAACGAACCGGGAAGTGTTTGCGACAAGTGGAACATATCCGTGGTCATTTGTGACATAGATATTCCATAACGGTCAACCAAGAAATGGTGGTGACCGTGAAATTTTCGAAGTGATGACTTCAACTTTACCAAAAGGAACCCTTGGTTCAGTAGCTTCCTAGTTAGCAGCAACCCTCTATCAAGGAAATCCTGATAGGAACCACAAGCTCTCGAATATCGTATCATCGGAGATATATATATATATATACTCCATATACAGGTGCTGCTGGAATGTTGTTGCATATAAATGGAAAGTTCACAATGGGAAAATTGAAATCATTTCTTTTGTCGTAAAGCTTCGTTCTTAACCGACCCTCACTGTCGATTGCGAGATGTAGGTCAAGGTATGATGCAGACATATCTCTATCTGTGGTATCCTTTATTTCAAGCTCAATGGGATAGATGGGATCAACAAAATCACCAAGCCTAGAATTATGTAGTGAAAGGACATCATCTATATAGCGGAACCTGAAATTAAAGGATCGGTCTAGCTTCTTTTCGTTTTTCGTGAGAAGTCCCTGTATGAAGTCTGCTTCATACGAATAAAGCAACAAGTTGGCAAGAAGAGAAGCACAGTTTGTACCCATAGGTATGCCGACTGTCTGTTGAAAAACACGTCCACCAAACATAGCAAATATGTTGTCAATCAAAAACTCGAGCATGTTGAAGATATCAGTTTCAGAGAACTTTTTGGTAGAATCAGAGTGGTGTTTTACAAAATAAGATCTGTTTTTCCTAGCACAAGGTATTTGTATCTAAGTTGGCCATTCTTTTGTTATGATTGTCATATCCAGATATTGAAATAGAGAGTTTATTTTTTAGCAGATCTGCAAACAACATTTGATAGATTAAAATTCTTTACGGATCAACCGATTTATGATGGCGACCATCGAATTTCTGATAGGAAGCCTTAATATTAAATTTTAGCTTCTTACTTCGTACTTGCTTCTAACTAATAAAGAAATTCCAATAGAACAGGGTATTAGTAACAGCTTACTAATCAAAGAGTTGAAAGTATATACATATTTCAAAATATAAATTTCAAGTTTGGAGACATTTCTTGAGAAGATCCCTAATAAGCTTTCCGTCGTATTAGTGCAAAACTGTTACCAACGCAGAATAATTCTGAAACTGGTTTCTTGTAATAAAATGAAGAAAACAAATACTGCACTGTCAGACCAGTTCCAGAATACAATAAAAGAAACATGTAATATTGATACTCCTAACACACATATACATGACCGCTCACTTTCTTGAAATGGTACAGGAACTTCAATAAAATAAAGGGCGGGTTTAAACTAGTGTTATGTTTCCAAACCTCCACATATAGTGAAATGATGCGGTCGTGCAAGTGTTTTCCACGTGTAAGTAAAATGCCAATCCTCACATAAAACTGGGTGAAATTTAAATATACGTGTGAAATCAGACAACGTGAGTTATTTTATTTCTAATCTCACAATGTAAAAGTGCAAATCGTAACTTATTAAACATGACTATAATTTGAAATTTCTACATCCCACATTTACAGAAGATAAGGTTACAATTATTAAAAAAAAAGATTCTAACAGTGACAAAGGGAAGCAAAGACTTGAAGAATTTAACTTTTTTAAATGGTTGATATCTGTGATTATGGAAATCATAAGCTATATTTATTTAAAATTAAAATAACTTTTGGTTATGTTAATGTGCTAATTTAAAGCAACTAACATGACTTATTCATGGGCTGGCTGTAAATTTGCATTTTTGCGAATGATTGCATCACGGAATGAGTTAATCGTGTATTCCTGCGTTAATGTAGCATGTGTTAAGATTTCCACTACATTTTTATATTTATTACCATTAAATCCTATCTTATGCAATAGTTGTTTAATATTTATTCTTATACTCTTCACCAAGGATATAAGTTAGCTGTATTAGGTATTTATGGTGATTATATAAATATATTAGTGTTATCCTTAAGCTTGCTTAAATCGACCATCTAACCACTTACATTTGCATCCGCGCTTGTGATATAATGGTTTGCATGTCCGACCCGTGTGATGGTAGATAGGAAGTTCGAGGACCAATCGGGCCAAAGCACACGACAATGTATTTAATATGCTGCCAGTCGCAAAGCACGCAGTATTAACTGATATTACAAATGACTGGTTAGCTCAGAATCAGGATAATGTATTCGAGTGTGGATGACATATCTGTGGATTGCTGTTACAGTGAGCTAACACTAATAAATACATGTCCGAGAATACCAAAGGGGCAATGAACAATGGACAGTTCAGTGAAACTGGCAACATAAACAAGACGGGGAAAATACAACATACAATGTGTTGGACACCACCATACATAAACAAACACAGATAGCGTAACAAAACTAATCTTGTTGGTAAAGTTATTTGATAATGACTTAATATATTAATCACCTGCTCCCCACTCTTATGTAGCAACATTCCAGCAGCACCTGCATATGGAGTATATATCTCTCAGTTGATACGATATTCCAGAGCTTGTGTTTCCTATCAGGATTGCCATGCTAAAGGGTTGCTGCTCACAAGGAAGCTACTGAATCAAGGGTTCCTCTTAGTTAAGTTGAAGTCATCACTTCGAATGTTTTACGGTCGCCGCCATGACTTGGTTGACCGCTATGGAATATCTGTGCTACAAATGACCACGGATATGTTCCACTTGTCGTAAACACATCCGGGTCCTTTCTTCATTCATGACTTATCACCGAATTTGTAACTAGATTAACACGACGGGTGTCACTAGTGGAGCAGTAACTGCTTACCCTTCTGGAGCACCTGAGTTCACCCCCGATTTGTAATGGGGTTCGTGTTAATTGATCTTCAGTTTTAAATGTATGTTTTGTAGATCGTTGTTTGTCCTTTTGTACTTTTTCTTTTAGTCATTGTGTTGTCTGTTCTTCGATATACGGATTCTGATTACCCCTTCAAACGCTTCTTAAATTTGAAATTCAACGTGAAGTATCCACAGGAACCATTCAGATGTACATGTTTAGCAGGAACCATTCAGATGTACATGTCTAGCTGGAACCATTCAGATGTACATGTCTAGCAGGGACCATTCAGATGTACATGTCTAGTAGGAACCATTCAGATGTGCATGTCTAGCAGGAAACATTCAGATGTACATGTCTAGTAGGAACCATTCATATGTACATGTCTAGCAGGGACCATTCAGATGTACATATCTAGTAGGAACCATTCAGATGTGCATGTCTAGCAGGAACAATTGAGATGTACATATCTAGGAGGAACCATTCAGATGTACATGTCTAGCAGGAACCATTCAGATGTACATGTCTAGCAGGGACCATTCAGATGTACATGTCTAACAGGGACCATTCAGATGTACATGTCTAGCAGGGACCATTCAGATGTACATGTCTAGCAGGAACCATTCAGATGTACATGTCTAGTAGGAACCATTGAGATGTACATGTCTAGAAGGGACCATTCAGATGTACGCGTCAAGCAGGGACCATTCAGATGTACATGTCTAGTAGGGACCATTCAGATGTACATGTCTAGCAGGGACCATTCAGATGTACATGTCTAGTAGGGACCATTCAGATGTACATGTCTAGCAGGAACCATTCAAATGTACATGTCTAGTAGGGACCATTTAGATGTAAATGTGTAACAGGGACCATTCAGATGTACATGTCTAGTAGGGACCATTCAGATGTACATGTCTAGCAAAAACCATTCAGATGTACATGTCTAGTAGGGACCATTCAGATGTACATGTCTAGCAGGGACCATTCAGATGTACATGTCTAGTAGGGACCATTCAGATGTACATGTCTAGCAGGGACCATTCAGATGTACATGTCTAGTAGGGTCATTCAGATGTACATGTCTAGCAGGAACCATTCAAATGTACATGTCTAGTAGGGACCATTTAGATGTAAATGTGTAACAGGGACCATTCAGATGTACATGTCTAGTAGGGACCATTCAGATGTACATGTCTAGCAAGAACCATTCAGATGTACATGTCTAGTAGGGACCATTCAGATGTACATGTCTAGCAGGGACCATTCAGATGTACATGTCTAGTAGGGACCATTCAGATGTACATGTGTAGCAGGGAATATTCAGATGTACATGTCTAGCAGGGACCATTCATATGTACATGTCTAGCAGGGACCATTCAGATGTACATATCTAGTAGGAACCATACAGATGTACATGTCTAGTAGGGACAATTCAGATGTACATATCTAGTAGGGACCATTCAGATGTACATGTCTAGTAGGGACCATTCAGATGTACATGTCTAGTAGGGGCCATTCAGATGTACATGTCTATCAGGGACAATTCAGATGTACATATCCAGTAGGGACCATTCAGATGTACATGTCTAGTAGGGACCATTCAGATGTACATGTCTAGCAGGGACCATTCAGATGTACATGTCTAGCAGGGACCATTCAGATGTACATGTCTGGTAGGGACCATTCAAATGTACATGTCTAGCATGGACCATTCAGATGTACATGTCTGGTAGGGACCATTCAAATGTACATGTCTAGCATGGACCATTCAGATGTACATGTCTAGATATATTACAGTACAACAGCAGGTGAAATCAAAGACGTTTTACTTCATTGTTTGGCTTTCCAATATTTTCTATTAACGTGGCGGCACTAATTACGATATCCAAGATTGTATTCGTGAACTAATCTTGAACGGCACTGCATTATGATTCTTTGGATCTATATGGATGGACATTTGAGTTTATGGTATATGTGATGACCAACAGAATTCCCAAAAGTAAATTTCATTTTCGTAAATAGCAACAATCATGCCTTTCTTGCTTTCGTAGCGTTTGTATTTCATATGACACCTCATTCATACGATACTAACTTTTGCTTTGTCCGATATTTTGTCGTCAGCCTTGTACTGTTGTTTTTTCTTCGAAAATCGCAGTGTATTTGGTTACACTGTGTTTCTCTTAAAACGTCATTATTGATGAACATCTAATATTCTGTGAAAAACATTACAATCTGTATTTAACTGTGAAAGATAACAGATGTTGAAGAAGACAGACACTATCTTTATATATTGGAAACAAATTAGTTAATACTTGTACTGTTCTTCATTATCTCACAGTCGACGTCGCTATTCAATGAAGACCATGGTTTATTCCAACATAAGTAAAACTTCCCCTGGTCTCCAGTACATGTATTCTCTATCTGGTATATTTCTCTCCTAGATGTAAGATGATCATCCTGACTATCCGTGGATAGAACAGATAATAATAGGGGTGTCTGTGTGATGGCTAGAATATATCATCATCTAATCATGGCCTGCTTTTCTTTTACATTTTATAAAGCTGATGTATAATTTTATAAAATGCAACTGGCAAATATTACTTGAAATATGTGTAGGTTATGGTTTGTTAAAGATCATTATACACGAATAAACATTATATTGGTACAATTTAATTGTTGCAAAAAGTGACAATATGACCTCGAAATGATCTGTCACAATACGACTTAATTAGTAACACATCCAAGAATGACAATGACAAAATACAATTACTGACGTTTTCTCGCTCATATTCAAACATTATAATGAAAACTAATGTAATAAACCAGTTTTAATTCAATCAGTGGTGAAAATAGTGTTAATTTTCTAATGACATTTTGCTTCTTTAAGAGTTTTCAATTCATGGTATTATTAACCTTCTTCTGAAAGTAGCATTTGATTAGATAACTCAAGTAACACTGCTCTGTATAAGTTAAAGTCGTTTGAACCAAATATACCACTAGTAAACCTCACTAGTTTTTGGTGTATACCCCCGTTTATTATAGGAACACACGTGTTAAACTAGTAGAACGGAATTATAGGTGTCCGTTCAACTTTCTTTATCTTAGGAAAATATTTTTATTCACTGGTAATTCCATTTCATCAAAACTAAAATAATAGTGACTTTTTTTTTATACAATTCACAACATTATTAATTAACTTTGATTTATTAGCCTTTATATGATCAAATCTGTCAATACAATATAAAAACTTTTATTGGGCCAATACGGCAAAAACCAGTATTTTCCGTATTGGCCCAATTCCAGTCAGTCCAATAACAACTAGATCGGAATCCGCTAGACATTTCGACAATTGCAAGGAAAAGTCCCGAGAGATATTGGATTGGTTAATTAATAAAGGTATCATTACGTGATGTTTTTCATATTGGCCTAGTTATAGGTCCTCGGTCTGCTGTATTGGCGTTCGGCTGCGCCTCAGGCCAATACAGCAGGCCTCGGACCTATAACTAGGCCAATATGAAAAACATCACGTAATAATGCTATAATATTAAAAAAGTAAAAAGTGAAATAATGGCATTAAAACTGCTTCATTCAATCTTACTAATGCAAACTGTTATTATTATATTACTATTAAGCAGACAACATACCTTGCTTTAAATATTGTGTACCCATGTGGCATTGGCCCAATTTACCTTGGTGTGCATACGTCCAAATAATAAGGAAATGAATACCACACCGTTCAATAAGTTTCAAAATCCACTAGGAAAATCAATGGTAGAAACAGACGCAATTAACATGGACAACCCAGAGTGTCAACATAGGCTACATAAGACGACGAAAACATAACACACTATTAGTTAGACACCACTAAGCACGAACAAGCAGAAATAACGTCAATAAGAGATGAGTCCCCCTACAAAATATGTTTTTATGCGAAAATCGTAACGGACATCACAACACGGAATACATGACGTAAAGACACACAATAGGACAACACACAAAAAAACTATAACATCCTATATTCCTAACATAAGCACAAGACCGCTCGCTGTTCTGATCTGGTACTGGCACACCAAAAAAAAACATGGTTTTATAGACCCAATTATCCCCTGTATTATGTTTATGGTAAGTACGGATGGCCGCTGGTGTTTAACGTCCAGTTCATCAATTTTATCATGACTACCAAACATATTGCTGGACAAAACGCATGGACAGATATAATGAACTGAATGGTGACATTCGACCTGTGGTACTTGTAGGTGTCTTGAAACATCAACACTTGAGATGGGTTTCGTAGCGCGAACCCATGTTCGTGATTTTGCCAAAATAAGCATCCTTTGTATTAGTCCGAGATTCCTCTGTCGTTTAACGGCATTTATAAAGTTGCTGTAGTCGTTCAACGTCAGAGGGTGATATATACGGAACACAGCGGATTTGCCTCACCAGCTCTAGGATCGGCACATTTCCACGTTTCGTGGCTATCGGATTTTATTTTCTATCAGAAACCCTTATATAAATCGCTTCACCAATCATTTTTCTATTCATTCAAAACCATCTTACCCTCAGACAGTGGTGTTACACTCCATTACAGCACGATTTTGCCTTAGATCCTATTATTCCGCCATTTGACTTCCATTTTCGAATCTACAAACGTGATCTCGCGATACTAACTGAATGATAACAGTAACGCATTGCATGATGGGAGCTACTTAATTCAGCGCACCAAATTATTTGAGCATTATTTGCATACGTAAACAACATTCAAATCACATGGAAGACCATACATTTAAGCGTATTCTACAGGACAAACAGTCCATCTATAGATCAAAGCAGAGCAGAAGGAAATAATACAGAATGTGTTGGAAAGAAAAGATTCAATGGCAGAGTGTTGCCAATGGGCTTCGGAAAGAGCATGTGTTACGTCCCCCTTTTTTGGACAAGGTACTACATCATTTTTTTTTCTTATGGTTATCTGTAATTCACTATTGCTGTTAAAATCATTACCAATCAATATAATCAACTGTATTAAATTTTATGTTAATTGTTCTGCCTTAACAGGCGTGTATGATTGGCAATACAAATATTTGTTTGTTTGTTTATATGCAAATCATCTCCCATGATACATTGTGGTAATCGTGGTTTTCTCGTAGTCACGTGACAAAAGTTTGAAAAATGGAAGACAAATGGCGGAATCATAGGATCGAAGGCAAAATCGTGCTGTAATGGAGTGTAGCACCACTTTCTGAGGGTAAGATGGTTATGAATGAATAGAAAAATGATTGGTGAAGCGATTTATATAAGGGTTTCTGATAGAAAATAAAATCCGATAGCCACGAAACGTGGAAATGTGCTGACCCAGAGTTGGAGAAGCAAATCCGCTGTTTTCCGTATGTATCACCCTCTGACGTTGAACGGCTACAGCAACTTTATAAATGCCGTTAAACGACAGAGGAATCTCGGACTACCTTTGTATTTGAACGAATTTGACGACAGTGGTCAACTCAGTACTAAAATTTATGATAAACGGGACGACTTCAATTTTAAAATCATACATTTTCCAAACATGTGCAGCAATATACCAGCTTCTCCTGCATATGGTGCTTACATCTCGCAATTGATTCGCTATGCAAGGGCCAGTAGCAATTATTCTGATTTCCGGAAACGTCATCGTCATCTGAGAAACAGGCTACTGGACCAGGGCTATTAAAAGATTCGCCTTATTCGATCTCTTAAAAAGTTTATATTCCGATACCAAGATCTTGTCGAAATATATTCCGTCTCTGCAGAAACGATTATAAGCGATGCATTTTCATATAGTGAAAATGTATAAAGGTAAAGAAGTCAAGAAAAATGTCAAAAATATTTTTTTATCAATATGTGACCTAAAAATGTTTTTGACATTTACTTCACTGAATATGGTACTGCTTTGACAACTATTTTACCTATTTTGTTCCTGTATTTAAATATAGTGACAACCGGAGCCTTTGAACAGTAATGAGAGCGGGAGGTTTGGCGCTTTAACATCTGATTCAACCCACCATTTCTTTAGAAATGCCTGTACCAAGTCAGGGTCATAACGGTTTTCACAGTTTTCCGGTTGTTGACTGATTTTGTCTGTTTGCATAATTGTGAGTTTTGACTTTCCCTTTGTAA
The DNA here is from genome assembly GCA_963680875.1 of Bathymodiolus brooksi. NCBI lineage: Eukaryota > Metazoa > Mollusca > Bivalvia > Mytilida > Modiolidae > Bathymodiolus > Bathymodiolus brooksi. Next base: position 5,036,399 of record OY804577.1, read on the forward strand.
GATTGTTCAGAGTTCGGTAATTTTGTTATTACCCTTATATACGACCATAGTACATTTATTATTCAGAGAAATGTCAATAGTCAGATATTAGCTGTATTGAAGATTTTTTAAAACCTTTGTGTGGTGAGATATAGGTTAAGATGTAAACCCATTTTTAACATTTTTTAATCGTTCACTTTATTAATTGAATATTAATTCTAAATACAGAAGAAGCCAAACAACATCATTTGTATCTTCATCAGAATATCACATTCATCACTATAATAGTTCGTATTAATCCATTATGTATGTAAGAAATAAATCATGGAAGCCAGAATGTGTTGGCAGTTTTAACATGGATTGGCGGATACTAGTATTTTATCCCGAGCCAGAAGCGAGGGATAAAATTTACTAATATCCGCCAATCCATGTTAAAACTCAAAACACATTCTGGTTTCCATGATTTATTTCGATTCTGATATGTCTAAGAGTACAAATACTGTGGTATACTTTGATTGGAAGACGGTAATTTATATTTACGTTTGCGGAAAATGTCGCACACAATTTATGCTGCCAATGGGCTAATGTGCTAATGAGATTATACCGAATGGATAACTCGCTCGTTTGTTAACAAAGCGAGAGAAGGAGGTCATGTTAGAATATGTGATAATGCTACGATTACATATGAACTATCACGAATTTACAGTGGAACGTTTAATTAATGTATAATTGTATTATAAGTTATCAGGATGTTCTTTATTCTCTATATATTTGACATGGAAGGACTTTTAATATGAATTCACAGTATAAGTTGACTCGAAGTGTTTAATGGTCTTCCACATCTTATTTGTTGAAAGTTACTAAATTAATTTTAATAACAGTATAATAAGCTATTTCGCTCTATAATCGGGACTTGTGCTTTCCCTCCATGGTTTCACATGCAATCCGGGAGACGTTAATCCTTCTGATGGGAACCAGGTCTTACTTTGTGTTTGCATAGCACATAGTGATGTACATGCTGTTAATACATTATGCCTTTTCCCATTACGATTTCTAATTCGGGTATCTCCTACAGCTACCCAAATTAGAAGTCGTAGCGGGAAAAGTCATATCGTATTTTGTTTTAGAATGGCTTGTATCCATAATATCATGTTTATTGATCTGATATCATCTCGAGCGAAAGCATATGATTTTAACGTGAATTTGGGTCAGATTATATAAATACACGGAGAATTGATAGTCTGAGAGCACGAATTTCTAAGTTTTGTAAATCGGTAGTAGTCGATCTTGCTGTCTGCCCTATGTTCCAATTCATTTTTTGGATTCAGTCCCAACTTATTTTTTTGTTTCGATAATAATTCTCTTTATTTTATTTCAGTATAAATCTCACAATTATTAGTAGAGGGGTTTTACCTGGAATATTTTATTTTACTATTGACTCACACCTAATGTGTTCAAATGTGCTTTGTAATGTATTTCTAGATATTGTGGGGGAAATGATATGTTCGCTACAAAAACTGAAGTGTTCTCGGACAAAGACAAAATACCAGACTGATCATAAAGAACACGATACTAACAGTACATAAAAGCAAAACGAAATAAAACATGCTTTGTTTTAATACATATCATTCTAGATATCTGTACATAATTATATACACCGGAACCGCATCAGTGGTATAATGGTGGACGTTTAAGCCTAGGTCACGTGAGACAAAGACTATACAATTGGTATGTGTTGCTTCTCAGTGAAGCATGCATCATTTAGGAGTAAAAGCAAATACTGGTTTGCTCGGAATGATGATAATATGTCTGACTATTGCAGCATGTCTACTGAAGGCTGTTGTTTCAGTCAGTTATCACTATAACAATCCAGTACAAAGTGGATAATATCATTAGTTCATCAAATATAACTTGTTCTCATCATGATATAGCTTACATAATGCTTATATGGCGATAAACAACTATCACTCGCTCTATATACATCGGTGGAAAAACATGTTTTAATATCATAATAGTATTATTCAGCTATGTTTATTGTTTCTCCTAAAGGAAACTTATTTATTATTATTGATTTGAAAAGTGAAAACATGTATTGTATATTTAAATGAAGGTATCTAATAGTCACGTTTGTTCTATGGATGTACTATAAAAGTAAGTTGTTGTATTCCCATACTAACGCAAACCACAACACACCGACACAAATGTTTGTACTGTATGTACTACAATATATCACTCTAAACGTCATATAAATATATAATACATGTGGGATTGTAAACTAATTGTTCAGTTATCTTGTGTTGACCAGGTTTAGTGAGAACTTAAACCGATAAAAACCACGGAATGTTGATACACGCATGTATCTAAGAAAATTACATTAATCGAACTTTTAAGGTTGGATTAGAAAAGAGTGACAAAATGACAAATACTACACCACTTTAATAGTGAATCAGATTACATAGAATTATTTGTGTACTCCAGATTACATAGAATTATTTGTGTACTTCAGATTACATAGAATTATTGTTGTACTTCAGATTACATAGAATTATTGTTGTACTTCAGATTACATAGAATTATTGTTGTGCTTCAGTTATCTATATTTCATTCACAGAAGTAGGTTTCTTACTACACTCTTATTAATGATGTAGGGGTCGCGTTTTTGCAGCCTTTAGTAATTTGTGTTTTTTTTCACAATAACCAGAAAAGCAAATAACAATTGCCTAAATTAATTACTCCCCGTTTGGGTTGTCCGCATTAGAATGTGCCGTCGTGGTCGTGATCGTATGGTAGTTGGATATTCAACTACATATGCAACCAGTGCCTATCACCAACAAAGTTGTAAGTTCGAATGTCATTCAACGCGAGGTGTATTCAATACAACATTCAGTGAATTGCGTCAGGTCTGTGGTTTTCTCCGGGTATTCCGGTTTCCTCCACCGATAAAACTGACGGTAACGATATAACTGAAATATTGTTGAAAGTGGTGTTAAATACCATAACCCCTAACCCGAATTAGAACAATATTTACTACCACATCATGACATGACATAATAATTACCGAACCGTCCCAAACTGGTAAACTGTCTATACTTTATTGGTGACAAGATAATAGTTATGATTGCCATTCGCTTCTGTCTAACTGCCACGGGATGAAACAAATGTACTATACTTTTACCTTTGGACATATAGTCGAATGTAGTTGAATAGAAATAGAATGGATCAACAGTTTTACTTCTAGTAAACGACTTATCTGGGGGTATATTCTACATTGTGCTAACCACTACAAAGAGTCATTTTTATACTTCGATTTATCCGAGAACAAGATCACGAAAAATGTCAATTTGTAATCCATAACTGAACAGATTTAAAGTGGGAACATTTTAATATTTACTTATACTATTATATGACCTAAGATGAGGCGAGGTACATATGTAAGCCCTGTACTGTATGTAGTAAACCACCCCCGAATAATGTTGATTTATTAGAGAATTTTATCAATGTCAACAATTTTAGAAATATTCTAATTTTATGACAGACAATGTTAAATATAAAACTAACCTGAGTAAACAGCTAGATATTCATCATTAAAATGTAATATTCAATCATTTTATCCACACATATGTAGCTTAATCTTCGTGAAGGTATGTCCGAGTTAAATATCCATTGTCATCAAACTGTTTATATTATAGAAAACTCTGAAACAATAAGACGAGTCAATAACTTGTGAAATCTTCGTAGATAAATATCAAATACATTTAATTGTATTATCAAAGTGGAATTACCTACATATGTACATTGATATTCTTAAATAATTGAATTATCAATTAATACCAATACGTTTTACTTGATCACTTGTATCACACTAGGCTATAACAATACGCCACACAACAGTAAGGAGGTGTTTACTATTCATTATACCTAGATATATCCGGAGAGGTGTTCCTACATTATGTATTGAAATTGTTCAAGTGCATAATTACATTTAACAAAAACCACAAATTGACGAAACCAAAAAATTACTCAACGGGATGTTAGGTTAACTATTTATACATAATTCACAAAGATGAAAGTACTTTATCCTCAATCTGCTATGAATACCCCATATTAGGTTGAATAACTATAGTTTTAGGAAGAGGATTAAGGGACTAATCGTTGTCTATTTAATTATTTTAATGTTGCGATAAATTAGTTAACAATTAAATTATGTTATCGATTTTTCAATATTATTTTATTCCTGATTTCCCAACAGAACATTTAAAATAATTATACTTAATTATTAATTAATAACAACAAGTCATAGGTATAACAGCTATATAATCTCACCTACATATCTAATTTTCTTTTTTATTAAGAAATAACTAATTATAAAATATATACTTACAATGTAGAAAAAATAATAAATAGTATAAAGTTTTATCAATTGATATATATATTTTTTTCAATGAATAGTGCTTAAACATTTTTCAAAAATTATATAAAATTCTTTTGCACTCACCTAGACCACAAGCAACAGAACGTTTATCCTTGTTTTAAACAATTACTCCAAACAAATTGGATTTATCGTCTATTTCAGATATTATGTGTTTTCCCAAAGTGTTGCCATACCACTTTTATATGATAATGTGTTTCATATTGACGCTGACATTTTCTATTTTACATGATAGCTCTAAATACCAAATGTGATCATGTGAATTAAATGAAACGTACAGAAGGTCATGTAGATGGCTGATGAAGAAAATGACTCCCTCAGAGCCAAGATAATACATAATATACTAAAATATTCACCTTTTGTTGGTAATAGTATGAGTATTGAAATAATATATAGCAGTAAGCTGATTATGATTATGTTTATTATTAATTAAATACATCTTTGTTTTATTATAAATATACACTTCTACCAAATATTGACCGCCTTCAACACGTTGAAAATTATATATTTTTTAAATGTTGGACAAATCTCACTTCAATTTCTATATTCGCAATAACTAAACTGATGTATTGCCTCTAATAATATATTAGATAAGAAAATGAAATACATTTATATCAATATTCAAGTATTCTGATTCATGCCAGTCTAATCATTCGGAAGCATTATGCCTTTGGGAAAGGAACAATTTGAAGATACCAAAGGGGTAATCAAAAGCCATAGATCGCAAAAGGACAGGCAATAAAACGAAGAGAGTAAAAATATAATATAAAACGTCCTGCGTACCCATACGTCGTCCTGCGTACTATACGTCGGTCAGATTTGGTCGAGGAAAGTCGACTGAAAAATGTGTAGCTGCATTAATAAAATGAAGAAAAAATTACCACACTGTCGGAACAATTCTAAAATTACCACACTGTCGGTACAATTCTAAAATTACCACACTGTCGGAACAATTCTAAAATTACCACACTGTCGGAACAATTCTAAAATTACCACACTGTCGGAACAATTCTAAAATTACCACAATGTCGGAACAATTCTAAAATTACCACACTGTCGGAACAATTCTAAAATTACCACACTGTCGGAACAATTCTAAAATTACCACACTGTTGGAACAATTCTAAAATTACCACACTGTCGGAACAATTCTAAAATTACCACACTGTCGGAACAATTCTAAAATTACCACAATGTCGGAACAATTCTAAAATTACCACACTGTCGGAACAATTCTAAAATTACCACACTGTCGGAACAATTCCAAAATTACCACACTGTCGGAACAATTCTAAAAATACCACACTGTCGGGACAATTCTAAAATTACCACACTGTCGGAACAATTCTAAAATTACCACACTGTCGGAACAATTCTAAAATTACCACACTGTCGGAACAATTCTAAAATTACCACACTGTCGGAACAATTCTAAAATTACCACACTGTCGGAACAATTCTAATTACCACACTGTCGGAACAATTCTAAAATTACCACACTGTCGGAACAATTCTAAAAATACCACACTGTCGGGACAATTCTAAAATTACCACACTGTCGGAACAATTCTAAAATTACCACACTGTCGGAACAATTCTAAAATTACCACACTGTCGGAACAATTCTAAAATTACCACACTGTCGGAACAATTCTAAAAATACCACACTGTCGGGACAATTCTAAAATTACCACACTGTCGGGACAATTCTAAAATTACCACACTGTCGGAACAATTCTAAAATTACCACACTGTCGGAACAATTCTAAAATTACCACACTGTCGGAACAATTCTAAAATTACCACACTGTCGGAACAATTCTAAAATTGAATAAAAATGGTATAAAGAAGCACAATCGACACCCTTAGAACACAAATACATGACTGTTTACTGTCCTGTGCTAGAACCAAGCACTTTGATCAAAAGTGGAGGAGTTAAACTAGATTTACTTTCTATGTTAAACCAACATTTTTCAAAACATTATTCTGAAGTCATTTGTGGTTCGATTTTAATGAAACTTATATCATTAAACTGAGAAATGTCTGTAGTTTTATGTCACAATTCTAAAATTACCACACTGTCGGAACAATTCTAAAATTACCACACTGTCGGAACAATTCTAAAAATACCACACTGTCGGGACAATTCTAAAATTACCACACTTTCGGGACAATTCTAAAATGACCACACTGTCGAAACAATTCTAAAATTACCACACTGTCGGAACAATTCTAAAATTATCACATTGTCGGAACAATTCTAAAATTACCACACTGTCGGAACAATTCTAAAATTACCACACTGTCGGAACAATTCTAAAAATACCACACTGTCGGGACAATTCTAATATTACCACACTGTCGGAACAATTCTAAAATTACCACACTGTCGGAACAATTCTAAAATTACCACACTGTCGGAACAATTCTAAAATTACCACACTGTCGGAACAATTCTAAAATTACCACACTGTCGGAACAATTCTAAAATTACCACACTGTCGGAACAATTCTAAAATTACCACACTGTCGGAACAATTCTAAAATTACCACACTGTCGGAACAATTCTAAAAATACCACACTGTCGGGACAATTCTAAAATTACCACACTTTCGGGACAATTCTAAAATGACCACACTGTCGGAACAATTCTAAAATTACCACACTGTCGGAACAATTCTAAAATTATCACATTGTCGGAACAATTCTAAAATTACCACACTGTCGGAACAATTCTAAAATTACCACACTGTCGGAACAATTCTAAAAATACCACACTGTCGGGACAATTCTAAAATTACCACACTTTCGGGACAATTCTAAAATGACCACACTGTCGGAACAATTCTAAAATTACCACACTGTCGGAACAATTCTAAAATTATCACATTGTCGGAACAATTCTAAAATTACCACACTGTCGGAACAATTCTAAAATTACCACACTGTCGGAACAATTCTAAAAATACCACACTGTCGGGACAATTCTAATATTACCACACTGTCGGAACAATTCTAAAATTACCACACTGTCGGAACAATTCTAAAATTACCACACTGTCGGAACAATTCTAAAATTACCACACTGTCGGAACAATTCTAAAATTACCACACTGTCGGAACAATTCTAAAAATACCACACTGTCGGGACAATTCTAAAATTACCACACTTTCGGGACAATTCTAAAATGACCACACTGTCGGAACAATTCTAAAATTACCACACTGTCGGAACAATTCTAAAATTATCACATTGTCGGAACAATTCTAAAATTACCACACTGTCGGAACAATTCTAAAATTACCACACTGTCGGAACAATTCTAAAAATACCACACTGTCGGGACAATTCTAATATTACCACACTGTCGGAACAATTCTAAAATTACCACACTGTCGGAACAATTCTAAAATTACCACACTGTCGGAACAATTCTAAAATTACCACACTGTCGGAACAATTCTAAAATTACCACACTGTCGGAACAATTCTAAAATTACCACACTGTCGGAACAATTCTAAAATTACCACACTGTCGGAACAATTCTAAAATTACCACACTGTCGGAACAATTCTAAAAATACCACACTGTCGGGACAATTCTAAAATTACCATACTGTCGGAACAATTCTAAAATTACCACACTGTCAGAACAATTCTAAAATTACCACACTGTCGGAACAATTCTAAAATTACCACACTGTCGGAACAATTCTAAAAATACCACACTGTCGGGACAATTCTAAAATTACCACACTGTCGGGACAATTCTAAAATGACCACACTGTCGGAACAATTCTAAAATTACCACACTGTCGGAACAATTCTAAAATTACCACACTGTCGGAACAATTCTAAAATTACCACACTGTCGGAACAATTCTAAAATTACCACACTGTCGGAACAATTCTAAAATTACCACACTGTCGGAACAATTCTAAAATTACCACACTGTCGGAACAATTCTAAAAATACCACACTGTCGGGACAATTCTAAAATTACCACACTGTCGGAACAATTCTAAAATTACCACACTGTCGGAACAATTCTAATATTACCACACTGTCGGAACAATTCTAAAATTACCACACTGTCGGAACAATTCTAAAAATACCACACTGTCGGGACAATTCTAAAATTACCACACTGTCGGGACAATTCTAAAATTACCACACTGTCGGAACAATTCTAAAATTACCACACTGTCGGAACAATTCTAAAATTACCACACTGTCGGAACAATTCTAAAATTGAATAAAAATGGTATAAAGAAGCACAATCGACACCCTTAGAACACAAATACATGACTGTTTACTGTCCTGTGCTAGAACCAAGCACTTTGATCAAAAGTGGAGGAGTTAAACTAGATTTACTTTCTATGTTAAACCAACATTTTTCAAAACATTATTCTGAAGTCATTTGTGGTTCGATTTTAATGAAACTTATATCATTAAACTGAGAAATGTCTGTAGTTTTATGTCATAATTTGAAATAATTTTAGGATACCCCATTTACAAATGATGGTGAGTTGAAGACAATTTTCAACTTTTGCGGTAAAAGATTCCCTATATATTCAAATAAATTTTAATCAACAAAAATTACATTTGTGTTTAAGGATGATAGTAAAATTATTTCAAAATTATGACATTAAACTACAAACATTTCCAAATCTAATCAAATAAGTTTCATCAAAATCGGACTACCAATGGCTTCAGAATATTATTTAGAAAAATGTTGGTTTAACAAATAAGTAATCGGAAAATTTTAATTTGACAGATAACTGTAGTAGGATACGTTTTCTGAGACAAGAGAACACCAGAAATTGAGATAAAAGGCTTACATCGTGAATAAATTTGTATATGTCAACACATTTTCAGTTAAAATAAAGATTTGTGCCGAAATAGAATCGATATTTCACATTTTACATTCTTCAAATCGGCGCCATATTGTTTACGTTCTGATTTTTGCCCCCTATCGAAGATGGCGCCGATAACCGTGACGTCATGTATTGTGTAGGGGTTAAGCTAATTTTATAGGATAACAAATGCATAATGTTACTATTAAATATATTAAGAAATATAAAAACGCTGTCTTGTTTACGAACGTTATATGATAGAAACTGCAAGACGTACTATGTATGTTAATACGTTCATTTAACTATATTGTAAATTATTGTATTCGGGAGAAGACTTCATAAGTTGGAAAAACTTGTGTCCGATCCCTATTTGTTATATTTAGCAAATAGAAATATGTTTAAACTAAAAAAAACTATATTGAACGCATATTGAATGATAGTTTGTAATTTAGTGATATACATCTATGGAACTGTTAGTAGTTGAGCAAAGCCATTGAGAAGTACAATGATCTTAGTGGATATGATGAACGTTTGGATTGTTTTATATGCATGGCAATACGATATTTTGGTTCCTACATATTTAATTACAACAGTTTCTTTAGATTATTTGTGACTTTCACGACTTTAGACAAGTGCGCGTGTGTTTATGAGTAAGAGATTATGTATTATATATTACTAGATAACTAATCTCCCTTAAGACATAAAAGCGAAGTATTAATTCCCAGCATTTATTGATAATTCTGTACAATATACCAACTATCATGCCTAATAATAACGTTTTGTAGATTTTTCATGTAAACGTCAATTTTCGTTACACGTGGGACTTTAATATTACTACTAAATTTGTGCGTAAATTAGAATTAGTCAACCTACTTGTCACACAGGTCTACGATTGTGTAAAAATGTACAAAATATGGCGCAGAACTATTTGCGATGTCCGGAAGTAATTTTACTCTGCTATGTTGCATCAAATAATGTTTCAGTCGAGATTTCGTCCAAAATGTAAAGCTCTCGATGTGAAGATTATATCTAGTATAAATGAATAGGTAGTGGACAATGTAAAGCAATTTAACATTAAGACTCTTTTAATTGCAAAAATCTAAAATAATAATTGATAAAGGACAATGATGCAAACAAGAACCTCAGGAAGATATAGATGTTCATGAATATGCCGACATATTGAGTAGATATAAATGAGGAACCTATAATAGAAACATATTTACTTGAAAAACACCGACAAAGTTAACGTTTCACTGTGAAATTAACATTTTTATGTAACTCAGAACATTCTGTAATTCGCAGCTATCCAAATAATACGCATATTTATTCATTGTCCTCTCGTGTATTTAATATAATATATAACTAAAGTTTGCTAATAATGATAGTAACATTAACTTTGACGTTTGTCTGGTTGTTTACGGGGACAAACATATATACCAATATGGTATTGGCATGTATTGCTTACACAAGTCCAATTCATGCTAAAAATTAACGATGTTCTTTATGGACTGATCAATAAATAATAGAACAATATGTTGATGAATAGCTTGTGGGTGACATCCTCAACAACTGGACATAAAATTAATTCTATATATAAATTCTCGACAACTGAAAAACATACCAATATTAAAAAAAAAACTTCCATTTTATTCGTGTGTACGTATATCTTTTAAAATATAATACAAATACTAATTTTAATAAAATGGTCCTCTAAGCCAGACAGACCGATACTATAGGAAAACAAATCATCTTACGACATGTTGTATACCGTATAATGTATTGCAGTGCTGGTTGAAATAAAACTTAATTATATAAACAAATGTTTTTTTTTTTAATGTCACTTATTATTCTGTGGGCGATATATATAGCAATCAGATGGAGTTCTACCATGCTTAGCTTATTCTATGAAAGATCAATAATGAGGACTGCCTCATTCGGAAGATGTTTCTAATTTTTAGTAAATATTAAATGAACAAACGACAAAATATTGCAAGTATATTGTAAATATAAGATCATGAACATTGCTATTGAAAAAAGTAATACAATAAATGCATGTTGATGTTAGTTTACTGGGTAGATTTCTGTCAAGAAGTCGTTCATGGTTATTTCTACACATTACATTTATATTAGGTATTTGCTATACATAAGCTTGAAAATATTTCCGTAACAAAGTATATTTAAAAATGAGACCTCAAATATACATACAATGTATATAGGAACCATGTTAAAAAGGCCACATCGTAAGGTAATAAAAACCCATCAATTTATGGTAAAAGGTAAAATTAAGAAACTAAACAAAAATGCCACCGAAAGATAAGAAACATTATTCTTTTTACTGTAAATGGTACAATTAAAAAAATACATCATGAAAGCAATTAATTATAAAATATAAAGCACAAGCATACTTACTGAAGATACCAATGTCAAGCAGCAGCGTCACTTTGCTCTTTCAGAGTTTCATATGACCATTATTACAAAGTTCAACGGTTATTCTTGTAATTTTGTTTAATTATGTTTCACATTCCTGCTGCGCTATTATGGCAACTGATCGTGTTTTTTTTATTCTTCCCTATAATGGTTATTTTAACTTTTTTAATTTAATTAAAATTTCCACGAGCTCTGTTAAGCTTAATAACAATAACTTTGACACTTACAGTGAGCAGTATATTAAACATATTGGTAATACATATTTGATGTTGCCTGTTTACAGGATAATACATTTGTATTAGCTCAATATTTGTGCACCAGCTATAAGATATATTATATCTATTTTCATACTTTCGTTTCTTATTAAGTTGTATATTTAAATCGATACTTGAAGAAATCTTCACCAATACCATTGTTCTGTCAATTTCTAATTCAATATCTATTTGTTAAGAATCAATTATTCTTAGTGTTTACTATAATTTTTTCACGTTATTAAGCAAATTCCATAGCCCTAAGGAGAAGTTATTTTGTTATATCATTTCGCCCAGAGTGAACTTTTATGTAACGTTAATAGGCTTAAATCAGTACCGTATATCATCTATTCAATCATTCATAATATGAATATTTAACTAAAATCCAGTTTTAATAACCAATAGTAATATATAATGCAACTAAGAAGGAAGAAAATGAACTAAATATCAATAGGTTCTAGCCTACAATCAAACCAACTTGAAAGGTAAAATTCATTTCAAAATAATGGATTTTCCATTAAAACTAGTAGTGCGGTCCTTTTCCGTTGTTGGGTAAATAGATTCAGTTCGAGATTAAGAATACTAGTAACTGGAAGGCACTATTGAAGAACAAAGACAAATAATAAAAGTTTGTAGGTAATAGGTACACAAGGGTAACCCGAAGCTATCAATGGAAGAAGGACAAACTTTACAATAGCCAACAGAAAATCGGCAAAAAGAAAATGATCTACAAAACATTACACAGAAAACTAAAGATTGAACCTAGTTCATGTTTGTCTCTTCTGTTTTTATAACGTTTATTTCTTGCTTCTTTATAATAAAAACGTAGATATCTAACTTAGTGTACACGACGTGTTTCTGCGATGACGCTTAATAGAAATATTGGAAATACAAATAATTTATAACTTTTTGAGAGCAAGTAAAGCGAAAGGCCTAAGCATGATAGTCAACATCTGTTATGAAGCGAAGGTAAGACATTCCTGGTACTTTGGAATATGTCAATAAAGCATATGTTGTTTGTTTATGTGCTATTGGTATGCTATAAGTAATATGAAATACTAATTTCATTCCTGACTTTGAAAAGTAATCATAAATCAGATTTAGATTTAGATCAGAAACCTGTTCAGTGTATGTTCTGCTTTGATTGTTATCAAGTCTGATCTTGCACACTACACCGTCGAAATAAATAAAATATAAAATAATCTTTAGAAGCCAGTGTACATGGTAGACCTAGTACCAGCATCCCTAAGCTTGACTTGGACAAGACCCCAACATGGTACGATAATAAACTGACTCTACACAACAGCATTGTCGGTAGATTGATTCACTGCTGACATAATCTGACGTATATTTTTCAGCTAACATATTGGACGCTCATTTTAAAAGGCAGTAATTGAACATGTAATATCAGAATTATAAACAGCTATGGGCAGATCTACAAAATGGAAACCTCGGTTGCTGAAAACAGAAGAATATACGATGGGAGCATAATTTTTATTAAATTTATTGCAAAGTGTTCAAATTTGCATAGCGCCAAAGTACATATTTTGCATAGGAACGATAAACCTGCTTTAATATAATTACATCTTGCCAAGTAAAAAAAAAAACAACAACAAAACAATAAAGACAGCAATACGGTGTAACATTATGAGATGAACATAAAAAGAATGTTCACGTTTCAAAGGGGTTTACAACTGTTTTTCAATGAAATTTGAAACGCCACCAATTACAGCTATGGCTTCCTTCCGTGGATTTTGAATTGTACAGAGAAGTCATTATGTAACAGTAGACGTTCACCTAGACAAATCACCCAGTGTTTACTTAGTATAAGTGGTAGATAATTAGAACAATGACTGAACATTCTGTATTTAATTGTAGTGTCAAGGAAGAATAAAAGTAGGAACATAATGGCGACCGACAGTTTGTATATTTTCAATTTAAGAAACAAAGTTTAAAGATAGCAAAGCTGTAAATCGAAGAAGGAACAAACAATACAATGACCAAAAAGAAAAATCTCAAATTGACAAACAATCAGAAAACTAAAGATTGAACAAAACGAGCCCCACTATCAACCGCAGATGAACTCTGGGTAAGCAGTGCCTGCTCCATTGGTGGTACCCGTCGCGTTACTCTTAAACCTCACGAACATCGTCTTATATGCAAATCGTGGTTCATTCCAGTATGCGTAAATTAACTACAAAACACATGCATAAAACTTGAACATGTGTTTGAAAAAGTTAGTTAAATAAATAGTTCTAAATCTAGGCACATACTGATTCGAAAATAATCACAAACTCCTGTCTAATAGTGTTTGATTGAAGAGAATATTCAATGAATTATCCACATGCCTTCAATTTAATACCTGCAAGATAAATATGTATAAAGACCAGATGTTTGGTAGGTATGCATTGAAACAAGATCATATTAAACTAATTAAATTAGTCAAGTTATAAATAGCATCAAAATTAATAAGTTTGTTAAAGTATTAAACCCAGTTTTGGAAGGAAGAACGTATTCTTGTTCGTAAGTTTCATATCAGAGACTATTGCAATATTAAACAGGATTAAAACTCTCTAAAAGAATTTGAATTTTTAATTCAGTTCCATATAAGTCCTTTGTCATTGATTAACAACCATATCTTTCCAGGATAACAAAAACTTTAAAAATCTATTTTTTCCAACATTTAAACAGTGATAAACGTGACCTTCAAGTGTATGTGGATGATCTAAAAAAACTGCAATACAATTGATTTTGCTCTGTCATTTACCGAAGAATCCTATAATGTATACTTGTTTTTAAGTTTCAAATCAGAGCCCTTCAAACCTTTCTTATTATAATGAAGACATTGATTTCTAATTTAGTGCACACGACACGTTTCTGGAATAAACTTCATCGGGTACGCTCAATATCCAAAGATTGCAAAGCCAACTAATATAAAAGTATTTAGGAGCAAGAAAGCCAAAGAGCCTCAAGAGAATTTCCAAATCGGCTAACGTCACCTATGCCTGGGGGAGGACACCAATAGTTTTGATAAGATTTTATCTTCTTTGATGGTTTATCCAGAATATCAAAGTACAAACCATTTGTTCCACTATTACCTTTGTAATTAAACATTTTATTTGTATCTCCTCGTGTGTATTCATAATGACGCTACTATTTGAACAAACGGACCGATGTTTCTTTACATGATACGACACTTATTTGTGTTATATTCAATCGTTTGTACATTGTTTCCTCTTGAATCCATCGTTTTTTAATGACAGTTATAGAAATTATCTTAATTGTAGACTGTGTAGCCAGGAAATAAACTGTTCAAAAATTTAATCCCATTGCATGCAGTGTCATTTATACTGCATGTTAAACTTCATATGGAACAAATGGTAGCCTTTCTAAATACATTTTATATGGCAGAAAAAAAAACGGGTCTTGTATTTTGTCATTTTATTTAGTTTAACAGAAATAAGGTGGTACATGTTGTATGTCCTCAACACCGATTGCTAAACAAATAATGATCGATTGATAGCAGTTTCAAAATCACAGTCATGATTCTAGTCATGATACGTCCTTTACAAACTATGGGGTCGTGGCTACTCTATAGTTGACATACAATTTTCGTTACTCTTATGCCGTCTAGCTGACTTCCGGTGAGACGTTAATTGCGCATTTGCTTAACATGTTGTGGACGTTCAACTATTTGAAACGTGTTGGGTTTCACACATTAGTATTGACAACATACATGTGATCAACACTCGTGCCTGGGGTTTGGAAAATCATTGCTGTATCTTACCCTCACAAATTGCATGGTGCAAAGAAATAAATTAAGCAGATCAAATAAACCGATAGAACGTAAACTGCAAAAATAGTTAGTACAGATCCAGAAAGCTTCATTACAGCAGATTGGCTCATTTGATGTATAAAATAATAACAACCTAATTTCCTTACAATATCAAACATGCGATGTTCTATGACATATAAAAAGGTAACATCCGCCAAATTATACCAGCAATAGTAATTTAACTCTATTCGATTCTATGCAAATTACATGTATTCTCTAAAGTATTATTTATTAACCTTGGATTTGAATTTAGGTATTATGTTTATTCCTTGGTTCGCCTCCCTCGGGTACTACCCTTCAAAAATGCGCGAACGACTCAATTACACAACTCTTCTTTCCGAAAGGACGTAAAAGAGTGTTTAGATAATAACACGCTGTGTAATATTGTAACCATGTGGACATAATTAGCAACAGTTTGTTAGGAACTAGCCTTGTTGACCATTTTAGACCCTATATATCCTCCCCGTTTCAGTCTGGCAATCAAAACTTTTTCATATGTGTGTCTAAATATTGCATGATGCGTTAAGTTTATTACGCATTGGGATTCGTGATGCTGTATTTGTAGTCAACATTGATGAATCAGATTAGGTAAATTGCCTAGCAAACCCTTCTCGTCTTGTTCACGAGGATGCAACTGATATGATTTTAGATATTGCATGATAATCGTACACCATTCCCAGCTTTAATGGAAAGTGAATAATTAGTGGAAAAAAGATAATCTTTTCATGGCAAATAGATGGTATAGGTATAGTGCACAGACAACATATAAAGCCACCTTAATCTCAAAACACAACATCACACTGTTTTGAGCATAACGACCAAGCATACATGAGGTTCAACCGGTTCATGTTACTTAATATCGTACTAGCTGTACACACATGAGTTCATCCCCGATTTTTAGTGCGGTTTGTGTTTCTTGATTTTTAGTCTTATGTGTAGTGTTTTGTAGATCATTGTTTGTACTTTTTCTTTTGGGCATTATGTTGTCTGTCCGTCGTTCTACGGATTATGATTACCTCCCTTTGGTATCTTCAAACACTCTTTAATTAAAAAAATATATTGAAATTAAGTTGTACTATGCCAAAGAGGGGCAGATTTAGAGAGGCAGATTTAGAGGAGCAGATTTAGAGAGGCAGATTTAGAGGGGCGGATTTAGAGGGGCAGATTTAGAGAGGCAGATTTAGAGGGGAAGATTTAGAGGAGCAGATTTAGAGGGGCAGATTTAGAGGGACAGATTTAGAGGAGCAGATTTAGAGTGACAGATTTAGAGGAACAGATTTAGAGGAACAGATTTAGAGGAGTAGATTTAGAGGAGCAGAATTAGAGGAACAGATTTAGAGGAGCAGATTTAGAGGAGCAGAATTAGAGGAGCAGATTTAGAGGAGCAGATGTAGAGGAGCAGAATGAGAGGGACAGATTTGGAGGAGTAGATTTAAAGGGGGCAGATTTAGAGGGGCAGATTTAGAGGAGCAGGATTAGAGGGGCAGCATTAGAGGAGCAGATTTAGAGGAGCAGAATTAGAGGAGCAGATTTAGAGGAGCAGATTTAGAGGAGCAGAAATAGAGGGACAGATTTAGAGGAGAAGATTTAGAGGGGCAGAATTTGAGGAGCAGAATTAGAGGAGCAGATTTAGAGGGGCAGAAATAGAGGAGCAGATTTAGAGGAGCAGAATTAGAGGGACAGATTTAGAGGAGAAGATTTAGAGGAGCAGATTTAGAGGAGCAGATTTAGAGGGACAGATTTAGAGGAGCAGATTTAGAGGAGCAGAATTAGAGGAGCAGATTTAGAAGGGCAGATTTAGAGGAGCAGAAATAGAGGAGCAGATTTAGAGGGGCAGAATTTGAGGAACAGAATTAGAGGGACAAATTTAGAGGAGCAGATTTAGAGGAACAGAATTAGAGGAGAAGAATTAGAGGAGCGGAATTAGAGGAGCAGATTTAGAGGGGCAGAATTTGTGGATCAGATTTAGAGGGACAGATTTAGAGGAGCAGATTTAGAGGGGCAGAATTAGAGGGGCAGAATTAGAGGGACAGATTTAGAGGAGCAGAATTAGAGGAGCAGATTTAGAGGGGCAGAATTTGAGGAGCAGATTTAGAGGAGCAGATTTAGAGGGGCAGATTTAGAGGAGCAGAATTAGAGGAGCAGAATTAGAGGGGCAGATTTAGAGGAGAAGAATTAGAGGAGCAGAATTAGAGGAACAGAATGAGAGGGGCAGATTTAGAGGAGCAGCATTAGAGGAGCAGATTTAGAGGGGCGAATTTAGAGGAGCAGATTTAGAGGAGCATATTTAGAGGGGGCAGATTTAGAGGGGGCAGATTTAGAGGAGAAGAATTAGAGGAGCAGATTTAGAGGGGCAGATTTAGAGGAGCAGAATTAGAGGGGCAGATTTAGAGGAGCAGATTTAGAGGGGCGGATTTAGAGGAGTAGATTTAGAGGGGCAGATTTAGAGGAGCAGATTTAGAGGAGCAGAATTAGAGGAGCAGAATTAGAGGAGCAGATTTAGAGGAGTAGATTTAGAGGAGCAGAATTAGAGGAACAGAATAAGAGTGGCAGATTCAGAGGAGCAGAATTAGAGGAGCAGAATTAGAGGAGCGGATTTAGAGGGGCGGATTTAGAGGGGCAGATTTAGAGGAGCAGATTTAGAGGGAGCAGGTTTAGAGGAGAAGATTTAGAGGGGCAGATTTAGAGGAGCAGAATTAGAGGAGCAGATTTAGAGGGGCAGATTTAGAGGAGCATATTTAGAGGGAGCAGGTTTAGAGGAGAAGATTTAGAGGGGCAGATTTAGAGGAGCAGAATTAGAGGAGCAGATTTAGAGGGGCAGATTTAGAGGAGCAGAATTACAGGAGCAGAATTAGAGGGGCAGATTTAGAGGGGCGGATTTAGAGGGGCAGATTTAGAGGAGCAGAATTAGAGGAGCAGATTTAGAGGGGCAGATTTAGAGGAGCAGAATTAGAGGAGCAGATTTAGAGGAGCAGATTTAGAGGGGCAGATTTAGAGGAGCAGATTTAGAGGGGCGGATTTAGAGGAGCAGATTTAGAGGAGTAGATTTAGAGGAGCAGATTTAGAGGGACAGATTTAGAGGAGCAGATTTAGAGGAACAGATTTAGAGGGACAGATTTAGAGGAGCAGATTTAGAGGAGAAGATTTAGAGGAGCAGATTTAGAGTGACAGATTTAGAGGAAGAGATTTAGAGAAACAGATTTAGAGGAGCAGATTTAGAGGAACAAATTTAGAGGGACAGATTTAGAGGAGCAGATTTAGAGGAGCAGATTTAGAGGGGCAGATTTAGAGGGGCAGATTTGGAGGAGCAGATTTAGAGTGACATATTTAGAGGGACAGATTTAGAGGAGGAGAATTAGAGGAACAGATTTAGGGGAGCAGATTTAGAGGAGCAGATGTAGAGGAGCAGAATGAGAGGAGCAGAATTAGAGGAACAGATTTAGAGGGACAGATTTAGAGGAGCTGATTTAGAGGAGTAGAATTAGAGACATAAGTTTAGAGGGGCTGATTTAGAGGAGCAGAATTAGAGGAGCAGATTTAGAGGAGCAGATTTAGAGGAGCATATTTAGAGGAGCAGATTTAGAGGAGCAGATTTAGAGGGGCAGATTTAGAGGAGCAGAAATAGAGGAGCAGATTTAGAGGAGTAGAATTAGAGGAGCAGATTTAGAGGAGCAGATTTAGAGGGGCAGAATTTGAGGAGCAGAATTAGAGGAGCAGATTTAGAGGGGAAGATTTAGAGGAGCAGAAATAGAGGAGCAGATTTAGAGGAGCAGAATTAGAGGAACAGAATTAGAGGAACAGATTTAGAGGAGCAGAATTAGAGGGGCATATTTAGAGGAGCAGAATTAGAGGAGCAGATATAGAGGAGCAGATTTAGAGGAGCAGAATTAGAGGAACAGAATTAGAGGTGCAGATTTAGAGGAGCAGAATTAGAGGAGCAGATTTAGAGGAGCAGATTGAGAGGAGCATAATTAGAGGGGCAGAATTAGAGGAGCACATTTAGAGGAGCAGATTTACAGGAGCAGATTTAGAGGAGTAGATTTGGAGGAGCAGATTTAGAGGAGCAGATTTAGAGGGGGCAGATTTAGAGGAGCAGATTTAGAGGGGCAGATTTAAAGGAGCAGATTTGGAGGAGTAGATTTAAAGGGGGCAGATTTAGAGGGGCAGATTTAGAGGAGCAGGATTAGAGGGGCAGATTTAGAGGAGCAGATTTAGAGGAGCAGATTTAGAGGAGTAGATTTAGCTGAGCAGATTTAGAGGTGCAGATTTAGGGGGCAGATTTAGAGGAGCAGATTTAGAGGAGCAGATTTAGAGGGGAATATTTAGAGGGGCAGATTTAGAGGGGCAGATTTAGAGAAGCAGATTTAGAGGGGCGGATTTAGAGGGGCAGATTTAAAGGAGCAGATTTAGAGGAGTAGATTTAGAGGAGCAGATTTAGAGGGGGCAGATTTAGAGGGACAGATTTAGAGGGGGCAGATTTAGAGGAGCAGAATTACAGGAGCAGATTTAGAGGGACATATTTAGAGGGGGAAGATGTAGAGGGGCAATGTGCAAGAGTAAAATGAAAAACAAAAAATACAACACATTTTGTCTAACATTTAATTTATCAGAAAACTAGTAATGGCCATAATTCCCCAAATAACTGGCGCTTTCGTGGAATTTGATCCCTGTTCCCACACATGACTCTATTCTAACCCATTTGGGATCTAAGCAGCCTTTAGACCCCCTCCTAAATTTCATAGTCCCCATCGCAAAAAGCTACATGCGTGCATGCAAAATAAGACCATGCTCTATTGGTTTGTTTTGCTAGCAATCTTGTACAGTAGGAACTACATGTCGAAATAAAAATGTTTATTAATTAACTTTTATTTATTAGCCTTTATATGATCAAATCTGTCAATACAATATAAAAACTTTCATTGGGCCAGTACGGCAAAAACCAGTCCAATACGGATAGTTTCCGTATTGGCCCAATTCCAGTCAGTCCAATAACAGCTAGATCGGAATCCGCTAGACGTTTCGACAATCGAAAGGAAAAGTCCCGAGAGATATTGAACTGGCTAATTAATAAAGGTATTATTACGTGATGTTTTTCATATTGGCCTAGTTATAGATCCTCGGTCTGATGTATTAGCCTTCGGCTGCGCCTCAGGCCAATACAACAGGCCTCGGACCTATAACTAGGCCAATATGAAAAACATCACGTAATAATACTATATTATTCGACCAATATTATGTTATTTGTTTGAATAGGCGACAAGGGTTTCAACATTCCTACAACAATAAATACCACGACCTTTTATACGTACCACTTAACTCCTATTAGTTGTTCATATTGCTCTTATGTGTAAAACAAACACATTAATTCTATTAGACCGTACATCAGTCAGCATTATTCTGGCAAACAATGTTCCACGTTGTAAGTAACGGTCAATGCAGCAAGGTGATCACATTATCTAATATCGGTTCATAACTAGAAAGGCATTAAGTCTGAGATATTCCCTAAATGTATATATTTCATATAAGACTACAATTTTTTTCAAAACATTATCCTAATTTTCATCATTTATAAACAAAACCAGAATTAAATGTCCTTTTACTCTGTAATTCGTTATACTTTTTAAGCACAAAATGAATTAATGCACAATGCAATGTGGTATTTTTGTCGACATAACATTTAAGGCTGTGCTTAAATCTTGACGATTTAGAAAACATGCTGCTGACTATTGTCCGCGGATAATTACTAAAAATTACGTATTTTTCTATTTCTGTTAACAAATTCGGACATGGATTGACTTCGGATGAAGTATCTTTAAGCTGCAGTTTTATATGAAATATATACAGAAAATAAGAAACATCTGTAGATAGCTTTATGAAAAGAAAGTTTATACATTGATGGACAACACTTCTACAAATATCAACAAATCACTTCTCACCTCAAATCATCAAACATAAACATGACCACGACCTGTGTTTATTTTTAGCTATATAGTTGTTAAACTGGTTGCTTAAAATAATGTAACTAAATTTTGATTTCCAACTATCTGTAAGTAAGCACCACTGATGAATTCAAGAAAAAGCACATTCTGTTGCCAACTAAATTTTAATTAGTGGTACATTCGATGTTTATTACAAAATAAACAAATTCAAAAATCTAGACAACCATATCCGATCAGTTCAGTTGTTTAATATTGGAATAAATTACAAAGAAAAATTGATCAGCTCCAATTCACTGAAACCAATTACAAAATGTATATTTTTCTTCAAAATTTATCCTGCAATAGTATTATTTTAAGTAATAATAAAGAGATTATATAAATTTCAGTCTTGTTTTAGTCATTTGCACAATATTTGTGTTCTGGGACCCCTTTCGCATGTCTTACCTATTTAGTTGTGGTTAGTTAGTTATATAAAGTGTTATATTGTGGTTTTTTTCCTGATGGAAGATTACGAGTGAAACATTTCATTTTATTCCGATTTTTATGTTTTCTTCCTGGATCCAGATGTGTAATACTGTAGTAACGATCAACGTTTATATTATAATTGATTGATAGGGGTAAATGAATATGATAAAGTGAATTCATTTTTATAAAAACCACCAGGGTAGACAGTTATGCCTTTGAATTACTTTATTTTGTTCGCTTGAATTGTGTTCATATGTTGTATATTAACCTACCGTTATTTTCTTTATTTATCTATCCATTTTTTAGTACTTTGCCAGTTCTTTAGTGATGTAGATTTAGTCTTAAGGTAGGGTTTTCTTGTAAACAACGTCTTTAAAACGTTTGTGTATTTCAATCGTCTAAACGTCTACAGTGTGCTCCTAAGCTTTTTGTGTTGGAAAGAAAATAAGCTTATATATGCTACGATGTTCAACAGATGTTTCTGGCATGGTAGATACTAAATGCATGTTGCTTTAATTTATGAAAACGATTTAAAAGAGAGGAGGTGTCTTACAAGTGCACCAAGACAGACAGCGTGTGCACATTGTCGAGATATTGTAAAGGTTTGGTACGACTAGATATTAGATAAGTAATTGTGTTTTGTGACCCATAACTTATCTTTCCTGATGACATCGTTTATTTTTGGCAACATCAGAGTTTAACAAAATTATAACAAAGAAAACTTGTAGAGTGAAATGAAAAACCGTCAGGACAGTTCACAAAGAAAACTAAGCTGCAGAATAGTTTTCATTGATAAGAATGTGTGCTTCTTGAAACAAATTAACTTTATTTAGGTTTGCTACATTGGCATGATAGAATATCGTATATGCTCAGATATGAAATCTAAAGATGCATAATGCATTTGCATATATATATATATATACATATAATTTAGTGCACAAGATGCGTTCCTGGAATAATTTATCACGTATATATATATAGGGAGTGGATGTGGTCGAGTGGTCTTGGGCGCTGGACGTAAGGCTAAGCGAATGGTGCTGCAGTGTATCAATGGTGTCAGTTCAAATCCCGTCGAGGGAAGAACACAAATTTGACAGCTCAAAAATATAATTCTAACACTGTTTGGTTTAATTTTCAGACGTATATATATATATATATACGTCTGAAAATTTTCGTACACTAAGCACACCGTCCACCAACAGAGAAATCTACCCAGTGATAAACATTATAATGTATTATATCTAATCTAGTGCATTTTTGTGAATAACCATCTGGTTCAGTTATGTTAATTTTTCATCAATGTAATTTTTTTTCGCAACTTATATGAGATCAACAACAATTGTAATAAAGTTACATTTAAAATAATAATTGTATCATTTTTGATGTGTATTACATATAAGATAATAACATTGGACAATTATATTACTAATATACCAACACCTGTTTTAAGCATCATTCTTGCAGTGAAGACTCGTTGCATATGTATAAAAAAAAAACTATTAAACATTTCTGCTAAGGATATACTAAAAAGAAAAAGACGTGTTAGAGATTGTATATGGCGACATTGGTTGACATGTTATACGGATTCTGATAACCCCTTTGGTATCTTTAAACTCTTTTAATAAGTACAACTCATCGATCTCCTTAATGTAAATAAATTGTACATGCAGTATAATATAAATTACAGGAACATTAGATATAAAACATCAAATACATTAGACAGTATTGTACATCCTGTTTAACACGAACCCACATCAAATTAATACATAATATTAATTCAACAATAGTCATTGCTATATAAACTTAAACACGTTTGTGACAAACGAATGAGACAAAAAGAAAAGAATAAACATTACATAAGATATATAACAAACAATCATTAATCTTAATCTCCTTGTGTCATGTTCACAGTTCTGCTGACTGTCTAAAACTCTTGTTTTTACTTGACTTAGAAATATAAGATTTAGTATAGAATATAAGTCGTATAATTCATGAAAGTCGTTGAGACCGATTTGTATATTTCTAAAATGAAATAGATCTTAGGTGTAAGTTTTGTTCACAATGTAAAAAGAAGTGAGGTTCGTCCTCTACTTCATCACAATTCTTCACAATATCTCGTCTTCGGTTATCATGTCAACAGTGTAAGAGTGAACAATTATGAGATAAATGTCATTTGATATGCTATACATAGAACTGCCGTAGCAGTAAACACAAATATACACCCGAAATGAACTTAATGTTTTATATAAAAAACATAAATATCAGGGGTGTTTGCCTTTTAACATGATCAAATGTCTGCAATATTTATTCCTTGAATACAATATATTTTTTTATAAATATAATCTAAGCCTATATTTGCGAACAAGTTTGCAAGAAAATATTGGCATTACTGATGATTCATTTGGAATAATACTAATATAAACGTATTTAGGAGCAAGAAATTCAAAGGTCTAAACAGGATAGCTAAAATTCTGTAAACAGATGCTTGATGGAGCCTTAGATTTAAAGAAACTTACATTACTTAGGAACTGTAATTTCAATAATGCATATCTTATCCATCATGTCGATTCAGAAATTCTGTAAGCCGACGATTACCACTAATAGTCCCCCAGCAGAGTTATCGGTACAGTATTGTATGCATTTGTTTTAGTACATGAATATCATGTCTATTTACTTCACTATACAAATGTATTGGCATGGACACAGAACGCGTGCCCCTGAAAGATGAAAGTACGTAAGGGTGGTAGAATAAAGATTAAAAAGAAACTCTGCTTCATTTGATATTTACTGTTAAATATCAGTATAGTTAGCATGGAATCTTATTTATTACGAAAAGAAAATTAACTTTAAAAAGTTCCAATTTAAGCATCGCTCCTCCGTCGTGACGATAGCAACAATAACATCGCAGATTGATAATCAAATTGAAATAACAAAATAGAATGAACTTAATTTATATCTGGGGATTACACTTTAAATGATAACATGGACTTAACTTTATGACCTAAAAGGTGCTTCAAGTCTAGAAACAAGACTTATTGCAGACCACAGAGAAATCGTTGTAGATTAAAAGACATTATTGTCAACTCCCGAAAGCATTAGAGAAAAAAAGATTCAAGTCTGAATCGTCAAGTGATTTAGATTAAATACTTCTAAACAAGCGAAAGTATTCAGAATAATTTGTCACGTTTAAGCCAACTGCTACTGAAACATCTCAGATGAGACATAATACTACAATAAAACGTGAAGCTTCTTACACAAGAAATTACTACTTCTGTAAATAAACTATAATATATTATTAGAAAATAGCCTTAAATAAGACACATTGATAATCATCATTTTTAACGCTGTGTTTAACACGAAATGTAATAAAACAATGTATTTTATACAACTAACATTTATGTTCATAACTACGGATTGACATTTGTCTTGGTTAAACATAATCAACAATATATAACGTTAAACTTTCGTCAATGGTTTTAGAGAGATTTGTCATATTGTTCTGAAAACAACGGCATTCATTCAATTTAACAAAAACAAATATTTGAGATATATACTATAGTATTACGCAAAAAATATTACTCAGTGAAAAACATTGATAAAGAAAAACTTACCACATGCAGTATGTAATAAGAAAATAAGACGTCATTCCATGTAAATCTATATAAAATAAGTTGTCATTCCATGTAAATCCATATACAGTTCTTTGAAAACAGAAATCACATTAAACGATCGTTCCTTTTATTGCCAGCTTAATACGAAATGGGATTGTATGCAATATTCTAATTGATAAAATATAATCTGTATGTTATACTTATGGCAGACAAAGTAACATAATGTAACCGTCAGTCCTGTTCAGTCAGTTTTATATAATATAATTATCTGGGGTTAGGTAAAGATGTTGTCACAATTCAACATAGTACCTGTTGATGTCATCTTATGCATTGCAATTCCGAACAAACATCTTATTGTTTGGTTTTTTTATATTTCGAATGACATCGAGAGTTATTGAAAAATCCCAATTGCTCCGATAGAAATCATCGTGTAATCTTGTCAATTTGTATTATGTGAAATCGATGCTGTAAACATACGGACCAAATTACTGTCTACACGACAGGGAATGAGCCATTTGTCAATGATCCGATAGAAGAGTAACAGAGGAGATTTTACTCGTACATTTTTGAAATTCTATATTTTCGATTTTAAGCATGTTTGAGATTCGCATAACTTAGCATTGTGTCGTAATTATTATAAGACACGTTGATATTCATATTTAACTATATTAAGACAGTGTTTTGCACGTATGTAGCAAGCTATCTAATATTCTCTCCCCCGCAACCTTCGTCTGTTACATCTAAATCCTGTTAATTATTTGTTTTAATTGATTAAATCACATTTCAAATTATCTTAAAAAGTCAATCAATGTTATAAGCATTTTGTTTACAATCTAGTGGTTATTTCCGACTGAACAAATGATATTGGTGTGATAAATGATAAAGTGAAAAATAACTAAATACCACACAGTCGAAGTTGAGTTAGCGTTCTCGCCTCAAGTCCGGTAGATCGTGGGATCAAACTAAAGACTCTACAGTTGGTATTTGTTGCTTCTGAGCTAGGCACACGTCATTAAGAAAAAAGACAAAAAAAACCTGCTTGGTGCAGAATCAGGATGATGAGCTGTCTGTTGTTTCAGTCAGTTAGCACTATATAATTCCAATTAAGCGTGTTGGTCTAGTATACAAGCGATGTTCGGTTCGTCTTTAGCTCCAGTTGTTTGTAGTAGGGGGTGATGTCTGATTTACGTTATTTGTGTTTATTTGCCCATAGTGGTGTCCGGCACGTGTTGTGTTGTGTGTTTGGTTTCCCTCGTCTTGTGTACCCTATGTTGCCATTTTCTCTGGATTGTTCTTCTTGGTTGTCCCTTTTGGTATTCTCTAACGTTTATTTATAAAGCCGTCAACATTATTATCTCATAGAACGTTACTTGTTCTCACCATGATATAGCTGACAAATTGCTCATTTGATGTTAAACAACAAGCACTCACTCAAATTATAAAATATTATCATATTGATGACAGTTTTTGTAATATAATTTTATCGAACAGTAAGTAAGATGTTATCCCAATCCCTATGTCTTCTGAACCATCTATGACTGAGCTATCAATTATATCCTGCACAACCATTTATTGCCACCTCTATCTTCTAGATCGGTTCACACTAACTATGAACTAGAAGTTATATTCATCATGACTCATATTCATGATGTCGTACGGGTTACATTCATCGTGACTATTTTTTTCCGTTTCTATTATACCCCTCATACTCACAATGTCGTAAGGGTAATATTCATAGTGACTATTTTTATCAGCTCCTATATGACCGCCTGATATTCATGATGTCGTACGGGTTACATTCATCGTGACTATTTTTATCAGTTCCTATATGACCTCCTCATACTCACGATGTCGTACGGATAATATTCATCATGACTATTTTTATCAGTTCCTATATGACCCCCTCACACTCACGATATCGTACGAGTTATATTCATCATGACTATTTTTATCCGTTCCTATATGACCTCATCACAATCGCGATGCCATACGAGTTATATTCATCAAGAGTAGTCCACATTGAGTGAGGTATAGAACAGTAAGACATGCGCTGTTCCTTGATATTTTAAGTTGCATAGTCTGATTGCGTTCACGTACCTCCATAACCTTTTTGTGTTATTTAGAGTCAACATATCTGTGTCACAAATGACCACGGATATGTTCCACTTGTCGTAAACACTTCCCGTCCTTTCCTCGTTCATGACTTATCACCTGGTTTGTAACTAGATTAACACGACGGGTGTCACTAGTGCAGCAGGAACTGCTTACCCTACCGGAGCACATGAGTTCCCCCCGGTTTTTAGTGGAGTTCGTGTTACTCGATCTTTAGTTCTATATGTATGTTTTGTAGATCGTTGTTTGTCCTTTTGTACTTTTTCTTTTGGCTATTGTGTTGTCTGTTCTTCTTCGATATACGGATTCTCATTACCCCTTTGGTATCTTCAAACTCTTCTTATACGTTCCTATATGACCGCATCACACACACGATGTTGTACGAGTTATATTCATCAAGAGTAGTCCACATTGAGTGAAATATAGAACAATAAGACAAGCGCTGTTCATTGGTATTTTAATATTTTAAATTGTATAGTCCGAGTGAGTTCATGAATATCCATAACCTGCTTGTGATATTTAGCGTCAACTACTGAGGATTTTTTTTGTTAATACTGATTGTCGTGGTGGTGTACGTGGTGCACCATAAAGGGTATATATTACAAAATATTTACGAAATAAGAAGTCAGCGAACATCTATTTGTTTCATATCCACGAAAATTGATACCATCGAAAATTCCGACGGTTTGACTGTTTTGTATATTAAAATACCATTTCACTGTCCATTTGAATTAATGGATGAAACAATCTTTACCTTACCAATATATATGAAGTTTGCTAATGCGAGCTTAACATTACAAAGTCATTGCATGAGAGAAATTATAAGTCCTACAATGAGAGAAAAAAGAAACATATTTTCAAGTGAAATATATAAACAGTTAGATGAACAATATTACAAACCACCAACAAAATTAGAAATTCTGAATCCATTTACAGGAATCATTGTATTTAAAGTCAAACTACATGTAGTGGAAAAGTAATTGTGTTTTCAAGATAAATATGCATCGTCGTCTGTTTTATGTTACAAACATTTAATGGCTTTCAGACACTGAAAAATAAGAATATTAAGTCTGACAGGAAAGAAATGGACAGAAAACGTACTATAGGATCACTTATAAAATGACAAATGATATTAGAGCTAATCCCTGATTTTCAATAGCAATCTAAGATAATTTTATTTGCAACTATTGGAACAACTGTATTAAAACAAGCATTTCGTGCTGATGACAACTCCTATTTAGACATGTCGTTCATACTATAATATATACAGTAACTAATGTCACCGGCGATGTTGATACATGCAACATATATGCATTTTTTTCTTCAAAATATCAATGTGTATATTTATATTAGCGTCGTGACTGATTAAATATAAACAGCCAATATATTTTCTTTTAATTCTATTAAAAAAGGTTTATATTGAACATTTCAATAGAAATTTCGTGTACAACACACATTAGAGTACCACGCCAACTCATTAATATGATTACCAAAATTGTAAATCTCAATATCATGTGGCAAAGAGAAAAGGCATTTCACACAATCAATATCGTAAGTTATTTTCTTAGTTCACAAATAGAAATAAAGAGACAAAACATTTAAAGTAAAACAGATTTTAAAATAACACAACAATTAAACATGTCAACACGAAATCTGAAAAATAACTTCTTCTTTCAAAGGAAAACTATGAAATTGAAGTGAAATGAACACTGATATTTATTTCTTGTTCATACTAGTCTAACGATAATACTACATACATACAGCTAAACAATGACCAAAGTACTTTATGTTTGTCAAAAAGTATCAGAAAATACACTAAATTTCCAATCAATAAGCTATTATAATGTAACGCTCTGGAAATTTGCCATCACTAGGTCACATTGTCATGCCATTACATGGGGTTCACTGAAATTGCGATGAAACCATCATATTATAGCGAAAACAAGTTAATTTGCAATGAAATGATGATGAGGTCCGCTTTGATCTAGACCAACACTCTGAATTTTTATAGAGTTAGCTCACTGAAATAAGTCCATGGATAGACATGTCTCCCCACTCGGACACATTGTCCTGATTCCAAACCGACCAGTCTTTATTCTTTCTCCTTTATGCCACGTGCTTAGCGAGGAAGCAAGACATACCAATGGGCATAGTCTTTGGTGTGACCAGATCGATGTCTGAACCCACTATAGGATGGTTAAGGAACAGATCGATGTCTGAACCCACTATAGGGTGGCTAAGGAAGCCTACGTATAAGTATAATAAAACTTTGGTGTGACCAGATCGATTTCTGAACCCACTATAGGATGGTTAACGAAGCATACGTATAAGTATAATAAACCTTTGGTGTGACCAGATCGTTGCCTGCACCCACTATAGGATGGTTAAGGAAGCCTTGGTATAGTCTTTGGTGTGACCAGATCGATGCCTGAACCCACTATAGGATGGTTAAGGAAGCCTATGTATAAGCATAATAAACCTTTGGTGTGACCAGATCGATGTCTGAACCCACTATAGGATGGTTAAGGAAGCCTATGTATAAGTATAATAAACCTTTGGTGTGACCAGATCGATGTCTGAACCCACTATAGGATGGTTAACGAAGCATACGTATAAGTATAATAAACCTTTGGTGTGACCAGATCGATGCCTGCACCCACTATAGGATGGTTAAGGAAGCCTTGGTATAGTCTTTGGTGTGACCAGATCGATGCCTGAACTCACTATAGGATGGTTAAGGAAGCCTATGTATAAGTATAATAAACCTTTGGTGTGACCAGATCGATGTCTGAACCCACTATAGGATGGTAAAGGATGCCTATGTATAGTCTTTGGTGTGACCAAATCGATGCCTAAACCAACTATATGATGGTTAAGGAAGCCTACGTATAAGTATAATAAACCTTTGATGTGACCAGATCGATGTCTGAACCCACTATAAGATGGTTAATGAAGCCTACGTATAAGTATAATAAACCTTTGGTGTGACCAGATCGATGCCTAAACCCACTATAGGATGGTTAAGGAAGCCTATGTATAAGTATAATAAACCTTTGGTGTGACCAGATCGATGCCTGAACCCACTATAGGATGATTAAGGAAGCCTACGTATAAGTATAATAAACCTTTGGTGTGACCAGATCGATGTCTGAACCCACGATAGGATGGTTAAGGAAGCCTATGTATAATTATAATAAACCTTTGGTGTGACCAGATCGATGTCTGAACCCACTATAGGATGGTTAAGGAAGCCTATGTATAAGTATAACAAACCTTTGGTGTGACCAGATCGATGTCTGAATCCACTATAGGATGGTTAACAAAGCATATGTATAAGTATAATAAACCTTTGGTGTGACCAGATCGATGCCTGCACCCACTATAGGATGGTTAAGGAAGCCTTGGTATAGTCTTTGGTGTGACCAGATCGATGCCTGAACCCACTATAGGATGGTTAAGGAAGCCTATATATAGTCTTTGGTGTGACCAAATCGATGCCTGCACCCACTCTAGGATGGTTAAGGAAGCCTACGTATAAGTATAATAAACCTTTGATGTGACCAGATCGATGTCTGAACCCACTATAAGATGATTAAGGAAGCCTACGTATAAGTATAATAAACCTTTGGTGTGACCAGATCGATGCCTGAACCCACTATAGGATGGTTAAGGAAGCCTATGTATAAGTATAATAAACCTTTGGTGTGACCAGATCGATGCCTGAACCCACTATAGGATGATTAAGGAAACCTACGTATAAGTATAATAAACCTTTGGTGTGACCAGATCGATGTCTGAACCCACTATAGGATGGTTAAGGAAGCCTACGTATAGTCGTTGGTGTGACCAGATCGATGTCTGAACTCACTATAGGATGGTTAAGGAAGCCTACGTATAAGTATAATAAACCTTTGGTGTGACCAGATCGATGTCTGAGCCCACTATAAGATGGTTAAGGAAGCCTACGTATAAGTATAATAAACCTTTGGTGTGACCAGATCGATGTCTGAACCCACTATAGGATGGTTAAGGAAGCCTACGTATAGTCTTTGGTGTGACCAAATCGATGCCTGAGCCCACTATAGGATGGTTAAGGAAGCCTACGTATAAGTATAATAAACCTTTGGTGTGACCAGATCGATGTCTGAACCCACTATAGGATGGTTAAGGAAGCCTACGTATAAGTATAATAAACCTTTGGTGTGACCAGATCGATGTCTGAACCCCACTATAGGATGGTTAAGGAAGCCTACGTATAAGTATAATAAACCTTTGGTGTGACCAGATCGATGCCTGAACCCACTATAGGATGGTTAAGGAAGCCTACGTATAGTCTTTGGTGTGACCAGATCGATGTCTGAACCCACTATAGGATGATTAAGGAAGCCTACGTATAAGTATAATAAACCTTTGGTGTGACCAGATCGATGCCTGAACCCACTATAGGATGATTAAGGAAGCCTACGTATAAGTATAATAAACCTTTAATAAACCTTATTATACTTATTATAATAAACCTTTTGTGTGACCAGATCGATGTCTCAACCCACTATAGGATGGTTAAGGAAGCCTACGTATAGTCTTTGGTGTGACCAGATCGATGTCTGAACCCACTATAGGATGGTTAAGGAAGCCTACGTATAGTCTTTGGTGTGACCATATCGATGTCTGAACCCACTATAGGATGGTTAAGGAAGCCTACGTATAGTCTTTGGTGTGACCAGATCGATGTCTGAACCCACTATAGGATGGTTAAGGAAGCCTACGTATAGTCTTTGGTGTGACCAGATCGATGTCTGAACCCACTATAGGATGATTAAGGAAGCCTACGTATAGTCTTTGGTGTGACCAGATCGATGCCTGAACCCACTATAGGATGGTTAAGGAAGCCTACGGATAGTCTTTGGTGTGACCAGATCGATGTCTGAACCCACTATAGGATGGTTAAGGAAGCCTACGTATAAGTATAATAAACCTTTGGTGTGACCAGATCGATGTCTGAACCCACTATAGGATGGTTAAGGAAGCCTACGTATAGTCTTTGGTGTGACCAGACCGATGTCTGAACCCACTATAGGATGGTTAAGGAAGCCTACGTATAGTCTTTGGTGTGACCAGATCGATGTCTGAACCCACTATAGGATGGTTAAGGAAGCCTACGTATAAGTATAATAAACCTTTGGTGTGACCAGATCGATGTCTGAACCCACGATAGGATGGTTAAGGAAGCCTATGTATAATTATAATAAACCTTTGGTGTGACCAGATCGATGTCTGAACCCACTATAGGATGGTTAAGGAAGCCTATGTATAAGTATAACAAACCTTTGGTGTGACCAGATCGATGTCTGAATCCACTATAGGATGGTTAACAAAGCATATGTATAAGTATAATAAACCTTTGGTGTGACCAGATCGATGCCTGCACCCACTATAGGATGGTTAAGGAAGCCTTGGTATAGTCTTTGGTGTGACCAGATCGATGCCTGAACCCACTATAGGATGGTTAAGGAAGCCTATATATAGTCTTTGGTGTGACCAAATCGATGCCTGCACCCACTCTAGGATGGTTAAGGAAGCCTACGTATAAGTATAATAAACCTTTGATGTGACCAGATCGATGTCTGAACCCACTATAAGATGATTAAGGAAGCCTACGTATAAGTATAATAAACCTTTGGTGTGACCAGATCGATGCCTGAACCCACTATAGGATGGTTAAGGAAGCCTATGTATAAGTATAATAAACCTTTGGTGTGACCAGATCGATGCCTGAACCCACTATAGGATGATTAAGGAAACCTACGTATAAGTATAATAAACCTTTGGTGTGACCAGATCGATGTCTGAACCCACTATAGGATGGTTAAGGAAGCCTACGTATAGTCGTTGGTGTGACCAGATCGATGTCTGAACTCACTATAGGATGGTTAAGGAAGCCTACGTATAAGTATAATAAACCTTTGGTGTGACCAGATCGATGTCTGAGCCCACTATAAGATGGTTAAGGAAGCCTACGTATAAGTATAATAAACCTTTGGTGTGACCAGATCGATGTCTGAACCCACTATAGGATGGTTAAGGAAGCCTACGTATAGTCTTTGGTGTGACCAAATCGATGCCTGAGCCCACTATAGGATGGTTAAGGAAGCCTACGTATAAGTATAATAAACCTTTGGTGTGACCAGATCGATGTCTGAACCCACTATAGGATGGTTAAGGAAGCCTACGTATAAGTATAATAAACCTTTGGTGTGACCAGATCGATGTCTGAACCCCACTATAGGATGGTTAAGGAAGCCTACGTATAAGTATAATAAACCTTTGGTGTGACCAGATCGATGCCTGAACCCACTATAGGATGGTTAAGGAAGCCTACGTATAGTCTTTGGTGTGACCAGATCGATGTCTGAACCCACTATAGGATGATTAAGGAAGCCTACGTATAAGTATAATAAACCTTTGGTGTGACCAGATCGATGCCTGAACCCACTATAGGATGATTAAGGAAGCCTACGTATAAGTATAATAAACCTTTAATAAACCTTATTATACTTATTATAATAAACCTTTTGTGTGACCAGATCGATGTCTCAACCCACTATAGGATGGTTAAGGAAGCCTACGTATAGTCTTTGGTGTGACCAGATCGATGTCTGAACCCACTATAGGATGGTTAAGGAAGCCTACGTATAGTCTTTGGTGTGACCATATCGATGTCTGAACCCACTATAGGATGGTTAAGGAAGCCTACGTATAGTCTTTGGTGTGACCAGATCGATGTCTGAACCCACTATAGGATGGTTAAGGAAGCCTACGTATAGTCTTTGGTGTGACCAGATCGATGTCTGAACCCACTATAGGATGATTAAGGAAGCCTACGTATAGTCTTTGGTGTGACCAGATCGATGCCTGAACCCACTATAGGATGGTTAAGGAAGCCTACGGATAGTCTTTGGTGTGACCAGATCGATGTCTGAACCCACTATAGGATGGTTAAGGAAGCCTACGTATAAGTATAATAAACCTTTGGTGTGACCAGATCGATGTCTGAACCCACTATAGGATGGTTAAGGAAGCCTACGTATAGTCTTTGGTGTGACCAGACCGATGTCTGAACCCACTATAGGATGGTTAAGGAAGCCTACGTATAGTCTTTGGTGTGACCAGATCGATGTCTGAACCCACTATAGGATGGTTAAGGAAGCCTACGTATAAGTATAATAAACATAGATCAAAGTACACAGAAACATCAACGTACACACACTAGTGTTGATATTCTTTACATATCTTAATAAAACGTTATTATATTACAGTAGACTAATGAATACGTGTCATACTCAACAAATATTGAGTTTCACAATTCATTTAATTGGAAATCTTGAGGTAATACTTTATCGAGTGAAAATCGAAACATCAAGTGGTTTTTTAATGGATATATGCCTACGAAGCGAGACATTTAAAATAATCATAGCGGTGCTAATTCTATACATCAGATAATTTTCTTAGATATTATGTGAACTAGGTGTTTCCTGCGTGTCTAAATAGCCATTATTGGACGTAAAACATTATATCCTACAGACATTTGTTATGCGATATTATTCACGTTATCATTAAGAATTATATATATATTTTACAAAACAAATTTTTAACTTATCAATACTTTATACATAGCAATGCATATTGTACCTGTATATTTAACACAAATTTTCTCATTGCATTAAATTGAAATATTTATTTGTTTTCCTACATGTTACAATTTTATATTTTAGCGTTATCTTCTTTAGACATTATAATGCTAGACATAAAACCGAAATAAAGTATGTAAATAATGACCAGTAGTGTACAAACTTCAATTTCAATGTACGAATATGAAGAAGTTAGATTGAAGAATAAAACCCTTCCGGAGCACTTGAGTTCGCCCCATTGTTATTGGGGATTCCATCTTTAGTTTGCTGTGTAGTTTTATGTCGATCATTATTCTTTGTTTTGCCCTTTTTCTGTAGGCCATTGCACTATGTGTCCGTCGATTAATCCTTTGGTATCTTGAAACCTTTTTTTCATAAAAGTACAAGATGTTATTGATAAGAATTTCATATTTCAAAAACTTTTTTGCAACATGTCTATTCACTTTGTTTACATAATTAAGCCATCGAAGTATTTTTTCGTTCTTGTAGATATAATTAAATATGTAGTCTTAGGAAACACTGATTAGTGATAGACTTTGAAACTTCGATTAAACCTACAGACAATAACGTATTTTGTAAAATTTTATCAATTATTAATTCTTGTGCATATAGATACATGGTAATGACACATTTTCAATTAGTTTTGTACAATATATTTTTTTTCTTTTGAACTAATCTTAACACATGTAGAATATTAGACCAAAGGACAACCGCCAACTCTTTATTGATCAGTATAAATCGTCTCGATTGTGTAAAGATTAGTATGTAGGCATCGGGTGGTGCTGTATATCGTTGGCTTGATCCTTTGCCATGTCAAA
The DNA here is from genome assembly GCA_963680875.1 of Bathymodiolus brooksi. Taxonomy (NCBI): domain Eukaryota; kingdom Metazoa; phylum Mollusca; class Bivalvia; order Mytilida; family Modiolidae; genus Bathymodiolus; species Bathymodiolus brooksi. Next base: position 5,072,812 of record OY804577.1, read on the forward strand.
CCTACGCTACACAATTAGTATTTCTTCTATGTACAAGCAGCATAACAATATTCAAAAGAAACAGTTATCTGATTGGCTCGGGATAATGTGCCGAGCTGGAATGGAATGACTATGCGCATGCACACTGTATCAATGAGTAATTATAGTAAAAATAAAACGTAGATATCAAATTTAGTGCGCCATCACATCAATCATCAATTGATCTCGCAATGATATATATGGATTGCTCACAACAATCTTTCACTCACTCTCTAATTGGTTGATTTTAAAAGTAAAGCTGCTAGCAAGAAATGTGCTGACACCTGTAACAACATGCTTACATCTACTGTATACGTTCTTTTACGTTCATGGGGAATATTATTTTCAAGTTATCGCATTACAATTATGTTTCGACCTGGCTTTAGTATTTTCCAGTTCTTACATTAGAATTGTGTTTAAACATTGCGTTTAAGAATTTCTAGCTCTCACATTAAAGGTTCATACGACATTCCAGAGATTGTGGTTCCTATTAGGATTTCCTTGATAGAGGGTTGCTGTTAACAAAGAAGCTACTGAACCAATGGTTCCTATTGATCAAGTTGAAGTTATCTCTTCGAAAGTTTTACGGTGGCCACCATGACTTGTTTGACCGTTATGGAATATCTATGTCACAAATGACCACGGATATGTTCCACTTGACATAATCACTTCCTGGTTCTTTCCTCATTCATGACTTATCATCGGGTTTGTAGTTAGATTAATACGAAGGGTGCCACTAGTGGAGCAGGAACAGTTTATCCTTCCGGATCACCTGAGTTCATCCGCGGGTTTAGTGGGTTTCATGTTTCTCGATCTTTAGTTTCATGTGTATGTTTTGTAGATAGTTTTTTTGTCATTTTTCTGTTGGCCATTGTGTCGTCTTCAAACTCTTCTTAGACCTACCGTTTAAGAATATCCAGTTCTCATAGTAAAATTGTACTTGGACAACACTGCATAGAATCGGAAGCGCTCTCAATAGACCCAGCCAACGTTGGGTACAAGGCACAGACCGATAACAAACAAATAAAAAAAATGAAATGATGGCCAACATGTACTCCACCAAAGTTCGGGGGTGAACCCAGGTATCAACGAGGGTACAATATTCCTGTTTCTGATAATACACTTGCCATGTTACTCACACAGTCAAGGCCTATTCAAGTTTTGCCCATGATAAAAGAAAGAACAAATTTACGTAAAAGGAAAAATATCCATTGCCGTTTGTGAATGCAATGACTTTATCATAGGAGCAAAGTTTGATCAACTGCCGAGCTCGTTGAAGAAAATCACTGTATTGGGCACTAGCCCTAGAATAAACAATGAATTGTGAAATGTAAACTCCATAGGCTGGTGCTACTGGAATATTTTCGACCTCACGTTTAAAATATTCCAGTTCTCATCTTTAAATTTTAGATTATGCTTTCCAGTCTATACATCTAAAACTATTGTGGACACATGTTACACAATCTTTAGAAACCAAACTAAAAATTAAGAATCGGAACCTAATTGCTATTCTTCATTCAGCCATCCACCGACATTGACTTTCGTAATTTGTTGACTTCCTATGGCATAGTTTTTAAGGAACGTTGGTGACATTGTCGTCTGGTCACTGATTTGTTTTACGATTTACGATTTAGCATTTCACTATTTTTCTTGTTTAAACTTAAATCAAAATGCCTCAAATTGGAAAATATATAAATAATCATTGCTTCTACTGATTTTCAAATAAACTGTCTAATTTGAGACTTTCACTCACCGAGGGGCACCAATACGACCAGAACAGGTTTTGGTCGTGATTTGACATCTTTCAGATGTACCTCATAATTTATTGTTTATACTCATTATATATTCTCAGGTACATGTACATGTGCTATAATAATGTGTTAATCGACAATGATGGGTTTTATTAAGTTGTATAAATGGAGAAAAGGTTCAATATAGCAAATCAAATAAAGAGTTAATTTAATTATTGTTTCTCTAGTTGGACATAGAAGACCAATCGAAACAACTATCATATATTTATATATCATCTGGTTACGTTCCCTTTAAATCAGCATCATATCCCTTCATTTAGAGATGATTGACTACTTTAATCATTACTTATCTCGTTTATTCTTAATCCCACTTTTTAGATCGATCTATTCGATTAAGATACCACATTAATTGGTATGATGCAGGTGCTAGGATCATAAAATAAAACCGCTTACGGAAACAGGACGTAAAATGAATGCGGAATAGTATGTTAGAGCTCTTAAATGTTAACATTTACATATAGTCCATCATTACTTTGGTTAAATTTGATGAAACACGTGTATAGTAAATGTAAAATAAAAGTGATGATATTTATGGACATATTTTAAAACTTTTCTTCGTCGGAAGTAATAGCTTTTCTTCAAATCTTTAGTCTTTAAAGTTTCTAAAATCAGAAAATGAGTGATAAGATACAATTAACTTTCTAAACTAGTGGAATTTAGACACTTCATCAAGATATTTTCGAATGATGGATAACTTATGTTTGTTCTTAAAGATACAATAATGCAATTATTGCATAGTTCTTTTGGAATGTGTTTTTTTTTCATTGTTTGAGCCATTTATGCTGTTTTATATATCAGGAAAAGTCAACTTTGGTATCCTTTCTACAAATGCACATTTATGATCATGGTAAGATGTATAATTCATCATATTCACGCAATGTAGTAAATCTACTAGAAATATAAAATATTCGAACCAATCAAAAACGTGATATACATTATAAATCTACAATACCGGTATAAAATCAAATACAAAAAAGTACCTGATAAATGACACTTACGCATGTTTCACAACTGATATTTTTCAAATCTCGTATTTCATTACGACGTTGTTCTTGTTGAAGATTCAGACACTAATATGCCGATAAGTTTCGCTAACCGTCACATTTACGATTTGAGAAAAGATTGTGTGATGTAAAACCAAAGTGATACAATTTTATCAAAATGACCACCAATCGGCCATCTTGACTTCAAGGAAGTATTTCGCATGTATAAACTCTTCTATGTGCACAACCCACTGCAAATTATAAATTATTTACATTAAGAGACTTGCCAGTTATAGGTGGTTAAAGGCAAATCGGTTGAAAGAATGTCATCAAAGTGACCGCCGTTAGGACATCTTGAGTTTTTTCAATATATTTCGTGTGCTGTGCATTATCCTTTCACTATGAACTACTCTACTATATAACTTAATTATCGCAAATTACATATGCTTCCAGTTACATGTGGGAGGAAACAAGGAAGTTGATAACATGTCATCAAAAAAGCAGACATTCGCCATCTTGACCGGGTGGTCATAATATTTAACTATCCTGCATATGCTTGGACATTCAAAGATAAATGAAAAGTTACATAACCTGACCCCATAATACATTGTGCACTCATCAACTCTTTAATATGCACTATTTGGTACATAAATAATGTTCCACATGTCTCTGGATTGTCTATTCTAGTTTTTCTTATTTCTAATTTATCTAACGTGTTTCTTAGAACATTTACTATAAGGCAAAAGTTCGCTCGGGGTCGTCCGTGATGGCCCGTTGCATGACAAAATTTCTCGACTCCTTCCATTATCTGTCATTGCCGTATAACACTCAATAGACCTGTTCATACGCCCACCACAATACATATTTTACGTACATGATTTTCTCACTAAATTAGAATTTATGTGCTTATTATTCGGACTGGTTTGATACTATATTGTTGAACTATAAATCCCTGGTGGTATCATCCCCCCAGTAGCTAGTCTTTCCGCACTGGCATGGCTTATTGCAATTTAACTTTTATGTTCATGCACTTATTATTAACAGAAATGCATAGGTAACCTGTTCGATATTAGATATCCTGACAACTTTGATTTTATTATCCCAAAGACTGTTAAATCATTTGGTTTTCCAACCTTTTGACTGTGACTGTTCCAAAGTCGTCCAGTGCGGACTAAATTAGATATATATCTACGTTTGTATTTTATATTTGTAAACATATTCTCGTCTTGACTAGTGCTGAAATAGCTTTCATTTGACACTAACAAAACATTAATCACTAGATTACACATGTTTAAGTCATGTATATAGGTTAATTACTTCGTCATACGTTTTCTATTTTCTTATAATGGTGTCCTGTGTTGTTATATACTACTTAGTTAAACTAAAATAACCTGCCATTAGTATATACATATGTCACAATGTCATAAAAAAACATACTATAATCACCATCATGTTCTATTCCAGATATATACATAAAATAGACTTCATAATGTACGGACAATACTATACGTTATAATCACATTACTAAATGTGGAAGGTCATCAGCAAAAAGTGCTAACAATGTATCAATGTGTGATATCCAAAGACCAATCCAGTTTAAATCTGACATTCATATTTTATTTTAATTTGACCAAAATATAGATGCTAATCTCAATAATGTGATTATTATTAAAACACCAAGTTTCAGTTTTCATAGGCATATGAAACCATGGGGTAATTTGGCTATCCTGTTTAGGTTCTATGATTTTCTTGCTCCAAATACATGTTTGAATTATTTGGCTTTCAAATACTTTGACTACAATGTATGAGAGTACCTGATTGAAGTTATTAATGAAACACGTCTTCTCCTTTAGATTAGCTATCTATGTTTTTATTCAAGATATAGTCCAGTTCAGTCACTCGTTAAATAGAAGTGTAATTTACAATGGAGATATATGGACAATAATTGTTGATGTGAATGCCTAGAAATATTTTGCATTGATTGATTGATGTTTGGCAATTTTATAGGTACACTCAAAGACAAAATATTTGAAAGCCAAATAATTTAAGCGTCTTTGGGAGCATCACAACCAAAGGGTCTAAGAAGGATAATGTATGTTGTCAGTGTTAAGTGTCTATAGAAAATGTCCTTAAAAATAATATACTTTACTACAGTGGTTTTCAAATAGCATGTATTCAATAGGGCAAGGTTTGTGAGGGAAAATACAATAGTAACTTCAAATCCACCTCTCGTAAATAATAATTGTGGTCACTGCCATCACCTTTTATTGGATGATATGAGACCGATTGTGTGATAAAACTCTCCCTTTTGTAGCTTTTGAACGACTATATTACGTAATGCGTTAGAAATCACTCATAACTAATACATTTCTATACAAACGTAAAAATAATTCGACGATATTTCATCTTATCCTTCCGCTTGGTCAACACATCATGTCACTTTCAATATGTTGATACAGTTCTTTTATTACGACAGATTCAGCATATTTAGAGTAAAACATCGGATTTGTGAGTTTGATATATTTATCATTAATTGTATTGTCATTTCTATTTGTAAATAACCGATTGATTTTCTTATATGATATAACCTTATATGAACCTCCAGTTATAAAATAATGAATATATAAACCAAATAATGAATATATAAACCAAATAATTATATTATTTCTGAGATATAATTACCCAAAGCAAATACATATCAATAGTAATTAGAATTACCGTCCGTCCGTCATCACTAGTCCTGGAATGAACATGTTTTTTATTAAGATAATGACTAAAACATGCCATGGTATCGTCAATGTTCACATCAAAATACACATATTGTGAAATCATTTTACATACATGGGAATCCTTACAATTATGTTGAAAATAATAATAAAAAAAATAAAGAGTAAAATGTTTATCTTTTTGCATATCCCTCCCAAGGGAACACCACAGTATCCAGTAGTTGTTAGACTTGTTTTGGTTTTGGTCATTGTATTGTCTGTCCTTCTTCGACTGATTGACCCATTGGTATATTCAAACTTTTATTCCATGTGTATTAAAGTTAACACTATGATTGTTTCATAGTTTGACCATTCCTACTTTACATTTTGACTGGTGGGTGTATTTTTTATTCATGTAGATAGAACGTTACACCAATAACAAATTTGAATTATCTTTTCAATTTTTATTTAATCTTACAAATGTTCAAAAAAATATTGCAATCCCTTTCATAATAGAATAACATTAAATTAAATTTTCTTTGTAAAAGACGAATAAGTGCACTTTAATTACTTTACAAAATGTACAAAGATCTGAATGACATCTCTTCTTCTTCTTCCGTGAAGTATTAATAGCCGATGTTGCTTTTAGAAGGAAGTGAAATGGCGATCCATTAAATACTCTTAAAGGAATTAGAGGATATATTCGTTAATATGTGGCTAAGAGGTAAAAGCCATTTTCTTTTAAACACTTAGTAATTCTGTATTATAAGATGAAATGATGATAACCATCTAAGTGACGAAACTTATAAAAACCATTTGTTAGGAATCTAAAACATTAATTTAATGTAGTACCAAGGTTGACAAAAAACATGGCTTTCCTTCACTTCACATTCACAAAATAAGATAAAATAATATTCTTCTATGTTTATATTACTAGAATTTGTGGTTGTTTTTCATTATGTTAAGGATCTTACAAACTGGATAATTCACACTTCACACTGAAAAAAACTGAGTAATTGATGTTACTGGTAAATGTGACTAGAAGTATTTGAAGGAAAACACATTTTAAAGATAAATTATCATTAAATACAATTGATATTTACTCCTGGTCTACCTACGTTTGAGTTTTAAATATCAATAATACAGCCATAGTGTTTCATAATAATTTAGCAACGTATGCTATTGTCACAGCGGATTTATATATACAGGGTCACATATGTTATTTTGTTAAGGTCAAAGCAGTGAATCTTTTGTGCTGTCACAATCTTTCATAATTTAAAACAATTGACCATTTGTTTTTAGAGTGACGGTTATCAGACATCCATTCATACACACATAAGAGCACGGTTTCCTTAAGGATCTTTACATGCAGTGTACATACTGTATGCACGCACTTAATATATGTATATTTCGTAGATGGGCCAAATGTTGCTCAATATTTTTCATCTTTGTATTTTTTTCATATCTCTTCCATTTGGCAATATAAAATGCAATCTTGATTTTTGCTAGATAGAGTCGCATACACCGTTGTTTCCTCGTTCGTACTTTTAAAAATCATCGCACAGCAAGACTTTACATAAGTACCACAATGCATAATATTTTTATTTATTTTGTTTGATCAAGATAAGTGTAAGTGTGATCAATAAGTCTACCTATTGTGTTCAAGGGTTAGCCTGAACAAACGGAAATTCTACGGAATATGACCGCTTACCCTTCGCGAGTACATGCGATTTCGGTATAGAAACGATGTTCGGTTCTGCTTTACCCTCCACTTGTTGGTAGGAGGGCTCATGACTTATTTACGATGTTCGGTTCTGCTTTACCCTCCACTTGTTTGTAGGGGGGCTCATGACTTATTTACGTTGTTTGTGTTTGTTTGCGTATAGTGGTATCCAACATAAATAGTGTTACGTTTGTTTGCGTATAGTGGTATCCAACATATATTGTGTTACGTTTGTTTGCGCATAGTGGTATCCAACATATATAGTGTTACGTTTGCTTGCGTATAGTGGTATCCAACATAAATAGTGTTACGTTTTTGTTTTGTTTTCCTCCGTCCGGTGCACACTATGTTGCCAGTTTCTCTAACATGTATTTAAAAAGAGTAATTACATTAACTATATAATTTGCTAAATGTTTTGTAATCGGGTTATTTTGTGTTTCGCGGTCGTTATTTTTTCTACACGGACTATGTTTGTATTTGTTCAATCTGAATACTGATAAATTATATAGCAATCAGATTTCAATAAATTTGACAGGTTAAGCAACGATCTACAAAATATTATGCAGAAAACTGAAGATCGAGGAACACGAACACCACTAAGAACCGATGGTGAACTTCCGAATATCAATTTTTAATCTGTTTAATAACCTTATTGCTTTGACGTTCGTTTCTCTACAGGTTACATTGTGTGTCAGTTTATTTGTGTACACTACTCTTTCACCAAACCCAAGTGTTCCGGGAGGGTAGGTAGTCCCTGTTCCACATGTGGCACCTGTCATGCTAGTCGTGTTACAAACCAGGGGTTCGTTGTTGAACTTGTGATTAAACTAACCAGATGATTAGCCAAAATTACATAATTAATTCCTAATCCCATACTTGGCTTATGCAATGATTAAATTTTGCTGCTGAACAGAAATTTAATCAATGCATTAACTAATCATATTTAATCATTGAATTAGCTAATTATGTGATTAGGAATGAATCATGTAATTATGGCTAATCATATGATTAGCTTAATCACAAGTTCAACAACGGACCCCAGGCGATAAGTATCGGTTAACCATGTCATGGTGACGACGGTAAAACTTTCGAAGTGATGCTTTCAACTTCACCTCTAGGACCCCTTTGTTCAGTAGCTTCATTGTTAGCAATAACCCTCTATCAAGGAAATCTTTATATGAACCACAAGCTCTGGAATATCGGATCATCTGAAGGATGCATACGATATGTGCAGGTGCTGCTGGAATGTTGCTACATATAAATGGAAAGTTCAGAATGAGAAAACTTAAATCATCTCTTTTCTCGTAAAGTTTCGTTCTTAACCGGTCCTCAATGTCAATTTCGATGTGTAGGTCAAGGTATGAGATAAACGTACCTGTATATATGGTATGCTTTATTTCATGCTCGCTGTGATAGATGTGATCAACAAAAACATCAATCTTAGAATTATTTATTGAAAGGAGATCATCCATATAGCGGAAAGTAAAATTAAAGGATCGGACTAGTTTCTTGTCGTTTTTCTTGAGAAACACCTATGAAGTCTGTCTTGTACGAATAAATGAACAGGTCGACAAAAGGAGGAGCACAGAGAATACCCATAGAACAGCCGATTGTCTGTTGCAAAATACGTCCACCAAACATAACTAATATGTTGTTATTCAAACACTCGAGCATGTTGATGATATCAGTTTCAGAAAACCTTTTGGTAGAATCAGTGTTTATTTTGTACAAGAAAAGATTTGTCCCTTCCTAAGAAAATGTATTTGTATCTACGTTGACTATTCTGTTTATATGAAACAGAGTTAGACCGATTCTTATAATATGTATTTTAGCTATGAGCTTTAGAATCCCTCTGATCATTTATTCTGTTCATTAATATTGCTATGCAAAGTGTTTGAAGATATCAAAGGAATAATCAGAAGTCGTAAATCGCAGACGAACAAACAATGCAATGACTAAAGGATAAAAGACAAAAGGACAAGCAATGATCTACACACATCACACAGAAAACTATAGATCGAGCAATACGAACCCCACTAGATACAGAGGGTGAACTTCCGTATGCCAATCTCGGATCTGTTTAATATCCGTATTGCTTTTTTTACGTGTGCCTCTCCACAAGTTGCAATGTGTTTCAGGGAAGTTTATTTGTGTACACCACTCTTTATAGTTGAATACAGTATAACATTGGATGTACCGCCATCTATTTATCATATTGTTCATCCATATCAAAACTTCAAACTACAGATTGAATGAAGACATAGAGATTGACCAAACCGTTTATATTTCATTCACATTACATGCATTTCCACAACATTATGTGAAAAGGTTTGTCAGTGACTTGCGACAGGTCGGCGGCTTTCTCCGGGTCCTCCGGTTGCTTCCACCAATAAAACTGACCGCCACGATATAACTGAAATATTGTTGAAAGTGGCGATAAACACCATCAAACAATCAAACAAACATAATTTAATCCACATTTTCCTGTGACTGTGGGCTTCCTATACCAATAAAACTGACCGCCACGATATAACTGAAATATTTTTGAAAGTGGCGTTAAACACCATAAACCAAAACTACATGCATTTCCAAATAACACATATATTTAAAATATAATAAATCAGAGGGTCATGAATATATCATCGCATAAAATATAAATGTCATTAATATATAACATGCCAGTGCTTGTGGTCAAGTCATTCCATGCTGCAATTGACAGAAAACTGACAAAAGGTAGAGGAAACATTTGTTTATATTCATATTACTAATAAAATGACATTCTAATTATAATTAATGCGTTATAATTTCATATTTATTTATATATCTAATTGAAATCAACACTTACCTCGACGATGTGGTTAAAGCCCCATATCACAAGAATGTTCAAGTCAAGATAACACAGGATTTGTAAAACGAAAACTTAATAGATAATATGTATGTACAAACTATACCGGTATTACAGTCACTCGTTAAATATTTGCTGTCATCAAATATGTCCGACACAAACAAAATACCGATAACGTAGACTGTGGTATATAGATACAATGTATATATACATGTTCAGTGAAAACTGCAAGTCAACTGGTAAATGAATATGCAGTAACCTGCCTTTAGAAGAGATTAAGATCTATTGGAAGAGATTTCTTAATAAACAGAAATAGATTATCTCATTCCCAATCAATACACAAGACTTTCGTATTCAATGCAGATGGTTTGCTGTATTTTTTGTATTTTTGTATGTTTGGGAGAGAATAGTTACTTTAATAAAGAAATGAAGCATTTTTATTTAAAACATATTTTATCATTGACGGAACCTATAACATTAATATTATAAAATTACTACATCTACCAAATACTGACCGCCTTCAACAAGTTTAAGATTATGTCAGAGAATTAAACATATTTTGATACAATGCAATGGAAAAATATGATGAATGGCAGTGTTATATTTTGTTTGTTTTTATATTATGAATGGCAGTGTAATATTTTGTTTGTTTTTATATTATGAATGGCAGTGTAATATTTTGTTAGTTTTTATATTATGAATGGCAGTGTAATATTTTATTTGTTTTTATATTATGAATGGCAGTGTAATATTTTGTTTGTTTTTATATTATGAATGGCAGTGTAATATTTTATTTGTTTTTATATTATGAATGGCAGTGTAATATCTTATTTGTTTTTATATTGTGAATGGCAGTGTAATATTTTGTTCGTTTTTATATTGTGAATGGCAGTGTTATATTTTGTTTGTTTTTATATTATGAATGGCAGTGTAATATTTTGTTTGTTTTTATATTATGAATGGCAGTGTAATATTTTGTTTGTTTTTATATTATGAATGGCAGTGTAATATTTTATTTGTTTTTATATTATGAATGGCAGTGTAATATTTTGTTCGTTTTTATATTGTGAATGGCAGTGTAATATTTTGTTTGTTTTTATATTATGAATGGCAGTGTAATATCTTATTTGTTTTTATATTATGAATGGCAGTGTAATATTTTGTTCGTTTTTATATTGTGAATGGCAGTGTTATATTTTGTTTGTTTTTATATTATGAATGGCAGTGTAATATTTTGTTTGTTTTTATATTATGAATGGCAGTGTAATATTTTGTTTGTTTTTATATTATGAATGGCAGTGTAATATTTTATTTGTTTTTATATTATGAATGGCAGTGTAATATTTTGTTCGTTTTTATATTGTGAATGGCAGTGTAATATTTTGTTTGTTTTTATATTATGAATGGCAGTGTAATATCTTATTTGTTTTTATATTATGAATGGCAGTGTAATATTTTGTTCGTTTTTATATTATGAATGGCAGTGTAATATTTTGTTTGTTTTTATATTATGAATGGCAGTGTTATATTTTGTTTGTTTTTATATTATGAATGGCAGTGTAATATTTTGTTTGTTTTTATATTATGAATGGCAGTGTTATATTTTGTTTGTTTTTATATTATGAATGGCAGTGTTATATTTTGTTTGTTTTTATATTATGAATGGCAGTGTAATATTTGTTTGTTTTTATATTATGAATGGCAGTGTAATATTTTGTTTGTTTTTATATTATGAATGACAGTGTAATATTTTGTTTGTTTTTATATTATGAATGGCAGTGTTATATTTTGTTCGTTTTTATATTATGAATGGCAGTGTAATATTTTGTTTGTTTTTATATTATGAATGGCAGTGTAATATTTTGTTAGTTTTTATATTATGAATGGCAGTGTAATATTTTATTTGTTTTTATATTATGAATGGCAGTGTAATATTTTGTTTGTTTTTATATTATGAATGGCAGTGTAATATTTTATTTGTTTTTATATTATGAATGGCAGTGTAATATCTTATTTGTTTTTATATTGTGAATGGCAGTGTAATATTTTGTTCGTTTTTATATTGTGAATGGCAGTGTTATATTTTGTTTGTTTTTATATTATGAATGGCAGTGTAATATTTTGTTTGTTTTTATATTATGAATGGCAGTGTAATATTTTGTTTGTTTTTATATTATGAATGGCAGTGTAATATTTTATTTGTTTTTATATTATGAATGGCAGTGTAATATTTTGTTCGTTTTTATATTGTGAATGGCAGTGTAATATTTTGTTTGTTTTTATATTATGAATGGCAGTGTAATATCTTATTTGTTTTTATATTATGAATGGCAGTGTAATATTTTGTTCGTTTTTATATTATGAATGGCAGTGTAATATTTTGTTTGTTTTTATATTATGAATGGCAGTGTTATATTTTGTTTGTTTTTATATTATGAATGGCAGTGTAATATTTTGTTTGTTTTTATATTATGAATGGCAGTGTTATATTTTGTTTGTTTTTATATTATGAATGGCAGTGTTATATTTTGTTTGTTTTTATATTATGAATGGCAGTGTAATATTTGTTTGTTTTTATATTATGAATGGCAGTGTAATATTTTGTTTGTTTTTATATTATGAATGACAGTGTAATATTTTGTTTGTTTTTATATTATGAATGGCAGTGTTATATTTTGTTTGTTTTTATATTATGAATGGCAGTGTTATATTTTGTTTGTTTTTATATTATGAATGGCAGTGTTATATTTTGTTTGTTTTTATATTATGAATGGCAGTGTAATATTTTGTTTGTTTTTATATTATGAATGGCAGTGTAATATTTTGTTTGTTTTTATATTATGAATGGCAGTGTAATATTTTGTTTGTTTTTATATTATGAATGGCAGTGTTATATTTTGTTTGTTTTTATATTATGAATGGCAGTGTAATATTTTATTTGTTTTTATATTATGAATGGCAGTGTTATATTTTGTTTGTTTTTATATTATGAATGGCAGTGTTATATTTTGTTTGTTTTTCATTTTATTACAATGAAAAAAAAGTTTAAACGGATATGGTCATCAATTCCATCAATATTAACATAGTAATCATCTCTCATCTTAAGTGAACACACTGAACATAAAAAGACCACAACATATGACATTGGAACACCAGGTCCTGACTTGGGACAGGTAGATAAATGTGGCGGGGTTAAACACGTTAATACGTTCCCAACCTTCCGTCTTGAAAACTGGATTTCCAATTGCAATTCATATAAAAAATAAAACTGCACAAATAGGCTTCCACTCAAAAAGACCACATACTATCACACAAATGAATGACATAAGCATGGAAGGTACAATAGAAGGGTCAATGGATGTTCGTAGTTATCTGACTACTAGCTAGGAAGGTATAATTTGTTGGTTAAAATCATTGCACTTTAGATAAGAAATTTATAACTGATGCTAATTTAATATCAATTAGTCATGATCATCCACAGAAATTAATGGTCATCATGTGAGACCAGAATAAATAGGTCATTAACATGTTGGAATCATATATTCAACATAGAATAGTAATACAATATGGTATGACCTATATAGTTAAATTAAGTTATTTTTTCTGTTACATGATGAATAATACTATGACATGTATTGCATATATTTAATTATTATATTTCTCAAACTTTTTTCTATATAACTTTTATTGCAATAAAAATACTATTTCCATAGTTTCATTTAATTTGTCTGAACAGTACTATTCACCGGTGAATAGCACTTTAATCACATGATTTTTTGTGTTTGAAAAAAATTAATTTCTTCTTCAAATGCACACATGAAAATGTATTAGTTTTAAAAAGCATTAATAAAGTAGACTAGAAATCCATCAGAAAAGGACCTACCATTTAGAATTTTAAATTGCTCAGTTGTTCAGTATAATAAAACACTTATATACTTGATATTTGGGTAATAACACTTTAATTGTCCCCTCTGTACCAACTATTTTCCTCGGCGTTGCCTCGGAAAATAGTTGGTACCTTGGGGACAATAAAAGTGCTATTACCCTCATACACAGTCAATAAGTGTATACTAGTAGTCTGCTTCACAGCAATACTTTGTGTCGTTGTTCTGGTATCTTAAACGTTTATGTTATTTCAGTGAATGTATTACGACGTCCTAATCGTGGTTGGGAAACAATTCAGACTTCCTATGTTTTCTCTAGCGTTTTTGTTTCTCACTCAAATCATTCAACTCAACTCATTCGTCGCTTTGGACAGGAAGAAAGATATGGCGGAGTTATCCCAGTGAAGATAAAACCATCTTGATGTGGTATCTTTTATTTTATGTTGTTAATAATTGTCTTGTATTGAACGAAGACTTTGACAATAAAGTAGATCCATTACGGGTTAATTATTATTTGTCAGACAATGAACACTAACTATAAAGACTAGACATAAAACGATGATTACACTGTACTGTTATAACGTACTTTATCTTTGAGATGTTACATTATCACATAAAATACGAAAAGAAAAATTGTCAAGCAGTCAAAATATTTCATGGTATGTACAAGAAAGGGGTAGAAACGAACGCTACCAGATTTAAGATAAGCGTTGATTAGACTATGTAGTGAATATCAAGTTCACAGACACGGATTTCGAGGGGACGCGTTGAGCGCGCCTCCCGATCTAAAATTGACAAAACACACATTTGTGCTATATAGCTAAGAATGGTTGCAAGTCCCAGAACACTCGGAGTTTCCAGAGCTCTATCCCTTACACGCTGGGAAATTTACACCCTTTGAGTAATTTCCACATTGCCCACTACACTGGATCGTCGCTTGGTGAAAATATATCCAGTAGTTGGTACTGAATCATTGGAAAGTCACAAAATCGAAATATTTACAGTGCATTTTCAAAATATGCCATATACAAACAGAAAAGACCGAATATAATTAGAGACCAGCCTTGAAAATAGACTAGTCATTAGTTGTATGCATTCATATTATTCTTGCATAGCATGCATTCAGTTATATACTAATCAAGGCAAAAATACTTCCACCGTTTAAATCCCACCAAAAGGACATCATAAATCATATAGCTTATTGGGATTTCTAATTGACTGTTAACATCATGTCATATTTAACATCAATCGCTTATTATTAAATTTCAAATTATTTCGATGTTACTTTCAGTGGTAATTACCCTTGGGACTAGTCTTTCTCGGAATATATTCCACTTGAACACATATTAAGTGACCCTTATGATTTTCACTTCTACGGAAGTGAGAATGTTTTCAACAGTCATGACCGAATCATTGCAATTACCGTTCAACCATTTTCGGGTCATGCAAATTATATACAAATTGTACATTAATGCTTTAGTAATATATAAATATAAAAAAATGAAGGTTTATTGAGTTCGCATGGATTCACAAAAATAAAAAAGGAAAATAGGAATACGAAAGTCAAAACGAAAATGTAAAAAGTTTGAATATTATAAACCATATGCTGACTAGGACATATCTACAATTCACTACAACTGCGTTCGTGAAAGTTTTACTTCCGTTTATTTAGTTCTATTTACGTCTAAATGAAAGTCATTGTACTGCAAAGCAATGATTAACACACAAGTCTACACTCTGTTAGTTATATAGGTACCTATGTTCATTGGTGAGAATAAACGATAATTAAGATTAATTTGTGGCAGAACATCATTTAAGATTGAACCATAGAAACAAGCCAATATTTCCAGAGTTGTACTTTTCTGTTTATATACTGAGTCCCAACGTAACCCGTAACTCAACCATAAACTATTTTATAGTAATAATCTAGTACTAGTTCGTGATAAACAGAGCCAATTGTTAACATTCTTTAAGGTGCTTTGTGTATGCAAATATATGCAAATGAATCTTTATAGTATGAATTTATATTCTGCCGACGATAGTTTATATAATAATCTAATTATTTAACATTTATTCCGAATCCTTTGTGATTTATAATGAAGACGTACACGTCCATGTTAATATTTAAATCAAATCACAATCTCTAAGGATCTTCCTCATCTGAATGAAACATATGTTTACATTTGTCTCTGCTTCTGTAGTCGTAGGAGTGTTTTAAATTCACTTTAGTAATGCCATTTAAATAATATTCTACCAGCTAGCAAAAATATATAACTTTTAATTTCTAATCTTTATTTGAACTATTATTGTCACAAATAGATCAATACTTCTTACACTGTATACGAAAACACACATAACCATGTAATTTTCGCAACAGCAACGGTGATGTAATAGTTAGCGTGCTCGTTTCGTGTGCGATAGGTTGTGAATACGAGCCCCGATCAGGCCAAACCAAAAACTAAAACATTGGTATTTGTTGCCTCCCCACTAAGCACTCAGCATTTTAGCATTCTCTATCCAGAGTTGTCGTTCCCGCTACGCTCCTCCACCTCTGTCAACGCTTGAAAAATAGTCCCAAAATCACATGACCATCATTACCGGTTTCAATCAAATGATCAAAACATGGCAATTAGGGCTATTTGAAAGCATGGCGAGTAGTACACCAGTAAAGATGGAAAGAATTGATTGCTTTGTTTGTTTTTCCAAAAATGTAACAACATCCAAGCTTAAGGGTGTAGGCCTGGGGTATGGGAGATAACTCTATTTTCAGTGTCTTCCCAAATATATGATCATCTGTGCGTTTGAAAGACCTTCACCTTTTTACCTCAAACATTATATTTCCCCGTGTTGCTTCAGTGGACATATGCAATGATCCTCCAAAGGTTGATACTGGAAACTTGTCAGCAGCAAATGTTCTTCTCTCACCAGACAGTGCTAAACGAGAAAGACTGAGATACTCATATTGTATATTACTGGCCAGGATTCTATGCACAATTCCTGCTTTTCAGACTTTGAGGAAGTTGCTACCTGATCATATACCGCATGAATACACCAGTAATATGTCAGCTGCCTCGAAAGTATGCCCTCTACCCATCGTGTTTACAAACGAAGTTAACATGAGGATGGCTTAGCTTATTATGGACGGATACGAGTCAGTTGGTTGATTTGCATACCAAAGCATTCGGTAAATATAATGATAATAATTACAATTAGAACTGCATTTGGAAGGAATATACAATCTTGGCCCGGGTCCCTACAATTCTTTTCTTAAAACTCAAGAATTTTACCACCTATTTGTTCTGGGGTTGGTAGGACTAATCAATTTATAAAGAGCTAGTCAAGGTGGTACATGTACAGGGCTGATACTATCAATGTACCAAACATTTTACGTACATACAGTAAACACTATAGCCAACAGAGCTTCTTTAGTATAATGTAGTACACTTGATGAAATAGGTCGTCAAGAGGTGGTCAGTTCAAATCTGACAGGAGGCTATGGCTTTCTAGTGTGGACTTTGCACATAGGTAACTAGATATATTGATACTGATGTGTGGCCAAACTCTTTAAAACCCATTCTTATCATATATTTTCAAATCTAAAATTGTAACCTTATCATATATTGCTTTGTTCATTTCATAACCGTGGTTTCATAACCGTAATATACCTCACATACACCTTGCTTTTGCATGCAAAACTAAGCACATTTCTATAAAGTTTAAACCAGTTTTGAACATTTTCCATTTTTTTCAAATGTTGTGCATTCCCTAGTAATGGCATCCATTTGGAAAATACATATACATGCATGAGCATGCACATTAAAGTTTAATTTAGTTTTGGAGCATCTATTGAATTTTGCATATTTTTGTGGTTTAAAGAGCAACAGAAAAAATTAGATTTGCAGGTGATGTTGCACTTCTGAGAAGACACAAGTTAACACGATGCAGGCTACAGGAAGCCAAAACCTTACGTACACTTTCAGTTACACCTGCAAAACGATTTGAAGACTTGTACCCAATAATTTGTGAACGTTGGCACAACAAGCAGGACTTCTTGGATGTAGGTATTTCATTGTAAATATTAATGTAATAAAATTATTTACTGCAGATCAGTTTGAATGGTTAGGGCTGTTCAAGGATTAACCAAAGTGGGGGATCGGGAGGCACCTTAATTAAATAATTGTGGTTGGTGGGTTTTTGATGAGATTTGCTATTGTTTTCTATTGAAAATATTTATTTTTAATTGATGGGTGGTTGGGTATTCAATAAAATGCCTCCCGACACCCCTGTTTGGTTATTTCTGGAACAGCCTTTAGTACATGTATCTCGTATAAGATATTGCTTTACCATGGGTGTAGATGTAAGTCAACCGATTTCTAACTAGGACCATTTATATTTTCCTTTCAGAAATGCTACAAAAGGTTCTACAGAAACAAGAATTCCCCTGAAACCCTTCATTATTTCAAGACCTTGCTCCATCGGTCAAATGTTAATGGCACTGTGAAAAGGAGATTTAGACCACATCATGATCTGCTAAAGGTTGTTGGTGAATCACTCATAAACAAACAATTCATTGAATATTTCAAAATGGAAATTATTGACACCAAGCCAGAAATAGATCTTCTGACAAGCACAGAAGAAAAACAATGGACGAGATCAAGGAACAACTTTTCACTGTTATAACCGAATTTATTGATCATTATGAATATTGCAAAGTCGACACCGATCAGAGTTGTCCCAAAGATCTATAAAATGTTCAGTGCTATCAGTTGTGTACAGTTGATAACCAAATTGTGCTAGTCCTTTATACAACAGAGAACAAAAGTGATAAGCTATTTAATTAGTCGATATCTAGAGTTACTAGGTCAGCTGATAATGTAAATGAAATATGTTCAAATTTTGATGCAAGTATTCTTCTGAAGCCAAAACACCGGTGGACATTCAAAAACAGTCATTGAGGCTGACCATGCACGCATGTACAAAGAACTTAGAAAGTTGAGGCCATTTCGACATACCCCTGGTAGAACATGTGAAGGATTTAATATAGGCCATGTACTATTAAAATCTGAAGACTTCCCTAAAATGAAGAGCAGAATTAATCAAATCATTACTCGTTTAACTAGGGGATTTATTGTTGCAGTTGAAGATGAGGAAGATGACAATGACAATGAAAAGTTAGAACATATACCGCCTTTATAGGAAAGAAGAGATGGATTTGTGAGGATGACAATGACAATTAAAATTTATAGAACTTAAGACTATATAGGTTAAGTTATATAGGAAAGAAGAGATACATTTGATAGATACCAATTTAGAAGGCTATGTTAAACAAAGTCACGTGGAGGTCACCACATGGTCTTCAGCACAGTGGAAACCCACACCATGAAGCGAGCTCTGAGTTGTCCCCGTCTTGCATGTGAAACAACACAGTTTATATTTTGGTATTCATCAGTGTATACATGTTACATATATGATTCAAATTCTAATAATATTTTTATACAGTTATACATATTATGCAGCCATAGAATGATAAATCACTGTAATAGGGATACCACCATCATCAGTAGCACAAACATTTTTTGTTTGTTCCTTTTTGTATTTAGAGTATTACTCAAAAGGTAAAAAAAAATAATTAGAAAAAAAGTCACAACAACATGAACAATATCACTGAAAATGGTGTTGCCACTATCACTATGATTTATCAAGTCTATAAAAGTACTGCACCTGAGAATAAAACAAAAATGATCTCAAAAGCATTTTACTAAATCAAGTCAAACGTCAACGTCAACACATTTCTCACATAAGCAATGGCTACTACAGTATGTGTAGCATTTGCAGTCGGTTATGATGTCATCTTTTTCAAAGCCAAATACAGCCAGTAAACATTTCCTCAAACAAGAGTCTTCATTTTTACAGTAGTTAATAATGTCTACTTTTATGCCAGGGAGATTGGCTGCTATATCCCTATTTCCAAAATATAGAATTGCCCTTGATGATTGCCCACGGAGACCAGCCCTCCCAATCTCTTGCAGATACTGCGATGCATTCCTTGGAGGGTACGTATGAATAACACGCGAGACATATTTAGGATCAAATCACATTCCAGCAATAGAGGTTGTGAGTACTAGTCTGATTCTGGGATTTTCTTTTTTCAATTCCTCTATTGTAGTGTTAATTACATAGTCATCTTGTCCTGAACATATTGTACTGTAAACAGCTTCATGTATATTACTTGCTTGAAATAAACCGTTTAAATACATCAATACCTCACTCATATAGTATACAGGGATAAAAAGCAAAGTGACAGGAAATTCATTTTTTTGTTCATAAGGTTTATCACATATTTCATGAACAATTGTTTCGTATTCAGACATAGCATCCTTGTCAGATGTTTTCTTGTGTTTTTCTAAGAAGATGTTTGGCTTGTCTGGTGTCTCCTCTATTAACTTATAATTTACAAGGCCTAACTGTTTTGGAATTGTCCTCTTTTGTTCTAATGTTAGTGTTCCACTCAAACCTATTAAGGGTATATCAGGAAAACATGCCTTTATACCACTAAGTTTCTTGAAGGCCGTTTTGAATTCTTCTCCCCTGTGAAAAGAACATTTATACAGTGAAACCAGTTTTTTAAATTTAATACAAACCATGCAAATTGTTTTTAAAAAACTTTGTGGTATAAAGTCTTTTATCCTGATGTCGACAGCCATTGAAAACTCCATAGAAAGAGATACATTTGATGGATACTACATCCCCTCTCATGAATGTTATAATAAACAAAGTCATCTGGAGGTCACCCCATGGTCTTCAACACACAGGATGGAAATCAAGAACCATATGGTTATGATGGTAGCCTTAATTATTTATCCCTTTCATTACATGTATTAGTTGACCTGGCCTTAATAGCCATGTGAGCTTTTCCCATCACTTGGTGCCGTACACTTTTTCAAAAATTCATAAGACAACGATCTACCAAAACGCAAAATACAAACTTTCATAAAGAGAATGCCAAACAGTCTTCAACAGTGGAGAAATGTCCACACTGATACTCACAAAATACCACTCCAAGACCTTAAGTATATTTACAAGAATTATTAATTTTTGTTCAATCAATTGTCACTTATAAAAATAAAAGTTCCTCTTAAAATTTGGTAATTGTATTTTTGGTGGATAATATTATGTAACCTATACATATATTTGTTTATTTTTCTGTCGCTTTTTTTCACCCAAAGCTGCAGGTTAGATAAAGGATCATCATGCCTAACAATATCAGTAACTGACTAAACATTTGGTGAGGATGGTCTCAAGAAACGATGCTAGTCCGAAGGATGGGGACGATAAAAAGCTAGCCCGAGTAAGGGGAGAGCAATACCCTGAGCACATTAAAGACTCCTTTGTAGATTTCGAAAAAGAGTAGGCTAATGCCGCTACAAGGGCTACTCTTGAACTCCGCAAAGTGGAGCGGGATTTGATAATAGTTAATATAACTAGTTTCCCAATCCACTATAAATGAATAAGTTTAAACTAAACATTTGGTCAGAGACATGTATACGGAGATTTGAAGCTTCTTTAATTGGCTATATAATCAATAAAATTAGCAGGCGGCCCCTTAAGTAGATCGCATAACACTTTTACATTTTTAAAATACTAAAATTATGATTTTTAGTCATTTAAAAAGCAGATTAATTTCTGCATACACAATCTTTTTTAGTTTTTAAGATATAAGTAGTTAAAATTGCAGTTTCCGTAGATTTTCATTCTTAAAATACAATTTTAGAAGTAAAGAGAAACAATGTGGTGGTCTAACTATCCTTTACAAAACTTTTACAGTTTTATTTCTAAAATTATTATTTTTAGATATTCTGATATTTCAGCATACACAATTAAAAGAATCATTTTGATATCTATTATAGTTTTGAAGATATAAGTAATTAAAGATACAGTTTACAGTCATTATATACAACCTAATCAGTTATCGGTGGCCGCGATATATACACAAAATCTGCTATTTGCAAATCAATGGTTTTATACATGTCTCTGATTTGATCATATAAATATATATATTGTAACGTGCTAGGGTTGGTGAATACTGAACAAAATGGCAAAGACTTTCTTATTCCAGGATGTCAAAATTCTGTAATGTATCTTTCTCTGTCTTATGTTCTTTTGAGCTTCCGAGCCCAAACAAGGAGGAACACTAGTGACAATAATCACAGTGAAATGAACAAGATTAGACAACTAATCCTGAAGTTTGTTGAAATTGATTTGTGCTTGACACTCAGTTTAAATCATGTGAATAAAGTTTACCATTACAAAAACATGTATTAATAATTGGGCATCTAACATGGTCAAGGGGAAGATAATCTGCCAAAAGATTAATCAACTCTGCACAGAATATCATACACAACACAAAATAAAGGGCTGAGGGGGAATATATCTATTCTTACGATCAAGTCTGTGTGATGTGTATACACAGCTTCTCTTGCGCGTTCAACGAATAGATAACCAGGATGGAGGATAAACACTCCAACAATTATGGTTAATTTGCACATTCAACGTCACTTGAGAAGTGATACTTGGAGGATATTGGTAACACAGACTCTCTCACGAGAACAGGAACTAAACCAGAATAATCAACAACAGGTCAAGCAATATTGGAGATATCTGTTAAAGAATGAAGATAATAATGTGAGCAAATATTTTATTACTTTTGTCATGCCAATTTCTTCACAATTCAATTTGTTTCACATCAATTTACAACATATTTTAATTATTCAATATTCTGAGGTTAAACACTATTTGTTTTCTATAACGTTGGGTATTTGTTTTGCCACGGTGTTCAACCATTGTTACTAACACTAATTACTGTTTACTATTGTTAACTAACACATTTATGTTCACTAGCACAATTGTTTTAATTGTATTAAATGGAATATTTATTAAAAATACTGGATTTCTGGAAATCACAGGAACCCAGAAAATGTTTGTTACCTACTTTTATCTATTTTATTTGCACCTAATCCCTATTCCTATAGCCTATCTAAAGAAATGAAAACTATTTCTCTACAAAGACATGAAATCTATGTCATCGTAGGGTCCTAAACAAGCAAATGAAAAATGAATAACTTTACTAGGATTTACAGGAAATCACAGTAAATCATGATTCCTAATGTCCAGTTCCTATAAGGTCCTATCTCCTACAACGTGAACAAGAGGAGGGGGTTGGGAAGGGAAGGGCATACACTTTATTAATGGATAACATAGCAAGAGGGATTCCTTAACACAAATGCAAAAAAAAATACTATCTGAATAATAAATACAAATATTCAGTATACCAGATAAACTCTCACCTGAGCTTGAACTAACATGGCCCAGAAAAGTCAGGAAAATGCTTAAAATGAATGAAATTTGACAACTGAACCAAGACAACTTAAGTTCAGTTGATAAAATCCAATAGTGTTGAAAACCTAACAAATAATTTAGCAACAAGACTAAGATACCATTAGTCTGTTGAAAATGCCAAATTCTAAAGAATTGTGAATTGATTCAAATAATTAGTATTGCATTCTGAATCTGGAAACTAACCAAGTCTCAGGTATAATGGTAGAATCCACAGGTAGCACTCAACTGGCAACACCAACTGGTAGATAACTGGCAGGAACGTAAAATTGAAATAACTGACAGGCGGAACCTTTGTAAACTGAGGGTAGAACGGAACCCTAGAATGCGGAGAACATCCTTTATATATGAGCCAGTCCCGATGACCTATCGGTATTGCCCTAACAACAATCGGGAATGACCTATCAACGATCGGGGACGTGGGGATTTGTCGGGGAAACTATCGGGGAATGCAGAAACGTAAATCTAATGGACCAAAAAGTAATCCCCGATGAAGCGAATAAAAATAAACAAAGTGGAATGTCAATAGAATAACATTTTTACGGAATACAAAAATCATTTAGCTTCATATTTCATTGAAATGATATTGATTGACCGAGATACACAAGGTCACACACAAGTGTTAAATAATTTGCATAACACAACAAAATGGCGAAACTCGATGTCGAAGAGTGGCAGACTCTAATAACCCAGCGAACAATAACGCTAATTAATATGATTGAACACCGGGAAAACGATTAGAACAGTTAGGCGAGGACTTCAGAAAACTGCCAAAGTTGATAAAAATAGATGACATGTCCAAAGGTGAAAATAAATCGCCGAAGCTTTGACCAGAAGGTCAATCAAAAATAACACGTGGTAGGCACAGTTAACAAATTTTCGATTCTTTACAATATATATATATATATATATATACCTTTTTTTTCTTAATTTTTACCATTTATCTATAATATGACATTCATTAGCTACAACTAGGCGACTGAAATCTTCGTTGTCAAGTAATGTTCTCCCAAGTGTTGTGTTCAGCAAGTGCTTCATAAAGATTATCATTTGACTTCACCTCATACACTTCACCATTTTCTGTGGCTTCACTAAGCTTTGTATCAATGTTCATTCTACAAGCAGGAATCTTGTGATCTGCTAGTGTAGACAACTGGTATCTATGTATAATGTTTAGGGGAGAGATCACGATCAGATGGGCATTGGTGTCAGTCTTCAACAGTTCTGACAAGACATGGAATATCAAGATTTTTCCATATCCAACGGGCAAGTTTACTAAAACATTATGAGCGTTTAATACATGACACAATGTCTCCATCTGCTTTGGTTTCACAGTTATCCTCGTGTCGTACTTGTTGACGGCATGTTTCACTCTATCCTCCATTTTGTCTATCATGTGATCGTTTTTAATTTTTACCTCCACGAAATAGTTCTCCAAGAAGTGGAGGAAATCATTCTTAAGAGAGAATTGATTTGAAATGAGTGATTTATTTTCATCTTTATTGATATTTACAATAATTAAAACAATTTTAAATACATTGTTTACTGTTTCTAAATTTTACAAAAATCATGTAAAATGAGCCTTGACAGAGTTGGAGGAGCGTAGCGGGAACGCCAACTCTGGATAGATAATGGCATTTTAGGAGATACAACTGGTTGGCTCGGAATCAAGATAATGTGTCTGAGTGGGGCGATATATCTATCCGCGGACTATTGTTTCAGTGAGCTAGCACTATAACAAATTCAACTAAGCGTGTTGGTCTAGTACAAAGCGGACCTCAGCATCATCTCATTGAAAAATAACTTGTTCTCGCCGTGAAATAGCTGAAAAATTGACGTTAAACAACAATAAATCGCTCATTCACTCCTCTATCACGCTTGGTTTTACTGTTATTCCACACATGATTACACTTTCCGTGGGTTTTTTGCCATATCCAGAAATTGATGGTACTTTCCTCATAAATATTCATCATATTTAAATTCGATTTTGATCACGTGACTGCAGTTTCAAGCTTGAAGGATCGTTTATTAGATTTGTCAAAAAATAGCATACAGTACGGAAATTAAATGTGTCCGTCAATGATTCGAAAATTAAAAGGTATTGTTTATTTTCGCAAAGTTTTTCTTCTGTCAAAATTCAAATATTTTTTATTTGTAATGATTTAAGACATGTCTTTGATATCGCGATCATGCAAAAATGATCATATCATATTTAATGTGGGAACCCCGAAGTTATAAGCGAGAAATATAAGGTTAGTCAATATAATTACATATATTATTCAGGCGCGTAGCTGCCTTTACGCAAAAAAACAATTGCTTGCACATCATTTCGACAAAATAAATTGTTTTTGTTTGCACTAAAAAATATTATTACTGACATGGGAAGAATCTCACTTTTTCAGTATAATTAATAATCATTATAACGTGTTTTATATGCGATCTGGTAGAAGCGGTCAAAGAGAGGGAAATTGTTATTAATCAGTTAACTTCGGAACGAAACGACCAAACTGTGTCGTTATTAAATTTGGCCGTTTCTATTGCCGATCAGTTTGAAATTATACCAACTATTCCAAGGAGAACGGGCCGACAGATCAACCGAGCTGGTCATCCCGCTGATAACCCTAGCCAGTGTTGGCAGCGGTCTATGTACTACCCGTTTATGGACTATTACATAACAGAGCTTACCGTGAGATTACTTGAAAATGGCGGCAGATACCAGGCACAATACTTGATACCAATGAACTTGCCTAGACTAACACCAGACACCGTAGACGTTATATGTGACACATACAAAACCGATTTACGTTGCGAAATAGTTATGTTTTAAAGCCGAAATCAAAAGGTTGTGCAACATTGACAACCGCTAAACCATCGAATCTGAAGGACACCCTTAACGTCACAAACGAAGAGCTCTATCCTTCGATCAGCACCGTTGTGTTGATACTTTACACCATGCCTGCCAGCACAGCTACGACGGAGAGACCATTCTCTGTTCTTCGTCGCCTTAAGACGTACTTGAGGACAACAATGCCTGACTTCTTTAGCTGTACAGCATGTGCACAGAGACATTGATGATTCGCTAGCTTTCTAAAAATAAAATTTTAATAACCAAGGCGGACGGTATATATAATACTGAATTTATAGGAACAAGTCGCAGGTTTCAGGAATCAAGGCATTTCTTTTTTAACCTGTGTTGTACCTCATATTTCCTTTGTTCATATATATTAACTTCCTGAAGTGTTCTGTCAACCGATGAATGTTTTCTGTACCTCATATTTCCTTTGTTCATATATATTAACTTCCTGAAGTGTTCTGTCAACCGATGAATGTTTTCTGTATGAAACGTGATGGTAAAAAAAGAGCGATTTAATTAAGGGATATCCAAATAAATACACAAAAACACACACAATGATGTGAAGCACAAACAACCGAAAAGAGGACTTGATTAACGCCGGGTATTCGGATACTCGAAACCGGTGGGGATACTATGAATTCGGTGCAATCTAATAATTTTGAATGTTTTCATTGGTCAATTTAGAATCTTTGTACACTACATACCGCGGAACATTCTTCTCCGTGTTCCATTGTAGAATGTTCCGCCCTCTGTAGTGTCCACAAATTCAAAATTATAATTAGGGACCAACCATTTAACTTGAAGGAGGGGGGCATGGTTTTTTCCTAAATGTCCCCCCCTTTTTTGTGTCCTTACTCCGGCATTTTTTGTCTCTCCATGAACTCCTTTCGCAAACCCCTTCCTACCTATTTTCCTTTACCCTGTTCCGCTTTAGATTGAACGTGAGGCAAGGGAAGAAAAGATGTGTTTATACAGTATATCACCAAATTTACCAAAGTACAGTCACATGTTAGTTTCAAAAATCTGGAGTTGGTAAAATCAAACTCGACTAACGGGATTATAAGAACAACGGACTGACTTACATGTCGTGTAAAGGAAGTGTTTTACGATCATGACCATTGCCCTTTTGTAAACATTTACTGTAGGGCTTCATACGATGGTTAGTTTTTGCCGTCTTCCGCCTCGAAACAATACTATAAGATTGATTGATTTTTGATTTTTGGTGTTTTAACGCCACTTTCAACAATATTTCAGCTATATCATGGCAACCAGTTTTATTGGTGGAGGAAGCCGGAATACCCGGAGAGAACCACCGACCATGGGCAAGCAACTGGTAAACTTTATCACTTCCGGCTGCGAGTAGAGTGCACCTTTTTGTGTAATTTACAAAACCGGGCGCGAACCCACGCTGTATTGGTGATAGGCTTGTATGAGTTGTTAGATCCAACGACCTAACTCATTGAGCAACCACAATACTCTGAGGACCAATACTTCCGATCACTTCCTGCAATTTTCATCTTTTCGTCACAAAAATATGCCTCGCCTCGTCTAACGAAAGGATGATGAATGCTATCGTCTTTTCATCCCACAGATTTGCGGGGTTTTTTTTGTTACTGTAGGACAATGAAAATAAATTGGACATTTACTGATTGTTCTCCTTTCGCCTCGAAAATAATAAACCTCAAATTTCTTTTCGTTATAAGGTCGTAAAGGTATCTTTAAAAGGCGTATACATACCAGGGGCGGATTTAGAGGGGGCGTGCCCCCCCTAAAATTCGCAAAGCATATGTTATACAACGTTAATTAAGCAGTTCAACAAACAACTTTTTCATGAATGGTTAACTCGTGACCTGTAGTAAAATATTCCTACACATTTTAAATACACGTTGGGTGTGTTCGTTGATTCATATATGGATTCGCCGGCAATTTCCGCTTTTGTTTGTCTATAAACAAGAACGGTCGAATCATATGTTTTCAATGAATGAATCAAACGACGAAAAGAAAAGCTCCATCCGGACGGGCAGTATTAACTAGAACCACCCGAAAGGACAAACACCAAAAGTACAGAGGAATGCGTTAAAACTAAACCAATAGTTCTTTGAAGGGTTAAAATATCGTGATCGATCAGTCATGAGTTGAACAATTCGCATCACGATTGTTCAAAAAAAGTTTTACTTTAGGTTCTTATAATCTGACAAAAATATACTGTTAACAATTATCCGACAAAATTAAGACTCAAAATCAAGTTTTTTTGGTCTGATAAAAATGGTGCGGTTGGTTCAAAATTGTCGTTTAAATAAATGTCTGTAATTCTTAAAATCCCCAGAGCTTCAGGGGGGCTTTGCCCCCTACCAGAGTTCTACCCTGGACCAGCTGGGGATCTTAAGCGGTCCCCAGACCCCTCGCCTACTCACGCCCCCCCTAACCACAAATCCTGGATCCGCCCCTGCATACGTTTCATAGAATTCATTTATTGGTGAGAATATTATATAATTTTTTGTCATACAGACTATTGCCGTTCTCTTTCATTTATTTCATTCTCCGGTTGCGTTGCCCTTTCATCCAATTCAAGGAAAACGGCGGTAAAGACTCCACGACGTTTTACCTATTAAAATACAATGTACATAGGGTAATTTGGCACCGAAATTGACGATGTCTAGGTTTGTCATGAAAAATGCACGGTTTTTGTTCTGTAGATAAAAAAACAAGCACATGTACCCCCTTACTTTTTGTTAAAATTCTAAATAAAATCATTGCGAGAATATCATGACAAAATATTAAGAAAATATCAATTGTCATTTTTTTTCTACATGCAAATTTATTCATGAAGAAACCACTAAATAATCCATATTCCACAAATAAATAGAATTTTTGGACTACTTAATCTATTATTGGCAATGTACATGCTCATCATCTTTGAACGAAATTATCATAGGAAGCTATTGCAAAAAACCGGATGCAATTATCTTTTACCTTTTTGAAATTGTGATATTTTCTTTACCGCTATAAAAATCTGTATTTTAAAAATTTGTCGAAAAATGGTCGAAATTCGATCGTAAATATCTCGAAAACTAAGTCACGAAGGTATATTTTTCTTTGCATATTTGGAAAGACCATGTCGAAATTGACCAAATCACGAATTTTTATGAAAAAATCAATTGGCAATACCTACTGTATCGTATTCCCTTAACAACAGGAATTGCCCTCTCTAATTGCTAGAAACGCTGGCCTTCCGGGGGGGGCTTTAGCCCTGGACCGGATGAGGGCCTTAGGCAGCCCCCAGACCCCTCGCCGAAGTTCTTTGATTGCACATAGTTTTACATCCAGCTACGCCCCTGTTATTGAGGAATCTAAATTAATTTAAGAAAATATGTCGCCAAATGTCATTCATTGCTAAATGTTGTGTCACATGCCACCAGTTTCATGTATTTCAGACATTTTTACATAGACTTTTAAGGCCAAATAAGGGTTCGTCGCCTCGGATTGTCATTTAGTCCAGGAACCTCGAATATTTAATTGTTTTCATTAATTTTTATTTCATTTAATTCAGCTTGATTCAATGTATCATTTTCAAGTTCAGAAAATGACACACATGCAATTATGAATGATATCGTCTATGTAGATCATATGAAAATTGCAGACGTCCCGGCGTCGCCATCTTAGATATGCAAATGAGCAAAGTACCCACCATTTCTGGCTATGCAATTTTCGTATAAATACATGTAGTTCACAAACTCCCATCTTCCAACATTTCGGATCAATGATTTTCAAAACAATTGATTAAACCGGTTTATTTCCACCATTGCCACTACTAAGCATTACATATTGAATATATATATAGCGCATTACACACTCCACAGCTTATTATTATATTTTAAAAGGAAACGGACCAAATACAATAAGTATCCAACGGTTGTTTGGAAGACTTAATAATGATGATGATGTTATTGTTGTCCATTTATAGAAATATCCAACTGAATAAAAATAGAACCGCAGTGGTCGTGATCGTATGGTAGTTGGATGTACAACTACCTATGCAATCAATGCCTATCACCACTAACGTTGTGAGTTCGAATCCCATGTACTCGATACAAAATTATGTGATAAAGTTTGTCAGTGATTTGCTGCAGGGATTCTCCGAGTACTCCGGTTTTCTCCATCAATAAAACTGACCGCCACGATAGAACTGAAATATTGTTCAAAGAGGCATTAAGCATAACCCTAACCAACTGTAAACATTTTTTCGATTTCTAGAGATTGCCAGTGAAAACAACGTGTCTCTTCTGTTATTACAGTATATACATGTTTCTATTACATATTACATGAATATTCTCCTACATCAAAATCACATTCAATTAATATTGATCCTATGTGATCTTATTAGACAAAAAATAACATACAGTACGGAAATTCAATGTGTCCGTCAATGATTCGATATTAAAAGTTATTGTTTATTTCCGCAAAGTTTTTCTTCTGTCAAAATTCAAATATTTTTTATTTGCAATGATTTAAGACATGTCTTTGATATCGCGATCATGCAAAACTGATCATATCATATTTAATGTGGGAACCCCGAGTTTATAAGCGAGAAATATAAGGTTAGTCAATATAATTACATATATTATTGAGGAATCTAAATTAATTTAAGAAAATATGTCGCCAAATGTCATTCATTGCTAAATGTTGTGTCACATGCCACCAGTTTCATGTATTTCAGACATTTTTACATAGACTCTTAAGGCCAAATAAGGGTTCGTCGCCTCGGATTGTCATTTAGTCCAGGAACCTCGAATATTTAATTGTTTTCATTAATTTTTATTTCATTTAATTCAGCTTGATTCAATGTATCATTTTCAAGTTCAGAAAATGACACACATGCAATTATGAATGATATCGTCTATGTAGATCATATGAAAATTGCAGACGTCCCGGCGTCGCCATCTTAGATATGCAAATGAGCAAAGTACCCACCATTTCTGGCTATGCAATTTTCGTATAAATACATGTAGTTCACAAACTCCCATCTTCCAACATTTCGGATCAATGATTTTCAAAACAATTGATTAAACCGGTTTATTTCCACCATTGCCACTACTAAGCATTACATATTGAATATATATATAGCGTATTACACACTCCACAGCTTATTATTATATTTTAAAAGGAAACGGACCAAATACAATAAGTATCCAACGGTTGTTTGGAAGACTTAATAATGATGATGATGTTATCGTTGTCCATTTATAGAAATATCCAACTGAAAAAAAATAGAACCGCAGTGGTCGTGATCGTATGGTAGTTGGATTTACAACTACCTATGCAATCAATGCCTATCACCACTAACGTTGTGAGTTCGAATCCCATGTACTCGATACAAAATTATGTGATAAAGTTTGTCAGTGATTTGCTGCAGGGATTCTCCGAGTACCCCGGTTTTCTCCATCAATAAAACTGACCGCCACGATAGAACTGAAATTTTGTTCAAAGAGGCATTAAGCATAACCCTAACCAACTGTAAACATTTTTTCGATTTCTAGAGATTGCCAGTGAAAACAACGTGTCTCTTCTGTTATTACAGTATATACATGTTTCTATTACATATTACATGAATATTCTCCTACATCAAAATCACATTCAATTAATATTGATCCTATGTGATCTTATTAGACATATTCTCTTCTAAAAACATAGCCTTTCAATGCATAGTATACCCATATAAGAAATATCAAACAAAATATAAAAAAAACACTCTTTAATTCAATTAAAAATTAATAAGTTGAACGTTATTTGTGCTACACAAACAAATATTTAGAGCAACAATACGAACTGTGTACATTGTAGCGGCACCAGGATTGTTTTGATCGAGGCTTGCTGTTACCCAGAAAGCTACAAAACAATGTTTATTAGTGTTAATGTTAAAGTCATTACGATGATCATCATGACTTGATCAAACGTTACGGGATCAAGAGGAGCACGTATATTTCCGTTTGTTTGAGTCACAATAACGTTCTTAACTCGTTTATGGCATCACCAATTATGGCTCATTACATGATTTCTGCTTTTAATTTTATTCAAACTGGTAATACGGCAGGACGGGTGGGACTAGTGGAGCAGAAACTGCTTACCCGTTTGGAGCATCTGCATTCACTCGCGGTATTTAGTGGAGGTGTGTTGCTCAATCTATAGTTTTCTGTGTGGTGTTTTATGAATCATAGTTTGTCTTTTTCTCCCTTTTCTCCTGGCTATTGTAATGTCGGTCCGCCATACCATTATGTCTTGAACGTTACTAAATAAGACGATGTTCTTCATCAATTGTTGATATTTCTGATCCAAACAATAAAATGAATATTTCTGCCAATTTATTACAATAAATAATGTCCACCGGGAATTAGTCTGATTTACGTCTTAGAATATCGTAAACACGCCCTTTGTAGAAAGAATGTGTCTGTCAGTTTATCACTAGAGACCACACTCTGTAGGTTATACCGGATTACATAGACAGAACAAATGCTTTGACATGTTAATTAGGAATGGACTGAAAAGACCGAGATTTGTGGGGAGAATCGTGCTATTTATTGGCTGTACTATAATATACAGTTTATTTCTTACAATTGCTTCAATTTGCTTTCTATGATAAATTTTACCCAGTGACGATTACGGTCTTCTCTAGTCGAAAGCAGTATGGGTTTCTATCTTAATACAAGTACACTATAACTATTAGTATCATTTACATCCGGGTTCTTAGTGTCACGAAATGAAACATATAACCAAACGTATTATCAAATAATTAAAAACAAACATTTTGCAACACAATTTGCATAAAATGGTTGTGGTCTTAAATTCAAAAGAGAATTATTTTAAAGAAACAAGGGATGAACATTGCAAGGAAGGTATATTGGCCTACCTTGATTGTCTGTCTTTTTTGTGTGTTAAAGATACATTGCGATTCTTTTTGAAATTAACCCGTCTTCAAGAATGAAGTAAGAATTATACATAAACAGCACTGAGAAATGTGGTTTGTCTTAGAATTTTATCATTAAAAACTTAATAATATTTATTTAAACTGTACATTTATCTGAATATTCTAATGTATAATATGCATAGCTGATAAACAACACAGCAACTACAGATAGTTATTAATAGATTCTTTACGTATTGTGTGTAGAACAACGTGTAAAATAATACATGCCATATATTTGTCGAGAACCCATGAACACCGACATTCTAAAGATTTGAACATGTTCATCTAACCAGAATACCAGAATGGAAATATCGTGATCAGAAAGTTCTAATAGATGACGATACTAAATTTAATTTTACCGTCAAGTTTCTAATGGCTAATGGATATTTGATTTTATACTTTAAAAAGGGAAAGCTTTTATAACATTACTATTTGTCTCATATGCTGCAAGTAGTGACTTGTTGTCACACTCTACAAAAATGTATGTAAATCTATGTAATGTGACAAGAATCGTGCACGTTGTATCACGAAGACAACCTCAGGTGCTGTTAAAACATTTGAGAAGTTTCACGTATTGTCACACGGTGAAATAGTTTATTGTGGTGTTGTTTTATTCGGGTTCAAATATGGTTAATTAGCTTATCATAGAATTATACGGAAACATACTCAAATTTAAACGTTTGGCCTCTCACTTAAGACTATTAATTTCGATCGTTTCGTTGTTGGAAGTATTCACTTTTTCCATAGTATGAAATTCTAATGCTAATACCATCACATATTATACCCTCTAAAATTGCTAATTTTGATGAAACATATAGAATATTTGCTTATTCCCATGTTAATTAATAATCCATAATCGTCCATTTTACCATAGCCACATAACTGAATATAGATTTATTCTACAGGAAACGTTTGTTTGTTTTTAATCCCTCACAGTTACAAGTCTCCTAAAATTCATGTAGTATACACTTTTTGACTGGTTTGAGGGTACTAGCTAGCTTAGTGTTCCCCGAGACACCACCTATTGTCAGAGAAGAGCAAAGAAACGGGTTAGAAGTTACAGGCTGTCAATGCCACTTTTAACAGCATTGCAGATGTATCTGGGAGGAAACTGGCATCCCAGGAGGTAAACATTGAACTACCACAAGTCACTTGACATACTTTATCACATAAAGCTGTATCGAGTACATATACCTTTGACTGGAAATTGATATAACATTTTAGTGGTGATAGTCCCTCACGAAAAATATAAGTTAGCTTCTATTGGGTCACTAGCAGCACCCACCTCTATCCAACTTGCCAATGGGAAGCTGCTGCATGGCGTTCTCCATGCAAGATCTCGCATATAGAAAACGCACATCAATGTGTGACCAAGAACAATATACACAAATGAAAACACAATGCTATGCATATATATTTCTTAATACAGTATCATGTCCCAAGTCATTAGAACGGCTTCGAGACTGACACGGCTTATTATATATAGATATATGTGCATATTTTGTAAATCGTTGTTTGTCCTTTGGTTCTTTTTCTTTTGGTCATTGTGCTATCTGTTCTTCTTCGACTTACGGATTCTGATTACCCCTTTAGTATCTTCAAACTCTTCGTATGTTTTATATTTACAGTTCATACATAATGCAATGTAATAAAGCGAAAGTAAACCTCCCTCATATTTTGACCATCCTGATTAAGCCCTTTGGCTTACTAGCGTCCAAAGACCTTTAAACTATTTGGCTTTCCGTTCTTTTGACTTTACGACTATTCCAAAATACGCGTCGTGAACACTAAATTGGACAATTACCTTTTTATTACTATCGGTATATACATGTACTGGTAAACCATTAGTCACCGGTGGTATCATTCAACTAGTCGTCCGTGTTTTTGTACTGACATAGTACATTATATATATTTATACTTCAGATTTCTAACATAATGTGATTCATTACAACTAATGTCAGCTTATCCCATGCACAAAAAACCATAGCAAACTTCGTTTTTATTGTATAATTTGTAGTACATGCTGTTTTTAAGGAATATATATAGTTCATCATCAATGGGTTTCACATCCATTCCCCCCATATGTCACCCTGGTTTCGCCTACCTGCTACATGTATTGCATTGAACACAAATATGTGTCTTCTTAGAAAGGTTATGCCATTTAAAATCGTGAAGAATTTACTCAATTAGTTCAAGTTTTAATGTCAGTCACGTGGTATAGTCAATTACATTGAATTTGAATGAATAAAATGAAATACAAATCTCATTTCGTTACAATGTTCATATTATCCAGTAACTCGTGTAAAATTGTATCAATTACTTCGAATAAAAAAAAAAAATTTAATCACATATGGATAAATATCTGATTTTGTCTAGTTGTACACCCCAAATTAAACAAAATATCTCATTATAACTGGTTTTGAGATAGATGATGTTTTTATTCCATCGTATTGCCATGATTGGAGTTATTAAAGTTCATGGATTCAATATGGTGACTCATGAAATATACAGCCTATAGTTACGACATGTCATATGTAAATTAGACGGTAAACAATGGCCAATAAAACACATGTTTTTCATCAGACACTTCTACCATTTGTTTTTTCGTTCATGTAATGCATGTTGAATTCCACAAATAAGTAGCATTAATCTAGATGCTGCCCCAACATCTAAACATGTATTGTATAGGACCAGAGAAGCTTGTTATTTCGAGAGATTATATCACCTTCATTTAACGGAGGTGAGTTCCTGTTGTCGTATATAGTGATTTTTGTTTTACCTCTAATGAATATCTTCTATGTTATGATCGCAGGTGGACTTTGCACTCAGTACTTTATCCATTAAAAGATGAACAATCTAAATAGGTTCACATAATCATATATTATGGTCTGAAACCGTCAGCCACATCTGTCTGACGTTAGTACTGCCATATTATATTCAATCCTCTACATTCGGAATCAAGTTTTCAAATGAGTAGTTTGGGAGATACCATGTATGTATTGTATAGTTTAAAGTCATCAGTAAGATTGTTTTTAATCATCAATCCCTTGCTCGTGATCATGTTTAGAATATTTTATATGTAAATTGTCTCTCATATTTGTTATATACATAGTAACCATATTCATAATAATTTATATAAATCCAGTACCATTTTTGGTGTAAACAGGAAGATGACCAAACACACATTACAAACATTTTCAAATTGCATTAACAACATCTCTTTTCTAGACAAATCAATATAAATGAGGCATGTTAAGAGCTATTGAATCGATAATTACATCATAAACACTAATTACACATGGAAAGTTCAAGAAAAATCACCTAAAAATGTAAGTTCTTTGAACCTGTTAAACTAGTGTTATGCTCAAATGAGATTATCGTTCTATTTCCTCTGTCTTTTTATCTGCTTTGGGAATACACACAACAGTTCAGTATTAAAGATGTCTACAGGAACGTGCTTTATTGTAACAAATGAATAAAAACTGCTCTATTTGACAATACTTCTTTCGTCTCCGACCCAGTCATTCAAATCAATTGTCTGTTTAGCGATATATGTCAGTTATTTAAAATAAACTGTTGTCACAGCAACAAAACTAGATTAAGAATCTACAAGTTAGTTATCAAAATATAAACATAAAACCACTACACTATGTAAACGTTGTTTACAATTCAGTTACAAATTATAGTTTTCAAAATAATATTTTTATCTCTGAATACAATTGTATGTCCAAGTAATGTTCTGTGTATTTGTACATTCCATGAAGCAATAAGAATATTCAATAATACACAAATATCTTACAATAAGAAACGTATGAAGATATCACAGGTTTATCAGAAGCTGTGAGTCGAATCGCAAAAAAATACAATGGCCAAAACAAGAAAAAAGAAAAACAGGATACAAAGAAATACTTCAATTTCTTATCATAAAGGTAGTCCCAGTATATATACTATTAGTTCGTGTAAAATACGGGTGCAATAAAAGAGAAAACATGTAAAATTTGAATATAAGTAAATCCAAATAGATATGGATAAGTGACTATGACAGTTTTTGTGATGTCCGCTACGATTTCCGGTTACAAAAAATGATGTCCGGTTCGTCTTTAACTTCAGTGGTTAGTAGGTAGGCTCGTCTCATTTACGTTATTTGTGTGTATTTGCGTATAATAGTTTCCAACAGGTATTGTGTTGTGCTATTATTTGTTTGTAATGTTTGTTTTCGTCTTGTGTACCAAATATGGCCAGTTTCTCTTAATTGTCCTTTCGGTTTTCTCTAACGGTTATTTTTAGTGAAATAACAAAACATGAAATATTTTAAGTTTTCATCCATATTAGTCTGCTGAATTACCATTATTATATCAACTTGATTTAAGAATCTGTGTGACATTAACTGTCAAGACTACTTCCTATAAGATGACGGTGTATATTAAATTTCATATCGTTATAGGAGCAAGGTGTATATAATTTATCCGGAAAAGCGCCAATTTTGAAACTGAGTGAGATATAGTGATATCGGATGATAATACAATTATAATGTATTTAAAAATGGACAATCAAGAGGAACTGGCCACACAGGGCGCACAAAAAGAAGAAAAACAAAACAAAAACACGACACAATATGTGTTTGACATCACTATATGCAAACAACAAAAATAAGACATGCGCCCTCCTACAAACCACTGGAGGTAAAGACGCGGAAATCGTAACGGAAATCATGGAACTAAGAACGTAAAGACACCTAATAGGATAACACACAAATCTTTAAAAAAAATAATTAAGGATTATACAATGTACAACTGGAACGCGCCATGCATGAGGCGGAATACGAACCCTTTGAGGCAACTTTGAGGTATTATGTTGTAGTACCTAATACTAGTTTTTTGCTATTCATTCTGAAATTTACATGGATCTTTGCTTTGTTTGTCCATATTGTGATTTTCTGTAATGTTTCATCTACTGTGTATTTCATCTTAATCACATGATCTCACATGCAACAAGCGTTCGCAACTTGCAAACTGATCAACGAGCGAACATATTCGTGTAGTTTGTCACAATCTGTTTGTATGATATTCTCACAAATTAACTAACGAACACTTCCTTTCTGACAATTGTTTCTATTCCCTACTGACAAATTGTAACAGTCATCCTGATAATTCCCAATAGCCCTGATAACCAAGAAGTTAGATCATTGTTAACTTTTACTAATCGTGATGTCGTTGGAAAATCGGTCATAAAGATCTTTCATAAACCAAGTCAAGCATTTCTATGAGATTACCACTGCATCTACCTATAATCAGATAAACCTTTCGCACTTACTTATGGTTTGAATCGTGCTAATTACAGAATCCTTATAGTGACTGAGATAACGAACGACAATAGGCAATGGTGAAGTTCCTTATGCTTTGACTGTATTTCATGTTCTCACATATCAATACAATTTCTTGTAAATGTCTTAAAAAAAGCTTTCAAGACACATATTGTACCAAAGTGGTAATGAGTAGTCGTAATTAATACTACCCCGGTACATTTATGTGCTTGTCTAAAGAAACTACATGGATTTCCAACGTTATATCACGTGGTTTTTCTTTGTGTTCAGTGAGTTAAGATGAGAGGTGATTGTTCGTTTTGCTGATATCGGTGGAATTGTGTACAATTACTGTTTAAATTGTCCTTTCATAATATAAACTTACAATTTGTGGAAAACACTTTTGAGCGCGCATCATTAAAAATAAATGAGAAGAATAGGGCCAAAGATACTTATTTAACCCCGTACTTTTTGTTTATTGAAATGTATGTACCAAAGCAGAAGATTGTGTTAGGGGTATTGGTTTGTACCAAACAGAAGATTGTGTTAGGGGTATTGGTTTGTACCACGATTGTGTTAGGGGTATTGGTTTGTACCACAGAAGATTGTGTTAGGGGTATTGGTTTGTACCACAGAAGATTGTGTTAGGGGTATTGGTTTGTACCACAGAAGATTGTGTTAGGGGTATTGGTTTATACCAAATAGAAGATTGTGTTAGAGGTATTGGTCAGAGGATTGTGTTAGGGGTATTGGTTTGTACCACAGAAGATTGTGTTAGAGGTATTGGTTTGTACCACAGAAGATTGTGTTAGGGGTATTGGTTTGTACCACAGAAGATTGTGTTAGGGGTATTGGTTTGTACCAAACAGAAGATTGTGTTAGAGGTATTGGTTTGTACCACAGAAGATTGTGTTAGGGGTATTGGCTTGTACCAAACCAGAAGATTGTGTTAGAGGTATTGGTTTGTACCACAGAAGATTGTGTTAGTGGTATTGGTTTGTACCAAACAGAAGATTGTGTTAGTGGTATTGGTTTGTACCAAACAGAAGATTGTGTTAGGGGTATTGGTTTGTACCACAGAAGATTGTGTTAGAGGTATTGGTTTGTACCACAGAAGATTGTGTTAGAGGTATTGGTTTGTACCACAGAAGATTGTGTTAGGGGTATTGGTTTGTACCAAACAGAAGATTGTGTTAGGGGTATTGGTTTGTACCAAACAGAAGATTGTGTTAGGGGTATTGGTTTGTACCAAACAGAAGATTGTGTTAGGTGTATTGGTTTGTACCAAACAGAAGATTGTGTTAGGGGTATTGGTTTGTACCAAACAGAAGATTGTGTTAGGGGTATTGGTTTGTACCAAACAGAAGATTGTGTTAGAGGTATTGGTCTGTACCAAACAGAAGATTGTGTTAGGGGTATTGGTTTGTACCAAACAGAAGATTGTGTTAGGGGTATTGGTTTGTACCAAACAGAATATTGTGTTAGGGGTATTGGTCTGTACCAAACAGAAGATTGTGTTAGAGGTATTGGTTTGTACCAAACAGAAGATTGTGTTAGAGGTATTGGTTTGTACCAAACAGAAGATTGTGTTAGAGGTATTGGTTTGTACCAAACAGAAGATTGTGTTAGGGGTATTGGTTTGTACCCAACAGAAGATTGTGTTAGAGGTATTGGTCTGTACCACAGAAGATTGTGTTAGAGGTATTGGTCTGTACCAAACAGAAGATTGTGTTAGGGGTATTGGTTTGTACAAAACAGAAGATTGTGTTAGAGGTATTGGTCTGTACCAAACAGAAGATTGTGTTAGAGGTATTGGTTTGTACCAAACAGAAGATTGTGTTAGAAGTATTGGTTTGTACCACAGAAGATTGTGCTAGGGGTATTGGTTTGTACCAAACAGAAGATTGTGTTAGGGGTATTGGTTTGTACCAAACAGAAGATTGTGTTAGAGGTATTGGTTTGTACCAAACAGAAGATTGTGTTAGAGGTATTGGTTTGTACCAAACAGAAGATTGTGTTAGGGGTATTGGTTTGTACCAAACAGAAGATTGTGTTAGATGTATTGGTCTGTACCACAGAAGATTGTGTTAGAGGTATTGGTCTGTACCAAACAGAAGATTGTGTTAGGGGTATTGGTTTGTACCAAACAGAAGATTGTGTTAGGGGTATTGGTCTGTACCAAACAGAAGATTGTGTTAGGGGTATTGGTCTGTACCAAACAGAAGATTGTGTTAGAGGTATTGGTTTGTACCAAATAGAAGATTGTGTTAGAGGTATTGGTTTGTACCAAACAGAAGATTGTGTAAGGGGTATTGGTTTGTACCAAACATAAGATTGTGTTAGGGGTATTGGTTTGTACCACAGAAGATTGTGTTAGGGGTATTGGTTTGTACCACAGAAGATTGTGTTAGGGGTATTGGTTTGTACCAAACAGAAGATTGTGTAAGGGGTATTGGTTTGTACCACAGAAGATTGTGTTAGAGGTATTGGTTTGCACCAAACAGAAGATTGTGTTAGGGGTATTGGTTTGTACCACAGAAGATTGTGTTAGAGGTATTGGTTTGTACCACAGAAGATTGTGTTAGAGGTATTTGTTTGTACCAAACAGAAGATTGTGTTAGGGTATTGGTTTGTACCACAGAAGATTGTGTTAGGGGTATTGGTTTGTACCAAACAGAAGATTGTGTTAGGGGTATTGGTTTGTACCAAACAGAAGATTGTGTTAGGGGTATTGGTTTGTACCACAGAAGATTGTGTTAGAGGTATTGGTTTGTACCAAACAGAAGATTGTGTTAGGGGTATTGGTTTGTACCAAACAGAAGATTGTGTTAGGGGTATTGGTTTGTACCAAACAGAAGATTGTGTTAGGGGTATTGGTTTGTACCACAGAAGATTGTGTTAGGGGTATTGGTCTGTACCACAGAAGATTGTGTTAGAGGTATTGGTTTGTACCAAACAGAAGATTGTGTTAGGGGTATTGGTTTGTACCAAACAGAAGATTGTGTTAGAGGTATTGGTTTGTACCAGAGAAGATTGTGTTAGAGGTATTGGTTTGTACCAAACAGAAGATTGTGTTAGGGGTATTGGTCTGTACCACAGAAGATTGTGTTAGGGGTATTGGTTTGTACCAAACAGAAGATTGTGTTAGGGGTATTGATTTGTACCAAACAGAAGATTGTGTTAGGAGTATTGGTTTGTACCACAGAAGATTGTGTTAGGGGTATTGGTTTGTACCAAACAGAAGATTGTGTTAGAGGTATTGGTTTGTACCAAACAGAAGATTGTGTTAGGGGTATTGGTTTGTACCAAACAGAAGATTGTGTTAGGGGTATTGGTTTGTACCAAACAGCAGATTGTGTTAGAGGTATTGGTTTGTACCACAGAAGATTGTGTTAGGTGTATTGGTTTGTACCACAGAAGATTGTGTTAGAGGTATTGGTTTGTACCACAGAAGATTGTGTTAGAGGTATTGGTTTGTACCACAGAAGATTGTGTTAGGTGTATTGGTTTGTACCACAGAAGATTGTGTTAGGGGTATTGGTTTGTACCACAGAAGATTGTGTTAGAGGTATTGGTTTGTACCAAACAGAAGATTGTGTTAGGGGTATTGGTTTGTACCAAACAGAAGATTGTGTTAGGGGTATTGGTTTGTACCAAGCAGAAGATTGTGTTAGGGGTATTGGTTTGTACCACAGAAGATTGTGTTAGGGGTATTGGTCTGTACCACAGAAGATTGTGTTAGAGGTATTGGTTTGTACCAAACAGAAGATTGTGTTAGGGGTATTGGTTTGTACCAAACAGAAGATTGTGTTAGAGGTATTGGTTTGTACCACAGAAGATTGTGTTAGAGGTATTGGTTTGTACCAAACAGAAGATTGTGTTAGGGGTATTGGTCTGTACCACAGAAGATTGTGTTAGGGGTATTGGTTTGTACCAAACAGAAGATTGTGTTAGGAGTATTGGTTTGTACCACAGAAGATTGTGTTAGGAGTATTGGTTTGTACCAAACAGAAGATTGTGTTAGAGGTATTGGTTTGTACCAAACAGAAGATTGTGTTAGGGGTATTGGTTTGTACCAAACAGAAGATTGTGTTAGGGGTATTGGTTTGTACCAAACAGCAGATTGTGTTAGGGTATTGGTTTGTACCACAGAAGATTGTGTTAGGTGTATTGGTTTGTACCACAGAAGATTGTGTTAGAGGTATTGGTTTGTACCACAGAAGATTGTGTTAGAGGTATTGGTTTGTACCACAGAAGATTGTGTTAGGTGTATTGGTTTGTACCACAGAAGATTGTGTTAGGGGTATTGGTTTGTACCAAACAGAAGATTGTGTTAGGTGTATTGGTTTGTACCACAGAAGATTGTGTTAGGGGTATTGGTTTG
Source organism: Bathymodiolus brooksi (assembly GCA_963680875.1). Classification (NCBI taxonomy): domain Eukaryota; kingdom Metazoa; phylum Mollusca; class Bivalvia; order Mytilida; family Modiolidae; genus Bathymodiolus; species Bathymodiolus brooksi. Next base: position 5,115,675 of record OY804577.1, read on the forward strand.
TACCAAACAGAAGATTGTGTTAGGGGTATTGGTTTGTACCAAACAGAAGATTGTGTTAGAGGTATTGGTTTGTACCACAGAAGATTGTGTTAGAGGTATTGGTTTGTACCAAACAGAAGATTGTGTTAGGGGTATTGGTCTGTACCACAGAAGATTGTGTTAGAGGTATTGGTTTGTACCAAACAGAAGATTGTGTTAGGGGTATTGGTTTGTACCAAACAGAAGATTGTGTTAGGGGTATTGGTTTGTACCACAGAAGAATGTGTTAGAGGTATTGGTTTGTACCACAGAAGATTGTGTTAGAGGTATTGGTTTGTACCACAGAAGATTGTGTTAGGGGTATTGGTTTGTACCAAACAGAACATTGTGTTAGAGGTATTGGTTTGTACCAAACAGAAGATTGTGTTAGGTGTATTGGTTTGTACCACAGAAGATTGTGTTAGGGGTATTGGTTTGTACCAAACAGAAGATTGTGTTAGGGGTATTGGTTTGTACCAAACAGAAGATTGTGTAAAGGGTATTGGTGAGAAGATTGTGTTAGGGGTATTGGTGAGAAGATTGTGTTAGGGGTATTGGTTTGTACCAAACAGAAGATTGTGTTAGGGGTATTAGTTTGTACCAAACCAGAAGATTGTGTTAGGGGTATTGGTTTGTACCAAACCAGAGGATTGTGTTAGGGGTATTGGTCAGAATATTGTGTTAGGGGTATTGGTTTGTCTCTGTTTCTACGATTTTCCTATTATGTTATGGACACGTTTTAGTGGTGATGTATGTTTTGCTTTTTTGTTTTTTTTTCATTTTAACTCTTTATTTTGATGGCGCTCATTTCTGTTTTAAAATACAAATCACGATGGTCAATTATTTTCCATAATATTTCTCTTATTCAAGAGTAAAATTTGAAGATACCGAAGCCGTTACTCGACGGACCAAACAAAACATGTGATTAGTCAAACAGTGTTGAATATATTTAAAATCTTTATTTTCACTGGCATATCTGCATTTTCTTGTCTTCGGTGTTATTTTTACAAGTAAATCGGATACTCGGTTATTCGCTTATGGCAACCAATGCAGAATTTAACATGATTGTATAAAATTATGACTTTTAAAGTACTGGAATTAATCAGAAATTAATTACCATGTTTAGCATTTGTTCACGGAGTTGATTAAGATGTCTCCTTCAATACTTACAACCAAACTAGCGGAGCATAAATATTGGCGTCATCAAGAAAAACGTAAAACATAATTTTCTTACTTTTGAGAAATATTTCGATAATTGTTTTGGCATTTTATTGTCACGAACACACTTGTAGTTATAATTGAACATAACCTTCGATGCACTCTTCTTATTTAACGATGGTAATTCATCGGAAATTATAAACATTGTTGTTTTGATTCACGATTTTATATGAAACATACATAAAATATGGCATCTTAGATTTGTCCGTAAAAATGAAAATACTGATGACTGTGTAGGAACGACTCTTGACCTTCCTAATTTCAGTTTATGTTATTTGATAATTTTGCTATGAAGACCAAAATATGTTAAAAGAATATAATCTAAAAAAAAAATTCTTAAACCTCGTACTTTTGTATGTATACATACTGGGTCCCAACATGTATATACGTGAGGTAAATATGTTTCTGTTATTAATTATAATTCTTACCCAATCAAAATTGCGAATTATTATTCAAATTCAGCAAACATGCACTTTCATGAACTGCACTAATGTGGGGGAGTTATATAACAAATCTATCAGAAGTGCATCGAAAAGCATGGTATTTGCATACAACGTTTATTAAAGACTACATGGGTGTAATACAATGAAGTTATGATACAAAAGTAATATACAATATATGTACATTGTCGGTAAATATAAAATTTATTTGTACGAGCTTTAGAAACAGGCAGAATAGCGAGCCTTCGGCGAGCTTTTCAGGCCTGTTTCGCAGCGAGTACAAATGAATTTTATATTTAACGACAATGTACGTATATTGTGTTTATCCTGCAATGTCAAAAAAGTCGGAAAACTTGTCAGATTTAAACAAAAAGGACAGAAACAAGCGTCATTCCTCGCCTTTCATAAATGTTGTCAAGGGTGTCTTCTTCGTGGTCCGCGTTACATTAGTACCAGTTTCATACTTGTCTGCGCCCTCCGCTGTACATAGCTACAGGGTACCAGGAAAGTTTATTCGTAGGCTGAAAAGTTTATTCGTATACTACGAATAAAGCAAAAATGTATTCGTATAGCATATTTGTACAGCAAATGTACTGATTGCAGGATAAATATAATAATTCACCTTCAAGTGTATATGTCAACAATTTATTAGCTGCATAGGGGGATTTAACTATAAAAGTAGAGCATAGATATAGACAATATCTGTCGGTAATTTATTTAACCAGTATAACTGCTTGTAGATGCACTAATTCAATCAATTAAACTATTAAGAAAAACACGACGAACTGCCAGAATTAACAGTTTATTAAAAATGTATTGATTTTTGCACAAAAGAAGAAACTGATAAATGTAAGATAATTTGTTGTTGTTGTTAGTACTTTTATAAATAAACAATATCTACATATGAACTATTCATGCCAATATCATTCTGTGTATTACTAGGTATGAACTAGTCATGCCAATATCATTCTGTTTATTACTAGGTATGAACTATGCATGCCAATATCATTCTGTTTATTACTAGGTATGAACTATTCATGCCAATATCATTCTGTTTATTACTAGGTATGAACTATTCATGCCAATATCATTCTGTTTATTACTAGGTATGAACTATTCATGCCAATATCATTCTGTTTATTACTAGGTATGAATTATTCATGCCAATATCATTCTGTTTATTACTAGGTATGAACTATTCATGCCAATATCATTCTGTTTATTACTAGGTATGAACTATTCATGCCAATATTATTCTGTTTATTACTAGGTATGAACTATTCATGCCAATATCATTCTGTTTATTACTAGGTATGCTTTTTAATACATTTGTTTGTAGTGAACTTTGTGATTATGAAATGAACGTTTTAACAGTTATTTCCAACAGTTCCACCAATATGAACAAAATGAAAAACCACCTCTTACCATGCGTTGGACATTCAGGTCCTGTCTTTAGATAACTACTTAAATGTAGCGGGTTTAAACTACTTACATGGATTTCAAAATCTCTCCCTCTGATAATTGGATATCCAAGAACAAAACGGATTTAAGCAAACAATAACAAAATCTGCATAGATTTGCCTAAACTAAAGGTGTATTTTACTACATTAAAATGCAATGTCTGACATTTGGAGCAGGAACTTCTAACCCTTACGGAACACCTGAGTGCACCCTCGGGTTTCAGTGGGATGCGTGTTCCTCGATTTTTATTTTTCTGTGTAATGTTTTGTATATTAATGTGCATGCCTTTTGTTTGCCATTGCAGTGTTTGACCTTCGTAATACGACATTTGGTTACCCCTTTAGCATCTTCAAGCTTTTCAACTTTAAAGCAAATCAGTCTTTAATATTAGTCATAATGATATGATAACAGTTTAATATTTCTACAGTTTACACCATGCATTATTAGTTGACACATTATTTCAGGTTAGAGCTGCGACTGCCATCGCAATGTTCACATGTCATCAAATTGTACCCAAAAAAAAGTAATAAAACAGGTATAAAAGGAAACAAAATGAATATAGGAAGGCTGCAATAGCCGTTTACATGTATGAAATATTCCAACAGATTTGGTGTAGAGGATGAGAATAGGTTAACAATACCAAAGTGGTATTTAGAAGCCGTTAATTGAAAGAGGAGTTTGAAGATACGAAAGGGGTAATCAGAATCCGTATATCGAAGATGAAAAGACAACATAATGACCAACAAAAAAAGAACAAAAGGACAAACAACGATCTACAAAACATACACATAAAACTAAAGATCGAGTAACACGAACCCCATTAAAATTCGTGGGTGAAATCAGGTGCTCCGGATGGGGAGCAATTCCTGCTCCGCTAGTGGCACTCGTCGTGTTAATCTAGTTACAAACCCTATGACAAGTCATGAATGAGGAAAGGACCGGGAAGTGTTTACGACAAGTGGAACATATTCGTGGTCATTTGTGACACAGATATTCGATAGCGGTCAACCAAGGTATGGTGGCGACCATAAAACATTCGAAATTATGACTTCAACTTAACCAAGAGGAACCCCTGGTTCAGTAGCTTCCTTGTTACAGCAACACTATATCAAGGAAATCCTGATAGGAACAACAAGCTCTGGAATATCGTATAAACTGAGAGATATATACTCCAGATGCAGGTGCTGCTGGAATATTGCTACATATAAATGGAACGTTCACAATGGAAATATTTTAATCAACTCTTTGGTCGTAAAGCTTCGTTCTTAACCGCCCCTCACTGTCAATTTCGTGGTGTAGGTCAAGGTATGAATCAGACCTATCTATATCTATGGTATCCTTTATTTCAAGCTCAGTGGGATAGATTGAAGAGCGGTCAATGTAATTGCAAAATGAAAAATGACAATAATGACAGTGAATTTGGAACTTGGAGGAGACAAAATGGACCAACACCCGAAAATAGTCAATTATTTTTCAAATTCGATTTTCATTTTTTTTCTTAGGATGTTCTCATGAAATTAATTCTTGCACTTTTCTAACAACGCGACATAGTGATGTTTTTTACTGAACAATAATCATTCTTAGTAAAATTGGTGCAAGAAGAAACTAGTTTATATCTATAAATTCAACAAATCTGCTACTGCTACAAACTTTTAGTTAAATATAAAATCATATAGGAAAAGTAAAACAATTATGCGTTATCTTCTTAAAAGACGTATTTAATGGATTCTCTACTTGTGTTATAATCTGTCTATAGTATATAGGCATTTGAGGATAATCTTTAGATAAATGTTTTAAACACGACAATCGTAAACATAGGTAATATGTATGTTCTTTTATACTATTTGTGGTACTGGTCACGACAGTCGCCACAAGAGACGGACTTCTTTGTAATACTATTATCTCGTACAAATCACGACGTCGCCACAAGAGACGGACTTCTTTGTAATACTATTAAATTAATCAGAATGACATTTCGCTATCAAAGTCATGACGTCATGACAGGCCAAAGTCGTCAACAACATTTCGCAGAATTTTAATTAAAATCTTGTATTTTCATTCCCAAGTCTAAAAATTTCAAAACGACATCTATTTCATTTGCAACTGCGTCAATTCCGTAAATCGTGACGACATGTAAACAAACACAGCACTTTTTTCAAGCGTGTCCAGATTATTAGATAAAAACCTCTCTAGTTACGGATTAGTAAAAGATGATTATAGAATAAATTTTACTTAATTTTGAACTACAATATTTTCAGAAAATAATATGAGGCAGGTGCAACCTGAAACTCTCCCGAAGAACAGTAATTTTTCTTCCTGTTTACAAAATATCAAGCTTAAAAATAACACCACCTATAACTCCAAACAGGTTTCGTATCCGCTACCGAACATTGCTTCATTTTTATTTCGACTAGAGTTCCGGTTTAGGTCACGTGATTTTTCTTTTAATTTATTTCCGGTTTGGCAGCCATATTGTTGAAGATTTTGAAGTGTCATAGTAGTACATATTCATACGTCTACCATTAACGCTCCCGAACTTCGGGAGCGTATCAAATTTATTTTTTGGACCATTTGCAGCCGATGTAGAAAAACTCGCCTTGGTGTGTTTTTGTTTTGTTTTATTTTTTTGCAGATTCTACGCGGGTGGTCTAATATTTACTCGGATCGGTCAAAACTTTGATTAATACAACACTGACGTACTGAAAGGACTTTATGTTAACATGGACTATCATTAAGGACAACAACTGTTCATTTTGTTATCACTGTGAATGACTCTTAAGACAACTCGAATCTGGTGATTTTTTGACGTATGTACATTTTCTGTCTCGCCCAACTGCATTTCACTGTCGAACTCTAGATTTATATTGACATTTCGTTATATGACTTACCAGTTTAAAAGAAATCCAAACACAATTCCTGTCTCCAAGATTATTTGTACATGTACCACAATATTCCTAAAGTTCTACAATAAATGCGTAAATAAAAACAAATCTGGCCACCATTCATCGTCATGTTAATATTTTTTTTATCACGTCATATTTTACGTTGCAACAAGTAAAGGTCAGCATTGAAATCGTATTTGGGTCACAACTGAGACGCAAAGATGACAATGTCATCAATATTTTTTAATACGTACAATAACTAGGAGGAGATCACAGGGACTTGCTCCCGGCCTTTCGTTATCAACAATTTTAACCTTACTATCAATGTGCTGTACTAAAATATCACAAGGGATGACACCCGCGAGATACCACCTCACTTCAATTCTATAATTTTCATATTTATACATAATTCCTACCTTTCGTACGGTTTAGTTGTGTTGAATAATGGTAATTCCAAATAAATATCACAAAAAATCTCCTTAAATCCCCCTCATGCTGTTAATCCAAGTTTGCCACATTTGTTCACTTTCTTTTCGGCTCACTTTTTGACTTTTTTTTCTCTCAGAATCATAAGAACTACAAGTAGGTCTGAAGGGAAAAACCTTAGCAATATCGGACTCGAAATAAAATACATAATTTTGGGCGTTGATCACTGGACCCCCCCCCCCCCCCCCGCCCAGTAATGGCCGTATATTTGAAATTATAAATGAATGTACATCAAATTTGTTGAAACATTCTGAGAAGACTTTTTCAAAGGCATCAAACTGCTTAAAAAACAAAATACAGAATACAAACTGCATACGAAAAAGTATTATTATTAAAAAAAAATGATATTAAAAAAAATGTTATTTGAATGCATGCTCCTATACTAAAAATCCAGCTTTTTAAAATTCTTTCAAGGGGGGGGGGGGGGGGGGCATGTGTCCCTTGCCACCAGCTCATATGTCTCTGATAAGAAAAGATAGTTGAACATTAACATTTTTCATTTTTATACAATTTTTGCATTTATTATTTCTTTGGCTAAGTAACAAACACTTTCTAACTATGATGTGCTCGCATGGAACAAGGAACGCATTAGTTTTTCCTTCTGTTAGTGTTAATTATTTCTATCAGTACCCATTTGTTTATTCACCTTACTACCCAAAAGAAGAAAAACAGAAATTATACAAAATATATATAGTTACATTGTGAAAATATATAAAGAAAAGAAGATTTTTTTACATAGAAGAGAAGACAATATTTGGCCACAGGTACTCGGGGACAGAATATATCCACCTTTTTTCCAACATTACGAAAAAAATATAGCATATCGTATCCTTATGCTATTATTTACAGCTTAAGCATTGGTTAATTTGATATGCATGCATATCATCACAAAATGACCAAATATGACAAGGTTTTGAAAGATTTTCCGTCAGTCTGATCCTACAAAATATTTGAATACTACCAACATCGAAAATGGTTTAGAATAGTAAGACACAATGAATTTTATTTATTCAACTATTAATTATGCCGTTCATACTATATGTATATCTGTTATTATTTATTAAACTCAGTCTTTCTAAAAATAAATGCTATAAAATTATTAACCAGCTTGTTGTTGAAACTTTAAAAGGTAATAACATTACACAAGAAAAAATATATGTCTCTGTATAATCTTGTCACAGATAATTTTAAAGAGTATGATTTCAATACTGAATATTGCCTTAATATATATATCACGCCTATACTGTGCTTTTTCCAATAAAAAAATATTGAATAATGATAAATATTTTGTATGTGAAAGCAGAGACATGTCTGATGAAAGCGGTACCTATATAATTCTTTTAAAATTAAAAACTATTTTGTTCACTTGGAGATAGCATAATATTGGCCCAAATACACATACTTTAAAATGTCGAAATGAAGATTATCAGTATTACAGTAACCGTACGCAGTATGGTCTTATGTATTGGCATAATGGGCAGTTGCCCAGTGGTCCCACAAGCAAATGAACCCCATGCTAATCTATGTATGTTGTATACGGCATAATTTTTTATTTTTAAACACTGATTTTGTTGGAAGTATCAATACAAGAAATATATGTTTAATTTTATCGACCATTTATAGTTTTATTTCTGTAAGTGTTTGCATAGATAAGGGCCTCAGTGCACTGCTTTGACCGGGGCCTATATTTGCTGATAAGACGGCCCTGACCGTACGTCATTCATCATTTACACTTCATGAACATGTATCGGCTGTACATAGTATGGCATAGGCCAATATTGCTTATGTATGTTGGTTACATTAATTGATATTTTCGTAATAAAACTCTTTTCTTATAACTTAAAAGACCATACTTTCATTTTACAGACACCGGCGTCTACTACCCCATTTAGGCTTTATAATGGTTGATACCACCCGCGTATTAGTACTAGTTAGTCTTCAATGTTTGCACTGTCCCTAGTCCAACAATAAAAGATTCCATACTTTTTTCTCGTACTTTTCTATTCTACTACATTTAACTTTCCAATGGATATCATAGGGGATATAAAGGTATTTTTAGTATCATTTAATTTCAAATACTAACGTCCTCTCTATAGGTCATGCCTACTCAGTCATATTATTTTGTGATATTCAACTTTCACTCAAATATATACACACTGGCCAGACAGAAATGCTGTGCTCGCATCTAGGCAATGCCTACTCCATATTAAAGTTCGTCTTCGTCTTCAGATATTTGCGTTATCCTCTTTCCTGTATAATGATCTAAATATAGAAATATTCAATTGAGTGAAACCAATAGAACTATTAATCAGTTTAGATTGGACATTAAATCTCAATAAATATGTGTTAGGATCGCCCATGCAACGTAATCAATTTTTACGCAAATTTTAATATAAATAATTTACATAAATTTGATTAAACATTCGTGATTTCCTGTCCGTTGTGTCAATTTCTGAAACGAAACAAAAACGACCCGATAATTAAATACGGTAAACGTGTCGACATCTTCAGTTAAGGACACAATTTTACAATTTGTTCGACTATATAATTGGCTAAACACAATTAAGACTTTATCGATTTTTCAGAGCTACAAGTTAAATTTTAAATAATTAGATAGTAAAGGTGTGTAATTTTCATGGCATTATAAATCTGAACTCTTGAGGGAAATTATAACAACATTTAAGACAGATATATGACCAATGGCAATTCGTCAATTCAAAATGTTAAGAAAAGCGTTCACCGTTTTAATTGATTTTTTAATAACGATTCTTAACAATCATAAATGAGGAAATAATTGATAATATAGGTTCACGTATATCATGTATCTTCTTCCATGGTGATACATACATTTTCTCTAAGACTGATGTAGCACTTATTTTTTTAAAACACAAATAACATGACATAGTCGTGTACATTCCATAATGGCTATTGGAAAAACTAAACTTCGACGACAAGCCGCATATGTTCGTAGAAAGTGACATTGCGGATACTAACCTACAGAGATGCAATACAGAGGTAGAACAAAGCGACAAACAACCTAAACACCAACACATCAGGTGTTCTAGATTAGTTAGCTCTAAATTCTTATCTTATTTTCTTAAATAATCTCATCATCTTAAGACTAGCAACCGAAATACCTTTCACCTTAACTTATTAAATAAATTGTTAGAATGACAGGGAAAAAAATCCACCGATTTTTGAAACTTATATTCGAAATAACACTGGATGCCGTCATCAATGTGACACTCAGGCTTTAATTATCGTGTCAAACTTGATAGTAGACAAACTGCACACAAATCATTTTACTATGATCTGCGCCCACGGACAAGTCTTGATACGTAGACATACTATACACAGGTCATTTTAGTATGATCTGCGCCCACAAACAAGTCTTTTTACGTAGACATACTATATACAGATCATTTTAGTATGATCTGCGCCCACAAGCAAATTTTGTCAACTTCCTTTTCTTTGTTGATGCCATTTGATCTCAGTGAAATTATTCACAAATCATTAAAACAGTAAACGTTGATCTATGAGTGTTCTAAGTTTATTGAATTACACTGTGTACATAATGGCACTCATAAGTTAAACAACTCTCTGAATTTTGATTAATTCATAAATAAATAATAATGAAAATAAAAGCATTTCTGTCAAGGTCGACAGTTTTATTTATCCTATCTAAAACAAGTGTTAATGAAATTTCCCGAGCTTTTAGGGATCGTTGTTAATGAACACTCTAGCTATCCATTCGTTCTAATATAAACTTCATTATATGTCATGACTACTCGTTGTAAAAACTATTGTCTATAACGGAGACTAAAAGGCAACAAACTACTGACTTATAAGAATCAAGATGACTCATGAGGTCTTCAAAGATTTCTTTAATCTTTTATGTTTAAAACATTCTAAGACAGAAATAACACCTATATAAGCTATGAAATGTAGAATTATCTATGCAGTGATGTAGTAACATTTGTCTGTCATTGAGACTAAAATCATCAAAGTTAACTTGTTCCATTCAAGACGACTCTTTATATAATTCTCTGAAAAACAAATATATTTCTATGAAATAGACAAAAAGACTTAGGTCTCTGTGTTCTTTACAACAACGCTATTCACCTAGTTATATGTAAAGATTGGCATTTCATTCACATGTGGAAAACATTTGTTTGACAATATCATTTCACTAAAAGGGGAGGTTTGGGCCCCTTAAACCTGTTCACTTCTCCATTCATTGCAATACCTGAGTGGTAATGCATATCGGGTTAGGAGTATCGAAATTGTCTCTGTGTCTATGACTTAATTTATCATATTTTGGAATATTTTGACAGTATGGTATTTTGGAGTATTTAATCCTAATTTAACTTATGAAAATATATTTTTGCCTGTGTGTTCATTCTACTTTGCATTATCAAAAAAGCAGTTTATAATATTGGTAAATATAAATATCTTTCTTTCCTGAGTAAAGAACATCTGCTGTTTATTAGTCCAAATAGTGAATTCAAGAATAAGATACGTTATAAAAGAAAAGTAAATTTTCAAATGTATATTGGCTAGAGTAACAGAGAGTAATGCCATCAGCTGAGTCTGTTTAAAGAGAGGAGAATGTCTCCGATATATATATATATATATACTATATTTAAATATCAACTTGTTACTCATCAATATAGCTTCAACAATTTGCTATCGTAATCATGTTTTTACTGTCTAATCTTTCACTACACCTTATACTGTTTAATAGTCAGTTATTTTATATATTGGGTAGCTGTCAAGCAATGTAAATTTCCATAAAATCGACAATACCACTTTTTCCTGATATTGACACCGTAGTTCAGCTTTTATATTAGAAATTAATCAGGAGCTTTTGGTTTCCTGTGATAATAGATAGCTATAGTGCTAGTGTTTCTTGATCCGCTAATGGATATTTTGTTAAGTCAATTGTAACATGATAAATGGTTTGTCAACATTAGACTTTAAAGGGTCAATTACAGAAGAAATCCGATAAGTATAATACATCTTAATCCATTAAGAAACATATGGGTAAAGCATAACTTAATAGTGTAGACATACAAGAAATATTAAGAACCAAAAGTTACATCTTATGTTCATATTTCAAAATGTTCAAATAGTAATTCTTATTTACTGGGATGTCAGTCCGAATTTTTATTGTTAGGCTGGCTATATTTTCTGTCATGTTTGTGTAAATGGCTTAAATATTCATTAGACTCCGTTTTATCAAACTATTCCAGTTCACCCTGCATCTATCGAGAAATAATGAGAGAATTGATGAACTGCTGATCAGGGTCGATCTATTCCGGCTTTAATATATGGGTAATATAAGTCGAAGACTATACTCCAACCGAGAGATATATTTATAGCAACATTCTAAGTATTGATGTTTTAGTTTTTCGGGGAATTATTTGCTTCTTATTCTAATCCCACAATTAAACTCACAGCAACAATATGATGCAACATATTAATGTTGGAATAAACGTTAGAGAATATCGAAAGGGTAATCACAAATGAACAATCCAGAGAAACTGGCAACACAGGCCACACAAGACGAAAACAAAAACGAAACAAAAACATAGCACAACAGCTTACACACCCGTAAAACATCTAATAATTATGTCATGTTTATTTGTTAAGACACCAAAAAGCATTATGCTAAGTAGTATTTCCCACAGAAAGATATTTACAATTGTATCGACATAGAATTTTGTATTACGAATGAGAGCGTATTAAATACCTAATTGGACTCGTATAAATAACATTAACAATAAAAATACGACTAGACGTAGCAACATGAGTAAAAAAAACTTAACTTCAAAAACAAAAACGTCTAGAAATCTCTTTTAACAACATTAAATGGGAAATAACCGACACAGCCATTGAAGAATATGCAATTGAATTTAAGGAAACTGTAGACAGAAGCATGTATTATAGAAAGGCATCACTTAATAGATTTAACTTGGTCGTAAATCTTTATAAAATGTGACAATAGACACGCTAGTCCACCAGAATCAATAGAACTACAATAATTTTAAATCAATTATTTACTTAAAATAAAAGTAACCCTACGTGATTTGATATGCAGAAAGTAATCATGGCAAGACACATTAAATGTTAAATATTACAAAAATACTTTAATGTGGTCAATAGTTCCTTCACTGCTCTTTAGAACACTTCCACACAATTAACTAAATAACCACAGGGTACAGCTACCGGGCCAAATCAGACGGAATTATCTGGAAAAAAGAAGATCTGGACAACGACAAAACAGTAATAATACAAGGTAAAACACAACGCGGACGAACAAATGCTCGGACAACACGAAATCCCAAAAATAATGGGAGAGGGACTAATTATTTTCTGTCCAATAATTATAAAACCCTTCATGAAGACCTAATTGTCAGACCCAGTTAGGGGAAATGTGCAATCAGTCAAGACACGGAAACATTGTATTTGTCAATCACATTATAATGGCGACCATATCATTTCTGATGCGATGATTTTATTGCCTGCTTGATATAAGAAATTAGTTACAGACTGATATTTAAAGTAATAGTATTGGTAGAAATAATGACTATTTTCGTGTCCTTTGACAACTATTTTACCTATTTTGTTCAAGTATTGTTATAAATACTGTTATAGTGACAACCGGAACCTTTGAGCCGTAATGAAAGCAGGAGGTTTGGCGCTTTAAAATCTGATTCAACCCACCATTTCTTTAGAAATGCCTGTACCAAGTCAGGGTCATTACGGTTTTCACAGTTTTCCGGTTGTTGACTGATTTTGTCTGTTTATATACTTATGAGTTTTGACTTTCTCTTTGAAAGATTGTTTGGGGTTCGGTGTTTTTGTTATTACCCTTATTCAAAGTCATACGGACAGATTTAAAGGTGATCTGATATTCTGCTGTCAGACTGATTATAAACCATTGTAAGAAAGATTTTACGATATCAATGGGCTAATAAAGAGTCATAAATAACCCCCCAAAAACAGACAACACAATGGCTAAAACAGACAAATAATGGTCAACCAAACGATATACAAAAACTTAATGAATGAGCAATGTAATCCAACTAAGACGGATGTTAATTCTTCAGGTAACCCAGAATGATCAGCAGTTCCTGCTCCACCAGTGGTACCCAACGTGTGACTGCTATGATTGCATGTGATCGTTTATCTCTTGTCGTTATTATTTCATTATCTATATCTAGATATACTTTGTCATGTGTGTGAGATATCGTCACGATATCAATACGAATGAAATAAGTATGTCATATGTTTACGATACCCTATTTCTTCCTGATTTGTATAAGGAAATACAAACAAAAACATCCATACATACTAGAAACATATCATGACAAATGAAATTGTTTAACAGAACAAAACTTCACCTACAACAACACTACCTAAAACCTAACTCAACAAAAACTCTCTTCATAAAATTGTAATACAAGATTATAACAACATTGTGTCAGGTCAACTAAGTCTTCCGATGGCGATGTGTACTTCATATAAGCAACATTTAAATGATGGCTAAGGCCATCGATTCTTTCATATAACCAATATTTTATGACAACTCTTTCATCACGGATGTTAAATATATTATGCATAAAGGTCAAACCCATGTTATATGGGGTAGTCTGCATATACCTCTTATTTTTTTCATAAAGAGGGGAGGTCTGGGCTCATATAACAAACTTGAACCCGCCACCTTTTAATGCAGTTCCTGTACCTAGCCAGGAGAGTGAACGAATATGTGTGTTAGGAGTATTCATTTTCCCACAGTTTCTACGACTTGCCAATTTGAGTTTTTGTATCAATATCATCGCTTTGCTAGAAAATCGTTCCACTCTTAAGTTCGTCGCAATCAGCATGAACACGGACAATTTTCTATTATGTTCGATATTTTGCTACAATGCTTCTTGATATCTGTCATCAAGGCCCTAAGGATTAATTTACTTGATTACTTGTAAAACGTAAGTTAAATTAGTGTAATGGTAATTGTACCATTACAGTAAAATCTTAAACGGAAGTAGGATGTAAAAGAAAAGAAGGAAATGAACCATGTAGCTCGTTAAGATGTAGAATCCATAAATAACGTGGAAAAACAGTTTATGATCTTTCATGACGATGTGTTGATTGGAAAACCTGACAAATTTCTGAGTATTTGGTCGCTTTTTATTCTATCGCAATATCGATGAAGGAAAATAAACATATGGAGACATATACAATATGTCTATTATAGTAATATATGGACAGCTAGAGTACCAAAGGTGGAAGATATTTTCAAACAAGAGTGTATCATTCAGATACAAATCTAACAACAGTCCAAAAAATGTAAAATTTAAGAATATGTGCTGACTTTGTTATTGTTTGTTTATTTTTGAATTGCCGTTTGGGCTTCAATTATTAAGACGGGAAAAATTGGAATGACATCAACCGGTTTAACCCCGGCATATGTTCTGCCTGTCCTATGCAATGATCTCAATTTAAAAAATCATATGCCATGGTTGTTTGTGTTCAATAGTTTGAGGTAAGAGATGGTTGTTCGTGTTGTCAAGTTTGAGGTAAGAGATGGTTGTTCGTGTTGTCAAGTTTGAGGTAAGAGATGGTTGTTCGTGTTGTCAATATTGATGGAATCGTTTCCGATCACTGTTTAAAATTTCTTTTCATCAGCTATGGCAAAACAATTCACAGAAGGGTCAGCATCTCGATATAACTGATATGTTCTTATTTTACAAGAGTTGTTCTTCTTATATTTGTGTTTGAACAAATTATAAAACCTTCCTTTCGGCCTACGTACAATCAATCCTCGTTGTGTCGAAGTCAATCAGATCGCATTAATTCCCTATAATATTTTTTCTCGATTTCTTTTACGTTCATGTGTATCCTTTATGAAAATGAAATATGATACATTTGCCCAATAATTTGATTTCTTAACATACCAGCTTAAAAAATGGTGTTCTTTCATCTTCATTCGTTATCTTGGGGAGCAATTGAAGACCTTATTCTGAGTGAAGTACATAACAGCAATAAAAGCGTTGTTACTATCATTTGTGTCTAAGTGTAAATTGGATAGTTCTCATGTTTTTTCAATCCATATCCTATCTCATGAATTACAATCTTACAACAAAAACTTATGTTCAGTAATGAATGAAAACTCAAACATTGGACCATGTGGCCCAAGACAAAAATGTACTTTCAATAAGTTGCAAAGTAAACCTACATATATAATGACTATAAGACGCTAAACTGTGGTTTTTCTGTCAACGTATTCCTGTTTATAGAATTAAAAAAGAAATATGAGTGTCCTAGAAGTAAAACATGTCTGGCGAACCTTACAATCGCTTACAATAATATAATTAGGAATAAACTAAAGGCCATCTGTATTTCAGTAAATAGTTACGGTGTTATTTATATACAAAAGAGTGAGAAATTTGTCAATCTTTAATTCGCAGATGTTGAAAAGGCTGTATCTTATCTGACTTTCCGGTTAATATTTCAACTGAAATACAATGTACAATATAAAATTGCATAAGCTAAAAAAAAAATAAAACCCGATAATAAAATGACGAGTACCGTTTAAAAAACAAAGGAATCGATGCTATTAACATCAGCTACATTCTTAATAGAAAATAGGTCGTTAAAGAAATTTCACCATATTTCAAAAATCAATCTGTTCCCATTGTCTCCTATAGCTACACTAACAGCATTGGCCGTAAACTTTTCAACTACAAAGAAGCATTGCAAGATATTAACATAGAAGAGTACCTTAAGAACCCTCTGACTGGTGACTGCTCCCACTCTCCTTTTCAATACAACCCATCTGGACATGTAATCACTGGTGATCTGAATATCATTCAACATGAGAGTCTCCGAAAAGTGATTTCTCATGGTCCTAAATTCAGAGAACCTCAACACATCAATTGGAAACATAATTGCAAGATAATTATGGATGCTGTTGAAGATTATGCCAGAAGGTGGATAAAGAGAGAAGTAGACCAAGATCCTGAGTTAGAGTCCTTGTCAGACTGGGTTAGAACAATTAGGTCTCTAGTACAAGGTCGGATTCACAAACTCAAAAATTGTGTTAATAGTCGACCTATGTCTGTATTTAAAGATCAAGAAGCTGTTAAGTGTCGTTCCTCTCTTCATGACAAATATGTCATCGTTCCTGCGGACAAGGCTTCCAACAATATCGTGTTTGTATGTAAATCATATTACTTCGAATGCCTAATCAAGGAATTAGGCATAAATAGCAACACCTCTAGTAATACCACATACAAACCAACTTCGTTCGACAAAGATGAAATCCTAGCTAACCACAGATCATTCATGACCTCTTTAAACATTCCCTCTGGTAAAGAATCTGAGGATTTACCCTATTTATATTAGATACCTAAACTCCATAAGACACCATACAAAGAAAGGTACATAGCGGGATCATCAACTTGTTCGACGAAAGAATTGTCTATTCACCTGAAAAAGATTCTGTCTGCAGTAAAAGAGGGACAACAGAAATATTGTGAAACTGTTTACTCGCGTAGTGGCATAAATCACATGTGGATTTTGAAAAACTCTAAAGATCTTTTGGATAACCTTAAATCAAGATCTTTCTCTCATGTATCCTCCATCAACACTTTTGATTTTTCAACTCTATATACCACCCTACCGCATGAAAAATTAAAAACCCGCTTAAAAGAAACAATTCACAAAGCTTTCAGTCATAGAATATATGGCTCTAAATTTGTTGTGTTAGGCTACAATTCCACATATTTTTCAAACAAAATTCAAAAAGGTAAAACATGCTACTCCGAGGAACAAGTGATCAGTATGCTGGAGTTCCTCATCGATAACACATGTTTTTCTCCTTTGGAGGGACACTGTTTCATCAGGTCGTCGGCATACCAATGGGTACGAATTGTGCTCCTCTTCTAGCCGATTTATTTTTATACTCATATGAGTCGGAGTTTCTTCAAAAGCTTGTAAAAGATAAGAAGATTCATGAGGCTAGAGCCTTTAATTTCACATACAGGTATATTGATGACGTTTTATCTATCAATAATTCTAGATTTGCAGAATATCTTCCATTGATATATCCTCCAGAGCTGGAAGTTAAAGAGACCACAGATACAGCTTCGTCCGCATCATTTTTGGATTTATACCTCGAATTTGACGACAGTGGTCAACTCAGTACTAAAATGTATGTTAAACGGAACGACTTCAATTTTAAAATCATAAATTTTCCAAATATGTGAGGCAATATACCAGCTTCTCCTGCATATGGTGTTTACATCTCGCAATTGATTCGTTATGTTAGGGCCAGTAACAATTATTCTGATTTCCGGAAACATCATCTGCATCTGAGAAACAGTCAACTGGACCAGGGCTATAAAAAGTTTCGCCTTATTCGATCTCTTAAAAAGTTTATTTTCCGATACCAAGATCTTGTCGAAATATATTCCGTCTCTGCAGAGACGATAATAAACGATGCATTTTCAGATAGTGAAAATGTATAGAGATAAGGAAGTCAACAAAAATGTAAAAAATATTTTTTCATCAATGTGCGACGTAAAAGTGTTTTTAACATTTACCTCACTGAATTTGGTACTGCCTTGACAACTATTTTACCTATTTTGTTCCAATATTGTTATAAATACTGTTATAGCGACAGCCGGAACCTTTGAGCCGTAATGAAAGGGGGAGGTTTGGCGCTTTAAAAACTGATTAAACCCACCATTTCTTTACCTGTAACAAGTCAGGGTCATTACGGTTTTCACAGTTTTCCGGTTGTTGACTGATTTTGTCTGTTTATATACTTATGAGTTTTGACTTTCCCTTTGTAAGATTGTTCGGAGTTCGGTAATTGTGTTATTACCCTTATTTTTTAACATAGTTTTACCTATCGGATCGAAGAAATCACCACATTCTTGTCCCCAATTAAAAATTGTAGTTTTTGTAAGGGTGACAACTCTGTGAAATCCAGACAGGGCATAAATACATTCATATGATCAACAATTTCTTGACACCTTTGATCACATATATATTTGTGTGCCGGACATTCAAGTAAGAAGTGTTGAAGGGATTCGGTTGCATTATAAGGACATGCTTCGCATACCGGACTGTCGCGTATTTAAGTGTAGTGTTCAGAGCAAGAATATTAGTTCTTGCCAGTAATTTTAACCTTGACGACTGCAATTCCACCACATTAGACAAGTACGGTTGTTTACCTTGAAATATACACAAAAAAATTGAAAAATTCAAGACTGTTCTTTTTATTAAGGCAGTCGAATTCTCTTTTCCTTACAAAAGACCCAAAGAATCTTTTGAAAGTATTTATGTTAATTTCATTATTAATTAAATGATCAAGACAAATATTATTAAAAACGAATTTCGAATGGTCTAAGTATTTCCAACCATATGAAGTATTAATATGTTCTACTTCCATGAGAACTAATTTACACAGTCTTGTGATCGGTAGCTTCTTTATCCTAGCAAAGTAGGCAACCCTGTCTGTCTAGAAAATCATTTATCGGTTCCTATCCCAATTCTAAGAATAAAGCTGACTTTGGGATATTCATATTGGTGTTTAGAATCAACTTGACGACTTTATATTGCCACGAATCTAAAGATGCTATACTTGCACTGGAAGATGGTATCCAAACTTCACAGCCATGAGATTGATGGACGAACAATAGATTTCCATAAAGCATCACCAAAAGAAATACGATTGAAGGAACCATGTTCACCTAACAGTTTTATTATATAAAGCAATGGGGAGAACCATAGTGATATTGATATTACGTCATAGTACAGACCCAAGGCATGCATACATTCAACAAAACCCAAGAATCCCAACTATGTGCACAAATGAAAAGTCGCAAGTTAGACCAGCTGCCACCGAAGTCTAATAATAAAACCCACGACCACTCGATACAAACTGTTGACCATCAGTAGCTGCTGTAAGTTTTATATGTGCCATGAGCGAAACAGTCATCAAGATACGAAACACACATTTGCGGAGAAACTAGGACCCATTTCTATACCAGGGCTTACCACAGGGGGGTGCATTGTTGAGAATTACTTTAAATTTCATTGAAATTTTTAATGTTTCAAATAATCACACTTTTAACTTTAATCTTTAACGTGTTTAAGGTTGTTAGTATTTGGTGGAATATGTAATTCATTTATGCGCATGTCTACCGTTGAGTGGTAGTTTGGTCTGTAACTAATTGCTAGATTCATTTAATGGCGTCAATCAATTCATTGCTTTACTCCGTATGTTTGATACCTTATTAACAAAATGATAATCCGAAATCAGGCAGAGACAACACAATGGTCAGATAAAACACAAGTATCTCATTGAAAATATTTTTGTAGTTGACAGTTTATGATCAAATTCAAATGTTTAATATAATGTGGACTGTCCTTTAATAGTAAGTCAACCAAGATACCAATACAATTTATCGCGAAAAGTGAGATAATGTACATATATTTGACATACATTGCACGTGCGGTACTTTTATTCTACCATGATTGGTTAGATATATTTTTTATAGCACATTCCTCTCACACTAATACATATTCAGTGTAGTTTTGTATTTCTCTTATCAACATGATCATGGTATATATCTATCTCGTGTCTGATCCACAGCGTTAGAGTGTCTATGTACATGCTGTATATCTATCTCGTGTCTGATCCACAGCGTTAGAGTGTCTATGTACATGCTGTATATCTATCTCGTGTCTGATCCACAGCGTTAGAGTGTCTATGTACATGCTGTATACCTATCTCGTGGCTGATCCACAGCGTTAGAGTGTCTATGTACATGCTGTATATCTATCTCGTGTCTGATCCACAGCGTTAGAGTGTCTATGTACATGCTGTATATCTATCTCGTGTCTGTTCCACAGCGTTAGAGTGTCTATGTACATGCTGTATATCTATCTCGTGTCTGATCCACAGCGTTAGAGTGTCTATGTACATGCTGTATATCTATCTCGTGTCTGATCCACAGCGTTAGAGTGTCTATGTACATGCTGTATATCTATCTCGTGTCTGATCCACAGCGTTAGAGTGTCTATGTACATGCTGTATATCTATCTCGTGTCTGATCCACAGCGTTAGAGTGTCTATGTACATGCTGTATATCTATCTCGTGTCTGATCCACAGCGTTAGAGTGTCTATGTACATGCTGTATATCTATCTCGTGTCTGATCCACAGCGTTAGAGTGTCTATGTGCATGCTGTATATCTATGTTACACTCCCTCAATTTGTTTACTTTATCTCGGGTCGTCATTTGTCAATAACAATTCATCTTAAACACACGTAATTTTCCGTTTCAGCAAGAATCTTGACAATGTCACGCAACAGATCGGAAAGTAATCATTAATAATGTTAACGAAACTGTAAATCTTTATAAAATGTGACAAAGTTACATTAGGTCACCAAAATCAATAACAACTCTTTTTTTCTCAATAAATTATTTAGTTAATTAGGGGAAGTTGTGTGATTTGGTTCCAATTATTTTGACAGAGGTATGTAGCTTTCGACTGAATATTGAAAATTTGATTTTGTTTTTGGTAATTAATTATATAACTTGAGACAAGTCAAGACCGCATACTTCGTTAAATATGTAAAAGACCAACACCGTGATGATTTGCCATATAACGTGTCAGGTTCAATCTGTGATAATATACTTACACCGTATACATATAAGTGTTTATGCATTATCATGACGAACACGGAGACAAATAAGGGTAATAACAAAATTATCGAACTCCGAACAATCTTACAAAGGGAAAGTCAAAACTCATAAGTATATAAACAGACAAAATCAGTCAACAACCAGAAAACTGTGAAACCCGTAATGACCCCGACTTGGTACAGGCATTTCTAAAGAAATGGTGGGTTGAATCAGATTTTAAAGCGCCAAAACTCCCCCTGTCATTACGGCTCAAAGTTTCCGGCTGTCACTATAACAGTATTTATAACAATACTTGAACAAAACAGGTAAAACAGTTGTCAAAAGCAGCACCAAACTCAGTGAAGTAAATGTCAAAGATAATTTTACGTCACTTATAAACTCACTTATATTATAGGCATCAATGATGAAACCACTTCTTCCCCTATGTAGCATGCTGCACCTCTTATGGATGGATATCGTTCATTACATGCATGACCAATACGCACTTTCAATCACTAAACACTTATGAACAACATGTCACCTTGAATTCAAAAGTTCACAAACAAAAACTGAAAGTAAGGTAATAAAACATAACTGAAAGAACCTATATTTACAAATTAATTAATAATATGTTCTCATTTATAATGATGCGCTGTACTCTGATATACCTGGAACTATTTATAATATTATGAGGGTTATGTACATCTACCGCCTTTGACTTATGAAAAGAAATTTGAAACAGTGATGGTCAACAGTTCCATCGATACCAACAAAAAGAACAACCATTGCTCACCTCGAGCTCAAATTACTGAGACAAAACAAAAAGCACGACATGTTGCTTGTGACTGTCGCATTGCACAACAAAGGATTACAATTTTATTGTGATTTTGCTTTATTTATTTTTGACATGATATAAATGTTTTGTAATTTTGTTTCTCATATTATTACTGTAAGTTTTTACTGCTATTCATCTTGTCTAACTATTAGTTCTGACGTTGTGATTTTTGCATGTTTAGTTTTCAGTGACAACATATGTATTTTGGGTAGTGATGGCAGACTTACCTCTTGGTAATGCTGATATATACAATATTGGTGTATTGACGGTAAATATAGAATTTATGTGGCGAGGCTTAGAAACGGAGGATAGACGATATTTAGCGAGTCTTTCCATCCATTTCGTGTCGAGCCACATAAATTCTATATTTACCGTCAATACAACAATATTGTATTTATCCTGCATTTTGCAAAAAAAAATTATTTAATTTAATAATACAATGTACAATATTGGTGTATTGACGATAAATATAGAATTTATGTGGCGAGGTTTAGCAAGTATTTCCATCCGTTTCGTGCCTACGGGTGATGGAACTGCTAACCCTTCCGTCGCTTTGTCCCTTTTCTGATGGTCATTGCATTCGTTGTTATTCTTTGAATTGTGGCTTCTGATTATACCTTTAGTATCTTCAAGCTTTTCTTGAATAAATAATAAATACAAATACATTTATTGAATATCAGTTATCACCGTGCTACTAAAACCTCTAGTCATAGTCGCAATATAAAATTATAGTCAACTTTGTTGTAAATAAGAGCAATGTATTTAATCAAAATTATATCTGAATAATAGTCAGCATAATGATTATTAATTGATATGGTATTATTACTCTTACAGTGTTGTGTTTGTTTCCGGCTTCATAATCGTACGAACTGCTAATTTGTATGCGATTTTGAATTCCAGAATACCACTGTTAGGTTTTGTGCTTTATACGTTTTACAAAGAATCAACTAGTGGCGATTAAGGGGAGGTAACTACCTGAATACCAAAACATATAGTAGCAATGAACTTGGCATATAATCGCTTATTAAACACAAACACACAACACATACTCCACCAAACAATCGGGTGTGAACCCAGGTTCCCACGAAGGGCAAACAGTTCCTGCTACTCATAATTCAGTCCGGTAAACGTTTTGCCGGTGATAGGTGAAATAATAAATATATGTAAAAGAGAAAATATCCCTTGCCATTTGTATATTTTGTAACGGTCAATGTCAACCAGATTGTGATGACGACCTACACTATGTGTAGCGATAACTTCAACCTAGGAGTAACACAGCCTTGCTTTGGAGTGGAGTAATTGTATTGCGTGTACGCATCTATGATTATCTTAAATCACTTTAATGTGGAACTTACCTCGTTACAAGTTATGCACATCCACCACAAGATAATCAACAGTGAATTCACAAAACAACGTTTGAAGTGCAGTTTTAAATATCCCATTTACTTGCTTTGGATTATTTTGAACATCTATTTTGTGTATATTTACTGTGTATCAATAACTAATTTTGGTTATAACTTACAACAGAGGTCAATTAGTGACAAAGCCTTATATCCCTAGTTTGATTCAATCGTAGCCGATGTAACTCCCAAGATGCTCGCAAATAATATAGGACTGTATCAGAAACATCTAGATCGGTTGTTAATGTACTTAAAGCAACGCTAGTTAACGACAATACAGGACTTGTAAGAAGATAAAACATACATGTTATATTGTTTTTGTTTTTTATTTGTTTCTATACCTTTCTAATGACAGTAAGCGGCGCCACCTAATATCACATTTAACTTACAAATTGGACATTTTATCTTTGTGGATAAAAATTTTACCGAATTCGCACGTCTGAATGGATATTTGTTCAAGGGGACAATCAGGATACAACAACAACAAAAACCAACAATATTGCGAATATAAACATAAAACACAACAAAAGAACACGAACTCCCATAAAAACAGGAGTATTGCCTGTTGATCCGGACGGGCAACTTCCTCCATTACAGTAATGGCACCCATCGTGTATTGTAGGAACATTGTTTTCACGCTGACATTGTAATGGACATCGCAAAATATAGATAATCACATCGAACATGAAGTCAATACAAAGTTTTATTTTATTCGGACTCAATTAGAAGCTGTCCATGGAGTCTCCGACTTATAAGCATAAACACATTGATTATCTCGAACCTCCATAGCAATGAGTTCAGTCAATCTAATTATAAATGCTATGCTAATTAACTAGCTAACGGGGCCAATTACACTCTTAATAATTCAACAAGGACAAGGGACATATGCTTAAAACTTAATTGATTGGTTGTTTAATCGTTAGTGAATGCCAGGTAAGCGATATAATAATATTTGATATCACAAGATGTATTGGGTAGATTTAGTTAAAGCCATATTACCTACTATCACGTGTTACTGCATACATTGGTCTCATCTACCCGCCGTCTTGCCTCTGGAGAAACAAACAGTTCTATCCAAAGCCCGATTTGTTGTTGATTGATTTTACTAGCTGGTACTTAGTTTTCAGAAAGACACCTTAGATTAAAAAAATGTACCCAATTCCTGTTGATCTATCTATTGGTTCGACCAGTATATAGTCAACTAACTTACATGTCGCTCATCAACATTAATCGAGATACTTGCATACATGTTCCTAATCATAATAAAGCAATCAACTTTGATCATATTTATACTATGCCTCTCCATTGGAAATGAGGATTTCACAACGAGAGTAATACGTGAAGCATAAAAGCTTACCATTTCGAAATACACTTCATTACAACGTATAGAGGAGTTCATTTTTTAAATTGTTTTATTCCTTTCGATTTTATGTTCAAATGATACCTACTGTATTTAGATACTGATTTACTGTACTCCTTACATTGGTATTATTTTTTACCTTTATGTTGTATGTTTTATTTTATAAAGAGGTCGTCGTGGTTGTGATCGCATGGTAGTTGGATTTATAACTACCTATGCAATCGGTGTTTATCACCACTAACGTTGTGAACTCGAATCCCGCTCAGGCAAGGTGTACTCGAAACAACATTAAGTGATAAAATGTGTCAGTGATTTGCGACAGGTCTGTGGTTTCCTTCTGGTACTATAGGTTCCTTCACCAATAAAACTGACTGCCACGATATAGCTAAAATATTGTTGAAAGTGGCGTTAAACACCATAACTTTAACCTAATCCTATATTTTATATAATATGAGAGTGACCAATGTTCGTGAGGGCATATTTAAATTAGAGGTTTTCCTGAACGAGTAAAAATAGCACTTTATTTGAAAAGAAAGAGATAAAAACGGTATACAAAACTGTATTTTATTTCTGCATGATAGTTCAGTAACTAATGACTCGTACATAAAGGGTTTCTAATTTCCATAAAGCATTATCAATTTCAACAGCTGCGAAATTGTATTAACTTCCATTACATGTTCATCTAACCAAATTAAAGAATTCATGTCCCTTGCATTTTAACACATTAGGAGAACATTTCAGCGTCACCTCTGTGGTAATAAACACATTTCCGTTATCGAATCAATACACATTAGATATATACGGGTCGAATTAACAGATTTATGTAGCAAATACAGTAATTCTCAATTTTGTTCCTTGTAATTTGAAAGCAATTTTTAATTTAATTTGTTCTTATGTATAGTCTTAATGGATACTTTCAAATAAATTGCTGTGGAAAGTACTTTTTTTCAACTTACAATTTCGAACACTTAAAACATTTGCATATCGCTGTATAATATACATAAATGTTGGTGCAAATCTATTTTTTAAAGTAAACATTTTATATTTAAGATGATGTCGATATAAATAAATATGAATGAAATAAACTGTAGTGAAAAAAATTAAATGTCACCGCGCTTATATTGTCGTTCTTCATCTAACAGTTAGTAGATGTAAGTTTAGTATAATTGTGCACTTGCATTAAATATAAACAAATTTCATATAGATATACATGTACGATTCATGAACTGAAAATGACATTGCACTTCCGTCAGCGAACATATAGCCTTTTGGATATTCGCGACTGGCAGAGGATCAAATAATGTCACATTAAGCAACGCCCAGTGATGTGGTGGGGGTTCTTAGATCGTGGTCATGTTCATACCCTTACTTCAAAGAATTAGTCCATACTGGAATTCTTGATTTTGCACTGATGATTCAATATAACAATTAAATACAATAAAGCATGTCTATATTTTGCATCATATAAACATGGTAATTGGACATCGAGCGCCGATATCCACCTCGAGTGTTAAGTTTACTAGACACCAAACACCTACCTAAGGAAAATGATTACATCAGTCAGTATGTTATTCATCCTCAATAAATCTAGTATTCATGGTGTAGTTGGCAAGATTGACAAAAGTGATTATATATATACACTATTAAGCTAACATAAAAGTTTATTTTAATTTGCATATTCCTGTTGCCTTGTATTTCGTTGGTCAACACAGTAAATTCTTAAGCTTACATATCTGTTATGGTGTATTCAGACACCATTATATCATATTTTATATTTCAATGAAAAAACACACTGTCGGAACATTTCCAAAGTCCAATAGAAAACTCGTCGAAAGAGGCAAAATCATTACCTCTAACACACCACCACTCACTTTCCTGACTTGGTACAGGTACTTCAATAACAAGTGGTGGGATGAAACTAGTTTTAGGGGTCCAAAACCTCCCCTCCTAGTGAAATGATACATGCAAGTGATTTCAACATGGAAGTAGAATGCCATCCCTCACATATAACCGGGCGAAGAACGCTATAATCTTGAACATTATACATAATATATCTAATCTTCGTCACACAGAACTTGGCATATGTATAATTGTAGTTCTATTAAATTCAATTTAAACACTGAAAATATTTCAGTTTTGAAGCAACAAAGCAAAATATTTCACCGAAACTAAACAATAATCAAGAAACTTCAATCAAGTAAAGAACTCCCACAGTCGACAAGACATATAGATTACTGGTGTTTGTAAACATTTAATGTGTTTGAATTCAGGATTAAATCACTCAAAATGTAAATTGTCTGACTTCAATAGAAACACATTTATTATTTCATCTGCGTGCATTTAAAAATAGTAGTGGACAAAATGAACATCTCCGTAGTGTGTAGTTGTAAATAGAATTGTTGTTACTCTGAGATGGAATTATAAGAATTAAATATGATTTTGTAGGTGTCTATTGATTAGTAAACTCGACTGTTGCACACAAACTTGACAATTTTATTCAGTTTGTGGCTGAAATGATGTTGCCGAGTTTACATATGAAATAATCATACAGAATCGTATTTGATCCTGTACTAACAAATATTTCCCATCATACTAATCTAAATATTACTCTTGATACTTGACGTTAAAAGAAACATGGGATATAAAATATATTTATCATGACATTTCATGTTAAATTATTTAAACGACAGTGCTTTAAATCAAGACCACAAGAAAAAGGTATCGACTATTTGCCGCTTTTCACGGACACTTTCATCAGCTATTTCCCGTGTCTCTTGTCAACATAAAAGTGGTAAAATACAATAGTCATTGTATTATATATCTGATTTCCTTACGTTATCGATTCATGAAAACCGTATCGGTGGTGTAATGATTATCGTGTTCGCCTCGAATGCGGTAGATCGTGGGTTCGAGCCACGGTCGGGTAAAACCAAAAACTAGAAAATTGGTATTCGTTGCTTCTTCGCTAAACACGAAGCACTAAGGAGTGAGAAGAAATACTGGTTGGTGACATGTCTATCTGCAGACTGTTGTTTCAGTGGGTCAGCACAATAAAAATCCATTCCAAGCGTGTTGGTCTAGTACAAAGCAGATATCATTATAGTCATCTCATCAAAAATGTAACTTAATTGTTATTGCTATGATATAGCTGGACAATTATTATTATTATTATTATTTACCAGATTTATATAGCGCTCTTTTCATACATAAAATAAACGTTCAAAAGCTCTGTACAAACTACATATAACAGATATGGACACACAATGCAACATGTTTAAAACAATTAAAAAAAAAATATATACAAATATCACAATTGATCATTTACCGTTAAACAATAATCGCTCACTCACTCAATTCATGAAATATGTTAATCTGTTTTTGCAATGAAAGTGTGGGGGTTTGATTGATTTATGAAGAATTAATTATAAATAAACCATAAAAAAGAATGTATGACAAAGTACTGTTAATGTATTAAATTAAACATGACCAAAATGGTCCTTCTGATACGAACTGCAATAAGAAAAAAACTTAGAAAATGTAAATCATAACATATCTGATTGGTTTATAATAAAAACAAACAATTATACAAACACAGTAAATGTATTTTCATATTATAGATTTGTACTTTGGAACTTAATAGAAATACGTATGATAATATCCTTCCTTGCTCTCTAGAAATGATATTATCAATCCCCAGAACAGTATAACAATTAAGTCAATGCTATAAATAATTTATATTTCTCATAATATTATAATGGCTGACATCTGTTTTCTTTACCCATTCACTATTTTTGCTAAGCATAAATATATTACCTCAGTAATACATACGTAGATATCAAATTTAGAGCGGACGACGTGTTTCTGGAATAACCTTCATCTGGTAGACTCAAAGATAACCATCATCAGGTAGACTCAAAGATAACCATCATCAGGTAGACTCAAAGATAACCATCATCAGGTAGACCCAAAGATAACCATCATCAGGTAGACTCAAATATAACCATCATCAGGTACTCAAATATAACCATCATCAGGTAGACTAAAAGATAACCATCATCAGGTAGACTCAAAGATAACCATCATCAGGTAGACTCAAAGATAACCATCATCAGGTAGACCCAAAGATAACCATCATCAGGTAGACTCAAATATAACCATCATCAGGTACTCAAATATAACCATCATCAGGTAGACTAAAAGATAACCATCATCAGGTAGACTCAAATATAACCATCATCAGGTAGACTCAAATATAACCATCATCAGGTAGACTCAAATATAACCATCATCAGGTAGATTCAAAGATAACCATCATCAGGTAGACTCAAAGATAACCATCATCAGGTAGACTCAAAGATAACCATCATCAGGTAGACTCAAATATAACCATCATCAGGTAGACTCAAAGATAACCATCATCAGGGAGACTCAAATATAACCATCATCAGGTAGACTCAAAGATAACCATCATCAGGTAGACTCAAAGATAACCATCATCAGGTAGACTCAAAGATAACCATCATCAGGTAGATTCAAATATAACCATCATCAGGTAGACTAAAAGATAACCATCATCAGGTAGACCCAAAGATAACCACCATCAGGTAGATTCAAAGATAACCATCATCAGATAGACTCAAAGATAGCCATCATCAGGTAGATTCAAATATAACCATCATCAGGTAGACTCAAATATAACCATCATCAGGTAGACTCAAATATAACCATCATCAGGTAGACTCAAAGATAACCATCATCAGGTAGACTCAAAGATAATCATCATCAGGTACACTCAAATATAACCATCATCAGGTAGACTCCAAGATAACCATCATCAGGTAGACTCAAAGATAACCATCATCAGGTAGACTCAAATATAACCATCATCAGGTAGACTCAAATATAACCATCATCAGGTAGACTCAAATATAACCATCATCAGGTAGACTAAAAGATAACCATCATCAGGTAGACTCAAAGATAACCATCATCAGGTAGACTCAAAGATAACCATCATCAGGTAGACTCAAATATAACCATCATCAGGTAGACTCAAATATAGCCATCATCAGGTAGACTCAAATATAACCATCATCAGGTAGACTTAAAGATAACCATCATCAGGTAGAATCAAACATAACCATCATCAGGTAGACTCAACGATAACCATCATCAGGTAGACTCAAATATAACCATCATCAGGTAGACTCAAATATAACCATCATCAGGTAGACTCAAATATAACCATCATCAGGTAGACTCAAATATAACCATCATAAGGTAGACTCAAATATAACCATCATCAGGTAGACTCAAAGATAACCATCATCAGGTAGACTCAAAGATAACCATCATCAGGTAGACTCAAATATAACCATCATCAGGTAGACTCAAAGATAACCATCATCAGGTAGACTCAAATATAACCATCATCAGGTAGACTCAAAGATAACCATCATCAGGTAGACTCAAATATAGCCATCATCAGGTAGACTTAAATATAACCATCATCAGGTAGACTAAAAGATAACCATCATCAGGTAGACTCAAAGATAACCATTATCAGGTAGACTCAAAGATAACCATCATCAGGTAGACTCAAAGATAACCATCATCAGGTAGACCCAAATATAACCATCATCAGGTAGACTCAAATATAACCATCATCAGGTAGACTCAAATATAACCATCATCAGGTAGACTCAAAGATAACCATCATCAGGTAGACTCAAAGATAACCATCATCAGGTAGACTCAAAGATAACCATCATCAGGTAGACTCAAAGATAACCATCATCAGGTAGACTCAAAGATAACCATCATCAGGTAGACTCAAATATAACCATCATCAGGTAGACTCAAAGCCAAAATATATCAAGGCCATATAATATACATGTTAAACAAATTGAACCTTGATAATTATTGTATATGTCACTGGGTATTTCGCTTAAAAATAAAAAATAAAGTACATAATAAAAGGTTTCAAAATAAAGTCCTGGATGTTGTCGGCATATGACGCTGTCTCTTTAAGTTCAATGAGTTGACATAACAGGTGGTTGTTCGTTCAATGAGTTGACATAAGAGGTGGTTGTTCGTTCAATGAGTTGACATAAGAGGTGGTTGTTCGTTTCGTTGATATTGGTAGAATTGTTGACCATCAGTGTTTAAATTTATATTCATTAATTTATTACAGTTGTTTTATTGATAAACAGATGTAGAACCCTACATATCACTTGAAGGGATGTTCATTAGTAATCGTGTCAAAATAGTCGTCCAAAGAATTTTGTTTATGCCTTGACTAATATAGTGCCAGTTTGTAATGCCTGCTACTACTTCTGAGTCAAAACCATGTTCGGCTCGACTTTGCTCACATTTGTTTCTTTGGGGTTCTAGTATTGTTTACGCAATGTGTATCTATTTACGTAAACTGGTGTCCAGGATGATTTCTATATCAGATGATGTGTCATTATTGGAGCAGAAATGGACTGAGATTTTTATCGGCGGATTGTTTTTTCAGTGAGCTAGTACCATAATATACAACTAAGCGTGTTTGTCAAGTACAATACGGACACCATCGTCATTTCATCGAAATACAACGTGTTCTCGCCATTATATAGCTGAAAAATAATGGCTCATTTTGTACTAAGCAACAGTCATCCACTTATTCATGTAAATTATTGGCACATTAATGATGAAAGGAGAAGATTTAGATATTCAAGTATTCCCCCATTTTGTTATAGAACAACATATCAGACTTTATATTAGTATGTTTACATTAGTCACTGTCTCAGACAACAATCCTAAAATATGACACATACAAATGTATATTTAATTATATTATAGTAAGACAATATATAACACTCTCTTTATTATTAGCTTAATCGATTGATATTTCTAAAGCTGATTTGTATTGTATCATCTCACCTCTACTGGTAAAGCCAAAGGGCAACAACCTTCATGTGTTTATTACAATTGACGTACTGTGGTAACTTTTTAAGAATGATATGACTTTATATATATTTGGCTTACTTGTATCATCATCATCATCATTCAACGGACAGTTTTATTATTAATATGGCGTTTTGTTTACAGACCTTTTTTTCTGGAAATGTTTGAATATGTTAAACATATATAATAGGCATTTTACATCTATATAATCGATTATTTTCGGCTTTCGAGTTTGTCACAAATAAAGAAAATGAAAACAAATCTAAACGTTAGAATTTACGATTAGACAATCACGGAATCATACAGTATAGGACCACTTAACTGAGTAGATACCCATTGTATATTGACACCATTATCTGAATTATTAAATACAGACTCCGACTGAACCAAATAGATCACCATCATGAGTTACTGTATGGTGTGCCCATAGTAGCTACCGATAACCTTCACTACTGTACCTAATTACATAGCCCTTGCTTCAGTCAGCTCTAGATCTGTGCAAAAAAACTAGCATTGCAGGTTTAACGTTTTAAACATTTGTATTGTTGATTGGATGCCGAAATGCGAGGTTTTGTAGATAAAAACGAAGTTTGTTTTTGTGGAAATTTTAAATGTATTTCAATGCAATCTGCAAGCATGGTTTTATGATCGGCGACCATGTAATATTCATTATTTCATATGAAAAGTATTTATCTTGACCATAAGTACATAATACGGGGCCGTCGTGTCTATCACTACTGATGTTGTGAGTTCGAATCTCGATCAGTACAAGGTGTACTCGATACAACATTATGTGATAAAGTTTGTCAGTGACTTGCTACAGGTCGGTGGTTTTCTCCGGGTCCTCCGGTTTCTTCCACCGATAAAACTGACCGCCACCATATAACTGAAATATTGTTGAAAGTGGCGTTAAACACCATCAAACAATCAAACAAACATAATTCAATCCACATTTTCCTGTTACTGTGGGATATGTCGTCCCCCTTAATGTTTAATTATACTCCGTGCAGATGAGTTCTAAATATATATATTACTACACGTGGTTGGTGACAACTAATACAACTTCAGGTTCGGCAATCAATAAAAAAGAACAACAATTAGAAATCCAGATATAAACTTTGAACGTGATGTTATAGAACTAAGAGAAGCTCTTTCTTTATATATATAAGAACAGAACATATAACCATGTCGCAACAATTCCAAAATAATGAGGTAAATTCGATTCCCTTAACACACATATGTATCCATGATCTAAGAAACGTTTGATGATGCCAAAAGAGTAATAAGAATCTGTAAATCAAACACTACAATGGCCAAAAGGAAAAATGACAAAGGTCAAAAGTGATCTACAAAACACTACATGGAACACTATTTATTGAACACCACGAACCAAAATGAAAACCTGCTAGTGGCACTCGTGTTTCGCTTGTTACAAAACCTGGTGGTACATTGTATGTCAAGATAAGCATTAAATAGATAATGACAATTTTTAGCAAATGGTATGGAAGCGGGTGTAATTATGTGAAGAAATAGGCAATTTAAGAACATAATTCAAAAAAGCAGATATTATCTTTTGACAAAATTAAGTTTCGCCAACCGGCGAACACATTCACGACACATATACAAAGCGATGTAACTCGCGTCTCATTTTCATTTAATTCAGACGTATACAGCAGAATCATGAACTTAAATATTGGTCGTGAATAATAATTTGGCTTAGTTTATGGTGCTTACAGCTACTTTTATCAATATTTCAGTTATTTCGTGGCGGTTTTATTGGTAGTGGAAACTGGAGTACCCGGAGAAAACCACCGACCTGTCGCAAATCACTTACAAACTTTATCACATAATGTTGTATCGAGGACATCTTGCCATGAGCGGGGTTCGAACTTTAGTTGTGATGGACACTGATTGTACAGGTAGTTGTAAATCCAACTACCACGCGATCACGACGGCCTCCTTAGCATTAATGTATTTGTTCATTTGTATTCAAATTGTAGCTTTCTTCCATATTTTTTTTTTTTTATGTTGAAATATTTTTATTCTATGTTTAAATAGTAATTATCTTCGATATAAAGGTTATTGGTTTTTATGATGACTTTTTGTAATTTGCAAGCTATATCACAAGCAATAATAAAATATTGGGAGGATATAGCGAACTGACTGATGAAACCTAGGTTTTGAGTTCGTGAAGGGGGACGTGTGGTCAAACATCGGCAACATTAACCACATATCCACTGAAGTTCGATTTGAGATTATTAATGAAGGATTGCTGTATTATAACACCATTGTAACATAATATTTCTGTAAGCTAGATTTGGAATTGTATTTCTCAAAATGGAAAAATAATATGAAATTACATAATAATGCATGGTGTTCTTAAATACAAAAAAGTTTGTAAGACGATAATGACAACTTTATCTAGTAGTATACATTCACGTAATATTTTCTAAGATATGATATTGTATCCTGTGTATTATGAGGAGTAAATGGTTATTTCTT
Source organism: Bathymodiolus brooksi (assembly GCA_963680875.1). Classification (NCBI taxonomy): domain Eukaryota; kingdom Metazoa; phylum Mollusca; class Bivalvia; order Mytilida; family Modiolidae; genus Bathymodiolus; species Bathymodiolus brooksi. Next base: position 5,149,929 of record OY804577.1, read on the forward strand.
CTAATTTTAATCACCTGTAATCGTCAAAAACAATTGTGTATGTTATTATTCTTAATATACAGTTAGTCTAGATATTGTTTGACAACAAAATATATTAACTGCCTTTAAAGGATATTGTACATAAATATTTTTTAATTATATTTAAGTACTTCCGTCTTAACAATATCCTTATTTTGTTTCATACTCTGATTGACTGAAGATAGATTCAGTAGTATTATATATCGACCATTTTGCCATGTACACGTACTGTTTATTAGTGTTGGGACTTAAGATTAACAGAAATACCCATGTCAGAAGATACATTATCATGCACCAAGAATAGTTGAAACAATTCGTAAGTTTCATTTTATACACGATACATTTTCTAGATATCTGAAGATTCATGTGAGAAATGTTTTAAGTTATTCTATAAGTCGATTTGAAAAGCTCACTAGAGATTGTGTTGTACTAATGTAAATACTACTTTAAATAGAACTTTGACTTTGAACTTGAATTTGATAATATACTGATGTGTTTTTTGTTTGAATGGATGATTTGTGGTTAACATCATGTGATCGGTTTTCACCTATATATATACACGAAATAAATCAGGTAATCTCTTGCAAAGAGTTATCGGCCCTGCACTCCTATATACCTCTGTCAACGTCTCTCCTTGTAAAGCAAAAACTAAATTCATCCAAACGAATTACACAATACCGTAATCTCCTGACCGAATATTTCAATTATTTCTCTGTTTATCTTACTCTTATCATGGATTACAATAAGTTTCAGCTTGTTTTCTACGATTATTCTTTTACAGTATAGTGATTAAAGCTCAGCAAGGTGTACTCGATAAAACATTATGTGATAAAGTTTGTCAGTGACTTGCGGTCTGTCGGTGGTTTTCTCCGGTTTCCTCCACCAATAAAACTGACAGCCACGATATAGCTGAAATATTGTTGAAAGTGGCGTTAAACACCACAACCCTAACCCACAATTTAAATTTGTGATATTCTAAACCATGACATAATATGTAATGGTTTAGAATATTATACGGAACGAACATATATCATCCGGACAATGATCAATTCATTTCCGTTCCGATCAAGTCCGTTTTTAATGTGATATTCTTGCTCGAAAATATGAGTTATTTAAGACATTGACAGAGGTTAATAAAGAGGCGTAAGGACCGGCAACTTTTGAGTTGTCAAGGAAGCCAGGCTATAAATGACCATTTCTAATAAACTATTAATCATTAAGACCTACTTGATATTGTATTTGAAGTACAAGGAGCATATAATTCACTAAACACTATTCAATCATGTATGTACCTTGCTAATGACAAATAAAGTGGACGCCCCTATTAGCGGAGTTGTATAGTGAAACTACGCCCTGTTCACATACTACGCAGTGTGTGGTATTGGAGAGAACACAATAAGGATGCTTTCATATTACTTTATGTATTACCATAGTAAAAATTTCTACTCCTTAAAATGAAACTAAGCAGTAACTGACATTCGATAGTGAATCAAGAAAGACAAATTACTATAACAATGGAAACAATCACCAAGGTTTGTTTATTAACTAACATTTCAAGATCTGTATACACATATATATATATACATTCATTATTTTTTTCAGATTAACCGAGAACGTACTAGAAATACAATAATAAACCAAGGTCCGTATCAAGGATTAGATATGATTAATCACACACATATCATAACATGTCATTTTTCATATCATACCCTTTATCAGCCCTCGTTCATATATCAACCCTTGAGCATATCGGCTATCGGGCTGATAAAGGGTATGATATGAAAAATGCCATGTAATAATCTATATTTATCATACATTTTTTATTTTTTATTAATACATGTACTTGCAGTTAAATGTCATGGGAAATCACCTCCAAAAAAAGTTGTCTAAAGAAGAGTTTCATTTCCTGGAATACAACACGGATTTCGGGAAATTGCATATACTAGATTATTATAAAGAATTTATGGTAAAACATCTATTTCAATTACAAGCAATTTTACGTATAGTAATCTTAACTGTTATACTGTCATAATGTATATTATGATCACTCTGTACATGAATTAACATTGGTATCAGTAAAATATGACAAAGTTTAACCCTATTGTGTCGCTCTGTGATATGACACGTATGATTGGAAGCTCGAATTCCACAAATTATTATCACTGTTTAAATTTTATTTGCATAATTAATATTTTAGTAAGTTTAAGGCATATTTAATTTCAATAGAGTGGTGGAAATAAACACATTCAATGCCGGCCAATACCAGTGTCGAGTAGAAAGCTTTTCTTTTGTTTCCTCTAATAAACAACAGGAGGAGCCATTACCTAGACAAATACAATCGAAAAACATTGAATCCATGAACAAGGCCTTAGCATTACCGTTAACAGAATTGTCTGAAGTCTGCCGAGAAGTGCATAGAAGCCTGTATGTATTATTTTGGAGATTACAAGTCGCCACAAAAAAAATCAAACGTTCTCGATCTTATTGTTGATCACATGGAGCAGGATCTGCTTACACTTTGGAGTTGACAACCGACTGTTATTTGTGTTCGCGTTGCTCTATATTTAGTGTTCTGTGTAGTGTTATGTAGATCATCGTCTGTTCTTTTTCTTTTGTTGTCTGTCCTGCTGGAACTTACGGCTTCTCGTTATCCCTTTCTTTATATTCATACTTTTATGATTGTCGTGCTTCAGATCATGTATGACGCATTCATTTATCACTTGCTTCACAATAAAAACGAAACATCAAAGGTGCAAAAAAACATATACAAATGTGCGTTGTTTACTAGACCATGGGTAGTCCTAGAAAAGCATACACGGGATGATGATTACATACATTTTCTTTGCAGAAGAGCCATCCAGATGGTTTTATGACTACAGACGAATTTAGTGACTTTATTAGTGGATATTACAAAGACAGATCTGATAGTTTATCTGAATATTATATACGTGCTGCAGATAAAGACAAAAGTGGGAAAATAAACTTTAAAGAATTTTTACTGTTTTTGAACCACGAGTGTACAACTAATCCACGCGAGAGACTAAATTGGATGTTTGACCTATTTGACATAACTGGTAATGGTAAAATAGACAGAAATGAAATGATTAAGATATACCAGGTAATAATAACAAATATATAATACCTATCAATCTAATTAATAAATCTCCTCAGATTACTTGTTCCTCTATTTTGCTTTGTCCCTGTGGAGGAGATCTAATAGCATCGCATCAGACTTCACACACGAGGTCAAGCGGTGACAAAAGTGATGAAATCCCATTTAAATTCTATTGAATTCCTAACGGCATTTTGTAGATATTCAGCATATGAGGCATGTGGCAATATTCTGAACGAATTCTAGAAGAAAGAGGAAACATTTGTAAAGTTTAATCCCACTATTTCTGTTAGTAAGTTCTAAGCGAGTATAGAAGTTGTCTTTGCCTTTCCAAGTAGTGGGTCTTGATTTTATCCTTTCTCCTTTATTCATTTTGTGTTCTATAATTTCCTTTGATAGAGGAACCAAGTATGATATATTGCATATCGTTGTCAGCTATATTCCTTATGACAACGTGTTAACTACCATTAAATGATATAGGTAAATAGGTGACCAAAATTGGTGTCAATTTCTAGGTAAATGTCAATAAATGAGGGGGACAAACTGTTTCTAGGTAAATGTCAATAAACGAGGGGACAAACTGTTTCCGATGTTTCTGTTATCTCATGTTCTTTGGCCGTATATTAATGGATTCAAGTAAGTAATTAATAACCGAAAACACATCATCAATATACCAGAATGTGAAGGCCTGTGAATACCCAAGGCTTCCGCTTTTGTAGTTTGTTTTGTCTTTGGTAAGTGTTGATGTACACACGGTCTCTTATGGGTGAATGAACAATCGACAAGTAGAGAGGCGCAAAGTTTGTTCCCATAGTATACTGAGGATTTGTTGAATAAACTCTTTTAATCCCACACATAATTTATTGATAGGAAGAGTTTGAATATACCAATGGGGTAATCAGAATCCGTAAATTGAAGGATAGACAACACAATGACAAAAAAAGGGACAAGCATCAATCTACAAACATTACACATAAAACTAAAGATCTAGTACCACGAAACCCACTAAAAACCGGGAGTGAACTCAGGTGCTCCGTAAGTTCCTGTTCCACTAGTGGCACCTGTCGTGTTACTCTAGTTACAAACCCGGTGATAAATCACGAATGAGGGGATGATAAGGAACTTCAGCATACTTAGTTTTTCGTGCGTGTAGTAACATTTTTCTCTTGTTTCAAGCTTGCCAAAAGAAGTTAGTTTGTGATCCAAAAATATCAACTTGTAACGTTGTCTACCATATGAAAGTTTAATGCGGTGTGGATTATTTCTTTTAAACGTGTTACACACACAAACACACACACGCAAGCAAACACACATTCAACGGGAATGGTAGTGTAAAGTGCATAAATAGTCTAATGTTTGGAAAGATGATTTTTTTTAATAATACAATTTTCGAGAAAGTGTATATACATTTTGTGTATTTATTCAACATTGATGCTACCACGTGTCATGGTATAGTCGTAGTCCCCTTTTGACAGCAGACACAATTTAGTTATAGGTATAAACAGTCTTTTTTGTTGAACAAGTAGTAGAACCAGAAACATACCTTTCTAAATTATATCAAAACATCAGATTAAGCTGTATGTTCAATGACGTTGTGTTCTAATTTACCTCGAGCATAACTTAAAATGATTGTAAGATAATTACGTCATTAATATTTCAGACTGCACTAGACTTGAATGGGAAGAAAACAGCATTTGGTCGAACAGCTGATGAAATAGCAGATAAAGTATTCAAAAGATGTGATGATAACAGGGACAATGAACTTACAAAAGAAGAGTTTATAACAAATTTCATGGAAGATCCAGTATTGTTTGCTATTTTTTGTCGTACAACAGATTATAACTGCTTCGATGCCATTCAACTTACAACTTCATATTAATACTCTATGAACATGGTGTAAACGTACCTTTGCTCAATGCTATAAATAATTGGAAATAATGTCGGAACGTTACGAGAAAACATTATGAAATCAAAAGAAACATTAAAAGATTGATTCATTATTTTACTGTGTATCATTTCGGCCATATTATATTGACAGCTACATATGCAATCAGTGCTTATAATCACTAAGGTTGCGAAATCAATTCCCTCCCATGGTGAGGGGTACTCAATACACCAAAAGAAAATGACTACCGCCATTGAATTAAAATGGTACTTGACAGTTACATTAAGCACACATAATCCTCACCTTTGTTTTTTGTTCGATTCGTCTCTGTAATCAAAAGTTTATTTAGACTCGAATACTCGTCGCCTCTATGGTTTCAGTATAAAGATTTTCAGTACAACAATGGTAGAGAAAATCAGTTATTAATCGGGATTTTTCAAGTTCAAAAGCTAAACTATGATCGATCAGTCGTGGGTATTTATTTTTGACAACAAGGTATGCTTTCGTTTTCAGTTGCATACTATAACTGAATAAGGGTAATAACAAAATTACCGAACTCCGAACAATCTAACAAAGGGAAAGTCAAAACTCATAAGTATATAAACAGACAAAATCAATCAACAACCGGAAAACTGTGAAAACCGTAATGACCCTGACTTGGTACAGGCATTTCTAAAGAAATGGTGGGTTGAATCAGATTTTAAAGCGCCAAACCTCCCCCTTTCATTATGGCTCAAAGCTTTCGGCTGTCACTATAACAGTATTTACAACAATACTTGAACAAAACAGGTAAAACAGTTGTCAAATCAGCGCCAAACTCAGTGAAGTAAATGTCAAAAACACTTTTACGTCACACATTGATACTATAACTGAACAGAGAGTAAACAAACTGAACGACATGTGTAAGTTTGCTGTGCGTTGGTGACATATCATAGACACCAATGTATAATATTCAGCGGTTCCTATGAACAACACACGGAATGATTACAAAAGGTATTTGACAGAATCCGGTAAGCAAATTTGAAGATGTCTTCATCCAAGTGCTTCTTCATTAGGCATAAGCTCAAATACCTTGGACAAGGAGTAGATACTGACCAAGAAAAGGTGGGGCAAGTCACAAGAGGAATTGATTAGGTGAATCAGCTTTTTTGAGTACTATTGACACTTCATAACAACCTTTAAAGTAGTAGCAATGCCATCAGCAGTTACAAAGAAAGGGAAGGGAAGCATAGAAAGCAATGCAACAGCTTTGGCAGTGGACATATAAGAAAAAGGTTTCATTTAATAGGGATTACAGTCGACTTAATTCCCTAAAATAAATACACGTTCAATGCGAGGTAACTCTAGATTAATTGTCAATCGAGATATTCTCAGCAGAATCATGAACTTAAATACTCCATCAATTTCAGCCGATTCAAGTGAAAACTATTCAGGACCTATATATGGTCAGCATACTATATGTATATTGAATGTACGCTTATGGTATTATACTGTCTTCGTTTGTACTTCCGATGTTTATATGTTGATGTCCGTTCATAGTTAATTGTATATTGAATACATCAGCTGGATTGTCTAGTAGAAGAATTGTAATTATTAACGTACATAAATGACCACGAATTTAAATCACACTCAAGTTAGTTACACATGTTCATGAAGTGCATTGATATTGGTTTAATATTAATCGAAGAAAATCCGAACTATATAGTGCATGTTTTTACCATGTCAAGTAGTATTGAAGAAATGGAATTATTTCCCTTTGTACGTAATTAAAACGTGGACATCAAATGTATTCCGCACGACGCGTTTCATCCGTTACGTACAACAACGACAGATTTGAAAGCCAAATAATTTAAAATATTGGGAGCAATAAAACCAAAGGGCCTAAACAGGATAGTCACAATAGGCTAAGGTCACCTTTGCCTGAGGGAGGAGAACCTTAATTTTTATTAATAATCATATTATTTAGGAATAGTAACATTCAGTAACTGTGTCAGTGCCGTAATGTATTCTAATGTAATATACATACGTTTGTTATTTGTGTATTGACAAATTTATCCTATTGATTCCAAAAAATAAATTTGAACTCTTTTTGGTAATTATTTATACCAATCAAATCACGGAAAAGTTGCAGTTGTGTATTTCCTAAAGCGATAATACGGATGGAAGACAATATTTTATTGGAGTTATTTTTATCTGTTTGATTGGTCGATTGATAATTGTTTAATGTCAAGTGACCAGTATACAACAAAGTTACAAACAAAATATCCATAGGTAGCATTTGGTGGTTAGTTTATCCTTTGGAAGGATATTGTGACTGTCTAAGGAAATGTGGTGATGCTAGATAATGTTGGAAAATTGTGCTTCCAAAACGGACCCACCAACAACTCCTAACAAACGTTGCTCATGTCTTTTACGTACAACGAGCGTACTATTCTCCATGCAAGGAGTACTCATATAGGTCTCGTCCTTGGGATGACTGTTTCATTTGATTCGAGCTATAATCCGCATGTCAGACAATATATACTCGTGAGTTCTCTCTGGCCATTTTTCATCTGATTGATAAATGCTAATTAAAATAGGGCATTATTTAATGTTGGAGAAAATAATAAAAACTGTCATTCTAATATGGCTTTCGTCATTGGCTGTATAGGACAAGTTTGAAGAAATAAAAGGGGGCAAGTCGAAGGACAGATAATACAATGGCCAGGATAAAAACAACAATTACCTACAAAACACTACACAACACGAACCACGGTGTTACGGAAGGGTAAGCAGTTCCTACTCCACACGTGACACCCGTCGTATTTCTATTGTTACAAATCCGGCTAAGCAAAGACATGATAAATTCCCGATATATTTATTTTGCCGAACACATTGCGGGATTCATTCTGAGGTGATTTCACGCTGTACATACATACATTACAAGTCCCCTTAAAATCTTTATTATTTTTCTGGATAGCATAATAATGATAATTAAGATCGACTTTGGCTTTTGTTAATTGTCGACTTCCAGGGACATCACCAAACGCTGATGACATTGATATTTGGTTACTGGTTTACGTCACGATATTTAACCATTTTACTTCTCTACAATTCAAACTGCCGTCAAATTCGAAAATTTCAGTAACTCAACTCAGTGTATTTGTCTATATAGAAATAACAACTGTAAACATGAAGGTTGGCTGATTCTGTAACCAGATGCATTTCCAAGTCTTCCTTAATGGTAACCATAAGTTAGATTTTTCCTTTTATAATCGAAATAGTTTAAGGAGGCCACACGTTCCCACCTGTTACCGTATTTCCTTTGCATTTTTCTTTACGAAGATAATGTTATCAATGATATAATCTCTTACAAACCTATGTCTTTCATGAACTATTTCTTACAAAAGACATCGAAATCCACTGAGCTAAGAATATTGACATCATATTCTCACATCTTTCAAATTAGAAAAAACAACTTTTGCCAACTATATTTCTACGGAATATAGAAATGACTGCTGTGGATTTACTTTTTATTCCTCATGAAAGTTTGCTATATATATTGAAAACAATACCATATCATATACAGTATGTGTTATTTTATATTATAAGTAAACATATAATAACTAACTAAATTTTGACATCCATAATAAAAACGTGGATATGGTTTACTGCAAATAAATGTTATTTATCAGATAATATATGGGCAAGTAGACGTAATGCCGACTGCCTACCGTCAAGGCCATAGCGGTGCCTATTATACTGCAGCTTCTGCTAATTCCGACTGCCTACCGTCTAGGTCATAGCGGTGCCTATTATACTGCAGCTTCTGCTAATTCTGACTGCCTACCGTCAAGGTCATAGCGGTGCCTATTATACTGCAGCTTCTGCTAATTCCGCCTGCCTACCGTCAAGGTCATAGCGGTGCCTATTATACTGCAGCTTCTGCTAATTCCGCCTGCCTACCGTCAAGGTCATAGCGGTGCCTATTATACTGCAGCGTCAAGGCCATAGCGGTGCCTATTATACTGCAGCTTCTGCTTAAAGAACTTAGTACGACCTTCTTTCGTATGTGTTACACATGACACCCCATCAAGGCCATAGCGGTGCCTATTATACTGCAGCTTCTGCTTAGAGAAATTAGTACGACCTTCTTTTGTATGCGTTACACATGACACCAAATGAAAGGAACATAATAATGGATGCACATTAAGTACTTTAATTATTTAATCTGCCATGCTAGTAAAGAAAAAGTTGAAACGGTTAATGCTCGTAAACCAGTAATTGTTAATCCCCCCGTAGAATAGAAATAACGTTTATAGACATATGATATTACATTTCAGACAGTGGTTATGTTTTCCACTTAATTCGTTAACTTGTCTACTTATTTTCACAAATAACTTTCAGTTTCAAATATGAATTAAGGCAGTTATCCTGCACTGGTTCTATTTGGGCACTCAAATAACATTGACAGGATACATTTTTGCTATACACAGTCACTCACCAAGATATAGTTATTTGTGGTCCATTATTTATGTTGAACGACGGCAAGAAATGATAGCAGTATAAGCGCGGACATCATAAAGCACACATAAAAAACGATTAGAACCAGGCTTGTTTCTGTAGAAAATTCTGCTTTTAGTGATATAGGGTTTGGCTTTTGGTGGTTAACTCCACTTGCAATACTATTTCAGTTATATCGTGGCGGTCAGTTGTATTGGTGGCGGAAACCGGAGAAAACCACTGACCTGCCACAAGTCACCGAAAAACTTTATCACATACTGTTGTATCGAGTACACCTCGCCATGAGTGGGATTCAAAATCACAACGTTAGTGGTGATAGGCACTCATTGCACTAGTAGTTGTAAATCCAACTACCACACGATCATCACCACGGCGGCCCCCAATACTGCAGTTGATTTCGGCTTTATGACATTGCACCATAAACACAGGGTATGTACATTGTCAGAAAATATGTGATTCATGTGTACCAGTTGCGAAACAGGACAGAAAAGCTCAATTTTCTACCTATTTTTAAAGTTCGTATAAATAAAGTTTCCAGTAATGTACGTATGCTGTCAATATAACACACTCACCAAACAAATACAGAATATATAGAGTTGTGTTAATGGTTTGATGAAACAATACAAGTGTATTGGTTGAAATTGTCGGTTGTAGTGTATTAGTTAAAATGGTTGGTTGGTGTGCATTGGTTGAAATGATAGGTTGGAATGTTAACGTGTATTGATTGGAATGGCAGGCTGTGATGCTTTCTGTTAGGTGTTGTAATTATTGACTGGATTCTCACTGCTGTATGTCTCGTAAGGTTGTAATGAACAGTTAAACTATTTGTAAAGATGGACTGGAAATGTTTTTGCATTAGTAATGATGAGTTGGAATGTTAGATATGGATGTGTTTTGTTATGATGATCCTCTGACATTTTATGGTCTGTTTTTGGATTTTGACTATATGTTATTGGTGGTTAACGTCACGTTAAACTATAATTCCGTTGTCTTGTGGCTGTCAGTTTTATATGCAGAATAAACCTCAATACAATGAGAAAGCATGAGACCTATCACAAGTCACACATTGCAGTATCGAGTACACCTAAACATGAGGTTGAAGTGGTAACAGGCAATGATTGCAAAGGAAAATGTAAGGTCGAATATCTTATGATCATGACTATGGCAACCTATGTCTTTTTTATGATCTACTGGAATCTTGGTGATGTATGTGTTGTAATGATGAACTGGAATGCTACAACTGTATTGAGTTCACCTCCAGGTTTTAGTGGGGTTCGTGTTACTCGAGCTTAAGTTTTTTATGTATGTTTTGTAGATCGTTGTTTGTCCTTTTTTTAAATTCTTTTGGCTATTGTATTATCTCCTGCTTCGATTCACTCATTCTGATTATCCCTGTGGTATCTTTACAATGTTCATTTACATTTGATTAACAAGTATTTATATAATAAGAGATTAATTGAAATACTTTAACCTGAAATAAATAACAAGATCAATAAAATAAAATTTAATTTAATTTAAATCTAAAAGTACAATTGCTACATAATTTTGTAATTAAGTGTAATGTTACTGAATAATAGAGACGTGTATAAAAGCATACAAAAGGCTTGGCGACATGAATACAGCATCATGAAACAGGCGACCTGAATACAGCATCATGAAACAGGTCAAATATTACATATTTAATATTCGTATGCAACAGTTAAAAACAAATCATTGAACATTTCTTTTGCGACTTATTGCTGAAATGAAATACATAAATGCATGTCGAAATACAAACAAAGCTTGCTCTTTTCATGGCATCTATAGTGCAAATATATGTACAAATGAAAAATATAAAAAGATATGTAATGATATGTCTTCTTACAATGTACATTAACATAGCACCAAATATATATTTAAACAGACACTTAGGTGGAATCAAAATGTTAATTCGATTTTTCACTTAATATCGTCGTTGTCTATGAGATATAACCAATCTACAATTTCTTCACCTGGCGTATTGATACATTTTCCCCACATATCAACTTCTGCTTCCTGAATTGCTCCAACGCCAAATTTCACTTGACCAATCAGTTCATCACTTCGAATTTTTTCGTGGTCGTATGTACCAATTGTGAGTGACGTGTAAGCCAAGTCGTCCATTTTTGGTGAGATTGAAAAGTGAAATATTTCGTCATATACGGGATCTGACGTGTTCTTCTTGGTTTTAGTCTGTTTTCTGCCAACTGATCTGTTCGGTTGATTTACCTCAACTTTAACGTATGGATCTGCAAAACAAACATTAGCAATACACTAAATATGAAATAGAGCAATTTAAAATCTTCTCAAATTCTTTATGATGATAGAATATCCAACGCATATACACACAGTACAAACACACACACATGATTATAAATATATGTTATCGCGTTTCAGTGAATAGCAGTAAAATTTTGAATTTTTGAATACCTTTATTTAAATAAAAAGATAATATCACAGACAATTGAATAGCAGTAAAATAGAAAGTGCGACTGTATCTTCAACAAGAAACCCTACAAATAATCGTGAACAATTTCTACGACAAATATATATCTTTATTTCTCAATAAACCATTGGAATACAACAATTCAAGAACAGAATAGAAAAATAAAAGGTAAACAACCTATTCAAGGATAGAAATGATAAGGATTCAAATGTGTTGAATGCATCAAGATGATATGTAAGACAGTGTGAATCGATCTAAAGGAATTTATGAAATTGTAAGGTTTTTTTCTCGATGGAGAAAAACATAATCCATAACAGATACTTTAGGCAAATATATATTGATGCACTGCTTATGAAAAAACGATGATCCGGTATCAAGTCGTATAACATAGAAACTAAATGCATTAATGATTATCATCATGAAACAGTCACATGTACAACTTCAACATGATTTCAACACTTTATACATAACTTCAATAGTCATTATATTTGTAGACATTTATTTTCCTCAAAAGGTCACATACAAATCCTCAATGAAAACTAGTTTGGAATCATTTGAGCTTATTACGAAAAATTAGAATCAGTCTAGCTTGGAACAGGATCATGGATATAGCGAAGTGAAATGGATATCACTCATCTTTCATATTTTTATATTCCCACAGAACAAGGATATCACCCTCTTTTACATTTTTATACTCCCACAGGACAAGGATATCACCCCTCTTTTACATTTTTATATTCCCACAGGACAAGGATATCACCCCTCTTTTACATTTTTATATTCCCACAGGACAAGGATATCACCCCTCTTTTACATTTTTATATTCCCACAGGACAAGGATATCACCCGTCTTTTACGTTTTTATATTCCCACAGGACAATGCAAACATCACATTCTTTAACAGAAATGAAAACAACATATTAACGCGGAGAGTACAACAGCAGTTTCAGTGAATACACGTATATTATATAACTTAGCTTAGCTAAGATACCTAAAATATGTTCCAAACTATAACATATTATTTACCCATTTTCAGTATAGATAGTTTTAGCAATAAAGGTTTTAAATAGTGATGGTCAACAACACCACCAATATAAACAATCGAACAACCACCTCTCAATTCAAATCATTAAATATGAAAACAGACTACAACATTGACAGGTTCTAGTGGTAGTATGCGTTAATTGTTGTCTCCCCAGACTACAACATTGACAGGTTATAGTGGTAGTATGTGTTAATTTTTGTCTCGCCAGACTACAACATTGACAGGTTATACTGGTAGTATGTGTATATTGGTGTCTCCCCAGACTACAACATTGACAGGTAGCGGTAGTATGTGTATATTGTTGTCTCCCCAGACTACAACATTGACAGTTTCTAGTGGTAGTATGTGTATATTGTTGTCTCCCCAGACTACAACATTGACAGGTTCTAGTGGTAGTATGTGTATATTGTTGTCTCCCCAGACGACAACATGGACAGGTTCTAGTGGTAGTATGTGTATATTGTTGTCTCCCCAGACGACAACATTGACAGGTTATACTGGTAGTATGTGTATATTGGTGTCTCCCCAGACTACAACATTGACAGGTTCTAGTGGTAGTATGTGTATATTGTTGTCTCCCCAGACTACAACATTGACAGGTTCTAGTGGTAGTATGTGTATATTGTTGTCTTCCCAGACTACAACATTGACAGATTCTACTGGTAGTATGTATATATTGTTGTCTCCCCAGAGTACAACATTGACTGGTTCTAGTGGTAATATGTGTATATTGTTGTTTCCCCAGACTACAACAATGACAGGTTCTAGTGGTAGTTTGTGTATATTGGTGTCTCCCCAGACTACAACATTGACAGGTTCTACTAGTAGTATGTATATATTGTTGTCTCCCCAGACTACAACATTGACAGGTTCTAGTGGTAATATGTGTATATTGTTGTTTCCCCAGAATACAACTTTGACAGGTTCTACTGGTAGTATATATATATTGTTGTCTCCCCAGACTACAACAATGACAGGTTGTACTGGTACTATGTATATATTGTTGTCTCCCCAGACTACAACATTGAAAAGTTATAGTGGTAGTATGTGTATATTGTTGTCTCCCCAGACGACAACATGGACAGGTTCTAGTGGTAGTATGTGTATATTGTTGTCTCCCCAGACTACAACATTGACAGGTTGTAGTGGTAGTATGTGTATATTGTTGTCTCCCCAGACTACAACATTGACAGGTAGTGGTAGTATGTGTATATTGTTGTCTCCCCAGACTACAACATTGACAGGTTCTAGTGGTAGTATGTGTATATTGTTGTCTCCCCAGACGACAACATGGAGAGGTTCTAGTGGTAGTATGTGTATATTGTTTTTTTCCCCAGAATACAACATTGACAGGTTCTACTGGTAGTATGTATATATTGTTGTCTCCCCAGACTACAACATTGACAGGTTCTAGTGGTAATATATGTATATTGGTGTCTCCCCAGACTACAACATTGACAGGTTCTAGTGGTAATATATGTATATTGGTGTCTCCCCAGACTACAACATTGACAGGTTCTAGTGGTAGTATGTGTATATTGTTTTCTCCCCAGACTACAACACTGACAGGTTCTAGTGGTAGTATGTATATATTGTTTTCTCCCCAGACTACAACATTGACAGGTTCTAGTGGTAGTATATGTATATTGTTGTCTCCCCAGACTACAACATTGACAGGTTCTACTGGTAGTATGTATATATTGTTGTCTCCCCAGACTATAACATTGACAGGTTGTACTGGTAGTATGTGTAAATTGTTGTCTCCCCAGGCTACAACATTGACAGGTTCTAGTGGTAGTATATGTATATTGTTGTCTCCCCATACTACAACATTGACAGGTTCTAGTGGTAGTATGTGTATATTGTTGTCTCCCCAGACTACAACATTGACAGGTTCTAGTGGTAGTATGTGTATATTGTTGTTTCCCCAGACTACAACATTGACAGGTTCTAGTGGTAGTATGTGTATATTGTTGTCTCCCCAGACTACAACATTGACAGGTAGTGGTAGTATGTGTACATTGTTGTCTCCCCAGACTACAACATTGACAGGTAGTGGTAATATGTGTATATTGTTGTCTCCCCAGACTACAACATTGACAGGTAGTGGTAATATGTGTATATTGTTGTCTCCCCAGACTACAACATTGACAGGTTCTAGTGGTAGTATGTATATATTGTTGTCTCCCCAGACTACAACATTGACAGGTTATAGTGGTAGTATGTATATATTGTTGTCTCCCCAGACGACAACATGGACAGGTTCTAGCGTAGTATGTATATATTGTTGTCTCCCCAGACTACAACATTGACAGGTTATAGTGGTAGTATGTGTATATTGTTGTCTCCCCAGACTACAACATTGACAGGTTCTAGTGGTAATATATGTATATTGTTGTCTCCCCAGAC
This sequence comes from Bathymodiolus brooksi, assembly GCA_963680875.1. Classification (NCBI taxonomy): domain Eukaryota; kingdom Metazoa; phylum Mollusca; class Bivalvia; order Mytilida; family Modiolidae; genus Bathymodiolus; species Bathymodiolus brooksi. Next base: position 5,165,365 of record OY804577.1, read on the forward strand.
TACAACATTGACAGGTTCTAGTGGTAGTATGTGTATATTGTTGTCTCCCCAGACTACAACATTGACAGGTAGTGGTAGTATGTGTATATTGTTGTCTCCCCAGACTACAACATTGACAGGTAGTGGTAGTATGTGTATATTGTTGTCTCCCCAGACTACAACATTGACAGGTTGTACTGGTAGTATGTATATAGTGTTGTCTCCCCAGACTACAACATTGACAGGTTCTAGTGGTAGTATGTGTATATTGTTGTCTCCCCAGGCTACAACATTGACAGGTTCTAGTGGTAGTATGTGTATATTGGTGTCTCCCCAGACTACAACATTGACAGGTTCTAGTGGTAGTATATGTATATTGTTGTCTCCCCAGACTACAACATTGACAGGTTCTAGTGGTAGTATGTGTATATTGTTGTTTCCCCAGACTACAACATTGACAGGTTCTAGTGGTAGTATGTGTATATTGTTGTCTCCCCAGACTACAACATTGACAGGTTCTAATGGTAGTATGTATATATTGTTGTCTCCCCAGACTATAACATTGACAGGTTGTAGTGGTAGTATGTATATATTGTTGTCTCCCCAGACTACAACATTGATAGGTTGTAGTGGTAATATGTGTATATTGTTGTCTCCCCAGACTACAACATTGACAGGTTGTAGTGGTAATATGTGTATATTGTTGTCTCCCCAGACTACAACATTGACAGGTAGTGGTAGTATGTGTATATTGTTGTCTCCCCAGACTACAACATTGACAGGTTCTACTGGTAGTATGTGTATATTGTTGTCTCCCCAGACTACAACATTGACAGGTTCTACTGGTAGTATGAGTATATTGTTGTCTCCCCAGACTACAACATTGACAGGTAGTGGTAGTATGTGTATATGGTTGTCTCCTCAGACTACAACATTGACAGGTTCTAGTGGTAGTATGTGTATATTGTTGTCTCCCCAGACTACAACATTGACAGGTTGTAGTGGTAATATGTGTATATTGTTGTCTCCCCAGACTACAACATTGACAGGTAGTGGTAGTATGAGTATATTGTTGTCTCCCCAGACTACAACATTGACAGGTTCTAGTGGTAGTATATGTATATTGTTGTCTCCCCAGACTACAACATTGACAGGTTCTAATGGTAGTATGTATATATTGTTGTCTCCCCAGACTATAACATTGACAGGTTGTAGTGGTAGTATGTGTATATTGTTGTCTCCCCAGGCTACAACATTGACAGGTTCTAGTGGTAGTATGTATATATTGTTGTCTCCCCAGACTATAACATTGACAGGTTGTAGTGGTAGTATATGTATATTGTTGTCTCCCCAGACTACAACATTGACAGGTAGTGGTATTATGTGTATATTGTTTTCTCCCCAGACTACAACATTGACAGGTTCTAGTGGTAGTATGTGTATATTGTTGTCTCCCCAGACTACAACATTGACAGGTAGTGGTAGTATGTGTATATTGTTGTCTCCCCAGACTACAACATTGACAGGTTCTACTGGTAGTATGTGTATATTGTTGTCTCCCCAGACTACAACATTGACAGGTTCTAGTGGTAGTATGTGTATATTGTTGTCTCCCCAGACGACAACATGGAGAGGTTCTAGTGGTAGTATGTGTATATTGTTTTTTCCCCAGAATACAACATTGACAGGTTCTACTGGTAGTATGTATATATTGTTGTCTCCCCAGACTACAACATTGACAGGTTCTAGTGGTAATATATGTATATTGGTGTCTCCCCAGACTACAACATTGACAGGTTCTAGTGGTAATATATGTATATTGGTGTCTCCCCAGACTACAACATTGACAGGTTCTAGTGGTAGTATGTGTATATTGTTGTCTCCCCAGACTACAACACTGACAGGTTCTAGTGGTAGTATGTATATATTGTTTTCTCCCCAGACTACAACATTGACAGGTTCTAGTGGTAGTATATGTATATTGTTGTCTCCCCAGACTACAACATTGACAGGTTCTACTGGTAGTATGTATATATTGTTGTCTCCCCAGACTATAACATTGACAGGTTGTACTGGTAGTATGTGTAAATTGTTGTCTCCCCAGGCTACAACATTGACAGGTTCTAGTGGTAGTATATGTATATTGTTGTCTCCCCATACTACAACATTGACAGGTTCTAGTGGTAGTATGTGTATATTGTTGTCTCCCCAGACTACAACATTGACAGGTTCTAGTGGTAGTATGTGTATATTGTTGTTTCCCCAGACTACAACATTGACAGGTTCTAGTGGTAGTATGTGTATATTGTTGTCTCCCCAGACTACAACATTGACAGGTAGTGGTAGTATGTGTACATTGTTGTCTTCCCAGACTACAACATTGACAGGTAGTGGTAATATGTGTATATTGTTGTCTCCCCAGACTACAACATTGACAGGTAGTGGTAATATGTGTATATTGTTGTCTCCCCAGACTACAACATTGACAGGTTCTAGTGGTAGTATGTATATATTGTTGTCTCCCCAGACTACAACATTGACAGGTTATAGTGGTAGTATGTGTATATTGTTGTCTCCCCAGACTACAACATTGACAGGTTCTAGTGGTAATATATGTATATTGTTGTCTCCCCAGACTACAACATTGACAGGTTCTAGTGGTAGTATGTGTATATTGTTGTCTCCCCAGACTACAACATTGACAGGTAGTGGTAGTATGTGTATATTGTTGTCTCCCCAGACTACAACATTGACAGGTAGTGGTAGTATGTGTATATTGTTGTCTCCCCAGACTACAACATTGACAGGTTGTACTGGTAGTATGTATATAGTGTTGTCTCCCCAGACTACAACATTGACAGGTTCTAGTGGTAGTATGTGTATATTGTTGTCTCCCCAGGCTACAACATTGACAGGTTCTAGTGGTAGTATGTGTATATTGTTGTCTCCCCAGACTACAACATTGACAGGTTCTAGTGGTAGTATATGTATATTGTTGTCTCCCCAGACTACAACATTGACAGGTTCTAGTGGTAGTATGTGTATATTGTTGTTTCCCCAGACTACAACATTGACAGGTTCTAGTGGTAGTATGTGTATATTGTTGTCTCCCCAGACTACAACATTGACAGGTTCTAATGGTAGTATGTATATATTGTTGTCTCCCCAGACTATAACATTGACAGGTTGTAGTGGTAGTATGTATATATTGTTGTCTCCCCAGACTACAACATTGACAGGTTGTAGTGGTAATATGTGTATATTGTTGTCTCCCCAGACTACAACATTGACAGGTTGTAGTGGTAATATGTGTATATTGTTGTCTCCCCAGACTACAACATTGACAGGTAGTGGTAGTATGAGTATATTGTTGTCTCCCCAGACTACAACATTGACAGGTAGTGGTAGTATGTGTATATGGTTGTCTCCTCAGACTACAACATTGACAGGTTCTAGTGGTAGTATGTGTATATTGTTGTCTCCCCAGACTACAACATTGACAGGTTGTAGTGGTAATATGTGTATATTGTTGTCTCCCCAGACTACAACATTGACAGGTAGTGGTAGTATGAGTATATTGTTGTCTCCCCAGACTACAACATTGACAGGTTCTAGTGGTAGTATATGTATATTGTTGTCTCCCCAGACTACAACATTGACAGGTTCTAATGGTAGTATGTATATATTGTTGTCTCCCCAGACTATAACATTGACAGGTTGTAGTGGTAGTATGTGTATATTGTTGTCTCCCCAGGCTACAACATTGACAGGTTCTAGTGGTAGTATGTATATATTGTTGTCTCCCCAGACTATAACATTGACAGGTTGTAGTGGTAGTATATGTATATTGTTGTCTCCCCAGACTACAACATTGACAGGTAGTGGTATTATGTGTATATTGTTTTCTCCCCAGACTACAACATTGACAGGTTCTAGTGGTAGTATGTGTATATTGTTGTCTCCCCAGACTACAACATTGACAGGTAGTGGTAGTATGTGTATATTGTTGTCTCCCCAGAATACAACATTGACAGGTTCTAGTGGTAATATGTGTATATTGTTGTCTCCCCAGACTACAACATTGACAGGTTCTAGTGGTAGTATGTGTATATTGTTGTCTCCCCAGACTACAACATTGACAGGTTATACTGGTAGTATGTGTATATTGTTGTCTCCCCAGACTACAACATTGACAGGTAGTGGTAGTATGTGTATATTGTTTTCTCCCCAGACTACAACATTGACAGGTTCTAGTGGTAGTATATGTATATTGTTGTCTCCCCAGACTACAACATTGACAGGTTCTAGTGGTAGTATGTATATATTGTTGTCTCCCCAGACTACAACATTGACAGGTTCTAGTGGTAGTATATGTATATTGTTGTCTCCCCAGACTACAACATTGACAGGTTCTAGTGGTAGTATATGTATATTGTTGTCTCCCCAGACTACAACATTGACAGGTTCTACTGGTAGTATGTATATATTGTTGTCTCCCCAGACTACAACATTGACAGGTTCTAGTGGTAGTATGTGTATATTGTTGTCTCCCCAGACTACAACATTGACAGGTAGTGGTAGTATGTGTATATTGTTGTCTCCCCAGACTACAACATTGACAGGTAGTGGTAGTATGTGTATATTGTTGTCTCCCCAGACTACAATATTGGCAGGTTCTAGTGGTAGTATGTGTATATTGTTGTCTCCCCAGACTACAACATTGACAGGTTCTAGTGGTATTATGTGTATATTGTTGTCTCCCCAGACTACAACATTGACAGATAGTGGTAGTATGTGTATATTGTTGTCTCCCCAGGCTACAACATTGACAGGTTCTAGTGGTAGTATGTGTACATTGTTGTCTCCCCAGAATACAACATTGACAGGTTCTACTGGTAGTATGTGTATATTGTTGTCTCCCCAGAATACAACATTGACAGGTTCTACTGGTAGTATGTGTATATTGTTGTCTCCCCAGATTACAACATTGACAGGTTCTAGTGGTAGTATGTGAATATTGTTGTCTCCCCAGGCTACAACATTGACAGGTTATAGTGGTAGTATGTGTATATTGTTGTCTCCCCAGAATACAACATTGACAGGTTCTACTGGTAGTATGTGTATATTGTTGTCTCCCCAGATTACAACATTGACAGGTTCTAGTGGTAGTATGTGAATATTGTTGTCTCCCCAGGCTACAACATTGACAGGTTATAGTGGTAGTATGTGTATATTGTTGTCTCCCCAGACTACAACATTGACAGGTTCTACTGGTAGTATGCATATATTGTTGTCTCCCCAGAATACAACATTGACAGGTTATTTTGGTAATATGTGTATATTGTTGTCTCCCCAGATTACAACATTGACAGGTTCTAGTGGTAGTATGTGTATATTGTTGTCTCCCCAGACTACAACATTGACAGGTTCTACTGGTAGTATGTGTATATTGTTGTCTGCCCAGATTACAACATTGACAGGTTCTAGTGGTAGTATGTGAATATTGTTGTCTCCCCAGGCTACAACATTGACAGGTCATAGTGGTAGTATGTGTATATTGTTGTCTCCCCAGACTACAACATTGACAGGTTCTACTGGTAGTATGTATATATTGTTGTCTCCCCAGAATACAACATTGACAGGTTATAGTGGTAGTATGTGTATATTGTTGTCTCCCCAGAATACAACATTGACAGGTTATTTTGGTAATATGTGTATATTGTTGTCTCCCCAGATTACAACATTGACAGGTTCTAGTGGTAGTATGTGTATATTGTTGTCTCCCCAGACAACAACATTGACAGGTTCTAGTGGTAGTATGTGTATATTGTTGTCTCCCCAGACTACAACATCTACAGGTAGTGGTAGTATGTGTATATTGTTTTCTCCCCAGACTACAACATTGACAGGTTCTAGTGGTAGTATGTGTATATTGTTGTCTCCCCAGAATACAACATTGACAGGTTCTAGTGGTAATATGTGTATATTGTTGTCTCCCCAGACTACAACATTGACAGGTAGTGGTAGTATGTGTATATTGTTGTCTCCCCAGACTACAACATTGACAGGTTCTAGTGGTAGTATGTGTATATGGTTGTCTCCCCAGACGACAACATGGACAGGTTCTAGTGGTAGTATGTGTATATTGTTTTTTCCCCAGAATACAACATTGACAGGTTCTACTGGTAGTATGTATATATTGTTGTCTCCCCAGACTACAACATTGACAGGTTCTAGTGGTAATATGTGTATATTGTTGTCTCCCCAGACTACAACATTGACAGGTTCTAGTGGTAGTATGTGTATATTGTTGTCTCCCCAGATTACAACACTGACAGGTTCTAGTGGTAGTATGTGTATATTGTTGTCTCCCCAGACTACAACATTGACAGGTTATAGTGGTAGTATGTGTATATTGTTGTTTCCCCAGACTACAACATTGACAGGTAGTGGTAGTATGTGTACATTGTTGTCTCCCCAGACTATAACATTGACAGGTTCTAGTGGTAGTATGTGTATATTGTTGTCTCCCCAGACTACAACATTGACAGGTTCTAGTGGTAGTATGTATATAGTGTTGTCTCCCCAGACTACAACATTGACAGGTTCTAGTGGTAATATATGTATATTGTTGTCTCCCCAGACTACAACATTGACAGGTTGTACTGGTAGTATGTGTATATTGTTTTCTCCCCAGATAACAACATTGACAGGTTCTAGTGGTAGTATGTGTATATTGTTGTCTCCCCAGACTACAACATTGACAGGTTCTAGTGGTAGTATGTGTATATTGTTGTCTCCCCAGATAACAACATTGACAGGTTCTACTGGTAGTATGTGTATATTGTTGTCTCCCCAGATAACAACATTGACAGGTTCTAGTGGTAGTATGTGTATATTGTTGTCTCCCCAGACTACAACATCTACAGGTAGTGGTAGTATGTGTATATTGTTTTCTCCCCAGACTACAACATTGACAGGTTCTAGTGGTAGTATGTGAATATTGTTGTCTCCCCAGGCTACAACATTGACAGGTTATAGTGGTAGTATGTGTATATTGTTGTTTCCCCAGAATACAATATTGACAGGTTCTACTGGTAGTATGTATATATTGTTGTCTCCCCAGACTATAACATTGACAGGTTGTACTGGTAGTATGTGTAAATTGTTGTCTCCCCAGGCTACAACATTGACAGGTTCTAGTGGTAGTATATGTATATTGTTGTCTCCCCAGACTACAACATTGACAGGTTCTAGTGGTAGTATGTATATATTGTTTTCTACCCAGACTATACAACATTGACAGGTTGTAGTGGTAGTATGTGTATATTGTTGTCTCCCCAGACTACAACATTGACAGGTTCTAGTGGTAGTATGTGTATATTGTTGTCTCCCCAGACTACAACATTGACAGGTTCTAGTGGTAGTATGTGTATATTGTTGTCTCCCCAGACTACAACATTGACAGGTAGTGGTAGTATGAGTATATTGTTGTCTCCCCAGACTACAACATTAACAGGTTATAGTGGTAGTATGTGTATATTGTTGTCTACCCAGAATACAACATTGACAGTTTCTACTGGTACTATGTATATATTGTTGTCTCCCCAGACTACAACATTGACAGGTTATAGTGGTAATATGTGTATATTGTTGTCTCCCCAGACTACAACATTGACAGGTTCTAGTGGTAGTATGTGTATATTGTTGTCTCCCCAGACTATAACATCTACAGGTAGTGGTAGTATGTGTATATTGTTTTCTCCCCAGACTACAACATTGACAGGTTCTAGTGGTAGTATGTGAATATTGTTGTCTCCCCTGGCTACAACATTGGCAGGTTATAGTGGTAGTATGTGTATATTGTTGTCTCCCCAGAATACAACATTGACAGGTTCTACTGGTAGTATGTATATAGTGTTGTCTTCCCAGACTACAACATTGACAGGTTCTAGTGGTAGTATATGTATATTGTTGTCTCCCCAGACTACAACATTGACAGGTAGTGGTAGTGTGTGTATATTGTTTTCTCCCCAGACTACAACATTGACAGGTTCTAGTGGTAGTATGTGAATATTGTTGTCTCCCCTGGCTACAACATTGGCAGGTTATAGTGGTAGTATGTGTATATTGTTGTCTCCCCAGAATACAACATTGACAGGTTCTAGTGGTAGTATGTGTATATTGTTGTCTCCCCAGACTACAACATTGACAGGTTCTAGTGGTAGTATGTGTATATTGTTGTCTCCCCAGACTACAACATTGACAGGTAGTGGTAGTATGTTTATATTGTTGTCTCCCCAGATTACAACATTGACAGGTTCTAGTGGTAGTATATGTATATTGTTGTCTCCCCAGACTACAACATTGACAGGTTCTACTGGTAGTATGTATATATTGTTGTCTCCCCAGAATATAACATTGACAGGTTGTACTGGTGGTATGTGTATATTGTTGTCTCCCCAGGCTACAACATTGACAGGTTCTAGTGGTAGTATATGTATATTGTTGTCTCCCCAGACTACAACATTGACAGGTTCTAGTGGTAGTATGTGTATATTGTTGTTTCCCCAGACTACAACATTGACAGGTAGTGGTAGTATGTGTATATTGTTTTCTCCCTAGACTACAACATTGACAGGTTCTAGTGGTAGTATGTGTATATTGTTGTCTCCCCAGACTACAACATTGACAGGTAGTGGTAGTATGTGTATATTGTTGTCTCCCCAGAATACAAAATTGACAGGTTCTAGTGGTAGTATATGTATATTGTTGTCTCCCCAGACTACAACATTGACAGGTTCTACTGGTAGTATGTGTATGTTGTTGTCTCCCCAGATTACAACATTGACAGGTTCTAGTGGTAGTATGTGTATATTGTTGTCTCCCCAGACTACAACATCTACAGGTAGTGGTAGTATGTGTATATTGTTTTCTCCCCAGACTACAACATTGACAGGTTCTAGTGGTAGTATGTGTATATTGTTGTTTCCCCAGACTACAACATTGACAGGTTCTAGTGGTAGTATGTGTATATTGTTGTTTCCCCAGACTACAACATTTACAGGTTCTAGTGGTAGTATGTGTATATTGTTGTCTCCCCAGACTACAACATCTACAGGTAGTGGTAGTATGTGTATATTGTTGTCTCCCCAGACTACAACATTGACAGGTTATAGTGGTAGTATGTGTATATTGTTGTTTCCCCAGACTACAACATTGACAGGTAGTGGTAGTATGTGTACATTGTTGTCTCCCCAGACTATAACATTGACAGGTTCTAGTGGTAGTATGTGTATATTGTTGTCTCCCCAGACTACAACATTGACAGGTTCTAGTGGTAGTATGTGTATATTGTTGTTTCCCCAGACTACAACATTGACAGGTAGTGGTAGTATGTGTACATTGTTGTCTCCCCAGACTATAACATTGACAGGTTCTAGTGGTAGTATGTGTATATTGTTGTCTCCCCAGACTACAACATTGACAGGTAGTGGTAGTATGTGTATATTGTTGTCTCCCCAGACTACAACATTGACAGGTTATAGTGGTAGTATGTGTATATTGTTGTTTCCCCAGACTACAACATTGACAGGTTATAGTGGTAGTATGTGTATATTGTTGTTTCCCCAGACTACAACATTGACAGGTAGTGGTAGTATGTGTACATTGTTGTCTCCCCAGACTATAACATTGACAGGTTCTAGTGGTAGTATGTGTATATTGTTTTCTCCCCAGACTACAACATTGACAGGTTCTAGTGGTAGTATATGTATATTGTTGTCTCCCCAGACTACAACATTGACAGGTTCTACTGGTAGTATGTATATATTGTTGTCTCCCCAGACTACAACATTGACAGGTTCTAGTGGTAATATGTGTATATTGTTGTCTCCCCAGGCTACAACATTGACAGGTTCTAGTGGTAGTATGTGTATATTGTTGTCTCCCCAGACTACAACATTGACAGGTAGTGGTAGTATGTGTATATTGTTGTCTCCCCAGACTACAACATTGACAGATAGTGGTAGTATGTGTATATTGTTGTCTCCCCAGGCTACAACATTGACAGGTTCTGGTGGTAGTATATGTATATTGTTGTCTCCCCAGACTACAACTTTGACAGAAAGTGGTAGTATGTGTATATTGTTGTCTCCCCAGGCTACAACATTGACAGGTTCTAGTGGTAGTATTTGTATATTGTTGTCTCCCCAGGCTACAACATTGACAGGTTCTACTGGTAAAATGTGTATAGTGTTGTCTCACCAGATTACAACATTGACAGGTTCTAGTGGTAGTATGTGTATATTGTTGTCTCCCCAGACTATAACATCTACAGGTAGTGGTAGTATGTGTATATTGTTTTCTCCCCAGACTACAACATTGACAGGTTCTAGTGGTAGTATGTGAATATTGTTGTCTCCCCTGGCTACAACATTGACAGGTTATAGTGGTAATATGTGTATATTGTTGTCTCCCCAGAATACAACATTGACAGGTTCTACTGGTAGTATGTATATAGTGTTGTCTTCCCAGACTACAACATTGACAGGTTCTAGTGGTAGTATATGTATATTGTTGTCTCCCCAGACTACAACATTGACAGGTAGTGGTAGTATGTGTATATTGTTGTCTCCCCAGACTACAACATTGACAGGTAGTGGTAGTATGTGTATATTGTTGTCTCCCCAGACTACAACATTGACAGGTTCTAGTGGTAGTATATGTATATTGTTGTCTCCCCAGACTACAACATTGACAGGTTCTACTGATAGTATGTATATATTGTTGTCTCCCCAGAATAAAACATTGACAGGTTGTACTGGTAGTATGTGTATATTGTTGTCTCCCCAGGCTACAACATTGACAGGTTCTAGTGGTAGTATATGCATATTGTTGTCTCCCCAGAATACAACATTGACAGGTTCTAGTGGTAGTATGTGTATATTGTTGTCTCCCCAGACTACAACATTGACAGGTAGTGGTAGTATGTGTATATTGTTTTCTCCCCAGACTACAACATTTACAGGTAGTGGTAGTATGTGTATATTGTTGTCTCCCCAGACTACAACATTGACAGATAGTGGTAGTATGTGTATATTGTTGTCTCCCCAGAATACAACATTGACAGGTTCTAGTGGTAGTATATGTATATTATTGTCTCCCCAGACTACAACATTGACAGGTTCTAGTGGTAGTATGTGTATATTGTTGTCTCCCCAGACTACAACATCTACAGGTAGTGGTAGTATGTATATATTGTTTTCTACCCAGACTATACAACATTGACAGGTTGTAGTGGTAGTATGTGTATATTGTTGTCTCCGCATACTACAGCATTGACAGGTTATAGTGGTAGTATGTGTATATTGTTGTCTACCCAGAATACAACATTGACAGTTTCTACTGGTACTATGTATATATTGTTGTCTCCCCAGACTACAACATTGACAGGTTATAGTGGTAATATGTGTCTATTGTTGTCTCCCCAGACTACAACATTGACAGGTAGTGGTAGTATGTGTATATTGTTGTCTCCCCAGACTACAACATTGACAGGTTCTACTGGTAGTATGTATATATTGTTGTCTACCCAGACGACAACATGGATAGGTTCTAGTGGTAGTATGTGTATATTGTTGTCTCCCCAGACTACAACATTGACAGGTTATACTGGTAGTATGTGTATATTGGTGTCTCCCCAGACTACAACATTGACAGGTTCTAGTGGTAGTATGTGTATATTGTTGTCTCCCCAGACTAAAACATTGACAGGTAGTGGTAGTATGGGTATATTGTTGTCTCCTCAGACTACAACATTGACAGATAGTGGTAGTATGTGTATATTGTTGTCTCCCCAGACTACAACATTGACAGGTTCTAGTGGTAGTATGTGTATATTGGTGTCTCCCCAGATTACAACAATGACAGGTAGTGGTAGTATGTATATATTGTTGTCTCCCCAGACTACAACATTGACCGGGTCTAGTGGTAGTATGTGTATATTGTTGTCTCCTCAGACTATAACATTGACAGGTTCTACTGGTAGTATGTGTATATTGTTGTTTCCCCAGACTACAACATTGACAGGTTCTAGTGGTAATATGTGTATATTGTTGTTTCCCCAGAATACAACATTGACAGGTTCTACTGGTAGCATGTATATATTGTTGTCTCCCCAGACTACAACATTGACAGGTTCTACTGGTAGTATGTATATATTGTTGTCTCCCCAGACTACAACATTAATAGGTTCTAGTGGTAGTATGTATATATTGTTGTCTCCCCAGACTATAACATTGACAGGTTCTAGTGGTAGTATGTGTATATTGTTGTCTCCCCAGACTACAATATTGACAGGTTCTAGTGGTAGTATGTATATATTGTTGTCTCCCCAGACTACAACATTGACATGTTCTACTGGTAGTATGTGTATATTGTTGTTTCCCTAGAATACAACATTGACAGGTTCTACTGGTAGTATGTGTATATTGTTGTCTCCCCAGAATACAACATTGACAGGTAGTGGTAGTATGTGTATATTGTTGTCTCCCCAGACTACAAAATTGACAGGTTCTAGTGGTAGTATGTGTATATTGTTGTCTCCCCAGACTACAACATTGACAGGTAGTGGTAGTATGTGTATAGTGTTGTCTCCCCAGACTATAATATTTACAGGTTCTAGTGGTAGTATGTGTATATTGTTGTCTCCCCAGACTACAACATTGACAGGTTCTACTGGTAGTATGTATATAGGGTTGTCTCCCCAGACTACAACATTGACAGGTTCTAGTGGTAGTATATGTATATTGTTGTCTCCCAATACTACAACATTGACAGGTTCTAGTGGTAGTATGTGTATATTGTTGTCTCCCCAGACAACAACATTGACAGGTAGTGGTAGTATGTGTATATTGTTGTCTCCCCAGACTACAACATTGACAGGTTCTAGTGGTAGTATATGCATATTTTTGTCTCCCCAGACTACAACATTCACAGGTTCTAGTGGTAGTATGTATATATTGTTGTCTCCCCAGACTATAACATTGACAGGTTGTACTGGTAGTATGTGTATATTGTTGTCTCCCCAGACTACAACATTGACAGGTTCTACTGGTAGTATGTATATATTGTTGTCTCCCCAGACTACAACATTGACAGGTTCTAGTGGTAGTATGTGTATATTGTTGTCTCCCCAGGCTACAACATTGACAGGTTCTAGTGGTAGTATGTGTATATTGGTGTCTCCCCAGACTACAACATTGACAGGTTATAGTGGTAGTATGTGTATATTGTTGTCTACCCAGAATACAACATTGACAGTTTCTACTGGTACTATGTATATATTGTTGTCTCCCCAGACTACAACATTGACAGGTTATAGTGGTAATATGTGTCTATTGTTGTCTCCCCAGACTACAACATTGACAGGTAGTGGTAGTATGTGTATATTGTTGTCTCCCCAGACTACAACATTGACAGGTTCTACTGGTAGTATGTATATATTGTTGTCTACCCAGACGACAACATGGACAGGTTCTAGTGGTAGTATGTGTATATTGTTGTCTACCCAGACGACAACATGGACAGGTTCTAGTGGTAGTATGTGTATATTGTTGTCTCCCCAGACTACAACATTGACAGGTTATACTGGTAGTATGTGTATATTGGTGTCTCCCCAGACTACAACATTGACAGGTTCTAGTGGTAGTATGTGTATATTGTTGTCTCCCCAGACTAAAACATTGACAGGTAGTGGTAGTATGGGTATATTGTTGTCTCCTCAGACTACAACATTGACAGATAGTGGTAGTATGTGTATATTGTTGTCTCCCCAGACTACAACATTGACAGGTTCTAGTGGTAGTATGTGTATATTGGTGTCTCCCCAGATTACAACAATGACAGGTAGTGGTAGTATGTATATATTGTTGTCTCCCCAGACTACAACATTGACCGGGTCTAGTGGTAGTATGTGTATATTGTTGTCTCCTCAGAATATAACATTGACAGGTTATAGTGGTAGTATGTGTATATTGTTGTCTCCCCAGACTACAACATTGACAGGTTCTAGTGGTAATATGTGTATATTGTTGTTTCCCCAGAATACAACATTGACAGGTTCTACTGGTAGCATGTATATATTGTTGTCTCCCCAGACTACAACATTGACAGGTTCTAGTGGTAGTATGTGTATATTGTTGTCTCCCCAGGCTACAACATTGACAGGTTCTAGTGGTAGTATGTGTATATTGGTGTCTCCCCAGACTACAACATTGACAGGTAGTGGTAGTATGTGTATATTGGTGTCTCCCCAGACTACAACATTGACAGGTAGTGGTAGTATGTGTATATTGTTTTCTCCCCAGACTACAACATTGACAGGTTCTAGTGGTAGTATATGTATATTGTTGTCTCCCCAAACTACAACATTGACAGTTTCTACTGGTAGTATGTATATATTGTTGTCTCCCCAGACTACAACATTGACAGGTTCTAGTGGTAGTATGTGTATATTGTTGTCTCCCCAGGCTACAACATTGACAGGTTCTAGTGGTAGTATGTGTATATTGGTGTCTCCCCAGACTACAACATTGACAGGTTCTAGTGGTAGTATGTGTATATTGTTGTCTCCCCAGACTACTACATTGACAGGTTCTACTGGTAGTATGTGTATATTGTTGTCTCCCCAGACTACAACATTGACAGATAGTGGTAGTATGTGTATATTGTTTTCTCCCCAGACTACAACATTGACAGGTTCTAGTGGTAGTATATGTATATTGTTGTCTCCCCAGACTACAACATTGACAGGTTCTACTGGTAATATGTGTATATTGTTGTCTCCCCAGAAAACAACATTGACAGGTTCTAGTGGTAGTATGTGTATATTGTTGTCTCCCCAGACTACAACATCTACAGGTAGTGGTAGTATGTCTATATTGTTTTCTCCCCAGACTATACAACATTGACAGGTTGTAGTGGTAGTATGTGTATATTGTTGTCTCCCCAGACTACAACATTGACAGGTTCTAGTGGTAGTATGTGTATATTGTTGTCTACCCAGAATACAACATTGACAGTTTCTACTGGTACTATGTATATATTGTTGTCTCCCCAGACTACAACATTGACAGGTTATAGTGGTAATATGTGTATATTGTTGTCTCCCCAGACTACAACATTGACAGGTAGTGGTAGTATGTGTATATTTTTGTCTCCCCAGACTACAACATTGACAGGTTCTACTGGTAGTATGTATATATTGTTGTCTCCCCAGACTACAACATTGACAGGTTCTAGTGGTAGTATGTGTATATTTTTGTCTCCCCAGACTACAACATTGACAGGTTCTACTGGTAGTATGTATATATTGTTGTCTCCCCAGACTACACCATTGACAGGTTCTAGTGGTAGTATGTGTATATTGGTGTCTCCCCAGACTACAACAATGACAGGTAGTGGTAGTATGTATATATTGTTGTCTCCCCAGACTACAGCATTGACCGGGTCTAGTGGTTGTATGTGTATATTGTTGTCTCCTCAGACTACAACATTGACAGGTTATAGTGGTAGTATGTGTATATTGTTGTCTCCCCAGACTACAACATTGACAGGTTCTAGTGGTAATATGTGTATATTGTTGTTTCCCCAGAATACAACATTGACAGGTTCTACTGGTAGTATGTATATATTGTTGTCTCCCCAGACTACAACATTGACAGGTTCTACTGGTAGTATGTATATATTGTTGTCTCCCCAGACTACAACATTAATAGGTTCTAGTGGTAGTATGTATATATTGTTGTCTCCCCAGACTACAACATTGACAGGTAGTGGTAGTATGGGTATATTGTTGTCTCCTCAGACTACAACATTGACAGATAGTGGTAGTATGTGTATATTGTTGTCTCCCCAGACTACACCAAATCCGATTCAACCCACCATTTCTTTAGAAATGCCTGTACCAAGTCAGGGTCATTACGGTTTTCACAGTTTTCCGGTTGTTGACTGATTTTGTCTGTTTATATAATTATGAGTTTTGACTTTCCCTTTGTAAGATTGTTCGGAGTTCGGTAATTTTGTTATTACCTTTATTGACAGGTTGTACAGGTAGTATGTGTATATTGTTGTCTCCCCAGACTACAACATTTACAGGTTCTAGTGGTAGTAAGTGTATATTGTTGTCTCCCCAGACTACAACATTGACAGGTTCTAGTGGTAGTATGTGTATATTGTTGTCTCCCCAGACTACAACATTGACAGGTTCTAGTGGTAGTATGTATATATTGTTGTCTCCCCAGACTATAACATTGACAGGTTGTACTGGTAGTATGTGTATATTGTTGTCTCCCCAGACTACAACATTGACAGGTTCTACTGGTAGTATGTATATATTGTTGTCTCCCCAGACTACAACATTGACAGGTTCTAGTGGTAGTATGTGTATATTGTTGTCTCCCCAGGCTACAACATTGACAGGCTCTAGTGGTAGTATGTGTATATTGGTGTCTCCCCAGACTACAACATTGACAGGTAGTGGTAGTATGTGTATATTGTTTTCTCCCCAGACTACAACATTGACAGGTTCTAGTGGTAGTATATGTATATTGTTGTCTCCCCAAACTACAACATTGACAGTTTCTACTGGTAGTATGTATATATTGTTGTCTCCCCAGACTACAACATTGACAGGTTCTAGTGGTAGTATGTGTATATTGTTGTCTCCCCAGGCTACAACATTGACAGGTTCTAGTGGTAGTATGTGTATATTGGTGTCTCCCCAGACTACAACATTGACAGGTTCTAGTGGTAGTATGTGTATATTGTTGTCTCCCCAGACTACTACATTGACAGGTAGTGGTAGTATGTGTATATTGTTGTCTCCCCAGACTACAACATTGACAGGTTCTAGTGGTAGTATGTGTATATTGTTGTCTCCCCAGACTACAACATTGACAGGTGCTAGTGGTAGTATGTGTATATTGTTGTCTCCCCAGACTACAACATTGACAGGTTCTAGTGGTAGTATGTGTATATTGTTGTCTCCCCAGACTACAACATCTACAGGTAGTGGTAGTATGTCTATATTGTTTTCTCCCCAGACTATACAACATTGACAGGTTGTAGTGGTAGTATGTGTATATTGTTGTCTCCCCAGACTACAACATTGACAGGTTATAGTGGTAGTATGTGTATATTGTTGTCTACCCAGAATACAACATTGACAGTTTCTACTGGTACTATGTATATATTGTTGTCTCCCCAGACTACAACATTGACAGGTTATAGTGGTAATATGTGTATATTGTTGTCTCCCCAGACTACAACATTGACAGGTAGTGGTAGTATGTGTATATTTTTGTATCCCCAGACTACAACATTGACAGGTTCTACTGGTAGTATGTATATATTGTTGTCTCCCCAGACTACAACATTGACAGGTTCTAGTGGTAGTATGTGTATATTGTTGTCTACCCAGACGACAACATGGACAGGTTCTAGTGGTAGTATGTGTATATTGTTGTCTCCCCAGACTACAACATTGACAGGCTATACTGGTAGTATGTGTATATTGGTGTCTCCCCAGACTACAACATTGACAGGTTCTAGTGGTAGTATGTGTATATTGTTGTCTCCCCAGACTACAACATTGACAGGTAGTGGTAGTATGGGTATATTGTTGTCTCCTCACACTACAACATTGACAGATATTGTAGTATGTGTATATTGTTGTCTCCCCAGACTACACCATTGACAGGTTCTAGTGGTAGTATGTGTATATTGGTGTCTCCCCAGACTACAACAATGACAGGTAGTGGTAGTATGTATATATTGTTGTCTCCCCAGACTACAACATTGACCGTGTCTAGTGGTAGTATGTGTATATTGTAGACTCCCCAGACTACAACATTGACAGGTTCTACTGGTAGTATGTGTCTATTGTTGTTTCCCCAGACTACAACATTGACAGGTTCTAGTGGTAGTATGTGTATATTGTTGTCTCCCCAGACTACAACATTGACAGGTTCTAGTGGTAGTATGTGTATATTGTTGTCTCCCCAGACTACAACATTGACAAGTTCTAGTGGTAGTATGTGTATATTGTTGTATCCCCAGACTACAATATTGACAGGTTCTAGTGGTAGTATGTGTATATTGTTGTCTCCCCAGACTACAACATGGACAGGTTCTAGTGGTAGTATGTGTATATTGTTGTCTCCCCAGACTACAATATTGGCAGGTTCTAGTGGTAGTATGTGTATATTGTTGTCTCCCCAGATTACAACATGGACAGGTTCTAGTGGTAGTATGTGTATATTGTTGTCTCCCCAGACTACAACATTGACAGGTTCCAGTGGTAGTATGTGTATAGTGTTGTCTCCCCAGACTACAACATTGACAGGTTCTAGTGGTAGTATGTGTATATTGTTGTCTCCCCAGACTACAACATTGACAGGTTCTAGTGGTAGTATGTGCATAGTGTTGTCTCCCCAGACTACAACATTGACAGGTTCTAGTGGTAGTATGTGTATATTGTTGTCTCCCCAGACTACAACATTGACAGGTTCTAGTGGTAGTATGTGTATATTGTTGTCTCCCCAGACTACAACATTGACAGGTTCTAGTGGTAGTATGTGTATATTGTTGACTCCCCAGACTACAACATTGACATGTTCTACTGGTAGTATGTATATATTGTTGTCTCCCCGGACTACAACATTGACAGGTTCTACTGGTAGTATTTATATATTGTTTTCTCCCCAGACTATAACATTGACAGGTTCTAGTCGTAGTATGTATATATTGTTGTTTCCCCAGACTACAACATTGACAGGTTCTAATGGTAGTATGTGTATATTGTTGTCTCCCCAGACTACAACATTGACAGGTTCTATTGGTAGTATGTGTATATTGTTGTCTCCCCAGATTACAACATTGACAGGTTCTAGTGGTAGTATGTGTATATTGTTGTCTCCCCAGACTACAACATTGACAGGTTGTACTGGTAGTATGTATATATTGTTGTCTCCCCAGACTACAACATTGACAGGTTCTAGTGGTAGTATGTGTATATTGTTGTCTCCCGATATAATGTTTCTTTTCTGGAAGGACAGTATTGAACATATACTGTATGTCTGGACGGTAATGAACGTATATTTTATGATAGAAACCTTATCGTTATCGTCGTATGTGTTTTATTCATTACCACATACATTAATAAAGAAATCTGTCAGTTCTCATGTAAATTGTCTGTAAGCATCATGTTTACAAAATACTTATTAAATTCTGATTAACTTGGCACTTTAATCTGGTAGTTTTATGGACGTTGGCACGAACATCCTCAGTTAATCTGATTATATGGCAATAGTAGACCTGTTATATTGTATTCACCAGACTAATACGCTAATTTTTAGATTCCGACATCGTGGGAACGCTAAGCTATATAGTTCCACAACTTTGACGCTTCTCCTAATAATGAATCTTACTAACATATTCAGGAACAAATAGATCTATAAGATGGTTTACATTACACATAGTACAATGTTTTATTAGGTGTACAACAAACCCAATAAAAGAAGTAATACAAGCGTATTATAAGGGATATGGAAGCAGATACAATATAGATTTGATTGACAAGGTCAACATATATATCTAATTCATTGTTCTGGAATAAACTTAATCAGGTAATCCAAGTCAAAAGAATGGAAAACATATGGAAATTTCCAATGGCACATCGAGATATAGTAAAGGACTTCGGAAAGATGTGTACATTGGCGTGGGACAAATCAAACTTTCACTTAAAGGGTTTGTAACTGAGTGGCTCGTGTATGATAAATAGCATGCCAAGCTCATACAAATTATATCCTCTTTTTCCTGTGGGAATCTACACTTCTACCTACATGTCAATCACGGTGTCACAGTTTACCCTATACGATGTATTGTTTTAAGCTTGTTCTCTTCTGAACTGCTGTTTATTTGACATTAAGCAACAATAAATCAATAATTGTATGCCTTTCTATTATAAATAATAGTTTTTGATGTTGTGTAAGAGAAAACAGTATCCTAATGTTCCTGATATGACGTGCGGCATATATATATGTCAAAAACGAAGAGCGGAAATACACTTCTGATGTGAAAAGGTGCTTCTCATATTAGATTCCGTCTGACGAGCGGAGAACATGTTTGTGATATCCTTGAAATAAAATGCGTATATCTGGTAACGATCATGATATAAGTGCGTAGTTGTCATTTATCAACCTACTTTCCGTCATGAATAAACAAACCTTATGGAAGTACCTATGTGTATTGGACAACCTTCCTTGAAATAGAATAAGACGGATCACTGATGGCTTTTGAGTATCTCTTAAGTACAATGCTGGATAATTGATTGATAATTTGTTGGATGATGTAGATAAACGAATGCATACAGGATCTGACATGAAAAGATTAAGTGCTTTGTCTAGAAAATCAGGTTTTCAATTAGTCTTTAGTATATAGAAGTAAGGTGGCCTCCTACTCTTAACATAGTGTAGTTATAATTATACAAATACGTCAATATATGAATATCTGGCTCATTGTTTAAGAAACCAAATGGGGAAAAACGTTTTCAAACACACTGATATAAAACCAATACAAAAAAAACAGAATTCCGCAAACCGAGGCTATTTCAACCATTGTTGTTTCCTAAACCTTTATACACTCAGATATACAAATAAAGGGAAGTGTATATACAATAGACTTGTTGAGCTACCATTACACGCAGATAGAAGAATACAAAAAGGAAAACAAAAAATACCAAGCCATCAGACATGCTCCAAAATCCAATCGGCAAATCATAAAAACTATTAATCTTCTAAAATTCCAACATGTAACACGAATAGCAACTCTCAGACTTTACAACAATGTTTATACAAACAAAATAAAACCGTAATTCTACTTTACAAACCCTCAATGCATGTCCTCCTGTAGGTGGTACCTTTAATAGAGATGGCCATCAAAATATATGTATACGCGTCTCTAATGTAATTGAAAATTAATGTGTCACCTTTGATAGGAAACTAATATCTACATGGATCTGTCCAGTAAATTAATAGTTGCATTCAGTATTAATTTATTGAAATAAACGTTAGAGAATATAGAAGGGGCAATCAAAAATGGACAATCCAGAGAAACTGGTAACATAGGCTACACAAGACGAAGAAAAACAAAACAATATGTGTTGGACACCACTATGCGCAAACAAATACAAATAACGTAATTAAGACAAGAGCCGTCATACAAACAACTGTAGGATGAACTATAGACTCGACGAAGTCATAAAGTTATATGTCTGTCTCCTGTATTTCTCATAGTGCTTCGTATGAAGAAGAATACCAATGGTGAAAAATATCAAGATAAATGTCAAGAGGACAAAAACATCCTTAGGAATGATAGAAATAGCTGGAAAATTAGCTATTTCATTATCACTTCTACATCAGTTCCCTGTTATTGACATTTTATCTTTGTTTCAGATAAAACAGTAGAATGTGATATATAACTGCATTCCTATGCATACATAGATGAAAATAACCTTTCATAATAGTTCGTGTCTTCCCACAACGTAAGGAAACATTTTGTCGTGATTATCAGCAATATTTATAAACAGAAAGTGTCCTTTGTTAAATGGGATCATTAGAAGATATTATCATAATGATAAAATACAGGTAAATAGTCAGTCTACTTAGATTAACGGGAAACCCCAATGAGGTGGGGTACCCTTGAATTAAGTATGTTTAGACAATACAAGTATTTTATATTAAAATGACGTGATGGCAGACAAAACAATAGACATTAAACTTGCTTGCATGCAAATGTATGCTTCGTGTTGTAGAGGATAAAATACTGAACGTCATATATTTTAGACAAACAGGAAATAATAATAATAATAATAATAAGTAGCGACAATAATAAAGAATAACAACTGCACCTTTCAAGAAGTGAATTATAATCAGGAAAAAAAATCTCAATTTGACCAACATTATTTCTAAACTTAGAATTAAGCAGCTTAAACATAAACCAAAGCTCAACATGGGATGGATCAGAACATATTTTAACCGGAAAAGGAGGATAACTGATGCCAATACGACAAGCCCTAAATAGTTAGTACAAACTCAACCTTTCAGTATTACACATAGTTTTTGTGTATGGTACACTAATTCTTTTAAAATTGTAGAATACAAAGCCATTGCATTGTTATTGTTTTGGATAATAGCATCATAATTCATTGCAATCTACACATACAAGTCTTAGTAATGAATACAAACAGCAAACATATAAGACAAACAGTGACTATTAAATATAATATATACATTACAAAATCCTAGTTTACTATTGACAAAAGTATGTGATATCCCATGTCCAACGTGAACCTCACTATCGTGATTCTGATGATTTTCTGACAAAGAATACTGTAATGTACAAAGGTGATGGTTGGTGATTAGGAATGCAAAGTAATTTGATCAAAAGGAACAAGTATGTTAAAACGGTATCGATTTAAGTACAATTTGAAAATACCAAAGATGTAATCAGAAATCGTACATCGTTGGACAGACAACACAATGGCCAAAAAAGGACAAACATCAATCTACACGACATAACACAGAAACCTAACGATGGAGCAACATGAACGCAACTTTAACCCGGGCTTGAACTCAGCAATTTCCGAAGGGTAAGCACGTCCTAAAATATGATTTGTCGCTTCCTAATACAAGGTATTTGTATTTAGGTTGGCAAATGTTTTTAATGGAACACAGTTCAACTAAATATTTTAATCTGTCTGTTTGTTGTGAGTAGGGAATAGTTACATAGAGCGTAGATAATTCAAATGTTTAATGCTATTAAATCCACATCTGATTAACACTTGATAGGGACTACAACTCTAGACTATCGTATCAACTGCGAGATGTATACTGCATATGCAGATGTTGCTGGAATGTTGATACGTATAAAATTTGTCGGCTTCAGTACTTATATTCTAATTCTAGACAACTTTGATATATCATTTAAGTTCAATATGTAAGAATCATCAACCTAAATAATACATGTAATTATTTCTGAAATCCTATGTTATGTTTTATTCCAAAGCAGAAATGCAAATACAATGACAGCCAGCGTATTTATATTAGTTTATCCGATCTTTTATTTCGGTGACGTTAATTGACTGATGAATTGACTATTTCTTCTATTTTATCTCTACTTTCAAATGTCTTACACATTACAATATTACCCACCTGGATGACCAGTAATATTATGTTGTGGAAGTCCACGAATTTGTTTTACGCCTACAATCAAGTTTCCGTCACGTGGTAAAAACTTTAACGACACCTCCAAACTACCAATATCCTGTAAGGAAATTAAAATATACAATTGAAAGCAATAAACTGCAAACGCAGACGTATTTCAAGGATAGGCATTAAAATTAATGAACGCATAAGCAATGCTATATCATTACAGATTGTATCTTGTATTATTCTAAATATATCATTGCTAGACTCAAGTTGGATTGCTTTCAAGTAAAATTACCTGTAAAATAACTTCACTGAACATATAAAATATATATATGAACGTAGGAGTAGAAATCTAGATATCTAGTTACCTGATCAATTGGATAAATATCATTAAAAAGCAAAAACAATTATATGAAAAGATAGATATTAAAAAAGGGAAAACAGCAAAACGCCAACGCAACGCCAAAATCAAGTACAATGTACACTATCTTATCTTTGAAACATATTTACTTTTTATGCTTATCTGTAGGTTAATAACAAAACAAAATTTACTCCTACCTAAGTTCAAACACGAGTATTTTATAATAGATACTGTGTCATCGCCTCAACATTTCCTTTACACTACCCTTATCAAATACATATGTATCCATTTTGTTATTGCTCCGGGTTAATTGTTTTCATTCGATCTCGTGTTTTATATAGAGTTACCAATTGACCAGCTGAGATACAGATAATTTGAAGGCAATGGTTATGTTGACTAGTTACATGTAAAAACGTAAATATCAAATTGAGTGATCATTTCGCGTTTCTGTATTAACCATCACCAGGTACGCTTATAACCAAACATTTGTTGCTTTTGATCCAGCTTTTCCTTGCCAACTGTGCAACGCTTTTGCTATTATAAACTTCCAGAAGGGTACTATGCATGATTGGCTAATTAACTGAGCATTCTTTAATTTCAGACGCAATGTTACAGCTGCATACATGAGAGTACATGTTTATAAATACTAAATTGACTAGGCAGAAAACTGTGAAGATATCAAAGTAATATTCAGAAGGACAGACAATAAAATGGCCACAAGAGGAAGACAAATATAATACTACACAGTAAACTACAGGTTGATCAACCAAGAGGAAGTCAAATAGAATACTACACAGTAAACTAGAGGTTGATCAACACGAACCAAACAGAAGGACAGACAATACAATGGCGACAAGAGGAAGACAAATATAATACAACACATTAAACTAAAGGTTGATCAACACGAACCAAACTAAAAACCGTGGTGAACTTTGGTGAGCAGATCCTGCTCCACTAATGACACTCGTCATGTTGAGCATACAGTGATAGGTCATATTCGGTGGCAAGTCATGAACGAGAAAAGGATATGATTCTACGAATACAAACGGAACATTTCCGTGGATATCTGTAACACAGACATTCCGTAACCACTAACCAAGTTATGATGACGACCAATCGAGGACATCAACTTTACCACTAGGAGCACATTGTTCTATAGCTTCCTCGTTATCATGCAAATGCAGATAAGAAATACAAGCTGTTAGATATCTTATCAACTGCGAAATGTATACTCCATATGTAGGTTGTACTGAAATGTTGCTACATATAATTCTGGTCGAAAGGTTTCATTCTCAACTGGCCTTCAATGACAATTTCCTTGTGTGGATTAAGGTATAAAACAGACCTTCCAGTCTCTTTCATGTTTTATAGTAGTAGTCACCAAACTCTGACTTATACAATGAAAAAACGTTCTCTATATAGCGGAACGGGAAAACAGCTGATGTGATACATGTGTAGGTGATTTTCCTTGAGAGGCCTCTGCATCAAGGCTGCTTCACACAAATAAAGGAACAAGTAGGTGAAAAGAGGAGCACAATTGGTACACATTGTAATGGCGTACACTTATCGAAATAAATATGTTTTTAGTGAATTCGGGTTGTTCGATCTTTAGTTGTTTGTATAATGTTTTGTTTATCGTTGTTTGTTCTTTTCCTTTTAATCATTGTGTTGTCTGTTCTTCGAATTACGGCTTCTGACTTTTCTTGTTAAGCATCTCCAGATAATTGTTGTTGCAATCAGAGTTGCTGGCTCGGAATCAGATCAGGACAATGTTTCCCAGTGGCAGAGTGACCTTTCTATCTGTTTGTATGTGTTTCCTTGGGTTAGCATTCCAGAAATCAAACGCAAAACATTTGGTCTTGTATAGAACATACACTATTTTTTTTACACCGACAGGAGTGTAAGATAAGGACATATAAGTCACCAGCGTGTAAGATGCGAGCTATCGCTGACGAGGTTTTATTATAGTGTATTTTATTATTTGGACACAGTTACGGTGTCAACGACATTGATCAAATTGACATTTTATGAAAAGAAAGTTTAAACTTTGGTCAACAATTCAATCAACATGTTTACGAAGCAATATAAGTGATAATCACATTTGTACATTTCCCATATTTCAATGATAAGGATATTAACGCATCCCATCATATATCATATTTATTATTTTTTCTAGGATTTATGTCCTTTAGCACCGATCCTTGGTGACATCTACACCTAAACAACTACACATTATACATGTACTTGTTTATATGTCCTTTAGCACCGACCCTTGGTGACTTCTACACCTAAACAACTACAAATTATAAATGTACTTGTTTATATGTCCTTTAGCACCGACCCTTGGTGACTTCTACACCTAAACAACTACAAATTATAAATGTACTTGTTTATATGTCCTTTAGCACCGACCCTTGGTGACTTCTACACCTAAACAACTACAAATTATAAATGTACTTGTTTATATGTCCTTTAGCACCGACCCTTGGTGACTTCTACACCTAAACAACTACAAATTATAAATGTACTTGTTTATATGTCCTTTAGCACCGACCCTTGGTGACTTCTACACCTAAACAACTACAAATTATAAATGTACTTGTTTATATGTCCTTTAGCACCGACCCTTGGTGACTTCTACACCTAAACAACTACAAATTATAAATGTACTTGTTTATATGTCCTTTAGCACCGACCCTTGGTGACTTCTACACCTAAACAACTACAAATTATAAATGTACTTGTTTATATGTCCTTTAGCACCGACCCTTGGTGACTTCTACACCTAAACAACTACAAATTATAAATGTACTTGTTTATATGTCCTTTAGCACCGACCCTTGGTGACTTCTACACCTAAACAACTACAAATTATAAATGTACTTGTTTATATGCTTTTATGCCACGGGGAGGACTTTAAAGGTTCATCTAAATATAATACATGTGGTATCTTATTTTGAATTGATGCATGGATGGGTACTTTTGCAGCTTCTGGTAGTAATCAACTACCTTGTCCTCTTTATTGAGTATGTTTATCAGACACGTGTTGTGTATCCTATGTTATATAGGTATCATCCAATATCATTGTTATATTCTGTTATTTTATTGTTACACCGTATTGTGTGTATACATTACACATTGTACCCATATATTTAATCATTGTAATGATCTTGCCCTTAATGGGTCCTTGATTGGAAATAAACACATTTGTATTGTATTCATTTGTATTATATCAAAGTAGAGATAATTTCTTACATAAAACGCATACATCTGTATCTGATGTATACATACGGGTGTGTTTTAATAATAAAATATTCACCAACGATTTCATTCTTTCATCTTTAGATATTATAATTATCATGTAGAAATCACCTGCCACCATCAACAATGTACGATATCTACATTCGATTTTAAATATTTGATAAAATGATTTATATATCAGAAACGTTTGACGTTACCTTTTAAGTGATAATTGTCTTCTGTGTAGCGTTTTTTCTAAACTGTGATTGGTTTATGCAGCGAGGACAAACACCGATGTTTGCGCGCGAAATTATTTATACCCTGTATTTCTACTTACAAAAACGCAACCACGTGGGTTCTATCAATGAATTTTTATCAAAGACACGCCTCTCCCTGATTGATAGGATGACCAAGCACAAGAATTAGGTCATGCTGTGTATTGAGTGCATTTATAATCAATAAAAGTAATACAATGGAGAGTAAAGGTTGTTAAAGATTTGCCACAACAGAAGCTGAAATTGAAGGAAAAACGTTTAAAATTAAATGCCGAAAGAACAATAAGACAAAATAAAGCAGCAGAAAATGGCAAAAATATTGCATACAATTATACTGTAACGTGTATCATGTGTGCAGTGTGATAATTATTATGCAAGATATCTGAACTGGGGTATTATGTCACCTATGGCTATTGGATGGCTATTTTTAGAACACGCACATCAACACAAGCTGTGGCGTGTTATTTAAAATACTGGTGAAGGTCACATGGAAATGGGTAATTTATTATACAGCAGATGCACTAAAATCGTTATACAGATGACAATATAGAACACAAACACTAAAAAAACGCTACACAGAAGACAAAAACATTATCATCCTCTAAAGAGCTAACATCGTGGGTTAAGCTGCAAGTACAAATCTTTTGTAAGGCGCGCCTGCGGCTTGCCTTACAAAAGATTTCTGCTTGCAGCTTAACCCACGATGTTATACGAGAATACACTCCAATTTGTAGATTCACAAAACAAAATCAAGTTGATTCCTTAAGAATTTACATTTGGAGTGTATTGTCTATTACAATATACGTATTCTGTTTAAATGTTAAATAATTCCCATGATTGTACCTATACTATATATAATACGATATATTATAATAGCAAAATGGCTTGGACACTGAAATAATTTTCATTTAATGCTTGTAATTACTAATGATACCAATTAATATAACCATTCAATTAACGAAGTGGCTACATATAGACAGCTAGTATATGTTTATTAAATATTCATAATTACAATATATACTGTATATTATCTTTAAAATGTGTACTAACAATATTTATTTAGAAATAAGCTTCACTAAATATCAAATCCCTTGCTATTAATGATTAACAACTAGGGATACTAGGTAAAAGCTGTATATCTAGTGAATTGTTAACAGCAATTTAGTGCAATAAAATTATTTGTGCTTAAAAAAGAGGGGAAAAAAAGAAGTGGCTACATACGGAGTGTATGGTGGTATATAAAATGAATCATCAATCTTTTGGTCTATGTAGTGGTTACGAAAACGGTCTGGAAAATTTCGAATTACACATGATAATTATGTCTAGCCGAAGGAATCAAATACATGATTAACTTAATGTTCCGAACTCGTATCTAAATCTTTCAATTTGAAAGGAAACTGCTTTAAGACCTTTGTCAATGCAATTAACAAAGTGTACATTTGATTTTTACTAAGTATAAGATCTGCTTTTTGAATGTTGTCCCTTTCACTGAATAATTCTAAGTTTGGTAACTAAGTTAATAGCATAAAATTTTAATCCTATAAAATTTGAAATAAAGGATACCACAGATACAGGTAGGTCTGCCTCATAGGTTGACCTACACACAATAATTGACAGTGAGGGCCGGTCATTGTGAACTTTCCGTTTAAATGAATCAACATTCCAACAGCACCTCTATATGGTAGCAGTTTCCTTTGAAATTGAAAGATTTAAATACGAATATGGAAAATTAAGTTAATCACGTATTTTGTCCTTTGGCTAGGAAGACTATCCCAGCTGATGCGATATTCCTGTGCGTGTGCTTCCTATAAACATGATTCTAATTAACATTAGATGTTGATGGCATCTTTTTGTCATTGCTTTTTCTGCAATATGCGAACATCCGGTTTTGGATCATCTCAGGTAACCTTGTACTACACACTCTTTAGTGTACTGTGTCGTTTTGGATCATCTCAGGTAACCTTGTACTACACACTCTTTAGTGTACTGTGTCGTTTTGGATCATCTCAGGTAACCTTGTACTACACACTCTTTAGTGTACTGTGTCGTTTTGGATCATCTCAGGTAACCTTGTACTACACACTCTTTAGTGTACTGTGTCGTTTTGGATCATCTCAGGTAACCTTGTACTACACACTCTTTAGTGTACTGTGTCGTTTTGGATCATCTCAGGTAACCTTGTACTACACACTCTTTAGTGTACTGTGTCGTTTTGGATCATCTCAGGTAACCTTGTACTACACACTCTTTAGTGTACTGTGTCGTTTTGGATCATCTCAGGTAACCTTGTACTACACACTCTTTAGTGTACTGTGTCGTTTTGGATCATCTCAGGTAACCTTGTACTACACACTCTTTAGTGTACTGTGTCGTTTTGGATCATCTCAGGTAACCTTGTACTACACACTCTTTAGTGTACTGTGTCGTTTTGGATCATCTCAGGTAACCTTGTACTACACACTCTTTAGTGTACTGTGTCGTTTTGGATCATCTCCGGTAACCTTGTACTACACACTCTTTAGTGTACTGTGTCGTTTTGGATCATCTCAGGTAACCTTGTACTACACACTCTTTAGTGTACTGTGTCGTTTTGGATCATCTCAGGTAACCTTGTACCACACACTCTTTAGTGTACTGTGTCGTTTTGGATCATCTCAGGTAACCTTGTACTACACACTCTTTAGTGTACTGTGTCGTTTTGGATCATCTCAGGTAACCTTGTACTACACACTCTTTAGTGTACTGTGTCGTTTTGGATCATCTCAGGTAACCTTGTACTACACACTCTTTAGTGTACTGTGTCGTTTTGGATCATCTCAGGTAACCTTGTACTACACACTCTTTAGTGTACTGTGTCGTTTTGGATCATCTCAGGTAACCTTGTACTACACACTCTTTAGTGTACTGTGTCGTTTTGGATCATCTCAGGTAACCTTGTACTACACACTCTTTAGTGTACTGTGTCGTTTTGGATCATCTCAGGTAACCTTGTACTACACACTCTTTAGTGTACTGTGTCGTTTTGGATCATCTCAGGTAACCTTGTACTACACACTCTTTAGTGTACTGTGTCGTTTTGGATCATCTCAGGTAATCTTGTACTACACACTCTTTAGTGTACTGTGTCGTTTTGGATCATCTCAGGTAACCTTGTACTACACACTCTTTAGTGTACTGTGTCGTGTTATGTCGACCATTGTTTGTGTGTGTGTCCTTGTTTTTCTTTTGATCATTGTGTTGTCTGTCCTTCTTTCATTTATGAATTCTGATTACTCCTTTGGTATCTTCAAACATTATTTGCATAATTCTATGCGGAATATATTTAGTAACGTTTGCCATATGTAGTTGTGTGACGGAACAAACCAAATAGAGATGCATTTACCACGCATGTATTTTCAATTCATGACATGTAATATTTTCAATTCATGACATGTAATATTTTCAATTCATGACATGTAATATTTCAGTGTGTTTTAAAGCTTACCTCTCGTTCCTTCTTTCCGTCAATTTCTTTCCACATTCTGTTTTCCGTCATCAGATCAAAGTTATCCAGACTTAAATCTACAAGACCGAGACATTCTGGAAGTTTGAGGTTATGTGCCTTGTGGAATATTTTTATCCGAAGAACCATAGAATGTAACTGCTCCAGGTTTAGAGAATGGAAAGTTAATTGCTGGTTAAATACTGGGTTTTTAGTATGTTTTATCATATCTGTTGTTTGTTTTTGTATTTTTCCTGGCATAAGATATACTTTACAATATGAATTAATATTTTGATCTGTTTTTGATGCACCTCCCAAATTTTCAGCTTTTATAATAGTCACTTTAAACAATCTTGACGTAGCGAGGTAATGAAAGGCAAATTTTAGCTCACCATGTTCTGCTAGAAATTGTATTTGAGAAATCTGAGTTTTTGATAAAGATCCACAAGAGCTTGATCTAGGCTTTTGTTCCATTTCCGTTGATGTTTCATCTATTAAATGTGGAGATGAATGACGTTTCGGCCCTGGTGACGCTGGTCGTCTTTCTGGTTGCAGACTAGACCTCGATTGTCGTTTTTCGTCTATCGATACGTTTTCTGGAATTGAATCTTCCGATGAAAATGATGAAACTGTCGAATCTTCTAAACCAACCAACGAAGAGCGACGCCGGAAGTATTTCTCCCGTCTTCCACCACGGTTAACATATAAACTATTGTTTCGATTTGTTGGTGATAAATGATTCACGTACAGTCTGTCACCTTTTTGACGATTATGGTTAACATTGGACGAAGGTGTAACCACGACACAAGGAGTAGAAGTCATTCTAGACTTTTGAAAGGCTTCAAATTCTAGCCTCGCAAGATCATTCAAAACTTCTGATTTGCATCGCACTTTTAATGCTTCTATAGCCATCAATCTGCTTCTGTCATTTTGTGATAACAAATTTTCACTACCGGTGTGAAATAATGATTCCTTTCTACGTGTGTGTGGACTTTGTGTCAAGGTCATAAATCCGTATGACGTTTTTGTACGAAAGTGGGGTAAAGACATGGCTGCCATTGACAAAGGATCAGCATTTGTTTCTTGCGATATATTTTCTAAATACTCCATTGATTGTGAATTATCGTTGTATGTAATTGGTTTAACTTCGTGTTTAGGGGACACAGGGGCAGAACGACATATTTCAGGATTTTTAGGCACTGAAAGTCCAAACATAGACCCATTAATAGAAGTCCTGGGACTTGATTTGCATGATGTTATACTACTTCTTTGTGAACTTGACCGACAGGATATATCATCCTCAAACATACCAAGCTCAGAACTTGCTCTCCTTGACGTTTCTCCTGAACCCGGAATAACAAAGTCCGGTATTGTTTTAGGAGTTAGTCCTCCTCGTAAATCTGCACATTTTTGAGTGGTGTCGTCGCTAGTACTGCCATTTTGCAATATGCGGCATTTGTGTAAAAACCATTCTTTTATATCCTTCATGGATTCCATTACTCGACCATTGTAGTTTTAAGCGATTTAACTGTACTGAGATTCTACCTGTTTCTCATCAGTCTGAAAATAAACATTGATAGCTAAAATATAGTATTATTTTGAAACCTATCAAAAAGGCACCTTAGAGAGGCTACTAATATAACTCATGCATTAAATCAACGAATATTGTGATATAAAGAACGAATCATATCGGTGGTAGAATTGTTAGTCTACCTTTTTCGAGCGTGGGTAGATCGTGCTTTCGATCTGGGGGCGGGTCAAACTAAAGACTTTAAAATTGGTATTTGCTTATTCTCCGCTAAGTAACATGCGTTAAGTAGTAAGTGCAAAGACAAGTTACTTTGAAATCAAGATAATGTGTTCTAGTGGAGCAACAAGTCTAACTGTAAAATGTAATGTCAATGAGCTAACACTATCAAACATCAATATAGTATCTGGTCAAATAGAGTATTTATGATATATAAGATAATATCGATGTCTAGGTAATAATATTACTGTATGCTTAAAATGAAGTCTTTGTATGCCTTAGATCTTATATCTCTCAGTTTTGTTGGAATTCCTAATGATTGAGATAATTTTGTCTTCTACTTAGTATAAGATCGTTGATTTACTAAAACACTCATCCGACAGGGATGCTTTGTTTACGTCTTAAACTCACATTATAAGCATGCACTATGAAGTGCTTAAAATCCTAAGTTAACATATAGACTGCATTTTCATCAACATTTTTTCACTTGTCAAAATAATAATGACCAAATGTGACAGTCATGAAGCTGAATTATTATATTATTCTAGTCCTAGTCAATAACTGCAGTTTTAGTTTATAAGAATGACACACCAAGTGCAACATAGCAAATAGTTATATAACCATTATACATATAAAACAACAAGATATATAGATTGTCATGTTAGTGTTTGTACATGGATGCATTTTTGAATAATTGATCACATGTTATTGTTTTTAACATGGAACATATATTGGAAAAATAAAAATAAGATATAAAACAGTCAGTTTGAAAATGAAAATAAAGAATGAGAACATGTTGTTCGCGTTGTCTGAGCATTTCTTTGTTCGTTTTTTGTTTTTTTGCCTTTGTATTTTACTGTTGTTATTAATATATCGTTAACGTCCTATGTCTGTTCCGCCGGCAGTAATCTACGTACGGAGGTATTCTCTTAAATGAATGATAATGCAATATCTAATTATTTGACTTTTTGGAATTTATTTCGTGTAATACGTTGTCAACAGACATCTATTTATGTATTCCGTTGTCTGTACCACGTGTTTATATGTTCATCAAACCTACATTTTGTTAAATATATTATTGCGAAAAGACATAGGTATTCATAGAAATTGACTTCTGTGAATACTTGAACTATTAATCTCTGCAAAAACCCTGCAATACTTCAAGATCACATCACAGAGGTACTTACTCTGATTACTAGATGAAGTCAAGGTTTAAACATTAACTGGAGATATCATGATGATTTAGACTGAATGTATACATTTTCTACTATTTATCACTTGGATTTTGGAACTGTTCCGACAGTGTGGTATTTTATTATGCATGGTGCTGCTGCAACAACGTAAGCCGTGTACTTTAGGGACAATCGTGCAATCAGTACCTATCACCACTAAAGCTTTTAGTTCGATTACCGCTGATATTGAGCTACACTTGATAAAAATAAATGTGACAAGATTTATATTAAACGTTTGTCAAAGAACTGTCAGGTCGGTTGTTTTCCCGAGGTACTCTTGTTTTGTTCTTGTTTTCCTCCACCAATAGATTTTATCACCGTGATAAAATCGAAATATTGTTGAAAGTTGAAACTACACATCCCATGACAATTTACTTTGTGTGGATCTGTTTGATGGAAGAAAGTTTACGGTGTTGATAAAATAATATATCTGATAAGACTTAATCCATTGAGACATTGTGTCGTCTGATAAATGTCCTTTTATTGTCTCTTTTTACAAATATCAAGTCCGCACTTAATTCCCAAATGGACTACTTTTTTGCAGACAGATTAGAAAATAAAACAAAAACTCATAAAACCATCAGAGATGCACAATCTGATTTGCCTTATAATATCAAAATTCTTTATAAAAAAATTCCGGTTTCCGAACTGGACCGAGTTTAATTTGTTTCTGTATTTCTGTATTTCCGTTGCTATTCTAATTGTCAAAAGGGGAAGAGTTGGGATTCCATTCATTGGTTATACCTTGTCACATTTGTGTGCCTGTCACAAACAAAATTTATGATTATAAGAAAATAGTGTCATATGGGTGGTCTAGATGTTTATCTAGAATATTATTTTTTAAGACAAAATAAAGTATAAAGGATAAACACACAAAAATAGTTTCAGTAGAAATAATAAAAACTAAATACAAAAACTACTATGGACAAAAAAAAATATATTCTAATATGACGTGCTGTTTTGACTTTGTAAACAAAAGGGTATAAAAATCCCCGATTTATTATGACTTTACGGGCGCTGATGATCATGGATCATGGTGTATTTGGCTGTTCTATTATACCCTTTTGTTTACAAAGCCAAAACAGTACGTCATAGAAATAATTTATTGAAGGGGTACGTTTGTTGGAGATTTTAATATGACGTCCTTCAAACGCTTCGAGTCCAAACCCGTGGTAAAAATAATATTAATCTATGACCGATTAAATTTATGACGTCTTCGACAATTTATAACGATATTTTATCAATTTTTACATATTAGAATCGAAATAATTCATGGAAGCCATATGTATATATTGTTTTTACCACGGGGCTATGTTTTTTTCTAAAAAATATATTCTGATTCCCAATGTTGCTGAAAAAATATTCTGATTTTGGTGGAAGAAGAAAAAAATAATCTGATTCAGAGTTGTCATATAACCTAATGATTTATTCTGGAAAAAAAAATTCGCGCCTAGCGCGACAAAAAAAAAAATCTAACTCTCGTGTTGTCCGAAAATAAATTTCTGAACTAAAAAAAACCCCATAGCCATCCCCCTGCAAGTTAAATGGTCGGTCCCTAAAGGAATGTGGATTAACAATTTACCGTATATGTTCTATTATAATAGAAATAATTTATGGAAGGGGTAAGTTTGTTGGAGATTTTAATATAGGTAACATTATCTGCGCAAATTTTACCTCTCGCTTTCGCTCGGGGTAAAATATTTACGCAGATAATGTTACCCATATTAAAATCTCCAACAAACTTACCCCTTCCATAAATTATTTCTTAATTTAAAAAGAGAGTTAGAACAGGTGTTTATACAGCTGTTTCTGTTGCATAGTGAACACATTTAGACGTCCCTTTCAAAGAAAATATAATGTGTTAATTAATTTTTAAATGGAACGTGCATTATTTAAGCTGAAAAAAAAACGGGTTTGAAAGAAAATAATGTATATATATATATATACGTCTGAAAATTAAACCAAACAGTGTTAGAATTAGATTTTAGAGCTGTCAAATGTTTTGTTCTTCCCTCGACGGGATTTGAACCCACACCATTGATGCACTGCAGCACCATTCGCTTAGCCATACGTCCAGCGCCCTAGACCACTCGACCACACAGTTGAAGAGCAGACTCGCAAAAATTCTAATTTTCCGGTCCGTGGAATATTTAAAAATCCAAGGGAGATAATCGTAAATATTTTCCGCTAGATGGCGCTTCACAAACCCAAACAATTATACATACTTGGAAAACTACGTTTTTGTTCTATTAAACCATTGAAAATGATTGAAATATGATTAAAAATCACATTTATATTTATTAATGGTCATGATTTTCAGTCTGGTATAAAATCGGTCTGCGATGAATGTAAAAATAACGGTTTTTTTCTTTACCTCGGAAAATCGTAATTTTTTTTTGACGCGTATGTTTACACTTTTTGCATCTGACAGAATAAAGTTCCCGTGGAGGGAAAAATTAAAAAACTGGTTCCTTGGACAGAATAATATCTACACTTCATCGGGTAAAAGGGAATTTACATCACTCGTAACAG
The DNA here is from genome assembly GCA_963680875.1 of Bathymodiolus brooksi. Classification (NCBI taxonomy): domain Eukaryota; kingdom Metazoa; phylum Mollusca; class Bivalvia; order Mytilida; family Modiolidae; genus Bathymodiolus; species Bathymodiolus brooksi. The sequence continues at coordinate 5,201,482 of OY804577.1, forward strand.
TTTAAGAAAAATAGTCCATATTCCAACGTCACCCAAACAGAGTCAAGGTTGAACAATTTGCTCCTCCCATTTTACTCGTACAATCAATATTTACACATGTAAACAATGGAATAACGGTAGGCATGTGAGGTAAAACACACTGTTTTGATGTACAATGCAAATTGTCTAGAAATTCGATGCATTTATCCCATTCTGTCAATCTCGTGGGTTCACAACTACAACCCGAACTTGGTTATATGCACCCCCCTTTTCTGAAATATGCCACCAAAGTAAAACTGTCAACGGGTGCAGGCCTTTTAGTTTTAGTAAGGGACGGTACCAGGTACCCACTTAAAATGGTAATTGGTACCTCCTAATTTCAAAGAATGTTGTACAGCATGTTTATTTGCTCATTTGTTTATATGACTGAGTGGTTTTTATTTGTAGATAATTTAACCAGGTTGTTAATTTTTAGGTTTTATTTTTAGTTGAAATATATAGGAAAATCAAAGTCAATTTTTATTTGTTATATTTAAATTATGTACAAATAAAAATCACTCATATAAACATAATGAGCAAATAAACAGTCAAAATATAGACAATTCTGAATGTTTTGGTGTAAAATTTGTTAAAATCTATCCAGAAATGACTTCACAATAATATTTTGAAAATTCAAAATATGGTTTTGGTTGATTATATAGGGATTTTTTTTTACATGTGGCAATATTTTTGGCCACATGCTGTATAAGATATTCATGAAAAATGTTCAATTTTTAAGAAAAAGTACTGCCTGTAAATAGTGAAGTACTGGTACATTTGAAAAATTTTGATAGCCCTGCAGGGTGCATGAAGCCAGTCCACCAAGCCCTTGCATAAACTGTAAACGAGAAGATGTGACTAAGTGCTACTGGCACCTCTCACAGGGGCGAAATCAACCACTGTTTTATACTTTTGTCAAAAATGCATATGCATTCAAAGATGATGACTGTATTTGTAGAATGTGTGAGGCTTGATTTAGAAAATCACTCGAAATGTCCCACGATACAGAAGCAACATCAAGCAAAAGAAAATATGATTCAGCCATAGATACAAGCTGTGCATTTGAAACAAATGATTTAAATTTAACAACAGCAAACTTTGACAGCTATGGTAATGTGTCATTTGACCCATGTGAATTTACACTCCATACTGTGGCTAATGCAGAAAATAATGACTGTAGTAAAAAACTTGTATGCTTTTTGTAACACATGAACATGTGTGAAAAAAATGGTGACCATTCGACATCAGTTAATGTTGACTTATGCAAGTCATGCTTTCAGATTTAGCTAGATCAGAATAACAACGAAGCATGTACATCTAATCAATTTTTTCTCTATTGATCACTACAAGAAATATAGAAATTTCAAACCCCAACTAGAATGTTGCTTTTGTGACAAAAGTATATACAGTCAAAGAAAGACCATTTAATTTAAGGGAAAGGATCTTCTAGAAAGAATAAAGTTAATTTTAAATTCTGATGCATTTGTGTATGCACATTTTCTATGGTAATGGCATCAGCATATTCAGTTAGAATTTAAATTAGAGCCCCATCCGGTTTTCTCCTATTATTCACATGTTTTATTATTTTTAATAAATAAATTTAGTTGAAGTTTTTGTGAATTTTATTTTGTAAAAAGTTATCAAATAATGGATCTTAGTACAGTATGATCTGCTTTTGTTTAAAAACAAAAGGTTAAAAACATTACACCCCTCGCCCCTTTTTATAAAGAAACATCTATAAAATATAACACGAGTTCTGCTCAAGAGTCATTACGAGGATGTACTACGCATGTGATAAAATTTTATATTTTTTTCATTATCATCATTTTCTTTCATTTGTCTTTTATAAGATCATTTACATTGAAAAAAGTATCACTTGTATCAAGTACATTGACATCAACATGCTCGTGGTGGGTTGCTAGGGGGCGCTATACATGATTTGTATGGTGAATCCACCAATAAAACCGGTGGACGTGTTTGAATAGCCTTATATGTTAAAAAACAGTTGAAAGTAATTTTTAATATTCCAAGATTTACCATTGCATATGAAAATATGACTGTTTTTTTTTTTCTCAAGTTCATTCGATAAATTTAGTAGACCATTACAGTTGATTCTTGTTTTGTTATACCTTCATGGAACAACTTTACATGTATTTCGACCGAAAAGTCAGCTTACCAGGATTACTTTTACAGTAATATAATTGCTCCTTACTTAATACTGTTGTGGTTCCATAAAATCTCAAATTTGGACTCATCTGTTAAATTATATTTGATCAATTTAATAGCTGTAGATATAATAAACAATTATTCTGACTAATTTCAACATTTTTAATACAAAATAATATTTGTTTTATTGAGAAAACGCATTTACTTACACTCGTTCTATAAATAGAATGTTAAAAATTACGGAGTATGTGATGATTCTAGTTATCTCCCTTGAATCCAACCAAAATGTGACACGATCCATCTGACAGAAAAAAGTTCTATTGTATGTTTAATTACAGAAAATGTTTCTTTGAAATACTAATATAGAAATCTATGGAACTATATATATGATTTTCCATCACCTTTCGGCAAATATTTTAATTTTTAATTTTTCGTGTTTTTTTAAACAACTTCCGCCATTTCGTGTCGTTTTAATTTCTGCATTACTCCTTTATTATAAGAAGTTCAAGCACGGGGCCTCAAATTTATATGAAAGAAACAATGTTCTATGTTTTTCTCGCTTCTTCGGTTATATTTGACGCTCGCAACGATTAAAACGAGTGAATTTTCAACACTTGGTCGATGTATTCTAAAACGTGTCCGATTCCGGTAAAAAATGTACGTGACAAATTAATTGAAATGACGCCATTATCGAGTCTGCTCTCCGACTGCACATCCACTCCCACTATATATTTAATTTACTTTACATTTTCTATTTTGAATGTTCAATGTTTTGTAATATAACGGCGAAAACAAAACAAAGCACGATATATGTCATTTTAACATATAGCGCTCTACTTCTAGCTGTATTATATTTTTAAATCAATGTTACGAAATTATTGGAGTATTTTTGTCATTATATTAAAATGAAAACAATATTTATTTTAAAATGTGATGTATATGTTCTTACCTAACTATGATACTATTAGATCTATAAGGTAGTAAATATAAATATGTCTCTCTCGTCAGAAAGCCTTATTGATTGATTAAGTGAGTGTAGAATTGTTTTATCTGTATTGCATTCCTTCCTGTGACGTTATACAATATCCAAAATAAACAAACATTAATTAAGCGACAATTGTTTTAGGTGTGCGTGTGGGTTTAAGATAATTTACAGAAAAAAACATTGATTACGTAACCTTTGTGACGGTAAACGATTTTCATAAATTTCATATAAAACATTGCATGTTTACGTTACATTTAAAAATGTTGATAGTCCTTAATGGCTTATTGTGTATTGATTAAACGAATAAAAATCTTTAAAGAACAATGAAGAAGTAAATATATGTGTCCTTTTTCACTTGTGACAATATTTTATAAAAAGACACCCGTAATGAATTAAATAGTTCTACGTAATGTTAAACATTAATCAGATCTATTAGAGATCACTTGAAGACATTACATGATTTCCACCCTGCTCTCAGAAATACCCACAAACTATCAAATGCAAGCTATTGACGAGATACGTTGGCTGTTTTGTCCGTCCTTTTTAAAGCGTCACGTGTTTTAGAAGAAGCAATGACTACTGTTGTATCACGTCCGAAGTTAGTGTTGAGCGCCGAAACATCAGAAGAGTTGCGAGTGGATAGACACTGATTTGGCGCTTTAAAATCTGATTCAACCCACCATTTCTTTAGAAATGCCTGTACCAAGTCAGGGTCATTACGGTTTTCACAGTTTTCCGGTTGTTGACTGATTTTGTCTGTTTATATAATTATGAGTTTTGACTTTCCCTTTGTAAGATTGTTCGGAGTTCGGTAATTTTGTTATTACCCTTATTGTACCTTAAATGTCTTTTAATTTTGCATCGCATGTCGTAGTCGTTCTAAGACAATCTCTGTATTAAATATTAATGTTTAGAATCTAATTAATATCGGATGTGTCTTTTTGTCAGCTATATATTAACGTTAGTTTATATAACAAAGTTCTAACAGACATTATATTTTAATGAGACTGGAATTGGATTAGAATTTTATCTGATGTAGACAGAGTCCTAATTACAAACACCAAGGCAAGGACAGTGATATTTAAAACAGAGTACAATTTAATGCTATGAATCGTATTGGGTTCTCTTGGTCAATAATTTATCACGTCTTTTGAAGTGAGAATCAAGTTTTGTGACAAACCACGTATATACAGACATACAGACATTGACAACGGAAGTGATTACAATTGTGCAAGCGCTTCGGTAGATAACCCAAATTAAACTTTTATAATAGCGCTGATTTTTTATAAATAAAACAAGAAACATCCTGCTCAAAAACCTACTTCCATCTACCTGCGGTGAGCAGGGGACAACGGGCTTAATGTCTGGCTAACGGAAGAGTTTTTTTTCTCGCTCAAATGGGTTATTACATTTTCGCTCAAATGGGTTATAAGTTGTCGCTCTTATGTCCGTTTTTTCCCCGCTCTTTTGTCCTGTCAATTCGCTCAAATGTTTTTCGGCGACCAAAATTGGTTTAAATGGTTTCATAAATGCTCGTAGATTCGTGTTAATAGTGTATCCTAATGATCTCTTTGTGTCTTTCGTACTATTATTTCGTATTTACACAAACATTATGTTTGAACATTTTATAGTTGTTTGGTTAAACGAATCTATTCGCTGTGGAAATTCTGATGAAAAATTGTGAATAAGTGAAAAAGAGATTATTAGTTAATAATAAAATAACTTACAAAAACTAATGAGTAAGTCATGATAATGAAACATATTTTCTTCCTCTGTTAAAAGTTTTCATTTTTGCTTTATAGAATTTCTTTGAAAAAGAACAGTAATCAAAGAATGTATAAAACCATTTCATTTGTAAACTAATTATTGACAAATGATTGGACAATTTTGTCGAAATGTGAAATCACGGTTATGGATTAGTCATAAAATTATTAATAACGAACAAATAAAAGGCAACATATTCAATTATGATCTGAAAATGATAAATGGTTGAGGGAAACGGTCTAGAAGAATGTTTTAGAAAATGATAAATGGTTTAGGGAAACGGTGAAGACGAATGTTTTAGCTATATTAGATAAACAACAGTGATGAATAATAATGCGCAGTTTTTTTTAATGTTACAAATTGTGATCAACAATAACATATCCCCTTACTAACTTCAAAGTTCATACTCCCAATTCGAAATTAAGTTGCCATATTAGACAGGTTACATCTTATAAGAGGTGACGACATGGGCAGGTTTGTTCATCCAGCAACCCTTCATTATGTACTGATTCGTTGTCGAGATTGAGCTCAATACCTCAAAACATGCATCTTCATATCAACACAGGTGATAAAATAATAATAATGAAAAAGTAGATATCTAATGATTGCACACGATTCTTTCACCGACTACACCCAAAGACTGAAAAGCCATATAATTGAGAAGTATGTAGACGGCCAGAAAACCAAAGAGCCTAGACAGGAAAGACAAAATCAGCTACAGCTACCTGTGTATTAGCGAGGAGAACCTTAATTTTTAATAATGATTACATTATCAAGGAACTAAGCATTTTAATATGCGAGCGTCAGCGAGCTCTTTATGGTATAAAATGTGTACTTAGGATTTTTTGACAAACATGGGTGAACATAGTGACGAATAAAAAAAAAATCGACGCTTTGTAAACACCGGTTCCGTGTAACACACTAACACACTCAACTAATGAAGATCTTCTTAGCATAAAGCGCAAAGGTGATCCTGAAGTCTCGTACCCTCTCTCGTACGTCCGATACCACTGAAACCCGGAACCCGTGTGTAATAAAAGTCATTTTGTTAGCTTGTTTTACTTATATTGATATTTTTTAATTGATTAAATCTCTTCTGACATACTGACAAGAATTTTTGTTTCTACGCGGAAGTTAACTTTTGAGATTTCGTAAGGAACGATAACTCGAAGAAAGGAACGACAGCTCGATTGAACGAGACTAAATTCGGCCCTAAAAAAAGTCGTCCCCAATATATCTCGGCCCAAAAAATCTCGACACTTTTAGATGCACTGCGTGCAATTGCCAGATAATTTTCAGATGCGCGAGCATTCATGTCCGTGCCGGTTTCATATTAATAGATATATCTATTAAATAATGTCAGTGTTTCGGGCAGATGATACACTCTGGAACCAATAGTCCACTAGCAGAGGTATTGACCCAGTGATAGTAATAAAAACCTTAATATCTAATTTAGTGTGTACTTCATGCATCTGGAAATACATTTATCATGTGTTTATGAAATGTTACATGTACATGTACCATCCTCTATCCAGAGTTGTCGTTCCTGCGACGCTACATTCCATCTCTGTCAACACCCATTTTACAAGATTTTTGTAAAATTGAGATACAGTAAAAAAAATGTACTTAAAATTGTTTTAATTATTGTAAATATCAATAAAGATGATAATAAATCACTCATTTCATATCAATTCTCTCTTAATATGGAATATTAAGTGTAATTTGCAAGGATTGATAAAAAAAAGAACAAAATGTTTTCTTTCAAAACAAAATTCTTGTTAAATTATTTTTTTGAGAAATAGAAAATAATTATATTCACATCTAGAGATATATTAAGTTGTACAGTATGGGTAAATAAGTATACAGTACCATTTACAATTCAGATATTACTTAAATGTGAAAATTACTTACCGTCTATAAGGTGATTTTATGTCTATATATGACAAGTTACATCGTAGTGTTGTATGTATATCACTTGACTCACTTCACAGATTGAAAGTCACTGGTCCTGACTTAAGTATTTAAACGGGAATTTAATTAAACTTTTAAATACTTTCATCACAATATTTTGAGTATTGACACTGGGTTTAACAGTTACATAGATAATATGTGATGAAATTTTATATTAAAAAAATGAAAGAAACAAAATAGAATGTTTTTATCACCAGTGATATCTTTAATAATGCGTGTCAAATTATTAAATAGAGGACAACATATCTGTCAATATATCTTAATATATAAATACATATATTATAAATGATACAGGTGAGAATTACCACCTGTAAAATCTCAGTGGTGTTGACACATATAACTAATTTAATATTTAATTAGTCAAGTGCAGAATATCATTAGAATTAACAAAAAGTCGATTTTATTCTCACAAACCTACAGATATCATGTATATAGCAAAAATATTTATAAGATAAATACCCACGAGAGTCTAGACGTTAATTTATTAACTATAAAATCTTATAAATTTACGGAAATGCGGAAAGTATAAGTTTATTTAGCTTTAAATCAATTAAAGAAATGAGATTCAAGGTTTTATTGATAAAATCAGGCACACAAGGACCAACCTAAGTAAACATATAATACAATATAATAATATATTATAATATAGAAAATATAGGTATAGAGATACTAATTTTAATATCAAGTTAATCAAGGGGATAACTTCATAATACATAAAACAAAATGTTGATATACTTTTCAGTAGCTCTACATTACAAAGATATATCATTCTTGACATTGTTTTCTATACATATATTCAAATTAAGTATGAACTAATTTGGCATAAAATTGTTTCTTAATATTAGAATAGCAAGCCAACTACATACAAATAAATAATGAAATTCGTCTCCTATTTGTTTTGAACAGTATTTTTGACAAATTATGTTTTCCTTAGTTATGTTTTTCCCACGATGCCTGTTTCTATAGTGAATTGACGTTTCGTTGGCGTTCGAAGCACCTGCATGGTATCATTCACGACTTTGTGAGGAAACTTTGTTATTTTAATTTTCTTTTCTTCTTGTTTTCTGTCCACTGGTCCTGTTGTATTTATCTGTAATATGATTATTATTTTTTTGCATTGTACCATCGCGTTGTTATTTTACAGTTAGTATGTCATGTCCGTGTGACGAAACAACCGTTTTGTTTATCTCTGTTATTTTACAGTTAGTATGTCATGTCTGTGTGACTAAACAACCGTTTTGTTTATCTGTTATTTCACAGTCTCATCATGGTCTTTAACAAAGCCACAATCGTAACTACTCGGCCATTCTCGCTACCCTACAAATAACCTCGTATGCATTAGGCGTATAAATCGCACTACTTTTCACATGTCAGTTACATGAAAGTTTGATAACGTTATATTTTAAACAATTTTCTATATTTCAATTAAAGTTTTAATTAGTTTTGCATGATTAGATTTTACTTAGTATGTCTTCCATATTGGATTTTCGTGGACTATATTTTTGTGCGGCTTAACTTTACTTAACTTCCGGCAAACAATTTAAGAAGAATTTCTACTATGTACGTACGAGGTTATTTGCAGGGTAGCGAGAATGGCCGAGCAGTTACGATTGAACAAAGCCATTGACTCCTACCGTAATACTCCACAGACTTCAAAGACAAATTATCTACAGCAGAATATAGCTACATATTAATAAACATGTCTTCTTACCAGTAGACATAATTCTTTATATGTCTGATAACACATAATTTTATAGTTGTTTTGATTATTTTCAAAACGCCTTCGTCGTAAACTCAGTAAAATGTACCCACACGAGGTTTACAGACCATGTTTTACATAAAGAAAAAATAGTACGATGTTTAAAATGTAACCAGAGATCTCTGAAATGTAACTATGATTTAATTTTGATATGAGTGTTAATTTTCACCGCCTCATAAATCCATAAAATTATTGTTTGCATGACCTTTTTTTTAAATGCTACACAAATGTTCTTATTATTTATATATATGCATTAGCGTTTATTATTACTGAAATTTTGTGTAAATTACATTAATTTATTGCTATTAAAACTACTTGAAATAGACTAGTTGTCGCTATTATCTAAAATCGATGCAAGGGTAAAATGTCCTTAAGGCATCAATAGGACACATGACCCTTGTCTCCAGAAAACGGACAATCGATTAGGTTTTCGGATTATTCTATTTCTTCTAGCTACAATTTAACTTCAATATACATTTTTTGTTGACAAGAAGGTATACAGAGACAATATACGTGCATTGTCGGAAAATATATAATTTATTTGTACACCTTCAGAAACAGTTAGAAAAGCGAGCATTTGGTCAGTCTTTCTGTCCTGTTTCGCAGCGAATTCAAATGAATTATATATCTTTGACAATGTACGCATATTGTATTTATGCTGCAATGTCAAAAAAGCCAAATCAATTGCCAAATGGTCTAAAAAGAGCAGAAACAATCATTGTTCTAATATTTTGATGGTACCCTCTGTGAAGTCCGGGCTTATAATACTATTACTGTTTCTTACCGTCGCTCAACGTGAATCAGATATCAGGAGACCTATATCTTAGTCAGTGTCCGTATATAACATAAAAATTATCCAGTCATTGCAATTTAACTGCTCAAATAAAGAGACAGGAAACAGAGTTATTCGTGTACATGTATATAGATCGTCTTTTTAAATTTAATACGCATGCATTTATTCCTGATATATAGTCTTACACTTAAATGCCACGAACGTCATTGAATGCATGTCATATAAAGTGTCATTGAAATTATTAACAGCCATGTATAATCTCATTATCTCATTATTGATGTCACCTGGAAGCATTTGTATAACCGTTTTAATTACAAAAAATGTATATATAAATACGTACTTTGCATTTAAATAATATTGAAATAATTCATCTAGTATCACTTTCTAACAATTAAACTACTGCACATTACGTTCTGACAAAAGTTAGATATATATGATTATATAATGTACGTCAGAGTAATATTTCTAGATGTATGGAAAGCGTGTACCTGTCACGGTGTGGAAGATCGTGGGTTCAATCCCAGGTTTCGTTAATCAAATAACTATGGCATCATTATATGCTGTCTCTTAGCTATGTACGCAGCATTATAGGTAAACTATGACTGGTTAGATCCGTGACAGGATAATATGTTCGAGTGATCTGAGGTACATGTGGACAGGTTGGCTTAGCGACACGATATTATGCTCGAGTGATCCTAGTTACCCGTCTACCAGCGAACTGACTGGCTCGGTAACAGGATAAATTGTTTCAAAATGAGCTAGCACTATGAAAATTGGAGATAGCTGAATAAATTCCCGCTTTGCGTTTGGCAACATTTACTCACTGTCTCTTACGAATAAAAGTAGAGTATTGGTGTGTGATACGTATATCATAATAACTTTAATTTATTTACTGATTGTCAGTATTTGACTTTGGTAAAAAGTATAATTATCATATATTTAGTATTAATTATTGTATTTTTGAATGTCAGATAAAGATGGAAATCAAAGAGCTTTATCGCACATCCAGTATCAAATACCTATGCTCTTAATCTCATCCCCTTGTAGTGTTTTCTCCGGTTTCCTCCACCAATAAAACTGACCGTCACGATATAATTGAAATAGTGTTGAAAGTGGTATTAAATACTATACACCAAACCAAAGTAAGCCATCTCTGTGAAACATCTCTAGAGTTATTGTGTGACACCTCTCGGTTGTCTTCTGTCTCAACATTCAGCAGACGACAATGACATCCAGTTAATTTTTTAATGCAATTTGTGCGTACGACTAATACTAGTAAAACCTTAGTCTTCTGTTGAAATATATACGATAAAGTGAAAAACGCATGGCAAAATATACGATATTAGATCAGCCTATTATTATTGCTCTGACTATTAAGTGTTTCGATCGTTTGTGACATGGTAAATACCTATTTTATTGTGCTCTCATTATCAGGTGTTTATCATAGTGTGCGATTATATTTACCTTTAAAATAATTGGTGCTCTCGTCTCGTCAAGGACAATACCTAACGTATTTGATCTGATTGCTAGGTTTTTCTATCACTAGCAACATGACAAAAACCTGTTATATTTGCTGTGATTATAATAGTGTTCATATCGGTTGTGGTAAGAGAAATCGTATTAGTTTGCCCTTTCGGTTTTCTCTAACGTTTATTTACTCTGATTAATTTCTCAAATCGTTTCTCTGATTATTAGATGTTCACATGGTTTGAAATATTGGAAATTATGTTATATTGGTTCCAACTATTAGGTGTTTCTATCGCTTGTTATATGGGAGAACTAATTATTCTGGTTCTTGTTGTTAGTGGGTGTTTCCATAGGAACGAAATATTTGTGTTTTATATACTAGTATATTTGTAAAGATTCAGAGAGATCTCAGAAAACATGTTTTACTCACAGGGACGGGTAACAATCATGGAAATATAACGGTAATGTCCCAACACCATTATATATACTAGTATACCAAGTCCGGTAACAACGATGTTTTTCTTTCAAATACTTACAAATATACATAATTGAAACAAGTGAAGGAATATAAGCTCCATTTTTTTCCAAAAAATAAATTTTGAATATGAAAATTATATCGTTTTTTTTTCTCGACATTTTGATCCGATATTAATCGTGGAACAAAACTGAGTTTGGCAAACCTTTGTTACTCTTCTTCGCAAAATCATATATATAAGAATGGCTCGGGTGGCTCAATGAGTTAGGTAGTTGGATTACCTAAACACTCGTACAAACCTATCACCAATACGGCGTGGGTTCGCGCCCGGCTTTGTAAATCACAACAAAGGGTGCATTCGACTCGCAGCCGCAAGTGATAAAGCTTACCAGTTGCTTCCCATGGTCGGTGGTTCTCTTCGGGTACTCCGGCTTCTTCCAACACAAAAACTGGTCGCCATGATATAGCTGAAATATTGCTGAAAGTGGCGTTAAGCGCAATATATCAAATCAAATCAAATCTATATATAAGACTATATAACATTTTCGAGCGATAATTGCTACCTGCTCTTGTAGCACTCGTAATGTATGGTCAGTATCTTTAAGTGCAAAAGGCACAAATGTAGAGTTTGGGACTTCGAAAATCAACAGTAAAGCTCTTCTGCAGACTATGGGTGGTCTCACACTCGCATTAGAGGTAGGGGTTATGTGCAAAATCAGCGTGTTCACCCAGACCGTAAAGCTATGTTCACAAACATAATAGCATTACAAATATCAACCATTGTTGTTTCTATCAAAAACATTTTTAAGACGCCACAAATAAGAATGCTGCCAACATTCTATGAAATATGTATTTTTTAGTGATCGAAACGTGCTTAGCATTTTTTTTATTGAAGAATTATTTACATTGTGCAAAACGCACCATTATGTTTCAGAGTACATACACATGTTAAACACCGTTTTTAAGTTGGGTTTGTGTTGCTAAGTCAGTTGTATGCTGTGCAGTGCTTTGGCGACCTTCTTCTTTGTCCAATATATTGCATGTTCTTTGATTAACGGGTTTTGATCCCTTTGGTACCTTCAAGACTTTCTTCGAAACTATGTCATTTGTTCGCAAAGATAATAAACACGTTTTCTCATGAGAAAATACGCAGTAATTCACCCATTGAACATATCTTCGTGTTAGAAAAATAATTTGATACTTTAAGTAATTTCATTATTAATGATATGTTCAATAAATTAAATGTCGAGACCCATTTATTTAAAGCTTAATAGTTTTTGGTTGAATCATGTATAATTTATCTAAATTGATACATGTATAAAATGGAATAAAAATATATATCTGAATATTATTACTTTATAATGAATGTTTACCCGTTAAAGTAAAATAATTAAATTACAGATTGCTGAAAAAGATTGAAATTGAAAAAAATTACAGATGTTGACGACATCATTTAATTATAGCATTAAAAATTCAAGGCCACACTAGATGTCGTTGCTCTATTAAATTGCGTTAGTAATAAATAATACAAATAAGGAAATTAATAGTGAAATTAGAAAATTAAAATATAAATTAAAAGAAACTTCAACGCGATTCTTTTGTTCAAAATATAAATTGAGACAATGGCGTCACTAGAGATATGATCAGGATTATTTTTGTCGTGTTTTACGCCACCTTCAAACATATCAATTACATAAAATGTACATGTGTTATGGCAATGTTGGTTAGTTTTACAGTAGGACGAAACTGGAGTTAAAACAATGGCCTTCCACAAATACAGACACACGTTATTACATATGGTTGTATCGAGTACACCTCGAAATGAGTTGTGAATCGAATTCAAGACATTGGTGATAGTCTCAGATTGCATAGGTGGAGGCTAGATGCGGAACTCAAGCACTCACATGCCATGATCTTTATTTAATTTTATTGTTGTTGCCCGTAGATCCGTAGAGCTACGGATTTCACCCGTTTAGATTATATTAAGCATATTTTATTGCTAAATATTATAACAATTGAATTGGACACAAGTTATATCAACTTACAAGGGTCCTCTCCTGTAAACGTACAGTCGGGCGTTTCGGTATTATAACTTCTTTGCTTAGTTCGTAGATTGGATAAATTGAGATCGTTCGGTTCATTTAATAGTTTTCTACAACATTCTATAGACCATCACCTTTGCATATATATTTGAGTCCTTAAAAATGATAAATGCATATGTTCCTAATTCCGCATTTAAGTTCCGCCTCCTCAACCACGATAATTTTTTTCAGAAATATAGAATTAACCGCGGAAGGCGCTTAATGCTTTGAACAAGCTTTTCCGGAAGTTACGTGTCTAATTTTCCAAAGTTGTCCGAAATCGCTTCCGAATTCTCGAAGATTTCAAATCGAGACAAGACATTAAGGTTGAATGGAGTTAAGTACAATGCAAATTTGTCGCATTTAAGAACGTATAAGATAAGATAAAATACGTTAATCACGGGGCCAAACTATGATTACAGGATCATCAAATAATAAAACACCCTATTGCTTTAAACAACACATTTGTATATACCATCGTCACATGCTTAAACACAAGTATAATGACGGCCTTTACGGTATAGTTCGACCCGCCATGACAAGGTATCATCTCGGTTAATGAAACTATATTTCAATATAGTGTGTTGGCCGATGTGTGTGTGCGGGTGGGATCTAAATAGTTCGTCAATATGCTAAGCGAATCAGTACTGCAGTGTACAAATGCTGTGGCTTAGAATCCAGCTGATGGCAAAACAAGCAATTTGTAAATAAGGGTAATAACAAAATTACCGAACTCCGAGCAATCTTACAAAGGGAAAGTCAAAACTCATAATTATATAAACAGACAAAATCAGTATCCAACCCTAACACCGTTGTGTTGAATGTTCAAACATTTTAAATAACGCATTGCACATGATAATTTTATGATAGTCACGTGAATTAAATAAACATGTATTACATTCGTCTCAAGCAGGTGGCAACCATGCACTGCATATACCCCCACTGAATCCCGAAAGAATAATGGGCTACATTAAATATTTCTGATATAAACGTTGGAACATTTAACAAAGCAGAACTAAAGTACTTCGCAAACCGTTTTCAGTTCGCCAAGATGAAATACCTGGAATACATTTATACAAAATTAACATGGTAAAGTTACTCTGCTTGTACATGTCTGAATTCCTACCTTAAATGGTATGGGTGTTTTAATATATTGCCCATGCAATGGGTCTTGACGACAAACATGTGAAACGTAGATCAAAATATATAATAGAGCAGTACCTGTGTTATAAAACGGGGGCTGTCGTGGCCGTGATCGTAATTTAGTTAGATTTACAACTACCTATGCAATCAGTGCCTATCACCACTGATGTTGTGATTTCGAATCTCGATAAAAGCGAGGTGTAAAACATTATGTGATAAAGTTTGTCAGTTACTTGCGACAGATCGGTGGTTTTCTCCAGTCCTCCGGTTTCTTCCACCAATAAAACTGACCGCCACGATATAACTGAAATAGTGTTGAAAGAGGCGTAAAACACCATCAAACAAACAAACAAAAAACCAAGTAATTGTGTTATAAAAAACATAAACGGAAACCGATTTACACAATATAACTTAGACTTACCAAAATATGTCACATAAATCCGAAATAGATGATTATTTGTATGGATTTCGTAAATCACAATTGTAGTGGTTTAAACATTATCTCCTTATAAACTAAAATAAATAATATCTGAGTGAAGACCATATAAATATAAGTGGATTGACCGTTGATCAATAAGTTATTATTGTGTCTCTAGTTCTCAATGATAACATCGGTTTTTTACCAGAGGGAAATTGATATTATCTGACCTAACACCTTCAACTTGAGGAAAGCCATGTTTCATGACTATTGTTAAATGAACTATTAACAAATGTCATCAAAATTATGGATTATTTTTGAGATTGGAATGTAAATGATGTTGACACGATTAAAAAAGGAGGAAAAACCAAATTAATTATGTCACGATCAATTGAGATTATTTCGTAAAACAATATCTAAAAATTATTTTTAAATTATAAGATTTGCACTCGAGGCAATACGTATTAAAACGTTTCGATGCTGACAGTTATTGGATAAATATTTAGATTTGTCATTAATTTAATGTAGAAGATTATACGAAGCCATACTAGTATATTGATGAAACATTACTATTTATCTTACGATTTGAAAACCAAAAACCTTCCAGCATAGAAGAGAAAAAAGGTTTAAGATTTAAGATGAGCCAGTACAAATAAGGGTAATAACAAAATTACCGAACTCCGAACAATCTTACAAAGGGAAAGTCAAAACTCATAAGTATATAAACAGACAAAATCAGTCAACAACCGGAAAACTGTGAAAACCGTAATGACCCTGACTTGGTACAGGCATTTCTAAAGAAATACCAATACCAATAACGCTTGTATGACAACAGACACCAAATGGCACACTTTACAGAATCTTCCTTAAATCTAATTGGTAGCGTGATTCAGGAATATACTGGTCACAAAATAAAAGTCGACACAACACTGGTTAGTTTTATCCTATTATTATGCCGCCAATAAAAGTGAGAGAGAGTATGCTGGTTTCAAAATGACGTCTTTCTGTAGACAAAATATTGTCCGGTCCAGAACGGTTTTTTTTTTGGTCTTCAGATCCAGTGCCTTAACGTATGAGAATGGGGTCACTATGAATTTAAACATTGATGTTTGTTATCAATATGTATTAGGACATTACAGAGTGTTGTGTATGAAAATGAGGTCACTGGTACTTTGATCTTTGACTCAAATGTTAAACAATTGATTTGATTTTTTATAGAGCAATTACGGTGCAGAACGTTTTGCTTAAAGATCTAGTGACTGTATATGTTTTGTGTATACATTTGGACATGGCAGAGTGTCACGTATAAGATTACACTGTAAACTTGGTCTTAAACAACACGGTAATATAATTTATGTTTTATCTTACAACTTTTGATATTTGGAAGTGTAACATTTTCAGTTCTAAGAGGAGGGCTGTGTAACATTTCTTTTGTATTATCATATTCATTTTAAGTAGTTCTTCAAATTGCATTATATGTATTCAGATCATTAAGCATTTCTTCAAATTTCATCATACATATTTAGGTCATTAAGTATTTTATCAGATTTATTCTAGAATTCCTTTGTCTAAGATATGAACCAGGTGCTGAATTAATTACAGATAATTTGATGACTTGGCAACTATTTGCCCGGTTAAGGATTTATGATGTCCAAATATGTAGTAGGGCTTTGTAGGGAAAATAGGCAGTATATAAGTGAGAGCAGGGAGAGAGTGAGAAGAAACAGAAGACTAAGATTGTTGAGCCTGAGTTGATTTATATCTCATGTTGTTAAATTGATTGCCATATATGTTTTGTTAATACAGTTGAACTTTTTATCGACTTAGTGTTTACTTGGAATATTATTAAGACTACAAAAGGATCCATTTATTTATGTAACCAGAATATTCCTGAATCACGTTACCAATTAGATTTAAGGAAGTTTTGTAAAGTGTGTCATTTGGTGTCTGTTGTCATACAAGCATTATTGGTATTGGTTGTCTGTATACGGTTGAGCATCACGACAGGAAATTAACATCACACTGTAAACCAGACCCAGCTACACACAATTTGGCTTGTTCTCGCTCTTTTTCGTCACAGTATATTATCAAAAACAAATTTGAACAGTGATCGTCAATAATTCCAGCAAAACCAACAAATTCCTATTTTATTGAAAAATGTTAAAATGATTTCAAACAGATAACAAAACCGGGTCAAACTTTTTTTTTAAATGATGTCATTATTACAAGGCATCGGAAGAAATGAAATTATTAAAAGAAACTTTTGTACAGTGATCGTCAACAATTCCACCAATATCAAAAAACGAACAAATACCGCTAATTTTAAGTCAATGACCACAGAAAAAGACCTCAACATATGTCTATGGAAATCTATGTCCTGGCTTGAAACATACATAAACAAATATGTGTAAGATGAGGCGATTATTAGGATCTCAACCCCTCTTGATAATTGGATCGCAAACGTTAATACAGATATAAACAATCGACCAATCAAAAGTCGGTACAGCTTCGCTTCGCCTCTAATAGAGAACATGTTATCACAGAATTACATATCTAAAATAAGTTAGAACAAATAATACCATTAAAAGATATAAAGATGGATATCATCATCACCAAATTTTAAATTGACAGGAGACAACTGGGATTTTTATGGAATTATTGCTTAGTTGTACTTTTCACAAAAAATAATATCCTGAAAAATATGTGGTATTACTTCAAACCCAATTGTAGTTAATACCATTTGCTTTACATCGTCTTTTCACCGTCATAAGAAAACAAATATAAACATCGACGTTTGATACTTTTGTTTTTTGTTGTTTTAGTCTTATTCCGTTATAAAGACATAAATATAAAAATACAACAACCTTTGATTTTTACCTTCGTGCCACATAAGATGTTCTTTGTGATAGAAATACAACGTAAAATTCAATCTTTGATTTGTTACGTTCATTTTATCACCAGATTTTCTTTCCTGTCCCTTTAAATATATAAAAACGTACATAGTAAATTCTTGCTCGACTTGGAATTAAACTGGATTATTGCTGCTGTGAATATCTTTAAACAGATTTCCCAGATGTCAAATGTCAATTATGAAAAGAAATCACAAATTTTATTGTATTCAACAAGATATTATTGTTTACTCCATTTAGACTTTTGTCATTTGTTTTTGTATATGATCACGACATTTCAGTTTTAACGATGGTAAATAGTGATAAAGTCATTACAATGCTAGTAACAGACGAAATCATAGATACTATATATTAAGCATACCCCTCTGTGGTGACCATATTAATTGATAATATTTCTAAGTATGTTGCCTACACCTAATACCATTGCCGCGTGTTTGTGACTCGATCCAAGAAGTCTGTGATTCACGGTAAAGCTTAGACATGTGAAACAGACCTCAATAAACTACCACGACTCGTACCTACACACCTATCATTCTGTTAAAACCTTCCTAGTTAAAAGTTATTATTGACTCATTCCAGCATGGAAAGTGTTACAAACATTGAAGTTTAACTATATGTACAGGAAAATCGAAGGGAACACCATAACCATAATGTCAAGATAAAATAAAGAGGATGTAAAAACAGTTATCCTAATCTTATATATAGTACCGCAGTATTGATTTCAGAATTTTCATCGTTTTCCGTATTCAGGAAATTCCTCTCGTGAAAGAATCACTTCACGGTGTACTCTCCATCAAGAGAAAAACACATTTTTATTAAAATAGACTGGAAATCAAATGTAATTACTGGTCCTAGGAAAATGATTTACGATTTAAATTGTTTGTTCCTTGATTTAATCAACTGTCTTTGAATTTTCTTTTTATCAGCCTTCACGACAAAAATACCGACTTAGCTTCAAATTCAGACACAGACAGAAACGAATGGGTGATCTAGTTAATAATCTCGAGTCAGAATCCTAGATTTTTTTACAACTATTTATACCCTTTTCTGTTACTTGTTAATACCACCCTCTTTTATAAAACTACAAGAAGTCAGACGTCATATATTGGTGCTTGGTCTATGCAAAAACAACTTTACACAGGAAGATCTCATGAACAGTCTTGCTAAGTTTGAATTCAATCGATTCCATAAGTCATGAAGGCGTTAAAAATGTCAATAATCTACAGATACGATAATGATGATGGACTCGAAATGATATAATAGTTCGTATGACCCTTCAGGTCAGGTTTAAAAACAATTTTATCTAAATTTATAATGTGCATAGCGCATTGTAGCCGATACCAAAGTTTGAAATGTCCGTCCATCCACAACTATCCCTAATTTTCCAATAGCTGTCAAAAGTCGTTCCTCCGCTTGCCCACATCTCCCTCACTTCTGTAGTTTTTAGATATTGTTGAATTTGTGCTCGTCCTGAATATGCATGACATATTTGACGTTGGACTTTAAGCAACTAATAATCAATCAATCACTCCTGTCATGTTAAAACAACCATGTTGTCTTGAAACTTATTGGTAACTACATTTCAGTAGTCCTACATTAAATTAATGTCCTTTCAATGACATGCACGAACAGCTTTACATTCCCCTGTAGACAAAACATAATCGAATTCTATTAACTCTCTTGTACTCAAGAATGTTTATAAAAACAACAGTGTTAAAAGAAAAGACTTCAATTTTTTGAATACAATGACAACTAAGACCTGTCGGTAAATGCTATCACTACCTTTTCATAATTTGAAATGTTTTGGGAAATGCTAAGGAATTCAAAATCTAAAGAACACTCACCGAAAAGGTCCGTAATAATTTCGTACGTGTTTTCTAGGAGCCAAGAAATGTTCAAATTGCATCAAGATCTTAATTCGGTATATCCCCTTTTGATTGTTGTATTAACAACACTATAACTACTATATAACTATATACTACCCAGAGATAGCACCACGGCTACATTGAAAGTGTTTTGTCTCTGTACAAGTCTCTTCATGATCAATATATGCATTCATTGTGCACATATGTAAATCAATTGAAAATAAAATAAACAGATTTGATAAATATATGCTAGTATGATAAAGAATATATAATGCACTTTATTAATATTTTGGTTTATTGTGCAGCCTTAGAATACTCAATAATGTAACAACCAGCATTGAAGCCTCATCACGAAGATTAATATACAGCACTTAAAGGGTACTTATATTTGTAAAAGATCGATGGTATCATACTGTTCTTGATTAAAAGAAAAAAAGGAATATACACTAACGAAGTCTACAAAGATTGATATAGAAATACAGTCGGTTGTCTGTCTTATAACTTAAGTGTTTTCCTGTTTATCCTACAAAGGATGAGCTTAATGTTTGCATACCGAGTTTTCCAGTCTGTATGTTACATGGTGTGGTTTGTAGAATGTTGCGTACCGTATTTGGTAGTCTGTCTGTCTGTAAATAGGTAGATATGTAACTTTGTGAAAGCAGCAACTGGTCTAACACCTACTTCTTCACATCCGATTTCACTTGTATTGTTTTGTTTTTTCAGTACAACTCCATCCGATAAGTATACCACACATATTTAGAACTTCATATATACATTTGTTTTACTTCTTATTATTCTTTCTCCATCAATGGGATTGTACCTACCTTCCATTAGATTAAAATAAATATATGAAATAGTAATGTGTTACGTGTTAATAGCATGGACATGTGGAAACAATGCTATACATAACCTCTCGGTTGATAAGGGTAATAACAAAATTATCGAACAATCTAGCAAAGGGAAAGTCAAAACTCATAAGTATTTAAACAGACAAAATCAGTCAACAACCGGAAAACTGTGAAACCCGTAATAGAGATAGGATAGAGATCTTAAAGGATAGAGATCGATATAAAACATTCAATTAAAAGATAAATCTTGGAAATGGATGTCACTATGTTCAGCGAATAGTATAATACCAATTAGAGGGAACAAAACACAACCACAACCCAGGGCTAACATCAAGTGCTTGAAAAACTAAAACTTCAATCGCTTCCAGCAGTGACAGAGATTGTGAATTACTAAATAAGTCCAGATCGTATGAGACATGCTCTAACAGCTGGAACCATGTCCACTATCAGAACTGCCGTAATGGTCTACCAACTTACTATGATAAAATTGTGAGATAACACAAACGTTTTGTCATTACCATTTGTTGTTATGTTCTGATATACCTTTAAGTTATATTCAGCCGCATTAGCCATTATGTTTTCGTATGGCTGCTATCATCGTTCTTTAAAATTGTCGTAATCATTAGAACGACACAACACGATATTCCGTTTTTATTTCGAGGGCACTATCGAATTGCGGAATAAATGCCCATCTACACCTCGATTTATGCATAGCCAAAAATATATTACTTTAATAATCTAAGTTTTCCAACATCTACTGCTCAATGTGATTGCATTTGGTTGCCCGAGCAGCTATGCTGAACTGAGATATGAAAATCCAATCCAAGGGTGGGTATCGGGATGCGGACGCACGCCAAAGATCGACCACATACTTAGTATGCCCATTTCTCTATTTTAGCAAATCCTGTTATTTTAATCTACATTCTTTATTTATCTGATTTCCTTATAAGGCTGTATTTAAATCACTTACCATTTGACCCTTCTAGTAACTGGTCATATCACAATTTCATTTTTCTTTTCACTGGGATAGCTTTATCAGATAGGACTGCGATATGGTAATTGTCAATGATACTACATAATCAACGTTGAACTGCTGAGGTGGTGTAATTGTTAGCGTGTTCGCCTCTGGAATGGTAGATAGTGTGTTTGAGCGTCGGTCAGGCTAATCCAAAGACAATGATAATCGACATTCACTTTTTATCGCTAAGCGATGAGCGTCAAGGAATAAGATGAAAGGGCTGGTTGTCAGGGTCACCCATCGAGTAGCGAGACGTGTATACATGTGAACTGTTGTTTCATTGACCTAGTACTATAAAGAATTAACTAATTGTGTTGATCTGTCATTAAACCAATGTATAGTTTAATCTCGTCAAGCATGTTGTTATAACTTAAACATTGTTTACTTTGAGTCAAACAACAATTAACCAGTGAACTAGAACAAATGTGCATCTTACTATTAACAATAACTTTTACAACACTCAACCTATTTTCAGTTGTACTCGTATGACAAATAAGATTTTTACAATAATACTCTACAATGGAAAACAATATGTTTCTTGACAGTCATGACTTATGAGAATGTTATGAGAATCTATGAAAAGTGGTTGACCTACTTTGTATACATTTTTTTAAACTGTAAGACGAATACTCTTTATTTATACGTTTGAAAGGCATGCACAGAGAGAAAGTGGATACATATATATTCTGACAGTTTGTAAAACAGTACGTTGTATTTATAATTTATAAAATGCTTCGATACCTTCAAACGTATAGTTTTCGATATCTCCGTACGTTCAATCACAATTAAAACCAGGGCCTGTGAAGTTGAGTGGTTATGTCATTTGACGACTGACCACATGCCTAATACAATGCACTGACATTAGTTCGAACCATGTTACTTAATTCAAGTGTTTAGGTTTGAAGAAACCTGCAAATAGCAGAGGATGTCACTGCTCAACTCATTATCATTGTCCAGCTATTTCTCCAAACTTCAAAACAATCTGGTAGTCAAGATATATCTAACAAATGTTGAACGTGACAACCCCCACCAATACCCAGACCGACCTTACTATAAATATGGGTTTAGTGTCCAATTCAGGCAGATGAAATTCATTTTAAGGCCATTTCTCATATGATACAGTCACAAGCAATACATATTACAATCTGCTCGAGCAAGAGAAAACCATACTATGTATCTAACCCACTGGATCTCGAGAAGTTGAGGCAGTTGAATTGGAAACACCCACCTAACAACAGGTACCTCTGACGTGCGCTTGTGCATCGATATCCGCCTTAGATGGCAAGGTTCACAGACCCACGTAAGGCTGTGTTGTTACTGGCAGTTGTTATAACTGTCTGGGTTTTCTCTCCCAATAAGATTGATAAATAATACAGATATACTGAAAGTAATAATATATAACCTATGCATCAAACCGACACCAAACCGGAAAACAAGGATATTCTCAGACGAAATATGAAATCAAATAAGACTTACATTTTCGTTATCACTTACCTGGATAAGTCGTACCCTATGGAAACACGACGTCAATATTTCGTCCATGCATAGTAATTGTTAGAGAAATATGCACTGATAACGTAAATATTCGGGTTACTTTGCACTAAAATATAAGGTTCTTTCGACTTACTGTTGCTTTGAAGGATATGAAAAGACTACAAAATGATGTCAATAACAATATTGCTATTACATAGTTTACGACCGTCGTATGTCGTTGAATATGAGCTGTTGTAATAGATATTTTCGAATTCTTCATTCTCAAGTCTCATTTACAGACAATGCAATCATTTTATATTATGGTGTGTTATAATTTCTCATCTTTTACATTAAATGTCGTTTCTTGTTGAGTTACAGTTAGTGGTTATTGAATTTGAAATACGAGTCAATTCAGAGATCATTAAATTATCATAATATTTGATAAAATTATACAACATCAATCAGATTTGTTGGTATGTTATCGCTCTATTGGGTACTAACATTTTCGTTGATTATACATTTCTTAAAAACAATCAGTTAAAAGCTTGGACGTCATAATTTAAAGTAATTCAATAAACCAACATGTCCGTGTAAAAGTGTCAATAAATAGTCATTTAATATCAATGTCAATGTCTTAAAGTTGCTATAAAATAAAAACCTCGGTATCGAATGTCAATCTTTCAATTGGATTAAAGTACATGAATATCAAGCTTTGGAAATGTTGAAATGAAAACTTTGTGATCGTAGCTTCCTTATTATACTATAACGGAAAATTGTATAAACATATAAGACGGTATTATAATGCAAATGTTGAGCCTAATGAGGGAGCAATGTGGCATAAAAATATAACGATACATGTACTTAAAGATAAGGCATCATCCCAATATGAGAGTTATCAAGAACAAAAAGTATCAATATATTACACAAATAAAAACTTTTACCATGGCAACTGATATAATATGAAATAAATGTTTGTGAATTGTCCATTCGCTCAGCTATCATTTGACTAGTACACCCAACTTGAATGATTGGCCAAACACGGGTAATAACAAAATTACCGAACTCCGAACAATCTTACAAAGGGAAAGTCAAAACTCATAAGTATATAAACAGACAAAATCAGTCAACAACCGGAAAACTGTGAAAACCGTAATGACCCTGACTTGGTACAAGCATTTCTAAAGAAATGGTGGGTTGAATAAGATTTTAAAGCGCCAAACCTCCCCCTTTCATTACGGCTCAAAATTTCCGGCTGTCACTATAACATGTTCATATATATCATGGCTTAGTTAGAAATTTGTGCTAACCCACTGAAAGAGATGTAGAGATGTCGTTCCACGAAGACCTGTTTTCCTGATTCCGAGCTAACTAGTCTCTGCTCTTACTCCTCTCCTAAATGCGGAATGTTTAGTGAACATGTCTATCATTACACTACCGATGAGTCTACACAGCTTGAAGGAATCAAATGATGCGCGTCACATGCCATTATAGAGTATTGATATTCAGTCAATAATATGTAACTAAATAGCTTTGATATCACAAATAGACTATAAAATAGGTAAACATTGTTGGAAAATATTCTTTTCACACCATTAAAGAGCTTATTATTGAAACAAACACACACATGCTTCCCTGGTGCTTGAAAACCATTTGATATACATGTGTTACGTTTTCTTGTATTGTTTTAATTTAAACAAGAACACAAAAGGGCAATATACGTTGTGCGTTTAAATTTGATTTCTTTTGAAATTGTGTTTGTAGGACGACAAAGATAATTACGTCAAACTAACCACCATTGTGATGGAGATAATATGAAATAAGATATTCTTCCTTCAGATAACTTTCCTTGACATTATATAACATGACATTTGTAACATGATACCTCGGCGGTTTTGTTCGCGTTTCTCAAAATGTAAAGGGTCATTCTAAATTCTACGACATTAAATCTAGACAAAGTGTAGATATCTTGTACAAAACCGTTTCAAAGCTATAATTGCAAGATGTACAACTCAATGTCTTGTTCGATTTATACATTTGTAGTTTCAAGGAAAGTGACAAAACTGTCACAGAGAATGCGTCACATTTGATAACAGCATATCGTAATTGTTTCTTAGGGATAGTCTTCATCAAAGTCTTGTTCATCCAATTATGATTATCTTAGATTTCACGAAACAATTTTATCGATGTTCTGTTTGTTGCCATCTTTAGCCATACGAGAATATCAAGTTTCATGAAGTTAACGCGTTCGACTGTACGGACGGTCGGGTCATATCATAGCAACACCACATGTCCAACAATTAGTTTTCTAGATCTTACTTAATAGGCTTATATAATTGTCAGCCAATGATAAACAAACAACAGACATATCAATGCCACGTCTATCCACTATTTCGACATCGTCAGTGAAATATACTACACATGGCTAACTGTTTAATAGGTAAGGTACTACAGTGACAATGTACATATAAATAATCCACCTGCAACTCAGACAATGTTATTGTCTTTATTCGTGTAACCAAAAGCCGAACAAAAGAGAACTACAACGGTTATCCGTTATGAGAAGAAAGCGTGTAAGTATTCCTGAAGTTAATATCAGCTAGTCGTGATGTCAAACAAATTATTTAAGTATTAGATAGTATACAATATTGCTGAAAAGAATAGTCAACTTTGAACCAAATTCTAATTACCAATACCATCTTTCATCATCTGTATGCAACTGACAGAATACCTTTCAACAAGGTGTTGATATCTTCCGAAACAGCTTTTTAAAATATGAGTAGAGACGATTCTTTAAAAACCCTTGACTTGATAGTTTCGAACCAAGAATACGGTGTCTGCGTAAGCTCGAGTGTAGCGTATGAGTTGTGACATATGAAATTCATACGGGGGAACGGTTGGTATATTGTGACAAAATAATCTATAATCACTACAACAATATACCGGTACTACTTTACCATAACATAACAATGGAGTGGTGCATCAATCAAAAACTACAATTCATACTCGAGATACTATCACAGATGACATCAATCATCCAGAAAGGTTGCTATATTTCTATACTAGATATAATTATATTTCTTAAGAGAAATTCTATATATCAACACCTATCCCTTTATACGTAAGTAATGTGCACACAACAATCAGATATCGATTGTTATTATTTTTACTAACCTCATCACCTATCTATTGCTTAGACAATATCAATGTATATATTGAAGGATTTCTGGAATAATTTGTCATATTTGTTAAGAAAAACAACATAACAAGAGCAATTGACTTACAAAACAGATTTATAAGGTTTAACTTTCTGTTTAGGTAAACTAGGATATCGACCTTCGTTTGTCTTAGTCTACTTTGTTCAGAAGTAATGCTAATTGTACTGCTCTCACAAGACAGGTGGCATGCTGGTAGAAGGAATGATATTACACGTCCTATTTACTGAAATTATTTAGACGAAGTAAACAGTACATATACCGAAGTAATTGGCTGCAAATTAAGCATTGATCCTTTTCGTAGAGAGCTTAAGTGAGTGAGTAGTTGTTTATCGCCAAATGAAAAATGTTACAGCTATATCATGACAAGAGCAAGTTACATGCGGTGAGATGATAATAATGTCCGTTTTTTACTAGACCACCATGCTTAGTTGGATTTTTATAGTGCTAACTCACGCGGGTCGTAGTGAGTTTAACATCGCTCGGTAATATAACATTGTCATGTTCTGATAAATAATGTAAGAATTTCACTTTTCTCATATTCAATAATCAATGAACAGATGCACCTTAACTTGATTTTAGTGTCACTATTCTATGATAACAAAGCAATTTAACAGTCAGTAAAAGTCTGAACTATTAAAATAAGGGTAATAACAAAATTACCGAACTCCGAACAATCTTACAAAGGGAAAGTCAAAACACATAATTATAGAAACAGACAAAATCAGTCAACAACCGGAAAAATGTGAAAACCATAATGACCCTGACTTGGTACAGGCATTTCTAAAGAAATGGTGGGTTGAATCATATTTTAAAGCGCCAAACCTCCCTTTCTCATTACGGTTCAAAGGTTCCGGCTGTCACTATAACAGTATTTAAATACAGGAACAAAATAGGTAAAATAGTTGTCAAAGCAGTACCATATTCAGTGAAGTAAATGTCAAAAACATTTTTACGTCACACATTGATAAAAAAAATATTTTTGACATTTTTCTTGATTTCTTTATCTTTATACATTTTCACTATATGAAACTGCATCGCTTATAATCGTTTCTGCAGAGACGGAATATATTTCGACAAGATCTTGGTATCGGAATATAAACTTTTTAAGAGATCGAATAAGGCGAATCTTTTGATAGCTCTGGTCCAGTAGCCTGTTTCTCAGATGAAGATGACGTTTCAGGAAATCAGAATAATTGCTACTGGCCCTTGCATAGCGAATCAATTGCGAGATGTAAACACCATATGCAGGAGAAGCTGGTATATTGCTGCACATGTTTGGAAAATTTATTATTTTAAAATTGAAGTCGTCCCGTTTATCATAAATTTTAGTACTGAGTTGACCACTGTCGTGAAATTCGAGGTATAAGTCCAAAAATGATGCGGACGAAGCGGTATCTGTGGTCTCTTCAACTTCCAGCTCTGGAGGATATATCAATGGAAGAAATTCTGCAAATCTAGAATTATTGATAGATAAAACGTCATCAATATACCTGTATGTGAAATTAAAGGCTCTAGACTCATGAATCTTCTTATCTTTTACAAGCTTTTGAAGAAACTCCGACTCATATGAGTACAAAAATAAATCGGCTAGAAGAGGGGCACAATTCGTACCCATCGGTATGCCGACGACCTGCTGAAACAGTGTCCCTCCAAAGGAGACAAATAACTGTCTATGGACATGAGTGCTCTGCACGAAAATATCTTTAACAATAACATCGATAATGAAATGTTTTTTTTCGGATTTCAAAGTCAAAACTCATAATTATATAAACCGACAAAATCAGTCAACAACCGGAAACTGTGAAAACCGTAATGACCCTGACTTGGTACAGGCATTTCTAATGAAATGGTGGGTTGAATCAAATCTTAAAGCGCCAAACCTCCCGCTTTCATTACGGCTCAAAGTTTCCGGCTGTCACTATAACAGTATTTATAACAATACTTGAACAAAACAGGTAAAACAGTTGTCAAAACAGCACCAAACTCAGTGAAGTAAATGTCAAGACACTTTTACGTCACACATTGATAAACAAATATTTTTGACATTTTTGTTGACTACCTTATCTTTATACATTTTCACTATATGAAAATCCATCGTTTATAATCTTTTCTGCAGAGACGGGATATATCTTGGTATCGAAATATAAACGTTTTAAGAGATCGAATAAGGCGAATCTTTTTATAGCCCTGTTCCAGTAGCCTGTTTCTCAGATGAAGATAACGTTTAAAATATATAACAGTAAAACCTCATAATCGACATGTTACATTACACGTAATTATATTCTGTAAGGGTCAATTACGTAATAACAAGATAATGTGATAATAAACCACCAACTCTCAAGATAAATACAGCATTGAGAGAGGAAACAACTAGAAAACGAACTATCAAGTCATGTCATTACCACATTGTACAATATTATAGACAAATTAAGTCACAAGACAACCACATCAAGTAATAACAAAATTACTCTATGTATTGACAAAATCATATCATGTAATGACAAACCCACACATCATGTAATGACAAAATCATATCATGTAATGACAAACCCACATATCATGTAATGACAAAATCATATCATGTAATGACAAACCCACATCATGTAATGACAAAATCATATCATGTAATGACAAACCCACATCATGTAATGGCAAAGTTATATCATATAATGACAAACCCACAACATGCAATGACAAACCCACATATCATGTAATGACAAACCCACATATCATGTAATGACAAACCCACATCATGTAATGACAAACCCACATAATGTAATGACAAACCCACATATCATGTAATGACAAACCCACATCATGTAATGACAAACCCACATAGCATGTAATGACAAAATCATATCATGTAATGACAAACCCACACCATGCAATGACAAAATCATATCATATAATGACAAACCCACAACATACAATGACAAACCCACATCATGTAATGACAAACCAACATCATGAAATGACAAACCCACATCATGTAATGACAAAATCATATCATGTAATGACAAACCCATATCATGTAATGACAAACCCGTATCATGTAATGACAAACCCACATCATGTAATGACAAAATCATATCATGTAATGACAAATCTACATCTTGTGATAACAAAAACTACATCAGGTAATGACACACTTACTTCATGTAATGACAAAACAACATATTGTGATAGCAAAAACCACATCTTGTAATGACAAAGCGATATCTTGTCATAACAAAAACCACATCATGTGATGACAAACCCACATTATGTTATGACTGCATCATGCTGAGATCTACTAGTAACGTCGAACCATTTATAATTACATTAAACCATACAGGATTGTACTATCATTACATATGTCAGTCATGGCGTTTCACAACACAACCTCGTACATTACATATATTTTGACAGCGATCAATTCATCAGTTATCCTTTTCTTTGACTTGATTTTAATACATTTGTATCAGGATTGATTTTCTGTCGTGTTCATTTACACCCATGCAAAATGTATGTCTTACAAAGTTTGGGTTTATTGATAACATACCACCAGATATGGCGTCCTTGATAACATACCACCAGATATGGCGTCCTTGATAACATACCACCAGATATGGCGTCCTTGATAACATACCACCAGATATGGCGTCCTTGATAAACATACCACCAGATATGGCGTGCTTGAAAACATACCACCAGATATGGCGTCCTTGATAACATACCACCAGATATGGCGTCCTTGATAAACATATCACCAGATATGGCGTGCTTGATAACATACCACTAGATATGGCGTCCTTGATAACGTACCACCAGATATGGCGTGCTTGATAACATACCACCAGATATGGCGTGCTTGATAACATACCACCAGATATGGCGTCCTTGATAACATACCACCAGATATGGCATCCTTGATAACATGCCACAAGATATGGCGTCCTTGATAACATACCACCAGAAATGGCGTGCTTGATAACATACCACCAGATATGGCGTCCTTGAAAACATACCACCAGATATGGCGTCCTTGATAACATACCACCAGATACGGCGTCCTTGATAACATACCACCAGATATGGCGTGCTTGATAACATACCACCAGATATGGCGTCCGTGATAACATACCACCAGATATGGTGTCCTTGATAACATACCACCATATATGGCGTCCTTGATAACATACCACCAGATATGGCGTCCTTGATAACATATCACCAGATATGGCGTCCTTGATAACATACCACCAGATATGGCGTGCTTGATAACATACCACCAGCTATGGCGTCCTTGATAACGTACCACCAGATATGGCGTCCTTGATAACATACCACCAGATATGGCGTCCTTGATAACATACCACCAAATATGGCGTCCTTGATAACATATCACCAGATATGGCGTCCTTGATAACATACCACCAGATATGGCGTCCTTGATAACATACCAACAGATATGGCGTCCTTGATAACATACCACCAGATATGGCGTGCTTGATAACATACCACCAGATATGGCGTCCTTGATAACATACCACCAGATACGGCGTCCTTGATAACATACCACCAGATATGGCGTCCTTGATCCCACATATTTTGTTTAGAATAATGAAAAATGAAATAAATACTATAAGCACGCAATACAAATAAGTGAATTTTATTTTATAGTAATTAGAAACGTGATGGACACAAACCATTTCTGAACATAATAAATATGTTTGTCGTGAGAACAATACAGGAAATTGTTGGTGTGTGACATTATCAATTACTATTAAAGAACACGTTATCATCTGTATTTATTCTTATACATTAACTTTGTGTTTTTTGAGGAACGAATTTCTGTGCCCTCGGGAAATCCGAACATATTAGATCAAACGATTTTAATTTGAAATCTTGTATTACCAGTTTCTGAGAAAAACACCATGTCATAAATACCCAGCACTGTCTATTAGTATATTGAAGCTTAATAGTCAACAAACACAATTAAAAAGAACAATAAACATTTTCAAATAGAGACAAGAGAGACGAAACGTGCGTTTTTATAATGACAAATCATACAACTGTGGAAAGAAAAACAAAGTACATATGTAATCTAATATGGCATCAGCTGGATAAGCCAGTCATACTATCACTAATTATTGTTAACCTTGTCAGCCAGATACTATCACTAATTATTGTTAACCTTATCAGCCAGATACTATCACTAATTATTGTTAACCTTGTCAGCCAGATACTATCACTAATTATTGCTAACCTTGTCAGCCAGATTACAGTTAATTAGACTAGCACTATACTATATTAGTACAAATAGTTTAAATTAGAATAAACACTATACTATATTAGTACAGATAGTTTAAATTAGAATAAACACTATACTATATTAGTACAGATAGTTTAAATTAGAATTATTCTGTTATAATGGCTTGTCATTATACTTAGTCTACCAAAGTAGTTTGAAGTTTTTCACAGTTCAACTTTTTAAAGTAGTAACTCTATATACGTTAACCAATGTTCAATGTTGTGCACACAAACTAATGACTGAGACAAAAGATCTCTTTAGCTTATCACAAACGGTTTGGTTATTTTGATAGGAATTAAAAAATGGGACATGGAATGTCCTCATCGCATCAGGAAAAAACGATGTTTGAATATTTGTTTCCGATTTATATTTGTTTACAAACTAATACATGGTACACGGGATGTCTTTATATTATCAGAAGATTATTAGATATTCGTTTAGGTAGGAATTAACAAATTGGATATGGGCTGTCTTTATTGTGCAAGAGGATATTTGAATAATTTATGCGAACTACCAATTGGGACGTGAACTGTCTGCATCGTGCTAAAGATAATTTGATATACATTTATCATAAATAGGACACAGGATGGCTACATCTTAGCATTTACTTGCTTACGGGTGGGTGTTCATGTATCAAGCTGTTCATATTTGATTGCTCTTTATTTCCTAAATATCATTAAAAATATAAGAATAATGAATACATTGAAGGATATCCCGTAAACCGTTTTCTTAGATATCCCTTTCAAAGGATTAATCTGATCCACTGTTCTAATGTATGGAAAACAGCAATTCCCTTTGAAATAGATCAATGCCCAAAATAAATATCAGTAAAATAGTTAAAACTTCAACTTTTACAAAGAATAAGAAAACAAATTGTGTCATCTTGTGTAATACCGGTTGATGAGATACATGTGTATATATTTAACTGGTAAAAGATAACTTACTGTACTGCAGAATGATCTGTTTAATCTGTTCTTAATGTTTCCTTTTTTAGAACTGTTATATACAAGCTCAAATTAACTAAAACCTGAAAAAATACAAACATAATCCTTTGAACGTGAATGTTGAATAGTATATGTAGCCTTCAGTGGCCCTGGTATTGTACTGTCTGTGTTTTATTGTTATTCGTTGTATGTGATAGTATGTGGGGATTTTCTTAGTGGAAGCAAATCTGTGCAGGTTTTGTTTATCGTTTGTTTATATTTGTATTACCGTTGGAGACCTAGTTACCACGATGGCAGCGTTGGTATTCCATTAACCGGTTTAACCTCGCCAAATCGTTGTGCCTGTTCTAGGTTAGGACCTGGATTTCCAACGTAATATGTCTCGGTCCTCATTTTTATCAGTGAGATAAGATGACATCATTAATTTCCACCCGTCTTCTTGTATTTCCATCACAACCGGTTAATATAAAAAACAATAGAACTGAAGACCTTGGTTTCTATTCCGGAAGTACACGTACCACAAGCTCATCATAATTAGATTTTGTTATTGATGTGTTGCACCCGAGAGGAGTCCCCGAGAATACCCGCCATTTTCAAACACGTAATGTTTCCAGGACATATAAAAACTACGCTACCCAATATCAGTCATCATTAATAAGACTTGTATTACTGTCAGAAGATATACCTCTAAATCCAGGACCGGTGAAATATCCATGCGGAAAATTCTGCAAACCGATAAGAAAAAATCAGAAAGGAATGCAGTGCAAGGGAACACAGGTTGTGAGCAATGACACCATATAAAATGAGTAAACTTACCTGTTTTGGAATATAAACGCCTTTCAAGTACATCGGAAAGCTGGTATTGTAAACTATGTACACTTCTAAATTTTTCAGACTCGTATTTTGATATTGATACAAATGAAATAAATAAAACAAATGACAGTTATTCCCCTTTGTACATACCGCCTTTACCGGAAGTGGAAAATGTGAACGGCATATGTTATGACCTCATTCATATCAGAAAGAAATACACCAAAAACGTTCGTATTTGTCATCTTAACATCAATATCATGAGGTATAAGTTTGATGAGATAAAAGAACTACTATTTGATAAAGTTGTAGACTGTCTTATTGTATCAGAAACAAAAATAGATTCAACATTTAAAGATTCTCTGTTTTAAGTTGATGGCTACAAAGTGCAGAGACGGAACCGCACAGATAATGGTGGTGGAATAGCAACCTGTATGAGGACTGACATACCAGCGAAACATGAAGTAACATTAGATAAAGTAAAGTGGTTAATATTTGCATTTTATAGGCCACCATCTATGCCAAGCAATTTATTTACTAAACACATGAGTACATTATTGGACACAGATATCAAATACTATGAAAATTTAATTGTTATAGGAGATTTAAATTATGACATGCTATGTACTGAAAATCACAAACACTTGATGATTTGTGTGATCTTTTTGATCTGACAAATATTATCAAGGAGCCAACTTGTTTCAAGAAAGACTGTAATCCATCATTAGTAGATGTTATACTTACCAACGAAAGTAAATCTGGTTTTAAGTCACTGAATTTTATCACTGGTGTAAGTGACTGTCATCATTTCATTAGTACATTTATCAAAGGTAATATACCAATTTGTGAAAATATAAAGCAACCTTATAGAAGTTTTAAAAATGTTAATGATTTGGATAAGATTCATCTTTTAAATGAATCTTGCGATAATGTTACAGATATAGATACAGAATATGATCACTTTGAATGTGAAGTCTCCAAGGTCATTGATAAACATGTTCCAGTCAAACACTGCTACCCCAGAAAAAACCCAGTCCCATATATGAACAGAGATTTAAGAAAGGCAATTTACAACAAGCAAATGCTAAGAAATAAATATGAAAAATACCATACAGACAAAACATGGGGGGCATACAGAAAACAACGCAACCTTGTTACAAAGCTGAAAAAAAAGATCTGTCGGAACATAGTTTTTAGAGAGGTGTATAGGAGGTCATAAGGCAAATAACTTCTGGCCTACAGTCAAACCATATTTGTCAGCAAAATCGACAAGCGGTCAGCAAAAAATTATTTTATTGGAAAACGGTGCAATATTAAATGATAAAAAAGATGTATGTGATACTTTTAATAATTTTTTTGTAAATGTTGCAAATGATATTGGTAAAGGAATTATCTCTGTTGAAAACAGCCACCCTAGCATAGACCGTATCAGAAAAAACGGTCAACAAGCAACTTTAACTTTGATTTCAAATTAACAAACACAGACACTATAACAAAACTGGTCAACAAAATTAATATCAAGAAAGCTACTGGTGTTGACCAAATATCATGTAAACTTCTCAAAGCTGGTGCACCTGTACTCAACAAACATATCACCACACTTTTAAATAACACAATAAAACACAGCCAATTACCAAACAGACTAAAAGAAGCACAAGTTGTACCTCTGCACAAAAACAAATGATCCTCTAGACAAAAAAACTCGTCCTGTCAGTATTCTTCCAACAATTTAAAAAATCTATGAAATGGTGCTATCAGATCAGTTAGTTGAATTGTTATGTGCTTCCAGAAAGGGCCATATATATCAGACCACAATACTGAGACTCCTTGAAGATTGGAAATCAGCTCTGGACAAGAATTGTTATGTGGCAGCTATTTTGATGAATCTTTCGAAAGCTTTTGATTTTCTGCCACATAACATTCTTCTCAGTAAATTGGCTGCTTATGGACTGTCATCCAAATCAGTAAAATTACTATAAAATTATTTGACAGGTCATAAGCAACAAATCAAACTTCAGGGGGTGGTCAGTGGTTGGCAAATTTTACAGAAAGGTGTTCCCCAAGGCTCCATAATGGAGCCCTTGCTTTTTAACATTTTTATAAACGATTTTTTTTATTTCATTGAACATGGTACATTGTACAACTATGCTGATGACAACACCTTATCATATGCAGATCAAGATTAAAATACCTTAATTAATGTTTTAGAAAAAGAAAGCTCTATATTAATTGAATGGCTTAATATTAATTGCATGCAAGCCAACCCAGATAAATTTCAAGCTATTGCTGTTGGCAAGAAAACTTATGCAAAAGAACCTGTTTTTATATTGATTCTGCTAATATATCATGTGATGAAGTTGTAAAATTACTGGGTATTGATATAGACTATCTGCTAAATTTGAATAAACATATAAAAACATATCTGTCGTAAAGCTTCACAGCAATTGAGTGTACTAAAGCGCATTGGTTGTTTTTTTATCTAAGCTTAATAAACTAACAATTTTTTATTCTTTTATATTGTCTAATTTCAATTTGTGTCCTTTGGCTTGGCACTTTTGTTCAAAAGCAAATACTGTAAAACTCGAGAAAATACAGGAAAGAGTTTTGCGTTTTATCTATGAAGATTACAATAGCACATATGGAGAGCTTTTACATATAGCAAAAGTACCATCTCTACGAATAAGGAGAATGCGCGTTATGGCATTAGAATGTTCTAAAATATTGTATAGACTGTCTCCACCATGTTTAAATGACTTAGTTGTTTTAAAAAATAGTAAATATAGTTTAAAATATTCTAATATTGTAGAGATACCTAAAGTAAAGACTACTGCCTATGGTAAGGGACGGACCATTTAACTTCCAGGGGGGGGGGGGGGGGGGGTTATGTTTTTTTTTTTTTTTTTAAATATTCTGATTCCTAATGTTGCTGAAAAAAATATTCTGATCAAAACAAAAAAACAAACCCCCCCTGCAAGATAAATGGTCGGTCACTAAGAACTCTTTGACATATACAGCTGCTGTTTTATGGAATAACCTACCTGATGATTTGAGAAAAATTGCTAATTGTAACCAATTTAAAAACATTTTTTTTATCATGGAGTGGAAATGAATGCAAATGTAATGCTTATAAACAATTTTAATATCATCAAGGTCTTTTCAATTTTTACATTATTTATATTTGTTTATTTTGTAGCAGTATAACATGCTTATAGCTTATAACACCAGCTTCATTTTTTAGATTATAAGCTTTTATTACTGTGCTTGATTAACTTGTTTACTATTGTATATGCTTACCTTGTCTGTGCTATATGTGTGCTTTAACTTATTTGCTATATTTTGCTACTTTGAGTGCTTTTATTTAAGGTAGCACTATACAAAGATTTTCCCCCTCCAATCTTCCATCTGAAAACAGCTGTAACTTTCTTCATATTGCATCAAAATTAACAAATGAGGTACCATTTGAAAGAAGAAAGATATATTTTTCCACTGATTACAATATTATGATTATGCAACAATTACATAATTAATTATTATGCAATTAGTTGCAAAATCTTGATGTGTGCACTTGACCAAAATTAGCTGTTTCATGTTTATTCAAATGGTAAAACGTTTTACAATTTCTTAATCAACACAGCATGACCTCCAAAACCGTGTCTCAGATTTTTCCTGTGATGTTTCAATCTCTCTTAAATCCCCATTATGTGTATGCAGCCTGACTTCATAAGATTTCACCAAATTTAATTGTGCGTAGAATTTGTTCTATTAATTCTATCAGAAATCCGAGACAATGTGTTGCAGATAATAGGTCTAGGAACAACATATACCAAACCCAAGCCTCTAGGGGTACCAATGCAGGAGCTAATTTCATTCAAAGTCTACATTTTATGTCAACAATTGTAGTGGAAAAATCACAAAAGTTGTAATGTTCCTCTTGGTACTCCATTTTCTTCAATAAAAGTCACAAATGTGCCATGGAAACACTTCAAGATTGACCTTGAATCATTAATCAACTATGATTTGACCAGAAAGATAGAATTTCTTCACACAAACTCTAAATATAGCTGGAAAATGCACACCCTGTGCAGTAAACACATGAAATTGGCGGGAGAAGTTACATCACTCTGACCTAGCTTCAGGTTATCTGCCTACAGATAAGGTTAAAACTCCACCTCCACTGACCAGACGTGAACCATTAATTATAACAGGAATCACCTGGAACCCTAGTTTGCTGATCATTATATGTATTCTTCCCTTTTAGTTGGATTTTACTAAATGAAAATTATACATTAGATATTTTGAAATAAATTCCATTGCAAATAACTAATTTATTTCTTTTGGTATTGATGAAAAGTTAGCCTACATCCGTGCTGCTTTCCCCTTCATTTAATGGAATCTGCTCTTATCTCAAGTATTACTGATCAGTGGTCATAAAACTATCAAATTATCCAATAGATAAACAATTATGGACCGCCCACTTGTTTTTATCATCTCTGATTCAAGCACATGTCATGTGTTTGTTTACAAAACTAACTAAAAGTAATGCTCATTAATGGTACATCATATCTGAATTATTTTTTCACCTGTGTATCAAGAATATTATAATAAAAAAAAATTGATTAAAAAAAATGTTGATGAAAAAATATCAATTTTTGTATAGTGCTACCTTAAATTATTAATTTATGTGCATGCTTTTGTTGTTTTTAACTGTTATTTATTTTTGTGTTGTGTATGTCGGTCAAAAACCCACTAGGACTTGTGTTGTATTGTTATTTTAACATGCGGATATACTGATAATCGCTAGGTTCCGTCAATAGTAGTCCATCCGTCTCCTTATATCATCGGACAATTAAAGCTATCATTACACAATGTTGAAGTGGACGTCTTACCATATTCAGTGATCTGAGAAACGTGTACGATAAGTATCAAAGCTGCATCCTTTGATTTACGACTTCTGGTTGTCCATTTGTTGTCTTCAAACTTTTCTTTTTTTTAATTTTTCAAACAAAAGAAACGGACATATATGCTGATCAACAAATCAGTTAGGACTATGCTAAATCAACGTAAGCGAACACAACTTGCTTGTAATTCTCTGATCAAGAATAGCATTACTTAGAACGATCGTGAGGATATCGGAGATTTATGGTATGACCATACTTCTCAAGTACATGCATATAGATTCAAAACGTGCATCTGAAATTGGATCAATCAGCAATAACTAGAAGAATTAGCACATGAGAACGTATTCGACATTTGCACAAAATTAAAATTTGCAACAGATCGTGTGACATAACAACATCTTACGGCATGTTATTGAATCATTTGTTTCATTAAATCCAATACTGAGATAAGTCAATAGTCCAGATGATATTGAAAATGGTTTAAAAATAAATATATTAATAAGCAGTTACAAGAACACTGCGCACTCCTCCAGAAAACCTCAAACTGGAAAACACAGAAATAATAATAACATTAGCTAGATGAAATCTAGGTCATACACGGCGCCATAACATATCCTCAATGATAGATAGAGAAAACTAAAAGACAACAGAATCACGTTCAAACTGTACATGTATATAGTAATCTATAAATAGTCTTTACACAAATATTTATTATTGACAGTTTTGTTATTTACAATATGAAGAGCAAAGCAAAAAAAATAAAATAAGGTCAGAATAGTTCCTAAATTCAATCGTAATAATCGTAGAAAGAGGTAAAATTGATACCTCAGATACACATATGCATGACTGCTCACGTTCCTGGATTGGTACGGGTATTTAAAAAAGTGGCGGGGTTAAAGTATATGTATGTGCCCAAGCATACCAACTTAGTGAAATGATACTGTCATGCACGTGTTTTCCACATGTGAGTAAAATGTATTTTTATCAGCAATCTATAGTTAACAATGAAAGAAGTTTGACATATTTCCCCCAGCAATCTATAATTAACACTGAAAGAGGTTCGACATATTTCCCCCAGCAATCTATAGTTAACACTGAAAGAGGTTCGACATATTTCCCCCAGCAATCTATAGTTAACACTGAAAGAGGTTTGACATATTTTCCCCAGCCATCTATAGTTAACAATGAAAGAAGTTTGACATATTTCCCCCAGCAATCTATAATTAACACTGAAAGAGGTTCGACATATTTCCCCCTGCAATCTATAGTTAACACTAAAAGAGGTTCGACATATTTCCCCCAGCAATCTATAGTTAACACTGAAAGAGGTTTGACATATTTTCCCCAGCCATCTATAGTTAACTCTGAAAGAGGTTTGACATATTTCCCCCAGCAATCTATAGTTAACACTGAAAGAGGCTTGACATACTTTCTCCAGCCATCTATAATTAACACTAAAAGAGGTTTGACATATTTCCCCCAGCAATCTATGGTTAACACTGATAGAGGTATGACATATTTTCCTCAGCAATCTATAGTTAACACTGAAAGAGGTTTGACATATTTCCCCCAGCAATCTATAGATAACACTGAAAGAGGTATGACATATTTCCCCCAGCAATCTATAGTTAACACTGAAAGAGGTTTGACATATTTCCCCCAGCAATCTATAGATAACACTGAAAGAGGTTTGACATATTTCCCCCAGCAATCTATAATTAACACTGAAAGAGGTTTGACATATTTCCCCCAGCAATCTATAGATAACACTGAAAGAGGTTTGACATATTTCCCCCAGCAATCTATAATTAACACTGAAAGAGGTTTGACATATTTCCCCCAGCAATCTATAGATAACACTGAAAGAGGTTTGACATATTTCCCCCAGCAATCTATAATTAACACTGAAAGAGGTTTGACATATTTCCCCCAGCAATCTATAATTAACACTGAAAGAGATTTGACATATTTCTCCCAGCAATCTATAAATAACACTGAAAGAGGTTTGACATATTTCCCCCAGCAGTTACAGTTTCAACATCGCATTTATTCCCTTCTGTCCATTACAGTTGTACTTATTATCGCCTGTTACTTCATCTTATGCCAATCTTGCATTCTTAAAAATGTTATAAAATATTTGATTGTTAGTTGTCATTACGAAGCAAAGCTTTAATGATTGTCGTACTTAATTACATAACCACTAATGGATTAGACGTAGATTATTACATCTTAAGAAATCTTTTGATTTGAATAATGTTATGCTTGTAAGCTAATTTAGAAAGAACAGCCTCGTTTGAGTACTTTTATTATTATTGTCTGGTCGTTTTAATCAAGAGGAAAATATGTTTATGTTTGTAAACTAATTTAACAAGTACAGGCTCATCTGAGTACTTTTATCATTGGATGCATTATTCTAATTACAAATGTATCATGTGTAGTTGGTTTCAGGATAAACACAAATGAACTATCGCCATCAGTCATGTTACGGTTGGTCAAAATAATCATGAAACTGAACGGGGGACGGGATTAACTACTTCATATAACATGAAAATACCACCGAACATGTTGCTAAGTCCATCCAATAAAATAAAGGATCATCACATAAGACAGTTATAGCAATGCATATATAGTTTGTATATCAAAAATAGAGAAATGCGAAAGAAATATAGTAATTTAATATGAATCTGGGGGATTTGTCTGTTGTGGTTATCTGTGATGCCTTATCGTCTACTACAACATTTGTTATATGGATTCTTATTTCTCTGATCTAACCATCAGTAATGGCATAATGAAGACAAAAATAAAACCGTAACTAAATCTTAATTCGGTTAATATGCTGCTGACGACGATCTGCAATCGAATTACTTGGACTCTTTGACCGTTGAGGTAAGAAAAAGGGTTGATTTAAACATATTTTATTGTCAAATATATACAATAGGATTGAACACAAGTTTTGCAACTTATATGAAGTTCTCTCCAGTATCATACACACATAGGTCGGACAGAGAGCATGACGGATAATAAATGTAAAATCATTTATGGTATAGCAAAATTAAACGATAATAGATAAGTTTAATGGGGGGTGGGAGTATGTTCCTTCAGTGAATCGCCTACTGTTCTTAATGAATGTTTGTACTGCTTTCGATAACAACATATTTTGGGCTTGTATTTATTAAGAGTCTCCAAATAGTAAAGTTTTAATATCTCTCCGAAAATTATGGTGGTGCAAAAAATTAAAGAGAACTGTCCTCTGTTCGATATACAAGCGACAATTCAAGAGAAAGTGGGAAGCGTCCTCCCTGGTAAATCCACAAACACATCTCGAATCTGTTATTATATTAGATCGAAATAGATCATTCTTAAGCGAGCTACAACTACGACGTAATCTTGCATATAAAATATTATGTCGTCTATCCCCAACTAAGAAATTACCCTGAAATTTAGCCAGTACAACTTTACTTTTAAGGTTAATTTTAAATGAATCAGATGTTCTGGTATTTCTGGTGTCATTGTCTAGACTGTTCCAATGATCTATGACAGACGGGATGATCGAATATTGGTATAACGATAAGCGACATCTTGGGACAGTGTAGTCATTTCTGTTTCGAACAAGGGAGTTGGTAACATCAAGAACCAGAGAGGGTAATAAGTCACACAGATAAGAAGGGGTTGGTATTGATAGAATATTAGATCATCACTGCTTTAAGCTTTCTTTTCCTATACAAAGACAACTTTCTATCGTGTTATGTTTTGTAAATGCATCCGAAGTGATGCTCCAGTTTTTGGTTAAAAAAGTAATTTTTAATTTTCGACATAAAAAGAGTCAAAAGTTATCAACATGAAACAATTTTGTATAATTGTATATTTTGTTTATTTTCTTCATGAGTCTAGAATTAATGATAAATAGTGTATAGCGGAGATGGAGCATAATGAAAACCGAATGACAATGTCCTTGAGATTTAATGACAAAATCGACTCCAAAGAGTAACAGAACGAACAGCAAAATGAAAAATGCTCTCTTCTCTGAAATAATGATTTACAACACAAGAGCCTATGCTTCAATACAACATAATTATCATTTATTTCCTAGAACGATTGTAATGCACCCTTGACAATTATGTGGCAGTAAAAATGACAAGTCATTCAATACATTTGCCAAAACAAAGTCATCAGACAAAAAGTCAGGAATTTCCAGAACATTTTCATTCCTTCACCGATATTATTTTTCAATTTAAATTCCGACTTTGATCATCCGATCTTTTAAATAGCGCAATTGACTCACACATAAAAGTTTTGAATCGAGAGGGTGATCGACTAAATTATCACCATCTGTCATGTGATAGACTAAATTGGCACACGGTCCTTAACCAATGAGAAGACAGGACATTTACATGAAGTATAGTAATGCCAAATGGTATTAATATTCTTGTTATATTGTCTGTTTAGAAAGAACAACACCAATCAAACTTATCCAGACATTTAGACTATATAGATTTGTACTAATGAACGCAGTTGGAGTAGTAAATAAATAGAGACAGGCTGTGTTGATGATAATAGGGTGGAAAAACTAACCAATTATGAAGAAGGACATAGCTTACTGGTCAGGAAACTGATACAAGAACTGGAATGATTATACAAATAAACCCTACTTAATTGACAATGTTTTGTTTTAACGTTTATATTGCATCAGAAATTGAAACAATGTGTATCTAAAGTTTTCCATCCTTTGTGTATGTTCCCAATTGATCAGAAATAGCATTATCTGTATTTGTAAATGGTTAAACACAGAGTAATTAAGTCAGAAGTGATGTACGACTAAAGGGGTTGAAATGATACATGATTGGTAGCTGATTTTTAACGTCCAGTGAACAGTAATTCCGCTATTTTCAGGAAGATAGATGGATATTAAGATGACACAAAAACACAACAAAGTAAAACAAATAGTAAGCTCTAATAACAAAAAAAAGGCATTATTTTATCATTTAGGCTTAGTTATGGGTTTGTCGTCACTGTCAATATTTTACAACTATATTATGACTACCAGATTTACTGAGAATGTAAACGACATAGTTAGTGATATAATGGGCTACGCAACCCTACGCTCATACATAAATTAATACGTTATGTGTCTATTGTGTAATTATTCCATAAGAATAGTGAAGATTTCACCATAAGGGCAATCAGAAGCCGCAAATCGTAGAGAGAAATACAACACAATGGCTAAAAGAAAAAGGACAAGCAGCGATCTACAAAATACTACACAGAAAACTAAAGATTGAATACCATGAATCTCACCAACAATTGGGGTGAACTCATGTGCTCCGGAAGAGTTAACAGTGTCTGATTCATTATTGACACCCGTCGTGTTACTTTTATACAACATGAACATCATTTGATATGGAAATCGTGTTGGACGTCAGTATGTGTAAATAAATACAAATAACATCATTAAAACGTGAACTCCCGACAAACATGGGATTAAAGACGAACAGAACCTCGTTTTAATGCAGTAATTGTAGCGTACATCACAAAACGAAACTATGTTGTGAAAACATGTAATTTTATAAAGTAAACTACACTAACACCCATAATTAACATGTAAAACAATTTCTCTCTTTCTCTTGAGTAGTAAGAAGTATTTGCTTTAACATCAAGTAATATATCATGCAAGTCTGGGTGTTAGGTTCATCATTATAGAATAGTGTAGTCGTAACAGTGAAATGCTATCAAAGTTACGAAAAGATGTTTAAAAATTCCTGTTTAGACCCTTTGGTTTTCTTCCTCCCAAAAACTTTTATATTATTCGGCTTTCAAATATGTTGACTTAGAGTGTACCTGATCAAGGTTTTTCCAGAAACGCGTCGTTTGATATCTATGTTTTTAGTTTTGCTTATATCTATATTTATCCATGCGCATTCATCCATGGTACAGGCAATTTTTTTTTCCGTGAGGTTTTCCCTTTCTGACATGACATTTGCATTATCTGTTATCTGTATTTCACTAAGAGATTTGCTTTATCAGAATGTTCATTCATAGTTTTAGTTGTTTGGTAAAATACAAAAAAAAACCAGAT
The DNA here is from genome assembly GCA_963680875.1 of Bathymodiolus brooksi. Lineage (NCBI taxonomy): Eukaryota > Metazoa > Mollusca > Bivalvia > Mytilida > Modiolidae > Bathymodiolus > Bathymodiolus brooksi. Next base: position 5,245,868 of record OY804577.1, read on the forward strand.
GTTTAATACAACAGAAGAATGAGATCCGCCTGTCTGTTCTGATGTGATATATGTGACAGTAACCACAACAATAGTTTTACTCGATGTCTTTCTTCTGTGTTTAATAAAGAAACAATGTTTTATTGATTGTGAAGCGTAGGTGATATCTGTCACCTGTAATGTTTGATCGTAGTCAGTTATACAACAGGGAAGTATTGTTGTATTCTTATTTGATGAATATAGAATTTCTTTTTTAAATAAAACAGCATTCTACGAACGTTTTTCGAATAAATATCTTTCTGGAGTTCTTCCTTGGCTGTCTTGGGTATTTCCCAGCTGTCATTGTACATGTACATATGTTGTCATTAATTAACTCGTCAGAGTAATACCAAACTGATATAACACTCAATTTTATCACATTGATTTCTGGGGTTTCCCAGAGTCAAACATGGATTGTCAATATGGTACAGAATGGATTCTCATCCCTCATTCTCAACTTCTCACTGATCACTCGACAAATATCATGAGGGCTGAAGTTGGGAACCTGCTGTTTCTTTTTAAAACCAGATGTATGTGGTTCCTGAAGTGTTAACTTTACCTCTTTTATGTGGTTCCTGGAGTGTTAACTTTACCCCTTTTATGTGGTTCCTGGAGTGTTAACTTTACCTCTTTTATGTGGTTCCTGGAGTGTTTACTTTACCTCTTTTATGTGGGACAATTTGTATGTTCTCTAATCAAATTGTCGATATAGCTGCTGAATATAATCATATCAATGCGTGTTTTGTTTGCTCGTCAGAACTTTTAAATCATGCCGATGTTTCCAGGATTCAGCTTGTCATATATTTTCTAACATAAGATTGATTACAGTGAATGAAGCGTATAACATGGCGATTATTGAAAGCTTAGGTCATGTAAATATTTTTAGGATTATGATATGACAAATCAGTTTTTCGTGATGCAATATGTAATGGCATTAGCCTATTTTCTATGTCATCCTTCAAAAGTCTACTAAAGTGCATAATGCATGTTAATTACTCATTGTGTTTCTGTGATTGTAAACACGATAATCAATCCGCAAAGTCAGCCAGTTATCACAAGCATTTTCGTACCATGACCGAATACTCCTTGAACGTATTCCCGGTGTAAAAAATAGTTGAGAGATAATTTTCGTAGCTATCAATATCGATCGATTGACAAAATATGATGGATAATTCCTTGAACAATGAATATGATACCATTTACCTTGTGATATCTAAATAGAAACGTAAAGTTTGAAGATACCAAAGGGATATTCCCTAAATCAAAGGACAAACCATGAAAGTGTCGAACAAAAATGTCAAAAGAACAAAGAATGATGTAGAAAACAAAGCACAGAAAAGAATGAGCAAAACAAACCCCACTAAAAAGTATAAGCTGTTCCTGTTCCACATGTGACACTGATCGTCGTCTTACAATTGTAATAAACCCGGTGACAAGCCATGAATGATGAATGGACCGGGAAGTGTCAACGACAAACGTAACCTATCCGTGGTCATTTGTAACACAAATAGTCCGTAATGTTTAAACAAGTCATGGTGGAGACTGTATCACGTTGCCAATCCATGATTGGCACTGAGAAACCCACGAAATCACTGGAATTTATGGGTTCAGTAGCTTCCTTGGTACCAACAACCCTCTATCAAGGTAAACATGTTGGAAATCACATGCTCCTCTGGAATACTAGATCGACAGAGATATATATTCTATATGCAGGTGGTGCTCGAATGTAGCTATATATTAATTGACAGTTCATAATGGGAAAGGCGAAATCATCTCTGTTGTCGTTCTTAACCGGCCCTAGTTGTCAATTTTAAAGTGTATGTCAATGTATGAAGCAGATCTGCCTGTATCTGTAGTATCCTTTATTTCAAGTTTCAATGGGCTAGATGCGATGAACAGAATCACCAAACTAAGAATTATTTAGCGAAAGGACGTCATTTATGTATCTAATTGCATGTTTAGTTTTTACTTTTACTATGGTTTGTTTTGTCTGTAGGATTATCAATAATATACTGTTCCCTCCCATTTGTGATTTTCTGTTTCACTGGTGTTGTTTCGTCTAACCTTCTGTTTCACTGGTGTTATTTCGTCTAACCTTGTTTCACTGGTGTTGTTTCGTCTAACCTTGTTTCACTGGTGTTGTTTCGTCTAACCTTGTTTCACTGGTGTTGTTTCGTCTAACCTTCTGTTTCACTTGTGTTGTTTCGTCTAACCTGTTTCACTGGTGTTGTTTCGTCTAACCTTCTGTTTCACTGGTGTTGTTTCGTGTAACCTTGTTTCACTGGTGTTGTTTCGTCTAACCTTCTGTTTCACTGGTGTTGTTTCGTCTAACCTTCTGTTTCACTGGTGTTGTTTCGTCTAACCTTCTGTTTCACTGGTGTTGTTTCGTCTAACCTTCTGTTTCACTGGTGTTGTTTCGTCTAACCTTGTTTCACTGGTGTTGTTTCGTCTAACCTTCTGTTTCACTGGTGTTGTTTCGTCTAACCTTCTGTTTCACTGGTGTTATTTCGTCTAACCTTGTTTCACTGGTGTTGTTTCGTCTAACCTTGTTTCACTGGTGTTGTTTCCTCTAACCTTGTTTCACTGGTGTTGTTTCGTCTAACCTTCTCTTTCACTTGTGTTGTTTCGTCTAACCTTCTGTTTCACTGGTGTTGTTTCGTCTAACCTTCTGTTTCACTGGTGTTGTTTCGTCTAACCTTCTGTTTCACTGGTGTTGTTTCGTCTAACCTTTTGTTTCACTGGTGTTGTTTCGTCTAACCGGATTATGCATGTTGTACTGTTCACTCGCATTGGTATGTTTTGTTTTACTTGGTTTAATTTGTCATTGTTTGTGTTTCCTGTACGGTATTTTCTGATATTGTTGTTGTTTATGCGTAATACATTTTGTACTACCCCCTCTAATTGATAATCTAGATTTCCCTGATGTCGTTTTATCCTTTCGGATTTTGTTTTTGTTGATGTTCTGATCCCTCTATAATTGGTATATTATGATTTACTTATTTGTTTTAGTATATACGGTTTGCAATGTGTTTACCGACCCCTCTAAATGGTTGTGCATCTTTATTACAAAATGTTGAAATAATATTCACAGTAGAAAGAATGAATACCCCCATCGTTAGTATAATCTCGTTATCATTTCCTGGAAATTTTGAAATGAAATTATGATTCATTTGTAGTAGTAATATAGTATACCTTTGACAACTCTAAAGCTTAATAAATTCTATTACAATCGTTGGTCTCTTTGACCTTGGTATAATGAGGTTCCACATTGTTACCAATGTCAGATGTTTTAAAGTGTCATATTGATGTATTCTACATGTAGAATTTACACGTTGTAGATGACGAGATATATTTGCTATTAACATGACAATTGAACTGTTTAGATAACAATTATTATTTGTAAGAGAATGAGTGACTGATCGATTCTTAACAGCCAGCTTGCATTTTGTCACGAACCCACAATATACTGCCCTCGAGGCGAATACGCTAATCACTACACCGTCCAGGCCGTATTTATTATATAAAGATTGCTTTACTGAAAAGACTAATTCACTAACTGACTTGAATGACCGAGTGGTCGATGTCGTCAACTTAGGTTCGCGTCCTATTATCAACAGCTAAACAGTTAAGGTTTACAGGCACGCAACTAAGGCCAGGGTTTTTCACCGTCAGTTCATTCTATCGGTTGAGGTTTTCCTCCACCATTAACGCTGGTAGTCACGACATAGCTGATAAAGTACAACAAATGACAATAAATAGAAAATATACGTACATTGTAGACATTATACGTCCATTGTAGACATTATATGTACATTGTAGACATTATACGTACATTGTAGACATTATATGTACATTGTAGACATTATATGTACATTGTAGACATTATACGTACATTGTAGACATTATACGTACATTGTAGACATTATACGTACATTGTAGACATTATATGTACATTGTAGACATTATACGTACATTGTAGACATTATAGGTACATTGTAGAAATTATATGCACATTGTAGACATATGTACATTGTAGACATTATACGTACATTGTAGACATTATACGTACATTGTAGACATTATTTGTATATTGTAGACATTATACGTACATTGTAGACATTATACGTACATTGTAGACATTATATGTACATTGTAGACATTATACGTACATTGTAGACATTATACGTACATTGTAGACATTATATGCACATTGTAGACATCATACGTACATTGTAGACATTATACGTACATTGTAGACATTATACGTACATTGTAGACATTATATGTACATTGTAGACATTATACGTACATTGTAGACATTATATGCACATTGTAGACATATGTACATTGTAGACATTTTACGCACATTGTAGACATTATACGTACATTGTAGACATCATACGTACATTGTAGACATCATACGTACATTGTAGACATTATGCGTACATTGTAGACATTATACGTACATTGTAGACATTATACGTACATTGTAGACATTATACGTACATTGTAGACATTATATGTACACTGTAGACATTTTATGTACATTGTAGACATTATGCGTACATTGTAGACATTATATGTACATTGTAGACATCATGCGTACATTGTAGACATTATACGTACATTGTAGACATCATACATATATTGTAGACATTATACGTACATGGTAGACATTATACGTACATTGTAGACATTATACGTACATTGTAGACATTATACATACATTGTAGACATTATACGTACATTGTAGACATTATACGTACATTGTAGACATTATATGTACATTGTAGACATTATATGTACATTGTAGACATTATACGTACATTGTAGACATTATATGTACATTGTAGACATTATATGTACATTGTAGACATTATATGTACATTGTAGACATTATGCGTACATTGTAGACATTATACGTACATTGTAGACATTATGCGTACATTGTAGACATTATATGTACATTGTAGACATTATACGTACATTGTAGACATTATACGTACATTGTAGACATTATACGTACATTGTAGACATTATATGTACATTGTAGACATCATACGTACATTGTAGACATCATACGTACATTGTAGACATTATATGTACATTGTAGACATTATATGTACATTGTAGACATTATACGCACATTGTAGACATTATATGTACATTGTAGACATTATACGTACATATATTTGTACGAGCTTTAGAGACAGGCTTTTCTGTCCTGTTTCGTGGCGAGTGTAAATTAATGTTATACTTTCGGACAATGTAAGTGTATTGTTTTTATCCTGCAATGTAATAAAAAGCCCCAAACAGCTGCGAAATTATCTATTTAAAGAGCAGAAACATGCATCGTTCTAATCGTTTTTGATGATGTCGTGTGTGACGTCCGCGCCTATACTGCTATGGTTTTTTTTAACGTCGCTCAATGAGGTTCCAGAAAAAACTATATCTTGGTTAGTGACTGTAATTTACAAAAACAAAACTCCCGTGAATGCAACATGACTGCTCACAGAGAGGAAGTGGGGGTAACTACAAATAACACCATGCCCCCTAATGTACAGTAAAATGGAAAATAAATACCACATTGTTGGAACAACTCCAAAATCAAATATCATAGTCGTAGAAAGAGGCAAAATCGACACACCTAGCACAAAACAAAACATGACCGTTCACTTTAATTTGTGTACAAGCGATCAAGAAATAATACATTACAGAATTACACCTATCAGAACTATTAAACATTAAGTTTATTTCAAGGACCATTCATTGTAATTAAATAGTAAAATATACTAATCATTAATTAATTCATTCTAATATATATAGAACATGTATAGGTGTCATCTTTCTATAACATATATATATTACAGTACGTCTAGACATATTATATATTTCATTTCCGATTATTTGTTCGGAAAACAAAGTAAGACAATGGTCAATTATGCTGTTTTCGGATTGTGTCAGATTCGTACTTTCTCTAATCACCTGTTCATAACGGAACAATTTTACACAAACGTATTACCATACCAATAATCTATTTACAAAATCATCTGGTCATAGCGGAACCTTTTTAGATATTACGTGATCATAACGAAATATTTTTAGACAATCACCTGGTCATAATGGAACCCTTTAACACAGTCACCTGGTCATAGCATAAACCTTTTAGATAATCACCTGGTCATAGCATAAGCTTTTTAGACAATCACATGGTCATAGCACAACCTTTTAGATAATCACCTGGTCAGAACGGAAACTTTTTACGCCATCACCTGGTCATAACAGAACCTTTCTAAACCATCACCTGGTCATAACAAAACCTTTTTAGACAATCGCCTGGTCATCACAGAACCTTTTTATGCAATCACTTGGCCATAACGGAACCTTTTTAGACAATCACCTAGCCTTAACGGAACCATTTTAAGCAATCACCTGACCATAACAGAACCTTTTAAGCCATCAACTGGTTATAGCATAACCTTGGTAAACCATCACCTGGTCATAACAGAACCTTTCTAAACAATCACCTGGTCATAACAGATCTTTTTAGACAATCACTTGGTCATAACAGAGCATGTTTAGAAAATCACCTGGTAATAATGGGACCTTTCTAGACAATCACCTGGTCATGTCATAATTTTCTTAGACAATCACCTGGTCATAGCAGATCTTTCTAGACAATCACTTGGTCATAACAGAACCTTTTTAAGCAATCAGCTGGTCATAACGAAACCTTTTCACACAATCACCTCGTCATAAATGAACATTTGTTCTTCATCACCTGCTTATAAAGGAAAGAAACTATCGTTCTTTTATCAAAGATGACCATACCAGTCCTTGTTTCGCTTTGATAGATGTGTTATACTAGAGGAATTAGATTAATAGATTGAAGTATCAGAATATGTTTATCTCCATCGTTAACACTATTGACAATGTCTGATGTAAGAGATGAAGTAAATGACTATATAAGATATGTGAGACATCAAAGGAAGGTGACAGACGTTTATTCGATAATGGTTAAGCTATTTATTGACAAGTCTGTTTACGTTTTCAATCAATTCATCCAGACATCCTATTACATAAGAAATTGTCAGGATTTTATTCTGCTATGTTCGGTCTAGAAAGGGCAGAAAAATAAACCCAATAATAATAAATTAAGATTTGTACTCCATTTGATTAATTATTGATATAGATTGACTGATGTGGAATATATACACTCCATTGTTTAAAGTGATTAAGGAAACACATAGCCAACTCAAAAGTCGTCAGTGGTTGTTATTTAACGTCAGCTTAACATATCATTGTATCATGACGAAGACAAGAACAATTTATAGTTCTAGGAGATGATGATGCCACCTTTGTACCAGATCAATAAGTTTAGTTTGATTTTTAAAATGATAGCTAACGGATACAACACTTCATAGGAAGTTAGATGTCCCTCCACTCGGACACATTATACATGAATCAATATAATAGTTGTAGATCAAGAGAAACTGAGAAAAGAGTATAATACAGCATAAAGTTATGTGTGTTTATCGTCAACTTAAACAATATTTTAGTTAAATCGTAGCGGTCTGATTTATTGGTGGAAGAAACCATAGTAGAGTAACTGGAGAGTTTACCGACCAGTTACAAGTCAAGGACAATATATTTTATTGCATCAATGTTTCATAAAACTGTTGTCAATTTTCTGTCTATATACGTCTTAGGTTGTAACGCTTAATATGTCTGTGTACAATAGGGACATCACTTTTGTCTCGAACATGTCTTGTGACGCCAGTACGTTTGGGAATGACAACGTAAATAAAATGTCAGAGAAGTGTTGTAATTTAAAATGCATAGTTATTTACGTTCGCGGGGAAAGATTGACTTCAACAGTATAATTCAAAACAATGTATAATGAGGGTCTAAGCTAATACAATTTTAAAGGGTTCTGGTTTTGTGTTTAACGCCACGTTCAACACATTTTATTTTATGGTGACTATACCTGACAAACTTTTTCATGTAACGTTTCTGCGAGCAAAACTGATCTCAAAAACTTTGATGTGAGGAACTGTTACTAGTGTTGAGAGGAAATGTTGCAGATGTTGTGAGAAACTTGCATCGATAAGCATATATTTTTTAATTGCTAACCCTGTGGGAGCACCCGAGACCACCCACTGTTTTTATTTGGGTTCACACAATCTTTAGCTTTATGTGTAGGGATTTGTAGATCATTGTTTGTCATTTTGGCCTTCTAGTTTTGGCCATTGAATTGTCTATCCTTCTTTGAACCCACCATTTCTTTAGAAGTCAGGGTCATTACGGTTTTCACAGTTTTCCGATTGTTGACTGATTTTGTCTGTTTATATACTTATGAATTTTGACTTTCCCTTTGTACGATTGTTCGGTAATTTTGTTATTACCCTTATGTACGGCTTTTGATTAGCCGTTTGCTATCTTCAAATATTTCTTGATATAATGTATAAAGTAAATGATTGTTTAACATGTGTAAAAGTGCCTACCCACCATATAATTTGACATTTCCTATGTTATTATTCACCTTAACTTAGTAATATTGTCTGACCAGATAGGACAACACAACTGAAAATTATCCAATATAGTCCAGAAAATTAAGATTCTTAATATTGAAGTCAATTTGAAGGCTATATAGATATAGACGGTATATATTGGTAAACTTACACTAAACCCTATTGTTGTTTGTCTACCCAATTATGATGAAGGCTATAATTTGATTGACAAGGAAACAGATTACACAGAAACTAACTGTAAGAAAGAGAATAATTATTAAGATTTATCTGTTTATTTGTTCTTGTAAATGTCACTTAGATGTAAAAACATTCAATTCATAGTAGAAATATATATGATTAGATGACATCTTTGGTGTTAATGTATATTTTGCATGATAATATATCTAAAATGATTTGATTGTTTATGGTTTTGAAATAAACATACTTATACAATTTATATACTAATGACGTATGTAGTATTGAGTATGGCAATAGTAGTGGTCAAACGGTTGGTGGTAACATAACCCACTTCAATGTCATTATTTTGTCATAGTCAATATTGAACTCCGATGTCATTATTTTGTCATAGTCAATATTGAACTCAGATGTCATTATTTTGTCATAGTCAATATTGAACTCCGATGTCATTATTTTGTCATAGTCAATATTGAACTCCGATGTCATTATTTTGTCACAGTCAATATTGAATACAACATTATTGTTATTATTGTATTTATTGTCATTATTTTGTCATAGTCAATATTGAATACAACATTATTGTTATTAATGTATTTATTGTCATTATTTTGTCATAGTCAATATTGACTACAACATTATTGTTATTATTGTATTTACTGTCGTTATTTTGTCAATTTAACAGATGGTGCTTGGTTATCACGATGTGTTAGTGTCAATACAGAGGTGATTCCTAAGGAGAAATACTGTATGACATGCACAACATCAAGAGTATTTATAATATAATTAACAAAATAAATTAGTTAAATTTGTCATTAGTATTACATCCAGCTATGCCGGTTTGTCGCATTGACCATAACTAATTCATTTACACGTAGCATTATCATTGCGTCACCGACATTCCTAAACATTTTACAGCAGATGTTTGTAGTTAGAAAAAAATCAAACAATCTCTGCAAGTACAAGGGATAGATGTAGTGTCATTTTATATGGTCACTGTAGAAATACATTGCATAGGTATATACATGTACAATACAAAATAAATGGTTTCAGTGGAAACATATCAAATGACAATGGATCTTTTCCTTTTTACGTAGATTGTTTCTTTCGTCTATCACCGAAAAGACTTTTACCGGACTTGACTCTATATATGAGTAACACGGCGGGTGTCTTATAAGAAGGATGAACTGTTTACCTTTTGCGAGAACTTGGGTTCATTCATCCGCAGTTTTTGGTGGGGTCCGAGTTGCTTATCCTTTTAGTTGTCTGTGTTGAATTTTGGTGTTTTCGTCCCGAGTCTTGTGCGCCCAATGTTGCAAGTATTTCTGGATTGTCCATTTTTGATTGCTCCTTCGTATTTCTCTTGATTGCTCCTTCGTATTTTTCTAACGTTTATTTAGTGGATTTACTTTTCATGCAGGTTTAGGTTTGTTTGTATTTTTTATTATTTTTATTTTTGCTTTTACATAATCTTCCGCATCAATAAAACGATTGCGTCATTTTAAGGAGTTGATTATTTTATAATGTAACTGTCTAGACAGTATAAGACAAAACAGATCTGCTTACTTGTCGTATTACATTGTATTTCCTTTGAGTCGATTAACTAGACATATTATTACACAATAAAAATAGTTGTTTTCACCTCCTTATTATCTTATCAGAATAAGCTGCACAATATACAATTGTATTATTAAGCTCAGCTTCAGTAGTTAAAATGTTCGTAATAGTGAATCTGAGTTTGAAAATTTGATAACAATCAGCAATTACTATTACGTAAGATATACGTGGAATAAGGGTAATAACAAAATTACCGAACTCCGAACAATCTTACAAAGGGAAAGTCAAAACTCATAATTATATAAACAGACAAAATCAGTCAACAACCGGAAAACTGTGAAAATCATAATGACCCTGACTTGGTACAGGCATTTCTAAAGAAATGGTGGGTTGAATCAGATTTTAAAGCGCCAAACCTCCCGCTCTCATTACGGTTCAAAGGCTCCGGCTGTCACTATAACAGTATTTAAATACAGGAACAAAATAGGTAAAATAGTTGTCAAAGCAGTACCATATTCAGTGAATGTAAATGTCAAAAACACTTTTACGTCACACATTGATAAAAAAATATCTTTGACATTTTTCTTGACTTCTTTATCTTTATACATTTTCACTATATGAAAATGCATATAACAAGGAAAAATGTAAAATCTATCAATTCACATTCCTACGTTTTAACGTGGATCAATTACAAAATACAGGGATCATATTAACTGGTTTAGTACAAGTCTCGTACACCCTAATTTGCTTGGCTATTGAATTATAGTTACTGTACATGAAGTGAGAAACAATCGCTATCTGATTACATACTTCAATATATTTGGACAGTTTATTTTTTAAATAAAAAATATAACAAATTTAATCAGAGCTACAAGTTGCTGTAACATGTTGAAAACCACTGAATCATATATGTATTTTTTACTCTCAATATATTAGAATCATAATGAGTAATCTCTGAAATGACGTATTTGCCTCCTTCTACGATTTTAATATTAGATTTTGGAATTGTTCCGACAGTGTGATATTTTTCATTTTATTATCTGAATCTAAGACCAAGCCATATATTAATAGGTCAACAACACGAAACGATGACAACAGGAAACAAAGTAAAATCGTTGTAATTCTCGACAAACATCAAAGAGCTGGATTACCATCAGCTTAATATATAATATATCCTGACTCGAAAACTATCATATTAATGTCAGTCTAAAGACATTTTTCAGTATCTATTAGAGAGAACGGATTCCCCTTTACGCATCAAGATCTACAATAATAATTGATCCTGAAATATATAATCACGATGGGAGAAAGAATTCTCTTGTGTTATGAAAAGATGTGATTTAGAAAATTAAAAACGATTAGAAATTATAGTGTTTTTAATTTCTATAACAAATCTCTAAAATCAATAATCAAATTTACTTGTATCTTTATTTCTTTGTATTTATTTTGACTTCCTTTTTAATACAAAACACAAAATTGTTTTCCCAGTTTTGTCAACAGTTTTTAAACAATTCATATTACGTTTCAATTTCACAATACTTTAGAATTATAGTTTTGTTTTATGGCTTTTTAAATTTGGTATTGGACACAGAATCACATATTTTCTTTGAACTTCAATTTTCTGTTAGATTTATAATACGAAATCTCTGATATTACTTTTTTTCTCTCTTTATACGATTTTAATATTTGATTTTGGAATTGTTCTGTGTGATATTAATGTTTTTGATTTTATTACCTGGCTCTATAACCAAGCCATATATTAATAGGTCAACAACACGAAACGATGAGAACAGGAAACAAAAGAAAAATCGTTGTTATTCGAGAACAATATCATAGAACTGGACTACCATTAGATTAACATATAATGTATATTGACAACATGTGACACTCAGGCCAGCGGTAGGTGTCTGGAAACCTTAAATCTTGAGGTAGATATTGAGGCACAACAACATGTGACAATCGGGCCATTGGTGGGCGTCTGGAAACCTTATATATTGAGGTAACTGTCGGGACACGAACCCAAATCAGTGATAATAACATTTCTTATTAATTACTACATGAATTTTGTAACGCTCCATCAAATATAAAAAAGACTGAATAGTTATATGTTGAGATGGCACAGATATTTACAATTTCATTTCCCTCAAATAGAGGTCATTGCCATCACTTGTGACCTCTAATTTTACGATTTTCATTCGTTACACCATAATATAGGTCAGCGAAAATAAACCTGATTTTCCACTTTCTAGTAATAAACTGTATTTACAGTTTTTTAATATTCCTACGAAACCTTGTACTACAAGCCAACAGGAACTTTCAACCCAAGTTAATGTTTCTACAGCATAAGATGCATTCATGTCAATTTATCAAAATCATTATCCAAGTGAAAATCATACATTGAAACCTCTCTACGTTGTCTTGATGGTTTGATTTCATTAACGGTTTCAATAAACATTGCAATAACGCTTTGATAGCTTTGATAACAAGGCAATTGATTTTTCATTAATTTATTTCCAAGAAGTTTATGTGTTTACCATGAAATATAGGAAACAGCTTAAAAGATCATCAATCAGGAATCGCAGTTTTAGTCACATCCATTATACGACAGTCGGTTCGGAGTTTGAAAAAAGAAATAATTGAATATAAGGCACAGGATACCAGGACGTGAAAAAGATTCACATAGAAAGACAAATACCTGGCCCAAAAATTTAAAACAAAATATGTCATGTTCGTCATAGTCACACTTCCGTCCGCTTTTCCTCTATCATGGTTTATCACCGGTGTTTTTAACACATATAATGCGATGAGTGTCGGTAGTTGTGCAGGCACTTCTTGTCCTCTCGGAGCACTGAGTTGAACCCCAAGTTTTTAGTAGTATTCATGTTACAAATCGTAGGTGTGCTGTGTAATGTGTAGTGTATTGTCGTATTGGTCTTCTTCCTGTGGTCATTTTTTTTATGTCCTTCTTGTTTCCACGTTGTTATCTCCAAACTTTACTTATGAATATTTAGTTTACTGTTGTAGTAAACTAGATATTCTTCAGTTTTAATAATATTAATTAAATTAAATTAGGTGAATTACCAGTAAGCAATAAAAACGTAGATATGTAATTAAGGGTACAACACGTGTTTATTGAATAACCTTCATCAGACAAACTGATTAGACAAAGGATTAGAAAGTCTAATTATAACATAGTCATAACGTCCGGTAAAATGGCGCCACCCATGCTATTTTAATCTGCAAAAACATGTGTCCATAGCCACAAAAACACAGATTCCTACTTCAAATCAACTATATAAATAGAAGCAGTAGGTTATAAACATATATAATTCGCTCATTATGGCGGCGTCAATGCTCACAAACTTTCCAAATACCGACAAGTACGATCTAACATTGAACAGTGTGTACAAGGACTACCCAAGACAATGCTTCCCCGTTAAATTGAACAAAACGTTTGGTACTAAAACAAAGGAACTAAAGTTCGAACATATTGATGATGATTTATACGATTAACAGGCAAACATGGCAACATTTAGGGTGCTTGCAAACAAGATTGTCCCAATACATAAGGGGCCTCTCCATTTTATATTATGAGATATATGGAGAGATGGATAAATTTACAGTAAGAAGGTTAAGCCGAGATATCCAACACATTCTACAAAACCTCATGTAACGATAATTGGGACTTCTAACATTAATGGTATGCAACCTGATAAACTGTCGTACCTTTACTCAGCAAATAAAATTAGTGCCTACACACTTCAGCAAACCGAAGAAGAGGTTAAACACCTGGAAACCACTCCTACACTTCTAGTGCTTCATTCCCTTATCAATGACCTGAAGTCAAAATCACCTTCCGATTGTGTCGATAAAATGTGCGATATTGTCGATGATATACGTGAGCTGTATCCAAAAACCAAAATAATCATTTCACTTCCTACTCCAAGAAATGATTCCAATGATTTCAATATAAAGGGGCAACTCATAAGTGTAATGATAAAGGATAAGCTTAGAGGAAACACAACGGTATCCTTCTGTGATAACAGCAATATGTGTTACAAAGGGGAAGCGTTATCTTTATATATATCCGATCAAGACGGATACCATCTCTCACCAAACGGAATTTCAATACTGGAATCAAATATCAGGGATTCAATCGATGAAGCTTTAAACCTCCCAAAACGTATCCCTCGTCTGGAATATCGTCAATACCCAAGGAGAGATAGAGGCTACGACAACAACTATAACCGAGGTGGAGGACGTGGTGGAAGTGGTCGTGGATTCAACTACAGACCGTGAAAAAAGGGACTAACAGTAAAACAATTTTCAAAGTTAAATCAATTTTGATATATTGATACATTGTTTAAAACATTATCTTTTGATTTGTTTTTGTTTTATTAGCATAGTTGCTTTCTTTTATTGTTTGGACTGGTTTGACTTTGATTATTGGTTTATAAATATAACCCAAGACAAGTACAACTTGAATGGTCTAGATAGGACAGAATATAAGCATATTAACTTAGTAACTATTTACTTCATATACTTTAATATTAGAAAGGAAAAGTATTAGAGAGACCTTTAAAAAATATAAATATATACATAATTGAAAGCTACAAGATAGGATAAAATAAAATAGAAGAATAGGTACAGACAACAATATGAGAACAAGCTTAAATATTTCAACATGGAATGTTGGAGGACTTATATCTGAGAAATATAACAAAACAATTGATCCTGATTTTTTATCCCAATTTGATAATGAGGATATCGTTTTACTGACAGAGACTCATGTTGGGTACAATAACATCCTCACTTTCGACCATTTTAATTACTATCCTTTTGGTCGAGACCGATCAAAAAATAAAAGACATTTTGGTGGTCTGGGGATTTTAATACGTAAAGATATAAAAAGGGTGGTCAATTTTTTAAACAACGGTACATCTGAATACCAATGGTTCAAGCTATGCAAAGATTTGTTCCACTTTAAAAGGGATATATTTCTTTGTATTACATATTTTGCTCCGAGATCAAATGTAGACTTAATAGATATATTAGAAAAAGGATATCATTGATAAATATGGTAAAATGGGAGATATTATGTTAGCAGGTGATTTTAACGCACAAACAGGGTCAGAACCTGACTTAATTGTAAATGATAATATTCTTCATATTCCTATTGATAATACTAATTATAATTTTGATTGCATTACTGAGGAGAGAGTCAGTCAAGACAGTATTGTAGATATTCCAGAGGTAAAGATTTACTTGAATTATGTATTTGTAATCAACTTAGAATCTTAAATGGTAGATGGTTTGGTAATAGTGCAGGAAAACATACATGTGTTAAACCAAATGGATGTAGCGTTGTTGATTATGTCTTAGTGTCCGAGTCTTTACTTCAAAATATTTTGTATATGTTTGTATCTGATTTTAAACCAACCTTTTCAGATTGTCATTGTAAAATTTCAATCAAAATATTAGCTTCTTTTGAATATCAAAAAGAGACATCTGGATTAAAAGACTTTCCTACAAGATATATTTGGAATGCTGAAAGTATTAATTGTTTCCAAGAGACCTTTGCTCATCCAGCTGTACAAAATGAAATTAAGCAGTTTTTAACTGATGATATTTCCTTTGAAGAAAATGGTATTAATAAAGCTACCAATTATATTCATGGTGTTTTTGATAAAGCATGTAAATTGTCATTGAAGAAGAAGAAAATAGTAAACAAAAGAAACAAAAAATGGTTTGATTATGATCTTAATACTATGAAAAGTTTGGTAGATGAAAAGGCAAAATTAATGTCGAAATTTCCGATGGATCCGATAGTGCGAGGTTCATTTTTTAATCATAACAAAAAATATGCAAAATTGAGGGGGGGGGGGAAAGAAGAGAGTTTAAACAAAAAATATTGGATCGTATTGAAAATTTAGAAGCAGACAATCCGAAGGAATACTGGTCTCTGGTTAATGAGCACTCTGATAAACCAGAGAGTAGTATTGATGGAGAAACTTGGTATAAATATTTTTTTCTGAATTAACATCTTTGAAAAGTACTATGCATTCAAAATTAAACAAAATCGAAGAAAAGTTAAAATTACTGGAACAAACGTCTGAATGTTTCTCAACACTTGATTATAAAATTACAACTGGTGAGTTGCAAAAAGCATTTTCTAAACTTAAATCTGGGGAAAGCCCTGGATTTGATAATGTAAGTAATGAAATGCTAAAAGCATCTCAAAATTACATGAATCCATGTTTATTGAAATTATTTAATGCTGTATTTACATCGGGAATTTATCCAAGTATATGATCTGAAAGTTTTGTATGTCCTGTATTTAAGGCAGATGATCCTAATAATCCTGTTAACTATAGAGGAATAGCAATTAATAACAGTATTGGTAAACTGTTTAATTTAGTATTATGTAACAGATTTGATTTATGTTTGGCTGATAATGATATTATACATGAAACCCAAATTGGGTTTTCAAAGAAAGCTCGCACTTCGGATCACATATTTGTTTTAAAGTGTATTATTGATAAGTACCTGAAATGTGGGGACAGCAAATTATATGCATGCTTTGTGGATTTCTGCAAAGCATTCGACACTGTTATTCATGTTGGAATTATGTATAAATTACAGTTACAAAGTATTAATGGTTATTTTTATAGAATCTTAAAATCAATGTATATGAGTGATAAATTATGTATAAAAGTTGATAATAAAATGACAGAGTTTTTCACACCTGAAGTTGGGTCAGAAAAGGGGATGTTTTAAGCCCTAGTCTATTTAAATTTTTCATAAATAACTTTCCTAAACTTTTGGAAGAAATGACTGACTCGGTCACATTAGATAATACAAAGATTCCCTGTTTGTTATTTGCTGATGACCTTGTAATTTTTTCTAATACAAAGGAGGGTCTTCAAAGTAAATTATATATTTTGAATGATTATTGTGAAGATTGGTGTCTTGAAATAAATCCAAAGAAAACTAAAGTTATCATTTTTAATAAGTCGGGTAAACTACTAAAATATAATTTTCACATTGGAACCAATACTATTGATTGTACTAAAAACTATAAATATCTAGGTATAACCATGGAACATTCTGGTAATTTTACTGAAGCAAGAAAACAATTGTTTGAAACAGCCATAAAAGGAAGCTTTAAACTATGCAGATATGAAATCTGCTACCCCATCTATTAAAACATTTCTCCATTTATTTGATCATTGCATAAAACCTATAGCATTATATGGCTGTGATAACTGGGGTGTCATAAATATCACTCAAAAGAGAAAAGAGCTCAATTTATATGACATTTTTAAAGAATGGGAATCTGAGAAGATTAATCTAAAATTTTGTAAATATATGCTCAGGGTTTCAAAAAAGTGCACAAACATAGCTGTGCTGACTGAACTTGGAAGATTTCCTATGTATATAGATATATTAAAGCAAATGTTCATGTACTGGCATAGACTTGAACACTCCCCCTCAAATTTATTAAATCGAGCATTTAGTGAATATAAAAACAATACTAATCAAGATAGCAACTCTTGGTATTCCAATTTACTCCTTTATAGTAAAAAAAATAAATATTGATCTTGCAGTCTGTAAAGACTTTGGTAAATCTAAGTTTAATTTTTTGCTAAAAAAGGCACTGAAAAATAACTTTCTAAATGTATGGAATGAAATAAGAAACACATATTTATTAGATAAAGGAAAATTAAACACATATTTTAAATATAAAACATCTTTTAACCTTGAAAATTATTTGATTGTTAAGAATCTTAAAAATAGTCACATTTTGACAAAGTTCAGACTTAGTAACCATACATTAAGAATAGAGACTGGTAGACATGAATGTAAACTCAATTCAGTCTCTGGAAAACTTGAGTTGCTTCCAAGGTGTGAGAGACTCTGTCAGCACTGTACTAGTAATTCTATTGAGGGTGAACTGCACTTTACTCTGGAATGTTCTTTATATCAAAAGCAAAGAAAAACCATTCTAGACAATTTATATATAAAATTTCCAAATCTATATAATCTAGATCATCCAAACCTTATTATTTGGATGATGTCAAATGATGATCCTGTTTTTCTATCTGCATTTATTTGAGTATTTAGATAATAACTGTTTATCAAGAAAAGAAAAGAAGATTATTTAGAGTAAAGAAGACTATAATTATTTTTAATGACTTTTTGATATAATAAATATATTCATAAATAGTATCCTCTTTGTGGCTGACTGACACTTTCCTCCGTATTATTATTTCTCTTTGTTTTCTTTGTGTTGTCTCTAAATAATGATTAAAATTAATGTGAATGATTGTAAATGTTGATGTATGACTGATTTTCATGTTGTTGATTAATATGCCATTTTGACCCTATGATTAGGAAAATAAAATCTTATCTTATCTACATAAAATGTTTATAGAGCAAATGAAGGAAAGGCCGTTAGAATATTTACAACTTGTCAAGACTACCTATGTTTGGTGAACACTGGCATTAGTTTAAAATATTTACAACTTGTCAAGACTACCTATGTCTGGTGAATACTGGCATTAGTTTAGAATATTTACAACCTGTCAAGACTACCTACGTCTGGTGAATACTGGCATTAGTTTAGAATATTTACAACTTGTCAAGACTACCTATGTGTGGTGAATACTGGCATTAGTTTAGAATATTTACAACTTGTCAAGACTACCTATGTTTGGTGAATACTGGCATTAATTTAGAATATTTACAACTTGTCAAGACTACCTATGTCTGGTGAATACTGGCATTAGTTTAGAATATTTACAACTTGTCAAGACTACCTATGTTTGGTGAATACTGGCATTAATTTAGAATATTTACAACTTGTCAAGACTACCTATGTTTGGTGAATACTGGCATTAGTTTAGAATGTTTACAACTTGTCAAGACTACCTATGTTTGGTGAATACTGGCATTCATTTAGAATATTTACAACTTGTCAAGACTACCTATGTCTGGTGAATACTGGCATTAGTCTAGAATATTTACAACCTGTCAAGACTACCTATGTCTGGTGAATACTGGCATTAGTTTAGAATATTTACAACTTGTCAAGACTACCTATGTCTGATGAATACTGGCATTAATTTAGAATATTTACAACTTGTCAAGATTACCTATGTTTGGTGAATACTGGCATTAGTTTAGAATATTTACAACTTGTCAAGACTACCTATGTCTGATGAATACTGGCATTAATTTAGAATATTTACAACTTGTCAAGACTACCTATGTTTGGTGAATACTGGCATTTGTTTAGAATGTTTACAACTTGTCAAGACTACCTATGTTTGGTGAATACTGTCATTAATTTAGAATATTTATAACTTGTCAAGACTACCTATGTTTGGTGAATACTGGCATTAGTTTTAATAAATTACGTTGATAGGAACTGTCATTTTTTTATTTCAATTTTTTATTTCAGTCAATAAAATAAGCAGCAATTATTCTATTTAAAATATGAAATGATCACCTCAAAAAAGTTGCAACTCTATATCTGATTCACCTGTTATTAATACAGATTGCTTTTCCATCCAACCTCTATACGGGGTTTTTTTTGGCGCACAAATATAAAAGTTAAAAGACTGATTCACACGTAGCGCTAATTAAAATTAGTAATGTTAAAATACTACATCACTAGTGTCATTACTACAAACAAACAACATTACATAGTTTACAAACTGTGCAAAGTAAACCATAGATACCTAACTTAGTGTACATCACACATTCCTGGAATAACCGTCATCGTGAACTCTCATAGAAATAAGACTGAAAATTAAAACAATTTAATTATTTGGGAGTATTTAATCCACAATGAACAGGATAACAAAAATCGGCTACGGTAATTACCTATGCATGTGCAAGATTGATCTTGACAAACTTCCTTCTACTGATTCTGCTTTCATTTCTGTTGGTAGCGATAATTTTATTATAGTGTATAACTCTTTCCCGTACAATTGTATTAAGAAGAGAAATTAATATTCAATTGAATAGTGATCGAATAATAAATATAGGAATGGATATGATATGGCGAATTAAAACTAAATTAAATTTCCTTGATGGAAGTGTGATAAGCATAGTGAATGAGATTTTACATATTATGTGCCATCAACTTCTGCTTCACAGTATTTATGCTCATTTTTGGCAAATTAGTTTTAGTCAAATAAAAGGGGAAACATACAATGCTACATTGATTATTAAACATATAACATTGTTATCAATATGACATACAATGTTGTTTAGTTGTTACACATTGCGGGAGGTTTGGCGCTTTAAGATCTGACTCAACCCACGATTTCTTTAGAAATGCCTGTACGAAGTCATGGTCATTACGGTTTTCACAGATTTCCGGTTGTTGACTGATTTTGTCTGTTTATATAATTATGAGTTTTGACTTTCCCTTTGTAAGATTCGGAGTTCGGTAATTTTGTTATTACCCTTATTTATTGTACATGTTTTTCAGTTGTTACACATTTGTGTATGTTTTTGTAGTATTTGCATGGAAAGATTGTTATCCCGATCTTATAATCCATTTAATGTATATAATGAATTTGGATTCAGGTGTGTTGTACGTGTTGTTGTGGTGGGTAATTTGTTGACCACCACGTTTAACTATACTAATTTTATTGACGGTATGTGCATTTTCTTTCAGTGAAGTGCTCCATATTACCGACAGGTGCTTGTTGTTTATTGGTAGCAGTATTTTAGTTACCAGATAGGATTAGGGTTACAAAAATAAATCAAAGTATCGGTACAATAAGGCTTCGTGAAGGGAAATCAACGTGGCGGTACAATGTGGCTATGTGAAGGGTTTATGTACAGATTGCATTGCCGCCCGCGTTTTTCCTAGCAACGAGTAATCCTGGATGTTCTAGCAGTGTGACATTCGCTCTGCACGTGCTAGAAATCTGCATTTACTCTGCGTGATAGAGAATGGGGATTATCTCAAAATGGATTACTCATTAATGCCCCAATAGGAGGCCGTTGATTGTGTATTTGTTCGACCCACACAAACAACAAACCCCATTCCAGGAGTGGCCGTACAACGAACAACGGGTTTGTTTAATTGTTAGCGTGGTAGGTTGCAACAAAAAGTAATTAATAAAATCTCTTGGTCAAGTTTCGAACCTGTCTCAGCTGGGGTACCCCAAGGGTCGGTATTGAGTACCTCGTGTTTCTCATATACATAAATGATATAGGAGAAAAACTTATATCGTTGAGTAGATTATTTGCTGACGACACATCACTCGGATATTCTAGTCAAAGTGTTAAAATAAAATAAAAACTGTAATCAATCATGATCTACTCGAACTAAATGCCTGATCTAGTAAATGGCTAATGTCATTCAATCCCGAAAAACAGAAATCTTGTTTTTCTCTAATACCGGTAACAGAGACAACATCGAATTTTCTCTTAATGGCAAAAGTATCCCTTTATCTACTAGTCATAAACATCTGGGAGTTATCCTCTCCCAAAATGCAAAATGGAATGAACATTTAGAAAATATGATAACAAATATAACCAAACATTTAGGTATATTACGGAAATTAAAATTCAGTCTAAATAGATCCAACTTATTTTTCGCCCCCGTTTTGAATACGCTTGTGAAGTCTGGGATAATTGTGGAATTGGCTATTCAGACAAATTATAAGATAAGATAAGATAAGAAAACTTTATTTTGATTCGGCACATAATAAAACAGTACAACATAAGCTCAAATGAGCTTTTTACCGAATATACATTAACAATAAAACAACACAAGTCACATGCAAAGTTACAAACTAAAATAAGCTAAGACATACAGGCATAAAAAGGAGGACTGTGAATAGATCTGAACAAGAACCCACGTGGCAAGTGCCTCTTTGGACTCTTGTTCAAGATCCACACACAGATGATCCAACATAAAGCAGCATTTAAAAAAGAATCAGCAGGTAAAAAGAAAAAGAAAAAAATAATACTAAATACTTAAATCTGGTACCAACATAATCAGTAAAAGCAGCATTTGTCTAACTAAAAAATCAAAGAATATAAAATTTTCAAGCCAGACTAAAAATTTTTAAATAATTAAGAAATAAAAAATAAAAAAATAAGAATATAAGCAAACCAGAAGCACAATTTTAATCATCTACATGCAGAACAGCGACATTTGGACCCATTCCAGGACTGCAAAAGACTCTTGAATTGAGAGAAGCTATTTTCAGTCCTGAAATGATCTGGGAGGCTGTTCCACAATGTAGGTGCAGCAAATCTGAAAGATTTTTTTACCGTACCGTGTAGATTTGATCTGTGGTATTTCCAAAATGTTGTTGTATCTGAAAGAATATTTAGAGTTTTTCATATGGACAAGATCATGAAGACAGACAGGTGCAAGTTTATTAATTATTTTATATGTTTCCAAAGCCATGGTTCTCATTCTTCTAATCTGCAAGGAAGGCACCTTAGCTATTTGTAGTAATTCCTCATAAGAACTATTATAGTCTTCATATACAAAACGGAGTGCTCTTTCCTGCACTTTTTCTATTTTTTTTGAATTTTTATTAGTACAGAAAAGCCAGGCCAAAGGGCAAAAGTTAAAATTACTAAGTATGAAAGTATGAAATATAGTTAACTTATTTAATCTATTCAAATATGAACCCAAACGTTTGAGAATATTTAGTTGTTGGGATGCCTTCCTGCATATTGTACTAATATGAGCATCAACATTTAGTTGATAATCAATATCAATCCCAAGGAGTTTCACAGTACTTTCACATGTAAGATTAAAATTCTGAATATGAATGGATGGATTTTTGTCATAAGTTTTTCTGCCTACAGCCAAAAACTGAAATTTGTCTGGATTAGCCTGCATCTTATTTATTCTGAACCACTCAATTAGTTGATTTGGGTCAGTCTCCAGAGTAGATATAAGTGCATCAAAATCTGGATTACAGAATGAGAGGGTATTGTCATCTGCATAATTATAAAAGGAGCTATCAGAAATAAAGTGAAATATGTCATTAATAAAGACATTAAATAAGAGGGGACCCAGGATAGATCCTTGGGGCACTCCTTTATGGATGTCAGCCCAGCTACTCAGTACTCTGTTAACTTTAATTTGTTGTTTTCTATTTGACAAGTAAGATTTCAAAAGAGAGACCGAATGAGATGATATACCATATGCTGATAATTTGTCAAGCAATATGTCATGAGGTAGGCAGTCAAATTAGAAAAACTTCAATTAGACGCTGCCAGAATTGTAACAGGTTTACCCATATTTACAAAATTGGAGTATTTATATGCTGAGACAGGTTGAGAAACACTATCAGAGCGGATATATCGCAGAAAACTCCAATTATTTTTTAATATAAAATGTGGAATGACACCTGAATACTTGCGTCATCTAGTTCCCCCAACTATTCAGAGTACTACTATATACCCTTTGCGAAATGGTGATAACTTAATAGTTCCTTTCTGTAGACTCTATAAACCAATTCGTCATTTATTCCTTCCACAGTTAAAGAATGGAATAAACTTGACATTGCAATCAGAAAATTAGATTCATTATCCAAATTCAAAAACGCTATTCGTCTTAACAGCCAATCAAATAAGATCTCAGTTCCCAAACTTTATTACTATGGCCTATGGCCCTAGAAAGTTAAACGTGATCCTAGTACAACTTAGATGTACAGCTTCTTTCCTCAACCATGATCTATACAAGGTTCATATTTTATCTAGCCCAGCGTGTAGCTGCGGTGCCCCCTAAGAAGATGCGAACCACTTCTTTTTTGTTTGTACCAATTATTCTGAAATAAGAAATGATCTGTGTCTCAGCATAAGCGATTTGTCTCAATTGATCAATGCTTCACTTCTCACATTAGGAAGTGAAACATTAAGCTATGCAGATAATTGCTTTATTTTTTATTCAGTTTTTCAGATTCATAAAAAGGTCTAAGCGATTTCTAATCGTTTAATGTACTAACCAAACACCATCTATCATCCAAACACACACACACACACACACACACATACTTTTTCTTCATTTCTTTTTACTCGTTTACTATTTTCAGCTATATTATATGATCAAATTGTATTTTCCTTGTTTTCTTGTGCATTCTCAATATAATGTAATAATAATTGTATATATAGGAGAAGACTCCATAAGTTGGTAAGACCTGTGTCTGATCCTCTTTGTATCATTGATCAAATAAAATAATTATAAACTAAACAAAAACGAAAAGTACACCTTCATGTGACGTTTATACCATTTTACAGAATATTACTCATTAAAATAACCGTGTTTCATGATTTATTACTAAAGTAATTATTAAATTTCATAATGGAAGGATATTAACATTAAGTGTATCTACATTGTATAGTATACATAACGATCAACATATAAACGTAACGGAAATATAACAACGGAAGTTCTTCATTTCAAAATAACATAACCACAAAGCGAAGCTTGATTACACCGAAATAACAAGCTGTACAATATAATTGCTTACACTGCAATCAGTGCATTTACGAATAAACTTATTTTGTCAAGCACGAAACAACAGACAAACCGTGCTACACAGAAAATGATGTCACAAGTTCTTTTAAGTTTCACATCGATTACATATTTGTCGAAGTCGGAAAGCACATGTTCGAACAAGATCATCGGAATCCCTATGGCAACAAACCGTGCCTCTTTCGTTTCTCTCCGATCTTTCCCTTTACCCGTATGAGGGAGCTGCAAACACTTAACGACAAAATGTAATTACAGATACAAAAGTATTTACTCAACAATATTTCAGTACTATCATGGCGATCAGATTTATTGGACGAATAAACCGGAATAGCAAAAGTAAATTACCTAACTGTTACAAAACACAGACAATCTTTAGTACATCTAGTTCTATAGAGTACACATCACTGTGGACTTGAAGCAGAATCACAACCTTGCTAGTAATAGGCACTGATGGCACAGATAGATAAACATTCAACTAACATGCGATCGCGAACATGACGAGCCCTTGCGTAATATATATGTATCATACTGTAATTTGTCGAAAACATAAAGCCTTAAGACAACGGAAAATGTAAATAAAATTGAATTCCATTTTTGCACCACAGGACATAATTAGATTCACAGTTGAATTATTTATTAGAAATGAAATTCATTTCTTGTCAGCAAATTTGAAGATACTGCGCCATTATTGGATTATAGTTGTAATATTTATATCAGTGAACAGATATCATTCGTTAGACAGATTGAAATCTGATAACATTGTTATATAATATTTGAACAATAGAGCTACAAAACAATATTGAATTTTCAGCTACACCTTAGAGATAAAATATGTGTTTAATGCATTCATGAGAAGAAACTATGAAATATTATATTTAGAACAAGCCCAGAGTTACCAAGTTGGAAGATCATTTTGAGTAAAGCGACTATACGGAAGCAACCAAGAAGGGTTATCAAAGGTGTGATATGAAGGGAGGGGGTATACATCTGTAATCCGCAACTCCTTACAGACCACTGAACATAGGCCAACCAAATTTGTACAATTTCTGTTATTTTCTTTTATTATTGAATTATGTGATTTCCCGCAGATAACAGGGATTTTTAATGTGGTTTAAAGGTAGTATGCATCTCTAGGCGGCTTCTCCTCGTATACAATTAAACAGAAACCAATCAAAATTACACATTTTATTTTATATTATCTGAAGTAGTACTCATGTCTCTGGTATTTTGTTTATGGTTTCTGATTTAAGGATGGTTCAGATGGGGGCTACACATCTTTAATCCACACATCTTCGTCGATGTTTGTAATACACATTTGTTTATAGTTACCACAGTGTAGTAAAACAAGTCCATGAAGACATACATCTGATAACGTAGATATCAAAATTAGTACATACAACGCATTTCTAGAATAAACTTCGTAAGGTACGCTTTTAGACAAAAGATTGGTATGTCAAATAATTTAAAAGTCTTTCGAAGATAGTAAGATGCAGGGACAGTATGTCCATAATTGTATAAGGTTGTGTATTTCTACGTTTTTCTAAAGCATTTCTAATTGGAATACATACATATGGTGTTTCTGCCCAGGGCTTATCTTCATATTTGTCAATCTAAAGAAATTTCGGATTTGTTTTAAATTAAAATTAAAATTATTGCTCTGGACTTGAATTAATAAATTTGAAAATTGATTAAAAAAACACTGTAACTAAAATATATATTGAGCAATTTATTATCTTCATTTTCCTAATTGAAAAATGTATTAGGTTTCTGTAATTCATATATGTTAACATCATATTAAAATAAATCAAGCTGACTATGAGTAAGGCACAACCAAAGATTTTCTCAGTCATGTTTGATTTTGTTAATGTTAAAGCGACATTTAGAGATAATTAAATACCAGAATATCTTTTTAATAGTCTAATGGAACTGGTACCCTGGGAACATCATTTTAAATGTAGAATGTTAGAGACCTAAATATATACTATACAACAAGCGTAGTTTAGATTTCAGGAAACATTTCACGATGACATGTAGATGAACGGACGTAGTTTATATCCTCAGTTTTATTTAATTACATATTAACTGATGACTTAGCACTTAAAAAATGTCACATTTAATTTCGTAATGTAGAATTCCAGGAAACATTATATCTCTTTAAATTTGATGGGAACATTAATAAATTATTTCACAATAGTTTCTAAGATACAGTTCATTATAGAGTATGTCAACGTTACATAATACTTGTGACATAATCATTTTATTTTGACATACAAATTATGACATAGCGACATTACTAATCTTTGATAATTTAATATATTGTCTTTAAGACGAACGCCGATTGACCAATTAGTTTTAGAGATATTCAATACGGAAAGGATAGAGTACGAAAGCAACAAAATAACAACAATCTAACCTCAAATTAAGACAACAAAAGAAAGATGAGATGCGATCATGCAAAAACCGGAAGTGATACCAGGTACTAATATTAACGCAACTAATGGTTGTGTGTATCTATTTAACACTTTAAATGTATGTACATTGATACCTGTCTAAACCGAACTCTGCGTAAACCGAAAACCTGCCTAAACCAGATAGACTTTACAGTCCCTTCTACTAAATGTCTATGTAATTTGAATTTGTGTAAGCCAAACACCTGTCTAAACTGAACCAATTCTCCAGTCCCAAAGGGCTTCGGTTTAGACTGGTTTTATTGTATTTATTGAAATATGGAGCAGAAATTGCAATAGGTGGCTTTTATCAATACAAATATATACCTAAATTAGATGATCAATCGAATCAATAGATCTGGCATAAGAAAACTCAAACGTGGCATTAAATAATTGCATACGTAACAGTCACACACAAGAGTGGACTGAATTGACTTAAAGAAAATCAAGTTTGAATAAATGAATCAGAAATATCGACCAAATATAGGGTCAATGTCACGGAAAAAGCCAAGCATGACATTAAATAAATGCATCAGAAATAGCAACTCAAAGACCTTACACAACAAATGCCAAATATGGCTTTGAAAAAGTGCATTATAAATGGCGACTCGTCATAGAGTTAACTGAACTGAAAGGACAAAAATCAAATATCACATTGAATAAGTACACTAGAAACATAAACGGAAAACATACATGGAACCAATAAAATGTATACCCATGTTGTTAAGTCTGATATGATGTACCGTACTTAGTCGTGGGATTAACACTCATTGAAACTATCAGCCCATATTTCACGGATATTTTTAAAAACAATATGCAAGTTCCGGACTTTAAACATAACATTATATTTCTCTGAAATTTCATTTGAAAGTTATGCATGGTAAATAGATACACATATATTCTTTTTTCTCATGAATTTTAAGCAGCAGTTCAAAGCGGAATTACACATCTGGTGCACTGAAATAATTGGTATCATGGGATGTATTATTTCTTTATTTTAAGATTCATGTCACATTGATTTATTAATATTATTGAAATAAACAGTATTGAAAGTGTGTCTTGCGCATGGAGTATCATAATTGATGTATTCAGAAGGAATTTTACATATTTGATTGATTAATCTATTGATTTTTTTATTCACTGTCATTGGCCTTTAGAAGAGGTGTAGGTCTGATTGGAATCTAATATTTCAAGTATATTCGACAATCCTTGGATTTCTTTTTAAATAATAAGCGTATTTTGAATACGTTTTTGGAACGTTATTTTTCGTCGAAATGAAATCAAATATATACTGGCAGAAAAGAACGGTTACTATACAACGTATTGCATTTGCTTTGCACTAATATCGTAAATAATATGAAATAAAGGTTAGAGAAAAGCTAAAATGGGAAATCAAGAATGGACAATTCGCAGCACTGGCAACATTGGGCATAAAAGACACAGGACGAAGACAAACAAAACACAACATAACTCAGAAAACTACAAAGATGGGCAACAATAAATCATTTTATTCAAGGTAATCTTGTACAAAGGAATCGTGGCATGTTTTCTGTTTGATATACAGATATGCCTGATTTTTTTTTAGATAGACATTTATTTCAGCATGTCAACCTTGTATCTATGTAAGAATATATCAAAGTCATTATTTGTTTACAGAATATGATATTCTTACTGCTGGCATTTTAATACAATATCAAATAAGGCTAACATATATACCTTAGGAAATAAAGAAATGTTCCGTTTATAGTTCATTGTCATTGAATTTCACAATTCTTGATAACATATTCCATAGTATATATAATAAGGTTGTCCTTTCAAAGGAAAGACATATATGATATACATTCATTGATGTTCAAGGATGTTCGATGAATTGCTACATCATGTGGTAAACAACACATATTGTGTTTTTGTTTTGTTTGTCTTCGTCTTGTTATGTCGTCAGTTTCCTGGATTGTTCCTTCAGTATTCTCCAACGATTATTTAAACTATAGGCTGAGATTGTACACAAAACTAAAGATCGAATAGCACGAAACCCACTAAATTTCGGCGGTGGGACTCTACTCCTGCTCCACTAGTAACACCGTCTTGTTAATCTAGTAACAAACCTGGGAATAAGTAATGAACGAGGAAAGGACCGGGAAGTGTTTACGACAAGTGGAACATATCCGTAGTCATTTGTGACACAGATATTCCATAACGGTCAGTCAAGTCATGGTGGCGACCGTAAAACTTTCGAAGTGATGACTTCAACTTAACCAAGAGGAACCCTTGGTTCGGTAGCTTCCTTGTTAGCAGCAGCCCTCTATCAAGAAAATCAACTGAGAGAAATTTACTCCATAGGCAGGTGTTACTGAAATGTTGCCACGTATCAAAGTTCACAATGGGAAAATTGAAATCATTCTTTTGTTGTAAAGTTTCGTTCTTAACCGACCCTCACTGTCAATTTCGAGGTGTAGGTCAAAGTATGAAGCAGACCTATCTGTATCTGTGGTATCCTTCATTTCAAGCTCAATGGGATAGATACGATCAACGAAATCACCAAACCTATAATTATTTAGTGAAAGGACATCATATATATAGCGAAACGTGAAATTAAAGGATCGGGCTAGCTTCTTTTTGTTTTTCTTGAGAAGCTCCTGTTTGAAGTCTGCCTCATATGAATAAAGGAACAAGTCGGCTTTAAAGTTTATAATTTGGACTTCGGTAAAACTGGACGTGAAGAGGTACGTCAGTTAATTCCAGTGGACCGTTGCTTGACTTCTGGCACTCAGGTGCACTCATTTATTAAAACAAATATATGGAAGTTGAGATCCACTTTTATTGTTTGTAAGAAAGAAAAAGGTTTGAAATACATGTTGTAGTTCACTATTTATATAAACCATAAAATATGTAAAGAACGTATGCACAATGATAGTCACAACGAACAACAACTATTTAAAGTCATTGAATGAAAACAAACTGCGACGTAAATTCAATGTTTTAAGACCTTTTGACATTCACACATGACAAATGTGGCAGGATGACCTTATACCACATAAAACAGTCTAGAAATATCCTCTGTGACATTTAAAGAAGACATGGAAATATCGTGATACTGCGATCTATAATTAAGAAACCAAAATAAACGATACCTTGCTAATATTACACTGTATTCAATTTTCAAAATGTGGTAAAATGAGAATTTTTTGTCGATAATAAAAATCATTACAGACACAAGTATATAACTGTAAAAATCTCTGTTGTGTGGCGACATCCCCGTTAACTTAATGGTCCTTATATACAGTGATCACCAACTGTGTGACAGAACAAAGAGGACGTCATTGAACAGGGAAGACAGAGATAAAAACACTGATGTATCGATAGGAATATTTTTCAAATTTACTTGGGCTTAAAATCAAACAATATGAGCTCTCAAATACTGAGATGAATACAAATGTATCCCAGTAAGTGCCTGTACCTAGCACGGAAAGTGAGCAATCATGTATATGTGTGTGTTCGTTTTTCATTTCTTTCTACTTTTGGTATTGGATTTTGAAAGTGTTCCATTCAGATAGTGTAGTATCTTTTGTTTTTCATTTTATTGCAGAAAAATGTGTGATGTATAATACATGTTGAAAACAAGATCGGTAGACTCTTCCCCCATGATATTAAAAAACTAGATGTGTCGGAACGACACGAATGTCCCCGCCGTGAATATTAAGGAGGCTCGCAAATGTTCACCCTTTTTAATTCCTTCAGTAATAGGCTACGAAAAACAACTGAATTTCAAAGTTGATCTGTAACTTATGATTATACACTCTCATACCAAATATCAAGTCAATATCTCAAAGCATAGTGAAATAAAGTGGTCGCAACTGTTTTATTTCGGAATTACGGACATGAGTAATACTATATGTCCCGGCCACTTAGTGGCGGGGACATAAAAAGAACCGTCGTGCAATATGAACTTAAGACTCCGTGTATCTTTCGCCTGTTTAGAACCCCAAGGGTGCCAATAATTGAAAAAGAGAAAACATCTGGTCGAGCTGCCGATTTCCCGTTGAAATGATGTGTAATGACGTTTCTTCTCCGATTATCGCTAACTTGATTACGAAGCGAACGAAAAAAAATTGGAGCTAAGTGACCATAGCATAATTTAACTGCTATATTTATCAGTTGTAGTTGGTTTTTATTTATAGAAGCTGATTAGCCATATCCAATCGTTCTTATCAGATGTAAATAGCATGTCTCTAGATTGCTAACCATGTTATGTTGTTATCTTCATTTGGAGGTCATGATACTATAAATGGTTTCGGTACATCTCGAGAATGTTGTCATATTTGTTCTAAAATTAAGCAGTTTACATTATTTAATAAATTACCGAACGAATGTACAGTTTTAGAGGTCTCCTGACTGTGTACAAGGTCCTTAGATAAGATAATATTGAATCAGTTTCATTTGTCCCCTGGATCTCTGATAAAAAAAAAGTTAACACTAGAAATGCTGAAGCGTATTCCTTGGCAGCAAAAAGTAGAAAATGAATCCTAAAATCTCTCAATTTAATAGAAAAGTATGCAATCATGTTCCTTAAGATTGATCGTATCTGTTTATTGTACCTTGATATTCACAGTGATACACTACAGTTATTAGTGTACTCCTAATTCATATGAATCTTGTTGAAAAAGAATCGTCATTAAAATGTGACTACTAATTTATCTAAACCACATTTGGTGAACCAGGGGCATGATCTGCTAAGTTTTGATCATCAATATTGCATCTGTTTATTTGCTTTCTAACGTACCCCTTCCTCTTTTTTACGTTTAATTGTTGATCTCAAATCTCTTCAGCACAGATTTAGAAATATCATCACTTTCGTGCAATGTATAATATTGTGCTCATCACTTGATACCCTCAGTAGAAATTCCCCATTCCTTGTGAAACATCATGACAACAGTTAATATTTGATGTCATCATTTTCAAACAGCTCGTTTTGAATTACTACAACGACATTTATAGTTATACTGATACACTTTATGTATTGCTTTTGGAATAAAGTATTATTAAAACATTCAATAAAATATCTATTTACCTTTCATTTGTTTATCGTACTATGCTTATATCAATAAAACAGTATATGAAATGTTCATTAAAACTCACAAATCTAGATTGATGAACTTTTGATCTGGTGACATTGACACTTATTTCTTTTTCTTGCAATCAAATTAAATTTGTTGTCAATGTGTATTAATTATTATCAGTTTTACAAAATGTTTATTATCTCAAAAACCATTATTTTGTTAGCTTATAAGAGGACTATGTTTACAAGTTGTGTACGTACATTGTAATATGATGTCATTGTTTTAGTGGGTGTTGAAATGAATTCCAGCTTGTTTATCATTACAATTGTTTGCAATACTTTGTTCAAATATATTAAAAACGTAGAAATCTTTTTTAGTACACATAATGCATTTCTGGAATACTTTAATCAGGTATACTCAGTCAAAACATTGGACGGTTGCCAAATATTTTCA
This sequence comes from Bathymodiolus brooksi, assembly GCA_963680875.1. NCBI lineage: Eukaryota > Metazoa > Mollusca > Bivalvia > Mytilida > Modiolidae > Bathymodiolus > Bathymodiolus brooksi. The sequence goes on from OY804577.1 coordinate 5,278,632, forward strand.
AAATATATAGTAGCAATAAAACTAAAGAGCATAAAGAGGATCACAATCAGTTAAGATCACATATGGCTAAGGAAGGGGTCTTAGTTTTAATGGTTTATACATTATCTAGATCCGCCAATTTCAATAATCCCGGGAATAATACATTTATCTTATAAACCACGTTAGTGCCACAACGCTGACTACGGGGGGATGATACCCTCGTGGGATAATAATCCACCAGTAGAGAAATCGATCCACTAATAAAAATATTTAATTAGATATGCACTACGTTTTTATTGATATCATGGGATGAAGGTGGCAGATTTGTTGAGGTTGGCTGTTCAGCAGAACATTTTCATTTTGCGGGAAATATATGTCAGTACAGCTAAATATGTGTGCCTATGTCTGGTAGGTTCGAAACGGATATGGAATTGAGCTCTACTCAGTTTTCTTCACATTTGCAATCCGCTAATTTGCACCAATGAAATATCAACCCGCCTGTGACAGAGCTGGTGTCCATAATGTTCAATAGAAAGCACGAGTGACAAATAAGAAAACAATAGTTACCAACTTTTGTCATTTTTTTTAAAGATATTATTGAGGATTTGGAAGTATTTTCCCCGTGTTGAATGTGATATATTCTCCATTCATCAAAGCAATGTACCCCAAATTTGTTTAATCAGGATGCTGTGTTCATTAGATATAACATTCGGATTTGACGAGTATGAGTATGCAACTCGTACTTGAAATTGTCGACACAGTCTGCCATATTTAACAGATATTGATCAATAACAGTATTATATTAAAAGATAAGGCAACGATTGCTATAGAGAAACAACAGTGAATCCTGAGAAAGAAAACAATTAGTTTTAAAACAACGCTGATATTACATAAATAATAATATATAGTTTGTTCACAATGTTAATCAACAAATCTCGAGTCAACTTCTACCTTTGAAAATCTGATAATATTATGAATATGTTACTTAGTTACATGTTTTCAATTAATATTAATGATAACTTTCAATGCGCTTCATGTACAGATAAACCACATTTTACTCACATGCATGACCGTATCATTTCACAAAGAGGAGGTTTGGGCCTATAAATCTAGTTTAACCCCGCCACTTTTATCATTGAAGTGCCTGTACCAGTCCAGGAAAGTGAGCGCTCATGTATTTGTGGTATCGAATTTGCCTCTTTCTACGATTTTGATATTTAATTTTGGAATTGTTCCGACGGTGTTGTTTTTATTTTTGTTTTACATTTTATTAGCATACAGATGGGGATGGGGGTCACAGAGGTTACAATGTGACGTGGGATTGTTCAATTGCGAAATTACCTTTCTTTTTGTTTCCTTTTTCTCAGAATTAGAGTGAAATGAAAATGAGATTCATATAAATTATAAATCATGTAATATAGAATATTGTATGGTATTGTTTATTATACTATATGCAGCTGATACAGCAATAATATCAGACACCACAGCTGATCTCCAGTCTGATATTCAATATTACTGTTATACACTTTATGTCTCTTGTGATAAATAGTTATTGTAAGGCAGTGTTGAGAAGACATAAAAAATATATTCCTTCGTCAGATTATTACGAAATGTACTTTTTACAAAACATAAATTCAAATTGAAAGAGTCAAACCTTCTTTTATTTTTCAAACACAGTAAATCATAGATTGTGTAAAATATCTCTTTGATAAGATGACAATTATTATGTATTATATCATTAGTCGATAACAGTAATATTGTAATCAGCATTAGTCGTTTTCGTCATAGGACCGTAAATCCAATATTGTGAAATCTGAGAGTTGTGGAGATAAGGTTATTCTAGAGAAAATAAAACATTGTTAGGAATTCAGTAAACATCTTCTCCGACTTAAGTTAAAAACTACAAAATATATATGTGTATAATTATGAAGGTATCCGTTAAAAAAAAATATCAAAATGGAAATGGTTTCAAAGCTGGGTAAATTGAGGTAAATTGTAAATTTGTCCTAAACTAAACTAACTTAAAATTAAACATTCGAATCAAAACTAATCTTCATACAGACATCAGATGGGGCGTGATAATGTTGATAACAGTGCTAAGTTTGTAAATTATAGATGAATTAAAAAATTATATTAATATGCTTAATTATATAGAAATGTAACCCTTTGTAATTGATATGCCTTAGGCTCCCTCATATTTAATTGTACGCTAAAGTGAAATTAGTCGAGAAGACAGTTCTTTTGTTTTCTTTCAGCAGGATGAAGTTTCCCTATTGGACCTTAAATCACTTTCCTTATCTAACTGGATTTGTGCATTTGTACTTGACGATTCTTGTTATCAATGAAGCAGGATATATTCACCATTTCGATCCACATTTTCTCTCTCCTAGTTTGTGTTGGTTGTTCAAGTTGTCTGGGATTTTTCAATTTTCAAATTTCAGTTTGGTCAATGTTTTTTTTGTGTCAGTATACATACTACTCTAGTTGGTGGTGTATGAATTGTTCCTGAACCAGAATACCTCATTGGATATAATTACTTACAACATAATGATATGAAAGGTCGAAACATAACCAATTTAACTCTAAGTCTGTTAACACTTCTAACAGAACCATACCTCTCACTCGTCTGTTTTACGACAAATTTAAAATAGAATACATTGCTTAAAATTAGTGTAGTTATGTCGCTGTTTAATCTCACATAACCCAAAGGTGTCAAGGATGGGGGGTTAGATATCTCTCTGTGTAATCTCACATAACCCAAATGATTCACAGGAGGGAGTTTTTTTATCTATCATTTTGCGTTGATCATCGTTCTTTGTCATACATTTGTATCAAAACATATCTTCGGTAATCAAATCAAAACGGAATAAAACAATGAGAAAATCGTATTAATGTCATCAGCCTTCGTTGTCTATATAATTGATTTCCCACTCGCAACATCCCACAATTACCCCTTTTATGTATCAAGTGACCAATACATCTAGAGTCAATGTTCTAGGTGAAAACCTAAATTTAATTTCATCCGTTTTATTGTGCTATATGAACACATACTTCAAGTACATACTACTAGATATAACAATTTCGTATTCAGTACAACATTTATGGTGGTTTGGTTGAGACCCATCGACTTTCTTCTCCTAGAAAATTAATATTGTCTGTGTATGATTTCGTGACTTGATTCAGTAATACAGAGTGTATTATACGTGATTATTCATAATCATGATGTCGGATTATTAGGATGAAGATAGTTAAAATAATAACATTAAGCCTATAATATTAGATTACCGGTAATGGTATAATACTGTCCTGGTGCGCCACAGAGAGCAGAAAGAGAGAAGAAAAATTGGTATACTTTAAAACCATGTAAAGAAAACTGCTGCTATGCATGAAACTATTGCTAGTGCACGACAGTAATTATCGTATAAAGTACTGTGACATTACCAACCTATCGTATAAAGTACTGTGACATTACCAACCTATCGTATAAAGTACTGTGACATTACCAACCTATCGTATAAAGTACTGTGACATTACCAACCTATCGTATAAAGTACTGTGACATTACCAACCTATCGTATAAAGTACTGTGACATTACCAACTTATCGTATAAAGTACTGTGACATTACCAACATCGTATAAAGTACTGTGACATTACCAACTTATCGTATAAAGTACTGTGACATTACCAACCTATCGTATACAGTACTGTGACATTACCAACCTATCGTATAAAGTACTGTGACATTACCAACCTATCGTATAAAGTACTGTGACATTACCAACCTATCGTATAAAGTACTGTGACATTACCAACCTATCGTATAAAGTACTATGACATTACCAGCCTATCGTATAAAGTACTGTGACATTACCAACCTATCGTATAAAGTACTGTGACATTACCAACCTATCGTATAAAGTACTGTGACATTACCAACCTATCGTATAAAGTACTGTGAAATTACCAACCTATCGTATAAAGTACTGTGACATTACCAACCTATCGTATAAAGTACTGTGACATTACCAACCTATCGTATAAAGTACTGTGACATTACCAACCTATCGTATAAAGTACTGTGAAATTACCAAACTATCGTATAAAGTACTCTGACATTACCAACCTACATGTAATAACAGCTAAATATGTTTAAAGTTGTAATGTCTGTTCGTCGATCTACGGATTCTGATTGCCCCTTTGGTATCTTCAAACTCGTCGGTGGCGTAATGGTTAGCGTGCTCTCCTCGAGTGCGGTAGATCGTGAGTTCGAGTCCAGGTCGGGTCAAACCAAAGACTAGGAAATTAGTATTTGTTGCTTCCCCGCTAAGCACGCAAAATTAAGGAGAAAGAGCAAAAACTAGTTGGCTCGGAATCAGTATAATGTATCCAAGTGGAGCGACATGTCTACACACGGACTGTTGTTTCAGTGAGCTAGCACTATAAAAATCCACCTCAGCGTGTTGGTCTAGTACAAAGCGGACCTCATCATCATCTCACTGAAAATGAACTTGTTCTCGCCATGATATAGCTGACAAATTGCTGAATTGGCGTTAAACAAGTCACTGACTCACTCACTCTTCAAACTCTTCTTAAGTAACAGTGCTGAAATATTAAAAATGCTATTTATAAAACATCAAGGTTGGTATTTTACTGTTGTTTATTAATCATTTCATTGCATCGATAGTGGATGAGAATGTTGTATTTTTAATAAACGTTAGAGAAGAGAAGAGACAACTAAGAATGGACAATCCAGGGACACTGGCAACATTGATCACACAAGACACAACAAGAAGACAAACAAAACACACAACACAACTCAGAAAACTGAAACGATGAAAAACACACACCCACAAAAAACCCGGGGTAAACCCAGGTGTTAACGAAGGGTAAGTTGTTTCTGCCTGTTATAAGACACCTGCCGTGTTAATCATATAGTCAAGTCCAGCGAAAGCCCTATCGACGAGGAAAGACGAAATCTACGTAAAACGGAAAAGATTAATTGCCAATATTAAATATTTGTTTTTCATTAACGGCTCTAACGTTTTATCTCGGTTGCTAAGTCTTTACAACTTGTTTTGGTGGTGTATGATTTTTATTACACAATAATTTTTAAGCTGAAGTATAAACGTTAAATCATGATTTTAAGCTCCTTTGATGTTTACTTTGATAATTAAAGTTTTCTCATCAAACGTTCCAGTAGTTAATATTAATAGTACATTTCATCAATTTCTATTTTGAAGTGAAGAACAAACACTGATACCTGTAATCCTATAATTATTGCCTTTCTACGTAAAATAGCGTGTATATCAAATACGTTAATCACCAATTAGAGATGATAATTATATTTTTTTATCGTGGAATACTTAAATAAAAAAAACACGAAGAAATGATTAAAGAAATAAAGTATGCTTTACTAGAAAGGTTCTCGCGGAATTCATTCTGCGATGAAGAAGTTTAGAAATTGTGTCCAAATGTCATATACGTGTAATATCTGTTATAGTCAAGAATGAGTAATTTTGTGGGTAAAAATATGTTTTTTCCGGAAGGTCACATATATAGAGACATTATGCAAATAGATAATAAAATATTTATATTATTGTGTTTGTAGTGACGTAATGGACCATTCTTCCACTCCTCTTTATACTACCTAATTGAAAGCAATTATCTGTTAGTACAAATGAGCTTTTGCTACTTTTTTCCTCGAAAAATTGAGATTAGTGGTGTAGTATATGACTTTAATGCCACTTTCAACAATGTTTATGTTATATCATGGTGAGTAGTTCTGTTGAACAATCTTTAGCACATTAAGTTGTTTCCTTCATCCCTGGTTGTTTTTATGCGGTTCGTGTTGCTCATCTTTTATGTTTTATATATTATATGTTTTGTGTCTTGTGCCAGATATTGTCTGTATCTTTGGATTGTCCATTCTTGATTGCCCCTTGAATGCTCTACTTTAACTATATGCATACCATTAATGGCCGTAATCGTACACACAACCGTTAGCAGTGATAGATACCAAAACTACCATTATTAAGGGGTCACCTTATCCTCTTCGTTAAATGATGCGGCAATGCAAATATTCCCACTTACGATAAAAATAACGATCCTCACATTTACATTGTTACAGTATAAACGCGAGTTCTAATTATGAACTTCATGCATATTGATATTAAGTCGCAGCTGTAAAGAAGAAGATATTTCTCCATAAGGACCTACGGCTATGTCTTACGGTGGTGTTTATTTCTTGGATGTCGGATCGGATCGACATGAGCAATCCTGACAATTCAAACAAGTTTCCTTTCAAAATAGTTCAATGATCTCTAAGAAGGCTTTTGAAACAATTTTCCTTAGGGTATATATTTGTTCAGCTATGTGATGGATGCGCTGACGACCATCTGGAATTTTTATAACACAAGAAACGAAGAAAAACTTATGATATAGTTTCCAAAGGCTACCAATGTGCATGCATGTGATGCGTCGTTTTATATATGTATTCACAGATAAGAAGAGTTTGAAGAAACCAAAGAGGTAATCAGAATCCGTCAATTGAAGGACAGACAACAAACTGGCCAAATGAAAAAGGACAAACAACGATCTACAAAACATTCTTCCAAAATCTTGGTTAAATAGGGCCTGTGATTTCAGAAGAGAACAGTATTATATAGTTGTTAATCCAAAACTGGTGGCCATGTTTATATTTCATCAGAATAAAAGGAGGAATTTGAGAAGATAAACTTCCGCACACTATTCATGTAAGAAGAGTTTGAAGATACCAAAGGGGCAATCGGAATCCGCATATCGAAGAAGAACAGACAACACAATGGCATAAAGAAAAAGTACAAAAGGACAAACAACGATCTACAAAACATACATATAAAACTACAGATCGAGTAACACGAACCCCACTAAAAACCGGGGGTGAACTGTAAAGTTTGTTTAAATCTGCCCAATGGTTCCATAAGGATGGACGCCATGTAATGGAAATATCTCAACTTTCATGCAGGTGCTTTATAAATAAAACGCAACTCTAAAATTTGACTACCAAGGTGGTGACAGTAAAGATAAAAATGACAGTGATAATATTATGCTTCTCTCATGTTGTTCAGCTGTATTAAATGGAGTAATACTATTCTATCCATACTGAAATACGTCCGTGACATATTGCTTTTTTATATCAAGTTGATATGATCCGTTCAAAATGAAAAGCATATCTTTAAAAATATGTATTCCGGCTCCCATTAAGAATGTTCGCATGTCAGTTCTAAATGTAACGACATGTCAATCTAATCCATTATCTCAGTAAATTATCGAGAATTTAAGTTAATTTAATTCCCTTATTAACATCCTTGAAATAAATGTCAGTCTGTTTAATGGAAATACCAATACAATGTTTGTAAATACCAATACAATGTTTGTAAATACTGTATATATACGTCTGAAAATATATACATATACAGAATTACAGATTGAACTTTATATAAACAATATTGAAACCAACTTCAACTTTGTAAGGTTAACATTGGGAAACTTTCACCGTAATTTGAAATACCAGGTAACAATACATCATGTTAAAAACAGTTCGATTAATTATATTTACATTTTATTTAGCATTTTGTTAAATTAGTTGACACTAATAGATAGAAAGAAGAAATCATTTGCAAATTATATAATTATCCCACGCTGTGTGTCACTGGATAACTTTCCACACCAAATAAGATTTTTAGATTCATTTGTTTCTATAACATTCAATAAAGACTCATCACCATCCTAAACACGCTGTCAATTAAATCTCTAGTTTGAGAAGATCTTATCAAAGGAAGCAACGGCGTGCATTCATCATTGACTTGGTCGTATACAGCAATGCTTAATTTTACTTTAGGTAATGTAACAACTCCCCAGACAGATAAGGCCATAATTTACTTCACATACAATACTTGTATGACATACTAATTACTTGATAGAGCATTAAGTAAGGTCTCGAAAAATCGGATCAGCTAAACCAGAGTTCAAACCAAACACGATCGTCTGAAGAAGAAAGCTCGCAGCATTTCAAAAACACGCGAAGCGTATTTACACATAACAGTACATATTCCCAGTAAGCAACCACACCTCCCAAAATGATCTTATAAAATGCAATACAGTATACAGTATAGCTAAACACGTGAAAGAACCTGTCAGTCTTCTAGTTACGGGTATCTAACAGTTAAAGGACATATCATCTATATCATTTAAATTACAGCTTGTTATATAATATAGAATAACCCATGTATTATACCACTAATAACGTATTTAGTGGCTTTATTTCTACGTTAAATGACTTTATAATAATATATAATTAGGAACTTTACCATAAGACTGTGGTCATTAGTTGATGCCTTATAATAAAATATAATCACCCTGAGTAACTGTACTTATTCCAACAAAGCAGTTTGTTATACACATTGGCTCAAATAATTGTATAACTGTCGATCCCTACTCCCTAGACAACCAAACATATGCACACAATTAACCATGAGGTTTTCATATCATTAAGGCAAACGTATTTTAGCATTGACAAATCTTGTGATAAAGGATAGCAAAATAGAACATCACTTTGTAGTATATATTTATGTTGTTAAACAATTTACTGATACTAGATTGCGGAAGGTAAAGGGGTGTGACAATAGTATTTACAACTTTAACACAGACAAACAAGATTGGTAGACTACATAACAGCATAAAAATATCAGAGGCTGGTTCGTAAAAAGGGACCCCTATGTTTTAAAATTCTAGAGGGCAGAAACCTAATCTGGATTTGCCTATGAATATAACCTTATTTGTTATTTCCTCAGTACATTGGTAATTACAAACCGCTTGAAAGGCAACAGAACGAACAAGGGTATTATTTCTTACCTGTCTTGGTATCTACATAACTGTTAGAGAGAAAACAGAACAGGACATTGTGCTTTGTATTTAATATATTTGTAATTAATAAAATCTTAGACAAAAAACAGAACGGATGTTGGAATTATTTTTTCAGTATTTGGTAGTTTCTATACACAGAAAACAAAGCGGTTAATGGTGTTACGTTTGTAGTACCATTGTATTTACACAACGTAGACACAACAGAATCATAACGAGTGTTGGTGTTATCTCTTTAGTATCCTTGTATTTACATAACATTAAGACAGACAGGAGAAAAGGAATTTGTGCTATATCTTCATTAACCTGGTATTTACAAACTCTTAGAATCACAACACAGAACAGGTAATGGTGTCATTACTTAATATTTGTATTTACATAACTGTTACGATGTCTGGTTACTCCTTGGGTATATTCAAACCTGTCTGAGATGGAACAGAAACCAGAACGGTATTTACATAACTTTTAGACATAAAGCAGAATGTGCAATATTACTATTTCTTCATTATGTTGGTATTTACGAAACTCGTGAACAGAATAGAGCACGGACAATGGTGTTGCCACTGCAGAAATTGTTTGTCCATAACGTTTTGCACCGTCTAAAACATATATTTAACTTTAACATGAATAGCTCAAATATTACAGTCCATGTACCGTCAATCCCTCAAATAATTCTTGAGATTACAGTGTTTAAAGTGCGAAAATCGACAACATATTGCATTAAAAACAAATGCTATCAGGTATATACAACGAAGTAAATAAATTGATGGAATTATACATATATATATATCACACAAAATATTTACAGTATTGTCATTGAAATAGCACCTTTAAACCAACCAGATGACTCAATAACAATGTTAACAAGTTTTTTTATTTAACATATATGGATGCGGCATTTCCTTAATAGTACAGATTTTACAATAGAGAACTATTACATACCTTTATGAATCCGTGCGTCTTAATAGTGAATTCATAATCCTAAAGTAAACAAGCCAAGTCAATAATAAAAAGATATATCAAGAGCCTACCTTATAAGTTGACTCCTTTCATGTTTCATGTATAAATCCCTGTAAGAATCTTGACAGCATTATGATCAATACTACCTACAGACTGATGATATATACCGTCAACGTAAGGCGGTAAAATCTACACCTTTTCGGAAAATTACCTAATTACAGCACGTACACTCTAAGGTTTCCGTGATAAAAAAAAGCAATTTTAAAGAATAATCAGCCAACACGAATTTGTAAGTCAACAAATTCGTCTTGTTTATTGGTTATTAGTTAGAATCAATATGTTCTTCTTTTACCGTTATCAATACAGTTAATTAAACTTTTACCAATTACATATATCTATTATATCCGTAATAGTAATCATATCACAGTTATTTGATTCTCATACAACTTGCTGTCCATGTTATTATTCGTTTATAATACTGATTTCCTTTTATAAGTTATATCATTTTCATCTTAGGTAAAGTCATTGTAGCATGTTATTTATTCTTGCAATTATAGACTATATAATGGAAAAATATATAAATTGAAATGAAGAATAGGTGTTGTATTTTAATAATTTTGTTTATAAGAATGCTGTTATTAGCTGGTAATATTGATTCTAATTATCCTTTTGTATCTTCAAACTTTCCGTATTCTATTATTTAGAAATTACATTTAAAAGCTCATTAATACAGGGTTGATTTAATGCATGTTTACATGAATGTGTGAAAAAACATCAAAAAATAGGAACAGTTCCAAAATATAACGCGGGATTGTTATTTAACGTCTAGTGAGTAGTTTGTCAGCTATATTATGTTCGGTACAGGTCACATTTGATGAGATGATTTATAATAGTGACATCTCACTAAAACATTTGAACACATTATAATGACTATGAGTCAACCAAATATTGCTGTTAATGCTGCGTGCTTAAAGGAGAATCAACAACCTCAATTTTAGCTTTTTGTCTAGCGCAACCGTTCTATCGAATCCATTATATATCACATTAAAAAGAGCATGCTAACTAGTACACCGCCGACGCGTTTCGTGTTAAAATAATGTACATTGTAAAAGTACAGAAAACTAAATATTTAAAAAATACTATATTTTGATATTGTCCTAAGAACGTAAATATATTATTTAGTGCGCGTGACACGTTTCTGGATACCTTTCATCGGGTATGCTGATAGTCTGTGGCAGCCAGAAAACCAAAAGACGTAACAAAAGAATAGCAAAAATGGCGAACGTTACACATGCCTGAGGGAGATTCGCCATAGTCTTTATAATGATTACATCATTTAAAAATTGTAAATTTCAAAAATAATGGTAAACGAAAGTTAAATTAGAGGTTTAACCTGTACTTCTATGTTTCGTATCTAAGCTTGTATTTGCTCACATAGCCATAGCTAGTCGGTTTAATATAAAATAACGTCTGAAGTTACCAGAGGGGTAGTCGGAAGCCTTATTGTGAAGAACAGACAAAGTTGGTCAAAAAGAACAAGAAGACAATTGATGTTTGACATAACACTAATCTTCTATGGCTCACATAACCTAAAATGTTCTGATTATTTTATAGTATTCTATCGCTAACCTAGGCATATCTCATTTAGTTTATCATCTATTGCACACATAACAATCAATGTTCCTTTAACGTTTATTATCAAAGCTGATATCACTCAATTAGATACAGCAGTTCGGTTATTACTTACCTATAGCTCACCTAGTTTTTCCGATGTGATACAACCCACCCGAAACGGGCATCCCGCTAGTTGTGTGAGACAGAAATTAGTGCTTCATATATGGAGCTCGATAATGCCACGCTCTGCGCATGTAAGAGAGAACTTACAGACAGCAATTTCTGAAGAATGCTCGGCGTTGGTTCCCGGAATAATTTTTCTACTATGTTCATTATGCATACTTTTTCCTGTAGCATTCTAAATTTCAGCTCATATGATTATTTCAGTGCCACCTGTTAATTGTAATCATGATCTCGTCATGAACATACTAGTAGTTGAAATATACAGCTCACTTGACGTTAAACAATAGTCAGTCATCAATTCGTTGTGATTGTTTCTTCTATCCGGGTCATATTCCCTCCAACTCATATCTGACTTTCATCTATGGATCTTTTTTTATTGTGAAATGTCTAAAGTATTTGAATCATGAATGATTGCTAATATCTAAATTTCCAATAAAGGGGAGTAACTCTTGTCTTAAATTATTGAACCTTCAAAAGCATATATTTTACAAATCAGTATCTGCAAATTTCCATCTAAATGTGAAACCTTTCTTAATACATTGGTTTATTTTCATACAATTACACTTGATCTTTATATACACAAAGAAAAAGTTAAGCACCCCCTGATATATTAAAACATAATAAGCTACACTAAGTTTAGATTCTAATATTCATATTGATTATAACAAGAACAATGTTCCATTAAAAAGATGTGCTCACACAGGTGTGTCCATTATGTCTAATATCGACTACCGGTAGTCATGCACGTGAACCATGCCTTTCACGCATTACTCACAATTCAGTGTGATCACGCTTCGAATTTGGGTATTTAAGTCCGGTGTTTTAAAAACATTATTCATTCTTAGTAAGCATGGTACGAAGGCAAATATTAGAAGCACAAAGATGGCCAATAATCGGCATGCATACAACAGGGATGTCCTTCAAAGCTATTGGACGTCAGATGGGCTACTACTATACTGTAGTCAGCCGACTGGTGAGAAAACACACACAAACCAACAATGTGAAAGACTTGCCAAAATCCGGCAGACCACGGGTAACATCTGATCGTGACGACACGGCATTGCAGCGCTTGGTTAGACGGATGCCATTCGCAACCAGTCCCGTACTCACACACTAGCTGCCCAATAGACGTCTGTCAACAAGGAGAGTCATTAAACGTCCACTGTTGGTAAACCGTTTGCTTACATGAAAAACTTGAAAATGTTGAATGAGAGTTCACCTCAGTTGGAATAATCATAGAAGAAAATAACATTTCTGGTTAATATATGTAAAATATTTCCTTCTAGGTTGAATAAATATTTTATTTTAAATAAAAAATCGCCGTGCAAAACCTCCGGTAAGACGTAAATAAACCGAACACGTGTTTTGCTGTTAGAGTCATCTCTCAAAAGTCATGTGACCTCAAAGCGAGAATACCACAAAGACAAGATGGCGGGACTAAGTAGGTGAAATCAGTTAATATCGAAACATTTTGTATTATAATGAGCTAGAAATGAATAATAATAAGTAAGTAAATATGAAAAGCGATAGATAAATATGTAACGAAACGAGTTATCCACATGACTCCGCTCTCACAAGGCGTTTTGTTCTGAAAATTACTGTTGAAAGGTGCGACGAATTCTTGGTCACAGTTCCACAAATTTTTGATAGGGTGAAATCCGTAGCCCTATGGTCCGCCAAAAGAAAAAAAAAGGCCCATAAAGGGCTACGGTTCCGCAGCTAGGTTGTGTGTAGATTATACAGGGACGTCCGTTCACTTTGCATTCTGTTATTGAAGTGCCCACTATTTGTCGCACTTCCGGTGTGGTGCTGTTCATGTCATCTCCTTCTTTCGGAGCACCTCCAGTAATCACCACAATATAATTGTGATGAAATTATGATTCCTCTTACTGTGATTGTCAGAAGTTAATTAACAACCAACTTGATTAATATCAGATCTCACTTGCTCCTCTTTACTGATATGTCGCGGCATGGGAGATCTGCGGGAGCAAGTGAGATATCTGAATTTAATCAGATTGATTAAAACATGCTTCTTTTTCAATTCATAACTATAACAACTTTTGCGTCACGAACAATACATACATTATGTATAAAGTTCAAGATTATGACTCAGCCTTCTTAACAACAACACTGATTATCTAATTTTTTTTCCATAAGTTGATAATATTTGATAGAGCACTCCCGTGGTGTTGTAATGATAGCATTGAATGTGTAAGTTCACGAGTTCGATCCCCGGTCGAGTCTATATAAAACTGTAAAATTGGTGTTGCTGCTTTTCTGCTAAGAACACGTCATTCATTATTAAGACAAACCTAATTAACACTTTTAAGTGAGGATAACATTATCTACTAGCGAAGTGTCGTTTTAATATGTTGGCGTTATGAAAATTAATATCAGTGTGTTTGGGGTAACAAAACCAAACAGACATTATCCTAAATACTATTACTACCAAATACTGACTGCCTTGAACAAGTTAAAGATTATGTCAGAGATGATTTAACATGGATTTAAAGGTCGGGTGTTCTCGAAATCTTTCTGAATATCAACTGCTGGGTAAAAGAAATGCGAAATAGTGGAAAACGATGTAAGAGAACATGTTTAACTCAGACTGGGCTTAACATTAACAGAAAGTTGGCATCAACGAAGCGAGTTAAACAACTCAATTATTTTGTTTTCTAATATTGTGACTTTGAGTGTACCTGATGTATGGTATTCATGAGACGCGTCGCGCACATTAAATTAGATCGGATTTATATACGTGTATAGATATCTCTCTAAAACAACATCCCACAGTTAGACCTGACACAAACATGAGTTTTATAGTCTTTGTTTGACACCACTGGTTATCGAACCCACGAACTTCCAGACCCGCGTCCGATATGCTAAACTCTCCACCACCAAGGCTGTCAGTATAATACGGAAATGTATAAATGATAAGAATTGAGTCATGATAACGATTGTTTAATCCAGCAGAAAATTAATTTCGATTCTTAGATAGTTCATTTAAATTGATAGGTCAGGATGGATTGAGCAATCTTAATGATTAGATATAATTCTCAAACACAGAACACCCATACTCGGTAACTCATTGTTGATTAAGGTTCTTCCCTCGGGAGAAACGCGTGTCATCAACAATTTGTATCGACGATGCATGACATCAGAATAAGTTGAAAATATATTAAATGTTTATCTCATGGCTAAGGGTGAGACATGTATTTTTTGTAGGTTATTTGCCTGCAGATAGCTAATACCATAGTATATATTGAAACAATATATGACAATACATTTGTGTACTATATGATTACTATTTATAAATTAACATTTCACGAGATGTGTAGGAAAAGTTTGAAGAAACCAAAGGGGTAATTAGAACCGTAAATCGAAGGACAAGACACCACAATAACCAACAGAAAAGGGACAGACAACACAATAACCAACAGAAAAGGGACAAACAACACAATAGCCAACAGAAAAAGAACAGACAACACAATAACCAACAGAAAAAGGACAAACACAATAACCAACAGAAAAGGGACAAACAACACAATAACCAACAGAAAAAGGTCAAACAACACAATAACCAACAGAAAAAGGTCAAACAACACAATAACCAACAGAAAAAGGTCAAACAACACAATAACCAACAGAAAAAGGACAGACAACACAATAACCAACAGAAAAAGGACAGACAACACAATAACCAACAGAAAAAGGACAGACAACACAATAACCAACAGAAAAAGAACAGACAACACAATAACCAACAGAAAAAGGACAGACAACACAATAACCAACAGAAAAAGGACAGACAACACAATAACCAACAGAAAAAGGACATACAACACAATAACCAACAGAAAAAGGACAGACAACACAATAACCAACAGAAAAAGGACAGACAACACAATAACCAACAGAAAAAGGACAGACAACACAATAACCAACAGAAAAAGGTCAAACAACACAATAACCAACAGAAAAAGGACAGACAACACAATAACCAACAGAAAAAGGACAGACAACACAATAACCAACAGAAAAAGGTCAAACAACACAATAACCAACAGAAAAAGGACATACAACACAATAACCAACAGAAAAAGGACAGACAACACAATAACCAACAGAAAAAGGACAGACAACACAATAACCAACAGAAAAAGGACAGACAACACAATAACCAACAGAAAAAGGTCAAACAACACAATAACCAACAGAAAAAGGACAGACAACACAATAACCAACAGAAAAAGGACAGACAACACAATAACCAACAGAAAAAGGACAGAAAACACAATAACCAACAGAAAAAGGTCAAACAACACAATAACCAACAGAAAAAGGTCAAACAACACAATAACCAACAGAAAAAGGACATACAACACAATAACCAACAGAAAAAGGACATACAACACAATAACCAACAGAAAAAGGACAGACAACACAATAACCAACAGAAAAAGGACAAACAACACAATAACTAACAGAAAAAGGACAGACAACACAATAACCAACAGAAAAAGGACATACAACACAATAACCAACAGAAAAAGGACAGACAACACAATAACCAACAGAAAAAGGACAGAAAACACAATAACCAACAGAAAAAGGTCAAACAACACAATAACCAACAGAAAAAGGACATACAACACAATAACCAACAGAAAAAGGACAGACAACACAATAACCAACAGAAAAAGGACAGACAACACAATAACCAACAGAAAAAGGACAGACAACACAATAACCAACAGAAAAAGGTCAAACAACACAATAACCAACAGAAAAAGGACAGACAACACAATAACCAACAGAAAAAGGACAGACAACACAATAACCAACAGAAAAAGGACAGAAAACACAATAACCAACAGAAAAAGGTCAAACAACACAATAACCAACAGAAAAAGGTCAAACAACACAATAACCAACAGAAAAAGGACATACAACACAATAACCAACAGAAAAAGGACATACAACACAATAACCAACAGAAAAAGGACAGACAACACAATAACCAACAGAAAAAGGACAAACAACACAATAACTAACAGAAAAAGGACAGACAACACAATAACCAACAGAAAAAGGACATACAACACAATAACCAACAGAAAAAGGACAGACAACACAATAACCAACAGAAAAAGGACAGAAAACACAATAACCAACAGAAAAAGGTCAAACAACACAATA
This sequence comes from Bathymodiolus brooksi, assembly GCA_963680875.1. Lineage (NCBI taxonomy): Eukaryota > Metazoa > Mollusca > Bivalvia > Mytilida > Modiolidae > Bathymodiolus > Bathymodiolus brooksi. The sequence continues at coordinate 5,295,470 of OY804577.1, forward strand.
ACCAACAGAAAAAGGACATACAACACAATAACCAACAGAAAAAGGACAGATAACACAATAACCAACAGAAAAGGGACAGATAACACAATGACCAACAGAAAAAGGACAAACAACACAATAACCAACAGAAAAAGGACAGACAACACAATAACCAACAGAAAAAGGACAGACAACACAATAACCAACAGAAAAAGGACAGACAACACAATAACCAACAGAAAAAGGACAGACAACACAATAACCAACAGAAAAAGGTCAAACAACACAATAACCAACAGAAAAAGGACAGACAACACAATAACCAACAGAAAAAGGACAGACAACACAATAACCAACAGAAAAAGGACAGACAACACAATAACCAACAGAAAAAGGTCAAACAACACAATAACCAACAGAAAAAGGACATACAACACAATAACCAACAGAAAAAGGACAGACAACACAATAACCAACAGAAAAAGGACAGACAACACAATAACCAACAGAAAAAGGTCAAACAACACAATAACCAACAGAAAAAGGACATACAACACAATAACCAACAGAAAAAGGACAGACAACACAATAACCAACAGAAAAAGGACAGACAACACAATAACCAACAGAAAAAGGACAAACAACACAATAACCAACAGAAAAAGGACAGACAACACAATAACCAACAGAAAAGGGACAGACAACACAATAACCAACAGAAAAAGGACAGACAACACAATAACCAACAGAAAAAGGACATACAACACAATAACCAACAGAAAAAGGACAGACAACACAATAACCAACAGAAAAAGGACAGACAACACAATAACCAACAGAAAAAGGACAGACAACACAATAACCAACAGAAAAAGGACAGACAACACAATAACCAACAGAAAAAGGTCAAACAACACAATAACCAACAGAAAAAGGACATACAACACAATAGCCAACAGAAAAAGGACAGACAACACAATAACCAACAGAAAAAGGACAGACAACACAATAACCAACAGAAAAAGGACAGACAACACAATAACCAACAGAAAAAGGACAAACAACACAATAACCAACAGAAAAAGGACAGACAACACAATAACCAACAGAAAAGGGACAGACAACACAATAACCAACAGAAAAAGGACAGACAACACAATAACCAACAGAAAAAGGACAGAAAACACAATAACCAACAGAAAAAGGTCAAACAACACAATATCCAACAGAAAAAGGACATACAACACAATAACCAACAGAAAAAGGACAGACAACACAATAACCAACAGAAAAAGGACAGACAACACAATAACCAAGAAAAAGGTCAAACAACACAATAACCAACAGAAAAAGGACATACAACACAATAACCAACAGAAAAAGGACAGACAACACAATAACCAACAGAAAAAGGTTAAACAACACAATAACCAACAGAAAAAGGACAGACAACACAATAACCAACAGAAAAAGGTCAAACAACACAATAACCAACAGAAACAGGACAGACAACACAATAACCAACAGAAAAAGGTCAAACAACACAATAACCAACAGAAAAAGGACATACAACACAATAACCAACAGAAAAAGGACAAACAACACAATAACCAACAGAAAAAGGACAAACAACACAATAACCAACAGAAAAAGGACAGACAACACAATAACCAACAGAAAAAGGACAGACAACACAATAACCAACAGAAAAGGGACAGATAACACAATAACCAACAGAAAAAGGACAGACAACACAATAACCAACAGAAAAGGGACAAACAACACAATAACCAATAGAAAAAGGTCAAACAACACAATAACCAACAGAAAAAGGACAGACAACACAATAACCAACAGAAAAAGGACAGACAACACAATAACCAACAGAAAAAGGACAGACAACACAATAACCAACAGAAAAGGGACAGATAACACAATAACCAACAGAAAAAGGACAAACAACACAATAACCAACAGAAAAAGGACAAACAACACAATAACCAATAGAAAAAGGTCAAACAACACAATAACTAACAGAAAAAGGACAAACAACACAATAACCAACAGAAAAAGGACATACAACACAATAACCAACAGAAAAAGAACAGACAACACAATAACCAACAGAAACAGGACAAACAACACAATAACCAACAGAAAAGGGACAAACAACACAATAACCAACAGAAAAAGAACAGACAACACAATAACCAACAGAAAAAGGACAAACAACACAATAACCAACAGAAAAAGGACAAACAACACAATCACCAATAGAAAAAGGACAGACAACACAATAACCAACAGAAAAATGTCAAACAACACAATAATTAATAGAAAAAGGACAAACAACACAATAACTGATAGAAAAAGGACAAACAACACAATAACCAACAGAAAAAGGACAAACAACACAATAACCAACAGAAAAAGGACAGACAACACAATAACCAACAGAAAAAGGACAAACAACACAATAACTAATAGAAAAAGGTCAAACAACACAATAACCAACAGAAAAAGGTTAAACAACACAATATCTAACAGAAAAAGGACAAACAACACAATAACCAACAGAACAAGGACAGACAACACAATAACCAACAGAAAAGGGACAAACAACACAATAACCAACAGAAAAAGAACAGACAACACAATAACCAACAGAAAAAGGACAAACAACACAATAACCAACAGAAAAAGGACAAACAACACAATCACCAATAGAAAAAGGACAGACAACGCAATAACCAACAGAAAAAGGTCAAACAACACAATAATTAATAGAAAAAGGACAAACAACACAATAACTGATAGAAAAAGGACAAACAACACAATAACCAACAGAAAAAGGACAAACAACACAATAACCAACAGAAAAAGGACAGACAACACAATAACCAACAGAAAAAGGACAAACAACACAATAACTAATAGAAAAAGGTCAAACAACACAATAACCAACAGAAAAAGGTTAAACAACACAATAACCAACAGAAAAAGGACAAACAACACAATAACCAACAGAACAAGGACAGACAACACAATAACCAACAGAAACAGGACAAACAACACAATAACCAACAGAAAAAGGTCAAACAACACAATAACCAACAGCAAAAGGACAGACAACACAATAACCAACAGAAAAAGGACAGACAACACAATAACCAACAGAAAAAGGACAGACAACACAATAACCAACAGAAAAAGGACAAACAACACAATAACCAACAGAAAAAGGACAAACAACACAATAACCAACAGAAAAAGGACAGATAACACAATAACCAACAGAAAAAGGACAAACAACACAATAACCAACAGAAAAAGGACAAACAACACAATAACCAATAGAAAAAGGTCAAACAACACAATAACTAACAGAAAAAGGACAAACAACACAATAACCAACAGAAAAAGGACAAACAACACAATAACCAACAGAAAAAGGACATACAACACAATAACCAACAGAAAAAGGACAGACAACACAATAACCAACAGAAAAGGGACAGACAACACAATAACAAACAGAAAAAGGACAGACAACACAATAACCAACAGAAAAAGGACATACAACACAATAACCAACAGAAAAAGAACAGACAACACAATAACCAACAGAAACAGGACAAACAACACAATAACCAACAGAAAAAGGACAAACAACACAATAACCAACAGAAAAAGGACAAACAACACAATAACCAACAGAAAAAGGACAAACAACACAATAACCAACAGAAAAGGGACAAACAACACAATAACCAACAGAAAAAGAACAGACAACACAATAACCAACAGAAAAAGGACAAACACCACAATAACCAACAGAAAAAGGACAAACAACACAATCACCAATAGAAAAAGGACAGACAACACAATAACCAACAGAAAAAGGTCAAACAACACAATAACTAATAGAAAAAGGACAAACAACACAATAACTGATAGAAAAAGGACAAACAACACAATAACCAACAGAAAAAGGACAAACAACACAATAACCAACAGAAAAAGGACAAACAACACAATAACTAACAGAAAAAGGTCAAACAACACAATAGCCAACAGAAAAAGGACAAACAACACAATAACCAACAGAACAAGGACAGACAACACAATAACCAACAGAAACAGGACAAACAACACAATAACCAACAGAAAAAGGTCAAACAACACAATAACCAACAGAAAAAGGACAGAAAACACAATAACCAACAGAAAAAGGACAGACAACACAATAACCAACAGAAAAAGGACAGACAACACAATAACCAACAGAAAAAGGACAAACAACACAATAACCAACAGACAAAGGACAAACAACACAATAACCAACAGAAAGAGGACAAATAACACAATAACCAACAGAAAAAGGACAAACAACACAATAACCAACAGAAAAAGGTCAAACAACACAATAACCAACAGAAAAGGGACAAACAACACAATAACCAACAGAAAAAGAACAGACAACACAATAACCAACAGAAAAAGGACAGACAACACAATAACCAACAGCAAAAGGACAAACAACACAATCACCAATAGAAAAGGGACAGACAACACAATAACTAACAGAAAAAGAACAGACAACACAATAACCAACAGAAAAAGGACAGACAACACAATAACCAACAGAAAAAGGACAAACAACACAATCACCAATAGAAAAAGGTCAGACAACACAATAACCAACAGAAAAAGGTCAATCAACACAATACCTAACAGAAAAAGGACAAACAACACAATAACCAACAGAAAAAGGACAGACAACACAATAAACAACAGAAAAGGGAAAAATAACACAATAACCAACAGAACAAGGACAGACATCACAATAACCAATAGAAAAAGGACAGACAACACAATAACCAATAGAAAAAGGACAGACAACACAATAACCAACAAAAAAAGGACAGACAACACAATAACCAACAGAAAAAGGACAGACAATGCAATAACCAATAGAAAAAGGACAGACAACACAATAACCAATAGAAAAAGGACAGACAACAGAATAACCAACAGAAAAAGGACAGACAACACAATAACCAACTGAAAAAGGACAGACAACACAATAACCAACAGAAAAAGGACAAACAACACAATAACCAACAGAAAAAGGACAGACAACACAATAACCAACAGAAAAAGGACAGACAACACAATAACCAATATAAAAGGACAGATAACACAATAACCAACAGAAAAAGGACAGACAACACAATAACCAACAGAAAAAGGACAAACAACACTATAACCAATAGAACAAGGACAAACAACACAATAACCAATAGAACAAGGACAAACAACACAATAACTAATAGAAAAAGGACAAACAACACAATAACAAATAGAAAAAGGACAAACAACACAATAACCAACAGAAAAAGGACAGACAACACAATAACCAATAGAAAAAGGACAGACAACACAATAACCAATATAAAAAGGACAGACAACACAATAACTAACAGAAAAAGGAAAAACAACACAATAACCAACAGAAAAAGGACAGACAACACAATAACCAACAGAAAAAGGACAAACAACACAATCACCAATAGAAAAAAGACATACAACACAATAACCAACAGAAAAAGGACAGACAACACAATAACCAACAGAAAAAGGACAAACAACACAATAACCAACAGAAAAAGGACAGACAACACAATAACCAACAGAAAAAGGACAGACAACACAATAACCAACAGAAAAAGGACAAACAACACAATCACCAATAGAAAAAGGACAAACAACACAATCACCAACAGAAAAAGGACAGACAACACAACAACTAACAGAAAAAGGTTAAACAACACAATAACCAACAGAAAAAGGACAAACAACACAATCACCAATAGAAAAAGGACAGACAACACAACAACTAACAGAAAAAGGACAAACAACACAATAACCAACAGAAAAAGGTCAAACAACACAATAACTGATAGAAAAAGGACAAACAACACAATAACTGATAGAAAAAGGACAAACAACACAATAACCAACAGAAAAAGGTCAAACAACACAATAACTGATAGAAAAAGGACAAACAACACAATAACTAATAGCAAAAGGTCAAACAACACAATAACGTGTTGTCTGTCCTTTTTCTATTGGTTATTGGTTATAGCCAACAGAAAAAGGACAGACAACACAATAACCAACAGAAAAAGAACAGACAACACAACAACCAACAGAAAAAGGACAAACAACACAATAACCAACAGAAAAAGGACAAACAACACAATAACCAACAGAAAAAGGTCAAACAACACAATAACCAACAGAAAAAGGACAGACAACACAATAACCAACAGAAAAAGGACAGACAACACAATAACCAACAGAAAAAGGACAGACAACACAATAACCAACAGAAAAAGGACAAACAACACAATAACCAACAGAAAAAGGACAGACAACACAATAACCAACAGAAAAAGGTCAAACAACACAATAACCAACAGAAAAAGGACATACAACACAATAACCAACAGAAAAAGGACAGACAACACAATAACCAACAGAAAAAGGACAAACAACACAATAACCAACAGAAAAAGGACAGACAACACATTTACCAGTAGAAAAATGACAGAAAACACAATAACTAACAGAAAAAGGACAGACAACACAATAACCAATAGAAAAAGGACAGACAACACAATAACCAATAGAAAAAGGACAGACAACACAATAACCAACAGAAAAAGGTCAAACAACACAATAACCAACAGAAAAAGGACAGACAACACAATAACCAACAGAAAAAGGACAGACAACACAATAACCAACAGAAAAAGGACAGACAACACAATAACCAACAGGAAAAGGACAAACAACACAATAACCAACAGAAAAAGGACAGACAACACAATTACCAGTAGAAAAATGACAAACAACACAATAACTAACAGAAAAAGGACAGACAACACAATAACCAATAGAAAAAGGACAGACAACACAATAACCAACAGAAAAAGGACAGACAACACAATAACCAACAGAAAAAGGACAGACAATACAATAACCAATAGAAAAAGGACAGACAACACAATAACCAACAGAAAAAGGACAAACAACACAATAACCAACAGAAAAAGGACAGACAACACAATAACCAACAGGAAAAGGACAAACAACACAATAACCAACAGAAAAAGGACAGACAACACAATTACCAGTAGAAAAATGACAAACAACACAATAACTAACAGAAAAAGGACAGACAACACAATAACCAATAGAAAAAGGACAGACAACACAATAACCAACAGAAAAAGGACAGACAACACAATAACCAACAGAAAAAGGACAAACAACACAATAACCAACAGAAAAAGGTCAAACAACACAATAACCAATAGAAAAAGGACAGACAACACAATAACTATCAGAAAAAGGACAGATAACACAATAACCAACAGAAAAAGGACAAACAACACAATAACCAACAGAAAAAGGTCAAACAACACAATAACTAACAGAAAAAGGACAGACAACACAATAACCAACAGAAAAAGGACAGACAACACAATAACCAACAGAAAAAGGACAGACAACAGAATAACCAACAGAAAAAGGACAAACAACACAATAACCAACAGAAAAAGGACAGACAACACAATTACCAGTAGAAAAATGACAGACAACACAATAACTAACAGAAAAAGGACAGACAACACAATAACCAACAGAAAAAGGACAGACAACACAATAACCAACAGAAAAAGGACAGACAACACAATAACCAATAGAAAAAGGACAGACAACACAATAATCAACAGAAAAAGGACATACAACACAATAACCAGCAGAAAAAGGACAGACAACACAATAACCAACAGAAAAAGGACAGACAACACAATAACCAACAGAAAAAGGACATACAACACAATAACCAACAGAAAAAGGACAGACAACACAATAACCAACAGAAAAAGGACAAACAACACAATAACCAACAGAAAAAGGACAGACAACACAATTACCAGTAGAAAAATGACAGACAACACAATAACTAACAGAAAAAGGACAGACAACACAATAACCAACAGAAAAAGGACAGACAACACAATAACCAACAGAAAAATGACAGACAACACAATAACCAATAGAAAAAGGACAGACAACACAATAACCAATAGAAAAAGGACAGAAAACACAATAACCAACAGAAAAAGGACAGACAACACAATAACCAACAGAAAAAGGACAGACAATACAATAACCAATAGAAAAAGGACAGACAACACAATAACCAATAGAAAAAGGACAGACGTGTTGTCTGTCCTTTTTCTATTGGTTATTGGTTATAACCAACAGAAAAAGGACAGACAACACAATAACCAACAGAAAAAGAACAGACAACACAATAACCAACAGAAAAAGGACAAACAACACAATAACCAACAGAAAAAGGACAGACAATAACCACTTTGGTATCTTGTGGTCATTGTATTATATGTCATTCTTCTATCTACGGCTTCTGATTACCACTTTGATTTCTTGTGGTCATTCTATTGTATGTCATTCTTCTATCTACGGCTTCTGATTACCACTTTGGTATCTTGTGGTCATTGTATTGTGTGTCATTCTTCTATCTACGGCTTCTGATTACCACTTTGGTATCTTGTGGTAATTGTATTGTGTGTCATTCTTCTATCTACCTACGGCTTCTGATTACCACTTTGGTATCTTGTGGTCATTCTATTTTGTGTCATTCTTCTATCTACGGCTTCTGATTACCACTTTGGTATCTTGTGGTCATTGTATTGTGTGTCATTCTTCTATCTACGGCTTCTGATTACCACTTTGGTATCTTGTGGTCATTGTATTGTATTTCATTCTTCTACCTACGGCTTCTGATTACCACTTTGGTATCTTGTGGTCATTCTATTGTGTGTCATTCTTCTATCTACGGCTTCTGATTAACACTTTGGTATCTTGTGGTCATTGTATTGTATTTCATTCTTCTATCTACGGCTTCTGATTGCCACATTGGTATCTTGTGGTCACTGTATTGTGTGTCATTCTTCAGTCTACGGCTTCTAAGCCACATTGGTATCTTGTGGTCATTCTATTGTGTGTCATTCTTCTATCTACGGCTTCTGATTAACACTTTGGTATCTTGTGGTCATTGTATTGTGTGTCATTCTTCTATCTATGGCTTCTAAACCACTTTGGTATCTTGTGGTCATTGTATTGTGTGTCATTCTTCTATCTACCTACGGCTTCTGATTACCACTTTGGTATCTTGTTGTCATTGTATTGTATGTCTTTCTTCTATCTACCTACGGCTTCTGATTACCACTTTGGTATCTTGTGATCATTGTATTGTATGTCTTTCTTCTATCTACCTACGGCTTCTGATTACCACTTTGGTATCTTGTGGTCATTGTATTGTATGTCTTTCTTCTATCTACGGCTTCTAAACCACTTTGGTATCTTGTGATCATTGTATTGTGTGTCATTCTTCTATCTACGGCTTCTGATTACCACTTTGGTATCTTGTGGTCATTGTATTGTGTGTCATTCTTCTATCTACGGCTTCTAAACCACTTTGGTATCTTGTGGTCATTGTATTGTATGTCACTCTTCTATCTACGGCTTCTGATTACCACTTTGGTATCTTGTGGTCATTGTATTGTGTGTCATTCTTCTATCTACGGCTTCTAAACCACTTTGGTATCTTGTGGTCATTGTATTGTGTGTCATTCTTCTATCTACGGCTTCTAAACCACTTTGGTATCTTGTGGTCATTGTATTGTATGTCTTTCTTCTATCTACGGCTTCTAAACCACTTTGGTATCTTGGGGTCATTGTATTGTGTGTCATTCTTCTATCTACGGCTTCTGATTACCACTTTGGTATATTGTGGTCATTGTATTCTATGTCATTCTTCTATCTACGGCTTCTGAACCACTTTGGTATCTTGTGATCATTGTATTGTATTTCATTCTTCTATCTACGGCTTCTGATTACCACTTTGGTATCTTGTGGTCATTGTATTGTATTTCATTCTTCTATCTACGGCTTCTGATTGCCACATTGGTATCTTGTGGTCACTGTATTGTGTGTCATTCTTCAGTCTACGGCTTCTAAACCACATTGGTATCTTGTTGTCATTGTATTGTGTGTCATTCTTCTATCTACGGCTTCTAAACCACTTTGGTATCTTGTGGTCATTGTATTGTGTGTCATTCTTCTATCTACCTACGGCTTCTGATTACCACTTTGGTATCTTGTGGTCATTGTATTCTATGTCACTCTTCTATCTACGGCTTCAGAACCACTTTGGTATCTTGTGTGTCATTCTTCTATCTACGGCTTGTGATTACCACTTTGGTATCTTGTGGTCATTGTATTGTAGTTCATTCTTCTATCTACGGCTTCTGAATCACTTTGGTATCTTGTGTGTCATTCTTCTATCTATGGCTTCTAAACCACTTTGGTATCTTGTGATCATTGTATTGTGTGTCATTCTTCTATCTATGGCTTCTAAACCACTTTGGTATCTTGTGGTCATTGTATTGTGTGTCATTCTTCTATCTATGGCTTCTAAACCACTTTGGTATCTTGTGGTCATTGTATTGTGTGTCATTCTTCTATCTACGGCTTCTAAACCACTTTGGTATCTTGTGGTCATTGTATTGTGTGTCATTCTTCTATCTATGGCTTCTAAACCACTTTGGTATCTTGTGGTCATTGTATTGTGTGTCATTCTTCTATCTACGGCTTCTAAACCACTTTGGTATCTTGTGGTCATTGTATTGTGTGTCATTCTTCTATCTATCTACGGCTTCTGATTACCACTTTGGTATCTTGTGGTCATTGTATTGTGTGTCATTCTTCTATCTACGGCTTCTAAACCACTTTGGTATCTTGTGGTCATTGTATTGTGTGTCATTCTTCTATCTACGGCTTCTGATTACCACTTTGGTATCTTGTGATCATTGTATTGTATGTCATTCTTCTATCTACGGCTTCTAAACCACTTTGGTATCTTGTGGTCATTGTATTGTGTGTCATTCTTCTATCTACGGCTTCTGAACCACTTTGGTATCTTGTGGTCATTGTATTGTGTGTCATTCTTCTATCTACGGCTTCTGAACCACTTTGGTATCTTGTGATCATTGTATTGTGTGTCATTCTTCTATCTACGGCTTCTAAACCACTTTGGTATCTTGTGATCATTGTATTGTGTGTCATTCTTCTATCTACGGCTTCTAAACCACTTTGGTATCTTGTGGTCATTGTATTGTGTGTCATTCTTCTATCTATGGCTTCTAAACCACTTTGGTATCTTGTGGTCATTGTATTGTGTGTCATTCTTCTATCTATGGCTTCTAAACCACTTTGGTATCTTGTGGTCATTGTATTGTGTGTCATTCTTCTATCTACGGCTTCTAAACCACTTTGGTATCTTGTGGTCATTGTATTGTGTGTCATTCTTCTATCTATGGCTTCTAAACCACTTTGGTATCTTGTGGTCATTGTATTGTGTGTCATTCTTCTATCTACGGCTTCTAAACCACTTTGGTATCTTGTGGTCATTGTATTGTGTGTCATTCTTCTATCTATCTACGGCTTCTGATTACCACTTTGGTATCTTGTGGTCATTGTATTGTGTGTCATTCTTCTATCTACGGCTTCTAAACCACTTTGGTATCTTGTGGTCATTGTATTGTGTGTCATTCTTCTATCTATCTACGGCTTCTGATTACCACTTTGGTATCTTGTGGTCATTGTATTGTGTGTCATTCTTCTATCTACGGCTTCTAAACCACTTTGGTATCTTGTGGTCATTGTATTGTGTGTCATTCTTCTATCTATCTACGGCTTCTGATTACCACTTTGGTATCTTGTGGTCATTGTATTGTGTGTCATTCTTCTATCTACGGCTTCTAAACCACTTTGGTATCTTGTGGTCATTGTATTGTGTGTCATTCTTCTATCTATCTACGGCTTCTGATTACCACTTTGGTATCTTGTGGTCATTGTATTGTGTGTCATTCTTCTATCTACGGCTTCTGAACCACTTTGGTATCTTGTGGTCATTGTATTGTGTGTCATTCTTCTATCTACGGCTTCTAAACCACTTTGGTATCTTGTGGTCATTGTATTGTGTGTCATTCTTCTATCTATCTACGGCTTCTGATTACCACTTTGGTATCTTGTGGTCATTGTATTGTGTGTCATTCTTCTATCTACGGCTTCTAAACCACTTTGGTATCTTGTGGTCATTGTATTGTGTGTCATTCTTCTATCTACGGCTTCTGATTACCACTTTGGTATCTTGTGATCATTGTATTGTGTGTCATTCTTCTATCTACGGCTTCTAAACCACTTTGGTATCTTGTGGTCATTGTATTGTGTGTCATTCTTCTATCTATGGCTTCTAAACCACTTTGGTATCTTGTGGTCATTGTATTGTGTGTCATTCTTCTATCTACCTACGGCTTCTGATTACCACTTTGGTATCTTGTTGTCATTGTATTGTATGTCTTTCTTCTATCTACCTACGGCTTCTGATTACCACTTTGGTATCTTGTGATCATTGTATTGTATGTCTTTCTTTTATCTACGGCTTCTAAACCACTTTGGTATCTTGTGGTCATTGTATTGTGTGTCATTCTTCTATCTACGGCTTCTGATTACCACTTTGGTATCTTGTGATCATTGTATTGTGTGTCATTCTTCTATCTACGGCTTCTGATTACCACTTTGGTATCTTGTGATCATTGTATTGTGTGTCATTCTTCTATCTACGGCTTGTGATTACCACTTTGGTATCTTGTGGTCATTGTATTGTGTGTCATTCTTCTATCTACGGCTTCTGATTACCACTTTGGTATCTTGTGATCATTGTATTGTGTGTCATTCTTCTATCTACGGCTTCTAAACCACTTTGGTATCTTGTGGTCATTGTATTGTGTGTCATTCTTCTATCTATGGCTTCTAAACCACTTTGGTATCTTGTGGTCATTGTATTGTGTGTCATTCTTCTATCTACCTACGGCTTCTGATTACCACTTTGGTATCTTGTTGTCATTGTATTGTATGTCTTTCTTCTATCTACCTACGGCTTCTGATTACCACTTTGGTATCTTGTGATCATTGTATTGTATGTCTTTCTTTTATCTACGGCTTCTAAACCACTTTGGTATCTTGTGGTCATTGTATTGTGTGTCATTCTTCTATCTACGGCTTCTGATTACCACTTTGGTATCTTGTGATCATTGTATTGTGTGTCATTCTTCTATCTACGGCTTCTGATTACCACTTTGGTATCTTGTGATCATTGTATTGTGTGTCATTCTTCTATCTACGGCTTCTAAACCACTTTGGTATCTTGTGGTCATTGTATTGTGTGTCATTCTTCTATCTACGGCTTCTGATTACCACTTTGGTATCTTGTGATCATTGTATTGTATGTCTTTCTTCTATCTACGGCTTCTAAACCACTTTGGTATCTTGTGGTCATTGTATTGTGTGTCATTCTTCTATCTACGGCTTCTGATTACCACTTTGGTATATTGTGGTCATTGTATTCTATGTCATTCTTCTATCTACGGCTTCTAAACCACTTTGGTATCTTGTGATCATTGTATTGTGTGTCATTCTTCTATCTACGGCTTCTGATTACCACTTTGGTATCTTGTGGTCATTGTATTGTGTGTCATTCTTCTATCTATGGCTTCTAAACCACTTTGGTATCTTGTGGTCATTGTATTGTGTGTCATTCTTCTATCTACGGCTTCTGATTACCACTTTGGTATCTTGTGATCATTGTATTGTATGTCATTCTTCTATCTACGGCTTCTAAACCACTTTGGTATCTTGTGGTCATTGTATTGTGTGTCATTCTTCTATCTACGGCTTCTGATTACCACTTTGGTATCTTGTGGTCATTGTATTGTGTGTCACTCTTCTATCTACGGCTTCTGAACCACTTTGGTATCTTGTGGTCATTGTATTGTATGTCATTCTTCTATCTACGGCTTCTGATTACCACTTTGGTATATTGTGGTCATTGTATTGTGTGTCATTCTTCTATCTACGGCTTCTGAACCACTTTGGTATCTTGTGGTCATTGTATTGTATGTCATTCTTCTATCTACGGCTTCTGAACCACTTTGGTATCTTGTGGTCATTGTATTGTATGTCATTCTTCTATCTACGGCTTCTGAACCACTTTGGTATCTGTGCACCTTTCTTGTTATTTTGTATAAGAACGGTATAAATTATTATATGCCTCGTGATAAATGAACGGGTAAATGATTGTTGTTTAACCCTAAGTGAGCAATGTGTTCAGCTATATCATCTCAAACACTAAACTAAAACAAAATCATGTGACAACAATTATAATTTGTCATGTGGCATTATTGCAGTTAGTAAAAATTTGGCTGTAATGTATTATAATGTTCATTGTCATTGCATTAAGAGTTTATTACACAATTCCCAATATATAACCAATTTGCATTAGAAGCGGGTAATGTCAATAATTATAGTCATTGGTGCCAGAATTTTTGGTCAAGTAATATAATTAGTTTTCTCATTAAATATTTTTATGGAAGAACTTCAGATCAACGAGTTATACAAGAACTCTCTAGGTCGTGTCAGTTTGACATCTAATTAATTATTCATAATTATAGAACTTTCATGGTATTTTTGTAAATAAAATATGCTTAGCATTGTTAATTTGTAAAAGTAATTATATGATATGAAAGTATATGTAAAAGTAAATTAATTTATAAATTCATTAAACATTTTTAGCTTTTGGAAACATGCTTAAATATGAAAAAAAAAAAATTGATATAACCAGTATAGGATTGATCCAACTACAGTAATAAAAATAATTGCAGTATATATAAAGAGACAAATCAATGATAGATTGGTCAGTTCTAATCTATATTGCTTTAGGTAAGGTTTAGTAAAATAACTTTAAATTAATGTTAAATTGTATTGGATTCATTTTAGAACAATACAGCATATTTTGGTCAAATAATTTTTAGGTTAATAAATAATTAATAAAGCAATATGTTTGAAATTAAAGAAAAAAAAAAAGGAAACATTTTAATTAAATTTTATTTAATATAATGTAATTTTTCAAGTCATAAGATTGGATTTATATCTATTAGTTTTGGTTAAAATAATTTTACAGTATGCAATTATTTATTATTGTATTTGATAAAACATTGGAAATTATTCATTATAGTATTTGGAAAACAACATATTTTATCTTGTCTCTTATTTTAATAAAGTCAGTTCTAATCTATATTGTTTTAGATTCTGCCAGATAAAACGTATATTCCTGTAGCCCCCAGAGATCCTGACCTTTTCTATCCAGAGCTAGTTCCAATTGTTAGAATTGCCAAAAATTGTTCTATTGTATACTCTAGTTCTCCAGGTCAACACATACAAAATATTGTCGAAACCTTATACAATACAAAATAACAACAAGGCTTACACAATAAATGTTTAACATGATGAATATATCATTATCTAACAGGTATTACGGGTCAGTTTTTGCTATATCACACTGAGGTCATGTTTTTTTTCCAATAATCTAAGCTCACAGTTAGACTTATTTCTAACATGAACAAAACTATTTTCGGGTTTCAAATTAATAAATTGTGACCATCAGTCACCTCCCCAGTGTTGTGAATTAACCGTGTAATGATATTTCTGTTTTAATCTTATGCATTTTATATTGTGAATTGAAAAGATATAGACCATCTATTTTTATTCAATAATCTCATGATTTTAGATATTCTAGAATCAACCAGTACTATTATATGCAGTCGGTTCATTTTTAGGACATATTCTGGTTTTGCTAATTGGATTAAAATGTTACCTGACATAACACCTCTAAAATCACCTCAAATTACTTAATTACGCTGGTTGTGATAACTGAGACAAAGATGTCTGAGAGCAGACTCATGCTTTACATGTCGACGTTGTTATTAAAACCATATGCTAGAAGTATCGCTAATACATGTACTTTCCTTTATATTTTGCTAATTATTTAACTTTCTCTCTGTGTAAAATCCATTTGGATAGAAATGATAAAACCTTTATATCATCCATGTCTGAAGTTTGTTCCGATAATTACCGTGAAATTGAAGAACCTACAAAGCTGGATCAATAAATCTTTTACAGCAATTCTTTGTAACAGATAAGAAATATATGTCACTGTTATAATGATGTGCTTTATAACAATGATATAGGCCTCATACAGCGGGAGAACTACAAACCCATATATATACTTTGAAATATATCATTGTTAGATATACTTGTTTTATTGATTTCTGTAGAAATATGACAATAAAAGGCCGAACGTATTTTCAGATCAAGTTATACAGAAATTACAAGATATTACAATCTACAGAGGAAGAGTTACAATATTATTATAGTTTAGTTGGCTTCCGTTGGTATTGAAGCGATTCACGTGCATTTGTTCCACATAAAGCGGATCAATATTGAATAGTGTCAGTGTTTGTGTTGCTTAGGCAGTTCAGGAATACAAATATCATAACTCATATGAGAGTTTGTGGTATTATAGTTCTGCTGCATTGAGTCTTTGCAAAAAAGGTGTTTCTAATGATCATGTTTTGCTTAACAAAACATTTCGTTATTTTGAAATGAAATAATATATATTTCAAGATGTATAACTCATATTTTAATCCGATTCTTTTACACCATGTTGAGCTCTGGTCTTACGGTCATAAAATTATCGAGTACTATGTTCGAACTAGTACTATAAAATCGTCCAATCAGAATACTAAAATGTTATATTGCAATGTTCTGATTGGTCGTTTTTTTTATTTCGAGAACAGCAGAGTTCGTGATCCAAAATTGTATAACAGTAATTTCGTGTCGCCATGCATACGCCATTTTGAATGTAAAATAAATTATTAAATCTTATATTCTTTCCTGTAGAACAGATTGCTATACGTGTCAACGTTTATTTCTAATGTTATATTTTAGGATGAACTATGGCTGCAGTAACAACGTAGAGATATAATTTAATACAAACGACACGTTTCAGGATTACAAACTCTGAACTATGAACTCCGACCCTTTTATCAGTCTTTGCCTGTGGTCGTCGTTATAATCTATAGTATACCCTTCCTTACTTTTTTAACGTGCCACAATCAATTGATACCTGTCATTGTTCCTGGCATATATTCAAAATATGAATAGCAAACAAAAGTCTAAAAGTGTGAGGAAATCTGTTAAATGTTCTATAAACAACGGTTACTTGAATTATCTTAAATTAAGCTCTTAATCGAATTTTCAACAATAGTCTACAGTTCACGTATAAGTGGGGAAGGTTGTTTGTTAATTACCGGTAAATTGTACATAACAAGTATGCAAGCATATACCATATTCCCTACTTTTATATTTATACTGCTCTATAGAATTATTTATTTAAGAAACAGGATCTCGTGAACTAAAATATTTAATAAAATGATAATAAACATTATGATATTATTATCTAACTGATGTGCTCATCCCTAAAGATTATAGTCTTATCTGAAGACTTAATATTATGATATTATGTGTTAACGCTATGTCTATATATGCTTGTGAATGTATTGGATTACGCAACATTGTGATTATGATGTACATGTACTTAACTATGCTTTATCCAATAAATGATTTGAATTTGAATTTGAATTTGAATTTGAATAAAAACAGAAAGCTGATATTATGGACGAAGTAAAATTGTATCAGTAGAAGAACATTCCTTATATTAGAGTGTTTTATTTGGTCTGTACATTGTATTATTATAACTGTTAGTCGTGCAAGGGTTTTTTATTGTTAAATAAATATGAAAATAATTTTTGGTATGATACAATTTTATTTCATTGTCATGGTGTAAGTATATTAATACGCATAAGTTGATATTTCAACTTGACACGATATTATCATCATTAAAAAAACAGGTAAGACAAACGTGATGTTTTCTCAAGTAGTCAACAGCACATCATCAGTAAGCAGTATATGTGTATGGAGTTGACATTTTACGATAACTCGTCTATGGCTTTTGCCTAATATAGTAATTTTCGAACTGGTCGACATTTACGAAATATCTATTTCTAAAATGGCAATGGATATTTTCCCTTTCGCGTTGTTTTTTTTTCTCTTCCTTTCTCGTATCACCGGCAAGATTGTTACCTAACTAGACAAAGAAAAACACGGTTCGTGTATTATTAGAAACAGGAACTGTTTACCCTTCGCGAGCGCCTAGGCTCACCCCCAATTCTTCGGTGGGTCCTTGTTGCTCATCTTTATTACTTTTCTGTGTTGTGAGTGGGGGTTTTTGGGGTTTTTTTTTTCGTTCTGTCATGTGATCAAGGGTGCTTGTGTCTCCTACATTGTCCGTTCTTGATCGCGTGTTCGAGTTTCTCTAGCATTTCTTTATTATCATCATAACGTTGATGCTGTGTTGGCTAAGTAACCATGGTTTCCCCAGATATTGCTAAAATCAACAAGACCTAATTATTAACAGTCGAATCATCGTGATACAATTATCAAGTGTAAAATCGCCACGATATAATTATGAATAAATAATTGTCAATCGAAAGGACTGACCATCAACTATTAGTACACCATTGCATAATTATCAAATTGTTACATCACAATGGTATAATCGTGAACTATCATATAATGATTTATTATCAGTTGTCAAGTCACCATTCCATTCCTAATAATCAGATATCGTGGTAACATTATACAATTAATGACTTTTCATAAGGTGGACACTGTGATTTATCAACCCTGAGGAAGTGATGTTCACCGAAGCCAACGGCTGAGGTGAACATCACTTCCAAGGGGTTGATAAATCAGTGTCCACCGAAATGAAAAGTCATCAATTGTTTTATTAAATGACACATTCTAAGTGTAATTTTGGGGTGAAAATTGTGAATTGTTGCTGTTTCTTAGACATTTCCATTTATTCTTTTTTATATGTAGCTGCTTCAAACCAACAAACACCAGTTTTAAAGCTTGACATTTCTAATGTTTCAAAACAATAGAATTGATTAACAAATAAAATATCACAGTTTCAGTAACACTTTTAAATAATTTTTAAAGAACATAGGTAAGTATAATTAATTTATGTTGTAGTCTATGGTAATGTTAGAGCAATTATTGAACACAGGAAATTGCATTTGGGGTCTTTCAAATGCTGCATCATCAACTGTAGCAAAGCGTGTCTTAACTTCTGGTTCTACTGACGAAGCTGCTTCGTTCATTTTTGTTTACTAACAGTCGTCTGCTGAATACCGAAGTTCGTTAGCAACACAGTCTCTGATTGGTTGAGGTTCAAAATGTCGGCCAATCAAATTTATCGATATTAATCAGTCTACTGGTTTTCCCCTGTTACTATATTTTTCTTCTTCTTTCAATAAATGCATCCCTCTTTCCAGAGTATTGTCGCATTGAAAACTATATACATGTGGTCAGGTCAGCATCCCTCCATTTACAATTATTTGGGTACGTACTAACTGCGACATGAGATTTATTAACCGCGCGGGCAAAATTTCGCGGTGGACATGTAGTTCTGTTAGAGGAAGCAATGAACCTTCTAAACCAATCAGAATTAAGAAAATTCATAGTCATTTAATAATATAAATTGTACAATCACAGTATACTAGTAACCACTAAATAATAAGTGAGACATGCAATTAAAAATAAACAGCATAACAAAAGACATGACATAATCATACATAAACTAGAAATGAAACTTTTTCAGCTCCATATTTGGTATCTGACATGAACATTACCATTTATAAAGTATCTGGATTGTAATGGTCAAACCATGTAGGGCTCTAACAAGGTCATTACTTGGAAATGGCATGGTGGTTACTACTTGGAATGAGACATGTACGACATGAGACATTCGATCATCATGGTTGCCATACATTGTACAAAATTAATTTCTCTTGGCATCACAATTTATGGAATATATCCAAGTATGATTCGGCCACACGCTAACGAAACAACTGTAAGAGAAATAGGCAACGAAAATACTAACATCAGGACAAACCATACCGGGAAGCTCCGAGGAAGTGTAGCATAAAAACGTTAAACGAAATACAACGGAGTAACTAATGCCAGGACAACATGTTGGATTTGCAAGTCACCAAATTGGTAAGTATGTGTTTCATGCTCAAACAAAGAAAAATAAAGAGTGACCCAGATTGATATTCATAGAGTTTGAAGATTCCAAAGGGGTAATCAGAATACGTATATCGAAGGACAGACAACACAATGACCAAAAGAAAAAGGATAAACAACGATCTACAAAGCATACACATAAAACTAAAGATCGAGAAACATTCTTCATATTGGGATATCACCATGCATATCACTGGAATAAAGAATCTCCGTGAATCTTAATATCTTTAAGACAATGTGTCTGATCATCTGAGAATTAAGTCTGTCTATTGATTTGTTACAGATAAGACTAGTAAGTTACTTACCTTTGTGTTATTACATCATTTACCATTTGTTTTGTCGGGAGTTCATGTTTTCTTAATGTTATTTGTATTTACGTATACTGGTGTCCAACACGATTTCCATATCAAATGATGTTCCTGTCGTGTAACAGTAAAACGACGGGTGTCACTAGTGGAGCAGGAACTGATATTCCTACTAGAGCACCTGAGTTCACTCCCGGTGTTTAGTGGGGTTCGTGTTGCTCGATCTTTAGTTTTCTGTGTTTTGTTGATCATTATTTGTCTTTTTTCGGTTGGCCATTGTATTGTCTGTCCTTCGATTTACGGCTTTTGATTACCCCTTTGGTGTCTTCAAACTTCTCTTAATAATCATGAAAATGTTGTACAGGAGATGTAGTCAAGTATATGTACCTTGAGACAATGAAACTGTTGTGTTAAGGTAGAAACACTAGCTGTTATGCTATATGACAGACAAACTGTTGTGGTGTGTTAAGGTAGAAACACTAGCTGTTGTGCTATATGACATACAAACTGTTGTGGTGTGTTAAGGTAGAAACACTAGCTGTTGTGCTATATGACAGACAAACTGTTGTGGTGTGTTAAGGTAGAAACACTAGCTGTTGTGCTATATGACAGACAAACTGGAGTGTTAAGGTAGAAACACTAGCTGTTGTGCTATATGACAGACAAACTGTTGTGGTGTGTTAAGGTAGAAACACTAGCTGTTGTGCTATATGACAGACAAACTGTTGTGGTGTGTTAAGGTAGAAACACTAGCTGTTGTGCTATATGACAGACAAACTGTTGTGGTGTGATAAGGTAGAAACACTAGCTGTTGTGCTATATGACAGACAAGCTGTTGTGGTGTGTTAAGGTAGAAACACTAGCTGTTGTGCTATATGACAGACAAACTGTTGTGGTGTGTTAAGGTAGAAACACTAGCTGTTGTGCTATATGACAGACAAACTGTTGTGGTGTGTTAAGGTAGAAACACTAGCTGTTGTGCTATATGACATACAAACTGTTGTGGTGTGTTAAGGTAGAAACACTAGCTGTTGTGCTATATGACAGACAAACTGTTGTGGTGTGTTAAGGTAGAAACACTAGCTGTTGTGCTATATGACAGACAAACTGTTGTGGTGTGTTAAGGTAGAAACACTAGCTGTTGTGCTATATGACAGACAAACTGTTGTGTTGTGTTAAGGTAGAAACACTAGCTGTTGTGCTATATGACAGACCAACTGTTGTGGTGTGTTAAGGTAGAAACACTAGCTGTTGTGCTATATGACAGACAAACTGTTGTGGTGTATTAAGGTAGAAACACTAGCTGTTGTGATATATGACAGACAAACTGTTGTGGTGTGTTAAGTTAGAAACACTAGCTGTTGTGCTATATGACAGACAAACTGTTGTGGTGTGTTAAGGTAGAAACACTAGCTGTTGTGCTATATGACAGCCAAACTGTTGTGTTTTGTTAAGGTAGAAACACTAGCTGTTGTGCTATATGACAGACAAACTGCTGTGGTGTGTTAAGGTAGAAACACTAGCTGTTGTGCTATATGACAGACAAACTGTTGTGGTGTGTTAAGGTAGAAACACTAGCTGTTGTGCTATATGACAGACAAACTGTTGTGGTGTGCTAAGGTAGAAACACTAGCTGTTGTGCTATATGACAGACAAACTGGTGTGGTGTGTTAAGGTAGAAACACTAGCTGTTGTGCTATATGACAGACAAACTGTTGTGGTGTGATAAGGTAGAAACACTAGCTGTTGTGCTATATGACAGACAAACTGTTGTGGTGTGTTAAGGTAGAAGCACTAGCTGTTGTGCTATATGACAGACAAACTGTTGTGGTGTGTTAAGGTAGAAACACTAGCTGTTGTGCTATATGACAGACAAACTGTTGTGGTGTGTTAAGGTAGAAACACTAGCTGTTGTGCTATATGACAGACAAACTGGTGTGGTGTGTTAAGGTAGAAACACTAGCTGTTGTGCTATATGACAGACAAACTGTTGTGGTGTGTTAAGGTAGAAACACTAGCTGTTGTGCTATATGACAGACAAACTGTTGTGGTGTGTTGAGGTAGAAACACTATCTGTTGTGCTATATGACAGACAAACTGTTGTGGTGTGCTAAGGTAGAAACACTAGCTGTTGTGCTATATGACAGACAAACTGTTGTGGTGTGTTAAGGTAGAAACACTAGCTGTTGTGCTATATGACAGACAAACTGTTGTGGTGTGTTAAGGTAGAAACACTAGCTGTTGTGCTATATGACAGACAAACTGTTGTGGTGTGTTAAGGTAGAAACACTAGCTGTTGTGCTATATGACAGACAAACTGTTGTGGTGTGTTAAGGTAGAAACACTAGCTGTTGTGCTATATGACAGACAAACTGTTGTGGTGTGTTAAGGTAGAAACACTAGCTGTTGTGCTATATGACATACAAACTGTTGTGGTGTGTTAAGGTAGAAACACTAGCTGTTGTGCTATATGACAGACAAACTGTTGTGGTGTGATAAGGTAGAAACACTAGCTGTTGTGCTATATGACAGACAAACTGTTGTGGTGTATTAAGGTAGAAACACTAGCTGTTGTGATATATGACAGACAAACTGTTGTGGTGTGTTAAGTTAGAAACACTAGCTGTTGTGCTATATGTCAGACAAACTGTTGTGGTGTGTTAAGGTAGAAACACTAGCTGTTGTGCTATATGACAGACAAACTGTTGTGGTGTGTTAAGGTAGAAACACTAGCTGTTGTGCTATATGACAGACAAACTGTTGTGGTGTGTTAAGGTAGAAACACTAGCTGTTGTGCTATATGACAGACAAACTGTTGTGGTGTGTTAAGGTAGAAACACTAGCTGTTGTGCTATATGACAGACAAACTGTTGTGTTGTGTTAAGGTAGAAACACTAGCTGTTGTGCTATATGACAGACCAACTGTTGTGGTGTGTTAAGGTAGAAACACTAGCTGTTGTGCTATATGACAGACAAACTGTTGTGGTGTATTAAGGTAGAAACACTAGCTGTTGTGATATATGACAGACAAACTGTTGTGGTGTGTTAAGTTAGAAACACTAGCTGTTGTGCTATATGACAGACAAACTGTTGTGGTGTGTTTAGGTAGAAACACTAGCTGTTGTGCTATATGACAGACAAACTGTTGTGGTGTGTTAAGGTAGAAACACTAGCTGTTGTGCTATATGACAGACAAACTGTTGTGGTGTGTTAAGGTAGAAACACTAGCTGTTGTGCTATATGACAGACAAACTGTTGTGGTGTGTTAAGGTAGAAACACTAGCTGTTGTGCTATATGACAGACAAACTGTTGTGTTGTGTTAAGGTAGAAACACTAGCTGTTGTGCTATATGACAGACCAACTGTTGTGGTGTGTTAAGGTAGAAACACTAGCTGTTGTGCTATATGACAGACAAACTGTTGTGGTGTATTAAGGTAGAAACACTAGCTGTTGTGATATATGACAGACAAACTGTTGTGGTGTGTTAAGTTAGAAACACTAGCTGTTGTGCTATATGACAGACAAACTGTTGTGGTGTGTTAAGGTAGAAACACTAGCTGTTGTGCTATATGACAGACAAACTGTTGTGGTGTGTTAAGGTAGAAACACTAGCTGTTGTGCTATATGACAGACAAACTGTTGTGGTGTGTTAAGGTAGAAACACTAGCTGTTGTGCTATATGACAGACAAACTGTTGTGGTGTGCTAAGGTAGAAACACTAGCTGTTGTGCTATATGACAGACAAACTGTTGTGGTGTGTTAAGGTAGAAATACTAGCTGTTGTGCTATATGACAGACAAACTGTTGTGGTGTGTTAAGGTAGAAACACTAGCTGTTGTGCTATATGACAGACAAACTGTTGTGGTGTGTTAAGGTAGAAACACTAGCTGTTGTGCTATATGACAGACAAACTGTTGTGGTGTGATAAGGTAGAAACACTAGCTGTTGTGCTATATGACATACAAACTGTTGTGGTGTGCTAAGGTAGAAACACTAGCTGTTGTGCTATATGACAGACAAACTGTTGTGGTGTGATAAGGTAGAAACACTAGCTGTTGTGCTATATGACAGACAAACTGTTGTGGTGTGATAAGGTAGAAACACTAGCTGTTGTGCTATATGACAGACAAACTGTTGTGTTGTGTTAAGGTAGAAACACTAGCTGTTGTGCTATATGACAGACAAACTGTTGTGGTGTGTTAAGGTAGAAACACTAGCTGTTGTGCTATATGACAGACAAACTGTTGTGGTGTGTTAAGGTAGAAACACTAGCTGTTGTGCTATATGACAGACAAACTGTTGTGGTGTGATAAGGTAGAAACACTAGCTGTTGTGCTATATGACAGACAAACTGTTGTGTTGTGTTAAGGTAGAAACACTAGCTGTTGTGCTATATGACAGACAAACTGTTGTGGTGTGTTAAGGTAGAAACACTAGCTGTTGTGCTATATGACAGACAAACTGTTGTGGTGTGTTAAGGTAGAAACACTAGCTGTTGTGCTATATGACAGACAAACTGTTGTGTTGTGTTAGGGTAGAAACACTAGCTGTTGTGCTATATGACAGACAAACTGCTGTGGTGTGTTAAGGTAGAAACACTAACTGTTGTGCTATATGACAGACAAACTGTTGTGGTGTGTTAAGGTAGAAACACTAGCTGTTGTGCTATATGACAGACAAACTGTTGTGGTGTGTTAAGGTAGAAACACTAGCTGTTGTGCTATATGACAGACAAACTGTTGTGTTGTGTTATGGTAGAAACACTAGCTGTTGTGCTATATGACAGACAAACTGTTGTGGTGTGTTAAGGTAGAAACACTAGCTGTTGTGCTATATGACATACAAACTGTTGTGGTGTGTTAAGGTAGAAACACTAGCTGTTGTGCTATATGACAGACAAACTGTTGTGGTGTGTTAAGGTAGAAACACTAGCTGTTGTGCTATATGACAGACAAACTGTTGTGGTGTGATAAGGTAGAAACACTAGCTGTTGTGCTATTTGACAGACAAACTGTTGTGGTGTGTTAAGGTAGAAACACTAGCTGTTGTGCTATATGACAGACAAACTGTTGTGGTGTGTTAAGGTAGAAACACTAGCTGTTGTGCTATATGACAGCCAAACTGTTGTGTTGTGTTAAGGTAGAAACACTAGCTGTTGTGCTATATGACAGACAAACTGCTGTGGTGTGTTAAGGTAGAAACACTAGCTGTTGTGCTATATGACAGACAAACTGTTGTGGTATGTTAAGGTAGAAACACTAGCTGTTGTGCTATATGACAGACAAACTGTTGTGGTGTGCTAAGGTAGAAACACTAGCTGTTGTGCTATATGACAGACAAACTGTTGTGGTGTGTTAAGGTAGAAACACTAGCTGTTGTGCTATATGACAGACAAACTGTTGTGGTGTGATAAGGTAGAAACACTAGCTGTTGTGCTATATGACAGACAAACTGTTGTGGTGTGATAAGGTAGAAACACTAGCTGTTGTGCTATATGACAGACAAACTGTTGTGGTGTGTTAAGGTAGAAACACTAGCTGTTGTGCTATATGACAGACAAACTGTTGTGGTGTGTTAAGGTAGAAACACTAGCTGTTGTGCTATTTGACAGACAAACTGGTGTCGTGTGTTAAGGTAGAAACACTAGCTGTTGTGCTATATGACAGACAAACTGTTGTTGTGTGTTAAGGTAGAAACACTAGCTGTTGTGCTATATGACAGACAAACTGTTGTGGTGTGTTGAGGTAGAAACACTATCTGTTGTGCTATATGACAGACAAACTGTTGTGGTGTGCTAAGGTAGAAACACTAGCTGTTGTGCTATTTGACAGACAAACTGTTGTGGTGTGTTAAGGTAGAAACACTAGCTGTTGTGCTATATGACAGACAAACTGTTGTGGTGTGTTAAGGTAGAAACAATAGCTGTTGTGCTATATGACAGACAAACTGTTGTGGTGTGTTAAGGTAGAAACACTAGCTGTTGTGCTATATGACAGACAAACTGTTGTGGTGTGCTAAGGTAGAAACACTAGCTGTTGTGCTATATGACAGACAAACTGTTGTGGTGTGTTAAGGTAGAAACACTAGCTGTTGTGCTATATGACATACAAACTGTTGTGGTGTGTTAAGGTAGAAACACTAGCTGTTGTGCTATATGACAGACAAACTGTTGTGGTGTGATAAGGTAGAAACACTAGCTGTTGTGCTATATGACAGACAAACTGTTGTGGTGTGTTAAGGTAGAAACACTAGCTGTTGTGCTATATGACAGACAAACTGTTGTGGTGTGTTAAGGTAGAAACACTAGCTGTTGTGCTATATAACAGACAAACTGTTGTGTTGTGTTAAGGTAGAAACACTAGCTGTTGTGCTATATGACAGACCAACTGTTGTGGTGTGTTAAGGTAGAAACACTAGCTGTTGTGCTATATGACAGACAAACTGTTGTGGTGTATTAAGGTAGAAACACTAGCTGTTGTGATATATGACAGACAAACTGTTGTGGTGTGTTAAGTTAGAAACACTAGCTGTTGTGCTATATGACAGACAAACTGTTGTGGTGTGTTAAGGTAGAAACACTAGCTGTTGTGCTATATGACAGACAAACTGTTGTGGTGTGTTAAGGTAGAAACACTAGCTGTTGTGCTATATGACAGACAAACTGTTGTGGTGTGTTAAGGTAGAAACACTAGCTGTTGTGCTATATGACAGACAAACTGTTGTGGTGTGCTAAGGTAGAAACACTAGCTGTTGTGCTATATGACAGACAAACTGTTGTGGTGTGCTAAGGTAGAAATACTAGCTGTTGTGCTATATGACAGACAAACTGTTGTGGTGTGTTAAGGTAGAAACACTAGCTGTTGTGCTATATGACAGACAAACTGTTGTGGTGTGTTAAGGTAGAAACACTAGCTGTTGTGCTATATGACAGACAAACTGTTGTGGTGTGATAAGGTAGAAACACTAGCTGTTGTGCTATATGACATACAAACTGTTGTGGTGTGTTAAGGTAGAAACACTAGCTGTTGTGCTATATGACAGACAAACTGTTGTGGTGTGCTAAGGTAGAAATACTAGCTGTTGTGCTATATGACAGACAAACTGTTGTGGTGTGTTAAGGTAGAAACACTAGCTGTTGTGCTATATGACAGACAAACTGTTGTGGTGTGTTAAGGTAGAAACACTAGCTGTTGTGCTATATGACAGACAAACTGTTGTGGTGTGATAAGGTAGAAACACTAGCTGTTGTGCTATTTGACAGACAAACTGTTGTGGTGTGTTAAGGTAGAAACACTAGCTGTTGTGCTATATGACAGACAAACTGTTGTGGTGTGTTAAGGTAGAAACACTAGCTGTTGTGCTATATGACAGCCAAACTGTTGTGTTGTGTTAAGGTAGAAACACTAGCTGTTGTGCTATATGACAGACAAACTGCTGTGGTGTGTTAAGGTAGAAACACTAGCTGTTGTGCTATATGACAGACAAACTGTTGTGGTATGTTAAGGTAGAAACACTAGCTGTTGTGCTATATGACAGACAAACTGTTGTGGTGTGCTAAGGTAGAAACACTAGCTGTTGTGCTATATGACAGACAAACTGTTGTGGTGTGTTAAGGTAGAAACACTAGCTGTTGTGCTATATGACAGACAAACTGTTGTGGTGTGATAAGGTAGAAACACTAGCTGTTGTGCTATATGACAGACAAACTGTTGTGGTGTGATAAGGTAGAAACACTAGCTGTTGTGCTATATGACAGACAAACTGTTGTGGTGTGTTAAGGTAGAAACACTAGCTGTTGTGCTATATGACAGACAAACTGTTGTGGTGTGTTAAGGTAGAAACACTAGCTGTTGTGCTATATGACAGACAAACTGGTGTGGTGTGTTAAGGTAGAAACACTAGCTGTTGTGCTATATGACAGACAAACTGTTGTTGTGTGTTAAGGTAGAAACACTAGCTGTTGTGCTATATGACAGACAAACTATTGTGGTGTGTTGAGGTAGAAACACTATCTGTTGTGCTATATGACAGACAAACTGTTGTGGTGTGCTAAGGTAGAAACACTAGCTGTTGTGCTATATGACAGACAAACTGTTGTGGTGTGTTAAGGTAGAAACACTAGCTGTTGTGCTATATGACAGACAAACTGTTGTGGTGTGTTAAGGTAGAAACACTAGCTGTTGTGCTATATGACAGACAAACTGTTGTGGTGTGTTAAGGTAGAAACACTAGCTGTTGTGCTATATGACAGACAAACTGTTGTGGTGTGTTAAGGTAGAAACACTAGCTGTTGTGCTATATGACAGACAAACTGTTGTGGTGTGTTAAGGTAGAAACACTAGCTGTTGTGCTATATGACAGACAAACTGTTGTGGTGTGTTAAGGTAGAAACACTAGCTGTTGTGCTATATGACAGACAAACTGTTGTGGTGTGATAAGGTAGAAACACTAGCTGTTGTGCTATATGACAGACAAACTGTTGTGGTGTGTTAAGGTAGAAACACTAGCTGTTGTGCTATATGACAGACAAACTGTTGTGGTGTGTTAAGGTAGAAACACTAGCTGTTGTGCTATATGACAGACAAACTGTTGTGTTGTGATAAGGTAGAAACACTAGCTGTTGTGCTATATGACAGACCAACTGTTGTGGTGTGTTAAGGTAGAAACACTAGCTGTTGTGCTATATGACAGACAAACTGTTGTGGTGTATTAAGGTAGAAACACTAGCTGTTGTGATATATGACAGACAAACTGTTGTGGTGTGTTAAGTTAGAAACACTAGCTGTTGTGCTATATGACAGACAAACTGTTGTGGTGTGTTAAGGTAGAAACACTAGCTGTTGTGCTATATGACAGACAAACTGTTGTGGTGTGTTAAGGTAGAAACACTAGCTGTTGTGCTATATGACAGACAAACTGTTGTGGTGTGTTAAGGTAGAAACACTAGCTGTTGTGCTATATGACAGACAAACTGTTGTGGTGTGCTAAGGTAGAAACACTAGCTGTTGTGCTATATGACAGACAAACTGTTGTGGTGTGCTAAGGTAGAAATACTAGCTGTTGTGCTATATGACAGACAAACTGTTGTGGTGTGTTAAGGTAGAAACACTAGCTGTTGTGCTATATGACAGACAAACTGTTGTGGTGTGTTAAGGTAGAAACACTAGCTGTTGTGCTATATGACAGACAAACTGTTGTGGTGTGATAAGGTAGAAACACTAGCTGTTGTGCTATATGACATACAAACTGTTGTGGTGTGTTAAGGTAGAAACACTAGCTGTTGTGCTATATGACAGACAAACTGTTGTGTTGTGTTAAGGTAGAAACACTAGCTGTTGTGCTATATGACAGACAAACTGTTGTGTTGTGTTAGGGTAGAAACACTAGCTGTTGTGCTATTTGACAGACAAACTGTTGTGTTGTGTTAAGGTAGAAACACTAGATGTTGTGCTATATGACAGACAAACTGTTGTGGTGTGTTAAGGTAGAAACACTAGCTGTTGTGCTATATGACAGACAAACTGTTGTGGTGTGATAAGGTAGAAACACTAGCTGTTGTGCTATATGACAGACAAACTGTTGTGGTGTGTTAAGGTAGAAACACTAGCTGTTGTGCTATATGACAGACAAACTGTTGTGTTGTGTTAAGGTAGAAACACTAGCTGTTGTGCTATATGACAGACAAACTGTTGTGGTGTGTTAAGGTAGAAACACTAGCTGTTGTGCTATATGACAGACAAACTGTTGTGGTGTGTTAAGGTAGAAACACTAGCTGTTGTGCTATATGACAGACAAACTGTTGTGGTGTGATAAGGTAGAAACACTAGCTGTTGTGCTATATGACAGACAAACTGTTGTGTTGTGTTAAGGTAGAAACACTAGCTGTTGTGCTATATGACAGACAAACTGTTGTGGTGTGTTAAGGTAGAAACACTAGCTGTTGTGCTATATGACAGACAAACTGTTGTGGTGTGTTAAGGTAGAAACACTAGCTGTTGTGCTATATGACAGACAAACTGTTGTGTTGTGTTAGGGTAGAAACACTAGCTGTTGTGCTATATGACAGACAAACTGCTGTGGTGTGTTAAGGTAGAAACACTAGCTGTTGTGCTATATGACAGACAAACTGTTGTGGTGTGTTAAGGTAGAAACACTAGCTGTTGTGCTATATGACAGACAAACTGTTGTGGTGTGTTAAGGTAGAAACACTAGCTGTTGTGCTATATGACAGACAAACTGTTGTGTTGTGTTATGGTAGAAACACTAGCTGTTGTGCTATATGACAGACAAACTGTTGTGGTGTGTTAAGGTAGAAACACTAGCTGTTGTGCTATATGACAGACAAACTGTTGTGGTGTGTTAAGGTAGAAACACTAGCTGTTGTGCTATATGACAGACAAACTGTTGTGGTGTGTTAAGGTAGAAACACTAGCTGTTGTGCTATATGACAGACAAACTGTTGTGGTGTGATAAGGTAGAAACACGAGCTGTTGTGCTATTTGACAGACAAACTGTTGTGGTGTGTTAAGGTAGAAACACTAGCTGTTGTGCTATATGACAGACAAACTGTTGTGGTGTGTTAAGGTAGAAACACTAGCTGTTGTGCTATATGACAGCCAAACTGTTGTGTTGTGTTAAGGTAGAAACACTAGCTGTTGTGCTATATGACAGACAAACTGCTGTGGTGTGTTAAGGTAGAAACACTAGCTGTTGTGCTATATGACAGACAAACTGTTGTGGTGTGTTAAGGTAGAAACACTAGCTGTTGTGCTATATGACAGACAAACTGTTGTGGTGTGCTAAGGTAGAAACACTAGCTGTTGTGCTATATGACAGACAAACTGTTGTGGTGTGTTAAGGTAGAAACACTAGCTGTTGTGCTATATGACAGACAAACTGTTGTGGTGTGATAAGGTAGAAACACTAGCTGTTGTGCTATATGACAGACAAACTGTTGTGGTGTGTTAAGGTAGAAACACTAGCTGTTGTGCTATATGACAGACAAACTGTTGTGGTGTGTTAAGGTAGAAACACTAGCTGTTGTGCTATATGACAGACAAACTGTTGTGGTGTGTTAAGGTAGAAACACTAGCTGTTGTGCTATATGACAGACAAACTGGTGTGGTGTGATAAGGTAGAAACAATAGCTGTTGTGCTATATGACAGACAAACTGTTGTTGTGTGTTAAGGTAGAAACACTAGCTGTTGTGCTATATGACAGACAAACTGTTGTGGTGTGTTGAGGTAGAAACACTATCTGTTGTGCTATATGACAGACAAACTGTTGTGGTGTGCTAAGGTAGAAACACTAGCTGTTGTGCTATATGACAGACAAACTGTTGTGGTGTGCTAAGGTAGAAACACTAGCTGTTGTGCTATATGACAGACAAACTGTTGTGGTGTGTTAAGGTAGAAACACTAGCTGTTGTGCTATATGACAGACAAACTGTTGTGATGTGTTAAGGTAGAAACACTAGCTGTTGTGCTATATGACAGATAAACTGTTGTGGTGTGCTAAGGTAGAAACACTAGCTGTTGTGCTATATGACAGACAAACTGTTGTGGTGTGTTAAGGTAGAAACACTAGCTGTTGTGCTATATGACAGACAAACTGTTGTGGTGTGTTAAGGTAGAAACACTAGCTGTTGTGCTATATGACAGACAAACTGTTGTGGTGTGTTAAGGTAGAAACACTAGCTGTTGTGCTATATGAAAGACAAACTGTTGTGGTGTGTTAAGGTAGAAACACTAGCTGTTGTGCTATATGACAGACAAACTGGTGTGGTGTGTTAAGGTAGAAACACTAGCTGTTGTGCTATATGACAGACAAACTGTTGTGGTGTCTTAAGGTAGAAACACTAGCTGTTGTGCTATATGACAGACAAACTGTTGTGGTGTGTTGAGGTAGAAACACTAGCTGTTGTGCTATATGACAGACAAACTGTTGTGGTGTGTTAAGGTAGAAACACTAGCTGTTGTGCTATATGACAGACAAACTGTTGTGGTGTGTTAAGGTAGAAACACTAGCTGTTGTGCTATATGACAGACAAACTGTTGTGGTGTGTTAAGGTAGAAACACTAGCTGTTGTGCTATATGACAGACAAACTGTTGTGTTGTGTTAAGATAGAAACACTAGCTGTTGTGCTATATGACAGACAAACTGTTGTGTTGTGTTAAGGTAGAAACACTAGCTGTTGTGCTATATGACAGACAAACTGTTGTGGTGTGCTAAGGTAGAAACACTAGCTGTTGTGCTATATGACAGACAAACTGTTGT
Source organism: Bathymodiolus brooksi (assembly GCA_963680875.1). NCBI lineage: Eukaryota > Metazoa > Mollusca > Bivalvia > Mytilida > Modiolidae > Bathymodiolus > Bathymodiolus brooksi. The sequence continues at coordinate 5,328,241 of OY804577.1, forward strand.
GGTGTGATAAGGTAGAAACACTAGCTGTTGTGCTATATGACAGACAAACTGTTGTGGTGTGTTAAGGTAGAAACACTAGCTGTTGTGCTATATGACAGACACACTGTTGTGGTGTGTTAAGGTAGAAACACTAGCTGTTGTGCTATTTGACAGACACACTGTTGTGGTGTGCTAAGGTAGAAACACTAGCTGTTGTGCTATTTGACAGACAAACTGTTGTGGTGTGATAAGGTAGAAACACTAGCTGTTGTGCTATATGACAGACAAACTGTTGTGGTGTGTTAAGGTAGAAACACTAGCTGTTGTGCTATATGACAGACAAACTGTTGTGGTGTGTTAAGGTAGAAAATCAAGCTGTTGAGCTATATGACAGACAAACTGTTGTGGTGTGATAAGGTAGAAACACTAGCTGTTGTGCTATATGACAGACAAACTGTTGTGGTGTGCTAAGGTAGAAACACTAGCTGTTGTGCTACATGACAGACAAACTGTTGTGGTGTGTTAAGGTAGAAACACTAGCTGTTGTGCTATATGACAGACAAACTGTTGTGGTGTGTTAAGGTAGAAACACTAGCTGTTGTGCTATATGACAGACAAACTGTTGTGGTGTGTTAAGGTAGAAACACTAGCTGTTGTGCTATATGACAGACAAACTGTTGTGGTGTGTTAAGGTAGAAACACTAGCTGTTGTGCTATATGACAGACAAACTGTTGTGGTGTGTTAAGGTAGAAACACTAGCTGTTGTGCTATATGACAGACAAACTGTTGTGGTGTGATAAGGTAGAAACACTAGCTGTTGTGCTATATGACAGACAAACTGTTGTGGTGTGCTAAGGTAGAAACACTAGCTGTTGTGCTATATGACAGACAAACTGTTGTGGTGTGTTAAGGTAGAAACACTAGCTGTTGTGCTATATGACAGACAAACTGTTGTGGTGTGTTAAGGTAGAAACACTAGCTGTTGTGCTATATGACAGACAAACTGGTGTGGTGTGTTAAGGTAGAAACACTAGCTGCTGTGCTATATGACAGATAAACTGTTGTGGTGTGTTAAGGTAGAAACATTAGCTGTTGTGCTATTTGACAGACAAACTGTTGTGGTGTGTTGAGGTAGAAACACTATCTGTTGTGCTATATGACAGACAAACTGTTGTGGTGTGCTAAGGTAGAAACACTAGCTGTTGTGCTATATGAAAGACAAACTGTTGTGGTGTGTTAAGGTAGAAACACTAGCTGTTGTGCTATATGACAGACAAACTGTTGTGGTGTGTTAAGGTAGAAACACTAGCTGTTGTGCTATATGACAGACAAACTGTTGTGGTGTGCTAAGGTAGAACCAAAAGCTGTTGTGCTATTTGACAGACAAACTGTTGTGGTGTGTTAAGGTAGAAACACTAGCTGTTGTACTATATGACAGACAAACTGTTGTGGTGTGTTAAGGTAGAAACACTAGCTGTTGTGCTATATGACAGACAAACTGGTGTGGTGTGTTAAGGTAGAAACACTAGCTGTTGTGCTATATGACAGACAAACTGTTGTGGTGTGTTAAGGTAGAAACACTAGCTGTTGTGCTATATGACAGACAAACTGTTGTGGTGTGTTGAGGTAGAAACACTAGCTGTTGTGCTATATGACAGACAAACTGTTGTGGTGTGTTGAGGTAGAAACACTAGCTGTTGTGCTATATGACAGACAAACTGTTGTGGTGTGTTAAGGTAGAAACACTAGCTGTTGTGCTATATGACAGACAAACTGTTGTGGTGTGTTAAGGTAGAAACACTAGCTGTTGTGCTATATGACAGACAAACTGTTGTGGTGTGTTAAGGTAGAAACACTAGCTGTTGTGCTATATGACAGACAAACTGGTGTGGTGTGTTAAGGTAGAAACACTAGCTGTTGTGCTATATGACAGACAAACTGTTGTGGTGTGCTAAGGTAGAAACACTAGCTGTTGTGCTATATGACAGACAAACTGTTGTGGTGTGTTAAGGTAGAAACACTAGCTGTTGTGCTATATGACCGAGAAACTGTTGTGGTGTGTTAAGGTAGAAACACTAGCTGTTGTGCTATATGACAGACAAACTGTTGTGGTGTGTTAAGGTAGAAACACTAGCTGTTGTGCTATATGACAGACAAACTGGTGTGTTGTGTTAAGGTAGAAACACTAGCTGTTGTGCTATATGACAGACAAACTGTTGTGTTGTGTTAAGGTAGAAACACTAGCTGTTGTGCTATATGACAGACAAACTGTTGTGTTGTGTTAAGGTAGAAACACTAGCTGTTGTGCTATATGACAGACAAACTGTTGTGGTGTGTTAAGGTAGAAACACTAGCTGTTTTGCTATATGACAGACAAACTGTTGTGGTGTGATTAGGTAGAAACACTAGCTGTTGTGCTATATGACAGACAAACTGTTGTGGTGTGTTAAGGTAGAAACACTAGCTGTTGTGCTATATGACAGACAAACTGTTGTGTTGTGTTAAGGTAGAAACACTAGCTGTTGTGCTATATGACAGACAAACTGTTGTGGTGTGATAAGGTAGAAACACTAGCTGTTGTGCTATATGACAGACAAACTGTTGTGGTGTGTTAAGGTAGAAACACTAGCTGTTGTGCTATATGACAGACAAACTGTTGTGGTGTGATAAGGTAGAAACACTAGCTGTTGTGCTATATGACAGACAAACTGTTGTGTTGTGTTAAGGTAGAAACACTAGCTGTTGTGCTATATGACAGACAAACTGCTGTGGTGTGTTAAGGTAGAAACACTAGCTGTTGTGCTATATGACAGACAAACTGCTGTGGTGTGTTAAGGTAGAAACACTAGCTGTTGTGCTATATGACAGACAAACTGTTGTGGTGTGTTAAGGTAGAAACACTAGCTGTTGTGCTATATGACAGACAAACTGTTGTGGTGTGTTAAGGTAGAAACACTAGCTGTTGTGCTATATGACAGACAAACTGTTGTGTTGTGTTATGGTAGAAACACTAGCTGTTGTGCTATATGACAGACAAACTGTTGTGGTGTGCTAAGGTAGAAACACTAGCTGTTATGCTATATGACAGACAAACTGTTGTGGTGTGTTAAGGTAGAAACACTAGCTGTTGTGCTATATGACAGACAAACTGTTGTGGTGTGTTAATGTAGAAACACTAGCTGTTGTGCTATATGACAGACAAACTGTTGTGTTGTGTTAAGGTAGAAACACTAGCTGTTGTGCTATATGACAGACAAACTGTTGTGGTGTGTTAAGGTAGAAACACTAGCTGTTGTGCTATATGACAGACAAACTGTTGTGGTGTGTTAAGGTAGAAACACTAGCTGTTGTGCTATATGACAGACAAACTGTTGTGGTGTGTTAAGGTAGAAACACTAGCTGTTGTGCTATATGACAGACAAACTGTTGTGGTGTGTTAAGGTAGAAACACTAGCTGTTGTGCTATATGACAGACAAACTGTTGTGGTGTGCTAAGGTAGAAACACTAGCTGTTGTGCTATATGACAGACAAACTGTTGTGGTGTGATAAGGTAGAAACACTAGCTGTTGTGCTATATGACAGACAAACTGTTGTGGTGTGTTAAGGTAGAAACACTAGCTGTTGTGCTACATGACAGACAAACTGTTGTGGTGTGTTAAGGTAGAAACACTAGCTGTTGTGCTACATGACAGACAAACTGTTATGGTGTGTTAAGGTAGAAACACTAGCTGTTGTGCTATATGACAGACAAACTGTTGTGGTGTGTTAAGGTAGAAACACTAGCTGTTGTGCTATATGACAGACAAACTGTTGTGGTGTGTTAAGGTAGAAACACTAGCTGTTGTGCTATATGACAGACAAACTGTTGTGGTGTGTTAAGGTAGAAACACTAGCTGTTGTGCTATATGACAGACAAACTGTTGTGGTGTGTTAAGGTAGAAACACTAGCTGTTGTGATATATGACAGACAAACTGTTGTGGTGTGATAAGGTAGAAACACTAGCTGTTGTGCTATATGACAGACAAACTGTTGTGGTGTGTTAAGGTAGAAACACTAGCTGTTGTGCTATATGACAGACAAACTGTTGTGGTGTGTTAAGGTAGAAACACTAGCTGTTGTGCTATATGACAGACAAACTGTTGTGGTGTGTTAAGGTAGAAACACTAGCTGTTGTGCTATATGACAGACAAACTGGAGTGGTGTGTTAAGGTAGAAACACTAGCTGTTGTGCTATATGACAGACAAACTGTTGTGGTGTGTTAAGGTAGAAACACTAGCTGTTGTGCTATATGACAGACAAACTGTTGTGGTGTGTTGAGGTAGAAACACTAGCTGTTGTGCTATATGACAGACAAACTGTTGTGGTGTGTTAAGGTAGAAACACTAGCTGTTGTGCTATATGACAGACAAACTGTTGTGGGGTGTTAAGGTAGAAACACTAGCTGTTGTGCTATATGACAGACAAACTGGTGTGGTGTGTTAAGGTAGAAACACTAGCTGTTGTGCTATATGACAGACAAACTGTTGTGGTGTGTTAAGGTAGAAACACTAGCTGTTGTGCTATATGACAGACAAACTGTTGTGGTGTGTTAAGGTAGAAACACTAGCTGTTGTGCTATATGACAGACAAACTGCTGTGGTGTGTTAAGGTAGAAACACTAGCTGTTGTGCTATATGACAGACAAACTGTTGTGGTGTGTTAAGGTAGAAACACTAGCTGTTGTGCTATATGACAGACAAACTGTTGTGGTGTGCTAAGGTAGACACACTAGCTGTTGTGCTATATGACAGACAAACTGTTGTGGTGTGTTAAGGTAGAAACACTAGCTGTTGTGCTATATGACAGACAAACTGTTGTGGTGTGATAAGGTAGAAACACTAGCTGTTGTGCTATATGACAGACAAACTGTTGTGGTGTGTTAAGGTAGAAACACTAGCTGTTGTGCTATATGACAGACAAACTGTTGTGGTGTGTTAAGGTAGAAACACTAGCTGTTGTGCTATATGACAGACAAACTGTTGTGGTGTGTTAAGGTAGAAACACTAGCTGTTGTGCTATATGACAGACAAACTGGTGTGGTGTGTTAAGGTAGAAACACTAGCTGTTGTGCTATATGACAGACAAACTGTTGTTGTGTGCTAAGGTAGAAACACTAGCTGTTGTGCTATATGACAGACAAACTGTTGTGGTGTGTTGAGGTAGAAACACTATCTGTTGTGCTATATGACAGACAAACTGTTGTGGTGTGCTAAGGTAGAAACACTAGCTGTTGTGCTATATGACAGACAAACTGTTGTGGTGTGCTAAGGTAGAAACACTAGCTGTTGTGCTATATGACAGACAAACTGTTGTGGTGTGTTAAGGTAGAAACACTAGCTGTTGTGCTATATGACAGACAAACTGTTGTGATGTGTTAAGGTAGAAACACTAGCTGTTGTGCTATATGACAGACAAACTGTTGTGGTGTGTTAAGGTAGAAACACTAGCTGTTGTGCTATATGACAGACAAACTGTTGTGGTGTGTTAAGGTAGAAACACTAGCTGTTGTGCTATATGACAGACAAACTGTTGTGGTGTGTTAAGGTAGAAACACTAGCTGTTGTGCTATATGACAGACAAACTGTTGTGGTGTGTTAAGGTAGAAACACTAGCTGTTGTGCTATATGAAAGACAAACTGTTGTGGTGTGTTAAGGTAGAAACACTAGCTGTTGTGCTATATGACAGACAAACTGGTGTGGTGTGTTAAGGTAGAAACACTAGCTGTTGTGCTATTTGACAGACAAACTGTTGTGGTGTCTTAAGGTAGAAACACTAGCTGTTGTGCTATATGACAGACAAACTGTTGTGGTGTGTTGAGGTAGAAACACTAGCTGTTGTGCTATATGACAGACAAACTGTTGTGGTGTGTTAAGGTAGAAACACTAGCTGTTGTGCTATATGACAGACAAACTGTTGTGGTGTGTTAAGGTAGAAACACTAGCTGTTGTGCTATATGACAGACAAACTGTTGTGGTGTGTTAAGGTAGAAACACTAGCTGTTGTGCTATATGACAGACAAACTGTTGTGTTGTGTTAAGATAGAAACACTAGCTGTTGTGCTATATGACAGACAAACTGTTGTGTTGTGTTAAGGTAGAAACACTAGCTGTTGTGCTATATGACAGACAAACTGTTGTGGTGTGTTAAGGTAGAAACACTAGCTGTTGTGCTATATGACAGACAAACTGTTGTGGTGTGATAAGGTAGAAACACTAGCTGTTGTGCTATATGACAGACAAACTGTTGTGGTGTGTTAAGGTAGAAACACTAGCTGTTGTGCTATATGACAGACACACTGTTGTGGTGTGTTAAGGTAGAAACACTAGCTGTTGTGCTATTTGACAGACACACTGTTGTGGTGTGTTAAGGTAGAAACACTAGCTGTTGTGCTATTTGACAGACAAACTGTTGTGGTGTGATAAGGTAGAAACACTAGCTGTTGTGCTATATGACAGACAAACTGTTGTGGTGTGTTAAGGTAGAAACACTAGCTGTTGTGCTATATGACAGACAAACTGTTGTGGTGTGTTAAGGTAGAAACACTAGCTGTTGAGCTATATGACAGACAAACTGTTGTGGTGTGATAAGGTAGAAACACTAGCTGTTGTGCTATATGACAGACAAACTGTTGTGGTGTGCTAAGGTAGAAACACTAGCTGTTGTGCTACATGACAGACAAACTGTTGTGGTGTGTTAAGGTAGAAACACTAGCTGTTGTGCTATATGACAGACAAACTGTTGTGGTGTGTTAAGGTAGAAACACTAGCTGTTGTGCTATATGACAGACAAACTGTTGTGGTGTGTTAAGGTAGAAACACTAGCTGTTGTGCTATATGACAGACAAACTGTTGTGGTGTGTTAAGGTAGAAACACTAGCTGTTGTGCTATATGACAGACAAACTGTTGTGGTGTGTTAAGGTAGAAACACTAGCTGTTGTGCTATATGACAGACAAACTGTTGTGGTGTGATAAGGTAGAAACACTAGCTGTTGTGCTATATGACAGACAAACTGTTGTGGTGTGCTAAGGTAGAAACACTAGCTGTTGTGCTATATGACAGACAAACTGTTGTGGTGTGTTAAGGTAGAAACACTAGCTGTTGTGCTATATGACAGACAAACTGTTGTGGTGTGTTAAGGTAGAAACACTAGCTGTTGTGCTATATGACAGACAAACTGGTGTGGTGTGTTAAGGTAGAAACACTAGCTGCTGTGCTATATGACAGATAAACTGTTGTGGTGTGTTAAGGTAGAAACACTAGCTGTTGTGCTATATGACAGACAAACTGTTGTGGTGTGTTGAGGTAGAAACACTATCTGTTGTGCTATATGACAGACAAACTGTTGTGGTGTGCTAAGGTAGAAACACTAGCTGTTGTGCTATATGAAAGACAAACTGTTGTGGTGTGTTAAGGTAGAAACACTAGCTGTTGTACTATATGACAGACAAACTGTTGTGGTGTGTTAAGGTAGAAACACTAGCTGTTGTGCTATATGACAGACAAACTGTTGTGGTGTGCTAAGGTAGAACCAAAAGCTGTTGTGCTATATGACAGACAAACTGTTGTGGTGTGCTAAGGTAGAAACACTAGCTGTTGTACTATATGACAGACAAACTGTTGTGGTGTGTTAAGGTAGAAACACTAGCTGTTGTGCTATATGACAGACAAACTGGTGTGGTGTGTTAAGGTAGAAACACTAGCTGTTGTGCTATATGACAGACAAACTGTTGTGGTGTGTTAAGGTAGAAACACTAGCTGTTGTGCTATATGACAGACAAACTGTTGTGGTGTGTTGAGGTAGAAACACTAGCTGTTGTGCTATATGACAGACAAACTGTTGTGGTGTGTTGAGGTAGAAACACTAGCTGTTGTGCTATATGACAGACAAACTGTTGTGGTGTGTTAAGGTAGAAACACTAGCTGTTGTGCTATATGACAGACAAACTGTTGTGGTGTGTTAAGGTAGAAACACTAGCTGTTGTGCTATATGACAGACAAACTGTTGTGGTGTGTTAAGGTAGAAACACTAGCTGTTGTGCTATATGACAGACAAACTGGTGTGGTGTGTTAAGGTAGAAACACTAGCTGTTGTGCTATATGACAGACAAACTGTTGTGGTGTGTTAAGGTAGAAACACTAGCTGTTGTGCTATATGACAGACAAACTGTTGTGGTGTGTTAAGGTAGAAACACTAGCTGTTGTGCTATATGACAGACAAACTGTTGTGGTGTGTTAAGGTAGAAACACTAGCTGTTGTGCTATATGACAGACAAACTGTTGTGGTGTGTTAAGGTAGAAACACTAGCTGTTGTGCTATATGACAGACAAACTGTTGTGTTGTGTTAAGGTAGAAACACTAGCTGTTGTGCTATATGACAGACAAACTGTTGTGGTGTGTTAAGGTAGAAACACTAGCTGTTGTGCTATATGACAGACAAACTGTTGTGGTGTGTTAAGGTAGAAACACTAGCTGTTGTGATATATGACAGACAAACTGTTGTGGTGTGTTAAGGTAGAAACACTAGCTGTTGTGCTATATGACAGACAAACTGTTGTGGTGTGTTAAGGTAGAAACACTAGCTGTTGTGCTATATGACAGACAAACTGTTGTGGTGTGTTAAGGTAGAAACACTAGCTGTTGTGCTATATGACAGACAAACTGTTGTGGTGTGTTAAGGTAGAAACACTAGCTGTTGTGCTATTTGACAGACAAACTGTTGTGGTGTGTTAAGGTAGAAACACTAGCTGTTGTGCTATATGACAGACAAACTGTTGTGGTGTGTTAAGGTAGAAACACTAGCTGTTGTGCTATATGACAGACAAACTGTTGTGGTGTGTTATGGTAGAAACACAAGCTGTTGTGCTATATGACAGACAAACTGTTGTGGTGTGCTAAGGTAGAAACACTAGCTGTTGTGCTATATGACAGACAAACTGTTGTGGTGTGTTAAGGTAGAAACACTAGCTGTTGTGCTATATGACAGACAAACTGTTGTGTTGTGTTAAGGTAGAAACACTAGCTGTTGTGCTATATGACAGACAAACTGTTGTGGTGTGTTAAGGTAGAAACACTAGCTGTTGTGCTATATGACAGACAAACTGTTGTGGTGTGTTAAGGTAGAAACACTAGCTGTTGTGCTATATGACAGACAAACTGTTGTGGTGTGCTAAGGTAGAAACACTAGCTGTTGTGCTATTTGACAGACAAACTGTTGTGGTGTGCTAAGGTAGAAACACTAGCTGTTGTGCTATATGACAGACAAACTGTTGTGGTGTGTTAAGGTAGAAACACTAGCTGTTGTGCTATATGACAGACAAACTGTTGTGGTGTGTTAAGGTAGAAACACTAGCTGTTGTGCTATATGACAGACAAACTGTTGTGGTGTGTTAAGGTAGAAACACTAGCTGTTGTGCTATATGACAGACAAACTGTTGTGGTGTGCTAAGGTAGAAACACTAGCTGTTGTGCTATATGACAGACAAACTGTTGTGGTGTGTTGAGGTAGAAACACTAGCTGTTGTGCTATATGACAGACAAACTGTTGTGGTGTGTTAAGGTAGAAACACTAGCTGTTGTGCTATATGACAGACAAACTGTTGTGGTGTGTTAAGGTAGAAACACTAGCTGTTGTGCTATATGACAGACAAACTGGTGTGGTGTGTTAAGGTAGAAACACTAGCTGTTGTGCTATATGACAGACAAACTGTTGTGGTGTTTTAAGGTAGAAACACTAGCTGTTGTGCTATATGACAGACAAACTGTTGTGGTGTGCTAAGGTAGAAACACTAGCTGTTGTGCTATATGACAGACAAACTATTGTGGTGTGTTAAGGTAGAAACACTAGCTGTTGTGCTATATGACAGACAAACTGTTGTGGTGTGCTAAGGTAGAAACACTAGCTGTTGTGCTATATGACAGACAAACTGTTGTGGTGTGTTAAGGTAGAAACACTAGCTGTTGTGCTATATGACAGACAAACTGTTGTGGTGTGTTAAGGTAGAAACACTAGCTGTTGTGCTATTTGACAGACAAACTGTTGTGGTGTGTTAAGGTAGAAACACTAGCTGTTGTGCTATATGACAGACAAACTGTTGTGGTGTGCTAAGGTAGAAACACTAGCTGTTGTGCTATATGACAGACAAACTGTTGTGGTGTGTTATGGTAGAAACACAAGCTGTTGTGCTATATGACAGACAAACTGTTGTGGTGTGCTAAGGTAGAAACACTAGCTGTTGTGCTATATGACAGACAAACTGTTGTGGTGTGTTAAGGTAGAAACACTAGCTGTTGTGCTATATGACAGACAAACTGTTGTGTTGTGTTAAGGTAGAAACACTAGCTGTTGTGCTATATGACAGACAAACTGTTGTGGTGTGTTAAGGTAGAAACACTAGCTGTTGTGCTATATGACAGACAAACTGTTGTGGTGTGTTAAGGTAGAAACACTAGCTGTTGTGCTATATGACAGACAAACTGTTGTGGTGTGCTAAGGTAGAAACACTAGCTGTTGTGCTATTTGACAGACAAACTGTTGTGGTGTGCTAAGGTAGAAACACTAGCTGTTGTGCTATATGACAGACAAACTGTTGTGGTGTGTTAAGGTAGAAACACTAGCTGTTGTGCTATATGACAGACAAACTGTTGTGGTGTGTTAAGGTAGAAACACTAGCTGTTGTGCTATATGACAGACAAACTGTTGTGGTGTGTTAAGGTAGAAACACTAGCTGTTGTGCTATATGACAGACAAACTGTTGTGGTGTGCTAAGGTAGAAACACTAGCTGTTGTGCTATATGACAGACAAACTGTTGTGGTGTGTTGAGGTAGAAACACTAGCTGTTGTGCTATATGACAGACAAACTGTTGTGGTGTGTTAAGGTAGAAACACTAGCTGTTGTGCTATATGACAGACAAACTGTTGTGGTGTGTTAAGGTAGAAACACTAGCTGTTGTGCTATATGACAGACAAACTGGTGTGGTGTGTTAAGGTAGAAACACTAGCTGTTGTGCTATATGACAGACAAACTGTTGTGGTGTTTTAAGGTAGAAACACTAGCTGTTGTGCTATATGACAGACAAACTGTTGTGGTGTGCTAAGGTAGAAACACTAGCTGTTGTGCTATATGACAGACAAACTATTGTGGTGTGTTAAGGTAGAAACACTAGCTGTTGTGCTATATGACAGACAAACTGTTGTGGTGTGCTAAGGTAGAAACACTAGCTGTTGTGCTATATGACAGACAAACTGTTGTGGTGTGTTAAGGTAGAAACACTAGCTGTTGTGCTATATGACAGACAAACTGTTGTGGTGTGTTAAGGTAGAAACACTAGCTGTTGTGCTATATGACAGACAAACTGTTGTGGTGTGCTAAGGTAGAAACACTAGCTGTTGTGCTATATGACAGACAAACTGTTGTGGTGTGTTAAGGTAGAAACACTAGCTGTTGTGCTATATGACAGACAAACTGTTGTGGTGTGTTAAGGTAGAAACACTAGCTGTTGTGCTATATGACAGACAAACTGTTGTGGTGTGTTAAGGTAGAAACACTAGCTGTTGTGCTATATGACAGACAAACTGTTGTGGTGTGTTAAGGTAGAAACACTAGCTGTTGTGCTATATGACAGACAAACTGTTGTGTTGTGTTAAGGTAGAAACACTAGCTGTTGTGCTATATGACAGACAAACTGTTGTGGTGTGTTAAGGTAGAAACACTAGCTGTTGTGCTATATGACAGACAAACTGTTGTGGTGTGTTAAGGTAGAAACACTAGCTGTTGTGATATATGACAGACAAACTGTTGTGGTGTGTTAAGGTAGAAACACTAGCTGTTGTGCTATATGACAGACAAAACTGTTGTGGTGTGTTAAGGTAGAAACACTAGCTGTTGTGCTATATGACAGACAAACTGTTGTGGTGTGTTAAGGTAGAAACACTAGCTGTTGTGCTATATGACAGACAAACTGTTGTGTTGTGTTAAGGTAGAGACGATTGTAGATGTAATAAATTATGACAGGGAAAATAGTACTTATACGAAAGCTATTACTCAAGTGGTAGGGCAGGGAAACTAGCTTTACGACATGAAAACTATGATGTGTTAGGGTAGGGACAATAGGTTTAAAACATTATTACAGATTGACTAGGAATGATGTGTTAGGGTTGGTAAATTTCTGCAATGCAATACTACAGGGATACTTCTATTCATGTTTGTTTTAAGGCTGTAATGTAATGTCAGCTATAATGCTACAAGAGATATAAACAATAAAGCACCTGCACATATTCTATTCCATCACAAATGACCACACTATATCACAAAAAATGAACAACAATATAAACGTGGCAGTACAAGAACTAGGTCAGTGAATGATATTAGTTGACTGCAGGTTAGAAAGTAGAATAATTATATGTTTGTTGAAGACCACCATTCTTGACTCGTATGACAAAAATAGTCATAATTATTATACTCCACTATCTTTTTTCCTTTATAAAAACATGACAGTAGTTTTGCTATTTCATCCTAAAAATCAACTGCATGACTATTCCCCCGGTGGTGCCGGTCAAAAATTGTAGGACTATTCCCCTCTGTGGTAATTTCAGCAATCATATTTCCCGGACTTTTCTAATTCATTCATCTCATTGGTTTGAATTAAATGACGTCATGCAAGTCCTCGGACTTTTTCAATGCGCGAGCTAAAGTCCGGAGACGGCAGACGAAAACAAAACAATGACTATTCCCCCCTGTGGTAATTTCAGCAATCATATTTCCCGGACTTTTCTAAATCATTCATCTCATTGATTTAGATTAATTGACGTATATAATGGAATGATCCTATCACCCTCTAATAGAGGACAAATGTCAATATCCATACAAAAAAGAACGAACTAAATAAAAAATGTTTTTTACATTAATTTCTTCTTCAAATACACACACATGAAAGTGTATTAGTTTTAAGAAAAACACTAATAAAGTAGACTAGAAATCCATCAGAAAGAGGCCTACAATTTATAAATTTGAATTGCACAGTTGTTCAGTATAATAAAACACTTATAGACTTGATATTCGGGTAATAGCACTTTTATTGTCCCCTCTGTAACAACTATTTTCCTCGGCATTGCCGCGGAAAATAGTTGGTACCTTGGGGACAATAAAAGTGCTTATTACTCCCACACCCAGTCAATAAGTGTATACTGATACTTCTAATAGATTTAATAACAATTTGTCACCAACTTCTAAAGTAATTAAAGGTATTTAGGGTAGGATGTCCATCGGTTGTCATGACGACAATAAACTCCTACGTCAGTTTACTGACACGTACGTTTCCCAAAATATATTTCAAAATGAAATAAAACTATTGTAACTGGTAAAATGCATAACAAAGGAACATGTGCAAACGACAGCAACAATCATTCTGGAAATAGCGTTCTTCTGAAGAAATGATTCGGATATAGGCTGTCTGTTGAACATAAACATGGATATTATACTGGCATAACCAAGTTTGTGATCAATTCTTTGTCGTCAAATTGAAATAACATTAGAATTAGTTAGTTGCCAACAGATGCCGATTTTGTACCAGTGATCAGATACAATATTAAGTTACTGGAATAAATACGTATTAATGTGCAATCATTGGTGTAATTGTGATTCAGAAAACAGAAAATAATGAATATTAGATAAATAATCATGTTGAATATTTATATAGAATAGACGTTAACCTAGAAATTAATCCTTTACTCATTCAACTGAAATCAATATCTTCAGTTTTAATTGTAAATTAGATAAGATAGGACAAACTGGTCGAAATCATTTTTCAAACGTAATAAGGTTATAGTTACAACTGTACGGATTCTTATGGTATATACTGAGTGAATATTATATTTATTTTATGTCATGTTTTCCTATAAATAAAATATTGTGTTTCAACTTTGACATTCATCGCATTATTTCATGAGGACAAATACTCACAGTACGTCTTCCAATTAATTATATTACCACGATGACAATGTACGGAGGAGGCGATTTTCGTCATAGCAATCGGTGGATGTTCTCCAGATTGTGCACCGGAAGCACGACACAACTTTATGTGTTATATAGTCACAACTTGTAATCATGACTTACATCTTGAACAAAAAAGGGCCCAGGTGGCTCAATGAGTTAGGTAGTTGGATTACCTAACAACTCATACAAGCCTATCACCAATACGGCGTGGGTTCGCGCCCGGTCTTGTAAATTACAAAAAAGGGTGCACTCGACTCGCAGTCACAAGTGATAAAGTTTACCAGTTGCTTGCCCATGGTCGGTGGTTCTCTCCGGGTACTCCGGCTTCTTCCACCACTAAAACTGGTCGCCATGATATAGCTGAAATATTGTTAAAAGTGGCGTTAAACACAATAAATCAAATCAAATCAAATCTTGAATAAAAACAGTCATGACCACAAATGAAAATACATTCTGATTAAAATAAAGGGATGCTTTGTAAATGCTATAAGTATTGTAATTATTATTAATTTGTCGTGGCCTGATTGATCTTCCATGACATGTAAATGTTTTACATAATCTAACAACAATTGTTTACATAACCTTAAAAGGTTTGATTTCAAAGGGGTAATTTGTAGCCGGGGAACAAGGACAAAAATACAAACAGTGATCGACAGAGCACTACACAGAAAACTAAAGATCGAGCAACACGAAACCCACAAAACACCGCGGTGTAACCAGCTCTTGTTCCACTAGTGACATCCAACGTGTTACTGTTGGAAACCCAGGTCTGCACAAAGGTTCAAGTGGTTAATGGGATCTCAATCCTCTTCTTCTTGATAATTAGATCTCCAACGGCAATACAGACACAGACAAACCACAAACTGCACATATTTGCTTCCATACAAAAAGGCCACATATATGTACTATTACAAAAGTGAATTACAACATACTGTCATACACATGGACAGTACGATAGCAGAGTCCATGAATTGTAAGGCAACAGTAAAATTCAAGATAACAAGGAGAAATATAAAAGGGGAAAATATTGTATGTAGTCGGAAAATATTTCCTTGCAACGAGCCATTTACGACTACCAACAAGTGACGTGCAAGTAACATTGACTTTCCAACAACAAAGCACATGGTTTCGCTCGAAAATGTTGGAGGAGTTCATGTGTGAATTATTATATAATTACTGTCTTTTGAAAAAAAAAGAATGATAATTCCGTTTTCAGACCAGGACAAGTTAGATAGAAATGTAGAACAATTCACAATTCACATTTTAATTCAATTAGCATGCGCTTGCTGGAGTTCGTGTTTATCGATCTCTTGTTACTCTTTTTGTGCATCTGTTGTCTTCAATCTTGCTTGTCGCATTTGTCGTAGGGAACCGCCGTGGCTGTGATCGTATGGTAGGTGGTAGTTGGGTTTACAACTACCTATGCAAGCAATGCCTATCACCACTTATGTTGTAAGTTCGAATCACGATCAGGGCGAGGTGTACAACAATATGTGATAAATTTGTCAGTGACTTTCGACAGGTCGGTGGTTTTCTCCGGGTACTCCGGTTTCCTCCACCAACAAAACTGACCGCCATGATATAGCTGAAGTATTATTGAAAGTGGCGTTAAACACCATCAAACAAACAAACAAAACAAAAATTTGTCGTAAATTTGGTTTCAGGATGAATTTCACGATTTGGTCTAAGGGAGGTAAATCAACTACGTACAAATGCGAAACCTCACCGAAAATTTGATGACCATAAGGAGGTAAATAATTTAACAAAGGTGGTATTTATGTCAATATATATATTATATACATAATACTAAATATTTACATGTAAAGACGATGCTTTAAGACTAATTAATAACACATCCCTTCCTACACACTCGCAACGTTCGTATATATGTCTTGCTTCTTAAAAAAAACATGTTTTCAGTGATGGTCTACCATTCCACCAAACATCACCAAAAACGAACAACTATCTCTTACCTCAAATTATTGAATACAAAAAGACCACGACAAATACCATGGAAATAATCTATTAAGACATTCAAATATTTTACTGCTTTTGTTTTACTCCAACTTAAAGAAATAAGTTATTTGCTGAAATGTTTTTTCCATATTGACCCTTTGTATAATTTTTTATAAAGAAATCTGTAATACTTGTCCTTATCTTTATTTTGAGAGTAACCCACCTTAGATGTTGAGTATTGGAAATACGCGGGTGTTCAACTCCTTTCCTAGTCAACAGTAAAGATATCTGGCATACCCTGAAATAGGTTGAAATTTCAAATATAGAACTAGGAGGAGGAAAGGGATATTGGGTTATGGTATTGATTCACAAAATCACATTAAAAACAAATACCACACCGTCAGAAAAAAATCTAAAATCCATCCTGAACAGAGGAAATATCTAACACACATATAGTTCGGGCGACATTTTGATAAAATCTAACACAAATATAGTTCGGGCGACATTTTTATTGTTCGGACGATATGTCTTTGGCTAGGATGACGTGACTTATATTGGACGACATGTATGTGGTTCGGAAATTGCTCATTTGACTTTCAAAACATGCACATATATATTTTATTTTAAATTATTTTGTTAATTTGTTTGGTTTTTTTTAAAGGAGAACATTGGAAATTATATTATTATTAAGAATTGCTGGTTTTGAGCATAGTTAACGAAGTAACTTACGAAATACTGACAATAACATGATAATCAACAGATTTTGCCCTTCGTGAAAATTAAATGGCTCAAATTTCCATAGGAAAATTCGAAAATACAATTTCAGATAGAAAAAGTTAATTTTTTCTTGTGGAAATTTAAACCTTTCCTACCGGAAAAGTACTTTTTTATATCAAAATTTTGAGAAATTGTATGTTAGCCACACCAGGGGGTTTAGTGGAAAAGAAATCGATCATTTTTATTCAATTCAATTCAATATTTTAATGGAAATAGCACATCATATTGGCGTGATCCAATTAACATTAAAAATACATCACAAGATAAAAGACATTTCGTTATAACATAATTGTTAAAGTATTCATACATTGTATATACAAACGGAGACATCGGGTACACATCTCTGTATTAATGAAGTTGTAATGAACACACATGTCCCAACGTTGAGAGTCGAATATTAAAATTGGTGCAATTGAATTTGTCCTCCGTCGGAACAAGGATTATAGTAGAATATACAAATCCTTGGTCGGAAGAACAAACGACACTATTTATAGGAAAAACACGTCAACGTTTAATGGAGGTAAAATCCCGAGGATGCCTGCTTCAATTATAAAAAGCCAACAGAATGTCGAAAAAAGGAGAGAAAAGTCTTTGCTTTATTCCTACCATTATTTTTTCGATAGCATTCTAAAATTATATATGTTAAATTTTATGTAGTTTGACAAGTTAATGTAGTTTTAAAGATCTTTTAAATCATTTAAAGGATTAGCGCGCCAAAAATATTAAATTTAGTCTCCCGATTAAACCATTTCAGCCAGAGGGGTGATAGGATAAAAATATCTACCAAATATATATGCAAATTTTGCTGGAGTTAAACTCTTTTGCCATTTAATCAAATTATTTTAGCACAGAAGAGCAAATAAGAAGTATTTATTTATTTTATATCAAGAAATAGAATCGAGTTGGGGGTTAACATATATAATAAATCCGTCCATCGTTCCCTAATGGCGACGACCAGTGTGTTATACAGAGCCGGATTCCTCCTCTCTAAAAACAGATTTTCTTCACTTAGGTTTCACAGAACAATGTCAAGTCTACTCATCGAAGACCCAAAGTACTCGTGGCTTAAAGATTTAGGACTGTCGTCTAAAAATAACGGAGTTTTCTATGGTGTTTGGGGTGGTTCTGGACAGGTAAATTCCACGATGTCAAGATAGGATACTTTATTTGTTTCAGCAATGTCATAGTACCTTAGTAGAGAGTGGGAATTTCAATAATTAATTTATATAACGTGTACAAATTTCAAGTAATGGGTCTAGTTTAAGGACATCAGGGGTGTGTAATGAAAGCACTGGTTTCATTGGTTGGTTTCAAGGTCATCTAATCAGCTGTGATTTTCGTATTAAAGTGGCATCTAAGAAGTATTGTTGTAGTTGTATGTTATGTAGCATCCCGAATAAATACCTCATTATGCCTGTTATATTCTGGAAAATATTCTTTGATTAACTTTCACAATTAAGGTCAAGGATTCAGAAGACAATCAGACTTGTTATTATTTTTTTACACGATTCCTGCTGTTCATTCACAGAGGGCCAAGTCTAATCTCATTGTCAATGACATTGAGCTGGAGATAGAGCAGGAAATGTCTTCGGAAGTATTTCAATGAGATTAGGCTGTGTCGACTATCCACGTATGTTACTATCCATGCATAGACACAAACACATGGATAGTCGACAAGACCTTGTGGTTCATTGAGAAATGATCACTTCAAATTGTATTAAAACTACTTTTATTATATTTCTGCCACAATTTTCTTTTTCATTTGTGAAAAGACTATGCTCAGTGTAATGATCAAAACAAAGATATTAAATGTTGATGTTTGTTGACCAAAATATTATCTCACAAAACACCAAATATACCAGATACAGGTATGTCTGCATAAACTGATTTTCTGAAATATGGTACTGCAACATCCTGAGCTAGCTTTCTCTGACAAAGGTAACTGCTCTACCAACTGAGCTAAAGGAGATCTCCAAACAGAAAGAGCAAATTAATTTTTAATATTGAGGCGGCAATGAATCGCTGATTATCTGTTGAAACATTTTTTTTTATTCTTTGTGTTAATTTGTTTGTAGGAAAACAAATATCTTTTTATATACAATGGAACTTGTGCAGTCTGACACCTGAGTATTTGATGTCCTGTGACATATGGCAGAAATTTCTGGTCCCAAAGTATTTCTTTAACATTCTTTGTTAAAAAATAACTTGTGTATTCCGAAAACCTGTTGCTTCCGACAACTAACACTGTTTCCGGTCACAGTGTTATTAATTACAAAGACCATACTTAAAAAGAAAAAAAATGAAAATATATAATTTTGAATATTTCATGCAATATTAAAAAAAAATGAAAGAAAAATGGTGGTATTTATGAGAGACCTAGTATTTAAAACTTTCAACATTATTCAATATTTTTTAGCTAATTTCTATCATCTTTTTCAGGAAACAACTTCATATTGTCCTACAAATAAAAAGCCTATAGCTACAGTCATACAGGTAAGTACCAAATATGTCTGCCACAGTAGGACAAAGTTTTAACACTGGATTCAAAGGGAAAATTATTCTTCCAGAAACAAACTTAAATGGTTGAGCCTATGCTACACATACATGACATTGAATATAGCCACTTACTTACTCAAGATGTGTTTAATTTTGCATATGTGATAAATCCGAAATGCAACAAGTCATATCTCCCAGGGGTGTAATAACCTGATCCGTATTACATGGAGGGAGGGGGGTGGGGTGTATTTAGTTTTTCACAATTATTTTGTCTTTTTTGGGGGGAAAAACAATTCTTCCTAAATTCACGTTTTCCGGTCCGATCAGTTTTTATTATTAATGTATCGTTGTTTACTTCCGTCGTCTGGTACTGTCAAAATGGATAACGAAGAAAACATGGAAAATGCTCGTTATGCAACGAATGATGACACTCCTTTTTGAACCAAATATTAAATTATCTTGTGTTGTTGTGTAACTGTATAAGGATTATGTCTCTAAATACATATAATAAAAACGTAAATATAATATGACATTATTGCATCATATCCCATATCAAGCCATGGTTTCTGAAAACAATCATTCTCACAAATATTAAGAAAGACGCATTGAAGTATATGATAAATAGGTTATGATATGGCATTTTTCATATCACATGCCATATCAACCCTCGACCCATGGGCGTCTCGGATTGATATGACATGTAATATCAAAAATGCCAAATAATCTAGAAATATCAAGTTCTTATTTGCATTCCAAGATGGCTGCCACAGTGGAATTAAGTTTAACATTAGAAAAATAGTAATAAATAAAAATTTCTGAAACCACTTAACTGTTTGAACTCACACTGTCATAACTGCACATAAATCCCATTTAATGTTCCTGTTTTTATGGCAATCAGAAATACAAATTTGTCATTGTTACGAAAATTTTCATGTAAGAAGGACATCTAGAAGATGATCAATCTCTTGATAAGTAGCCATGGTAACTACGGTGTGTCACTATGTTTCAGGGTAGTCCAGCGGATTATGAAAAAGCTATTGTTGCTGCAAAGGAAGCTTGGGAAGTCTGGGCAGAGGTACATTTATAAAACTTTATGTACAGACAAACATTGGCTAACTGGAAACAAACTGAATAAGTATTTTTGATTTTGGTGTGGATCCAAAATTTAACATGGCCGGCTTTGCCAATATGTAATGCTGTTTGATTGACTGTGCCTCAAAGCACTATTGTTTGAAAAATTATCTGATGGTTTGAAATTTTAATTTAAGGTGTTAATGATTCTGGGTCTATATAAAATGTGTGATTTTAACATAAGTACCAATGAGAAAACGAATAAAAAACTTTAGGAATCTCTAGTATGTTTTAGTTACATGTATCAGTAAAAACTATTATTCAGGACGTAGATGGGTATGGTTGGTTATGGTTATAGTTTCCCACCGTAGATTATTATACAAACTGGAATATTACGGAATACAAACCCATACTCTAAACTGGATTCAGGCATTTTTATCAGATAGAACACAAACAGTAGTAATCGATGGAGTAACATCTAACACAGTGCCAGTAACATCAGGCGTTCCACAGGGTACAGTACTCGGTCCAATTCTTTTTCTAATTTATATCAATGACTTTCCGGAATATCTTACACACAGCAAACTAAGACTTTTTGCAGATGACAGTATCATTTATAAAGAAATAACATGTCAGGACGACTGCAAGAAACTACAATCTGACCTTGATGCAGCTGCAAGGTGGGAAGCCGATTGGCGTATGGCTTTCCACCCAGATAAATGTACAGTACTCACCATCACTCAAAAGAAAACACCCTTCAAACATAACTATATACTTCACAATCACATTCTCGAACCAGTAACTTCAGCAAAATACCTTGGAGTTACACTACAATCTAACCTTAAATGGAACACCCACATCGACAATATCACTTCAAATGGAAATAAATCTCTCGGATACTTAAAAAGAAATTTACAGATATCAAACCCTGAAGTAAAATCTCGGGCATACCAAGCACTAGTGAGGCCAAAACTTGAATACAGCTATAGTATCTGGGACCCTTATACACATGACAACATAAACAAACTAGAAATGGTTCAAAGACGAGCTGCTCGCTATGTTCAAAACAATTACCATAATACTAGCAGTGTCACTTCAATGATTGACACTCTAGGTTGGCCAACTTTAGCTGAGCGCCGTCTTAAAACCAGATTGATCATGTTGTTTAAAATAACACACGCTTTAATTGCTATCCCAAACATTATACTGATCCCAACTGACAGCAGAACTAGAAAATCACACAATCAGACATTTAGGCATATAACAACACAAAAAGATACATAAAAATGGTCATTTTTTCCACACACTATAGTACAATGGAACATCTTACCACAGACAATTATCTCAAGTCCATCTACAGACTCTTTCAGAGAACAGCTAACACCCGCTGTTCTCTTAAACATTTAAATTTCAAATACAATTGTACATAGTTTTAAATTTTTTTTTTGTTTTATTCACACTTTTGATTTCACTTTATTTCACTTTATGAAATTTATGTAAATATTTTTGTAAATACCCACGCATGCAATAGGACGTAATCTTCAACGTCTTGAAGGAGTATTGTATACCTAAAGAAGAAGAAGAAGGTGTTTAACGCCACTTGCAACAATATTTCAGTTATATCGTGTTGGTCAATTTTATTGGTGGAGGAAACCTGAGTACCTTAAGAAACCCATCGACCTTCTGCAAGTCACCGACAAACTTCATAAAATAATTATGTATCGAGTACACCTCGCCTAAGCGGGATTCAAACTCACAACAGTGGTGATTGCATAGGTAGTTGTAAATGCAACTACCATACGAGCACGACCACAACGGCTCCAGGACATAGATATGTTATACATGTGGATAGTTTTCTTTCTTTTAGGTTCCTGCTCCACAGAGAGGAGAGATTGTCAGACAGATGGGCGAGGCATTACGTGAAAAGAAAACAATTCTTGGAAAGTTGGTAAGATATTCATTCAATGTTTTATTTTACTCAGATTGTCGGTATTATATTATAAAAACCAATTACAATAATAAATGGTTTGTGTCTAATTTATTTTATTTTGTGCACTGGCGAAATTTTATCTTGCTAAATTCACTAGTAGTTAAGGTCATTAACTTCAGACCTCAAGCCTAACACCACTGACTTGGCTTCACGACGTGATTACCCCCTCAAGTGGTAAGGTTTCCAGACATCTACACAAGGTGGAGGGTTTCACTGGTTACTCTGGTCACTCCTCCCCCAATAAATCTGATAGATATGATATAGCTAAAAAATTGCAGAATGTGACGATAAATACACATTAACCTAAACCAAATTTTAACACGATAAAGTCATCTAACACAGTACTTAAGTAACACATTACCAAGACAAGTGATAAGACTGTCTACTTCAACACATCGGCAGGAATGATTTTTTTTAAATGAGAGTTTAAATTCAATTTGTTTTCCCCCTACAGGAGTCATTAGAGATGGGTAAAATATTGGCTGAAGGAGAAGGAGAAGTACAAGAATATATAGATATAGCTGATTATGCTGTGGGTTTGTCAAGAATGTTTGCTGGACATGTGTTTCCATCAGAGAGTATGTTTTTGTTTCATTTCAATTTGTAATAAATGTGATATTCCATATTACTTTATTGGGCAGATACAGGGGAAAGTTTTATGATAAGGTCAATTTCTCTGCAACCATGTAAAATTTTGTGCAGATTATGGGAAAAACACATGTCATTTTCATTAAACTTTACATGAAAGGGGATCTTTTTTGTCTGCATTAAAGGGAAATAACTCCTTAAAAAAAACATAAATTTAGAATCAAGTCACAGTCTCTATTAGAAACAAGATCTTTTTAAATAGCAGTACATGTATAAGTGTGCTCTTTTATTAGTGGAATCACACTTTTTATAACCAGTATATCATGTCTAAATCACACTTTTTATAACCAGTATATCATGTCTAAATCACACTTTTTATAACCAGTATATCATGTCTAAATCAACACTTTTTATAACCAGTATATCATGTCTAAATCACACTTTTTATAACCAGTATATCATGTCTAAATCACACTTTTTATAACCAGTATATCATGTCTAAATCACACTTTTTATAACCAGTATATCATGTCTAAATCACACTTTTTATAACCAGTATATCATGTCTAAATCACACTTTTTATAACCAGTATATCATGTCTAAATCACACTTTTTATGACCAGTATATCATGTCTAAATCACACTTTTTATAACCAGTATATCATGTCTAAATCACACTTTTTATAACCAGTATATCATGTCTAAATCACACTTTTTATGACCAGTATATCATGTCTAAATCACACTTTTTATAACCAGTATATCATGTCTAAATCACACTTTTTATGACCAGTATATCATGTCTAAATCACACTTTTTATAACCAGTATATCATGTCTAAATCACACTTTTTATAACCAGTATATCATGTCTAAATCACACTTTTTATAACCAGTATATCATGTCTAAATTATTTTCTGAATTTTTAGGACGAGGACATGTATTAATGGAACAATGGAACCCACTAGGAATTGTGGGAGTTATTACAGCCTTTAACTTCCCTGTAGCTGTGTATGGTTGGAATTCTTCTTTAGCTCTAGTCTGTGGAAACTGTTGCTTATGGTAATTATGTTTTAACACCATTTATTCACCAATGAGTGAGTGGTTTTGGATTAGGGTTATGGTGTTTAACGCCACTTTCAACATTATTTCAGTTATATCGTGGCGGTCAAGGTTTTTGGTGGAGGAAACCGGAGAAAACTATTGACTTGCAGCAAGTCACTGACAAACTTGACCACATATCGAGTACACCTCGCCATGAGTGAGATTTGAACTCACAACTTTAGTGGTGATAGGCACTGATTGCACAGGTAGCTGTAAATCCAACTACCATACTATTATGACCACGACTGCCCAGACTACCAATGAGTGAGTTAGTTAATACCAAGTGTACATTTTTCCAAAACTGCTACATATTACAAAGGTATGGGCTAAATAAATTGTAATTATGTGATGAAGAACTTAGCATATGGCAAAAATAAATGAGTAACAGTTTATTAGGAGGGGTCATTGGGGGCTTATTGCTAGGATAATTTTATTAGGAGGAGTCATTGGGTGCCTATTGCTAGGATAATTTTATTAGGAGGAGTCATTGGGTGCCTATTGCTAGGATAATTTTATTAGGAGGGGTCATTGGGGGCCCATTGCTAGGATAATTTTATTAGGAGGAGTCATTGGGTGCCTATTGCTAGGATAATTTTATTAGGAGGGGTCATTGGGGGCCCATTGCTAGGATAATTTTATTAGGAGGGGTCATTGGGGGCCCATTGATAGGATAATTTTATTAGGAGGAGTCATTGGGGGCCCATTGCTAGGATAATTTTATTAGGAGGGGTCATTGGGGGCCCATTGATAGGATAATTTTATTAGGAGGGGTCATTGGGGGACCATTGCTAGGATAATTTTATTAGGAGGGGTCATTGGGGGCCTATTGCTAGGATAATTTTATTAGGAGTCATTGGGGGCCTATTGCTAGGATAATTTTATTAGGAAGGGTCATTGGGGGCCCATTGCTAGGATAATTTTATTAGGAAGGGTCATTGGGGGCCTATTGCTAGGATAATTTTATTAGGAGGGGTCATTGGGGGCCCATTGCTAGGATAATTTTATTAGGAGGGGTCATTGGGGGCCCATTGTTAGGATAATTTTATTAGGAGAGGTTATTGGGGGCCTATTGCTAGGATGATTTTATTAGGAGTCATTGGGGGACCATTGCTAGGATAATTTTATTAGGAGGGGTCATTGGGGGCCCATTGCTAGGGTAATTTTATTAGGAGAGGTTATTGGGGGCCCATTGTTAGGATAATTTTATTAGGAGGGGTCATTGGGGGCCCATTGCTAGGATGATTTTATTAGGAGTCATTGGGGGACCATTGCTAGGATAATTTTATTAGGAGGGGTCATTGGGGGCCTATTGCTAGGATAATTTTATTAGGAGGGGTCATTGGGGGCCCATTGCTAGGATAATTTTATTAGGAGAGGTTATTGGGGGCCCATTGCTAGGATAATTTTTATACACCTATTCATGATCTCTTTTCCTAATGTGGCATTTAAGACATCCATCCATAGACCAACTACAATGTCACCTATTACCTACATGTACATGATTTATTGTTTTTAGTGAGTTTTCCATGGGGAGAACAAGTTACATTTACATGAAATGATGATGGTGTCGACTTTGTACTAGACCAACACACTTAAGTCAGATTTTTATAGTGCTAGCTCACTGAAACAACAGTCTGTGGGTAGACATGTCATTATCCCGATTCTGAACCAACCAGTCTATGTAATGTTGCAAACTTAGCACAGAGATGCAGCTAATCGTCGGCCCTGTCGGACCTAGGGGACAGAATTTTAGAGGGTCCGGCAAATGTCGTCTTTGTGTCAGACCTAATGACCGGCAAACATTTTTACTACTTTGGGCTGTCAAAAATCAAATTTCTGTCGGTCCTGGTTACCTACCGATTTCTGTTTATGCTAAATTTCGGGAAACAGTTCCCATTCCGGATTTTATTTCGTATCCTATCGGTAATCATTGTAAATTGTAATTTGATCATTTCCGTTATGGCTGCATGGCCAATTAAGTTTACGGAGGGGTCTAAATCTGGAAAAAAGCACCCACTACCTATCGATTTATCTACTGAGAATAAAAAAAGCCTAAAGGTCGGCATATGAGAAGGAGAGGCGACCGGGGCAGTCCTTTAATCGAAAATGGAAGGACAAAATGAACAAACTCATTAGAGGAATAATAAAATCTTACTAATATGAAGTATTGATTATTTGATGTTGCAGGGCTATCTAAATTGAATGTGGTCTCAGTCACTAACCCCCCTTTGACAATATCCTTAATCTGATTCTAGTCGTAGTAGTCGTTAACTGTGTCAAGGCTTTAAGATTGCCCCTTTAATCATACTGTATTGAAAGTGAAATATTAAAAAAATTCTAAAAAAAAAGTAGTTCTGGCAAAAAGTTGATAGGTCTGGCAAAACTCGCTTACTTGCAGGACCCAATGTCTTACAGGAAATTTTTTTTATCTTCAACTCTGTTAGCAGTGAAGCAGCAAATGCCATTTCTATTGTGTTTGATTTGACTAGACTGGGGTTCCAACCAACGATCTACCACACTCAAGGCAAGAGTGCTAACTTGTCTTTGATTTGACTAGACTGGGGTTCCAACCAACGATTTACCACACTCAAGGCAAGAGTGCTAACTTGTCTTTGATTTGACTAGACTGGGGTTCCAACCAACGATTTACCACACTCAAGGCAAGAGTGCTAACTTGTCTTTGATTTGACTAGACTGGGGTTCCAACCAACGATCTACCACACTCAAGGCAAGAGTGCTAACTTGTCTTTGATTTGACTAGACTGGGGTTCCAACCAACGATTTACCACACTCAAGGCAAGAGTGCTAACTTGTCTTTGATTTGACTAGACTGGGGTTCCAACCAATGATCTACCACACTCAAGGCAAGAGTGCTAACTTGTCTTTGATTTGACTAGACTGGGGTTCCAACCAACGATTTACCACACTCAAGGCAAGAGTGCTAACTTGTCTTTGATTTGACTAGACTGGGGTTCCAACCAACGATTTACCACACTCAAGGCAAGAGTGCTAACTTGTCTTTGATTTGACTAGACTGGGGTTCCAACCAACGATCTACCACACTCAAGGCAAGAGTGCTAACTTGTCTTTGATTTGACTAGACTGGGGTTCCAACCAACGATTTACCACACTCAAGGCAAGAGTGCTAACTTGTCTTTGATTTGACTAGACTGGGGTTCCAACCAACGATCTACCACACTCAAGGCAAGAGTGCTAACTTGTCTTTGATTTGACTAGACTGGGGTTCCAACCAACGATTTACCACACTCAAGGCAAGAGTGCTAACTTGTCTGATTTGACTAGACTGGGGTTCCAACCAACGATCTACCACACTCAAGGCAAGAGTGCTAACTTGTCTTTGATTTGACTAGACTGGGGTTCCAACCAACGATCTACCACACTCAAGGCAAGAGTGCTAACTTGTCTTTGATTTGACTAGACTGGGGTTCCAACCAACGATCTACCACACTCAAGGCAAGAGTGCTAACCATTTCACCACCGATGCAGTTTTTGCTGTTTATAAATTTCCTCTTATCATGAATGTAACTGATTTATTACTCACTCAAGTTATATAAAAATCAATCAATCATATTTTTAATAATCAAAAGCAGACATATATTGTACTCTATATAATTACAGGAAAGGAGCCCCTACAACACCTTTAGTCAGTGTAGCTGTTACCAAGTAAGTTTAACATCATTTGGGTTTTTTTTATAGTTCAACCCCTTTCTCTCATCTTTTTAGATGATAAAACTAGTGACGTTTATGTTGATTCTCTACAAAGTGGTAATTTATACCCAAAAACATATAGAATATAGTAACCCTCATCATTGTAATAGAACATACCTCACTGTCCTCAGTTGATCTTCTCTCAGCTCATTTCTTTCTCCCATATTAAGATATTGTTAATATCTATAGTATATTGTTTTTCTTCTCTTTCCTTGTCTTGGATTCTTTTATAATTAATTAACACTTCATTTCACATATTTTTTATTCCTAAAGAGTAACTTTTGGAGTTTTTCTTAGAATATATTTGATGTACAATATATTAAAATCATAATATGGGAAAGGGTTAATGTTATGGTGTTTAATGCCACATTCAACAATATTTCAGTTATGTCATGGCAGTCAGTTTTATTGGTGGAGGAAATCAGAGTACCTGGAGAAAGCACAAACCTGCTGCAAGTCACTGATAAACTTTTGTCAGTGATTAGTTGGTATTCTCAAGAGTACTCCAGTTTCCTCTACCAATAAAACTGATTGTCACGGTATAGCAGAAATATTATTGAAAGTGACATTAAACATCCTTTACATAAACCTTATGTTTAAAATCAAATATAACTAAACTAAGATCTCTATTTAACAATTCTTACATAGGTCAAAGTGTTTCATTCTATTAAAATTGTCTGTTAAATGAAGATAATAAAGTGATAGACAGTATTATGTTTTTCTTTTGTAGAATTTTAGCTTCAGTATTAGAAGCCAATAATTTACCTGGTGCTATATGTTCATTGGTTCAAGGTGGAGCAGATATTGGGTAAGAACAAAGAAGGAAGAGCACATTTCAGGAGCGGATCCAGGGGGGTGCACCCGTTGCACGCCCCCCCCCCCCCCCCCCCCCCCCCACTAAAATTGGAAAAAATAAGATTTTTTGGCATAAAACCGTGATTTTTCACACGAAATACCCCAAAAATGTTCGCGCTTCCCTCCGCTCAGCATAATTGTTTTAAGTGTGCCCCCCCCCCCCCTCTAACTTGAAATTCTGGATCTGCCCCTGTATTTCTTCCTCTTGAATGTGAGAGGCATTTTCCATTTAAAATACAAACAGAAGGCCACATTCCATCCTGTTGGATAGATAGACATTACATTTTCATTTATAATACAAAGAGGGAAGAGCATATTTCCTCCTGTAGATTATTGGTTAATGGGATTGTTTTCATTTTTTGTGATTTGAAGGCACTTTAATTCCATATTTTGTATGGTAGGGTTACAATGTGAATTTTAATACATATATACCTATGGAAAGTTCATACTACTTTAAGCATATTTTATTGTTCAATAAGAAACAATTGGATAGGACACAAGTTTCACAACTTAGAAACGTCTTCTCCAATACAAAATGAACTTATATAATATTATATACATATTTCATATTAAGTGATGACATGAAAAAAACAAACAAAAACTAAAAATGTTGAGCGTCATGCAGGTGGATTATCCAAGCTAAAGTATACTTAATTGAACACACCCTTTCATCTTAATGACATGAACACACCAAACATTCAATTGGGATTTAACTTTCTAGTGGATTTATATATAAAGTGGGTGCTTAATTAAGGTAGTTAACATGTGAAAATATAGGCAGGATCCATTATTCTATTAACGTTCGGTAAGTATATTGCTTTTTTTATAATATTTTTGTTAAAAACTCATTTATGATATGACGACTCGATAATCCAGTTGCATGAGGCTGTCTCGAAACTAGTTCATACGCTCTTGATCAATAAAGTAAGAAATAAATCTATTATTAACCTGTTACACATTACAAATATGACTAATTTACAAATATTTATGATCATGACGTAGAAAAGCGACGGGTGTTTTTAATGTATTTATGTACAGCCAAAAATATGGAACAATTTATATCACAGTTAAGTGTTTCATTTCCAAATAATAATAAATCAATATTTACCGGAATTCCAATCAAATTCAACTTATTTATTTCAAATAACATAATAATATGCGATAAGGTAAATCTGTTACAGTGTAACAAGTAATGCTCTGCATTTTCATTAAAGTATCCACATAAACAGTTATAATTTACAATTAAATTTGCATGATATAAATCTGCATTTAATGCACTGCATTTATTTCGCATTCTAGAGTGCAATACACTGAGAAAGCGGTCACCTATAGAATAATATTGAGGATTTCTCCTCTTAGTATAATATTTGTTGAAGTTTTAGTTTAAAAGAGGAAAACGTAGGAAGACTTCTAATAGTTAGATCCAAAGAATTCCATGCTTGAATAGTACATGGAAAGTAAGAATTTTGGTAAACAGACAATCGATTAAAAGGTACATGTATATTGTGACTGTTACGTAAATTATAATTAACATTTGCTGCCACTAAAGGCAGAACTAATTCATATAAATAATCTGGTGCTTCTTTATTAACAATTTTGTAAAAAAAAGTAGCAGTTTTTTAACTTTCCTTCTTGTACTCAATGTTTCCCACCCTGTTTCCTTGTAGATTGAATCAAAACTAGCATATATAGATAATCCAGTCACTATACAAGCTCCTTCTATTTGTATTTTTTCTAGACGATTACAATTTGCTTGTCCACAATTATCCCAAACTTCTGAGGCATATTCCAAAATAGGTCGAATGAAAACTAAATATATTTTTTCAAGATAATCCCTTTTTAACCTGTATTTAAGTTTTCGTAATATGTTAAGTTGCTTGGAAGTTATTTCAATAAGTACATCAATATGTTTTGTCCACTTACAATCATTGCTAAAAATAACACCTAGATGTTTATGCATATGTACAGGAGATAGTGAAATATTGTTAATGTCAAATAGTAAATTATTTTCTAAATGCCTGGTACTAAATATCATAATATCTTTTTATTGGGATTGAATTTCACAAGCCATCTATATGACCATGCATTTA
Source organism: Bathymodiolus brooksi (assembly GCA_963680875.1). Lineage (NCBI taxonomy): Eukaryota > Metazoa > Mollusca > Bivalvia > Mytilida > Modiolidae > Bathymodiolus > Bathymodiolus brooksi. Next base: position 5,358,915 of record OY804577.1, read on the forward strand.
AATATTCTAAATCTGTACTTATTAATGTATGTAAATTTTCTTCATTATGTGCCATATGGCCAATATAAGTGTCATCAGCAAATAGTCTACCAAAGCCAGTCATATTGTCTGCTACGTCATTTATAAAAATTAGAAAGAGCAATGGACCCAAGACCGACCCTTGGGGCACACCAGCCTTTAATTCCCCAGTACTTTATATTGCATCTTTAATAACTACTCGTTGTTTTCGTCTTGAAAGATAATTTTTTATCCAGAAAAGAAGCTTCCCTTTTATGCCATAATTCTCGAGTTTTAATATATAAGCGCTTTAATCCAAACTGTATCAAAGGCTTTACTAATATCAGCGAAGGTTATACTAGTTATTTGTTTTTTATCCAACGCAAGTAAAATATTATCATAAAGTTCAATTAACTGATGGGTAATTGAATATCCAGGCAGAAATCCAGACTGGAATTTACATAAAAGTTTTGTTTATATGCAGATGATTATAAATCTGTTTATAAACTATTTTTTCTAAAATCTTACTAACACATGACAATAGGGAAACTGGACGATAATTTGACGGTAGAGATTTATCCCCCTTTTTAAACAAAGCAATGACATGTGCAATTTTCCACTGATCTGTAAAAAACATTTCTTGTATCGATCTATTAAATAACAAGGACAGTGGTTTTGCTATTTCATTTTTTCCAGCTAATAACATTCGGTTACTTATAATATCATGTCCAACAGCCTTATCTACATTCAACGTGGAAATTATATCTATAACATCTTGTTCACAAACTTCAATATCAGAGAGAACATTCAAGCATCTACAATCAAAATCCGGTAAAACCTTATTTTCGTCGTTTAAATTTGATATTGAAGAAAAATATTTATTTAAAATTTCTGCTTTTTCTATGGATTCGTATGATAATTTGAAATCATTCTGTGGGTCTGAGAGAGGAGGAGTCTCATTAGATGAACTTTCATTTTTTATTAACATTCATGGTTTTCCAATATAATTTGCCATTGGCTGATTTTAATTCATCTAAATTTTGATTTATATTTACATAAAATTTCTTTTTGGTCTGTTTTTTTAGATTATTTACCTTATTTCGCTGTTGTTTATATTTCGACTCTGTTAGTACTGATTTCACTCTAAGAAAAGTTTTACGAAAACGATCACGTATTCGTATCTCTCTTCTCAGATTGGAATCAAACCAAACTTTGTCGTCATTTCTTATAATTACCTCCCTTGTCAGAATGCATATACTAGCTATTTTCAAAAATATTGACGTAAAATCAGAGATCGCTCCATGAATATCACATGTACCAGTTATTAAATTGACCCAGTCTATTTCAGATATTTTTTGTTTCATAAGAAGATAATCTGCTCGTTTATAATCCCAAATTTTACGTTTATAGTTTTTATTATTACTGAAACCACAACCTATTGTGACGTATGTTCCATCATGATCGCTAAACTCTCTGTCAATGTGTATTGTGGAAAGTTCATGCATAGTATGGTCAAGAAAATAAGTATATGTCCACCCTCTATCAATTCATTTCTTAAATATATCCAGTATATCACATTTATGTCTTTATTGATTATTTATTTACAGGACATTAATGGCCAAAGATGAGAGAGTTAATCTGTTATCATTTACAGGAAGTACACCTGTAAGTAATTCTAATTCTGATTCTGATTTAATAACAGCCAAATATATCTAGTTTCCATGCCAAGTTAATTTTAAAAGATATTTAAAAGAGTGATGGTAAACAAATAAAAAAAATGACCAACTACCTCACACCTCAAATCATTGAACATGAAAAAACACCAATGGAAATCCTGATCTTAGGATAGACACAAAAATATGGCAGTGTTAAACCAATTAAAGGGATCCCAATGGCAATATTTGATACAAGCAAAAAACCACAGATTCTCTTCTTCTCTAAAAGTGCACACATTATCACTAGAACATAAACATTGACAGTACAATATCAGGGTCAATGAATGCTCATAGTTAACTTGATGACTAGCTAAGAGGATGTAAATCTATTGGTTAAAGACCATCACTCTTAGGTACAAAGCATTCATACCACAACCAGCAATGGCCCACATAGGCAAATTATGTACAGAAGATGACCATACAATATTTGGACCCATACATATGTCTTTGTGTTATACATATGTTACCACAATGTACTAGGGCAATATAAAGGGGTATTGTACTAGGGCAATATAAAGGGGTATTGTACTAGGGCAATATAAAGGGGTATTGTACTAAGGCAATATAAAGGGGTATTGTACTAGGGCAATATAAAGGGGTATTGTACTAAGGCAATATAAAGGGGTATTGTACTAAGGCAATATAAAGGGGTATTGTACTAGGGCAATATAAAGGGGTATTGTACTAGGGCAATATAAAGGGGTATTGTACTAAGGCAATATAAAGGGGTATTGTACTAGGGCAATATAAAGGGGTATTGTACTAAGGCAATATAAAGGGGTATTGTACTAAGGCAATATAAAGGGGTATTGTACTAAGGCAATATAAAGGGGTATTGTACTAAGGCAATATAAAGGGGTATTGTACTAAGGCAATATAAAGGGGTATTGTACTAAGGCAATATAAAGGGGTATTGTACTAGGGCAATATAAAGGGGTATTGTACTAGGGCAATATAAAGGGGTATTGTACTAAGGCAATATAAAGGAGTATTGTACTAGGGCAATATAAAGGGGTATTGTACTAAGGCAATATAAAGGGGTATTGTACTACGGCAATATAAAGGGGTATTGTACTAAGGCAATATAAAGGGGTATTGTACTAAGGCAATATAAAGGGGTATTGTACTAATGCAATATAAAGGGGTATTGTACTAGGGCAATATAAAGGGGTATTGTACTAAGGCAATATAAAGGGGTATTGTACTAGGGCAATATAAAGGGGTATTGTACTAAGGCAATATAAAGGGGTATTGTACTAAGGCAATATAAAGGGGTATTGTACTAGGGCAATATAAAGGGGTATTGTACTAGGGCAATATAAAGGGGTATTGTACTAAGGCAATATAAAGGGGTATTGTACTAGGGCAATATAAAGGGGTATTGTACTAAGGCAATATAAAGGGGTATTGTACTAAGGCAATATAAAGGGGTATTGTACTAAGGCAATATAAAGGGGTATTGTACTAGGGCAATATAAAGGGGTATTGTACTAGGGCAATATAAAGGGGTATTGTACTAAGGCAATATAAAGGGGTATTGTACTAAGGCAATATAAAGGGGTATTGTACTAAGGCAATATAAAGGGGTATTGTACTAGGGCAATATAAAGGACTATTGGTGTTTATTGTCACTATTAACTTTATAGTGACTACCAGTATAGTGTTTCTGGGGTGGGTGGGAGTATGTAAAGTCCAGATGATTTTAACAAATTACTGGTGAAACTCCTGGTATTGAGTAGGTGTCTTGAAATTATAGCACCCTGTCATTATGCAATATAGATGCTATTTTGCAATATAAATCATAGAAGGGTGGTGTATTCAATTATAAATACAGTTATTATTTTAGGTAGGACATAAAGTGTCCATGATGGTACAAGAAAGATTTGGTAAGTATTTTGTAATTTATTTTGTGATAATTACGATATACCTTCAGTTCATGTAGAACAATCAATTTGTTTGATGAAAAGAGTGACACATGAAACAGTCAAAAAGCACAATTCTAGAACTATTGTTGGAAATCTAAATACAAACTTAAAGAGACGCAGCAACAGCTGAAATAAAAACTAAATTTAGTATGAAATTTTCACAAATATCAATAAAACAAACGATCACCTCTCACCTCATTGTATTAAGTTATTTAAAATTTAATTATAAATATTGAATAGAATTTCTGATATATTTACAGGTGTCCAGTCAATGCTTTCTATGCCAAAAAAAGGCATTGGATACAATAGTTTGACCTCAATAAATAGTTGATAATTTATTTTAAACTTTGAGGATACATATTTGTTGTACAATTGTGTGTACCATTATTTGACCAAGTTAATGATACTGCTGCATTATATTAACAAAAATATTTTGTAATTTCAGGAAAATTTTTACTGGAATTGGGAGGAAATAATGCATTAATAGGTAATTATTATGTGTAATTAGTCAATTAATTGATCAAGATTAGGACAACAACCATGCTCACCTAGTTATATTTCAGGATCAGCATTTTACTCACATTTGAAAAACACTTACCTGACCACATCATTTCAGAAAAAGGGAAGGTTTGGGTCCATAAAACTAGTTTTACATGCCCACTCCTTATAGAAGTTTCTGAACCAAGCCAGTAGAGTGAGCGTTCATGTGTCTTGAGGAACCAAGCCAGTAGAGTGAGCGTTCATGTGTCTTGAGGAACCAAGCCAGTAGAGTGAGCATTCATGTGTCTTGAGGAACCAAGCCAGTAGAGTGAGCATTCATGTGTCTTGAGGAACCAAGCCAGTAGAGTGAGCGTTCATGTGTCTTGAGGAACCAAGCCAGTAGAGTGAGCGTTCATGTGTCTTGAGGAACCAAGCCAGTAGAGTGAGCGTTCATGTGTCTTGAGGAACCAAGCCAGTAGAGTGAGTGTTCATGCATCTTGAGGAACCAAGCCAGTAGAGTGAGCGTTCATGTGTCTTGAGGAACCAAGCCAGTAGAGTGAGCGTTCATGCGTCTTGAGGAACCAAGCCAGTAGAGTGAGCGTTCATGCGTCTTGAGGAACCAAGCCAGTAGAGTGAGCATTCATGTGTCTTGAGGAACCAAGCCAGTAGAGTGAGCGTTCATGTGTCTTGAGGAACCAAGCCAGTAGAGTGAGCATTCATGCGTCTTGAGGAACCAAGCCAGTAGAGTGAGCGTTCATGCGTCTTGAGGAACCAAGCCAGTAGAGTGAGCATTCATGCGTCTTGAGGAACCAAGCCAGTAGAGTGAGCATTCATGTGTCTTGAGGAACCAAGCCAGTAGAGTGAGCATTCATGTGTCTTGAGGAACCAAGCCAGTAGAGTGAGCATTCATGTGTCTTGAGGAACCAAGCCAGTAGAGTGAGCATTCATGCGTCTTGAGGAACCAAGCCAGTAGAGTGAGCGTTCATGTGTCTTGAGGAACCAAGCCAGTAGAGTGAGCATTCATGTGTCTTGAGGAACCAAGCCAGTAGAGTGAGCGTTCATGTGTCTGGAGGAACCAAGCCAGTAGAGTGAGTGTTCATGTGTCTTGAGGAACCAAGCCAGTAGAGTGAGCGTTCATGTGTCTTGAGGAACCAAGCCAGTAGAGTGAGTGTTCATGCGTCTTGAGGAACCAAGCCAGTAGAGTGAGCATTCATGCGTCTTGAGGAACCAAGCCAGTAGAGTGAGCGTTCATGCGTCTTGAGGAACCAAGCCAGTAGAGTGAGCGTTCATGCGTCTTGAGGAACCAAGCCAGTAGAGTGAGCATTCATGTGTCTTGAGGAACCAAGCCAGTAGAGTGAGCGTTCATGTGTCTTGAGGAACCAAGCCAGTAGAGTGAGCATTCATGTGTCTTGAGGAACCAAGCCAGTAGAGTGAGCGTTCATGCGTCTTGAGGAACCAAGCCAGTAGAGTGAGCATTCATGCGTCTTGAGGAACCAAGCCAGTAGAGTGAGCATTCATGCGTCTTGAGGAACCAAGCCAGTAGAGTGAGCATTCATGTGTCTTGAGGAACCAAGCCAGTAGAGTGAGCATTCATGCGTCTTGAGGAACCAAGCCAGTAGAGTGAGCATTCATGTGTCTTGAGGAACCAAGCCAGTAGAGTGAGCATTCATGCGTCTTGAGGAACCAAGCCAGTAGAGTGAGCATTCATGCGTCTTGAGGAACCAAGCCAGTAGAGTGAGCATTCATGCGTCTTGAGGAACCAAGCCAGTAGAGTGAGCGTTCATGTGTCTTGAGGAAGCAAGCCAGTAGAGTGAGTGTTCATGTGTCTTGAGGAACCAAGCCAGTAGAGTGAGCGTTCATGTGTCTTGAGGAACCAAGCCAGTAGAGTGAGCGTTCATGCGTCTTGAGGAACCAAACCAGTAGAGTGAGCGTTCATGCGTCTTGAGGAACCAAGCCAGTAGAGTGAGCGTTCATGCGTCTTGAGGAACCAAGCCAGTAGAGTGAGCATTCATGCGTCTTGAGGAACCAAGCCAGTAGAGTGAGCATTCATGCGTCTTGAGGAACCAAGCCAGTAGAGTGAGCATTCATGCGTCTTGAGGAACCAAGCCAGTAGAGTGAGCATTCATGTGTCTTGAGGAACCAAGCCAGTAGAGTGAGCATTCATGTGTCTTGAGGAACCAAGCCAGTAGAGTGAGCATTCATGTGTCTTGAGGAACCAAGCCAGTAGAGTGAGCATTCATGTGTCTTGAGGAACCAAGCCAGTAGATTGAGCATTCATGTGTCTTGAGGAACCAAGCCAGTAGAGTGAGCATTCATGCGTTTTGAGGAACCAAGCCAGTAGAGTGAGCATTCATGTGTCTTGAGGAACCAAGCCAGTAGAGTGAGCATTCATGCGTCTTGAGGAACCAAACCAGTAGAGTGAGCATTCATGTGTCTTGAGGAACCAAGCCAGTAGAGTGAGCGTTCATGCGTCTTGAGGAACCAAGCCAGTAGAGTGAGTGTTCATGCGTCTTGAGGAACCAAGCCAGTAGAGTGAGCATTCATGTGTCTTGAGGAACCAAGCCAGTAGAGTGAGCATTCATGTGTCTTGAGGAACCAAGCCAGTAGAGTGAGCATTCATGTATCTTGAGGAACCAAGCCAGTAGAGTGAGCATTCATGTGTCTTGAGGAACCAAGCCAGTAGAGTGAGCATTCATGTGTCTTGGGGAACCAAGCCAGTAGAGTGAGCATTCATGTGTCTTGAGGAACCAAGCCAGTAGAGTGAGCATTCATGTGTCTTGAGGAACCAAGCCAGTAGAGTGAGCATTCATGTGTCTTGAGGAACCAAGCCAGTAGAGTGAGCATTCATGTGTCTTGAGGAACCAAGCCAGTAGAGTGAGCATTCATGTGTCTTGAGGAACCAAGCCAGTAGAGTGAGTGTTCATGTGTCTTGAGGAACCAAGCCAGTAGAGTGAGCATTCGTGTGTCTTGAGGAACCAAGCCAGTAGAGTGAGCATTCATGTGTCTTGAGGAACCAAGCCAGTAGAGTGAGTATTCATGTGTCTTGAGGAACCAAGCCAGTAGAGTGAGCGTTCATGTGTCTTGAGGAACCAAGCCAGTAGAGTGAGTGTTCATGTGTCTTGAGGAACCAAGCCAGTAGAGTGAGCATTCATGTGTCTTGAGGAACCAAGCCAGTAGAGTGAGCATTCATGTGTCTTGAGGAACCAAGCCAGTAGAGTGAGCATTCATGTGTCTTGAGGAACCAAGCCAGTAGAGTGAGCGTTCATGTGTCTTGAGGAACCAAGCCAGTAGAGTGAGCGTTCATGTGTCTGGAGGAACCAAGCCAGTAGAGTGAGCGTTCATGTATCTGGAGGAACCAAGCCAATAGAGTGAGCATTCATGTGTCTGGAGGAACCAAGCCAGTAGAGTGAGCATTCATGTGTCTGGAGGAACCAAGCCAGTAGAGTGAGCATTCATGTGTCTGGAGGAACCAAGCCAGTAGAGTGAGCATTCATGTGTCTTGAGGAACCAAGCCAGTAGAGTGATAAATTTGATGCCATTTTATTTGGCCTGAAGCAGCACTGTAAGTAAATTTTCTTTACTTTGAGCGATACAGGCTCATTTGAACATCTTGTTTTTTATTAGTAATGGAATGTATCTACTTCTTCCAGTAAATGATGATGCAGATATAGATATGTTAGTTAGAGCAGCTGTATTTGCCTGTGCAGGAACTGCAGGACAAAGATGTACAACAACCCGTAGATTGGTAAGGAAACTTTCATCATTCACAATAATTTATTATTACTGTAGAATTTAACATAATCTTAATTCCTAGTGTAGTTCTGATTACTGTTTAACTGTGGCCAAAATGCCATCTTTTATTTTTTCTCTGTTTTTAGTTAAAAAAAATCTCGACCAGATAAATAATAATTATTTTAAAATCCATTCAAAATTTTCAGACAGCCGGTCTATAGTCCTAACTAATTTGATGGGAAAAAGAACATTATTTCTTCAAACACAGACTTATTTAACATGTTATATGAACAAAATTATAATTATAGCTAACATGGTTAGGTCGGCAAGACTTGACCTTGACCTAACTTCAAAAGTTACTATTATTTGTGATATTGAAGATATAACAGATCTGTAGTCAATCTTGTTACATTCTAAAATAAGAACAAAATTTATAGAAAAACTTCAACCACAAAATGATGTTTTATTTCTCTAAAGTATCTTCTGGTAATGGAAATTAATTTACCGTATATAATTTATTCAAGCCACAATATGGCTGAAATGCTTTTAAAAGTAACAATAAACACCAAAGAACCAACAGAATTATATTTCTTTATACATTTATTGCTACCAATATTTTTAGATTTTACATGAGAAAGTGCATGATGAAATTGTAGAGAGATTAAAGAAGGCTTATGCACAGATAAAGATTGGTGATCCAATAGAGCGTAAGTACAGACATTAGTAACAGTTACATAGTATGGTGAAATAACAGATTAACAGGCAGGGTTATCGTGGTCGTGATCTATGGTAGTTGGATTTACAACTACCTGTGCAATCAATGCTTATCACCACTAAAGTTGTGAGTTCGAACTCCATTCATGGCAAGGTGTACTCGATACAAAATTATGTCATAAAGTTTGTCAGTGACTTGCTACAGGTTGGTGGCTTTCCATGGGTACTCCGGTTACCTCCACCAATAAAACATTATAAACCAAACCGGATTGACAGGTTGATTATTGGATGGTAGGGTTATCATTAGTGGTCATCAACAAATCACCTTTTTTAGTTCACCTGGACCAAAGGTCCAGGTGAACTATTGCCATCACTTGGCGTCCGTCGTCTGTCGTCTGTAAACTTTTCACATTTCAAGCTTCTTCTCCGAAACCACTTGGCCGATTGGAACCGAACTTAGCAGGAATGTTCCTTGGATGGTCCTCTACAAAGTTACTGTTTTTCGTTCCAGTCGGATATTCAATATGGCTGCCAGGGCCAATAATATGCTCTGATTGGCCGAAATTTCAAAGATCTTCTTCTCCGAAACTAATGAACTGACTGAACCCAAACTGTAAAGGAATGATCATTGGAATGTCCTTTACCAAGTTACTGTTTTTTATGCCGATCGGAAATCCAAGATGGCCGCCATCGCAGGACATAGATTAACATTGGACCCTATGGGAAAATGTTCAAATGCCTTCTTCTCAGAAACTACAAATATGATTAAAGCCAAACTGTACATGAATGTTCATTGGATGGTCCTCTACAATCTTAAGGTTTTTTGTTCCGATATGAAATTCAAAATGGCGGCTACGGCAGGACTTAGTTTAACATTGGACCCTATGGGAAAAATGTTTCAAAATGCTTCTTCTCTGAAACCACTTGGACAGTTGAAACCAAACTGCCCAGGAATGATCATTGGAAGGTCCTCTACAAATTTTTTGTTTTTTATGCCGGTCGAAAATCCAAGATGGCCGCCACCGCAGGACATAGATTAACATTGGACCCTATGGGAAAATGTTCAAATGCCTTCTTCTCAGAAACTACAAATATTATTAAAGCCAAACTGTACATGAATGTTGATTGGATGGTCCTCTACAATCTTAAGGTTTTTTTGTTCCGATATGAAATTCAAAATGGCGGCTACGGCAGGACTTAGTTTAACATTGGACCCTATGGGAAAAATGTTTCAAAATGCTTCTTCTCTGAAACCACTAGGACAGTTGAAACCAAACTGCCCAGGAATGATCATTGGAAGGTCCTCTACAAATTATCTGTTTTTTATGCCGATCGGAAATCCAAGATGGCCGCCACCGCAGGACATAGATTAACATTGGACCCTATGGGAAAATATTCAAATGCCTTCTACTCAGAAACTACAAATATGATTAAAGCCAAACTGTACATGAATGTTCATTAGATGGTCCTCTACAAACTTTACGTTTTTTGTTCCGGTATGAAATTCAAAATGGCGGCTACGGCAGGACTTAGTTTAACATTGAACCCTATGGGAAAAATGTTTCAAAACGCTTCTTCTCTGAAACCACTTGGATAATTGAAACCAAACTGCCTAGGAATGATCATTGGAAGGTCCTCTAGAAATTTTATGTTTTTTATGCCGATCGGAAATCCAAGATGGCCGCCACCGCAATACATAGATTAACATTGGACCCTAAGGGAAAATGTTCAAATGCCTTCTTCTCAGAAACTACAAATATGATTAAAGCCAAACTGTACATGAATGTTCATTGGATGGTCCTCTACAATCTTAAGGTTTTTTGTTCCGATATGAAATTCAAAATGGCGGCTACGGCAGAACTTAGTTTAACATTGGACCCTATGGGAAAAATGTTTCAAAATGCTTCTTCTCTGAAACCACTTGGACAGTTGAAACCAAACTGCCCAGGAATGATCATTGGAAGGTCCTCTACAAATTATCCGTTTTTTATGCCGGTCGGAAATCCAAGATGGCCGCCACCGCAGGACATAGATTAACATTGGACCCTATGGGAAAATATTCAAATGCCTTCTACTCAGAAACTACAAATATGATTAAAGCCAAACTGTACATGAATGTTCATTAGATGGTCCTCTACAAACTTTACGTTTTTTGTTCTGGTATGAAATTCAAAATGGCGGCTACGGCAGGACTTAGTTTAACATTGGACCCTATGGGAAAAATGTTTCAAAATGCTTCTTCTCTGAAACCACTTGGACAGTTGAAACCAAACTGCCCAGGAATGATCATTGGAAGGTCCTCTACAAATTTAAGGTTTTTTATGCCGGTCGGAAATCCAAGATGGCCGCCACTGCAGGACATAGATTAACATTGGACCCTATGGGAAAATATTCAAATGCCTTCTACTCAGAAACTACAAATATGATTAAAGCCAAACTGTACATGAATGTTCATTAGATGGTCCTCTACAAACTTTACGTTTTTTGTTCTGGTATGAAATTCAAAATGGCGGCTATGGCAGGACTTAGTTTAACATTGGACCCTATGGGAAAAATGTTTCAAAACGCTTCTTCTCTGAAACCACTTGGATAATTGAAACCAAACTGCCTAGGAATGATCATTGGAAGGTCCTCTACAAATTTTATGTTTTTTATGCCAATCGGAAATCCAAGATGGCCACCACCACAATACATAGATTAACATTGGACCCTATGGGAAAATGTTCAAATGCCTTCTTCTCAGAAACTACAAATATGATTAAAGCCAAACTGTACATGAATGTTCATTGGATGGTCCTCTACAATCTTAAGGTTTTTTGTTCCGATATGAAATTCAAAATGGCGGCTACGGCAGGACTTAGTTTAACATTGGACCCTATGGGAAAAATGTTTCAAAATGCTTCTTCTCTGAAACCACTTGGACAGTTGAAACCAAACTGCCCAGGAATGATCATTGGGAGGTCCTCTACAAATTTTTTGTTTTTTATGCCGGTCGAAAATCCAAGATGGCCGCCACCGCAGGACATAGATTAACATTGGACCCTATGGGAAAATGTTCAAATGCCTTCTTCTCAGAAACTACAAATATTATTAAAGCCAAACTGTACATGAATGTTGATTGGATGGTCCTCTACAATCTTAAGGTTTTTTGTTCCGATATGAAATTCAAAATGGCGGCTACGGCAGGACTTAGTTTAACATTGGACCCTATGGGAAAAATGTTTCAAAATGCTTCTTCTCTGAAACCACTAGGACAATTGAAACCAAACTGCCCAGGAATGATCATTGGAAGGTCCTCTACAAATTATCTGTTTTTTATGCCGATCGGAAATCCAAGATGGCCGCCACCGCAGGACATAGATTAACATTGGACCCTATGGGAAAATATTCAAATGCCTTCTACTCAGAAACTACAAATATGATTAAAGCCAAACTGTACATGAATGTTCATTAGATGGTCCTCTACAAACTTTACGTTTTTTGTTCCGGTATGAAATTCAAAATGGCGGCTACGGCAGGACTTAGTTTAACATTGAACCCTATGGGAAAAATGTTTCAAAACGCTTCTTCTCTGAAACCACTTGGATAATTGAAACCAAACTGCCTAGGAATGATCATTGGAAGGTCCTCTAGAAATTTTATGTTTTTTATGCCGATCGGAAATCCAAGATGGCCGCCACCGCAATACATAGATTAACATTGGACCCTAAGGAAAAATGTTCAAATGCCTTCTTCTCAGAAACTACAAATATGATTAAAGCCAAACTGTACATGAATGTTCATTGGATGGTCCTCTACAATCTTAAGGTTTTTTGTTCCGATATGAAATTCAAAATGGCGGCTACGGCAGAACTTAGTTTAACATTGGACCCTATGGGGAAAATGTTTCAAAATGCTTCTTCTCTGAAACCACTAGGACAGTTGAAACCAAACTGCCCAGGAATGATCATTGGAAGGTCCTCTACAAATTTTCCGTTTTTTATGCCGGTCGGAAATCCAAGATGGCCGCCACCGCAGGACATAGATTAACATTGGACCCTATGGGAAAATATTCAAATGCCTTCTACTCAGAAACTACAAATATTATTAAAGCCAAACTGTACATGAATGTTCATTAGATGGTCCTCTACAAACTTTACGTTTTTTGTTCCGGTATGAAATTCAAAATGGCGGCTACGGCAGGACTTAGTTTAACATTGAACCCTATGGGAAAAATGTTTCAAAACGCTTCTTCTCTGAAACCACTTGGATAATTGAAACCAAACTGCCTAGGAATGATCATTGGAAGGTCCTCTAGAAATTTTATGTTTTTTATGCCGATCGGAAATCCAAGATGGCCGCCACCGCAATACATAGATTAACATTGGACCCTATGGAAAAATGTTCAAATGCCTTCTTCTCAGAAACTACAAATATGATTAAAGCCAAACTGTACATGAATGTTCATTAGATGGTCCTCTACAAACTTTACGTTTTTTGTTCTGGTATGAAATTCAAAATGGCGGCTACGGCAGGACTTAGTTTAACATTGGACCCTATGGGAAAATATTCAAATGCCTTCTACTCAGAAACTACAAATATGATTAAAGCCAAACTGTACATGAATGTTCATTAGATGGTCCTCTACAAACTTTACGTTTTTTGTTCTGGTATGAAATTCAAAATGGCGGCTATGGCAGGACTTAGTTTAACATTGGACCCTATGGGAAAAATGTTTCAAAACGCTTCTTCTCTGAAACCACTTGGATAATTGAAACCAAACTGCCTAGGAATGATCATTGGAAGGTCCTCTACAAATTTTATGTTTTTTATGCCAATCGGAAATCCAAGATGGCCACCACCGCAATACATAGATTAACATTGGACCCTATGGGAAAATGTTCAAATGCCTTCTTCTCAGAAACTACAAATATGATTAAAGCCAAACTGTACATGAATGTTCATTGGATGGTCCTCTACAATCTTAAGGTTTTTTGTTCCGATATGAAATTCAAAATGGCGGCTACGGCAGAACTTAGTTTAACATTGGACCCTATGGGAAAAATGTTTCAAAATGCTTCTTCTCTGAAACCACTTGGACAGTTGAAACCAAACTGCCCAGGAATGATCATTGGAAGGTCCTCTACAAATTTTCCGTTTTTTATGCCGGTCGGAAATCCAAGATGGCCGCCACCGCAGGACATAGATTAACATTGGACCCTATGGGAAAATATTCAAATGCCTTCTACTCAGAAACTACAAATATGATTAAAGCCAAACTGTACATGAATGTTCATTAGATGGTCCTCTACAAACTTTACGTTTTTTGTTCTGGTATGAAATTCAAAATGGCGGCTATGGCAGGACTTAGTTTAACATTGGACCCTATGGGAAAAATGTTTCAAAATGCTTCTTCTCTGAAACCACTTGGACAGTTGAAACCAAACTGCCCAGGAATGATCATTGGAAGGTCCTCTACAAATTTAAGGTTTTTTATGCCGGTCGGAAATCCAAGATGGCCGCCACTGCAGGACATAGATTAACATTGGACCCTATGGGAAAATATTCAAATGCCTTCTACTCAGAAACTACAAATATGATTAAAGCCAAACTGTACATGAATGTTCATTAGATGGTCCTCTACAAACTTTACGTTTTTTGTTCTGGTATGAAATTCAAAATGGCGGCTATGGCAGGACTTAGTTTAACATTGGACCCTATGGGAAAAATGTTTCAAAACGCTTCTTCTCTGAAACCACTTGGATAATTGAAACCAAACTGCCTAGGAATGATCATTGGAAGGTCCTCTACAAATTTTATGTTTTTTATGCCAATCGGAAATCCAAGATGGCCACCACCGCAATACATAGATTAACATTGGACCCTATGGGAAAATGTTCAAATGCCTTCTTCTCAGAAACTACAAATATGATTAAAGCCAAACTGTACATGAATGTTCATTGGATGGTCCTCTACAATCTTAAGGTTTTTTGTTCCGATATGAAATTCAAAATGGCGGCTACGGCAGGACTTAGTTTAACATTGGACCCTATGGGAAAAATGTTTCAAAATGCTTCTTCTCTGAAACCACTTGGACAGTTGAAACCAAACTGCCCAGGAATGATCATTGGAAGGTCCTCTACAAATTTTTTGTTTTTTATGCCGGTCGAAAATCCAAGATGGCCGCCACCGCAGGACATAGATTAACATTGGACCCTATGGGAAAATGTTCAAATGCCTTCTTCTCAGAAACTACAAATATTATTAAAGCCAAACTGTACATGAATGTTGATTGGATGGTCCTCTACAATCTTAAGGTTTTTTGTTCCGATATGAAATTCAAAATGGCGGCTACGGCAGGACTTAGTTTAACATTGGACCCTATGGGAAAAATGTTTCAAAATGCTTCTTCTCTGAAACCACTAGGACAGTTGAAACCAAACTGCCCAGGAATGATCATTGGAAGGTCCTCTACAAATTATCTGTTTTTTATGCCGGTCGGAAATCCAAGATGGCCGCCACCGCAGGACATAGATTAACATTGGACCCTATGGGAAAATATTCAAATGCCTTCTACTCAGAAACTACAAATATGATTAAAGCCAAACTGTACATGAATGTTCATTAGATGGTCCTCTACAAACTTTACGTTTTTTGTTCCGGTATGAAATTCAAAATGGCAGCTACGGCAGGACTTAGTTTAACATTGAACCCTATGGGAAAAATGTTTCAAAACGCTTCTTCTCTGAAACCACTTGGATAATTGAAACCAAACTGCCTAGGAATGATCATTGGAAGGTCCTCTAGAAATTTTATGTTTTTTATGCCGATCGGAAATCCAAGATGGCCGCCACCGCAATACATAGATTAACATTGGACCCTATGGGAAAATGTTCAAATGCCTTCTTCTCAGAAACTACAAATATGATTAAAGCCAAACTGTACATGAATGTTCATTGGATGGTCCTCTACAATCTTAAGGTTTTTTGTTCCGATATGAAATTCAAAATGGCGGCTACGGCAGGACTTAGTTTAACATTGGACCCTATGGGAAAAATGTTTCAAAATGCTTCTTCTCTGAAACCACTTGGACAGTTGAAACCAAACTGCCCAGGAATGATCATTGGAAGGTCCTCTACAAATTTTTTGTTTTTTATGCCGGTCGAAAATCCAAGATGGCCGCCACCGCAGGACATAGATTAACATTGGACCCTATGGGAAAATGTTCAAATGCCTTCTTCTCAGAAACTACAAATATTATTAAAGCCAAACTGTACATGAATGTTGATTGGATGGTCCTCTACAATCTTAAGGTTTTTTGTTCCGATATGAAATTCAAAATGGCGGCTACGGCAGGACTTAGTTTAACATTGGACCCTATGGGAAAAATGTTTCAAAATGCTTCTTCTCTGAAACCACTAGGACAGTTGAAACCAAACTGCCCAGGAATGATCATTGGAAGGTCCTCTACAAATTATCTGTTTTTTATGCCGGTCGGAAATCCAAGATGGCCGCCACCGCAGGACATAGATTAACATTGGACCCTATGGGAAAATATTCAAATGCCTTCTACTCAGAAACTACAAATATGATTAAAGCCAAACTGTACATGAATGTTCATTAGATGGTCCTCTACAAACTTTACGTTTTTTGTTCCGGTATGAAATTCAAAATGGCGGCTACGGCAGGACTTAGTTTAACATTGAACCCTATGGGAAAAATGTTTCAAAACGCTTCTTCTCTGAAACCACTTGGATAATTGAAACCAAACTGCCTAGGAATGATCATTGGAAGGTCCTCTAGAAATTTTATGTTTTTTATGCCGATCGGAAATCCAAGATGGCCGCCACCGCAATACATAGATTAACATTGGACCCTATGGGAAAATGTTCAAATGCCTTCTTCTCAGAAACTACAAATATGATTAAAGCCAAACTGTACATGAATGTTCATTGGATGGTCCTCTACAATCTTAAGGTTTTTTGTTCCGATATGAAATTCAAAATGGCGGCTACGGCAGGACTTAGTTTAACATTGGACCCTATGGGAAAAATGTTTCAAAATGCTTCTTCTCTGAAACCACTTGGACAGTTGAAACCAAACTGCCCAGGAATGATCATTGGAAGGTCCTCTACAAATTTTTTGTTTTTTATGCCGGTCGAAAATCCAAGATGGCCGCCACCGCAGGACATAGATTAACATTGGACCCTATGGGAAAATGTTCAAATGCCTTCTTCTCAGAAACTACAAATATTATTAAAGCCAAACTGTACATGAATGTTGATTGGATGGTCCTCTACAATCTTAAGGTTTTTTGTTCCGATATGAAATTCAAAATGGCGGCTACGGCAGGACTTAGTTTAACATTGGACCCTATGGGAAAAATGTTTCAAAATGCTTCTTCTCTGAAACCACTAGGACAGTTGAAACCAAACTGCCCAGGAATGATCATTGGAAGGTCCTCTACAAATTATCTGTTTTTTATGCCGGTCGGAAATCCAAGATGGCCGCCACCGCAGGACATAGATTAACATTGGACCCTATGGGAAAATATTCAAATGCCTTCTACTCAGAAACTACAAATATGATTAAAGCCAAACTGTACATGAATGTTCATTAGATGGTCCTCTACAAACTTTACGTTTTTTGTTCCGGTATGAAATTCAAAATGGCGGCTACGGCAGGACTTAGTTTAACATTGAACCCTATGGGAAAAATGTTTCAAAACGCTTCTTCTCTGAAACCACTTGGATAATTGAAACCAAACTGCCTAGGAATGATCATTGGAAGGTCCTCTAGAAATTTTATGTTTTTTATGCCGATCGGAAATCCAAGATGGCCGCCACCGCAATACATAGATTAACATTGGACCCTATGGGAAAATGTTCAAATGCCTTCTTCTCAGAAACTACAAATATGATTAAAGCCAAACTGTACATGAATGTTCATTAGATGGTCCTCTACAAACTTTACGTTTTTTGTTCTGGTATGAAATTCAAAATGGCGGCTATGGCAGGACTTAGTTTAACATTGGACCCTATGGGAAAAATGTTTCAAAACGCTTCTTCTCTGAAACCACTTGGATAATTGAAACCAAACTGCCTAGGAATGATCATTGGAAGGTCCTCTACAAATTTTATGTTTTTTATGCCAATCGGAAATCCAAGATGGCCGCCACCGCAATACATAGATTAACATTGGACCCTATGGGAAAATGTTCAAATGCCTTCTTCTCAGAAACTACAAATATGATTAAAGCCAAACTGTACATGAATGTTCATTGGATGGTCCTCTACAATCTTAAGGTTTTTTGTTCCGATATGAAATTCAAAATGGCGGCTACGGCAGAACTTAGTTTAACATTGGACCCTATGGGAAAAATGTTTCAAAATGCTTCTTCTCTGAAACCACTTGGACAGTTGAAACCAAACTGCCCAGGAATGATCATTGGAAGGTCCTCTACAAATTTTCCGTTTTTTATGCCGGTCGGAAATCCAAGATGGCCGCCACCGCAGGACATAGATTAACATTGGACCCTATGGGAAAATATTCAAATGCCTTCTACTCAGAAACTACAAATATTATTAAAGCCAAACTGTACATGAATGTTCATTAGATGGTCCTCTACAAACTTTACGTTTTTTGTTCTGGTATGAAATTCAAAATGGCGGCTACGGCAGGACTTAGTTTAACATTGGACCCTATGGGAAAAATGTTTCAAAATGCTTCTTCTCTGAAACCACTTGGACAGTTGAAACCAAACTGCCCAGGAATGATCATTGGAAGGTCCTCTACAAATTTAAGGTTTTTTATGCCGGTCGGAAATCCAAGATGGCCGCCACTGCAGGACATAGATTAACATTGGACCCTATGGGAAAATATTCAAATGCCTTCTACTCAGAAACTACAAATATGATTAAAGCCAAACTGTACATGAATGTTCATTAGATGGTCCTCTACAAACTTTACGTTTTTTGTTCTGGTATGAAATTCAAAATGGCGGCTATGGCAGGACTTAGTTTAACATTGGACCCTATGGGAAAAATGTTTCAAAACGCTTCTTCTCTGAAACCACTTGGATAATTGAAACCAAACTGCCTAGGAATGATCATTGGAAGGTCCTCTACAAATTTTATGTTTTTTATGCCAATCGGAAATCCAAGATGGCCACCACCGCAATACATAGATTAACATTGGACCCTATGGGAAAATGTTCAAATGCCTTCTTCTCAGAAACTACAAATATGATTAAAGCCAAACTGTACATGAATGTTCATTGGATGGTCCTCTACAATCTTAAGGTTTTTTGTTCCGATATGAAATTCAAAATGGCGGCTACGGCAGGACTTAGTTTAACATTGGACCCTATGGGAAAAATGTTTCAAAATGCTTCTTCTCTGAAACCACTTGGACAGTTGAAACCAAACTGCCCAGGAATGATCATTGGAAGGTCCTCTACAAATTTTCCGTTTTTTATGCCGGTCGAAAATCCAAGATGGCCGCCACCGCAGGACATAGATTAACATTGGACCCTATGGGAAAATGTTCAAATGCCTTCTTCTCAGAAACTACAAATATTATTAAAGCCAAACTGTACATGAATGTTGATTGGATGGTCCTCTACAATCTTAAGGTTTTTTGTTCCGATATGAAATTCAAAATGGCGGCTACGGCAGGACTTAGTTTAACATTGGACCCTATGGGAAAAATGTTTCAAAATGCTTCTTCTCTGAAACCACTAGGACAGTTGAAACCAAACTGCCCAGGAATGATCATTGGAAGGTCCTCTACAAATTATCTGTTTTTTATGCCGGTCGGAAATCCAAGATGGCCGCCACCGCAGGACATAGATTAACATTGGACCCTATGGGAAAATATTCAAATGCCTTCTACTCAGAAACTACAAATATGATTAAAGCCAAACTGTACATGAATGTTCATTAGATGGTCCTCTACAAACTTTACGTTTTTTGTTCTGGTATGAAATTCAAAATGGCGGCTACGGCAGGACTTAGTTTAACATTGAACCCTATGGGAAAAATGTTTCAAAACGCTTCTTCTCTGAAACCACTTGGATAATTGAAACCAAACTGCCTAGGAATGATCATTGGAAGGTCCTCTAGAAATTTTATGTTTTTTATGCCGATCGGAAATCCAAGATGGCCGCCACCGCAATACATAGATTAACATTGGACCCTATGGGAAAATGTTCAAATGCCTTCTTCTCAGAAACTACAAATATGATTAAAGCCAAACTGTACATGAATGTTCATTAGATGGTCCTCTACAAACTTTACGTTTTTTGTTCTGGTATGAAATTCAAAATGGCGGCTATGGCAGGACTTAGTTTAACATTGGACCCTATGGGAAAAATGTTTCAAAACGCTTCTTCTCTGAAACCACTTGGATAATTGAAACCAAACTGCCTAGGAATGATCATTGGAAGGTCCTCTACAAATTTTATGTTTTTTATGCCAATCGGAAATCCAAGATGGCCGCCACCGCAATACATAGATTAACATTGGACCCTATGGGAAAATGTTCAAATGCCTTCTTCTCAGAAACTACAAATATGATTAAAGCCAAACTGTACATGAATGTTCATTGGATGGTCCTCTACAATCTTAAGGTTTTTTGTTCCGATATGAAATTCAAAATGGCGGCTACGGCAGGACTTAGTTTAACATTGGACCCTATGGGAAAAATGTTTCAAAATGCTTCTTCTCTGAAACCACTTGGACAGTTGAAACCAAACTGCCCAGGAATGATCATTGGAAGGTCCTCTACAAACTTAAGGTTTTTTATGCCGGTCGGAAATCCAAGATGGCCGCCACCGCAGGACAGATTAACATTGGACCCTATGGGAAAATATTCAAATGCCTTCTACTCAGAAACTACAAATATGATTAAAGCCAAACTGTACATGAATGTTCATTGGATGGTCCTCTACAAACTTTACGTTTTTTGTTCTGGTATGAAATTCAAAATGGCGGCTATGGCAGGACTTAGTTTAACATTGGACCCTATGGGAAAAATGTTTCAAAACGCTTCTTCTCTGAAACCACTTGGATAATTGAAACCAAACTGCCTAGGAATGATCATTGGAAGGTCCTCTACAAATTTTATGTTTTTTATGCCAATCGGAAATCCAAGATGGCCACCACCGCAATACATAGATTAACATTGGACCCTATGGGAAAATGTTCAAATGCCTTCTCCTCAGAAACTACAAATATGATTAAAGCCAAACTGTACATGAATGTTCATTGGATGGTCCTCTACAATCTTAAAGTTTTTTGTTCCGATATGAAATTCAAAATGGCGGCTACGGCAGGACTTAGTTTAACATTGGACCCTATGGGAAAAATGTTTCAAAATGCTTCTTCTCTGAAACCACTTGGACAGTTGAAACCAAACTGCCCAGGAATGATCATTGGAAGGTCCTCTACAAATTTAAGGTTTTTTATGCCGGTCGGAAATCCAAGATGGCCGCCACCGCAGGACAGATTAACATTGGACCCTATGGGAAAATATTCAAATGCCTTCTACTCAGAAACTACAAATATGATTAAAGCCAAACTGTACATGAATGTTCATTGGATGGTCCTCTACAAACTTTACGTTTTTTGTTCTGGTATGAAATTCAAAATGGCGGCTACGGCAGGACTTAGTTTAACATTGGACCCTATGGGAAAAATGTTTCAAAATGCTTCTTCTCTGAAACCACTTGGACAGTTGAAACTAAACTGCCCAGGAATGATCATTGGAAGGTCCTCTACAAATTTTCTGTTTTTTATGCCGGTCGGAAATCCAAGATGGCCGCCACCGCAGGACATAGATTAACATTGGACCCTATGGGAAAATATTCAAATGCCTTCTACTCAGAAACTACAAATATGATTAAAGCCAAACTGTACATGAATGTTCATTAGATGGTCCTCTACAAACTTTACGTTTTTTGTTCTGGTATGAAATTCAAAATGGTGGCTACGGCAGGACTTAGTTTAACATTGGACCCTATGGGAAAAATGTTTCAAAACGCTTCTTCTCTGAAACCACTTGGATAATTGAAACCAAACTGCCCAGGAATGATCATTGGAAGGTCCTCTACAAGGTGTGTTTTTTTTATGCCGATCGGAAATCCAAGATGGCCACCACCGCAGGACATAGATTAACATTGGACCCTATGGGAAAATGTTCAAATGCCTTCTTCTCAGAAACTACAAATATGATTAAAGCCAAACTGTGCATGAATGTTCATTGAATGGTCCTCTACAAAATATACGTTTTTTATTCTGATATGAAATTCAAAATGGCGGCTACGGCAGGACTTAGTTTAACATTGGACCCTATGGGAAAAATGTTTCAAAATGCTTCTTCTCTGAAACCACTTGGACAGTTGAAACCAAACTGCCCAGGAATGATCATTGGAAGGTCCTGTTTTTTATGCCGATCGGAAATCCAAGATGGCTGCCACCACAGGTCATAGTATTAACACAGAACCATATGGGGAAAATACAGAAATATATTCTTCTCTGAAGCTATTGCACTGATTGAACCTAAACTGTGCATCAATCATTGGAAGGTCCTTTACAAACTTTGTGTTTTTTATGTTGATCGTAATTCCAAGATGACGCAGGACATAGTTTTTACATAGGACCAATTGTTTTTTTTTATTACCAGGTGAACGATACAGGCTCTTGAGAGCCTCTGGTCTAGTTTATAGTTTGATATAAAGCATTTTATAACACAGGTATCTCATGAAAATCAGGTTCTCAGTGGTCAATAAACCTGCAACATGTTTTCAAAAATGTATTCCTGAACAAATTTTTTACTAAATATAGATGGTGCAAAATGGCCGGATGTCCAGATATTTCAAAAATTTATTTTCGATTACATTGGCACTAATGGGTGTACATTATTATTATTATTATTATTATTATTATTATACAATATTTATAAAGTGCCTATCTAATAAAACAATTACTCTAAGCACTGTACAAAACACATAAAATGTTAATCCTATCAATAAAAGTAAAAGTGGCAATAAGAGTCAAGAATAAATAAAAAAAAAAAAAAAAAAAAAAATATAAAGATGAATCTTTACAAGTTTCTAGAAAATGACAACTGATTGCACATGTCCAAAAATAATTATAATTAAAAAGAGAGTTTAAAATCAAATACTTTGTTAACAGCATATAGTACTAACAATGAGTTTTTGTTAGAAAATGCTGTGTTGCCACTGTGATTGCTGATGTTTCTCAGACATGACAATGCTGTGTTGCCACTGTGATTGCTGATGTTTCTCAGACATGACAATGCTGTGTTGCCACTGTGATTGCTGATGATTCTCAGACATGACACCTAAGTTTAGAATCCAGTCAAGTGTTTTTCTTGACAATATACAAGATGTAGTTTGCTGCTGTTTAACATATATTAAGAGAAATGCCTTTATCACTGTATATTACGAATTTAGTTTGTTACGCATATTTTCATTGGTTATTCAACCCTGAATGTCAGCATATATTCGGAAAACAGACGGGGTATATATGTACGTTTTCGGTCTCCCTATTTGGGCCCCAAAAAACAATAACAACGGGGTTGACAAAAACAGAAATATTTACGCTTCACTGAATCAATATCATAATACGGAATAATAAATGTATTTTTACCAAATTAAATGCTGTTTTTAAACTCAAAACGGTTGTATGAACAAAAAAGATATTCTTTTCTTCAATAAAAAATTAAAATATACATTTCACAAATATACACCAACCACTCAATTCGTGCAACGGGTGCAACTATCCTCGGAAGAAACTGTTCATTGGCACAAATTATGGCAGTTACCGGACACAAATCTGCCTCGTCAATTGCAGTATATCAACGTGTTTCATCAAAGGAAAAACAAGCTATGGGAGACATTATCACAAGTTCTGTTCGTGGAGAGCAACCATCTCAACTATCCTCAATAATGCCCCCGCACAGTACTTCCCGGTTGCAACTCATGCCGCCGACACAAAACAGTTCAAGTTCAACATCACTTCTTCAAATGAGAGCCAATACACATGTTTCATCGTCGGTTACGGACGTCGTTGACATTTTGGATGTAAATTATGATGATTTATTTTGTGATTATAACACTCTTACAACAGTTAATTCCGTCACAAACACCAGAACAATTCAGCAAACTCCCATGTTCCACGGCTGTACCATTACAAATTTGAACATCACAATCAACAAGTGAAAGTGTGTTAAAGTTTCCGCCTTTAAAACTTTCGAGGTCACGGGGCCACACCAAGTTTTTGCTTATTGTTAACATTTTAATTATTGAAATTGTTTCACAAACCCGTTGTTTTGTTATGTAATATATTAATGTTATAATTATAAAGTTTATTAAATTTACTGCATATGAAATTGTGTTGATTTAGAAATATTGAACAGGATTTTCCTTTATGAGACACCTCAGTACATAAAATATCACGTGACAAATATTTGATGTCATTGATCAAAGAATGTCAGAGGTACGAAAAGGGACATCTAGAAATACGGAAAATGAAAATAAAAGATGCAAAATATTTAATAAGGTTTTAAATATGAATTGGGACTATGTACGTGTTAAAAAAAAACAAAAGGAAAATAAAAATAAACAAACAAAAAGTAAACAAACAAAAAAAACTAAATAAAAAAAAATTTATAAAAAATTTGTATACGACAGTTTGGTTCTGTCTTTAACAAAAAAATGGTTAAATCCGTAATATATTTGTTATTCAGCTATCAGACAGGGTATATAATGTGACATTCCCAGCTTATGCTCTATATTCCCTTCGTCTGTGCCTCGGGGAATATAGATCATAAGCCGGGAATGTCACATTATATACCCTGTCTGATAGCTGAATAACATATAATATGTTATTTTATAGCTGGAACATTATATGGTCCAATGCACAATCAACAAGGTGTAGACTCTTATCTGACAGCTATAGAGGAAGCTAAAGCTCAGGGAGGAAAAATAGAGTGTGGAGGAAAGGTATTTATTAATACAGATCTATGTTCTACTAGCTATATTTTGATAGGAACTGGAAAAAAGGGAGAATTTATTTTTAAGCAAAATAGCATTCTCAAACATGTGGTTAGTGTAGCTTTTGCTGGAACAATACTTTTATGATACGTTCGTGTTTGATTTGTAGTATTCTTCTATTAGCAATATCATTATTTTAGCATGAGCAATTAAGCAAACAAAGGGAAGAAAAGCAGTAAATTATGAGTCAGCCTTGTAACTTAAACTCTCAAGATGGGATTTGAACAGCTGTTATACTTGATCTATCATGCTGTAAAAAGTGACTAAATTTATGACTAAATTTATGGTCGCTCAAATAACATTATTTTAAAAATATTTGTTTAAGCGAAAATAAAGATTTCTCTAAATCTAGAATAAAACTTAAGTGTATTAAATAAAATATGTATGTTCCTGTTGCTAGTCTAGATGTTAAGAAAGAGGGTTGATGTCCTATAAACAAGTTATATGTTTTCCTATTTTAGCAAATAGACAGAGAAGGATACTTTGTAGAGCCTACCATTGTTACTGGTCTATCCCATGATGCACCTGTAGTACTAAAAGAAACATTTGCACCAATAGTGTATACTATTAAATGTAGTGTAAGTATATATTTATATTCAGTGGTGTTGAAATATACAATGTTGGACTTAACTAGAGTAAATGTCACCCATTCTCTGAGTAAATGTCATCCATTCTCTGAGTAAATGTCACTCATTCTCTGAGTAAATGTCACCCATTTTCTGAGTAAATGTAACCCATTCTCTGAGTAAATGTCACTCATTCTCTGAGTAAATGTCACCCATTCTCTGAGTAAATGTCACCCATTCTCTGAGTAAATGTAACCCATTCTTTGAGTAAATGTCACCCATTCTCTGAGTAAATGTCACCCATTCTCTGAGTAAATGTCATCCATTCTCTGAGTCAATGTCACCCATTCTCTGGTTCAAATACTTCTTTTAGCATATCATTATCAGACAGCCATATAATTTTGTTACTTACTTAGAAAATAATGAGCTAAGAAAAGTGTTTTACCTTTTATTTTCATAAACTTCCATATAAGTATGGTAGTAATATTTTCATCTGTAAAGAAAAAAAAATTCTTGTGTTCTTAAAATTAATGGGAAGTTACTTTTTAATATACATGTACTTGATTTATTATCCTGAAAATTGATTCAAATTGACCTCCTTTAACTAGATTTTTTGGTAATTTGTCAAAGCAAGAACATTTAAAATATATAAACACATTTTGATTGAATTGAACTACTTTTTAGATAAATCTTTTCATTGAGATGTTCCATTATTTCAGTATAGTTATCTCTTTTGTGTAATGCTCAGATTGCTCAATTTGTGTATAAATGTATATGATTAAATTTCTAGAACTGATCTACAAATATCATGTAAATTTGTTGGTTTTTATTATCAGTCCAGCAATTTTTCATCACTATATTGTAACTACCTTATTTAATGAAGGATGAAATCCTGGACATTTCTAAAGAGTTGCCATGGTAAAATAACTGGTAACCATAACACTTTGAGATGGGAATCACGACGTGGGGATGTTAAAATACCTATGTCATTGGTGTAAGGATTGTGGTCAGACAATCCCTTACTAATAAACAGCTATTGCAAGGTATCTTTTATACACAAGAAGTGTGGAATTCCCCATACGCGAGGCACACATATACAAACTCTTGCGAGTCATGTATTTTATTTATCTCGTTATGAACAAGATTTGTAATATTAAGTGTTATAAGTCAGAAGTTATTACATATTTGACTTGTATTGTAGAGTGTAGATGAAGCTATTAAATATAACAATGAAGTGAAGCAAGGCCTTACCAGTAGTTTATTTACTCAAGATATCGGCAATATATTTAAATGGATGGGGTAAGTCAAACTAATACAGATTCAGTGAGTCAGTGATTGTTGTTGAGTATCAAGGGAGCACTTGTTCTGCTATGTCAGGACGAGAACAAGTGACTGTTTGATGGGATGATGAGAATGTCTGCTTTATACGATCACTCAGAGTTAGATTTCTATAGCTCACTAAATCAACAGTTCACAGGTAGAGATGTTGCTCCCCTTGGAAATATTAACCTAACTTTTTGCCAAAAAATCTGTTTTTGTGTTCAATGATTTGAGATGAGAGATAGTTGTTTGTTTGTTTATGTAGAAATGTTAACTATCATTGTTTATACTTACTTTACTCTTACTCCTTATTTCTATATTTCTTATCAGAGAAATAGCAAATAACATTTGTATAGTCTGGTTTAATTTTATCTACCAGAAAAATTAAGTTGAATTTATTTTCAGTGTTTTATGACTAGAGTGACTTTTCTTCTCTGATTAATTCTTTATTAGATGAAACAGTTATTTTGTTATTCATACAACAAGATAATAGAGAAGTTATTTTAAGTTGTTTTTTGATTTGTAGTCCTAAAGGTTCTGACTGTGGTATAGTGAATGTTAACATCCCTACTAGTGGTGCTGAGATTGGTGGAGCATTTGGTAAGATATTATAAATTATTGGTGCTGAGATTGGTGGAGCATTTGGTAAGATATTATAAATTATTGGTGCTGAGATTGGTGGAGCATTTGGTAAGATATTATAAATTATTGGTGCTGAGATTGGTGGAGCATTTGGTAAGATATTATAAATTATTGGTGCTGAGATTGGTGGAGCATTTGGTAAGATATTATAAATTATTGGTGCTGAGATTGGTGGAGCATTTGGTAAGATATTATAAATTATTGGTGCTGAGATTGGTGGAGCATTTGGTAAGATATTATAAATTATTGGTGCTGAGATTGGTGGAGCATTTGGTAAGATATTATAAATTATTGGAACAGTAATAAATAAATATTGGAGTATATTAGACTTGGCTTGTATTCATTACAGATACATGATATTCTCTGGCTTGTATTCATTACAGATACATGATATTCTCTGGCTTGTATTCATTACAGATACATGATATTCTCTGGCTTGTATTCATTACAGATACATGATATTCTCTGGCTTGTATTCATTACAGATACATGATATTCTCTGGCTTGTATTCATTACAGATACATGATATTCTCTGGCTTGTATTCATTACAGATACATGATATTCTCTGGCTTGTATTCATTACAGATACATGATATTCTCTGGCTTGTATTCATTACAGATATTCTCTGGCTTGTTTGAGGAAAACCCAGACTGTTATATTTAAATCAACCAGATTAGTTATCTAATGACCAGTTTATATAATTTATAAGAAGGGGTATTCCAGAAAAGAATGTAAGGGGTAGGGATGGAAGGCAATTTTTTCAAAGACCCACCTATACAATTTGATAAAGAAACTGTGTTCTATTATACTGCTAAACATTGTTATGACTCCTTCACCCGTATGTTATCTATATAAATTTTCATGAATACCTAACATGATGCGAATTCATATTGAAATTCCAATTTTTTTACTGTTGATAGACTAAAAATGAAAATTCTTAAAATTATTTTGATTATGATTTACAGGTGGTGAGAAACATACTGGTGGGGGTAGAGAATCTGGTAGTGATGCATGGAAACAGTACATGAGAAGATCTACATGGTAGGTATACCTGGACACTTTAGAAACTAAAATATCAACTAAATTAGACAAAATAGTCAACAATGTCATCGAGTGAAATAGAAAATAGAACAATATCTTTGGCCTATGGTGAACAAAATAAACAATGGGAATGACAATAGATTGTCATTGACAATACAGTTATAGTCTGAGTATTAATTAACATTTGTCCAACAAACTAAAAAGGTATATGAGGCTGTAAAATGAAAAAGTCCATCATTTTCATGTTTATTTTGTACCAACATCATAATGGGTTCTTCTAATAATAATTAATACCAATCAGCCCTGAACAACCCTGTAAATTAATGGACTACATTATTGGTGAACTGGTTAATAATTAATACTAATCAGCCCTGTAAATTAATGGACTACATTATTGGTGAGCCCTGTAAATTAATGGACTACATTATTGGTGAACTGGTTAATAATTAATACTAATCAGCCCTGTACAACCCTGTAAATTAATGGACTACATTATTGGTGAGCCCTGTAAATTAATGGACTACATTATTGGTGAACTGGTTAATAATTAATACTAATCAGCCCTGTACAACCCTGTAAATTAATGGACTACATTATTGGTGAACTGGTTAATAATTAATACTAATCAGCCCTGTACAACCCTGTAAATTAATGGACTACATTATTGGTGAACCCTGTAAATTAATGGACTACATTATTGGTGAACTGGTTAATAATTAATACTAATCAGCCCTGTACAACCCTGTAAATTAATGGACTACATTATTGGTGAACCCTGTAAATTAATGGACTACATTATTGGTGAACTGGTTAATAATTAATACTAATCAGCCCTGTAAATTAATGGACTACATTATTGGTGAGCCCTGTAAATTAATGGACTACATTATTGGTGAACTGGTTAATAATTAATACTAATCAGCCCTGTACAACCCTGTAAATTAATGGACTACATTATTGGTGAGCCCTGTAAATTAATGGACTACATTATTGGTGAACTGGTTAATAATTAATACTAATCAGCCCTGTACAACCCTGTAAATTAATGGACTACATTATTGGTGAACTGGTTAATAATTAATACTAATCAGCCCTGTACAACCCTGTAAATTAATGGACTACATTATTGGTGAACCCTGTAAATTAATGGACTACATTATTGGTGAACTGGTTAATAATTAATACTAATCAGCCCTGTACAACCCTGTAAATTAATGGACTACATTATTGGTGAACCCTGTAAATTAATGGACTACATTATTGGTGAACTGGTTAATAATTAATACTAATCAGCCCTGTACAACCCTATAAATTAATGGACTACATTATTGGTGAACCCTGTAAATTAATGGACTACATTATTGGTGAACTGGTTAATAATTAATACTAATCAGCCCTGTACAACCCTGTAAATTAATGGACAACATTATTGGTGAACCCTGTAAATTAATGGACTACATTATTGGTGAACTGGTTAATAATTAATACTAATCAGCCCTGTACAACCCTATAAATTAATGGACTACATTATTGGTTAACTGATTAATTGGAAATTGATGTTTGCTGTTTCACCACTAAGGATGCTGTGTTAAACCAGAAACATCCGATCAAACACAACATCAAACACATAAAATTAGATTTCTAAATTTTCATGCTTAAAATAGTACGTCTTTACAGAGTAAGATCCTAGACTAGTTGGACTTCGGTCGAGATGATGAGTTCAATTCATATGTCTACCTGCATACAATAGTTTCAGTGACCTAGCACTTTACGAACAAATCCCACTGGACATATTAGTCTGGTACAAAACAATCATCTTCATCCCTTCATCAGAATTGTTCATTTGACATTAAGCAGTCACCTGACATTATACAGCAGTCACCTGACATTATACAGCAGTCACCTGACAATATACAGCAGTCACCTGACATTATGCAGCAGTCACGTGACATTATACAGCAGTCACGTGACATTATACAGCAGTCACCTGACATTATACAGCAGTCACCTGACATACAGCAGTCACCTGACATTATACAGCAGTCATCTGACATTATGCAGCAGTCACCTGACATTATACAGCAGTCACCTGACATACAGCAGTCACCTGACATTATGCAGCCGTCACCTGACATTATACAGCAGTCACCTGACATTATGCAGCAGTCACCTGGCATTATACAGCAGTCACCTGACATTATGCAGCAGTCACCTGACATTATGCAGCAGTCACCTGACATTATACAGCAGTCACCTGACATTATGCAGCAGTCACCTGACATTATGCAGCAGTCACCTGACATTATACAGCAGTCACCTAACATTATACAGCAGTCACTCATTCACTAGAATGTAATGGTCTTTGTGAGTGATCAGATAGTAAAGAAAATCAATGAAAAAATAATGACAGGAAAATATATTTTATCTTATCAAATGTAGTATTATGCTACTGGGGACATTGTGGTTGTGATCGTATGGTAGTTGGATATACAACTAACTATGCAATCATTTCCTTCACCACTGAAGTTGTGAGTTCGAATACTGCTCATGGCGAGGTGTACTTGATACAACCTTTTATGATAAAGTTTGTCAGTGATGTGCAGCAGGTCCGTGGATTTCTCCGGGTACTACGGTTTCCTCTACCAATAAAACTAACTACCACGATATAGCTGAAATATTGTTGGAGGTGGTGTTAAACACCATAACCACTAACACTAGTATTATAATTCATTGCTGACTTGCTATGTTTTAATTTTCAGCACAATAAACTACAGTAAAGAGTTACCATTAGCCCAAGGTATAAAATTTGAATAAGTGCCAAAGTACCAAATAGCTTAAAAAATGGAGGAATGAAAGAAGAAAGACATGGTTTTGAGATTTTGTTTGTTAAAGATATAAAATTACAATTATCTACAAAGTTACATATGTATTAAAAACCAAATTTTGTACTGTTCTGAATAATTTATCATTCAACTGTAAAGCAAAGAAAAGGGAACTAAAGTGTACTGGACTGGAAATGTGCAGTTCATACAATTAAAATGTTAATTCTTATGTAACAGGTTGGTTAAAAGGCTTTTTATAGTGATAAATCAGCTAGATAATTTTGAACATTGGACTGTTCAGGTTAAAAAAAATTTGGTTTGACTTCAATGAGAAACAACCTGTTTTATCTCTTTCTATGGCCTCATTGTTCATTAAATTCCTCCATGTTTTCTTGTATAATCTAACCAATGTTATCTAAGCTATAATGCAAACTTATTTTTTTGAGTTTTTTTGAGTTTTTTTTTTACAATTTTTATTTCTGACAAAAATGCCATCACACAATTGTATGTAGCATAATGCCTCAATCAGTACCTATAAATACATGCAGTTACATCACTTGAGGTGATCAAAGGAATTCAGTCAAGCATGTCATGTCAAAGCAACCGTTGACAACCATTGACATGAATATTCATAATTTTCAGTTTGGTCGGAAAATGCCAATGGTGCAGCAAATTTGTTTTTCACCAAAATATCTTTACATCTTTATTTACAGTTAGTGGGATAATTACCGGTGTAATTTTTTGGCACATTTCCGTTAATAATTATTGACCTGGCTAAGTGGAATAAATATGCAGGTATTCATCAATGATACATAGTCAGTGTTATATTTTTTTTGTGTTAAAAGTGTATTTTTTTATACTTTGTTCAGAGCTTTATATTTGGAGACAATAAATATCAATAGTATTAAATACTGATAATCACATTGAATTGACAAACAGTTCACATGATATTTCTTTTGAGTGTGTGTTATTTTTTAATAGTATATTTTGAAAGTGCTGGATATTTACATGTATAAAACTTTTTAGATTTATTTACTTTTTTGCATAATTTAATTGCTTTTATATCAAATACCGGCCATTAAAGGGGAAGTAACTCTTTTGTTGATAACTACATATACAGGTCATTTAAAGTATAATATATAAGAATTGGTCTGTAGCATTTGTTTATACATACAGTTATCAATATGTGTATTATCGGTCAACGCTATTCTACAGAAGGACTTCAGTTATCCCAATGTAAAAACTGAATATCATGAGATAAATCTTTGATCTTATGTAAACAGTGTATTATCTAGGTGTAGGGAAGGTTACAGATTTGTATTGTATTGCTATATGCTAATGTATGAACAAATTTTATAAAAAAAAAAGTATATATAATTTTGAAGGTGTTATGAATGAAAATATTAAATGTTTTTATGGATGATAAATGTTGATCATTGTGTTGTTGAGTGTTTTTATTATTAAAATACTTTATCTTTTTATGTAGGGTTAGGGTTATGGTGTTTAGCACCACTTTCAACAATATTTCAGCTATATCGTGGCCGTCAGTTTTATTGGTGGAGGAAACCGGAGTACACGGAGAAAACCGCTGAGCTGCTTCAAGTCACTAATAAACTTTATCACATAATATTGTATCGAGTACACCTTTCTTGAGTGGGGTTCAAACTCACAACATTAGTGGTGAAAGGCACTAATTGCATAGGTAATTAGAAATCCAACTACTATCCGATCACGACCTCTTTATGTATATTAAAAGCAAACTCTGATTATTGTAAATAAAAAATAGCAGGTTTACAGGTTGAAGTATAATCAGGTCATTTTGGATTGAATATGATTAAAAATGGCTCGGATACACTTAAATTTAAAAGACTTGTATTGATTGAATGAATAGTTAATACTTATATTCAAGAGAACCACTTTGATTGGATGAATGTATTACACTGAAATAAAAAAAACTACTTGGATTGGATATGAAAAGAAAGTTTAAACCATGTGATGGTCAGCAATATCAACAAACAACTGTGATGGTCAGCAGTATCAACAAACAACCATGATGGTCAGCAGTATCAACAAACAACTGTGATGGTCAGCAATATCAACAAACAACCGTGATGGTCAGCAGTATCAACAAACAACCGTGATGGTCAGCAATATCAACAAACAACCGTGATGGTCAGCAATATCAACAAACAACCGTGATGGTCAGCAATATCAACAAACAACTGTGATGGTCAGCAGTATCAACAAACAACTGTGATGGTCAGCAATATCAACAAACAACCGTGATGGTCAGCAATATCAACAAACAACCGTGATGGTCAGCAATATCAACAAACAACCGTGATGGTCAGCAATATCAACAAACAACTGTGATGGTCAGCAATATCAACAAACAACTGTGATGGTCAGCAATATCAACAAACAACTGTGATGGTCAGCAATATCAACAAACAACTGTGATGGTCAGCAATATCAACAAACAACCATGATGGTCAGCAATATCAACAAACAACCGTGATGGTCAGCAATATCAACAAACAACTGTGATGGTCAGCAATATCAACAAACAACTCTGATGGTCAGCAATATCAACAAACAACTGTGATGGTCAGCAATATCAACAAACAACCGTGATGGTCAGCAGTATCAACAAACAACTGTGATGGTCAGCAATATCAACAAACAACCATGATGGTCAGCAATATCAACAAACTGTGATGGTCAGCAGTATCAACAAACAACTGTGATGGTCAGCAATATCAACAAACAACTGTGATGGTCAGCAATATCAACAAACAACCGTGATGGTCAGCAATATCAACAAACAACCGTGATGGTCAGCAATATCAACAAACAACCGTGATGGTCAGCAATATCAACAAACAACTGTGATGGTCAGCAATATCAACAAACAACCGTGATGGTCAGCAATATCAACAAACAACTGTGATGGTCAGCAATATCAACAAACAACCGTGATGGTCAGCAATATCAACAAACAACTGTGATGGTCAGCAATATCAACAAACAACTGTGATGGTCAGCAATATCAACAAACAACCGTGATGGTCAGCAATATCAACAAACAACTGTGATGGTCAGCAATATCAACAAACAACCGTGATGGTCAGCAATATCAACAAACAACTGTGATGGTCAGCAATATCAACAAACAACCGTGATGGTCAGCAGTATCAACAAACAACCGTGATGGTCAGCAATATCAACAAACAACTGTGATGGTCAGCAATATCAACAAACAACTGTGATGGTCAGCAATATCAACAAACAACTGTGATGGTCAGCAATATCAACAAACAACCGTGATGGTCAGCAATATCAACAAACAACTGTGATGGTCAGCAATATCAACAAACAACTGTGATGGTCAGCAATATCAACAAACAACCGTGATGGTCAGCAGTATCAACAAACAACCGTGATGGTCAGCAATATCAACAAACAACTGTGATGGTCAGCAATATCAACAAACAACCGCGATGGTCAGCAGTATCAACAAACAACTGTGATGGTCAGCAATATCAACAAACAACCGTGATGGTCAGCAATATCAACAAACAACTGTGATGGTCAGCAATATCAACAAACAACTGTGATGGTCAGCAATATCAACAAACAACCATGATGGTCAGCAATATCAACAAACAACCGTGATGGTCAGCAATATCAACAAACAACTGTGATGGTCAGCAATATCAACAAACAACTCTGATGGTCAGCAATATCAACAAACAACTGTGATGGTCAGCAATATCAACAAACAACCGTGATGGTCAGCAGTATCAACAAACAACTGTGATGGTCAGCAATATCAACAAACAACCATGATGGTCAGCAATATCAACAAACTGTGATGGTCAGCAGTATCAACAAACAACTGTGATGGTCAGCAATATCAACAAACAACTGTGATGGTCAGCAATATCAACAAACAACCGTGATGGTCAGCAATATCAACAAACAACCGTGATGGTCAGCAATATCAACAAACAACCGTGATGGTCAGCAATATCAACAAACAACTGTGATGGTCAGCAATATCAACAAACAACCGTGATGGTCAGCAATATCGACAAACAACTGTGATGGTCAGCAATATCAACAAACAACCGTGATGGTCAGCAATATCAACAAACAACTGTGATGGTCAGCAATATCAACAAACAACTGTGATGGTCAGCAATATCAACAAACAACCGTGATGGTCAGCAATATCAACAAACAACTGTGATGGTCAGCAATATCAACAAACAACCGTGATGGTCAGCAATATCAACAAACAACTGTGATGGTCAGCAATATCAACAAACAACCGTGATGGTCAGCAGTATCAACAAACAACCGTGATGGTCAGCAATATCAACAAACAACTGTGATGGTCAGCAATATCAACAAACAACCGTGATGGTCAGCAATATCAACAAACAACTGTGATGGTCAGCAATATCAACAAACAACCGTGATGGTCAGCAATATCAACAAACAACTGTGATGGTCAGCAATATCAACAAACAACCGTGATGGTCAGCAGTATCAACAAACAACCGTGATGGTCAGCAATATCAACAAACAACTGTGATGGTCAGCAATATCAACAAACAACTGTGATGGTCAGCAATATCAACAAACAACTGTGATGGTCAGCAATATCAACAAACAACCGTGATGGTCAGCAATATCAACAAACAACTGTGATGGTCAGCAATATCAACAAACAACTGTGATGGTCAGCAATATCAACAAACAACCGTGATGGTCAGCAGTATCAACAAACAACCGTGATGGTCAGCAATATCAACAAACAACTGTGATGGTCAGCAATATCAACAAACAACCGCGATGGTCAGCAGTATCAACAAACAACTGTGATGGTCAGCAATATCAACAAACAACCGTGATGGTCAGCAATATCAACAAACAACTGTGATGGTCAGCAATATCAACAAACAACTGTGATGGTCAGCAATATCAACAAACAACCATGATGGTCAGCAATATCAACAAACAACCGTGATGGTCAGCAATATCAACAAACAACTGTGATGGTCAGCAATATCAACAAACAACTCTGATGGTCAGCAATATCAACAAACAACTGTGATGGTCAGCAATATCAACAAACAACCGTGATGGTCAGCAGTATCAACAAACAACTGTGATGGTCAGCAATATCAACAAACAACCATGATGGTCAGCAATATCAACAAACTGTGATGGTCAGCAGTATCAACAAACAACTGTGATGGTCAGCAATATCAACAAACAACTGTGATGGTCAGCAATATCAACAAACAACCGTGATGGTCAGCAATATCAACAAACAACCGTGATGGTCAGCAATATCAACAAACAACCGTGATGGTCAGCAATATCAACAAACAACTGTGATGGTCAGCAATATCAACAAACAACCGTGATGGTCAGCAATATCAACAAACAACTGTGATGGTCAGCAATATCAACAAACAACCGTGATGGTCAGCAATATCAACAAACAACTGTGATGGTCAGCAATATCAACAAACAACTGTGATGGTCAGCAATATCAACAAACAACCGTGATGGTCAGCAATATCAACAAACAACTGTGATGGTCAGCAATATCAACAAACAACCGTGATGGTCAGCAATATCAACAAACAACTGTGATGGTCAGCAATATCAACAAACAACCGTGATGGTCAGCAGTATCAACAAACAACCGTGATGGTCAGCAATATCAACAAACAACTGTGATGGTCAGCAATATCAACAAACAACTGTGATGGTCAGCAATATCAACAAACAACTGTGATGGTCAGCAATATCAACAAACAACCGTGATGGTCAGCAATATCAACAAACAACTGTGATGGTCAGCAATATCAACAAACAACTGTGATGGTCAGCAATATCAACAAACAACCGTGATGGTCAGCAGTATCAACAAACAACCGTGATGGTCAGCAATATCAACAAACAACTGTGATGGTCAGCAATATCAACAAACAACCGCGATGGTCAGCAGTATCAACAAACAACTGTGATGGTCAGCAATATCAACAAACAACCGTGATGGTCAGCAATATCAACAAACAACTGTGATGGTCAGCAATATCAACAAACAACCGTGATGGTCAGCAATATCAACAAACAACTGTGATGGTCAGCAATATCAACAAACAACTGTGATGGTCAGCAATATCAACAAAATGAATATCTACCTCACATCTCAAGCAATTCAACACAAAAAAGAACACACCATTTAGTGTTGGAAATCGAGGTCCTGGCCTGGACAGGCACAAAAATGTAGCAGGGTGAAACTGGTTAATGGGATCAAACCCTTCCTCTCTAGTAATAGGAACTTCAACGACAATACATATTAATAAACAAACAAGAAAAACCTGCAGATTTGCTTCCACTCAAAATGACCACATGTAATCATAAAATGAATGACAACATGATTGGATGAATGTATGGAAAGACCCACCTTGATTGAATGAATGTTTGACAAAAGCTCATAAGACCCACATTAATTAGATAACTTTTTATTTTACTCAACTTGAATCAATTTTCAAATTTAAAACATAGTGATAGTATTTAGTGGTGGAGGATGCTGGTCCATTAGACAACCAGAGAGCTATGATAAGTCCTTAAAAGAAAAGTTGTACTTCCTAAAATTCCGGGATATTTCTTAGTTGGGGACAGGATATCCAATATTTTATATTCAAGATTGCATCATAATTGTAGTTCGCTAAAGTATGATCTATTTCAATGTAATTTTATAAAAGAATGTGTTTGTGGATTTATCAGGGAGGACGCTTCCCACTTTCTCTTGACTGCCGCATATATATTGAACAGAGGACAGTTCTCTTTAATTTTTTACACCACCATAATTTTCGGAGAGATATTGGAACATTATTATTTGGAGACTCACAAAAAGACCTGGCTCAAAATATTTTGCTATCAAAAGCAGTAGGCGATTCACTGAAGCGACATACCCCCCATTTTACTTACCTGTTGTCATTTTTTTCTAGATCACAAATGTTTATATACTAATTATCCTTCATACTCTCTGTCAGACCTATGTTTGCATGGTACTGGAGAGAACTTCATATAAGTTGTATAACTTGTGTTCAATCCTATTGTATATATTTGACAATAAAATATGTTTAAATTAAGTACTTGGTAAACTTTCTCAAGTAGCTGGTTACTAACCTATACTCCATTGATGAGAGGATAGATGCTATGATGACCGATCGATTGCTTAAACTTCTAGTCCAAAAGCATTCACAATCACAACAAGATGAAATTATGAATAATTGGAAACAAAACCTGAGATAGTTATTTTCCTTGAGCAAAGGAAACTGTTATCTGTAGCCATCAATTGGTGTTATCCTTAGATTCACTACCATCTAATTAATGATAAATTAACAAGTCATCAAAAATTATCAGTCTATGTAAGAAATTAGATAGAGTTGGTGTGTTCTAAAGCAGCAGATTCTACAATAAAGGTAATAACAAAATTACCGAACTCCGAACAATCTTACAAAGGGAAAGTCAAAACTCATAATTATTTAAACAGACAAAAATCAGTCAACAACCGGAAAACTGTGAAAACCGTAATGACCCTGACTTGGTACAGGCATTTCTAAAGAAATGGTGGGTTGAATCAGATTTTAAGGCGCCAAACCTCCCGCTCTCATTACGGTTCAATGGTTCCGGCTGTCACTGTAACAGTATTTAAATACAGGAACAAAATAGGTAAAATAGTTGTCAAAGCAGTACCATATTCGGTGACGTAAATGTCAAAAATATTTTTACGTCACACATTGACAAAAAAAATTCTTGACATATTTGACTCTTTATCTTTATACATTTTCACTATATGAAAATGCATCGCTTATAATTTTTTCTGCAGAGACGGAATATATTTCGACAAGATATTGGTATCGGAATATAAACTTTTTAAGAGATCGAATAAGGCGAATCTTTTTATAGCCCTGGTCCAGTAGCCTGTTTCTCAATATTGTTTTACCTTTACTTGACCACAATATATTCCATGGTCAACAGAAACAATTTTGAAATAAATAAATATTTTATTTCCTTGTAAGCTCAACATTTATACCTTGCTTTACAGGCAAGTTGCTGTCATGGGAAATTCACATGTAAAGCAAGATATAAATGTAGAGCTTACTAGGAAATAAAATATTTGCGACACAGCATAATGGAACAGATTTTGGAGATCCAAATAATGAACACATTTTCGCGAGCAAGAAAACCAAAGGGCCTAAACATGATAGCCATAATCAGCTAAGGTTACATATGCCTGAGAGAGAAGAACCTTCGTTTTAATACTAATTACATTATTAGAAACTAAATTTCAGTAATAAATATATCTAATAAACCATGTCAGTGCCGACTACCGAGTGGATGATACCCTCGGGGATTAATAGTGGATGATTCCTGGGGGGGACCGGATTTTTTGGCGTAAAATCGAGATTTTTCACACGAAATACCCCAAAAATGTTCGCGCCTCCCTTCGCTCGGCCCAATTTTTTTAAGTGCGCCTCCCCTAACTTGAAATCCTGGATCCGCCCCTGGATACCCTCGGGGATTAATAATCTACCAGCACAGGTATCTACTGAGTGGATGATACTCTCAGGGATTAATAGTTTACCAGCACAGGTATCGACCCTACCGAGTGAGTGATACCCTCCGGGGATCAATAGTCTACCAGCACAGGTATCGACCCAGTGATTGTAATAACAACATAAATTATCTAATTTAGTGTGTACCACATTGCTGCAATAGCCTTCATCGGGTATACTGTCAATAAATTGGAAAGAGACATAATGTAAAAGTTTTGAGGGCCCCAGAAAAAATTGTATCCTGGAAAGAATAAGTAGTATGAAAAACGCATTCTTTTGTAAAGTGAATAGGTAGCTAATTATATAGGAAAACGATCTTACTTGACGAAAACATACAATATACACCAACTACATTTTAGGTCAGAGGTTGGACGACAATAAATGAACAATATACACCAACTACATGTTAGGTCAGAGGTTGGACGACAATAAATGAACAATATACACCAATTACATTTTAGGTCAGAGGTTGGACGACAATAAATGAACAATATACACCAATTACATGTTAGGTCAGAGGTTGGACGACAATAAATGACCAATATACACCAACTACATGTTAGGTCAGAGGTTGGACGACAATAAATGAACAATATACACCAACTACATGTTAGGTCAGAGGTTGGACGACAATAAATGACCAATATACACCAACTACATGTTAGGTCAGAGGTTGAACGACAATAAATGAACAATATACAACAATAAAGAACTACACCATGCAGTACTCTTTTAACTATCTATTAATTTATTTCTCAATTGTTCAACCGTTTGTTTGTTATTTTCACCAAGTTGCATGTTGGATTCTAACTCGTCTAGTTGGGAAACCACGTGACATTTAGCCGCCGATATCTTTTCCCGTAAAGCATGTTCCTTGTTAGTTAATTTCTGTTGAATATTTTCACTGTTCTTTCCTACGCTTTCTAATTTATCGATGATAGTGTTCAGTTTCTCAAACTGTTGAGAAATGAAGGGTGGGAATGTGTCGGAATCCTCACAAGGTAATACATTAGAACGTCTACATGCAGTTTCATCTACTCCATATAGATCATTTTTGCTTAGTTGACATCCAGGATCATCATCTGGTGATTGGTTTGTAGTTGTAGTTGCTTCTGTTGGAAGGTTTGACGCATGCTTTGTCAATGATACTTCTGGTGTTGTACATGGACAACGGTCATGTGTTGTAAAGGACATTCTAAAACAAACATGTAGGTTCATATAACATTGTATATACTTAATATTACTATTGTTATATTGAATTTAAAAAGCTTCAAGTTTTAGCTGGTTGTTCTCCTCAAATCCCCCGAACGCTACAATATGTAGTATAAAGATTGACTACCCAATACAGACACCACATTTTGTTTCTTTAATATTAATACTAGCAATATACAAGCGTTATAAAATGATAAATACTTTTGGTATGATAACTAATTGACGTCACTTCTAATGGATTGTGAGAATAAGATGACGTTATCACTTTAGTTGTCAGCACCTCTGTATTGATATGAAACTATTTAATACCACACTGAAGCTTCCGCTTAATGAAACATGTTTTAATTAAGTCGAAACTAACATTTAACATTCCTTACCTCTAGATTGCCCTTTGATGATTTTGACTTAATATGTAGTTTATATTTATCATATTGTCTACAATATATTTATTTGGCAGTTATAAATGTTTGTCTTGAGTAATTTTATTTTACTTTATTAATTGAAATATTGAAATCGCATTTCTTCCGTTTATAAATGTTGTATTTAGTCATGTGGACAAGCAAAATGTATGAAAAATATATGAACACAAACCAATGATATACAATGGTTGATTCTTGATTGACAGTGAGCATGGTGAGTGTCGGTTAAGAACAAACTTTACAACAACAAAGATGATTTCAAATTTCTCATTGTGAACTTTCCAATTATATGTAGTAATATGCGAGCAGCACCTGCATATGGAATATATATCGCTCAGTTGATTCGATATCCAGAGCTTGTGGTTTCTATCACGAGTTCCTTGATAGAGGGTTGCTGCTAATAATCTTAGGGAAGCTATTCTACCAAAGGTTCCTAATGGTTAAGTTGAAGTCATCACTTACTGTCGCCACCATGACCTGGTTATCCGTTACGGAATATCTGTGTCACAAATGACCACAGATATGTTCCGTTTGTCGTAACCGAAATCCGATCATTTCCTCATTTATGACTAGTCGCTGGCTGGATTTCTAACAAGAGTAACATAATGGGTGCCACATATGGAGCAGGAACTGCTTACCTTTCCGGAGCACCTGAGTTCACCCCAGTGTTTTAGTAGGATCGTGTTGCTCGATCATTAGTTTTCTGTGTAATGTTTTGTAGACAATGTATATAAACTGAAAATTGACGTAGAATATTGAATTATGTCTATTAGAAACAAACAAAATGAATATTTTATGGGTTGGATATTTGTATAAAAGGTATTGAAATGATTATATCATCCGATATCTCTTTGAATAAGTCTTGTTTTGTAAAGCAAAGATAAATACCTTATATTTTGTGGAAATATCTCTGTCGGTCCGTGTTCCAAATGCTACCATATGCTTTTCAACTTTCGTGTTACCCTTTGATAAATTATGTGACAATTTCTACATACTTTTAATATAGTATCTCTTGTTTTGGGTAAACCAGTATTGTTTTGCAAACACAATGACAACAAAGGAAACCAATGAACAATAACAAAATATTAACAATTGATTGTTTACACGATTGGCTGCCGTAATGACTTATAACCTTTTTTATATAAAGATTTTAAATACAATGTATTGAATCTTTTTTTTTAACAGAATATTTTTGGAAAATATACTACTTACCATTTAAATATACATATATTTGTTGTCATAAATACACAGTTATATTTTGTTCTTTTTCCAAAGCATTACATAGCAACAACGTGGTCTAACCTGACTGATGGATACATATATTAAACGTATTCCATCATACAAAATTATATATTACAGATATTATGCCAGATTCTCCGGAGCGGTTTTCATTTCCTGCTATATGATGGCACCCGTCGTTTATATACATGGCAAACTTAATATCAACCAGGGTACCAGACTTGCAACACATATAAAACATATAGTCAGTTAAATATTCCATATTCAAAAAAGTAATAAATAAAATTAAAAAAAAATAGGAGTGAAAAATTGAACATTGTACGTATTTACGCAGGAATCGGCCGTAGTAAATATAAGCATGCTAAAAAAAATAACACCCAAAATAGGTCAACGTGAAGTCTCCATCAAAAATAATAATGACCAGGTTTTCCAGTTCTTCAAGTAATGGCACCTGCCACGAAGGAAATTCAAGAGGCATAGTTTATATGCATTGTAATTTTCATATTCTAAACATCTGCAATCAGATAAGAAACTAATTGAAATTCATTATAGTGTAACCAATTCATGATGGCGGTACTATATTTAAGGTTGGCATCTAGGAGGAAGGAGCATTGTGAAAATGTCCCCCATGTTATAAAAAAGGAAAGGCACATTGGACGTATGGAATTCTCCTCTGTGTATATGTTTCAGAACATAGTGTGTACAAATCCTCATCATATTGTCACTGTTTTATACTATGAAGGGGATATTTACCCTTTTTTTTAAACTCGCAAATGTAATTGTGAGATAGAATTGACCGAGTCGATGTTTCTAATACCTTTGGCAGAATCTCAACATCATTAAAATAAGATCAATCTCCGTCAGGTATAGGTAAACATAGCTCAATTTTGATATCATGTTTAGGTTTCATTGGTTTACTAGCTCCAAGAGATTTTTTAAATAATTTGGTTAGCCAATCTTTTGACTATGAGCGTGCCAGAAGAAGGTTACTCCAGAAACGTATCGTCCGTACTACATTAAGTATATTATTCACGACTTTAAACATTCTGATAATTCATGCACATGTTCCATATTCAAACATCACTCAGTAGGGCATGTTATAACTGGTGACCTTAGCATTGTCATCAATACTTTTCCGAAATATTGTGACCCTGAATCCATAAACTGGAAACATAATTTTAAAATTTTTACGGATGTTGTCGATAATTATGCATGACAATGCACAAAACGTGGAAGAGAAGACACAGATACTCTAGCATCAATAGTGAATCAGTAACTGCTACCCTTCTGGAGCACCCAAGTTCACCCAGGTAAACAAACGATGGGGTTCGTGTTACCCAATCTTTCGTTTTCTTGTTGTGATTTGTAAACTATTGTTGTCATTTTATCCATTTTCATTTTTCCATTGTATAATTTGTATTATCTGTTTTTCATCTATTTAGATAATTTACTTCTTTTCACTACCACTTTGGTATCTTCATATTTTATTTCTTTTCGTTACCACTTTGGTATCTTCATATTTTATTTCTTTTCGTTACCACTTTGGTATCTTCATACTTTTCATAACGCTGTGAGCTGGTTGATACTATCTAGAATTAATACCCCACACGGCTCTCTGAGCACTAATTTTAATTCTTTCTGTATTACACAAATGTTGCAAAGCACCTGTCTAACCTTGATGACAAATATATGTTGTTACTCTACAGTCCACTAACAGTATCGTTTATGTGCTTAAATCACATTTACATAGACTACTTTTATAATGGAACATATACCACTGTAAGAGGAATTCCTGAACAAACATAGCTCTGTTTTGTATTCCCTTTGAGCTTTAACTTTAGCGATTATAAGCGATGCATTTTCATATAGTGAAAATGTATA
This sequence comes from Bathymodiolus brooksi, assembly GCA_963680875.1. Lineage (NCBI taxonomy): Eukaryota > Metazoa > Mollusca > Bivalvia > Mytilida > Modiolidae > Bathymodiolus > Bathymodiolus brooksi. The sequence goes on from OY804577.1 coordinate 5,403,331, forward strand.
AAGATAAAGAAGTCAAGAAAAATGTCAAGGATATTTTTTTATCAATGTGTGACGTAAAAATATTTTTGACATTTACGTCACCGAATATGGTACTGCTTTGACAACTATTTTACCTATTTTGTTCCTGTATTTAAATACTGTTATAGTGACAGCCGGAACCTTTGAACCGTAATGCGAGCGGGAGGTTTGGCGCCTTAAAATCTGATTCAACCCACCATTTCTTTAGAAATGCCTGTACCAAGTCAGGGTCATTACGGTTTTCACAGTTTTCCGGTTGTTGACTGATTTTGTCTGTTTATATAATTATGAGTTTTGACTTTCCCTTTTTAAGATTGTTCGGAGTTCAGTAATTTTGTTATTACCCTTATTTAGGATGATGCATGCCTAAATTGCTTACGAGTATAGTGTTTCGTAGAGCATGTTTTGTACATCTCCGTTTAACCATTATATTATTTGTTCTTCCTCGGTTGATGGTTTGTGATTATGCCTTTGGTATTTTCATATATAAGAGTCTCGATGGTCTAAACGTCACTTAAATGTTAGATGTATACAAGGGCATCAGAAGACATAATAGTGAAGCAACGGTCAACCAAAGTCAAATTGATAATATCATCCCTCGTCATCTGTAGCAGGCGATACAATACTTTTCAACAAAGTGTGGATATCTTCAGAAAACATTTTGAAAGGTAAGACTAGATTTAAAAATCCTCGACTAAATAGTTAAGCATTGTGAAGAAGGTGACCTTGAAAAGGTCTGAATATAAACTGTAAGCTGGGGCGTAACTTACGTAATTATTAATAAAACTCAGGTTATCCTACCTCAGGCATATGTGACTTTTGATTATTCTGTTTAGACCTTTTGGTTTTATTGCTCCCAAAACTTATATAAATTATTTGGTTTTCCAATCTTTCGATTTTGAGCGTACCTGATGAAGGTTATTCCAGAAACGCGTCGTGCGCACTAAATTTGATATTTTTATTGCGCATATAAACATATATGAGTATTGTTTGATAATGTAAAACAATGCAAATTAATATTCGGATTAATGTTGTACCATGCTATTCATTATAGAGAAATTGGCATAGGGATCTACTATTTTTGTTTGATTTAGCCGAGTATTCGAATTTCAGCAGGAAAATAGTTCTAAGAGTAATGATATTTTACCAACATATTCTACGTTCATAGATAGTAGTCAGTATTCATTGACCCTGCCATTCTACTTATGTTGTGGCTCATTTTGTAAGAGTGTTTTGTTCTTTTGAGTGGAAGTGAATCTGTTCATGTTTTGTTATTGTTATTTTATATCTGTATTATGCCTGGCCGAAGTCCAAGGGGCTTGGATTCCCATTGGTATATAATCTGTCGTGACCCTTTTATGTTCAATGAAAGCTGTATTTGTTGATATTGGTGGAATTGTTGACTTAAACTTTGTAAACTTTCTATACATAATCACTTAGTAATGAGCGTATATTTCTTCTTCGAATTATACACGAAAACGATATATCAGAACTTACGAGACAAGTGATTCGACCTAGATGTGTTTACACTTTACATTATCGAAATATCTATCTTGTTTGTAATTGTATCATTAATCCATGTGATAAATCACAGTAAGAATTCATTGTTATAATATATTATAAGTAGTGTACATTGTTGAATTGGTTGAGATACAAGACTGTTGGGGTAAGCTGGAGTAATACGCCGTTGTTGCCATTCCTGGTATAATAGAATATACAGCGGTTGGGACATTTCGTTCGATGATTGTTACCGGTGACTGGCGGATGAATATGTATAAACAATAAGATACAAACTAATATTAGATATAAGTATATAACATTTTTATTATAGATAGTCACAGAAATGTCCGTATTAAATATTAGTAATACTGTTGACCCTGTTCAACAACTGTTTTGGGCAATGAATAATAAAATATCTACATAAGTTTCTTGATATGACTTTATATACACTATGGGTAATGAAAATGAAGTGATATTGCATTAGCCCGGCAGTGAAATCTTCCTTCTACCATTTAAGTTGTAATTGTTCTGGTATATATTAGTTGGCCTGTTGATTTATTCCGTAGAAACTAATTCTTATGATGTTCTGATATTGTTCACTGGGAAGAGGTGTAGATCGTTTTACATGTTGCCTTCAATGAATGTTAATACACTCTAATCCTTATTGTATCTTAAAACATATAACACTTGATAAATCTGTGTGGAAAGTCAAGGTATACACTCCAAAACACATTTTCTTCCTGTATTAAGCACAAAACCTAATTACATTTTCACCACACATTTTACCATGGAATTTTACAGCCTGGAGATCATAGGATATCTATCATATTATATTTCAATCACCATCTTTAAAGCGTGCAATTTTCACATGCTTATTTGAATTAACGAATTGAATTAGCACTATTTCGCTGAGTTAAAACAAATCAAATCTTTAACAAAAGGTTAGAATTACATAAAGTTCTGTAATTTATGATAACGTTATATTTTCTTGCTTAATTTTTTAAAAACAAAATGATAAAATTGTTCAAAATATTTCAGAAAAACCTGAATAGTCTAAAATATGAAAGAATGAATGAAATAATTTTGTTTGAAACAACGAATTAATTTACTACGCTAATGTAGTTGGGATAATTGAAAAATAAAACAAGCAGCAGACAAGTGAGTCTTTTTGGCACATCCGCTTTCTCACGTGCTTTGAATCATGTGTTTGGCACATCTGCTTTGTCACGTGCTTTGAATCAAGTGCATAAAGTGTAAACACAAAAATCAGTAATGCAACTTTGTACATTTCAAAAATATTAAAGTTGCATGCTCCAAACACGTGATAGAAGTATTTAAATTAGAAGAAGACATCACCAAAAAGTTATTTTTAAGTGCCCGTTAAAACTGCACCGTCGTTACCTTCAGTCACATTCGACTTCAACGTCATCATGGTGCACCTAAATTAAATACAACCACAAACAGTGAGTTTTAGTCGTTTTCTTGAAATAAACACAAAACTAAATATTTATCAACCTATTACCAACAAAATGGTTCCTTATTTCGAATTAAAGATAGACATATAAATAAAAGTATCCTTATATTTAAATTCATAAATTATTCCTAGTGTAATGGTTATTAAAAATGTTTAGATTAGAATCTGAAAACATCGTTACTTGGGAAGTGAGTGATTATTTATAGCCTTTCAGAATACGATCTACATTTAAACAAATCGTTAGTTGCAACATAGATTGCTTTTCCAACGTGTTCGTTATTGAAGGCAACATGAAAAACTGTCCAGTATTTAAACCTCCTTATTGGTCAACTTTTGTTGGCAGAACGCCATTACATTTATAATTGTTGTTATTTATAAAAGTCGTGTTTTGCGTATCACTGTATATTGGAGAATTGTCTCCCGTTGAGAGAGTTCTTCCATTCCGGGAAGAAATTCCTGATGAAGAATGTGAACTAGTGGTAGATAGTCTTTGATTTCTTGGCAGCTGTCCATTTATTATTTCACCATTTGGCACATGCCCATTCATTCTAGATATATTTCCATTAATACTTGTAGGGGTTTGCATTGGCAGAACGTTCCTTACCCGTGGGGAACCTAACTGTGATGCCTGAACTCTACTTTTTATAACAAATATTAATCCAACAGTAATAAGAGCCGTGATAAATCCACTGGCGAATCCTACACCTATGCCAAGTCCGAAACCTGTAAGACAGAAACAATTCAATGTAAACACACATCTCAGAAGACACCGAGTATCTGTAGTCATTCAGGTTCGACAACTTTTGTGTTAATATTATGGTTTTATATTTTTTCAAGCTGAAATATTTTAGAAAACAACTGACATATTTATAAAATATAAAGACATATGAGTGTAATAATAGTTGGGTTTTTTTACTCAAGGAACACAACCAACATATGCCTAAAATATATGCATTATTCTTGTCAATTGTCAAAGCTAGAACTTTAACCGAATGACACCGATACATTATTTATGTTCATGATTATGCTTTCTAAAAATAAAAATAAAAAGATAGTCTCGAGTTAGCTCCCTTTGGACGTGCTTTGTTAATTTGTGTGTGTGTTTGTTTGTTTTATAGTGTTTAACGCCACTTTCAACAATATTTCAGTTATATCGTGGCAGTCAGTTTTATTGGTGGAGGAAACCGGAGGACCCTGAGAAAACCACCGACCTGTCGCAAGTCACTGACAAACTTTATCACATAATGGTGTACACCTCGCCCTGATCGCGATTCGAACTCGCAACATCAGTGGTAATAGGCACGGATTGCATAGGTAGCTGTAAAGCCAACTACCATACGATCAAGGCCACGACGTCCCTGTTAATTTGCTGTTATTCATAATATTAATATGTTTCTTGGCATTAACAGGCAATGATAGTTGGCATACAAAACAATAGTGGTATTTATCTTGACTTCAACATGCAATTACAGGTCAAACTCAAAATAATATTAGTATGTTTCCTGTCATTGACGTGCAATAATTGATAAAACATAACACTCTTTGTATATATCTTGGTGTTGACATATCAATATTGGTCAAGCTTAAAACATAGACCAAGTAAGAACCAGAAAAGCACAGATCATATAGCTAATTAGAACATGTCTATTGTAAGGAAAGCTATAATTATTTCTCAGTCATAAATAAATATTGAAAATGGTGTAGTTGCTCCATATTTAAACAGTGTTTTTGAGTACGGTCCAGTATTCAGTTAAATTCTGCAATACAATCCAAGATCAATGTATTATACATATGATTTGTTGCTTATGTGTTCCTCACATTAATATCAGGTTGTTTAACTTACTCTTACCTTCCCGTTAACAACCGTTTTCAAAACGGTTGTTTTTACTTCCTACTTATAATTAATGTTACACATTTTTTGTAAATGATAAAATAATATATTAGGACCACCTCAACGTCTTATCTTTCTATACTGATGTATATTTTACCAACGTCTTCAAACAGACTCTTAAAGATCACTGTTGTTATAAATCAAAGGAATGTTTTGGCAAAACTGGAGACGATTCAATATCAAGAGGCCATAAATACAAGCTATATAAGACACATTCAAGACTTGATGTCAGAAAATATTCATTTACTCAACGAACTGTTGAAAACTGTTGAACAGTCTACCATCCTCAGTTGTAACTGCATCCACATTCATATCATTTGACGGAAGATTGGACAAATTCTTGGAAAGTCAACCACGAAAATATGAATACAACCAGGCAATTGTGATAAATATGACCGGCCACAACAAAATTATGAATAGTTCAGACAAGGAGCTGACAGAAGATACCTTCTATAGAGACCTACAGTCAGAACAGGATAGACAAGGAGCTGATAGAAGATACCTTCTATAGAGACCTACAGTCAGAAGAGGATATGTGAGTATAATGAAATATCTGGCTTAAATGGATGAATCAATATACCAAGACATAATAAACACATGTTAACAAAAAGAGATATATATATACATGTATATATCATTAAGGGAGGAATGTAGTAAGGTAGATATAGACTTAGAAATTATTTACGAACCTAGGTAGTATAAAGAGATATATATCATTAAGGGAGGGAGGAATGTAGTAAGGTAGATATAGACTTAGAGATTATTTACGAACCTAGGTAGTATAAAGAGATATATATCATTAAGGGTGGGAGGAATGTAGTAAGGTAAATATAGACTTAGAGATTATTTACGAACCTAGGAAGTATAAAGAGATATATATCATTAAGGGAGGGAGGAATGTAATAAGGTAGATATAGACTTAGAGATTATTTACGAACCTAGGTAGTATAAAGAGATATATATCATTAAGGGTGGGAGGAATGTAGTAAGGTAAATATAGACTTAGAGATTATTTACGAACCTAGGTAGTATAAAGAGATATATATCATTAAGGGAGGGAGGAATGTAGTAAGGTAGATATAGACTTAGAGATTATTTACGAACCTAGGTAGTATAAAGAGATATATATCATTAAGGGAGGGAGGAATGTAGTAAGGTAAATATAGACTTAGAGATTATTTACGAACCTAGGTAGTATAAAGAGATATATATCATTAAGGGAGGGAGGAATGTAGTAAGGTAGATATAGACTTAGAGATTATTTACGAACCTAGGTAGTATAAAGAGATATATATCATTAAGGGAGGGAGGAATGTAGTAAGGTAGATATAGACTTAGAGATTATTTACGAACCTAGGTAGTATAAAGAGATATATATCATTAAGGGAGGGAGGAATGTAGTAAGGTAGATATAGACTTAGAGATTATTTACGAACCTAGGTAGTATAAAGAGATATATATCATTAAGGGAGGGAGGAATGTAGTAAGGTAAATATAGACTTAGAGATTATTTACGAACCTAGGAAGTATAAAGAGATATATATCATTAAGGGTGGGAGGAATGTAGTAAGGTAGATATAGACTTAGAGATTATTTACGAACCTAGGTAGTATAAAGAGATATATATCATTAAGGGAGGGAGGAATGTAATAAGGTAGATATAGATTTAGAGATTATTTACGAACCTATGTAGTATAAAGAGATATATATCATTAAGGGAGGGAGGAATGTAGTAAGGTAAATATAGACTTAGAGATTATTTACGAACCTAGGTAGTATAAAGAGATATATATCATTAAGGGTGGGAGGAATGTAGTAAGGTAAATATAGACTTAGAGATTATTTACGAACCTAGGTAGTATAAAGAGATATATATCATTAAGGGTGGGAGGAATGTAATAAGGTAGATATAGACTTAGAGATTATTTACGAACCTAGGTAGTATAAAGAGATATATATCATTAAGGGAGGGAGGAATGTAGTAAGGTAAATATAGACTTAGAGATTATTTACGAACCTAGGTAGTATAAAGAGATATATATCATTAAGGGAGGGAGGAATGTAGTAAGGTAAATATAGACTTAGAGATTATTTACGAACCTAGGTAGTATAAAGAGATATATATCATTAAGGGTGGGAGGAATGTAGTAAGGTAAATATAGACTTAGAGATTATTTACGAACCTAGGTAGTATAAAGAGATATATATCATTAAGGGAGGGAGGAATGTAGTAAGGTAGATATAGACTTAGAGATTATTTACGAACCTAGGTAGTATAAAGAGATATATATCATTAAGGGAGGGAGGAATGTAGTAAGGTAGATATAGACTTAGAAATTATTTACGAACCTAGGTAGTATAAAGAGATATATATCATTAAGGGAGGGGGGAATGTAGTAAGGTAGATATAGACTTAGAGATTATTTACGAACCTAGGAAGTATAAAGAGATATATATCATTAAGGGTGGGAGGAATGTAGTAAGGTAGATATAGACTTAGAGATTATTTACGAACCTAGGTAGTATAAAGAGATATATATCATTAAGGGAGGGAGGAATGTAGTAAGGTAGATATAGACTTAGAGATTATTTACGAACCTAGGTAGTATAAAGAGATATATATCATTAAGGGAGGGAGGAATGTAGTAAGGTAAATATAGACTTAGAGATTATTTACGAACCTAGGTAGTATAAAGAGATATATATCATTAAGGGAGGGAGGAATGTAGTAAGGTAGATATAGACTTAGAGATTATTTACGAACCTAGGTAGTATAAAGAGATATATATCATTAAGGGAGGGAGGAATGTAGTAAGGTAGATATAGACTTAGAGATTATTTACGAACCTAGGTAGTATAAAGAGATATATATCATTAAGGGAGGGAGGAATGTAGTAAGGTAGATATAGACTTAGAGATTATTTACGAACCTAGGAAGTATAAAGAGATATATATCATTAAGGGAGGGAGGAATGTAGTAAGGTAGATATAGACTTAGAGATTATTTACGAACCTAGGTAGTATAAAGAGATATATATCATTAAGGGAGGGAGGAATGTAGTAAGGTAGATATAGACTTAGAGATTATTTACGAACCTAGGAAGTATAAAGAGATATATATCATTAAGGGTGGGAGGAATGTAGTAAGGTAGATATAGACTTAGAGATTATTTACGAACCTAGGTAGTATAAAGAGATATATATCATTAAGGGAGGGAGGAATGTAATAAGGTAGATATAGACTTAGAGATTATTTACGAACCTATGTAGTATAAAGAGATATATATCATTAAGGGAGGGGGGAATGTAGTAAGGTAGATATAGACTTAGAGATTATTTACGAACCTAGGTAGTATAAAGAGATATATATCATTAAGGGAGGGAAGAATGTAATAAGGTAGATATAGACTTAGAGATTATTTACGAACCTAGGTAGTATAAAGAGATATATATCAGTAAGGGAGGGAGGAATGTAGTAAGGTAGATATAGACTTAGAGATTATTTACGAACCTAGGTAGTATAAAGAGATATATATCATTAAGGGTGGGAGGAATATAGTAAGGTAAATATAGACTTAGAGATTATTTACGAACCTAGGTAGTATAAAGAGATATATATCATTAAGGGAGGGAGGAATGTAGTAAGGTAAATATAGACTTAGAGATTATTTACGAACCTAGGTAGTATAAAGAGATATATATCATTAAGGGAGGGAGGAATGTAGTAAGGTAGATATAGACTTAGAGATTATTTACGAACCTAGGTAGTATAAAGAGATATATATCATTAAGGGAGGGAGGAATGTAGTAAGGTAGATATAGACTTAGAGATTATTTACGAACCTAGGTAGTATAAAGAGATATATATCATTAAGGGAGGGAGGAATGTAGTAAGGTAGATATAGACTTAGAGATTATTTACGAACCTAGGTAGTATAAAGAGATATATATCATTAAGGGAGGGAGGAATGTAGTAAGGTAGATATAGACTTAGAGATTATTTACGAACCTAGGTAGTATAAAGAGATATATATCATTAAGGGAGGGAGGAATGTAGTAAGGTAGATATAGACTTAGAGATTATTTACGAACCTAGGTAGTATAAAGAGATATATATCATTAAGGGAGGGAGGAATGTAGTAAGGTAAATATAGACTTAGAGATTATTTACGAACCTAGGTAGTATAAAGAGATATATATCATTAAGGGAGGGAGGAATGTAGTAAGGTAGATATAGACTTAGAGATTATTTACGAACCTAGGTAGTATAAAGAGATATATATCATTAAGGGAGGGAGGAATGTAGTAAGGTAAATATAGACTTAGAGATTATTTACGAACCTAGGTAGTATAAAGAGATATATATCATTAAGGGAGGGAGGAATGTAGTAAGGTAAATATAGACTTAGAGATTATTTACGAACCTAGGTAGTATAAAGAGATATATATCATTAAGGGTGGAAGGAATGTAGTAAGGTAGATATAGACTTAGAGATTATTTACGAACCTAGGTAGTATAAAGAGATATATATCATTAAGGGAGGGAGGAATGTAGTAAGGTAAATATAGACTTAGAGATTATTTACGAACCTAGGTAGTATAAAGAGATATATATCATTAAGGGAGGGAGGAATGTAGTAAGGTAAATATAGACTTAGAGATTATTTACGAACCTAGGTAGTATAAAGAGATATATATCATTAAGGGTGGGAGGAATGTAGTAAGGTAGATATAGACTTAGAGATTATTTACGAACCTAGGTAGTATAAAGAGATATATATCATTAAGGGAGGGAGGAATGTAGTAAGGTAGATATAGACTTAGAGATTATTTACGAACCTAGGTAGTATAAAGAGATATATATCATTAAGGGAGGGAGGAATGTAGTAAGGTAGATGTAGACTTAGAGATTATTTACGAACCTAGGTAGTATAAAGAGATATATATCATTAAGGGAGGGAGGAATGTAGTAAGGTAGATATAGACTTAGAGATTATTTACGAACCTAGGTAGTATAAAGAGATATATATCATTAAGGGAGGGAGGAATGTAGTAAGGTAAATATAGACTTAGAGATTATTTACGAACCTATGTAGTATAAAGAGATATATATCATTAAGGGGGGGAGGAATGTAGTAAGGTAAATATAGACTTAGAGATTATTTACGAACCTAGGTAGTATAAAGAGATATATATCATTAAGGGGGGGAGGAATGTAGTAAGGTAAATATAGACTTAGAGATTATTTACGAACCTAGGTAGTATAAAGAGATATATATCATTAAGGGAGGGAGGAATGTAGTAAGGTAGATATAGACTTAGAGATTATTTACGAGCCTAGGTAGTATAAAGAGATATATATCATTAAGGGAGGGAGGAATGTAGTAAGGTAGATATAGACTTAGAGATTATTTACGAACCTAGGTAGTATAAAGAGATGTATATCATTAAGGGGGGGAGGAATGTAGTAAGGTAGATATAGACTTAGAGATTATTTACGAACCTAGGTAGTATAAAGAGATATATATCATTAAGGGAGGGAGGAATGTAGTAAGGTAGATATAGACTTAGAGATTATTTACGAACCTAGGTAGTATAAAGAGATATATATCATTAAGGGGGGAGGAATGTAGTAAGGTAGATATAGACTTAGAGATTATTTACGAACCTAGGTAGTATAAAGAGATATATATCATTAAGGGAGGGAGGAATGTAGTAAGGTAGATATAGACTTAGAGATTATTTACGAACCTAGGTAGTATAAAGAGATATATATCATTAAGGGGGGGAGGAATGTAGTAAGGTAGATATAGACTTAGAGATTATTTACGAACCTAGGTAGTATAAAGAGATATATATCATTAAGGGAGGGAGGAATGTAGTAAGGTAAATATAGACTTAGAGATTATTTACGAACCTAGGTAGTATAAAGAGATATATATCATTAAGGGAGGGAGGAATGTAGTAAGGTAAATATAGACTTAGAGATTATTTACGAACCTAGGTAGTATAAAGAGATATATATCATTAAGGGAGGGAGGAATGTAGTAAGGTAAATATAGACTTAGAGATTATTTACGAACCTAGGTAGTATAAAGAGATATATATCATTAAGGGAGGGAGGAATGTAGTAAGGTAAATATAGACTTAGAGATTATTTACGAACCTAGGTAGTATAAAGAGATATATATCATTAAGGGAGGGAGGAATGTAGTCAGGTAAATATAGACTTAGAGATTATTTACGAACCTAGGTAGTATCTGTTTCCTATTATTGAAATAACAAAGTATGAAATAAATGAATATTACTGGACTGATACAAATGCAACATAAAACGTTTACATGTCATCATCAAGCCATTCAAATGAGCTGAGATTACATTGATTGATTGATTGATTGATTGGTGTTTAACGTCCAGCGAGCAATTTTTCAGCTATATTCAGGACGAGAACATTTAAAAATTTAAATGCCACGGGACTCGAAACAAGGAAAGGTGATGGGTAGGGACGGATAATGTTACATGTTTTCTCTCATGTTAAACTACTTAATCTAGTTATTTGTTCCTGTTCTAGCACTATTTTTATTATTCATCTAATATACCATTGTCCAGACTTAACTGAAATAGAACATTCGTAGAAACAGAGACAAAATCAAGAAGAAAGAGAAATTAAGGGCATAACTATGTAAAACAGGGACCCTTAATGTTCACTCCTGGGCCATTAAGGTTATTGTTAAAAGGAGATTTGGACTAAACTATATTATGATGTAAATAAAAAAAAAAATTAAAAAAAAAGGGCATAACTATAAATTTATATTTATTAATTTCTTATTATATGTTTTGTCAGCACGGATTACGAATTTGGGAACCAGTCCATCTAATTAGTATTTCACCTTTATCTGCAAGTACTAGATCAATATAATTATATGTAGTCATTTATGAGATTGCAGATGCTTTGGCAATACACATAAGGCTTAATAATATTCAATATGGGGTCATATCAGGTAGCCATTCATTGATCCTTGACCATCTAAATCAGGACAGTACAATCGGGAAACAGACCTCAGCGTGTGCTTGTCTATTTTTATACCGATAGATGTTAGTGTATGGCCAACAATAAATCCACCAAATATCTACATATAATTATGATTAGTTAGACACTAGATGTTCATTCAGTTATTACAGATGACCACCTCTATGTGTGGTCGATGGTGAATTCTATCACATTTCGAGTTAACCGAACAACTATAAAAATGTCATTTGCCGATTACTTTCTACGCGTAGCATTGATTAGTAAGAACAAAGACTACTCGGGTTATTCATGATAGTATGTTCAGCTTGAGTAATATGCATAGATGCTTCAGTGAGCTGGGTTTTTTTTAATAAAAATCGAGCTCTGCGTGTACAAAATATCCATCATGATCTCATTAAAATATAACTAGCTATGAGCATGATTCAGCTAAAACATTGTATTATACAACAATCATTCAGGGTCATTACGGTTTTCACAGTTTTCCGGTTGTTGACTGATTTTGTCTGTTTATATAATTATGAGTTTTGACTTTCCCTTTATAAGATTGTTCGGAGTTCGGTAATTTTGTTATTACCTTTATTCACTTATTCAATAAGTAAATATTTCATTTTTAAAGCTGATGTCTAAAGGACAAATGAATAATTATAGTATAACTACTCTTCCATTTCTAATATCAAAATAAGCCACCGAACTACACAGTAATTCACGAATGTACGTGAGCGTATGATTGGATTATCATCGTTGTTCGGTTACAAGTAAGCTATTCTTTATATTCGGAATACGAGAGTAGTTATATTGTACTTTAACTTGTTTTATATTGACGGACGTTAAGATACATTTTCGATTGTGACGACGTTGATACTGCGACCACATGAATTATCGGCTTTTCATTCAGGTGGAAATCTCAGTATTTTAGTGGCATTTATGTAATAAGATGTAGTACCTGAGCTGACTTCAGCTGAAGTTGTAGCTGCTGTTGTTGTTGATACTGAAACTGATGTAAATTTCAGTTTAAATCCTGTATAACCAACAGTTGCGTCAGCTACAAACATAACTAATACACTGGTACCATTACTACTATAGGTAGCTGTTGTTCCTGGATATCTCGTACAAGCATCCACGGTCAACGTATGCTCACATAAATATGAACCTAAATTTAAAACAAAAAGATAGATGTTTATGTTGGACTTATATTACAGCTATTTAATTTCACCATTTACTCCAATTTATCTGTGAGTAACACGCTGTTTACATTGTTTATATTGAACAAACGTTAAAAGTACACTGTGCTCTACATTGACTGCTTGAAATTGATTTGCAACTGTTGTCGTGCTAAATTATGGGTGTTGTGGCGGAAATGACGTCATTTACTATTTTCAAGTTTTAAGCAATGGCTGAAACTAGCAGTGACATGGAACAGAAAAATATGTTTCGCAAGCATATCAGAGGATGCATTCCAGAACTTATTTGTGGTAAAAGGCGCCTTAAACACTAGAAAAGCCACAGATTATTTTGTTTCCACATGTGTATAACAATTATGGACTTTAGAGGTGGTACATGTGGTGTGATATTGACCAGAAAACTAATATCGGCTCCACATTTACCACTCAATAAATCGACAACAGCATAGTATATCTTAGGGTGATAAATCCCGATGCTTATAACAGTAATTTTTTTTGGGGGGGAGGGGGAGGGTATAATTGATATCCTGAATTGAAGTTATCAATTTTGTCCAAAACGGAATTTGAAAACATGCATTTTAAATTAATTTATATGTGTCATATATTCTCAAGTCTCACATCTAGACTTATTGCTCGAATAAAACATAATACACATTACAAGAATTGTACAATCCTAATCAGTAAATATTGAACAGTAGATATGCTGTCATTAAATCTTTTTAAATACTGACATAGTTATATGATCTTCAATACCTTAGTGGTTCTAAATGTTGACTTTAATAATGTTGATTATTAAGTATTTTGTTTTCACTATAGGGTGGGGTAGCTTTGTCAACACGCTTTCACGCATGGAAGCTTATTTCAATAAATAACGAACTTTAATTTAAGAACCGTCTACATTATAGTGCATTACTATAATAGGTAGACACAGAACATGTTTAACGTTATTCAGCCTCATGTATTGATCAAAAATTGGTGTAATTTATGTAAAAATGTGCAAGAGGAATACTTTTAGACTACTATTTCTAATTGAATTACTCACTGTCATATATCTTAAGATAATCAAACCCACAGTTGGGCGAGCTTTCTATATCACTCAGTAGCAATTCGAATTCAACAGTTCCATCAGTAGCTGTGATAACCCATCTACAGTTAGAATTCCTAAAACGCAAAGAAAATAAATAAATAGACGTAATAAAATAACTAGAAACTAAAGATATTGTAGCAAGCAAACCATCCTGTGACAATTTTATTTCGTCTGTAACAACACAGGTAAATGCTTATTTTACAAACAAGAAACATAAAACACAACATTGGCGAAATAAATACTAAAACAAAAGAAATAAAATCATTCTTAAAATTTCTAGAAACACAAATAAATACTAAAACAAAAGAAAAAAAAATCATTCTTGAAATTTCTAGAAACACAAATAAATACTAAAAGAAAAGAAAAAAAATCATTCTTAAAATTTCTAGGAACACAAATTAAATTTATTGACATTTGCATAAAAATGTGCTTCTAACGTAAACTTGCGAAGCTCTATTTGCCATAATGACATTAGGAATCATTATTAAGCCTACATATCGTTATCCTCCTGTAACATAAGGCAGATTTTGTATTTTCTTCCAGTTGTTTTGTTTTACCATTATGTTATACAATTATCGTTTTATTTTCAGATTTTCTGTCTATCCCAATATCTCCCCTGACTTTAATGACGCATATGGGACTATCAGGCTCACTGAGGGGGGGGGGGGGGTCATCCGGGGCGGCGCCACGGTGCCCATGAGTTTAGGGGGCCCAAATAAACAAGTAGAAAGCTGTTTTCTAAATCACAATTCATCAATTCATTTTTGTTGTACTGATTCCTTGCTTATGACACACCGTGGTGAACTTAGTTTGAGTATCATTATTTGGAGAATTGGAGGAGGGGGGCCAAGTCAAGTTTCCTTTTGCCCTGGGGCCCACACATTCTCTTGGCGGCCCTGGGGCCCAATAATTCTCTTGGCGGTCCTGGAGACTATAATAATCAGTGATGACATCTACTCACCCTGTGTACTCATTAGGGAACGCTGGAGATGTTAGATATTGTGCTGTAGTGGTGGCAGCAATGGTTTGTTCTGCTGTACACCCGGTGCCAGCTGTAACATAAATAATGTTGTAAGGATAATAGTTATGGTTATATGGAAAAGTGTATCAAGAAAACTTGTCTGTTTTAATCTTAGATTTTTTTTATCATTACTTTATAATTAACATTTAAAATATGTTTCACATTACTTTACAAGATAGGTTTTATGTGTAATACGAAGTGATATCAACTAAAGACTTATAACAAAACAAATAACTTACATAAGTCTGCAGCCTTAAGGTATTGAGCTGTGAACCCTTGTGCCTGTACTGATGAGTCGGTTGTAAGCACAACAAGAGCATATTGCCCTGTTGTTTTGTAATTTTTGTTAGTTCCTATTCCAGTTAGACCAGAAACCAGTGTCAAATTATTGGTTGAAAAACCTGAAATTTGATGACAATAATAACCTTAAATAAAACATGAATATATAACGTATGGGTTAAAGGGTTAAATGAAAGTGCATTGATAAAACTAAATGCAGTATATTATTTATTAAGATAATCTTGAACACGTGAGACAATGCTTACATAGTAGTTTCGAGCTTGAAATGTCACCTGACAAGTTTTGTAATAACAGGCTCGGCTTCAAATTTCCACAGATGCATAGTTAAATGTTAATTAAAAACATTAAGAAAATGATCGTATTATTGAGGTTAACATGGGTTGTGACAAGAGTAACATAACGGATGCAACACGTGGAGCAGGAACTGTTTACCCTTCCAAGGGCACCCGAGTTTTTAGGTCGATTCGTATTGTTCGATCTTTAGTTTTCTGTGTAATGCTTTGTAGATCATTGTTTGTCCTTTTGTACTTTCTCTTCTGGCCATTGTATTGTTTGACTAATTACTTTTACAGATTCCGGAATGTCTCGTTATTTCTTTTCAAAAATCAATGTTACTGTACGATAACCGTTTTAAGCTCACAACTGAGCAAGCAAAATGATACTGCAATTTTGATTTGCATTAGAATTTATATAGGTTTAAATGGCAAGTATCTAACAAATCTAACAAATCGAGATGACCTTTTAAAAATTCAACAGTAATATTAGTGAAAGATAGTTTAATAACAAATAGATAACAACTGATAGTATATAAACATTTAATAGATACATTGTCTATAAGGCTGATGTGTACGGTGGAGAGTTTATTTTTGAAATATCATTTATTTGCAATTGGTGTCATATAAGGAAACGTAAATCGTTAAGAACATGTCCAAATAACCTTGCAATTAAATAATGGAGATGTATTACTGAGATAATTTCAAAATACACTTTAACTAAACCTTATAGCCTTCAATGAATTGAATATCATGTTAAATTTAGATATTTGTTAAAGGATTAAAATGGTGTATTGTAACTTTAAATATCTCATTATTCCTCAACAAGTATTGTGATTTAGTTTATAATATATATTTATTTATTCCGCCATTTAATATAAATAACATAATTACCCGATATAAGATCTCATTATTGTTAAATGAAACAAAATAATAAAAACAAATATTAGAGACAATAAATAAGGGTAATAACAAAATTACCGAACTCCGAGCAATCTTACAAAGGGAAAGTCAAATCTCATAAGTATATAAACAGACAAAATCAAAGAACGACTAAATGGAAGGCCACTAAGTGTAGCCCATACATGTAGGTAGTACACAACATTGTATAATTTTTATGATTTTTTGATATATGCAATTTCTACACTATAAAAACATACCATCGTAAATATCAATTTTATCTGGTGAGGTGACGTTATAATTTGTGATGAAGATGACAACAGTCGCGGACGCATTGCCACTGTCTATAGTCCATGAACAAGACAAATCACTAAAAATAAAGATTATGTAAACAATGTTTAAGGATCTGTCCAAATAGACAACATTGTAAAGAATACATACAACATGTAGATATTAAGACATCGGGCGAGACAAATCAATATTATAGTAGTATTTGTTTCTAAAACACACGATTTCTAATGCCTTGCATACAATGTACATTGCACAGTATTCCTCCTAGACTTTAGTTAACTAGAAACAATCTCGTCCAGAAAAGCGAAATAAGTATTTAATGGTACATTGTCGATATATGACTCAAATAATATTTCAGTAACCATTCGAAGTGATGTTTTAAAGCATTGTTGTTATACCGTATTACATATATTTTCGCCCGTGTTTGACTACAATGACATTTAGTATTCATGATGGTGATTATTAATCAATCATAATTAAACAGGGATAATATATTTTATCTCTTTCTACGATTTTTCGTTTGTAACTGTTGCGCTAACCAGAGTTTTAAACCTTTTTGGCATGCGGAGCACACTATCATGACAGCATCATTTCACTTATAGGACGTTTGAGTCCATTGTACTGACTTAACCCCGCCACTTTTATTGAAGTGCACCACACCCAGGACAGTGAACGGTCATGTATATGTGTACTATTGGTATCGAATGTGTCTGTTTCTGCGATACTACGATTGGATATTTAATCTGTTCTGGTGGTTTGGTATGTTTTGTGGTACATTTTATCAGCACCGCCCAGAACATATGACACTAAATGTACATTTATGAATTCACAATGTCAATGCGTTGTGATATGCCGAATCTGGTATATTCTCATATTATTATTGCATTCAACTTATTCAATTGACTATTCCTTATAAGACGAACAATGAGTATCCAAGTATACGATGATATGCCAGTAAACGGACGATCCGGATACATAAAAAACAGAGTAGTAGAAACAGGAAGATGGCACAAAAGAGAGAAACCAACACAGAACATCTACAACAACGGAGAGTGAAACCAAAATAATTAAAAAAGACGAATAAAAAATGAACCGATATTGGTTTTTTTCGTGACATATAACATACTTATCATATGAACCAGAGCTATATCCTGGTGATGTAAAGGTTGAA
Source organism: Bathymodiolus brooksi (assembly GCA_963680875.1). Lineage (NCBI taxonomy): Eukaryota > Metazoa > Mollusca > Bivalvia > Mytilida > Modiolidae > Bathymodiolus > Bathymodiolus brooksi. The sequence continues at coordinate 5,421,467 of OY804577.1, forward strand.
AGGTCATCTGTCGCTGTTAGAGTTGATGAAGGACATTGACTTGAAACTAAAAATAAATACAAAATACAAATTCAATTTACTGGAACATTTAATATACATTATACATTTAAAAGCAGTCTAAAAAGCTGCATACTACTACTAGTCAAATTGTTATCGCTTTATAATCTGAATAACACGATGGATGGTACTAGTGTAGCAAGTACTGCCTACCCTTTCGGAGCACCTGAGTTCATGTCGGTTTTTAATGGGGTTTATGTTTATTCGCTCAATCTTTAGTTTTCTCTGTAGTGTTTTGTTGACCATTATTTTCATTTTTGTGCTTTTTTCGTTAGTCATTGCTTTGTCTGTTCTTCAATTTACGGCTTCTCATCCTTTTCGCATCTTCAAACTTTCTTTTGTTTGATCTGCCTATATGTAAACTGTTTAAAAGGGTGATGGTTGTGGTCAAGGGAGTCTTATTTGCTAAAGTTACTCGTGGAACGACTTTATAACAAACTTACATGACATTTAAGGAATTTAACATATTTCGGTACTATGATAATAGTAGCAACGTGCTACATACTACATGTCATCATCGTGACTACGTAAACGTAACAAACATGGCGACAATGATAATTTTCTCGATGGCATGTTGCAAAGTCAAATATATACAGATGTTTAAAACTCCTTAGACAAATAATAATTAACTAACATATCAGACAATGAACTCAAGTGACGAATTGTACAGCATAAGACAATCAGTCAATGTCGTGCACAGTCCAAGGAGGTAAGGGTGATAATAGCTAAGAGGGAAGCATGTTTGCAAGTAGGTCAGGAGACATCACTTAATTGTCGGCCAAATTCGCAATGGTGATCATAGCATCGTTTGAGAGAAGACTTTCATTTAGGTATTTGGTATCTTAGAACAAGTAATTTATTTGACAGATATAGCACCATGTTTTTCGTTAATTACAACATTGTCTAGAATATTGTATCAACTTAGATACATAGGCTCTCAAATCATCAAATATCTTAATAGACCTAGCTGTGATGTGTTCTGTTACAACAGCTTCGATAAACATGTCATTATACCATTTTAGATAAACATGTCATTATACCATTTTAGAAATTGCATAAGACTTAGAAATTGCTCTCAAAACTTGAAATTTTTTGTCGTTCCAATCTTTCGATCTTGAGCGTACCTGCTGAAGTATATTCCAGAAACGCGCAGTGCGCACTAAATTTGATATGTATGTTTTTATTAGTAAGTCTTCATTAACATGGCTCTGTGAAGACATGTACATACGCTTTAATCAAAATAAAATATGTTCCCTGTACGTATTGTGGTAAGAATGATATATATATGTATTCCTGTTATTGACATTTTTGACCAATAATATGTTCCGTTTGTCATAAACTCTATTCCGTCTTTCTTTCATCGTTTAAGACTTATTATTGGTAAGCTTAAATGCATTTCTAAAAGTTGTTAATTATTATTAATTCTGCGTAGTAATTTTTTCATGGGCTTACAAGTAATTCGGTTCAGTGAGCTTTATAAAGAATTTCTCGTGCCTTTTTCTTTTGTCGAGAATTACTTCACACCAAACCAGTTCGACAGGTTTATTACGTTTTGTAATAGAATTTAGAATTATAATGTTATATGACATACATGTAGTATCGTTTATATTTAAGCAACTTTATTTTCTCTTTGTAGCTAGATTATACCAAATGGAGACCAATATGAACTTTAATAGTGTTACATGTATATATACATTCGTATGCTTTTGTATTAAAACTGGTTGGTGCGAATCTCATCCCATTCAAGTCTTAGTTCTTTATTAATTAAGTTAGTTCAGAAATATTTTATGTTCGGATGAGCAAAGCGAAGGAGAACATATTAACGTAGATATAATTATATCTTACCTGTTAGTATGAATTCTAAAACTAAAACACAGATTAAGCACACTGTTTTTGATATTGTTGGCGTACCAGACATTTGAAACCTACAAATAAAAAAGAAATGTTCATTAATATCCATAGAATCAGTGCATTTCATCATCCTGCTTAATATTCCTTAAAAGTCCTCAATAACATACAGCACATAGTTTCCTACGGAAAGCATTTTATATGTTCAGGATTTGGCCATATTAAGGAAGTAATTATTGTCTAATATAATATTTACCTACACATGAGGGGTTTCCATGGCCGCGATCGTATGGTTGATGGAATTGTCTTTTACATATGCAATTAGTAGCAATCTGCATTTGGGGGTAGTAACTTGATACAAAATACGTGGCATTGTTTGTAAGTGACTTGAGGAATGCCAAAGGTCTCCTGAGGTTTGTGCCATGAGAAAACAGAAGACCTCCAAGACATAATAGAATTTACATTACAATTGCATTAGACGATATTTAATCCTACTGTTAATCCGTGTCTATTGATTACATGGTCTTAAATGTATACTGTTGATCACCTGCACAAAACATTCTTAATCTATTAGAACTTATTTGTGCACGTACACTTTCAGGAATAATAGGTTGACCTTTTTTCCCTAATGATCTATATATTTATTAGTAACAATTAAACTAAAACAAAGTCGTTCAATTTCACTACTGAATCAATTATCCATAATTTAGACATTTTTACATATTATTGAAGTTTTAGTATACATCTGTACCAGGGGTTTAACAATTTTAATCATTACTGGATACAAAGAGCATTATAAATTGTATTTTTTGTGTTATTAACTTTAAATGGTTGCCACAAAAGAATGATGCATAAATTTACATGTAATAATACATACAATTTGTAACTTGACTAATTGTTGTTTCCAAATGCATAATTTATAATATTTTCTCATCGCTCATATATAATTATGATAGGATAATATATACTAATCTATGAACACAGACCTCTAAATTTAAACATTACGATAATATATAAATTACTACAATTTTCAATGGAAAATAAAGCTGTATATGTTGCCATGTCAATGGGTCACACTTTTCATGACCTATTATTACATGGCATGTATAAAAGCGTGCTGTCTCATGCAATGTGTGTGTACATGTATATATCATAATAATATTGTTAACACGGTGACAATTTGTTCACCTTGCAGCTTTTGACCTTTATTACATAAAATCATAAATTAATATTATACAATATGATAAAATACTAAAACAATTGTACCACATGGCTATATACTTATAAACTGTTTGGCTTCAATCGATAGTAGCAAAGTTCACGTCCACATTAACGACTTTGATCTGAGTTATCTAAATGTTTTCAATACATAGTCTTATAATTATAGTTAATTATAGTAACAGACAGAGAAAGCATGAAATTCCAATATAAGCCGTAAACATATTTACAGTTTATTGTATTACGGAAACAAGTAAATTTCATATAATATGTTTAATAATAATCTTTATTCTCAATGTTCAAATTTTACTTGATTAAATGATATTTAAATTGAAAATCTGAAACAAATTAATTCGCAAACAAAAATTGATTACGTATTTTTTTCCTTACAAAATAGGTAATGGTATTTCGTATTACAAAGGTAAGTAAGATCACAGGCAAAGTTGTATATGTACATGTAAGAACAATTATATAATATCACTCAATAAGATAAGCATATTATATTTTACAGATATTCAAATGTAAAGTGGCGTTAAACACCATAAACCAAACAATTTAAATGTATATAAGAAGAATCAAATAAATAACTTACCTATTATAAAACAAAAGCCTGAGATAAGATTCCAGTTCATGATATACTAAAATCGGATATAAATTTTGGAATCACTGGTTTAACCAAGTACATATTTTTTTGAAATATTTGCGACCCTCGCGTTTTTATTATGGAAAGTAAATAAATACCATAATTTCAAGTTGCTTAAATCGTGAGAAATTTATAATATTGAAATGTAATTTATCTTCAATTTTTATTCACATGTACAATCAACAAAGTCTACAAAAGACGGAAAATGTAGCTTTTGTTTAAAAAATCTTTTTGTTTCATTTCGATGACACTTGAAACACTCGTTATGGCTCTTTGTCAAATATTTATATTCTCTGTCTATTTTGTTATAACGATGTCCCTATAACGGATTAATCTTAGACATATGACCAGTCAAAATATTATTATTATAACCATTGAATAGTTGTTTAAATATCAGAGATTGTAAATACTATGTTACAGATTTGGTATGTTTTAAATGTGAAAAGTTGAAGTTGATAGGATCTTAAATATAGCAAATGCATAACGAAAATATTTAAAATAACGAAATTAATACAAAACGTTCATATCAGGTTATTAAATCTAAATAGAGATGGCCTTGCTGATATAAAACTTCGTATCCAATGCAAAAGAACAATATTGTGTATGTTACTCTTACCTCTGATGTGACGATGTAAAGATATGTAAGAAGGGACCATATCCTGATGCAATAATTTATATCTAAGACACTTATATAAGACAAATGAAGATCACTATAACTACATGGCCTTAGCGAACCATTTCTAAAATTAAACTATGAATATTCAAATATCATTATTGTAATTAAAATGAAAACACGAAAATAGATATATTCACCCGATCGGAACACCCGGCTTGACGCCCAGATCTTGTAAGAGCTACTGTTCTTTTGTTTAACTTTTCTACTTTGGTTCTTGTTTTTGAATTTGTATCAGGTTGTTGACTGATTTTGTCTGTTTATATACTTATGAGTTCTGACTTTCCCTTTGTAAGATTGTTCGGAGTTCGGTAATTTTGTTATTACCCTTATTTACTGGTTAGAAAATATCTTACAACATAGGTACTCACGCAGAACAATAACATTTAATATGCTTGTCAGTTGTAGGATATAATCACATATACTATGCATACATATCGTATCAAGTCTGGTATTTGTCGTTTTTCTATTAGATTTTGGAGCTGTTCCGACAGTCTGGTATTTGTTGTTTTTCTGGATTTTGGAGCTGTTCCGACATTATGGTATTTGTTGTTTTTCTAGATTTTGGAGCTGTTCCGACAGTATGGTATTTGTTGTTTTTCTGGATTTTGGAGCTGTTCTGACAGTCTGGTATTTGTTGTTTTTCTAGATTTTGGAACTGTTCCGACAGTCTGGTATTTGTTGTTTTTCTATTAGATTTTGGAGCTGTTTCGACAATCTGGTATTTGTTGTTTTTCTGGATTTTGGAGCTGTTCCGACAGTATGGTATTTGTTGTTTTTCTGGATTTTGGAGCTGTTCCGACAGTATGGTATTTGTTGTTTTTCTGGATTTTGGAGCTGTTCCGACAGTATGGTATTTGTTGTTTTTCTGGATTTTGGAGCTGTTCCGACAGTATGGTATTTGTTGTTTTTCTGGATTTTGGAGCTGTTCCGACAGTCTTGTATTTGTTGTTTTTCTGGATTTTGGAGCTGTTCCGACAATCTGGTATTTGTTGTTTTTCTAGATTTTGGAGCTGTTCCGACAGTCTGGTATTTGTTGTTTTTCTAGATTTTGGAGCTGTTCCGACAGTCTGGTATTTGTTGTTTTTCTGGATTTTGGAGCTGTTCCGACAGTCTGGTATTTGTTGTTTTTCTAGATTTTGGAGATGTTCCGACAGTCTGGTATTTGTTGTTTTTCATTTTATTTCTATACCAGAACTGTATATATAATATCTATTAGGTTGTAATTTCCTCTGTAACCAATCAGAAAAGTTGTAGGTGATGTTGAAGTGCAATTACTTACTATTTTTCATTAATTACAATGTTTTCACTATAAAATACATTTTACGTCAGATAACAACAAAGATTCTACTGACTGTTGTTAATCTATAAGATTACAGAAGACAACCAACAGTTAGTTTAGTTTCGGCTACAAACTATGTTCTTTATTGAAGACCATACTTCGCGACTGTGACACGAACGGGGCTCAAACTCACGATCTACCGCACTCGAGGCGAGCTCGCTAACCATTACGTCACCGATGCGGTTAGCAGTAATTCGAAGAAGTGCAGACAATATAATAGCCAAATGTAAAAAGACAAAAGGACAAACATGATGTACAACACACGACACAGAGAACTACACATTGAGTGTAAAGTTAGATAGTCTCTCGTGTTCACTCACATCCATTCTTACTAATTTATCAGCTTCATGTTTATGACAATGGTCAAGTAAGTCTTCCTAGTTCATAAACATGAGGTACATTACCATTAAAATATCACTTGTTTCATGAATCAGGCAGCTTTCAGAAAAGAATGAATGCAATCCTGAAACTTAAACCAATCACGACTACAGACTCTGATAAAAGATAAATAGGAAATGATATGAATGTAAATGAACATGATATACTCTCTAACATTACACCTATATACGTATACAGAATCAAGTAAAGGAACAACTATGTTATTGCTGTTATGCATTTCATAACCACAGAACATTGTTACGATTGTCGATATCTGGTTATCATATCCAGTTAGTATTTTGTGAGTGCAATATCACATTGAAATTCCCTTTGTGGAAGTTGTAATGCACCCACGCAACAGACGACACGTAATACAAATATCTCAATAAGAAAAGTTTTCAGATACCAAAGGGTTAACTAGAAGCCGTAAATCACAGAAGGACAGACAATGCAATTGCCAAAGAAAAGGGACATTAGGACAAACACTAAACAGAGAAAACTAAAGATCGCGCAACACGAACCCCGCTAACAACCGGGTGTGATGATTCAGATGAACTATCTTCAGCAGTATGAGTAATACATATATTTAAGTTCATTATTATTAATGATCTACTTGGGATTATATATATAGATTGATGTGTCAAATTTTATATAATTACGTGAACACATGTAGATTGATGTGTCAAATTTTATATAATTAAGTGAACACATGTAGATTGGTGTGTCAAATTTTATATAATTACGTGAACACATGTAGATTGATGTGTCAAATTTTATATAATTACGTGAACACATGTAGATTGATGTGTCAAATTTTATATAATTACGTGAACACGTGAAATGTTGTTACACGTGGCTAGAGCAACATAGGTCAAAAGGTGAAACTATATGATGAGTTTTCTTCCAGAAATGTCAGCAATTTGGCCATTATTAAGTATATATGTAAATGTCTCGTAATTGTTATATATTTACATATAGAACCACTTAACATTTATTATTTCATTTAATATTATTTTTTAACATAAGTATACACCCGCCTCTAGACATGATGCCATACTCAAATACTCATTGAAACAGAATTACATCAAATCATGTAAATGCATTTTTTCGTGAATTTTTTATATTGAATGTTATTTTTTAATATTAACTTTATTTAATCTTTTAAATATTTTAATGGAAATAATTTGTTAGCTCTACAATTGAAAATAAATATCATGACACTTTAACATCAATTGTTTTTCTATATCAATACTTATTTTAAACCAAGATATATTTTAAGACTGGTAAAAGAAAAACTATGTGTAAATTATTTTACATCGGGATTTCCCTTATAATCCAAACGTTTAAACCACACCCGGTATTACATGGTTACAAAATATTTCAAGATATTCAAAACATCGTCAATAACAATTATAATTTTGCAATCAATGTCTTGTCATAATAATAAAGAAGATCAATTTGATATTTTGATTATTTTGTGTTGGATAATGATTATAATTATTACCGTTACTATATTCATAATAAATAAAGGTAATAACAAAATTACCGAACTCCGAACAATCTTATAAAGGGAAAGTCAAAACTCATAATTATATAAACAGACAAAATCAGTCAACAACCGGAAAAATGTGTAATATGCTAAAATGGTAGTTTTTATAAAAGAAATGATTCCTTATTACCGTGAAAGAGAAAGATTTAAAATAATGATAGCATATCTTTACATTTTTTACTTTCCTTGTGAACAAAGACTACAAAACATTGTAAAGAAACTGAGTGATTATATTGTCACAACTAAATAGAAGAGAGAGCAGAAATAATCTTCATATCAGCATGATGTAATATCTAAAAGAAAAAAAGAAATTTGTGTGGCTTTATAATTTCTTAATTTCCATTGATGCAACCAATATTCCAGCACCAATAAAGAACGTATTTAAATATCACATCATCCAATAGAAAATAAAACAGTAGGTTTGTGGCTTTATAATTTCTTTTGATACCACGATGATCATATTATCAGTCTCAATATCAGTTAAATATTTATTTAAAATTATTTATAATAATATATGCTGATGATACGCTTTTTTAAATATCATTGACAAAGCTAATATTGTCTTATTTCAACTTTTAAATATTATGGCTCTGATAATGAAGTAGTCTAAAGTCAATTATCTCGGTATCATTTTTAGCAGAACTGGGATTTTTAATATGGCAAAAACACATTTAATGGGAAAAACAGTTGTTTCAATGTATAAAGTACTGAAATTTTGAAGAAAACACAACTTATCTATAAAATGTCAACTGAGTCTTTCTGATAGAATGTTTAAATCAATTTTCCTTGATGGCTTCGAAATATGGGGATATAGAAACAATGACATGTTAGAAAATGTACACTTGAAAGTTTGAAAAACATTTAAGTATAGAATTTCCAAAACTTATTTTAAATTTGTAGTATATTTTAGATGAACAAATTTCTCTTCTTTTATGTAAATTGCCAATCGAAAATAGAAGATGGAGTAATATTCCTACAGAAAACAGCTATTTCCAAACGAATCAAATTGGAGACGAATATCTTACATCTTTGAAGGTACTAATTTAAGTGAAAAACGTAAATCACTCCTTCCAAAACGTTTAATAAAACGTCCAAATATAATAAAATGCAAAATTTAATGATTAGCAAACGAAAGTCAATTCTTTAAATACTATGTAAATTTATTACATTTATTAATAACGTGGTCTGTTCTCCGAACTAATTTCACCAGTCGATCTACCGTACCTGTATATATTGTATATTGTATATTGTTTAATCTGGTCATTTGTTTTTGTATTATCTCTATATATGTGCTATCAACTGTCAGTTTGAGAATAAAGATATATATACATATCACCAGAACTTACTCAACCACATATATTAGGGTCATGGAATATATTTATGTTCTCAATGCACCCAAATATATTGGATATCATACGATAGTTCAGAGCTTATGGTGAGATTTGAAAATTAGAATGCCAAATTTGTTTAAAATAAAAATGTAGGTATCAATTTGAGTGCGCATGACACGTTTCTGGAATAACCTTTGAAGGTACGCACAAAGTCAAAAGATTGGAAAGCCAAATATCTTGAAAGGTGCCAGAAAACCAAAGGGCCTAACCAAGTTGGCCACAACCTACTAATGTCACATATTTCCGAGGGAGGAGAATCTTAGCTTTGTTAATAATTACATTATTTAGGAACAGTAAATTTCAATAATAAATATATCTAATTACATAATTTCAGTGTCGCAACACTGACTACTGGGCGGATGATATCCTCGGGGACTAACAATCCACCATCAGAATCAGAGGTATCGATCCAGTGATAGTAATGCATACGTAGATCGGTTAGACTTTGCTTTGCAGTGATATTTAACAAGTTGCAGTTATAAAATATTGGTTATTCAAAACTTGTGACAAACAACATTCGTCTAGTATATATTTTGCACTTTTTAACGATGGTATGACAGTTCCATAGTTTCAGAAGGAAAGTTGTACAACATTACAGGCAGCTTTTAGTAATTAAACTCAGTACCTAATAAAAGAAAATTTAACAGAGCAATTTAAAATTACTTGGAGTACATCTGTAGATAATTCACACAAGGCTTTGAATTATAGATTAAACACAAAAGGGGTTTAGAAACCCCTTGGAAATGACTTATTCTTACTTTGTCGTTTCTTTACCTCTTATCACAAACTGCCAATTGAAATCGGTCGGTGGCGAAATATAAATCAAGATAATAGAGTATGTAATTTGTAGACGAGTATCATCATTAGGTTGATTCCCGAAAAATACAAATGCAAACCAAATACTTTAAAATATTATTCCTTAATGTGTTCATATTCTGTAGTTGAATTAAGTAACTTATGCAATTTTATTAGAATAGCTAACAGTAAAATATGCTCTTAGGTAACTATTGATTTGTTTACCTCCTTTCGGAAACTGTGGTAAATATGTTTGTATTTTGATATTTATCTCTTTACCATGTGATTTGGCTATGATAATAAAGATATACAATAATCCGATGTTAAAAGTATATGCCTAAATAAGGGTAATAACAAAATTACCGAACTCCGAACAATCTTACAAAGGGAAAGTCAAAACTCCTAAATATATAAACAGACAAAATCAGTCAACAACCGGAAAACTGTGAAAACCGTAATGACCCTGACTTGGTACACGCATTTCTAAAGAAATGGTGGGTTGAATCAGATTTTAAAGCGCCAAACCTCCCGCTCTCATTACGGTTCAAAGTCTCTAGCTCTCCCTAAATTAAACCATAAAACAGGGATACTCTCCTTTACATGTTACATAATTTTGTAAAACTTTAAATGATCACTTTCAATGTCATAATGTTCCGCTCCCAATATTTCAAAGCCATATATGTTATAGGTTGGACAATCTTTTCATATAGATCGAACTGGTATTTAATGGATAAACTATGTAATTTACCTTTCCTGATTATATCATACATGATCTGCGTTCTAGAACAGTAATATTATACTTAAATACAATGTGTTCAGATATTATACCTTTAGAATATCTGATGACTTATCACCGGCTTTGTAACTAGAATAACACGACGGGTGTGACTAGTGGAGCAGGAACTGTTTACCCTACTGGAGCATCTGAGTTCACTCCCAATTTTAAGTGGGGTTCGTGTTGCTCGATCTTTAATTTCTATATAGAGTTTAGTAGATCGTTGCTTGTCCTTCTTCGATTTTTGAATTACGATTACCCCTTTGGTATCTTCAAACTCTTCTTCCTACCTTTACTTCTTCCTACCTTTAGACAAAACTTTACTTCTTCCTACCTTTAGACAAGACTTTACTTCTTCCTACCTTTAGACAAAACTTTACTTCTTCCTACCTTTAGACAAAACTTTACTTCTTCCTACCTTTAGACAAAACTTTACTTCTTCCTACCTTTAGACAAAACTTTACTTCTTCCTACCTTTAGACAAAACTTTACTTCTTCCTACCTTTAGACAAAACTTTACTTCTTCCTACCTTTAGACAAAACTTTACTTCTTCCTACCTTTAGACAAAACTTTACTTCTTCCTACCTTTAGACAAAACTTTACTTCTTCCTACCTTTAGACAAAACTTTACTTCTTCCTACCTTTAGACAAAACTTTACTTCTTCCTACCTTTAGACAAAACTTTACTTCTTCCTACCTTTAGACAAAACTTTACTTCTTCCTACCTTTAGACAAAACTTTACTTCTTCCTACCTTTAGACAAAACTTTACTTCTTCCTACCTTTAGACAAAACTTTACTTCTTCCTACCTTTAGACAAAACTTTACTTCTTCCTACCTTTAGACAAAACTTTACTTCTTCCTACCTTTAGACAAAACTTTACTTCTTCCTACCTTTAGACAAAACTTTACTTCTTCCTACCTTTAGACAAAACTTTACTTCTTCCTACCTTTAGACAAAACTTTACTTCTTCCTACCTTTAGACAAAACTTTACTTCTTCCTACCTTTAGACAAAACTTTACTTCTTCCTACCTTTAGACAAAACTTTACTTCTTTCTACCTTTAGACAAAACTTTACTTCTTCCTACCTTTAGACAAAACTTTACTTCTTCCTACCTTTAGACAAAACTTTACTTCTTCCTACCTTTAGACAAAACTTTACTTCTTCCTACCTTTAGACAAAACTTTACTTCTTCCTACCTTTAGACAAAACTTTACTTCTTCCTACCTTTAGACAAAACTTTACTTTTACCTACATTCACAATTTCCAAATATTACAATACTCATTTAAAGTATCTAAAATAGCCAAATAGCTGTAAATAATATTTTGATTTTGTTTCTATCTCATCAAATATACTCTTCAAGCAAATTATATTTTTACACTGAAGCCCTTTATTCAACAATATTTGCGTGTTTACAGCATATCAAATCACAACAAAACATGACGATTTAAAAGAAAGAGTAAAATATGCTTTTATATGTATAAAAATATCTTAACGGAAATACAAGTGTACGTATATATAAATCTATATCTGATTCCGTCAACATTACTAACATGACAAGTGTACGTATATATAAATCTATATCTTATTTCGTTAACATTACTAACATGTCACGTTGAGGAGCAAAAAACATAATATTCAAGATCACAATTTCTTTTAAACCATATCATGCTAAAAACAAAAGTAAAGTGACGCATTTAATAATTAAAGCATGGTTTATATTAGTAAATTATACTGTTTCGAAAATCATAAATGTAGTGAAGGTCCCGATTAGGTATTGTCATTCTTCTTATAACGATACTCCCTCAGTTACATGTAATAGGTATTGTTGTTCTTCTTATAACGATACTCGCCCAGTTACATGTGATAGGTAGTGTTGTTCTTCTTATAACGATACTCGCTCAGTTACATGTGATAGGTATTGTCGTTCTTCTTATAACGATACTCGCTCAGTTACATGTGATTGGTATTGTCGTTCTTCTTATAACGATACTCGCTCAGTTACATGTGATAGGTATTGTTGTTCTTCTTATAGCGATACTCGCTCAGTTACATGTGATAGGTAGTGTCGTTCTTCTTATAACGATACTCGCTCAGTTACATGTGATAGGTAGTGTCATTTTTCTTATAACGATACTCGCTCAGTTACATGTGATAGGTATTGTTGTTCTTCTTATAACGATACTCGCTCAGTTACATGTGATAGGTAGTGTTGTTCTTCTTATAACGATACTCGCTCAGTTACATGTGATAGGTATTGTTGTTCTTCTTATAACGATACTCGCTCAGTTACATGTGATAGGTATTGTTGTTCTTCTTATAACGATACTCGCTCAGTTACATGTGATAGGTATTGTCGTTCTTCTTATAACGATACTCGCTCAGTTACATGTGATAGGTATTGTCTTTCCTCTTATAACGATACTCGCCCAGTTACATGTGATAGGTAGTGTCGTTCTTCTTATAACGATACTCGCTCAGTTACATGTGATAGGTATTGTTGTTCTTCTTATAACGATACTCGCTCAGTTACATGTGATAGTTATTGTTGTTCTTCTTATAACGGTACTCGCTCAGTTACATGTGATAGGTAGTGTCATTTTTCTTATAACGATACTCCCTCAGTTACATGTGATAGGTATTGTTGTTCTTCTTATAACGATACTCGCTCAGTTACATGTGATAGGTATTGTCGTTCTTCTTATAACGATACTCGCTCAGTTACATGTGATAGGTATTGTCGTTCTTCTTATAACGATACTCGCTCAGTTACATGTAATAGGTATTGTTGTTCTTCTTATAACGATACTCGCTCAGTTACATGTGATAGTTATTGTTGTTCTTCTTATAACGGTACTCGCTCAGTTACATGTGATAGGTAGTGTCATTTTTCTTATAACGATACTCCCTCAGTTACATGTGATAGGTATTGTTGTTCTTCTTATAACGATACTCGCTCAGTTACATGTGATAGGTATTGTCGTTCTTCTTATAACGATACTCGCTCAGTTACATGTGATAGGTATTGTCGTTCTTCTTATAACGATACTCGCTCAGTTACATGTGATAGGTATTGTTGTTCTTCTTATAACGATACTCCCTCAGTTACATGTGATAGGTAGTGTCGTTCTTCTTATAACGATACTCCCTCAGTTACATGTGATAGGTATTGTCGTTCTTCTTATAACGATACTCCCTCAGTTACACGTGATAGGTATTGTCGTTCTTCTTATAACGATACTCGCTCAGTTACATGTGATAGGTAGTGTCGTTCTTCTTATAACGATACTCGCTCAGTTACACGTGATAGGTATTGTCGTTCTTCTTATAACGATACTCGCTCAGTTACATGTGATAGGTATTGTCGTTCTTCTTATAACGATACTCGCTCAGTTACATGTGATAGGTATTGTCGTTCTTCTTATAACGATACTCGCTCAGTTACATGTGATAGGTAGTGTCGTTCTTCTTATAACGATACCCGCCCAGTTACATGTGATAGGTATTGTCGTTCTTCTTATAACGATACTCCCTCAGTTACATGTGATAGGTATTGTCGTTCTTCTTATAACGATACTCCCTCAGTTACATGTGATAGGTATTGTTGTTCTTCTTATAACGATACTCGCTCAGTTACATGTGATAGTTATTGTTGTTCTTCTTATAACGGTACTCGCTCAGTTACATGTGATAGGTATTGTCGTTCTTCTTATAACGATACTCGCTCAGATACATGTGATAGGTATTGTTGTTCTTCTTATAACGATACTCCCTCAGTTACATGTGATAGGTAGTGTCGTTCTTCTTATAACGATACTCGCTCAGTTACACGTGATAGGTATTGTCGTTCTTCTTATAACGATACTCCCTCAGTTACATGTGATAGGTAGTGTCGTTCTTCTTATAACGATACTCGCTCAGTTACATGTGATAGGTAGTGTTGTTCTTCTTATAACGGTACTCGCTCAGTTACATGTGATAGGTAGTGTCGTTCTTCTTATAACGATACTCGCTCAGTTACATGTGATAGGTATTGTCGTTTTTCTTATAACGATACTCGCTCAGTTACATGTGATAGGTAGTGTCGTTCTTCTTATAACGATACTCGCTCAGTTATATGTGATAGGTAGTGTTGTTCTTCTTATAACGATACTCGCTCAGTTACATGTGATAGGTAGTGTCGTTCTTCTTATAACGATACTCGCTCAGTTACATGTGATAGGTAGTGTTGTTCTTCTTATAACGATACTCGCTCAGTTACATGTGATAGTTATTGTTGTTCTTCTTATAACGGTACTCGCTCAGTTACATGTGATAGGTATTGTCGTTCTTCTTATAACGATACTCACTCAGTTACATGTGATAGGTAGTGTCGTTCTTCTTATAACGATACTCGCTCAGTTACCTGTGATAGGTATTGTCGTTCCTCTTATAACGATACTCGCTCAGTTACACGTGATAGTTATTGTCGTTCTTCTTATAACGATACTCGCTCAGTTACATGTGATAGGTATTGTCGTTCTTCTTATAACGATACTCGCTCAGTTACATGTGATAGGTATTGTTGTTCTTCTTATAACGATACTCGCTCAGTTACATGTGATAGGTATTGTTGTTCTTCTTATAGCGATACTCGCTCAGTTACATGTGATAGGTAGTGTCGTTCTTCTTATAACGATACTCGCTCAGTTACATGTGATAGGTATTGTCGTTCTTCTTATAACGATACTCGCTCAGTTACATGTGATAGGTATTGTTGTTCTTCTTATAACGATACTCGCTCAGTTACATGTGATAGGTATTGTCGTTCTTCTTATAACGATACTCGCTCAGTTACACGTGATAGGTATTGTCGTTCTTCTTATAACGATACTCCCTCAGTTACATGTGATAGGTATTGTTGTTCTTCTTATAACGATACTCGCTCAGTTACATGTGATAGGTATTGTTGTTCTTCTTATAACGATACTCGCTCAGTTACATGTGATAGGTAGTGTCGTTCTTCTTATAACGATACTCGCTCAGTTACATGTGATAGGTATTGTTGTTCTTCTTATAACGATACTCGCTCAGTTACACGTGCTAGGTATTGTCGTTCTTCTTATAACGATACTCGCTCAGTTACATGTGATAGGTATTGTCGTTCTTCTTATAACGATACTCGCTCAGTTACATGTGATAGGTATTGTTGTTCTTCTTATAACGATACTCGCTCAGTTACATGTGATAGGTATTGTCGTTCTTCTTATAACGATACCCGCCCAGTTACATGTGATAGGTATTGTCGTTCTTCTTATAACGATACTCGCTCAGTTACATGTGATAGGTAGTGTCGTTCTTCTTATAACGATACTCGCTCAGTTACATGTGATAGGTAGTGTCGTTCTTCTTATAACGATACCCGCCCAGTTACATGTGATAGGTAGTGTCGTTCTTCTTATAACGATACTCGCTCAGTTACATGTGATAGGTAGTGTCATTTTTCTTATAACGATACTCGCTCAGTGACATGTGATAGGTAGTGTCGTTCTTCTTATAGCGATACTCGCTCAGCTACATGTGATAGGTAGTGTCATTTTTCTTATAACGATACTCGCTCAGTTACATGTGATAGGTATTGTTGTTCTTCTTATAGCGATACTCGCTCAGTTACATGTGATAGGTAGTGTCGTTCTTCTTATAACGATACTCGCTCAGTTACATGTGATAGGTATTGTCGTTCCTCTTATAACGATACTCGCTCAGTTACACGTGATAGGTATTGTCGTTCTTCTTATAACGATACTCGCTCAGTTACAGGTGATAGGTATTGTTGTTCTTCGTATAACGATACTCGCTCAGTTACATGTGATAGGTATTGTCGTTCTTCTTATAACGATACTCGCTCAGTTACATGTGATAGGTAGTGTCGTTCTTCTTATAACGATACTCGCTCAGTTACATGTGATAGGTATTGTCGTTCTTCTTATAACGATACTCGCTCAGTTACATGTGATAGGTATTGTCGTTCTTCTTATAACGATACTCGCTCAGTTACATGTGATAGGTATTGTTGTTCTTCTTATAACGATACTCGCCCAGTTACATGTGATAGGTATTGTCGTTCTTCTTATAACGATACTCGCCCAGTTACATGTGATAGGTATTGTTGTTCTTCTTATAACGATACTCGCTCAGTTACATGTGATAGGTATTGTCGTTCTTCTTATAACGATACTCGCTCAGTTACATGTGATAGGTAGTGTCGTTCTTCTTATAACGATACTCGCTCAGTTACATGTGATAGGTATTGTCGTTCTTCTTATAACGATACTCGCTCAGTTACATGTGATAGGTATTGTTGTTCTTCTTATAACGATACTCGCTCAGTTACATGTGATAGGTAGTGTCGTTCTTCTTATAACGATACTCGCTCAGTTACATGTGATAGGTATTGTTGTTCTTCTTATAACGATACTCGCTCAGTTACATGTGATAGGTATTGTCGTTCTTCTTATAACGATACTCGCCCAGTTACATGTGATAGGTATTGTTGTTCTTCTTATAACGATACTCGCTCAGTTACACGTGATAGGTAGTGTCGTTCTTCTTATAACGATACTCGCTCAGTTACATGTGATAGGTATTGTCGTTCTTCTTATAACGATACTCGCTCAGTTACATGTGATAGGTAGTGTCGTTCTTCTTATAACGATACTCGCTCAGTTACATGTGATAGGTATTGTCGTTCTTCTTATAACGATACTCGCTCAGTTACATGTGATAGGTATTGTTGTTCTTCTTATAACGATACTCGCTCAGTTACATGTGATAGGTAGTGTCGTTCTTCTTATAACGATACTCGCTCAGTTACATGTGATAGGTATTGTCGTTCTTCTTATAACGATACTCGCTCAGTTACATGTGATAGGTATTGTTGTTCTTCTTATAACGATACTCGCTCAGTTACATGTGATAGGTATTGTCGTTCTTCTTATAACGATACTCGCTCAGTTACATGTGATAGGTATTGTTGTTCTTCTTATAACGATACTCGCTCAGTTACATGTGATAGGTAGTGTCGTTCTTCTTATAACGATACTCCCTCAGTTACATGTGATAGGTATTGTCGTTCTTCTTATAACGATACTCGCTCAGTTACATGTGATAGGTATTGTTGTTCTTCTTATAACGATACTCGCTCAGTTACATGTGATAGGTATTGTCGTTCTTCTTATAACGATACTCCCTCAGTTACATGTGATAGGTATTGTCGTTCTTCTTATAACGATACTCGCTCAGTTACATGTGATAGGTAGTGTCGTTCTTCTTATAACGATACTCGCTCAGTTACATGTGATAGGTAGTGTCGTTCTTCTTATAACGATACTCGCTCAGTTACATGCCCATAAAACTAGTTTAATCCCACCACTATTCATTACAATGCCTGAACCACTGAGTGAACATGTGTTAGGATTATCGATTCTGCTACCGTTTGACTTTCTAGCATTTTCTGATTGTATTTTGGAACTGTTCTGACAGTGTGGTATTTTGATACTACCTTTGTACCAGAACATCCCCAATAGGTACAACGTATGTTAATCCATGAAAGAAATATGTTAAGAATTTCTATCCGAAATATGACACATACAATTTATAAAATATAGTGTGTGGAAATTAGATTGGAGAACATAAACGAATAGAGAAAAACGCCCTCTTTATTGCGTCGTTTTGTAATCCATTCTTATAACAGTTTAACAGAACAAACATGATTTGGTTAATGCGTATATCAGATTACATAGTGATAGTTTACTATCTATGGTTAACATGCTATTGATACAAATACTATACGAAGATATATGTCAAAGTTAGTAGATTAATAAGTGAATTATTATTTCTTTATAAAATGGTGTTAGTGGTTACAGGAACGGATATATAATACTAGTGACAAAATCTCTTAGTATGACATGTATACTAACAAAACGTCTTATCTTGATTTATATCATGGATCACTTTCATGTGTGTAACAAACGTACAGAAACTAAACAAATCTTTATAATCCAAGACAATAGATGTCGTTTTACTGACATTGGGATGTAATACATGATCATCATTGATTAAATTAATATATCTAGATGATGAAGAACAGCAATACAACATATATTCCTTTATTTTAATTCCCCCAGCTTCCTTTGCATTCACATTCACTGTCTCATCAATAGTCTATTAATTTCATATGGAGATTACCAAATATGGAGATTACCAAATATGGAGAATATTATCGATAAAACGTAGATATCTAATTTATTGGGCCCGACGCGTTTCTAGAATAACCTTCATCAAGTACGTCAATAATCAAACGTTGGAACGTCAAACGATTTAAATGTCTTTGAGAGTAAGCAAACTAACGGACCTATAAACATACAGATATTGTTTAAAATATGACAGCATACAATGTTTTACCTAGATTTAATATGTCACTACGGCTCATTCATACATTACTCACATAGCGACAGCTGTAGAACCTTTATTCAAAATCCTTTCAATATAAGTGCTACGATCTACGATTCCGATTAATGAGGTGATATGATTCGAAGGACAGAAAAGAAAGGGGACAAAACGACAAACAATAATCCACAAAACACTACACTGAAAACTGAAGACTGAGCAACATGATCCCCACTAAAATCGGGGGGGGGGGGAGGGGTAATGTGAACTCATGTGTTTGCTGCTTTTCTGGTAAACATGCAACAATACGGAGTAAGCGTGAGCGAGGCTAATTTGCTCGGAGTTATAAAAATTCACCTGGGCTTTTTAGTCAAGTATAAAAGGAACATGATTAAAACAGTGATTTGTTCTCGATAAGATGTGACTGATAAATTGTTGACTTGCAATTAAACAACAATTACTCACAATACCTAGTGTAATTATCGAATCAGTGAAGAACAGGGATATATCTTTTGTCAAGACATTCCTCAAATAGTATATACAACCCTTTAAATTGTATGTGTCTCATGTTCTTAATATAATAACCATTCGGGATAAAATCTTTTTTTTTTTTTTTTATTTCTTCATTGTCAGATTCCTATTAACGGCGAAGGCTTAGTTATATGTGTAGGTTTCTTCCACATTTATTTAAGATATGTTTTACTATTAAATAATCTTTGCTTAAATGTTAAAAGGTGTAAATTATATATCTACGTGTTTTGTGTGTAACGAGTGCAAATCATAAACATAACGAATATTGCACTTTGATATTCCATGAGTTTACGATTCCTTAATAATGTAATTTATTAAGACTAGGGTGAACCTTGATCATGCATTGGTAACATGAGCTCATCTAGGTCCGTTTCTTTACTTGCACCTATATTATTTGGCTTTCCAATGTTTTTGCTTTGCGACCTTCGCACTAAATTAAATATCTACATTTTCATTTCTACCATTGGAGGAGATACCTCTGTTGTTGGACTATAGGTCAGCGATAGTACAGTAGTGAATTAGATATATTTGTTTGAAATTTAGTTCCTAAATACAGTAATTTATTAAGACTAAGGTGAATCTCCTTCTAGGTTAAGCTACCATAAGCCGATTTTGGCTATCCTGTTTCTGTTCGTGGTTTACATACATCCAAGGACTTTAAGATTATTTGGCTTAATGAGAGCGGGAGGTTTGGCGCTTTAAAATGTGATTCAACCCACCATTTCTTTAGAAATGCCTGTACCAAGTCAGGGTCATTACGGTGTTCACAGTTTTCCGGTTGTTGACTGATTTTGTCTGTTTATATACTTATGAGTTTTGACTTTCCCTTTGTAAGATTGTTCGGAGTTCGGTAATTTTGTTATTACCCTTATTTATCAATTTTTTGGCTATGACCGTACCAGATGAAGGTTATTCAAGATTCGAGTTCTTAGGACTAAATTAGATATCTACGTTTTTATCACAGTGGCGACCTCTGCTGGTGGACTATTAGTCCCCTGTAGTACATTTGTATAATCTATCCAGTAGGGAATGCTTCATCACTGACACTGTACATTATATATATTTGTTTGAAATTTAGTTCATAAAAAATTTATTTATGAAGACTAAGGTGAATCTCCTTCAGGCATAGGTACACTAAGCCGATTTTAACTATCCTGTTTATTTCCTTTGGTTTACTTGCTGCCAAGAACTTTTGAATTATTGGCTTTTCAATATTTTGGCAATGAGTGTGCCTCAATGAGGATATTCCAGAAACGCGCTGTGTGTTTTAAATTATATATCTATGTATAATTGAATAATATTGTGAATGATAGAATTCTTTAAAATATATATATATATATACCCTTTTCCAAAAACAATTTAGTATGTATATTTTCGTAAGTAAATATTGAATAACATCATGACAGTAAAAATTACGCATACTAATAATAAGAATTGTGTATCCATGGCTGCATTGTGGAATGGAAAAAGTTCTTTAGAAAAAAATATTCTGTATTAATATTGTAGATAGGACAATAGATTACTACACACTCTAATTACCATAACTGTCAATCGTCAAATGGTGGTTAACACTACTTTTAAATTCCATGTCATTATAGCCGAATTTATGTCATTATAGCCGAATTTATGTCATTATAGCCGAATTTACGTCATTATAGCCGAATTTATGTCTTTTTGCTTTCTTGTTCCCGCCGACTTTTGTATTACTTGGCTTTCCAGAGGGTTGTTCCAGAGGCGCGTCGTGCGCACTGATTTAATGTATATTTTTTTTATTAATATATAATTTTTTGACGACATTTATTTCAAATATATAAATACAAATGAAAACCCTTGTTATTGTTAACTAATACGTATTATATTCCAGTCGTCTTAAGAGAGGTAAATAACGATAGACAATAATACAATATTAAAGCTTTTATATAAAAAAAAAAATGTACAAATATTTAAATATTCATTGGGTGTCAGAGATATCGATTTTTGCCTCTGCTTCTACAATTTTCCGATTAGATTTTGAAACTGTATTGATGGTGTGATATGTTTTGCTTTTCATTTTATCAGAATTTCAAAATAAAAGTTGTTAAATTATTGAGGAATGCTACAATAAATTAAATAATCTTAACCCCACGTTTATTGACAAAAACACTTCCTCTTTGACGGGATTTAATCAAATTTAAACATTGCAAAGTACCAAAAATATATTTTATTGGAGAATGTACAAAAACAAACAAAATATTTCAAGCGTTAAAATGATAAATGTCAAGTACTATTTGGAGGAAACGGTAACTACTTATAATACAGATAGATAAAGAGCACCAATGACGTATACAGTCAAACAAAATAAAATATCAAAACATCGCTTTAAACTTGCACATTATTCAAAAAGAATATTTTTGAAATTTTCCTCAATATGTTTTAAGCTACCCCTACAGTTAACTCACCTTTTATTTTGGAAAGTGAACGCCATCAAATCCTAAACGGGGAAACAATTGGTGACTTGAAAATAATTGTTCATACATTCCTTAAACACTGAATTTAGTTTGAAGAAATACGTTGTCTTCTATCATATCATATTACATTTGTTGTCATTGTCTAGCGAGAGTGGCTAAACCATAATATAAT
Source organism: Bathymodiolus brooksi (assembly GCA_963680875.1). NCBI lineage: Eukaryota > Metazoa > Mollusca > Bivalvia > Mytilida > Modiolidae > Bathymodiolus > Bathymodiolus brooksi. The sequence continues at coordinate 5,443,717 of OY804577.1, forward strand.
TAATATACACTTGTTTGCATAATTAAATGGTACGAGTTCTATTTGACAAACTAACAACGTTCTGATCCTATACCAACTCTATGATTTATAAAGGGGATTAACGCTTGGTTAATACACTGAATTACTGTAATCTTTTTAAAATAAAGATCTTGTAGACGTTCAAACCTCTAACGACCCGCGAAAAAACATAGCGGAGATGGTATCAAATGCCTATCACGGAATATTTTAAACACACCATAACGCTCTTTGTATTTATAATTTGTCTTGTCTAATTGTTTATTTAAAAATCTTTATCGCTTATTGTTTTCATTTTTTTTTTCTAAATTTGTCTAATCATCTTTGATTTCGTTAAATAAGACGTAAAGACAATATCTTAAAACATGATTCCTAACAATTGTTACGGAAGACCTGTGGTCTACGCCTTCAGTATTATTACACGTCAATTATTATGCAGGTATTCTCGTTGGCGTCTCCCTTTTATTATCATTGTAGTCTATAATTATAATAATGTGAGTTTCTTCGGTGCAACAAAGTACAACACATTTATGGAGTAAACTGAAAAACAAAACAATATACCACACCTTCGTAACAGTTCAACAATCTAATAGAAATATCGTAGAAAGAGGCAAAATCGACAACCATAACGCATTAATATGGCAGCTCGTTTTCTTGGCTTCGTACCGGTAATTCAATAAAAGGTGGCGGGGTTAAATTAGTTTTTCGTGCACAAATGAAATGGTGCAGTCATGCAAGTGTTTTCTACGTGTGTGTAAAATGTCAACCTCAGACAAGTACCGTTGTTGTAGACAACACGGAATCATAATATTGAACTTTATACCTATTGTAGACAACACAGAATCATAATCTTGAACTTTATACCTATTGTAGACAACACGGAATCATAATCTTGAACTGTATACTTATTGAATATATTAATCTTGAACTTTATACCTATTGAATATATAAACGTTGGTCAATACTCATTTTGACGCAATTTGTTTTTTTCATTCTTGAAATAAGGATGTAAATAAATATAAAAGATAGTTTTATTTCAGTCATAGAAAAATTAACCAAAACAACTACATGTATGTTTTTTTGTCGTCCATTTAATAGTCACCACTGTGACAGTGCAGTCGCTACACCAACATTACAAATAAAACATATTGTACTGATCAGCCAGTCAAATGTTATGATAAGTTATGCTTACATAAAGATCTCACAATTTACAACATTAAATAAATAGAAAGGTAGATATCCAATTTAGTTCTCACGGTGCGTTTCTAGAATAACCTTCATATATAACCTTCAATGTCAAAAGATCGGATAGAGGAAACAAGAAAACTAAAGGTGTAATTATCATCAGGTACGCTCATATTCAAAAAATAGCAATGTGAAATAACTTAGTAGAATTAACCTTTCCGGCATCTGCATAAAGTGTAACCGTCCGGGAAATGCATGCAAACTGATAGATCTGTCTCAAAGCCAGGAAAGTGAGCGGTCGCGTATTTGTGTGTTTGGGTATCGATTTTCACTCTTTCTACGATTCTGATATTTGATTTTGGAATTTTTCTGGCAGTGGGATATTTTTTGTTTCTCGTTTTTTTACTTTTCGAAATACGGTATAAGTTCAATCCAACGTAGACTTGCAAAAGACATAATTTTATTGTCATCATATGTCAACAGGAGTTTCCGCCGGTGTGCGGTAATAAAGTAACCACATCGTTGGAACATTTCCAGAATCAAATAGGAAAATCGTCCAAAGAGTCAAGTAAACCTAAATACATGACAGCTCACTTTCCTGGCTAGGTGTAGGTAATTCATCATTTTCAGTCTATTCATAAGATTCATGAGACAGGATAAGATAAAATATCTCTAACAAAATATACAATATAGCAAATAATAGTACAACACAAACTCTAAAGGGCGGGGCTTCTTCTATATGATTGGCACATGTGGTAAAATCATCATTTACCATGTCGGTGCTTAGCACAAATTGGATTAAAGTTTTAAAAGCTGAAAAAAAGAAAGAAAGATCAAATTCTAATAGCTACACTGTGAACATTTCAGTAAGAAGAGTTTGAAGATACCAAAGGGGCAATCAGAAACGTATATCAAAGAAGAACAGACAACACAATGGCCGAAAGAAAAAGTACAAACGGACAAACAACGATCGACAAAACATACATATAAAACTAAAGATCGAGCAACACGAACCCCACTAACAATCGGGGGTGAACTCAGGTGCTCCGGAAGGGTAAGCAGTTCCTGCTCCACTAGTGGTACCCGTCGTGTTAATCTAGTTACAAACCCGGTAATAAGTCGTGAATGAGTAAAGGACCGTGAAGTGTTTATGACAAGTGGAACATATCCGTGGTCATTTGTGACAGATATTCCATAACGGTCAACCAAGTCATGGTGGCGACCGTAAAATTTTCGAAGTGATGACTTCAACTTTTCCAAAGGGAACCCTTGGTTCAGTAGCTTCCTTGTTAACAGCAACCCTCTATCAGGGAAATCCTGATAGGAACCACAAGCTCTGGAGTATCGTATAAGATATGAGACAGGGAAATCCCGTAAGATTACTTTGTACAAATATAAACACAGATTGACAGGTGAGGTTGAGGTTGAACAATTTGTATCCATTGGAATGCCGATAGTATGTTGGAAAACTGAACCACTAATCTAAACAAATATGTTTTCACTCATATCTAATAGATGTTCATTAATGCCTTCTGTGGATAGGGAATTTATATCTGATGATTTCTCTCTTTTGCTGACTGAGTTGGATGCATTCCATGTGACATCCATAAAATCATAAATAAATTATAATTTTATTATCCTGTTACATACTACAAAGTGTTGTGAATTGAAATAGGCGGCTAAGCACTTGTGAAATATTAAAATATGATACAATACAAATCGTCAGATTAACATTGTGGTCAGCTAGTACAATCGTATGGTGTATTAAGTTAATCTTAATCGCATTTCAAATGTTATTACATGCACAATAGAAATTAGTTTATAATTGTTCTTATAGCTTTAAATCCCTCTTCACGTGAATGAAATTGGTTTAAAGTTTTGTAAACAAGTATATTGGAGTTGTTCGGTTTATAGAAGTCTACCATTTCTCTTGTACGGAAAACATAAAACGTGCCAATAACAATGGATTTCATTAATCATTTTAACCTTATTCGGTTTAAGGTCGAACATATATTTTTAGTAAGAACTACCTTTATCAATGTTATAATACTGTTTGATCTTTTACAATTATATTTAGAAATATGTACATCTTGTTATTTGGGTAAATCTACGATTTGATCAAGTTTAATTTTTAAATAATGTTCGATTTATTGATAGTAAAATTAGAATCATTTAGTAGAGGTACAAATAAATCACATACTAAAATGAGAACCTTCTATTTCTTTTTCTTGAGATAAAAACATCACATTTATCAAATAAATTGTGAAATCAAAACATTGATAAATCAAAATAGTCCTAAGCTAAAAAAGCAACATTCTGGAGAAGTATATCAACATTCTGGAGAAGTATATCAACGATATTAAAAAATGTGTTATGGACAACAAAATTGGTATAATCATCGGACTGAAAAGTATTTTGTCATTTGCATACGGACTAAAGATGGGATTGGCAATTAAATATTGGTTCAAAGTTGACTATTGTGTCTTAAGGTGGCCTTGCATACTTAATATTTAAATAATGCGTGAGGACATCGACTCTCTTTAATAGAATAATTAATATATTATGTATAAAGTTCAAGATTCGAGCGTTCTTTATAACAACGCTGCTCACATAGTTTTATGTCAGGGGTGGCATTTTACTCACTTAAGGAAAAACCTGAGAGCATCATTTCACTAAGAGCGGAGGTTTGTACCCATCAAACAGGTGTATCCCCGTCACTTTTATTGAAGTGCATGTAACAAGGAAACGCCAATAAAAAATAAACTAATTTATTTGATAAAATCTAATAACACAAACTTTTAACACACAACTGGTCATGGGGACAGGTTCTGGTAAGTTCATAACCATCAAATAAAAGACTTTCAACCAAAGAGTATTAGTGTCAAATGTTAATACAAAGTGATGAAACAAGCATGTCGTGTTAAATTGTTTCTATTGTAAAACATAAAACATTCATATCGTACAGTTAATTTGTGATCAAAGTGTTGAGCTGACTACGGAAACGATCGCGTGCTGAAGCTTACAAATACAATGAAGCACAGAAAGTTGATCAGATCTTAAATATTATAGATTTTGGATGATTACACTCTCAAAACGGTGTTTATTATAGCATACGTACAACTAGTAATCATTTAAAGTGAGATTAAAGATTAAGAACTCTATATCTTATTTGCATGTCTATTGTTGACGATAAGATTGATATTTCTGACATGATTTGGTCCAGCCACGATTGTGCCACCCACTGTTATTATATTGTCATTATAAAATGTGAAATTGCACTTCTCCAGAAAAAAATGTTCTTTTCATATTAACAATGCACTAAATGTACCCTGTACTTTTCTATTCAAAAGAATTAATTCGCCTTTTTGGGCAGCAAAATAAACAAATAACATACACTTCGATTAAGCTACTGATAGTGATCCAAATAATTGGTGTGTTGATATTTACTCATTGACCGAAGATATAGTAAATGATATACTTAAACAAAATAATTTCTTATGGCATGGGCACATGTAGCAGAAATAAAACAAAATAATTTCTTATAGCATGGGTGCCCAGAAGATGAACATTCAAATACCTAGATAAAGCCTGAACTATTGTATGTAAAACATAAAAGTATAAATTTTTCAAATATTAATTTTATGATCCATCTTAATATTAATGAAAATGTATATTATTGACCTTATATATTTCTTTTGTGCTTATTTCCTGAAACTAGATCACATGATCCATTATGTGTGTTGCATCGTAAATTAGCATATTGCAAACATGCATGCATTATACTGCACGTTACTAGAAAAAGTTAAATATTGCATTGCATGGCTATATTGCACTTTACCCGAAATAATTTAAAAAAACGACAGATCGCAACGGTCAAATGAAGTAGCAAAAATATGCGTAAATATTAGCGTATTTATCACCACTTTCAACACTATTTCACTTTTATTGGAGGAGGAAACAGGTGTTCCCCGGAGAAAACCACCGACCAGCCACAAGTCATTGTCAAACTATCAAATAATGTTGTATCGAGTTCACCTTGCTGTGATCGGGATACGAACTCACAACTTTAGTGGTGATAGGCACTGATTGCACAGGCAGTTGTAAATCTAACTACCATACGATCACGACCACGACGGTCCAAGCCTAGATATCAGGTTGATATTTCATTTTATTATATGATTACAAATATTCCTTTTAATTCATTGGCTAAAAGCATGAGATTTTTTCTTGATAGAACTTTATGAATACTGTCTAAGCCTTCAATTTCCGCAAATATTAATGTAGATCGTTCCAGAGGAGCATTTGGAACCTTATATTAACCTAACGTTAAAAGTAGGGATTTTACGATTTTCTATCTAAATCGTCCTATAAGAAAAGAGAATACAAATTGAAGGACCAATCTGAAAAATCCTTACTGCGACACTTCGTCTTCCCATCTAATGTAAACACAGAAAACGACAATGGCAGACGAAGCTGTCCATGAAAATAAAAAGCGATTTGCCACCGTCGACGAAGAGGAATTGAGAAGAATCTTGAAAGAGAAAGACGCAGTGAACACTCGACGAGCGACATATTTGTCCATTAAAACATTTAGGGCATAATTGCGAGAAAAGGGCACCACGCAAGAATTTGAAAATTTACCAAAAGAAGATCTGGATAAATTGTTGTCCTAATTCTACACGGAAGGTCGGCAAGAAAATGGAGAACAGTACAAGAAATCTTCGTTATTAGCATTCAGACAAGATATTTATATATATTTACAGAATGTGTATGACAATGTGCCGTTAGGTCATAGCACAATATGAGAAATGATGCTAAGCATCACTAGAAAAGCTGGTCTATCGTTCCGCTATACAAACCATTCATTACGCGCTACGCCAGTGCATATTTTGGATAGTACTGGCAATTTTTCCAAGATATATAATGACAGTTACCGGACACAAATCTATACAAGCTTAAAAACTTACAAAGGATATACAGCTTCAAATATTAAAAGATCAATGGCTGATACTCTTTCTAAAAGTCTTAGAAGTGATGCAACAGGATTGACATAGAGAGTGAAGTCCTCCTCACATTCAATAATTCCAAAAGAATCGGATGATATTGAAATAAATCTTGACAATGCTGATCTAGACCCACTTAGTGATTTGCAATTAGATACTCTTTTAAAAGATTTTAGAAGCGATGACTTAGACAATATTCTTTGTGAAGAAACTGAAAATATAAATCCGCTAACTATGACAATGAACATAAGCATTCTAGATGAATAACCCATATGGCACCATACCAGCCATTTATCAGCAACGGTGCAAATGTTACCATAAATTACAATTTCAATTTATAAATAAAATAATTCTGTTGATATATTCTTGTTACCATTAAAATTTACAAAAACACATATAGTGTTTAATGCCAATATATAAAGCATGACCCAAAGAACATTAATAACAGTTTCATATAATAAAATCATTATTGACTTTCATTTTGATTAATATAAGGATCTGTCTATTGTTCTCCTTCCTCAGACATATGTGAACTTAGCTGATTTGGCTATCCTGTGTGTGCCTTTTAGTTTACTTGCTCTCAAAAAGTTTTAAGTTATTTGGTTTTCTATATATATATCTTTAAATCATTTGGTTTTCCAACCTTTCGACTTTGAGTGTACCTGATAAAGGTTATTCCAGTAACACGTGTTGTTATTGCTATTTCAGGCAGCGTGACTTTATATTCTGCGTATTGACAAAAAATAGTAATGTCATACTTAAAAACAATTGTATATGTAGTACACATCATGTACTCACTACTAACAAATTGTTAACATTAATAATATAATACACCAGCATTTACAAACATGCAGATTACTTGAAGTGTAGTACCAATATATAAATGTAAGACAATCATCTATTCCCACGATTTGTGACCACAAGCAAACATTATAGATAAAATAAAAAGAATAGAGGAATGTCTATTATTAAATTTATCTTAAAATAATTCCTTATAAACAATACCCAGACAAAGGATAAGATGAGGTTATTTAACCGGAGATAGATTAATCCCTATTGTCATCTGATGTTGTTGTTTGTAATTTAATTCTTTTAATTTGTTTGTTGTTTGGCCTTTGTTGTACGTGCCATTTTCTGTATTGTCTTGGTGTAATATAACGTTTATTTTGATATCTGAAACGTATGAATAAACCTTAAATAATGTATTGAACGTACCAACATTTTTTGTTTCCAGTTTCAATATCTTGATATTACTAATGATATGATGAAGCATTATTATCAGGGATAGGTGACCGTGACCGTGATAAGTGACCGTGGCCGTGATAAGTGACCGTGACCGTGATAAGTGACCGTGACCGTGACCTTGGCCGACTTTGGCTATCTGGTTTAGGTCCTTTGTAATTTCTTGCTCCCAAAGACTTTCAAATTATTTGGCTTTCAAATATTTTGGGTTTGAGTGTAATCTATTGTTAAATTTTTGTAAAGGAAACAGTATGTTTATAGTTAATGGTAGAGTGGGTAATGATAAAAATATTGGTAGATTTACATGTAGAAATGCTAGCGTTGTTGACTATTGTATAACTAGTCCTGAACTTCTAAAATGATTTTTTGACTTTGATATTCTAGAAAGTAGTAAATTGTTTTCAGATGTCCACGCACCACTACAAATTTTATTATCTGTTAACTTAAACAATAATGATAGCAATAGTAATACTGTTAGGAAAACTAATCACTCGAAAACTAAAATAAAATCATGGAAAAATGAGAAGGTAACAGATTTTCAAGAAAACAGACGAAGAAAAATTACATTTCGAACAGAAACTTTCACGTTGGCAAAATGATATTGGTGTCACATATCAAGCGATAATAGACTCATTGTTAGAGGACCTTGGCAATATCTTCACAGGTTTTGCCAAGAAAACGTTTGGAACATTTAATTGTAAAAACATTGATAGTAAAATTAACAAGAATAAAAATGGTCAAAATCAAAAACCTTGGTTTGACCAAGACTGGAAATTTGCCAGACAAAAATATCGAAAATCTAAGAGACGTTATAAGTTGAATAACACTATAAGAAATCGTTCAATTATGATCGATGATGAAAAGGGTTATAAGAAAGTTATGGATGAAAAGTATAAAATTTACTGTAAAAAAATTTCAGATGATTTAAGAAGTGCCTCAAGAGATAATCTCAAACATTTCTGGAAAATAGTAGGTGGACATAAGAGAAAACAACAACCAAATATTGAAATCAATAACCTATATGAATTTTTGAAAGATTTAAATACGAAAGGACCCGATGAACAACAGTCAACGACACTACAAAATGAACTTCCAAATGACTAATGTACATATTAATGGGTATATTTCTCAGAATGAAATTTTCAAATGTATAAAAAATTTAAAGAATAATAAAGCTTGTGGGGAAGATGAAATTATAAATGAGTACATTAAATCCACATCAAATCGTTTCATTCATATTTATGAAAAACTTTTTAATATAATTTTTGACACAGGTATATTACCTCAAAGTTGGCTAAATGGGATTATTAATCCAATTTATAAAAACAAAGGCGATGTTAAAGACCCAAAGAATTATAGACCAATCACAATAGTTGGTTGTTTGGGGAAACTGTTTACTGCAATACTGAATGCAAGATGAAATGATTATACTGAAGAATTCATGATACTTAAAGAAAATCAAAGTGGTTTCAGAAAAAGTTATTCAACACTAGATAATATTTCCTCTATATTTACACTATTTCAAATCTTAAAGTCAAAAAAGAAGAAATTATATTGTGCATTTATTGATTTTGAAAAAGCCTTTGACAGAGTATGGAGAGATGGTCTTTTTCACAAATTATTACTTAACAACATAAATGGTAAAATGTATAATATTATATTCAATATGTATACCAGTGTGAAGCCATGTATCTAATATAACAATCACACTACAGGATAGTTTAACTGTGAAATTGGAGTTAGACAAGGGGAAAACATGTACCCCTTTCTTTTTTCAATGTTTCTTAATGATCTAGAAGAATTTTTGCTGACAAAAGATATAGTTGGTTTAAAAAGTATCACAGACGAGTTAGAAACTGGACTTAAAATTTATCTAAAAATATTTGTAATGTTATATGCCGATGACACAATTTTATTAGCTGAATCAACTGAAGATCTTCAAGTACAATTAAATGCTTTTGGTGAATATTGTGACAATTGGCAAATGAAGGTGAATGTGAACAAAACAAAAATAATGGTATTTGGATTTGGAAAACTACGACAAAATCTCAAATTCATCTATAAAAACGTTGATATCGAAAAATAGTCAAACAATTTAATTATTTAGGGGTAATTTTTACAAAAACATGCAATTTTGATGTTACTAAAAGGCATCTTGCTGACAAAGCGCTTAAGGCAATGTACGAAGTTCTTAAAATGGGAAGATTATATAAATTATCGGTGAAAATCCAGCTAGATCTCTTTGATAAAATGATAAAACCTATTCTCTTATATGGGTGCGAGGTCTGGGGATTTGGCAAAAATTAAGTACTAGAACGAGTTCACTTGAAATTCTGCAAAATACATTTAAATTTAAAGTCCTCTACTCCAAACTATATGGTTTATGGTGAGCTAGGCAGGTATCCAATTGATATTGATATAAAAGTAAGGACAATTTCATACTGGGCAAGACTTTTAAGTGGTAAGCAGGCTAAATTTGCAAATGTATTTAATAGGCTTTCTAGAAATTTGAATGAAAATGGTGATACTAATTTAAACTGGGTTTATTTTAAACAATTCTAAATGAGTGGATTTACATATATATGGGAGACAGAAAATGTTAATAATAAAGAATGGTTAAAATGTGTTGTGAAACAGCGATTGTTAGATCAGTTTGTACAGAATTGGCAAACATCTCTGTCAGATTCTTCAAAAGCATTAAATTTTTAAAACCAAATTCGAATTCGAGGAATATTTCAATATTTTAAATATAGGTGATGCAATCAGACTGTGTAGATTTAGGACAACAAATCACTATCTACCGATTGAAACCTGTAGATGGAGAAATATTGATAGAGAAAACAGGTACTGTAATTTATGTAATTGTCAGAAATTAGGCGATGAATACCATTATGTTTTAGAGTGTTCCTCTTTAAACGATAAACGCAAACAGCTTCTTCCAAAATATTTTATGAAAAGACATAATGTTGTCAAATTCTTTGAACTTCTATCTACCAAAAAACAATCGCTGTTACGAAAAATATGTATATTTATCAAACATATCAATAAGGTCTTTTGTACTCCTGGCTTACCCCCTATTGTTCCTTAACCTATGTATATTTTGTAAATAGTCTTGTTATGTTATTATTATGTTGTTATTTTTCTCTGTACCATTGTATTTGGCTGAATGAGATATAAGTGTACCTCATGAAGGTTATCCAGAAACGCGTCGTGCACACTAAATTTGTACTACTATCACTGAGTCTATATTTTTGCTGATTGACTATTAGTCTTCGGTGTTATCATCCGCCCAGTAGTCAGTGTTTCGACACTAATATCTTTTATTAGATAATTATTTTTTATCGCATTTTACAGTTCCTAAGTCATGTAATCACTATTAAAACTAAGGCTCTCCGACCTTAGATACAGATGACCATAGCCGATGTTTACTATCTGCTGTAAACCATTTGGGTTTCATGCTTCAAAAGCCTTTTTAGATTATTTGGCTTTCATCGAACCGGATGACGGTGATTCCAGAAAGGCGTCATGCGCACTGAATTTGATAACTGCGATTTTATTGTTTTTATTAAGAAAAGCAATTAGGACTGCATTCTGTACAACAACGTTGATAATCGCGGCATCTTAGTCAAAGATGTACAATAATAGCAAGACCGCATCTTTCGCTTAAGAGGGGAGTTTTAGGTGCATAAAAAAAGTTTTAAGATACCAAATGGGGTATCAGAAGCCTCAAATCGAAGAAGTTAAGACAATACATTGGACAAACAATGAACTACAAAACACTACACAGAAAACTAAAAACCAGCTTAACTCGAACATTATTTATTGAAGTGCCTGTACTGTCAATTTATAGGTGTATGTCAAGATATGAAGTTGAGGAGCATCACTTTATTTTTTGCTTTCATCATCTCAAATACCATTATATATTTAATGAGAAGCAACAGCTATACTTCAGGATATTAAAAATGAAACAAATAACATCGGTAATAAAGACATAAGCACTGCATAGTTGTTGGTTTTTTTTAAATATTTTGACCATTTTTTTTTAATTCAATTCAGTCATGACCTATGTTTTTGTTACTATTCAGTCTTGCAAACGTATTTGTTTTATTTCGTAAAAAAAAATCATGATATATAGGGTTCAATATAATCTTGATTTATTTATTTTGTTGTTTTAAAGAAATGATATATTTAGGATTAGTTTGTTTTATAATATCAAGAAAAACATGAATGTAATATATTTAAATTGGTCATACCTGAAACCAAAGCTTATCAAATATCTAGAATCCATTTAAGAAAAATAAATTACAACCAGCAACTGATAAATCCCCAAAAATGACAAGTTCCATTGAAATTTATCATTTATATAACACCTTATAATTCAAAATCTCGGATATAAAGTCAATCAAATTTGATAGATATATTCACAGATTAAGGTGGATTAAAGATTGCCAAATTGGCATAGAAAAATCTGAAATTCCATGGACATATCAGTCACAGGTGCTTGATGTATCTTACCACCTTATATTAGAGATGAATTACTAGGATGTCGCTGATAACAGAAACATCAATAAAATACACAATTAAAACATGACAAACTATACATGGACCAAACTATCATATTAATAAGTAACAAATTATAGAATCTATCATGTGTAAAGAAGCAAATAAAAGGTGATATATATTTGATGAATCAGTTAAATGACCAAGTTGTTTGCCTAAATTGCAACGTCATATAATGATGAATGTGATAGAATGACACCTAAATTTAATTTAATTTGATTTATTTAAACTGTTAAATAGTATTTGGCCCCCATCCATGTTGTATTTTCTACTTCTGATAAAAACTTAACACAATAGCTGGATGTTAAACTATCAACAATATTAAGTTGTATCGAAGCGGGGGTACTGGGAGAAAATGACTAAAATAAAGAAGGTAACTGACGAACCGGTAGTCTAATTCATAAACGTTAGTACCAATAGGAATTGATATTTGCCAAGTGGCAATCTGCTTAATTGGAAGATGTTGTTATATTTTTCTCGTAAAACTATTTATTTCCTTTATTGCCATATGAATATTTACATATTATAATTTAGATTTTATTTCTATTTTATTCAATGACAATAAAATGGGTTTAAGACTAAATCAATTTTTTCTTTAAATTCATATGAATATTTGCATACTATATTATAAATGTTATATCTGTATGTTAATCAAAAGAAATAGCAAGTTATATAAGGCTGTTAATATAACATACTGTCATAATACGGAATTCAACACATGACATTTCTTTATATTGTTTTCAGAAAAAAAAAGGAACTATCATAAATAATGTTGACACCTAGAAAACGCCGAATCTTAAAATAAAATACATTGAACATAGATTTAAAAAAGTTTTACCTGACTAAATTATGACCCCTGGGACCTAGATAGGGAAAGTCCAATGGTTGTTTATATGGCAGTATACTCATAGCTGCCATTTTTGTCAGCACACAACGTGAACAATTCATTTGTTGACGTTTGGGAAACACATTTATATTTTTTCATTTTTCCCTACATGTTTACAGGGGTGTATCCCTCCCATATAATTCTTCACTCTTTCTGTGTAGATAAACTGTAGACAGGATTGTAGACAGGAATAGTAGAGGTCTTCACAATTTTACCAATTAGAGGAAAGGCTACAACAAACAACACAAGTGAAACAAAAATAGACTGTATCCCGGTTTCAAAAAAATAAGACCTTTAGGTTTTGTTCCTCTCAAAGACTATTAAATTATTTGAATTTCCAATCTTTTGACTTTGAGGGTACCAATTGAAGGTTATTTCAGAAAGAGGTCGTGTAACACTAAATTATATATCTACGTTTTCAGCTTAATGATCAGGTTGTTTGTCTAAATCTCAGTCATTAAATTGCAACGTCATTTAATGATGAAGGTGATATCATCTAAATTTAATTTGATCGAATTAAACTTTTATACAATTTATTTGGCAACCCCCACCATGCTGTATATTTTACTTCTGAAAAACAAACTGATAATATTGGAAAGGTTTATTAAGGATATTTTAGGCTTTTTCCAACACTATTCAATTATATCCTGGTGGTCAGCTTTATTGGTGTTTGAAAATCACAGTATCGCGAGAAAACAACCAGTCTACCACAAGAAACTGACGGACGTTATCGCCAAGCACGGGAATCGAACTTTGATTGAAGCGGATTGTACGTATAGACGTAAATCATACCACCATACAATCGTATTTACTACGTCGCTCTGCTGTCAGATGTCATCTTTGTTCTTGTGAAGATATGCCTTTCTTTTATGAATTTTTTTTGCATATAATATTTTAAATTTGATATGTATTTTATTTAAAGATAATAAAATACGTATAAGACAATCTATTTTTCTGCGTTTAATTCATATGAATATTTTGCTTACCGGTATGTCGGTTAATCAAAGGAAATAACAAGATATATATTGTTGTTCATTTAACCTACTGTCGGAATGCACCACTTCAACACATGGCATTTCTTTATATTTTTTGGCAGAAAAAAATAGTGAAGCAATCATAAACAAAGTTGACACCAAGAAAACGCTGAATTGTAAAAGAAAATATATTTAAAAATTAAATTTGATGAGGAAAAAACCCAGAGTTGCAATGCCTGAAATTTCTGTCAACAAATAAATATCGGAATTAATTTGGTGACATCAGGAAACATATATTATATTTCTCATTGTCCCTATATTCTACACGAGAAATGTCCCCCATCACATATATTTTGATTCTTTCTTGTTCAGATAAGAAAACATAGGTTTTTGCATTATCTGTTTATGAAAGAAAATTTAGAGATCAACTTTCATTAGTATATAATATTCATTTTCCCCATTACAATAGATGGTGGACAGAGACTTATATTATTACAAATATTGGAAAACAGCACTAAAACTATAACAATAACACAAATGAAGCATCAAATCAATTACAATCTGGATATACAAGTTAATAACAGTCAAACATACATTCCAAAATAATATTTAGATAACAACAAATCACATAATGAGACCAGATGCTTCCAAACATCAGAACATTCGACCGATTCTATTATTGAAACAGGAACTATTTACCTTTCCAGAGCATCTACGTACACCCACCTTCGCATCAGTTGCCTGATTTAGAGGATGTTGTTTAATCTTTATTTTTCTGTGTAGTGTTTGTGGACCGTTGTTTTGTCCTACTGTCGTTTTGTTTTATTTGGTCGTTGTATTGACTGTCCTTCGATTTACCACATCTGAATACCTCTTTAGTATATATAAACATATTTTAAGATTATTCATGAACCCATTTTAACGATTATGTTTTGTTTATGACTGGGTTCAGTTTGAACCCTTTTAATAGAAGTTCAGTTTTCCCAATTTAGACTGTTGTAGCATTGTTTATGTTAAAGGTTTTTTTTCTAAACCTCATAAATTATAAATAAAACAATCAATATCAGAAAGGTTTTGGATGAAGAAGTATTAGATTTATTTAAAGATATTCTTTAGAAATATTGTGACCTTCAATAATTAACTCTTATTGTTCATTTTGGACCATAATTCTTTTCCGTCAATAAAAAGATTATTTGATTAATTACAATATGTAGATGTACTAGTTAAAACCACACCGTTCTATTTGTAAACTTGTGAGGAACGTTTGATCATCTTTTTAAGATCAAATTTATTCTATAGCGAGACAATAATTAAAGAAACGGCTAAAAATACCACGGGGGTCATCAGAGGACATAAATCGTGGAAGGTCAGACAATACAATAGCCAAAGGACAAACAATGATATGCGAAGCACTACACAGAAAATTAAAAATTGAGCTACACGAAATCCATAAAACAGGGATGAACTCAGTTTCTACAGAAGTATAAGGAGTTCCTGCTCTACTAGTTGCATTCGTCATGTTACTTTTAATTCACATTCATGATACATCATACATTTAGTAAATGTTCAAGATAATTTACACCAGAACAATTTAATTTCACAATAATGTAAATTTGGTTCGTCTATAATAGTTTTTGTCTTCCTATATCCATGATTATTCTAATAGTTGACTACTCTTAGACATCGTCACTTTTGGGTTAAATTGAACATTAAACATAGTGCTTCATATCCTTTCCAGCAATGTCCCTGTTTGGATGAAGCCCTGTTAAACGTGTGTAGTTAGCTTAATCTATTAAAGATATATGCATGACGAGAACAAGTTACAAACAGTCTAATCCACAGGACGCCACATTAGGCACTAATAATAATTACCAGTGTTCGGACATTTTGATTGTCTTGGAAAAACAACCATATAATGGATGGGATCTAAAAACGTTGCCTTAAAACGGGGTACACCCCAACGACCACGTATAACGAGCTGAATCACACTATGGACTACTGCAGTTTGTCTTTTACATATAAAAGGCATGACACAAGACATCATGTGTGCACCCCCTAAATGTGAGTTATGTATTTGGTTTGTCCTACACAGCTAGCAACCGCTCTTTGGGAGGAGCCAAACCAAAAGTGGCCAAACTAGTTGGTAATTATCTGCACCGACGAGGTATCCACAGTTGTTGGAGTAGCTTGTAATTATCTGCACCCACAAGGTATCCACAGTTGTTGGAGTAGCTTGTAATTATCTGCACCGACGAGGTATCCACAGTTGTTGGAGTAGCTTGTAATTATCTGCATCGACGAGGTATCCACAGTTGTTGGAGTAACTTGTAATTATCTGATCAAGTAAATAACGTGTAACACAAATCTCACAGACCTATACCACTGCGGTAATATATCAATATATTAACAATAATATCGACTGACATTATTGAACTACTAGACTCTCCCTTGATCACGGGAAGGGATGGTATTAGTGAATTAATCAGATCCCTTCCAAAATAATAAGACTCAACAGAATAAGTATTAAATTAAAGAAAAGATAAAAAAAATATGCTAAAACAAAACCAAAATAAATGTTCAGGAAAATTGATATTTAACAAAAAGTGTATGAAAATTCCCTACCAACATAGGCCACACATCTACGTTAACAGTTCAAGATGATCCGACGTTGTCAAAAGAAGGGAAATCCTTTATCATGTATAGTGCGAAACTGACAGGATATGTATATTTCAATGTATGAAATAATTAAGCGAAACAAATTAATAGATAAGAATAAAATATCATTTCTAACATTTATATATAAACAGATGAAATGTCATTTGCAAAAAATGATTGATCAATCGAAATGAACGATGAAAGCCATGTTTAGGAATCGGTGTCTAAAAGTAGTGAAAACTAATATTCTTGTGCACACATTATTGTAATACTGTTACTTACCTGATTGGTATATGATGAGTTATAGTTAGTAAAGCACATTACTAAATTAATAAACAAAAATATATGATTAGATTTCAACACATATCTAAGCAATAAATGACAATGTGAATTATTTACTAGTGGTTGGTGACAGACTGTGATAAGAAGACAATGCTGTAATTTATATGATAATAAATTACCCACACTGATGTATTGTTATAATTATAATTATAAGTCAATCTGCTAGTATTGTGTTCCTTTGTTTTAGATAGGAGCAAAAGACCAATTGTTATGAAGAATAATGCTACTCTAACTTGGTGATTGGCTACGATTAAGAAGGTATTTGTCACTATTGTTATAGGTATCAGGTGTTAACGACACCAGATATTTTATATTGCTCCATTTAACAATAATATATGCTTCAGAAAGGATGATTATTTTCTGGCTTGGCAAGCAATTTGCAAGCTAATATTTAGTTGGCCTCAAATCAAGAATTAATTTTGTATATAGTCAATGTATTTTGATGTTATTTGTAAGGATGTATCAATTTTCGTTCATTTCTGCTTTTAAAAAATCGGTTAGATCAAGATCTTTCTTATTTAATAAATAGATTTAAATAAACATAAACAAAAAGTAGTAAAATAATTAATTAACACAGAATTGTTTTGTACTAAATGTTTGTACTAAATGTTTGTACTAAATGTTTGTACTAAATGTTTGTACTAAATGTTTGTACTAAATGTTTGTACTAAATGTTTGTACTAAATGTTTGTACTAAATGTTTGTACTAAATGTTTGTACTAAATGTTTGTACTAAATGTTTGTACTAAATGTTTGTACTAAATGTTTGTACTAAATGTTTGTACTAAATGTTTGTACTAAATGTTTGTACTAAATGTTTGTACTAAATGTATAATACTAGGTTTTTCGGCTTTGAATGTTCCTGATGAAGGTTATTCTGTTTTTCGGCTTTGAATGTTCCTGATGAAGGTTATTCTGTTTTTCGGCTTTGAGTGTTCCTGATGAAGGTTATTCTGTTTTTCGGCTTTGAATGTTCCTGATGAAGGTTATTCTGTTTTTCGGCTTTGAGTGTTCCTGATGAAGGTTATTCTGTTTTTCGGCTTTGAGTGTTCCTGATGAAGGTTATTCTGTTTTTCGGCTTTGAGTGTTCCTGATGAAGGTTATTCTGTTTTTCGGCTTTGAGTGTTCCTGATGAAGGTTATTCTGTTTTTCGGCTTTGAGTGTTCCTGATGAAGGTTATTCTGTTTTTCGGCTTTGAGTGTTCCTGATGAAGGTTATTCTGTTTTTCGGCTTTGAGTGTTCCTGATGAAGGTTATTCTGTTTTTCGGCTTTGAATGTTCCTGATGAAGGTTATTCTGTTTTTCGGCTTTGAATGTTCCTGATGAAGGTTATTCTGTTTTTCGGCTTTGAGTGTTCCTGATGAAGGTTATTCTGTTTTTCGGCTTTGAATGTTCCTGATGAAGGTTATTCTGTTTTTCGGCTTTGAATGTTCCTGATGAAGGTTATTCTGTTTTTCGGCTTTGAATGTTCCTGATGAAGGTTATTCTGTTTTTCGGCTTTGAGTGTTCCTGATGAAGGTTATTCTGTTTTTCGGCTTTGAGTGTTCCTGATGAAGGTTATTCTGTTTTTCGGCTTTGAGTGTTCCTGATGAAGGTTATTCTGTTTTTCGGCTTTGAGTGTTCCTGATGAAGGTTATTCTGTTTTTCGGCTTTGAATGTTCCTGATGAAGGTTATTCTGTTTTTCGGCTTTGAATGTTCCTGATGAAGGTTATTCTGTTTTTCGGCTTTGAGTGTTCCTGATGAAGGTTATTCTGTTTTTCGGCTTTGAATGTTCCTGATGAAGGTTATTCTGTTTTTCGGCTTTGAATGTTCCTGATGAAGGTTATTCTGTTTTTCGGCTTTGAATGTTCCTGATGAAGGTTATTCTGTTTTTCGGCTTTGAGTGTTCCTGATGAAGGTTATTCTGTTTTTCGGCTTTGAATGTTCCTGATGAAGGTTATTCTGTTTTTCGGCTTTGAATGTTCCTGATGAAGGTTATTCTGTTTTTCGGCTTTGAGTGTTCCTGATGAAGGTTATTCTGTTTTTCGGCTTTGAGTGTTCCTGATGAAGGTTATTCTGTTTTTCGGCTTTGAATGTTCCTGATGAAGGTTATTCTGTTTTTCGGCTTTGAATGTTCCTGATGAAGGTTATTCTGTTTTTCGGCTTTGAGTGTTCCTGATGAAGGTTATTCTGTTTTTCGGCTTTGAGTGTTCCTGATGAAGGTTATTCTGTTTTTCGGCTTTGAGTGTTCCTGATGAAGGTTATTCTGTTTTTCGGCTTTGAGTGTTCCTGATGAAGGTTATTCTGTTTTTCGGCTTTGAGTGTTCCTGATGAAGGTTATTCTGTTTTTCGGCTTTGAGTGTTCCTGATGAAGGTTATTCTGTTTTTCGGCTTTGAGTGTTCCTGGTGAAGGTTATTCTGTTTTTCGGCTTTGAGTGTTCCTGATGAAGGTTATTCTGTTTTTCGGCTTTGAGTGTTCCTGATGAAGGTTATTCTGTTTTTCGGCTTTGAGTGTTCCTGATGAAGATTATTCTGTTTTTCCGCTTTGAGTGTTCCTGATGAAGGTTATTCTGTTTTTCGGCTTTGAGTGTTCCTGATGAAGGTTATTCTGTTTTTCGGCTTTGAGTGTTCCTGATGAAGGTTATTCTGTTTTTCGGCTTTGAGTGTTCCTGATGAAGATTATTCTGTTTTTCCGCTTTGAGTGTTCCTGATGAAGGTTATTCTGTTTTTCGGCTTTGAATGTTCCTGATGAAGGTTATTCTGTTTTTCGGCTTTGAGTGTTCCTGATGAAGGTTATTCTGTTTTTCGGCTTTGAGTGTTCCTTATGAAGGTTATTCTGTTTTTCGGCTTTGAGTGTTCCTGATGAAGATTATTCTGTTTTTCCGCTTTGAGTGTTCCTGATGAAGGTTATTCTGTTTTTCGGCTTTGAGTGTTCCTGATGAAGGTTATTCTGTTTTTCGGCTTTGAATGTTCCTGATGAAGGTTATTCTGTTTTTCGGCTTTGAGTGTTCCTGATGAAGGTTATTCTGTTTTTCGGCTTTGAGTGTTCCTGATGAAGGTTATTCTGTTTTTCGGCTTTGAGTGTTCCTGATGAAGGTTATTCTGTTTTTCGGCTTTGAGTGTTCCTGATGAAGGTTATTCTGTTTTTCGGCTTTGAGTGTTCCTGATGAAGGTTATTCTGTTTTTCGGCTTTGAGTGTTCCTGGTGAAGGTTATTCTGTTTTTCGGCTTTGAGTGTTCCTGATGAAGGTTATTCTGTTTTTCGGCTTTGAGTGTTCCTGATGAAGGTTATTCTGTTTTTCGGCTTTGAGTGTTCCTGATGAAGGTTATTCTGTTTTTCGGCTTTGAGTGTTCCTGATGAAGGTTATTCTGTTTTTCGGCTTTGAGTGTTCCTGATGAAGGTTATTCTGTTTTTCGGCTTTGAGTGTTCCTGATGAAGGTTATTCTGTTTTTCGGCTTTGAGTGTTCCTGATGAAGGTTATTCTGTTTTTCGGCTTTGAGTGTTCCTGATGAAGGTTATTCTGTTTTTCGGCTTTGAGTGTTCCTGGTGAAGGTTATTCTGTTTTTCGGCTTTGAGTGTTCCTGATGAAGGTTATTCTGTTTTTCGGCTTTGAGTGTTCCTGATGAAGGTTATTCTGTTTTTCGGCTTTGAGTGTTCCTGATGAAGATTATTCTGTTTTTCGGCTTTGAGTGTTCCTGATGAAGGTTATTCTGTTTTTCGGCTTTGAGTGTTCCTGATGAAGGTTATTCTGTTTTTCGGCTTTGAGTGTTCCTGATGAAGGTTATTCTGTTTTTCGTCTTTGAGTGTTCCTGATGAAGGTTATTCTGTTTTTCGGCTTTGAGTGTTCCTGATGAAGGTTATTCTGTTTTTCGGCTTTGAGTGTTCCTGATGAAGGTTATTCTGTTTTTCGGCTTTGAGTGTTCCTGATAAAGGTTATTTTAGAAACTCGTCGTCCAGTCTTGTAAATGAACGTTAGAGAATACCAAAGGGGCAATCAATATTGGACAATCCAGAAAAACTGTCAAAATAGGGTACACAAGACGAAGACAAACAAAGCAATTTGTGTTGGACACTACTATGCGCAAACAAACACAAATAACTTAAATACGACATGAACGTATTTTGACATTTCTATTTCAGAAGAAATAAAATGTTTCGTGCAATAATTGAAATTTGTGTAATTATTTCCACTTGCCATTAACGAAATGATTATTTGTAGTAGCTTATCTTGGGGTCTATTCTTATAAGTGTCAGATAATTAATTAGTAATAGTACTACCACATGAACCTAGGAAGATTAAACAAGTAATTTATGTGGGGAAAAAAACAACAGTTGTTTCTTCTTTTTGATACAGTAATACACCTTATCATTACATTTTTATACAGTAATACACATTATCATTACATTTTAATACAGTAATACACATTATCATTACATTTTTATACAGTAATACACCTTATCATTACATTTTCACCTTTTATTTGGGGGATATTTCACATATAAAGATGGCAATACCAATTAACTGTAATGTCCAATTACGTCATATAAATAAATTAATCAATCAATCAATAAAAAATAAATAATTAAGCATTACTTGCCTTCAATGATTTTGGCGTTAAATCTAAATAAATACTAATATTAATAAACCGTCCTTTTCTACATGTAATTTAACACATGCCAGTCGGTATTTCATTAAATATTTAATTTAATTTGTGTCGATGTATCTCAATCAAAATTACTGATTATATCTTTCTTAACACAGTTCTTTTGATTAAGACACCATGTTTGCAATGTATTTTTACGGAGTTCATCATTTGAACACTAGCACAAAAGTCATTCTGTACAATGTGTTTATAGATTAAGAAATAATGACATTGCATTTAAATATATTTATTTGATCAATTTAAAAGAAGCCCCAAGGAGTTTATAATGCACCTCCAGGTGTTAGAAACTTAGAAAGACATTAGCCTGGTGAGTGTCATGACTTCAGTTGTTATTAATAGGTATTGGTAATGTTATGTGGGGTTCGTGTTACTCGATTTTTAGTTTTATATGTATGTTTTGTTGATCGTTGTTTCTCCTTTTGTACTTTTTTCTTTTGGCCATTGTGTTGTCTGTTCTTCTGTCATTTGGCCATTGTGTTGTCTGTTCTTCTTTTGGCCATTGTGTTGTCTGTTCTTCTTCGATATACAGATTCTGATTAACTCTTTGGTATCTTCAAACTCTTCTTATGTATATTTTATTAAGTCTTTTGCCACTACTGATAAAGCGAAAAACAAGAAGTACTAAGCCATCATTACAGTTTTATGCTAAAAAGAAGTACTAAGCCATCATTACAGTCTTATACTAACAAGAAGTACTAAGTCATCATTACAATATTATACTAACAAGAAGTACTAAGTCATCATTACAGTCTTATACTAACAAGAAGTACTAAGCCATCATTACAGTCTTATACTAACAAGAAGTACTAAGCCATCATTACAGTCTTATACTAACAAGAAGTACTAATCCATCATTACAGTCTTATACTAACAAGAAGTACTAAGCCACCATTACAGTCTTATACTAACAAGCAGTACGAAGTCATCATTACAGTCTTATACTAACAAGAAGTACTAAGTCATCATTACAGTCTTATACTAACAAGAAGTACTAATCCATCATTACAGTCTTATACTAACAAGAAGTACTAAGCCATCATTACAGTCTTATACTACCAAGCAATACTAAGCCATCATTACAGTCTTATACTAACAAGAAGTACTAAGCCATCATTACAGTCTTATACTAACAAGAAGTACTAAGCCATCATTACAGTCTTATACTAACAAGAAGTACTAATCCATCATTACAGTCTTATACTAACAAGAAGTACTAAGCCACCATTACAGTCTTATACTAACAAGCAGTACGAAGTCATCATTACAGTCTTATACTAACAAGAAGTACTAAGTCATCATTACAGTCTTATACTAACAAGAAGTACTAATCCATCATTACAGTCTTATACTAACAAGAAGTACTAAGCCATCATTACAGTCTTATACTACCAAGCAATACTAAGCCATCATTACAGTCTTATAATAACAAGCAGTACTAAGCCATCATTACAGTCTTATACTAACAAGAAGTACTAAGTCATCATTACAGTCTTATTCTAACAGGAAGTACTAAGCCATCATTGCAGTCTTATACTAACAAGAAGTACTAAGCCATCATTACAGTCTTATACTAACAAGAAGTACTAAGCCATCATTACAGTCTTA
Source organism: Bathymodiolus brooksi (assembly GCA_963680875.1). Taxonomy (NCBI): domain Eukaryota; kingdom Metazoa; phylum Mollusca; class Bivalvia; order Mytilida; family Modiolidae; genus Bathymodiolus; species Bathymodiolus brooksi. Next base: position 5,466,827 of record OY804577.1, read on the forward strand.
TACTGATATATAAAGGTTATGTTCAATATTACGTTAACATTGGTAATTTAAATATATCCTTTTTCAAAATAAAATTTCACAAAATATACAACTTAATTCGGTTAATGAATATTAGAGTAATGCAATGGAATGCATATGACCTTTCATCTGAGGGGAGCATTTAATCAAGTGGGCCACTACCAATTTAAGTCAAATAGCTTGACTCTGACACCTGTATTTACGATGAACATGGTTACTTAAAATTTTCAAAGACTTCCAAACAAAGGGTTGATAGCTCTAGAACAAACCAATGGATCACCTATGAATGGTAATATAATCTTATATCTAGTAACAATTACGTCGTTTAGAAGGGTGATCAATTGTGTATTGACCTGTGTGATCGACAGTATATTTGTAATCGTTCGGTAGTTCAATAGCATGACTTCAATTTATTATTTTCTTAATTCCAAATCATATAACATCGACACTTATGGACAATGTAGTTTAAATACATAATGTGAACTAATAATATACCGGACACACAGGGATATCGTCGATGACGTGAATGTTGTAAAACTAAAATATGCTGCATGTTATCAAATATATCTTTGGACTTTGAAGCATGAATCTCCAATCAGAACATTGGTATATGACGTTGTTTAAACCTACCCATTGGTATCGGACGTTGTTTAATACTACCTCATTACATGAAAACAATATCAAGGGAGAAAAAAAAATAGGAGTGAGTTGAGGTTTTCGTATAAAATGAGAAATCCCATCATATGACAGAGACAAACTCAAAACCTCTAACACATATTTATCACGTTCATTTTACTGGCTTGGTACAGGCACTTCTTTAACAATGGTAGGGCTAAGCTAGTTTAAGGACACAAGCCTCTCCTCCTATTGAAATAATGCAGTCATGCAAGTGGTTTCCACATAGGAGTAAAATGTGAATAAGGGTAATAACAAAATTACCGAACTCCGAACAATCTTACAAAGGGAAAGTCAAAACTCATAAGTATATATACAGACAAAATCAGTCAACAACCGGAAAACTGTAAAACCCGTAATGACCCTGACTTGGTACAGGCATTTCTAAAGAAATGGTGGGTTGAATCAGATTTTAAAGCGCCAAACCTCCCGCTTTCATTACGGCTCAATGTTTCCGGCTGTCACTATAACAGTATTTATAACAATACTTGAACAAAACAGGTAAAACAGTTGTCAAAGCAGCACCAAGCTCAGTGAAGTAAATGTCAAAGACACTTTTACGTCACACATTGGTAAACAAATATTTTTGACATATTTTGTTGACACTTTATCTTTATACATTTTCACTATGAAAATCCATCGTTTATAATCTTTTCTGCAGAGACGGAATATATTGCGACAAGATCTTGGTATCGGAATATAAACATTTTAAGAGATCGAATAAGGCGAATCTTTTTATAGCCCTGGTCCAGTAGCCTGTTTCTAAGATGAAGATGACGTTTCAGGAAATCAGAATAATTGTTACTGGCCCTTACATAGCGAATCAATTGCGAGATGTAAACACCATATGCAGGAGAAGCTGGTATATTGCTGCACATATTTGGAAAATTTATGATTTTAAAATTGAAGTCGTCCCGTTTATCATAAATTTTAGTACTGATTTGACCACTGTCGTCAAATTCGAGGTATAAGTCCAAAAATGATGCGGACGAAGCGGTATCTGTGGTCTCTTTAACTTCCAGCTCTGGAGGATATACCAATGGAAGAAATTCTGCAAATCTAGAATTATTGATAGATAAAACGTCATCAATATACCTGTATGTGAAATTAAAGGCTCTAGCCTCATGAATCTTCTTATCTTTTACAAGCTTTTGAAGAAACTCCGACTCATATGAGTATAAAAATAAATCGGCTAGAAGAGGGGCACAATTCGTATCCATTGGTATGCCGACGACCTGCTGAAACAGTATCTCTCCAAAGGAGACAAATATGTTATCGATGAGGAACTCCAGCATACTGATCACTTTTTCCTCAGAGTAGCATGTTTTACCTTTTTGAATTTTGTTTGAAAAATATGTGGAATTGTAGCCTAACACAACAAATTTTGAGCCATAGTTTCTATGACTGAAAGCTTTGTGAACTGTTTCTTTTAAGTGGGTTTTTAGTTTTTCATGCGGTAGGGTGGTATATAGAGTTGAAAAATCAAACGTTTTGATGGAGGATACCTGAGAGAAAGATCTTGATTTAAGGTTATCCAAAAGATCTTTAGAGTTTTTCAAAATCCACATGTGATTTATGCCACTACGGGAGTAAACAGTTTCACACGTGAGAAAAAGTAACAATTTATACTGCTATTATGACGAGATTTTGATATCTCAGATACACGGTTTCAAATATTTGTATTTGTCAACCTCGACAAGCTTCCATTTAGACAAAACTATTAGAGCCCTCGGGGTGTGAGGATGAAAGATACTCATTTATCTCTAAATAATAACAATAATAATAATAATAATGATAATAATAATAATAATAATAATAATAATAATAATAATAATAATAATGATAATAATAATAATAATAATAATAATAATAATGATAATAATACACTATTTTATGAGTAGGAATAATACGTATGAAGAATCAGTAACTTGCCAATTTTCTGTTTGTAGTTACGTGTATCCACAATGACATGAAGCTGAACGTAGTATTCCTGCATCAGAAGAAGGTATCGTGTAGAGAGACGACACTGATACATATAAACAACAAAGCACAACAAACACCCAAAGGTACCGAACGGAGTAACATCTATAAGACAGCTTCCCCGAATCTGGCAATGAGAGAAGAAGCTGCAGGACGGGTAAGGAATAAAAAGTCATGCTATTCTCCCAAAACGAACGAAACGTGTGTCTTCACGTAAAAAAATAAACCAAAATGTGCGTGTGCCCAGTACAGTGATTTTCTGAACAGAATGTGTTTTTTTTTGCTTTGTTTCTTCGTTCTGTGTATCCATGGAACGAGACACCCTGTCAAAGAAACAAAAATGTATATACCGCTGAATCAAGAATATAGAATATAAATAAATAAATATTTTTTTCTTTTCAAACGGAACTACAGTTAACCATAACCCTTAACAGGTAGTGAATAAACGTAAGAGAAAACCGAAGGGGCAATCAGAAATGGGCAATGCAGAGACACTGACAACACTGGGTACACTATAAACACAGTACGAAGACAAGCAAAACAAAACACAAAACACAGAAAACTAAAAAGATGAACAACGCGGACCCGATCAAAAACCTGGAGTGAACTCTGGTGCTCGAGAAGGGTAAGGAGTTCCTGCCTCTTACAAGATACCCACCATACTACTCATATAGTCAATACGTGGGGTGACCCCAGGTGCTCGAGAAGGGTAAGGAGTTCCTGCTTCTTACAAGATACCCACCACACTACTCATATAGTCAATACGTGGGGTGACCCCAGGTGCTCGAGAAGGGTAAGGCGTTCCTGCCTCTTACAAGATACCCACCATACTACTCATATAGTCAATACGTGGGGTGACCCCAGGTGCTCGAGAAGGGTAAGGAGTTCCTGCTTCTTACAAGATACCCACCATACTACTCATATAGTCAATACGTGGGGTGACCCCAGGTGCTCGAGAAGGGTAAGGAGTTCCTGCTTCTTACAAGATGTCCACCATACTACTCATATAGTCAATACGTGGGGTGACCCCAGGTGCTCGAGAAGGGTAAGGAGTTCCTGCCTCTTACAAGATACCCACCATACTACTCATATAGTCAATACATGGGGTGACCCCAGGTGCTCGAGAAGGGTAAGGAGTTACTGCTTCTTACAAGATACCCACCATACTACTCATATAGTCAATACGTGGGGTGACCCCAGGTGCTCGAGAAGGGTAAGGAGTTCCTGCTTCTTACAAGATACCCACCATACTACTCATATAGTCAATACGCGGGGTGCCCCCTGGTGCTCGAGAAGGGTAAGGAGTTCCTGCTTCTTACAAGATACCCACCATACTACTCATATAGTCAATACGTGGGGTGACCCCAGGTGCTCGAGAAGGGTAAGGAGTTCCTGCTTCTTACAAGATACCCACCACACTACTCATATAGTCAATACGTGGGGTGACCCCAGGTGCTCGAGAAGGGTAAGGAGTTCCTGCCTCTTACAAGATACCCACCATACTACTCATATAGTCAATACGTGGGGTGACCCCAGGTGCTCGAGAAGGGTAAGGAGTTCCTGCTTCTTACAAGATACCCACCATACTACTCATATAGTCAATACGTGGGGTGACCCCAGGTGCTCGAGAAGGGTAAGGAGTTCCTGCTTCTTACAAGATGCCCACCATACTACTCATATAGTCAATACGTGGGGTGACCCCAGGTGCTCGAGAAGGGTAAGGAGTTCCTGCCTCTTACAAGATACCCACCATACTACTCATATAGTCAATACGTGGGGTGACCCCAGGTGCTCGAGAAGGGTAAGGAGTTCCTGCTTCTTACAAGATACCCACCATACTACTCATATAGTCAATACGTGGGGTGACCCCAGGTGCTCGAGAAGGGTAAGGAGTTCCTGCTTCTTACAAGATGCCCACCATACTACTCATATAGTCAATACGCGGGGTGCCCCCTGGTGCTCGAGAAGGGTAAGGAGTTCCTGCTTCTTACAAGATACCCACCATACTACTCATATAGTCAATACGTGGGGTGACCCCAGGTGCTCGAGAGGGGTAAGGAGTTCCTGCCTCTTACAAGATACCCACCATACTACTCATATAGTCAATGCGTGGGGTGACCCCAGGTGCTCGAGAAGGGTAAGGAGTTCCTGCCTCTTACAAGATACCCACCATACTACTCATATAGTCAATGCGTGTTAGACACAAATATGGGCAAGCAAACACAACATAAACAAACAACTGGAGGTAAAGACGAACCGAACATCATTTTACTGGAGGTAAAGACGAACCGAACATAATTTTACTGGAGGTAAAGACGAACCGAACATCATTTTACTGGAGGTAAAGACGAACCGAACATCATTTTACTGGAGGTAAAGACGAACCGAACATAATTTTATGTGGAGGTAAAGACGAACCGAACATCATTTTATGTGCAGGTAAAGACGAACCGAACATAATTTTATGTGGAGGTAAAGACTAACCGAACATCATTTTATGAGGAGGTAAAGACGAACCGAACATCATTTTATGTGGAGGTAAAGACGAACCGAACATCATTTTATGTGGAGGTAAAGACGAACCGAACATCATTTTATGTGGAGGTAAAGACTAACCGAACATCATTTTATGTGGAGGTAAAGACGAACCGAACATCATTTTATGTGGAGGTAAAGACGAACCGAACATCATTTTATGTGGAGGTAAAGACGAACCGAACATCATTTTATGTGGAGGTAAAGAAGAACCGAACATCATTTTATGTGGAGGTAAAGACGAACCGAACATCATTTTATGTGGAGGTAAAGACTAACCGAACATCATTTTATGTGGAGGTAAAGACGAACCGAACATCATTTTATGTGGAGGTAAAGAAGAACCGAACATCATTTTATGTGGAGGTAAAGACGAACCGAACATCATTTTATGTGGAGGTAAAGACTAACCGAACATCATTTTATGAGGAGGTAAAGACGAACCGAACATCATTTTATGTGGAGGTAAAGACGAACCGAACATCATTTTATGTGGAGGTAAAGACGAACCGAACATCATTTTATGCGGAAATCGTAGCGAACATCACAACACGGAATTCAGGATTTGGAAACAAGAGTTCAGCAGTAATTGTGGCTGTCGATCTAAAAGAGTTTAGAATCTATATGACTAACTATATACCATCTCTTGTACAAATATGTTGATGCATTTTAAATACAAATGACCAAATATAAGCTAAAAATATAACAGTGATATATAGACACAGTTGTAATAAAAAAAAATGAATATTGATATCAAAAGTAGACAATAAAGTCAGGCTAAAAGTTATTAATCTTAGAGAACTAAATGTCACTATTTATCAATTTCTGATATTAGTTTGAAACAGACTTGATTTTGTCTGCAGAGTCAACATTCCGAATTAATTCGAATATGTTCAATGAAAGTTGGCGAGAAATCATTAAATGACACACAATCTATACAACTAGGAATAAACACTTTTGCCAATTTCTTAGAAGTCTTTAAATTAATGCTCTAGACGAATTGAAACTAATATGAAAAAACTGATAAATTATATTGTTAAATGGAAAGTTTTGAAAACACAAAGCCATAAATCGACATAGTACAGAAGACTAAAGATATCTTGTCCTGACGGTAACAGATTCTACCGAAGGACATTCATGTGTAATATATGACTCAAACATCCACCATTAATACAGAGGTTTGCAGGTCTAATGTATCTATTGGGAGACAGATTACTCGTATTTGTCTTCACAATAGACATCTCGTGTTACGATTCTTAGAGAATAATCTGACTTCTATTGATACTTATAGTCATTTAAGATGATATTCTATTTACAGTATTGAGAGCAAAATACAAATGTATATTTTTAATCATGATTTTGTATTTGAAATTTTGATAAATTCTACGTGATAAACGGTTCTGGTGGAATAACATTGTTATACAACATATTTACAAACAACACCATTGCCATTTGAAAGATTTATTTATAATAAACATAATCAAATGAAACACCATTTCTTTAATATTAATTACGATCATATATATACCACAAATAATCTAATAAAATAGATTATGTTAAACAGTCACCACTTTACTGGAAAAGAAATTTGGAACAAAAAAGCAAACTGATCTACATTGTTACCACGAAATGGCGAATCTGATCGATGCATTTATGTTATAATTTTTATCCGGAGTTGAAAAATGAGTATAAGCGAGTGGCATTGGTTAAATGCCAAGTGAGTACTTGTGGCAAGAAGAAGCTACATTATGATTAGGTGATTATAATGTTTCAACACACTGAATAGGAATATTATAGTGCTAGATTTTTACATCCCACGATCTACCACGCTCGTGGCGAGCACGCTAACAATTACAACACTGACGTGGTTTGAGAAATGATCAAATTGGCCCCGGATTGCAATTAAAATACATCCAATACTGAAATAAGAATATAAATATTAAACGTGCCACATGTGGAGTAGGAACTGCTTACCCTTCCGGAGCACCCGAGTTCACACCCTGGTTTTTAGTGGGGTTCGTGTTGCTCGATCTTTAGTTTTCTGTGTGGTGTTTTGTACATCATTGTTTGTCATTTTTCTTTTGGGTATTGTATTGTCTGTCCTTCTTCAATGTACAGCTTCTGATTACCCTTTTGGCATCTTGTGGACATTGCATTGTCTGTTCTTCTTCGATGTACAGCTTCTGATTACCCCTTTGGTATCTTGTGGCCATTGTATTCTCTGGCCTTCTTCGATGTACAGCTTCTGATTACCCCTTTGATATCTTGTGGCCATTGTGTTGTCTGTCCTTCTTCGATGTACAGCTTCTGATTACCCCTTTGGTATCTTGTGGCCATTGTGTTGTCTGTCCTTCGATGTACAGCTTCTGATTACACCTTTGGGTATCTTGTGGCCATTGTGTTGTCTGTCCTTCGATGTACAGCTTCTGATTACCCCTTTGGTATCTTGTTGCCATTGTGTTTTCTGTCCTTCTTCGATGTACAGCTTTTAATTACCCCTTTGGGTATCTTGTGGCCATTGTGTTGTCTGTCCTTCGATGTACAGCTTCTGATTACCCCTTTGGTATCTTTTGGCCATTGTGTTGTCTGTCCTTCGATGTACAGCTTCTGATTACCCCTTTGGTATCTTGTTGCCATTGTGTTTTCTGTCCTTCGATGTACAGCTTCTGATTACCCCTTTGGGTATCTTGTGGCCATTGTGTTTTCTGTCCTTCGATGCACAGCTTCTGATTACCCCTTTGGGTATCTTGTGGCCATTATGTTGTCTGTCCTTCTTCGATGTACAGCTCCTGATTACCCCTTTGGCATCTTCAAACTTTTCTTATTGATTTATCGAGAAACAAGATACAATGTACTGAAATATATGAAACGAGAAACATTTTTATTGTAGACTATTTGCTAAAACTAATGTATTCGGAAACCCGATTACCAACTTAAAGGTCTTTGCAACAAGGACATAAAAGGGGTTACACAAGATTGCCAATAGGCTATGGTTAGATATGCCTGAGAGAGATAAGCTAACAATTAAATAATAATGGTACCAAATACACAAACCAAGACAATATAGTAGAAATAAAATATTAAGGTGATTGCAATTTTGCATAAAATTACGATTCGTGAAACGACACATATATTTCAGATGATCACATCTATCCCATCGAACTTGAAATAAAGGATACAACATATGCTACTAGGTCTGCTTCATATATTTACCTAAACCTAGAAACCGACAGTAATGGTCGGATAAAAAGGAAACTTTACAACAAAGAGGTTGATTCCCGTTTCCCATTCTAAACTTAGCAACATACCAGAAGTTCCTGTAAATGAAGCATATATCACTCAGTTGATATGATATGTCGGAGCTTGTGTGTTCCTATCATGCTACCTTGATAGCTAGCTAGTTGCTACCAACTAAAAAGCTACAGACTCAAGAGTGTCTAGTTACAGCATTGAAGTCATCACTGTGATAGGTTCATTCTGTTGTGTCACTTCCGGTTATGACGTCACTTCCAGTAGCACAGCAGCAGCAGCAGCCATATACGTTTACCCCAGAGCAAAATATGGAAGAAAAGTATTCTTTTTACAAAACAATTAATACTGCATGTAATTTATTTAAGTTTACATTATGCCCTACAGTAAGGAGGAATAACTCTGTATCTGAAGGGATAACTCTGTAATAGGGGACATAACTATATATGGGGAATAAGTCACAACTCTATGTGCAAGGATAATATTAAAGTAGGGGAATAACTCTTTATGTGGAGGTTTAACACTGCAGAAGGGGGCATAGCTATTTATGTGGGGATAACACTGCCGTCTGTGACATAACCCTGTGTGTGGAGGTTTAACACTGCAGTAGGGGACATAACTCTTTATGTGGAGGAATAAGTTACAACTCTGTATCTGCAAGGATAATACTACAGTAGGGGGAATAACTCTTTATGTGGAGGTTTAACACTGCAGTATGGGGCATAGCTATTTATGTGGGGATAACACTGCAGTCGGACACATAACCCTGTATGTGGAGGAATAACACTGTAGTAGGGGCATAACTCTATATGTGGAGGATAAAGGGGTGGGGTCATCACTCTATTTGGACATATACCTGTGCAGAAAGAGAAATACTATATAATACGTATCAAGAAATGGCTATTTGGAAATCGATTGTTGCACTTATATACAGAGAGTTACTTGTCCTTGGCAGGAAAATAAATATATTTAAGCTTATATACAGATATTTGCTTGTCTTTGGCAGGTAAATATATACTAAAACCCTGTTCAGGAAGTAAGTTTTCTTACTGCTCTAAAAATAGAACACTGTGTTAGGCTGTTATGTAAAATAAATTTGATTGTGGAAATTTGAAACTCAAAATTGGAAAATAACTAGCAGAAATTGAAATTTTTTATAATTCTGATAAACATGCAGATAGATAGGTGGGTAGGTATATGTCTTTGTAAATAAAGGGTTAGGTTTATGGTGTTTAATGCCACTTTCAACAATATTTCAGTTATATCGTGGCAGTTTGTACATAAAGGAGATATCATAACTGTTAAAGCTTGTTTCTGATAACTGGAAAACATTGGAAAATATGGAAGAAAGATAAGTTGAATAGTGAAATGATTTGGAAAATATGGAAGATAAGTAAGTCGAATAGTGAAAAGAGTTGGAAAATACAGAAGAAAATAGTGAAATGATATGAAAAATATGGAAGAAAAGTAGGTTGAATAGTGAAATGATATGAAAAATATGGAAGAAAAGTAGGCTGAATAGTGAAATGATATGGAAAATATGGAAAAAAAGTAAGTCGAATAGTGATAAGATAGGGAAAGTATGGAAGAAAGGCAAGTTGAAATGTGAAATGATATGGAAAATATGGAAGAAAGATAAGTTGAATAGTGAAATGATTAGGAAAATACAAAAGAAAATTGTGAAATGATGGGGAAAATATGGAAGAAAATAGTGAAATGATTTGGAAAATATGGTAGAAAGGCAAGTCGAATAGTGAAAAGATATGGAAAATACAGAAGAAAATTGTGAAATGATATGGAAGAAAATAGTGAAATGATTTGGAAAATATGGTAGAAAGGCAAGTCGAATAGTGAAAAGATATGGAAAATACAGAAGAAAATTGTGAAATGATATGGAAAATATGGAAGAAAAGTCAGTTGAATAGTGAAAAGATTTGGAAAATACAGAAGAAAAGTAAGCCGAATGGTGAAAAGATAGGGACAATATGGAAGGAAGGTAAGCTGAATAGTGAAAAGATTTGGAAAATACAGAAGAAAATTATGAAATGATATGGAAAGTGTGGATGAAATGTGAAATGTTATGGAAAATATGGAAGAAAATAGTGAAAAGATATGAACATTATGGAAGAAAAGTAAGTTGAATATGGAAATTGAACCAATGAGATGACAGAATCCAGTATCCAGAGCAGCAGCAGCAGCCATAGCGTTGAAATTCCACCCAAGACACGTTACACCCAAAAACAAAACGAAACACATTTTGAAAATACCACACATTAACATTATCTATGACAAAACTACAACAAGTCAACAAAATAGTGATTAAGATGTTGAACAAACATGAAAATTAGAGGAAGGAATCAAAAAACGTCGTTATAGATAGAAAGTTCACGAAAAAAAACATAGCGAAAACGAACAATTAATGAATAAAATGTTTAATAGATCTCTAAAAATATAACAAAAATAGGCTCTTTGGACATGTACGGGTTAAATAAATAATTCATTAATATATACAGGTCACAATACAAGTATTTCGACCGAAAACACCGTAGGTGAAAACCATTATTGAAATATACGAAAATAAAATGGCGGGGAAGGGGCAGATAACCAGGGTTAGAAAATGATAGACGCGAACGTCCTAGAGAACACCCCAAGGGGTACTTCCGGTGAAAAGCCCCACTAGGGCGGATATTGTGCAACTTCCGGTTGCGCATGCGCGCACCCAAGTGAACCCTGAAGGGGTCACGTGATCTTTGGTCACTACGCGGTGACGTTTCATAACGTCATTTCCGGTCAAAAGTCCCCACTAGGGAGGATATTTCGCAACTTCCGCTTGTGCATGCGCACACCCAAGGGAACCCCGAAGGGGTCACGTAACTTGACCTTCGGTCACTTCCGATAGCCCTAGTACTTGTACTACCCTTATATAGTAAGAAAAAAAACGCGGGGGGAAATGCCGGGCATGCGCATAACATACTTCCGGTGACGTCATTTCCGGTTGCGCATGCGATCACTTCCGGTAGCACCACCACAACAAATGAGGTTTTGTCCGTTGCCATAAACTACTATCCAATATACTTTTATCGTATTATTTGTCTTTCCAATCTTTCGGCTTGAGCGTACCTGATGAAAGTAATCCCAGAAAGGTGTCGTGTGAATTAAATATGAGATCTACGTTTTTATTAGGACACCAAAATCTCCTCAATACAGGCTCTAATGAAGGGTTAACACATCATATCCAGTGCTACATGTAACAACCTCTTAGTTCTCCATGTCTCTGTAAAGGTTAAACATGGGTCGATACTTGTGATAGTGAAAGGTTCTGTCAAATAATTGAGACACGGAATTGGTATATGCATAATCTATTCTATGACCCGGACCATACGTTAGAGATGATTCAATTAAATCATGTTAACCGATAATAGTATATTGCAGATTTGTTTTAATATTTAATCCACTTGTGCACCCTCTAAGCTGCAAATCTCTTTCACCTCTAAAAGTTATAAGTGTCAGGATCAAATGTCAAAAGTTGGCTCTGTCTGTAAAAGGATTATTGGTTGCCTCTGGCAAATAGGCAGGTGAAACCTATATACTTACTTATCTAACGTGTAGTTTTGATCTCATCGAACGCTGTGTCGACATTTAATTATGTTTGTATTAAAACATTATTAGTCTAATAGTGCATGTAAAACGGACGTTTGCAAAGATAATGATAACATGTAAACTTTATATGTTTAATGTTGTTAATTAGTCATTGTTTTAACTATCTATTTGATATTTGAGACAGTTCTGTCTTGACAACAACGAGACGAAATGTCTGTGAAATGTAAATGATCACACAACAAAGTAGAGGTATTAACAATGGGACACTTGTAAAATATAGATATGCATAAACATATTGAGTATATATCCCTCAGTTGATATTCCATGGCTTGTGGTTCCTATCATGATTTCTTTGATAGAAGATTGCTGCTAACAAAGAAGGTACTGAACTAAGGGTTCCTAGAAGTTAATTCGAATTATCAATTCGAAAGATGTATGATCGGCACCATGACTTGGTTAACGTTAAGGAATATCTCTGTCTTAAATTACTACAGTGCCTTTGTAGTAATGACAATTCCACCCTTTCCTTCAGAATGACTTACCACCGGATTTGTGAAAAAAGCAATACGACGGGTGCCACTAGTGAGGCAGGAACTGCTTACCATTGCGAGTCACCTGGGTTTGCCTCCGGTTTTTGTGGGTTTGGTGTTGCTCAATCTTTAGTTTTCTGTGTAGTATTTGTAGATTATTGTTTTTTTTTCCTTTTCCGTTTGGCCATTGCATTGTCTGTCCTTCAAACATTTCTTCAGATTGTCAAATATTTGCTACAAGTATTCCTTTTTACTATAGGCGACATACCCCTATTTGCTTGGTTTTCATAAAACAATGTATACCTTGTATTGTCATAGACGACTCCATAATTTTTTCATTAGTTAGGGGGTTGATATTTCTTTCTCAGACATATTTTTCTTGTTTCTTGAGTTGAAGCGATTTTCTTTTCAAAATGAACTAAGGGCAAATTAGGAAAATGGGCGATATTGAAGCAGTCGAAAATATTTTTATGTGTGGACAAAATATTTTCCACCCCCTCATCTACCACGAAATTTGATGATTATTGCTGATTATTACATACCGGCCTTTAGTCGTCGTCGTGTATACTAATTAAAAACAAATTAACCAAAGAGCAAATGAAGAATGGACAAACCAGAGACACTGGCAATATTGAGCGCACAAGCCACATAGCGAAGATAAGCAAATCAAAACAATAAAAAAAAAACACAGAAATTTAAAAAAGTGAACAACATGAACCCCAACAAAAATCGGGGATGACACAAGGTGCTCGCGCGAAGGGTAAGCAGTTCCTGGTACTCACATATAAGCCTCATCAGATGCTCAAAGCCAAATAATTATATTGTCTTTGGGAGCAAGAACACTAAAGGGTCTAAACAGGATAGACAAACACGACTAATGTCACATATACCAGAGGGAGGAGAACTTTAGTTTATATCTATGTTTTTATTATTATTATATACTCATATAAATATCTTGAATCTGATTTGATAAAACACTCGCGTGATATTTTTCCATTCGTTGGTTCAATCGCTAATCGTTACGTCTCATAGAAAGGTCCACCGCTGGCGAGGAAATCCCAAGGAAATTCCCACGTGAACCTCACGTGTTTCCAATTATAGTTACTTCCCTTGATTCAACAGACAACAAACATGGCGTTCAGCCGCAGGTTCGTCGCTGTAGGAGAAGACGAAATTTTATATATTATATCGAATATTTTCGCAAAGCCGTAGATATTCTATTACTTGGTGTCTGATGCAAAAATATTACGGGTGACCTTACTTTTCGAGGGGAGACAAACCGTCGGGTCACACTACAACAAGGGTGATAATTGTATACTATCACTGAGTTCATACATACGCTAGTCCCCGAGAGTATCCTCCGCCCATTAGTCAGTACTTCAGCACTGACATGGTTTATTAAATATATTTATGTTTGGAACGGTTCCTAAATAATGTAATGTATTAAGACTAAGACCAATCTCCTTACATAGATAACCTTAGCCGATCAAATCAAATCAAAATCAACAAGTTTTATTTAAAGTCGGTACATTTTATAACAATCAACATAAGCTCTCAAGAGCTTTTCAAACCGACATGCATAATAAATTACATAAATTAAATACAGCACAATAAAACATGTCATGCAATACAAAATTAAATACATATCCGGATAATATTTATGCATACATTTCTGTGTTTTGACCTCGGGACCTCCACAGCCAGTGCCTCTCTGTGTACTTATTGTCATATGACCAGAAGTCAAAACACAAAATAGATGCAGACATTTATAGCACCCATCACACATACAAGTACATTCATGCAAATTTCAAGCAGTCTATGATCAAGCAAATAAGCAAATTAACTCAAAACACATATAAAATATTCATGTACTTTTAAAACATATTCCAAAAATATTCTAAAAACATTTTAAAAATTTCATGCATAAATAGCCAAGCACTAAAATAAATAAAGCACAAGTTAATTGAAAAGCATACAAAGTAAAATATTTATGTACTTCCTAAAACACACTCTAAAACATATCTTAAAAATATTCCAAAAATATTTCAAGAATACTTTAAAAATATTTTAAAAATACTTGGCCATCCTGTTTAGGCTGTTTGTATTACTTTCTCCCAAAAGACGTTTATATTATTTGACTATTAGTGTACCTGATTGAATTTATTTCAGAAACGAAACGTTAGCAATAAGTTAGATATTTACGTGTTGAATGTTAGATTATCATATACGAAGATTATTTCTCCAATTACCACACACATAATCGTGTAATCATCATAGACTGGCCAATGTTCACGGTAGAGTGACTTGTATGTCTTATTACGATAGACAGAGTCATGTTTGTTTACTTTTAGCTTGCAAATGCCCCTATTTGACTGATATTCATAGACAATCCAATATTTTTAACTATTACAAATGGATCATATTTGTAGTCTGACCATAGACGAACCTTGTTATAAATCAGCCTATATCTGCTTAATTTTCATATACGAGCCCATGTTAGTTTCATCATCATAAGTAAAACTACATGTATTAGAAGGACCTCAATATTATTTGTTCAATAATGATAGACTATTAATCACTATTTGAGGGTTATGGTATGGTGTTTAACGCTATTTTCAACAATATTTCAGTTAAATCGTGACGGTCAGTTTTATTGTTGGAGGATACGGGTGTACCCGGAGAAAATCAACGACCTGTCGCAAGTCGCTATTTGAAATGTGAATATAGTATACTTCAATGCGTGTATTTAATTCGTGAATCAATGGTGGCAGAATTTTCATCACGTGACATTGATATATATGAATACTCCATATATTAATGAATAGAATCAGCAACCCCTATTCTTATTTTCTGTTAGGACGCTATCGTAGTCTTGATCGTATGTAATCAGTACGTATCACCACACTTATTGACAATTCCGGTTCCTGCCGTGGTAAGTTATACTTGAAAGATATTTATCTTCAAATGTTTTATGAAAGAAGGTTGAAACAGCGACTGTCTGCAGTGTCATCAATATCAACACAACGAACACTTATTTCTTCTTAAATCATTTAACATAAAAAAGAAAAGACCAATCCAGGTTTTGGTCCAGGGCAGACACAAACAAGAGCACCGCCGACGGGTGCTGGACGCTCGACTTTTTCGTATCTGATATTAAACTGCAAGCAATTTACAAAGTTATACATACTTCTAACTATGATGGTCATATAAGCAAATACGTTTGTAAGATTGTTAAATATAATCAGAAGTGTGTCTCACTAAAAGGACATTAAATTTCATTTGTTGGTGTAGACTTTGGCTTTTCAGAGTTTCAAAAAGTTAAATTTTCCATTTTTTTCTTTAATATGCTCCACTGTTGAAACCGCCGAGGAAAGACTAGGAGATTTACGCCATCATATAAAGAGACGGGGATATAATGACAAAGTTATAGAGAGTGGGTTTTCAAAGCCCAGTGAAAATAACAGAAATAACCTGGAATACAAAGAAAAAAAGATCAACAAACGGGGGGTTCCCCTTGTTCTCACATACCATCCCTCTTTAGAGAAAATGTCAGGCATCATTAGAAAGAAATAGAAAAAAATGAAACGCTAGCCAAGTTGTTCCCTGAACGACCCGTTGTAGCGTTCCAGGGACATAAAAGCATTAAGGATACACTGGTCAGAGCTGTGGTATCTAGACCTTCATCGACGGTCGGCCAGTGTAAACCATGTGGTGACAAGCGTTGCAAGTGCTGTCTCCAATTGCAACGCGCACAAGCGTTCCATAGTAAGACGACAGGAAAGGGGCATAAGATCTTTTGCAATGTCAATTGCAAAACACCTAATGTGGTTTACCTCCTTGACTTTCACGCCTGCGGATCGCAATACGTAGGAGAAAGTGTCCAACCATTCAACAAAAGAATGAATGGACACAGAAGTGACCTTACGAAAAAGACGCACTTTGTGTCGTCCGGGTACTCATTGGATCACTTTGGTAGATCCAAAATTTATATTATTGACCACAATCCAAGTTGGAAAGAGGATCAAAGATAAAAAAAGAGAGTTTTGGGATCCGCGAGTTACAAACATTACATCCGGAGGGCATAAACGAAAAGGCCTAAATCGTTTGTTGTTTTTTTAACTTTTTAACCAGTGCCTGGTCCTTAGCTAGTTGGTAAATTTCATCATTACATTTTCTCATTGTTTTCATATTCTTTTTAATTAGTGTACATATATATTTTAATAATATATAGCATAAAGTTCAAGATTATGATTTGTACGTCACGATAACTGATGGTCACGTGACAATTTTTCAAATCAGATTACAGACGCTGATGAAGCTTGTCGGTCAAGCGAAATATCCGTCCATTTGATTATAATTATATTCTTTTTGTAGACTTGTAGTTATTTTTTTTATATTTTAACATCCTTTTTTATGTTGTTGTGCTACATTTTAGACGTTTATTTATTATTTTTCTTTGTTTGCACAGAATCTTTAACACTTGTTAAACACAAACAACATGAAAACATGGATTGCGACCAGTGACTGCAGTGGAAGTGTTAGCGTTTCCTGTTCCATATGATAACTTAAAAATGATATTATATATAAAGATAATAGGACAAATATGGAAATGAAGAAATAATGACACAAAATGTGAACAATGGAAATAACTTTAATGTCCCCTTATCATACAAGCCAGGACCTGGATTTCCAAATTCATATGTCGCGGCTCCCTTTATTGAATTCATCGAGTTAAAAATAAAGTGGTCGTGTTGTTGATATTAATTGAGTTGTTGACCATCATTGCTTAAACTTTCTGTTCATAATACATGTCTCTTATGAAAAAAAAGTTAAAACAATGATGGCCAACAATATCATTAATATCAGCTGACGAATAACCACCTCCAATCCTTGAACATATAAAAAGACCATAACATATGATGTTGGCAATTCATGTCCTGGCTTGGGACAAACATTTGGTGGAAGGAAGTTAGCCGGTTAATATGATCCCAAACCTCACCACTCTTGATAATTGGATCTCTCGACAATACATATATAAACAAACGATAAAACAAATCCTGTACAGATAACACTCAAAAGGGCCACAGAGTCACAAAAATGGAAGAGAGCATACAATTTGATATCCTGGAAGACTTTCATGCTTATTTTCATTAAGTACCCGTACAGATCAGAGACGAAAAAAATGATACATAGCTGTGACATGGAACAAAAGCATTTCAAAATATTTGAATCAACATTTGATAGATGCTAAGATATGCAATAGCTCAATAAATCTTCTTTGCCTGGTGAGCGATGCAGGTTCATATGAGCCTGTAGTTAAAAAGTCCCACAAGAAGAACAATAAATAATATTCATACTTAAAATGATTAAACTATATAAATTTTGTTGTAACAATTCAAACGTAGTTTTGGATGCTGTGATTATTATGCGTCGTAAACAATTACATTGTAGTCTTGAGACACTTCACAAAACGAAACCAAATGCATTTAATTATCATTTTATTACTAAAAATGGATCAAAACTGAAACTGACTAAATGAACTGTTCTAACGTATATCTATATATTCTACCACAAATATGTCGTAGCGATCTATAATGTCATAACGTATATCCATTATTCTACCTCAGATATTCCGTAACATATATTTTTTATTCTACGGAAAATATCCCACAACATATATCTATAATTGTACCACAGATATACCATGACGTATATTTCTCATTCTACCGCAGCTATTCCTGGCATGTTTTATTTGGATGCATGTGTAATGAACTCAATTGTACTAAAATATAATATACTGAACCGCAAAAGAAACATTTTTTTTCCAATTTAAAAAAGAAACATTCTTAATTTAAAGTTGGTGATTATTTTGGGTGGAATAGGTAAATCGTCTCTATAATGAACCACGATTACATTTTTTAAAACATTTTATAGTTGACTGCGTACTTTAAGTTAGGCGAAGATATTGGGTCTCGAGATGGTCGTGATAAGCGTTTAAAAGTAATGGATGAAAAACATGAAAAGCTCTTGCAATTCCTACTGAACTCTGCTTATTTAAGACACAGAAAATCCACAGGTTGTCAGTACCGCAATCAACACATGGAGAATGCCACGACTCAGTCTTGAACAACAAGAACAAGGTCTGAACTTGGTGCATCTTTCTTGAAGGTTTCGGCTCGTATTCCATTGGCATGTAGGGGTCGTCGTGGCCATGATCGTATGGTAGTTGGATTTACAATTACCTATGCAATCAATGCCTATCACCACTGATGTTGTGAGTTCGAATCTCGATCAGGGCGAGATGTACAACATTATGTGATAAAGTTTGTCAGTGACTTGCGACAGGTCGGTAGTTTTCTCCGGGTCCTCCGGTTTCCTCTACCAATAAAACTGACCACCTCGATATAGGTGTAACATTCTTGAAAGTGGCGTTAAACACAATCAAACCAACCAAGCCTATGGCATTCATTCAATGGGCATGAGATGTGTTGCTGTAATCAACACCAATGGAGAACATACACGATCCTGACTTCCGTTTTTCTTTTCTTTTAAATCTGTTGACAAAATTAACCCCAAAAAAAAACATTTTAGAAACTTTTAGATATCTGATTGGAATTACTATCCGAAGTTAATTATTAAAATTGCTATATTTCAAATTGAAATTTTAATTTATTCGACGTTTCTTTTGCGGTTCATTATATCAATGTGTAGAGATCATTCGATATTTACTGATACTCCTGTTGTTTTAAAATCCGAATACATGTTTGTTGGCGATGATATAAAGGACATCTTCCAGCTTTACAATCAACCTGCCACTTGAATAAACCACGGCCTTCAATAAAAATCGTCGTAGGTGGGCAATATGTTACTCAATAGGCGCAACTACATCTTTTCTTTTCAGTTTCGCCATAACTTGGTCAATAAATTTACAGAAAACATGTTGACGACTTTGCTGACTAGGCTTAGTCTCTTTGTTTCGAACATCTTCTGAAATTGTTATCAGTTCAAGACTTTCTTTACTCAAAGTTGAAATAGTAGGGTACGCTCGACTACTACGTCGAGAGGCAAAAATAATGTTTGAATTATTTTTATTGTTGGAATATATATTATGTTCTACAATATCTGCACCTAATTCTTCATCTCGTGGAGACATACGAATCCCAAATATCATTTTTAATGGCTGAAAAAAATGATAATGTAAGATTAAGAAATAGTTGAAATATAATGTATATTCAGTGAAACTTATGTAAACCGGACCCTGAGTAAACAAATGTACTATCTTTTGAGTTGATTTGACACAGACATTAAAGCGGGGGTCCGCAAGGAACAAGGGTTTTAAAAACTACCTAATAATATCGAAACTAATTTGAATGGTGATAAATACGACATCAATTCTTTTAAGTAATTACTTTGTATATGAGGAATATTAGACAATTCTCTGCCATGCCCTACATAGAGTTGAAGTGTAGGATCCTTTATTTTTGTCTATCTGGACTGGGGTTTGCTTGGTATCAGGTATTTTACTTTTTTGTCTTACTGGCTAAAACAGTAAAAAAATATGTTGTGTATGTCTAGACAACAAAATGACATTCATATTGCTAAACCATGCAATCAAATAGTTGCCATGTACTAAATGTGCTTAAATCATATCGTACTTGGTCGCAGTAAATAAAGCGACATTAATTTCCTCATGTCAGTTAAAATTCAATTAATTCACTCCATTCGGGTATATTGCATGTAAATATCACCCCGATATTTTACTTAATATCTTAATCACAGGTACTAGAGGACAGGATCCTGTCTGGTACCCCTCAATGCCCCTCCTCATTACTATAAAAAATGATTTTTTTAACAATATATATACCCATGTACAGTATGTCTTTATTTAATACATATGTTTACTATCCACGTCCAAATCACTATATAAAAACCACAAGGTTGCTAACTTCCCATTGTTGACGAAAGGCAACTGTCAGGAAAAAATATCTTAAAATATAATATAATGACACCTATCGGTCGAATCCGCGTGTTCTCGCTGTCGTCAGAATATTTCCTTGTACGAATATCTACATGACACAAATAAATCATAACAACTGATCTATTTTCCTGCCACATCATACTTCCGAATTTACCTGTAAAGAGCGAAAAGGTAAGAGAGTACGAAATAGTAAACACAAGTTTGCAAAAATGTTTGACGAAGATCAACAATTTACTATCAATCTGTCAAATGGTCATAATTTTATACTGAGTGGTCAGGCAGGCACTGGTAAAACATTTTTAATCAAGCATATTGTACAGGATCAACGAAGACGGCTAAAAATGTCTTAATCGTATGTTCCACCTGTCATTTATGCTTCTACAGTTTAATGTCATAATTCTCAGGTTCATTTTGGTTGGTATGTTGAATACATTACTGCTGTTGTTTCTGCTCTTACTTTTGTTGCATTTTGATGTATCAATGCTTGCTGAGTTATTTCTTTTTGGACTGTTGGCCTTTGGCTGACTGAAAGTGTTTGAGGTGATCGGTTCAAACGTGAATTTATGTGTAAGAGGTTCATAGAAATTTGATGTATTTAGTTCATACCTGTGAAATGTGAACGTTGAAACATTTATGCTTTCACACTTGCAGCATAGCCATTGCACATTTGGTCTTTGCAGAAGATCGTAGTCTGCTGAACATAGTTCTATACATGACCTATGGTGCCATATACTGCAGTCGTCGCAACATAAGCCCTCACAATACCATGTGACCGGATGTTAACACAGTCCACATGGATATATACTATGTTGTTTTGTTCTTGGCCCTGGATTTAGTTCAATGTCTCCTGATAGTATGAGTATGAGTAATAGCGTCGAGTGGTTTGTGCTTGCTTTGACTGGTAACGTCATAGGTCTACGTCCTGCTGATGTTTGTTGCTTAGTGGACTTGTTAGTAGGTGACGGTGGTCACATGGTTTGTCGTTGGTAATGGATAACCCTATGTAGTAAAGTATAGTAAATGCTGTTATTGCTGTTAAGATTTTCATGATGATGGTTTGGCGTTGTGGATTCAAGCTGCTGGTTTGTTGACTTTCACTGTTGATGGTTTCAGTTCAGCTCGGAAGAGCCGTGCTGACTGAAATATCAACAGTTACTGGTGCCAACAATTTAATTGTGCTTGGTCTACAATTTTTTTCAGCCAGGTCTTCGCCAGTGGGTTATCTGGATGTACTCTGTCTGCGTATAAATTGAAGGTGTATTGTGTTCTTGTTGCAGGTGTTCTATGGTCCCCCTTTTTATACTTGGATTTAATCTGTAAGTCGTTTGAAATTGTGGTGAATGGTTATTTATTCTATCACTTAGTTCCTTCACTTCACCTTTCGTTTATATATTGAGTACTATTTGGTGAATGGTTATTTATTCTATCACTTAGTTCCTTCACTTCACCTTTCGTTTATATATTGAGTACTATTTGGTGAATGGTTATTTATTCTATCACTTAGTTCCTTCACTTCACCTTTCGTTTATATATTGAGTACTATTTGGTGAATGGTTATTTATTCTATCACTTAGTTCCTTCACTTCACCTTTCGTTTATATATTGAGTACTATTTGGTGAATGGTTATTTATTCTATCACTTAGTTCCTTCACTTCACCTTTCGTTTATATATTGAGTACTATTTGGTGAATGGTTATTTATTCTATCACTTAGTTCCTTCACTTCACCTTTCGTTTATATATTGAGTACTATTTGGTGAATGGTTATTTATTCTATCACTTAGTTCCTTCACTTCACCTTTCGTTTATATATTGAGTACTATTTGGTGAATGGTTATTTATTCTATCACTTAGTTCCTTCACTTCACCTTTCGTTTATATATTGAGTACTATTTGGTGAATGGTTATTTATTCTATCACTTAGTTCCTTCACTTCACCTTTCGTTTATATATTGAGTACTATTTGGTGAATGGTTATTTATTCTATCACTTAGTTCCTTCACTTCACCTTTCGTTTATATATTGAGTACTATTTGGTGAATGGTTATTTATTCTATCACTTAGTTCCTTCACTTCACCTTTCGTTTATATATTGAGTACTATTTGGTGAATGGTTATTTATTCTATCACTTAGTTCCTTCACTTCACCTTTCGTTTATATATTGAGTACTATTTGGTGAATGGTTATTTATTCTATCACTTAGTTCCTTCACTTCACCTTTCGTTTATATATTGAGTACTATTTGGTGAATGGTTATTTATTCTATCACTTAGTTCCTTCACTTCACCTTTCGTTTATATATTGAGTACTATTTGGTGAATGGTTATTTATTCTATCACTTAGTTCCTTCACTTCACCTTTCGTTTATATATTGAGTACTATTTGGTGAATGGTTATTTATTCTATCACTTAGTTCCTTCACTTCACCTTTCGTTTATATATTGAGTACTATTTGGTGAATGGTTATTTATTCTATCACTTAGTTCCTACACTTCACCTTTCGTTTATATATTGAGTACTATTTGGTGAATGGTTATTTATTCTATCACTTAGTTCCTTCACTTCACCTTTCGTTTATATATTGAGTACTATTTGGTGAATGGTTATTTATACTATCACTTAGTTTCTTCACTTCACCTTTCGTTTATATATTGAGTACTATTTGGTGAATGGTTATTTATTCTATCACTTAGTTCCTTCACTTCACCTTTCGTTTATATATTGAGTACTATTTGGTGAATGGTTATTTATTCTATCACTTAGTTTCTTCACTTCACCTTTCGTTTATATATTGAGTACTATTTGGTGAATGGTTATTTATTCTATCACTTAGTTCCTTCACTTCACCTTTCGTTTATATATTGAGTACTATTTGGTGAATGGTTATTTATTCTATCACTTAGTTTCTTCACTTCACCTTTCGTTTATATATTGAGTACTATTTGGTGAATGGTTATTTATTCTATCACTTAGTTTCTTCACTTCACCTTTCGTTTATATATTGAGTACTGGTTGTTTTAAAGCTGTTTTTCTCATCAAAATTCAACCCATATCTTATTTTGTTAATATTTATTTGAAAATTAAAGTATCATTTGATATCACAAGTGTTTATACCTTAGCTGACTTAATTGCTTGAGGTAATTGTGCAACCTCTCCTCCAACATTAGATTTGATATTGATGTTTGTCAACTGATAACTGAGTTTACTGAGTGACAATATCCCAAGTCGGCTGGATTGGTATTTGCCCCATTATGTAAAGTTCTTTGTTGGCAAAACATGTTCTCAATAACGTCACTGTTTAAACGACTTGGAATGATTGATGCATTTGAAACTTTGAGCTTGTCAACACAGAACTCTTCAAATCCCATGATAGAAGAAATTATATCTTCCCTCGTCTGATGAGATATCATATGTTTTCCTTGTTTTTTATTTCTCTATCCTCTTCAATTGATTTTTCCCATTGAATAAACCATAGCATAGCATCATGATTTTCTATAAGTCTCTCATCACTTACATCAGTGATTGGTCTAGAATCTCTGAAGTTTTTGATAAGTGCACTAGTATTTTGCAGCAGTTCTATAGTCACAACTAATTTACTGCCTGCATCACCTAAGCTTTCCCTATAAAGTTTCATTGAATGGAACATTTCTTTGCTTAAAACATCTTCAGCTAAATGGTTCCTCATTTTACTCTCTGAAGTTAAGTAAATATGATCTTGTGTGAGTTTATTGTGTACAGGAAATGGGTTTGTTGAAATGTCCCATACATAAGCCTGCTTAAAGTGATCCCATTCAATAAACTTGTCCTTCAATTTTAAATGTCTTTTAAAAAAAGCAGCAGCACCACTTTTAGAAATATTATTTCTGATTTTCTTCAATGTATGTGAAATTGTCCATGATAAAATATTTGGGAAAGAGCATGTATTTGGATTTGAAGGGTTAAAGTCTGGTAACAAAATTTTGAAAAGGTCTCGATTGCTTTGTGCACAATCGGTACTTATATATTGAATTGTAAATCCAAACGATGAAAGCATATTTACCGATTTCCAGACAAGAAAATAAAGTTCATGTCCCGATGCACTATGAGATGGAAAATACGCATACGGAAAGCTAAGACCTGTGAAACCAAAGAATACCAACTGCAGTACATGTGTAGCAAGAGTCCTTTCTCTTTTGTTACTTTTCATTTCATCAAATACTTTTGATTCTGGTGTACATTCAGTGAATCCAATCAGTTCAATATCACCAATATGTTTGCGGAATTGTAAGTCTGGCTGCATAGACATTTCATCTATTATTATACCACCTAGAAATCCTTAAGGGGGGATGTTGTTAATTTTGGCTTCATTAGCCATTCATTGAAGCCTTTCTTTATTTATGCCTGCCTCCTGGTGAACTGAATTCTTGTATCGTCTTAGCAAATTTTGAGAGGGTAATATAACAAAATTACTACTCCTTATCTCATTAGGACTCCTACAATATAAGGTTAAGGATAAACGAATGATGTCCTTGCTCCACTGCCGGCCAAAACGGTTCCTCTCTAAAGCAATTTCTTGACTCATCACAAAAGTCTGCATTTTAAGAGGACATTGAGAAAAAAAAAATTGGAAATTTTCACTTAAGTCATTATGATCACTTTTCCCTAACATAACATCATTGTCACTTAAACTTATGCTAGATATGCCATTATTGTCCTCTTCATTAATATCACATTTTGGTTCCTTTAACGGAATTCTTGTTTTTAATTTCTTACAGTTGATACAAGAGGAAGATGATATATTTGAGTTTTTAAATGATAAAACCTTGGCACATGTTTTGGATCTGTAGGGTATTTTTTCAGAGTTTTCATCGCCACCTATGCATACATGCTCTTCAAAATAAGGTAAGTTATGTTCACTAAGAGTAGTAACACCAAAACAGTATCTAAGTTGTGCTATCATCTCAAATAGCAATTTAATAGATTCAGATGTCATTGAATATTTTTTCTGGATTCCTATTTCATCAAGATTTATTTTTGTTCCCCATAACATGAAGTGAATAATATGAATGTAATTGTAAATGTATTTCTATCATTAACTTACTTCCATTTACAGTTTCTCTTAAAAAATGTCCAATCTTAATTAATGTTTTTGATATAACAAAATAGTCGGTTGGTAATAGGGAAGGTATATTTGCAAATTCTATTTCTGATTGACTATTTGTATCTTTCTTCCATGACAAACCATAATACCTTTGGGTAGATTTGCACCAATTTTCCTTACAACGACCCGGCTTTATGTTAACATGTTTAAATGTTTTTTTATCACATTTCCAATTGCAGACCTTGTCACATCAATTTCATTTTTTTTTTATTTTCAATTAGATCTACATATTCAGAATTATTGGATTCCTGAAGGTTTTCTATAACCCAGGAAATTAAGGATGGCATATTATTTGACATTTTCAGATTATCCACAATTAATTCTTTTTCCTTGGAAAAATATTTTTCACCGCTTTTAAGGAATTCCGCCAAATTCTCTATTTCGAACTCTCTTACCTTTTCGTTCTTTTCAGGTAAATTCGGAACTCATCTATTTTCCCGCCACATCATACAGAGCTATCCTCCTTGAATCTGATATCACTTCCGTTGATCGTACTTGAACTAGCCAAAAATGGACCGCTTCGCCAGTGAAAACTTGGACGATATATGCAGTAAACGTTATAATTTATTTGTGTCATGTAGATATTCGTACAAGGAAATATTCTGACAACAGCGCGAACACGCGGATTCGACCGTAGGTACCATTATATTATATTTTAAGATATTTTTTCCTGACGGGTGCCTTACGTCAACAATGAGAAGTTAGCAATCTTGTGGTTTTTATATAGTGATTTGGACGTGGATAGTAAACATATGTATTAAATAAAGACATACTGTACATGGGTATATATATATTATTAAAAAAAACATTTGTTTATAATAATAAGGTAGGAGGGGCATTGAGGGGTACCAGACAGGGTCCTGTCCTCAAGTACCTGTGATCTTAATTGGTCATATTTTAATTATCGATATTTACAATTCAATAACTAAAATATGGAAGCGCAATTTCAAGTTTTGAAGATGGCAATACTTTCCTCAATTAATACAAATTAAATGATATGAAACCATTATTTAACATTGTATTCAGCTACACACAAACAAACGTTAAAGATCAATCGTTATGTAAATAATTTCTGTGGTGATATATGATCACTTCGAGTGCTGTAGATTGTGGGTTCGATAACAGGTCGGGTGAAATCAAAGATTATGATATTTGCATTCGCTGCTTCTTCAAAAATCACTCAGTATTAATGAGTAAGAGAAAAGACTCTGAATGAAGATAATGTGTCCCAGTAAACCGACATGTCTACCTGTTCACTATGGCTCAAGTGACATAACACTATAATTATCCAACTCTGTGTTTTAGTAAAAAAAAACAGATTTCATCAAAAAGTAACGTGTCGCCATAATATAGCTGCAATACTGCTAACTTGGGGTTAAATAATAATTACTTACACATCATCTACATTAACACTTATATTATATTACAAATAATAACTGTATGATAAAGAATCAGCTTACCCATAATACAAGAAAAGTACCAACCATCGCCCAAGCAATTATAACAACGCAGGCTAAAGATTGTACACCTAATAAATAAAACCCTCCTCCGTGGATCAAACCATTTCTACCCTGTGTCAAATCTTGATAATTCTCTTTCTGAGCAAACAAACCAACGGCAATCATTCCCTAAAAAATAAACACATTGTTATCTTAGAAAATTTCAAAGCACATTGACCAGATATTGTGTTTCAAAAATGCTTACAAATATATTCAAACATCACGTGAAGGTAAGGATAAGCTTTACTTTTCTTAGCATATAACAGTGTATGAGTAATTGTGTGCAATTTTGGACATTAAAGCCCGGTATTAGTTGAGATAAAAGCCTCTGAAGTGAGTTGGGTAAAATTTTCCTTCTTATAATAGTAGTGTATATAGGGGTTTGGGAAGCGTATATAGGGGTTTGGCCATTTGTTATCGACCTCTCTGATATAGATAGATAATGACAATTTCCAAACAAATTACCAATGATCTATTTAAAAGAAATATGTAAATGAGGTTATCGTCAATATTTTTAATGATAAACGTAAATACACGTATACATATATAATTGCATTATTTATATATCGTTTGTTTACACTAAACTAAAATGTTTCTTTAATAAGATGTTGCAATAAAATGACACATCATCGGAACTGTTCCTAAATTAAATCGTAGAAACAATGACACATCATCGGAACTGTTCCTAAATTAAATCGTAGAAACAATGACACATCATCGGAACTGTTTCTAAATTAAATCGCAGAAACAATGACACATCATCGGAACTGTTTCTAAATTAAATCGTAGAAACAATGACACATCATCGGAATTGTTCCTAAATTAAATCGTAGAAACAATGACACATCATCGGAACTGTTTCTAAATTAAATCGTAGAAACAATGACACATCATCGGAACTGTTCCTAAATTAAATCGGAGAAACAATGACACATCATCGGAACTGTTCCTAAATTAGATCGTAGAAACAATGACACATCATCGGAACTGTTCCTAAATTAAATCGTAGAAACAGAGATAAACTCGATGACATTAACACATATATACATGGCCACTCACTCTCCTGGTTTGCTGCAATCTTTTTAATAAAAACAAAATAGAGTCGTCAGCTAGTGAATGCTGTCAAGCAGCAACTCTTACAGATATGCATAGAATCAAGTATTTAAGACCTACCCAACACCCACATGCACCATGTATCGAGATAGCTCCCACTGGATCGTCAATTTTAAGCTTATCAAACATCCTTGCAGAAACAACCGTTAAACTTCCTCCAATAACACCTGTTAACACAGCTTCCCATGGTCTTATGACAGCGCAGCCTGAGGTTATTGATACCAAGCCTCCTAATACACTATTTACAATAGTACTAACGTTGTATTTCCCCTTAAACAGAATAACACTACAAGAATAGATGTTTTACATTAGTTAATAAACAGTAACGATTTGCTATAAGATACAGGTGATGCATTTATCAGATAACAGTAGTAAGATATTAAAATAAATCTTAAATTTCTCCCTTGTTTAAGAAGTCACTTCTGATATTTTTTCGTCTTTATGTTTAGCAAATCTTGGCAAGAGGTGATACTGGGCGACACCTCAGCTGGTAGAATATTAGTCCCGACGGTATCATTTACCCAGTAGTCAGTGTCGCCTCCCCCAATGTAGGCCCTTTGATTTCCTTGACAAAACCTTTTAATTATGGCTCCACCTAAGAATCATGCAGTGGGTGATATATTGATAGTTGTCTATGTGGTTCATATGTTGCATTTTGATGAAAAACTCATAAAAATAATAAAAGAACACATGTATTGACATTGGTTGCTATGGTTACAACTTCATCATAGTACCCATTTTATTTCAGAAAATTTATTTCTTCAAATCACTAAATTTGCACTTTTGCCACACAGATTTCTCAAAAAATATTTAAAAAAATTCATAATTTAATTACATATTAGTCATGTTGAAGATTTCTTCTAAAAATTAAAGTATATGAACAGAAAGTACAAGTTTGTCAATTATTGTTACCATGGCAACCAAACAGCCTCATTTCGCATCTTCAAAAAAAAGGCAAAAAATTAGGATTTTCATTATCTATTATCTTCTGTGAACAGGGTGGTATGTGAATGATGCTTGTTTGAATCCGTTCAATAGACACTTGTCTAAAACATATAAAAAAAATAATCGTTTGTAGTCTCTTTTAGATTTTTTGGAAAAAAGTGTTTTTTGTCCCATACTTTTGGTTTTTTAGCAAATACTATACAACTACATTTTTTACAAACATTTCTACTTCTCTAAAATGTATTTACTGATATTATCTTTTTCACACAACTTATAACAAAACTAACTACTAAATAAACTTTTAATCTTAAATTATGTGAATGGTTGCCGTAGAAACAAAAATTAAACATTCTACATATTAAATGCATTTCATATCATGCTAAAATCTTAAGATTTTCTTTTGGTCACAAAGATTTCCATATTACTGATTATATAACTAAATGCCAAGTCTTAAACTGATGACAATGAAAATTGAAATACAAATGTAATGTCCATGGTTGCCATGGAAACAAAAACACAGAGTTTGATAAATCTGCATTTCAAATACAGCAAAAATTGTTTTCTAGCATTAATTTCTCAATCATTTTTAAAATCAAATCTGCTAATTTTCCAATTGTAAATTATTTCAGGTGGTATACAATTATGGTACTAGAATATGTATTGTACATTTATTATACAATTCTAGTACTATACATTTATTGTACAATTCTAGTACTATTATTTTAAGTCACTTTTTAGATACTAAAGATTTGTGTAGTAACATTTTACTATAAGCTTATAATACAAATATGGGGCGCTTGTCCTAATTGCATTATAATTTATATTAAAAACATAAGCCTGAAAGAAAAGATTAAGAAAGTTGCCATTGTTTGAAGAGCAGCAGGCCAAATTTACGTGCTTATTTCAAGAACACCAGGGATTTACAATCTTACGACTTTTCACAATGCGCCAGAGGGTTCTTTCCTGTTTTTCAAATCATATGCAAATGACTCCTCTTTTTTAACATGATAAATTCCTAATGAAATCAGTCTATTTGTTCATAGAAACATGTACATGTCTGTTTTCCTTTTTTGACATCTAGCTTGTTCATTTAAAAAACAACAACAACATTATGAGATACTTATTTTCTATAATAACATCACATGAAATTTTCTTCAAGACAGGATAATCTGATTTGTTAACAGATCAACATAAGGAAAATATACACCAAATATTATTGACCTTTCATGAAAATAAAGAAAATTAACAACTTTTACATGGTTGCTAGATTGTAAAAATGAGGTCAAAGTAATGCCATAAGCTTTTTTGGTTGTCCTAGGTATAAAGATGGCTCCTATAAATAATGCCAGTAATACCTAGGTCTCGCCAGCCTAGAACAAGATATTTAGATTATTCAGTTCACAGAATTCATAGCTTCAACAACTTCTGTCATCTGAATAGCTGATTCTAGATCCCCATTTTCTGCTGTTTGTAAAGTAAACCAAAGACCATACAATTGGTATTTGTTGCTTCTGCGCTAAGCACGCAGCATTAAGAAGAAAGAGCAAAGACCGGTTGGCTCGGTTTCAGGATAATGTGTCTGAGTGGGACAACATGTCTATCCACAGACGGTTGTTTCAATGAATTAGTACTATAAAAATGCAACTAATTGTATCGGTCTAGTACAAAACAGACATCATCTTATTGAAAATTGACTTGTTCTCGCCATGATATAGCTGAAAATTGCTGAGTTTGAGTTAAATAACAATCACTCAATCTACTGTGTGTTGCTTTGGGTTTCGAGACGGTAAAGAAAGTCTTGAAAAAAATGCAATCTGAATAGGAAGGAGATAGTGCAGGGTGTCAAGCCACTTTTGACCAAAATTATATAGGAAAATAGGATTTTTTTAAATGAAAATATAGGATAAATTAAAGTTATATTTAGCAAATAATACATGGCCTCCACCAGTCATTGTAGCCATTCCTCACCTCCTTTTTATACTGACAAATAACAAAAAAAAACAGTATAATTAAACTCTAGTCTCCTATTGTTCTTTTTACAAAATGCATTTTTTAGTACATCCGAGTTCTGCGTAGAAAAATGTGCCTTGCATTGCATTTACTAGTTGGTCAGGTGTGACTATTTCATTTCCTATGGTTTCTTGACATTATCCCTTCTTCTTTTGATGGCAAAATGACTGATTCATGAACGATGAGTCCTAGTGATGATGGAGTTGGACATATTTTCTTGACATCATCTTCTGTGTATAAAATACCATCTCCAATTTCACAAGATTTCCAAGCAATGACGTGTTTATCCCTAGAAGACATTAAAAGATGCTTTGAGTTTTGATAGACATTAACTTTTGCATTTTAAAAATGTTATAGGTTTTAACAAGTACACCACAATGCTCAGCATCCATCCTTTTTCTATGTAAAGTTTTGCATAGACTTATGAAGAATGGATATCTAGTTGTTAATGTAACTGTTGTATCACAGTATATCTTTATTTTCTTTTCGGTCACATCCAAATATTCTGTATCCAATAATGTACAAACTCTCAGAATTTAAAAAGACCCAAATAATGAAAAACAAACATGTATTGTTGACAATTAAGGAACAAAATATTGCAGTGTATGCTGTCATGCTGTGGAGCTAAGTAATTTCATGACAATTTTAAATTCAAAGGCACAGGGTGACCCAATACTTGTCGAACATATAGCTACAATGTAGTACTAGTAGCAAGGAGAAATATACTTCCCCTGATATCTATGATGAGATCATTAATATAATAAAAAATCAGATTCGTACCGCAATAGTTTGTAACTGTATGCAACACTAATAATGGTTTCGCTCTCATAGCCTATGAAACAACAAATGTTTCGACCGGGTAACACATATCGGTGTGTCTTCGATATCTGAGCACGGATCTTATCAGCATTTGTGTCTGCTAAGGCAAGAAGAGCAGATTTTGAACTATTTTAAGCATACTTTATTAACTCAGGTAATTAAAATTGTACCCGGTCATGCCTTCTTTGATACTCTTAAATGTCTCGAGAATGCACCATTTAGCGTTCAGTTTAAAAAAATCTTGGCGAGGACCAACCCCTCTGCTTTTTGTCCACTTTATTTAGCCCCAGCTATGCCCCTGCACAGTGATAATTCCAATTGTGTAGCTTTGGTATAATTTTCATAATTAGCAGATAACTAACAATAAACTATTGTATTTCAAGCTTTACAGAGGTATATCATGGGTATTACTAGTACTGTTGCAAATTAACAACGTTATGTCACACAAGGATATCCAATGCGAATCTGAACATCAGACAGTTTCTTACTTTCCATACTCTTTTAATTTGTCAAGGTAGGCATGTTTATTTTGTTTATAATTGTATTAATAAAACACTATACAGTAGTCAATCCAATCCTGTAAATTTGCTATATATTTCAGAAATTATTTTTATTATGTAAATTTAACTAAATTTTACTTTAAAAAAAACTGTATCTTGTGATTATTAGAAAAAAAAGATTGTAAACTTACCATTTCAACAGGTAGTAAAACACCATAGTCCTCCAAGATTATCTGGCTATGGAAAGGAGATAGTTCTCTAAATGTCTTTAATTTCCCGTATGCTGATGATAAGTGCCACGTTTACTCTGCCGAAAGTCTACCACGAGTTTGTAACGATGTAAAGTACATACTGCTACAGTAAGAGACCGATTCGTTGTAAAAAGTCCTACTCTACGACACAACTAATCTCGTTGAGATTAGACTACCGAAGAAAGTTTTTGCTCTGTACCTCCAGGATAAGTTCTAAGTGAAATAGTATATTTTGCATGTGTATCAACAAAATTTCTCAATCATTTAAAAGTACAGCAGTCCAGTGAGGTGATATTTGAGCAAAACCGGAAATGATGAATGGTAAACAAACAATATACGCACAGAATGAGAATAAACAGAAAAAATATTAAATTAATCAATTTCCTCATCAAAATTTACTGCTATTTTAACCAATCAAAAATAAAGATAGATAATTAAAGATGTTTACTTCAATGGTTGAGGTTACAACCTGAAATAAGTAAAATGTTATTCAAGAGTTGTCGTTCTTGGAATTGTGATTTGGAGCAGTTAATTTAAAACTAAAATAACAGAAAATTTACACTAGGCTACAAATGAAAAAAATTGATATTTTGTAGAGGAGATCCAATATTTTTCATTGTGCTATATAGTTTATTACAAATCGCCAGTTCACAGCAGATAATGTGTTCTGATATCCAACCTTTTTACATACTGTATTAGTAAAAAAAATTTAACCATGCTGATTTTAATTTGGGTATAATAGCAAAAATAGCATAAATAAACACTTGTCTTTGAATATACATTTATTTTTACTCAAAATATGTCATATAACAAAATATTGAATGAATTGATGACATAAGGTAAATCACTTTTTCTTTATTTTGCAAGGGTCCCGGGTGGCTCAATGAGTTAGGTCGTTGGATCTAACAACTCATACAAGTATATCACCAATACGGCGTGGGTTCGCACCAAGCTTTGTAAATTACAAAAAAGGGTGCACTCGACTCGCAGCCGCAAGTGATAAAGCTTACCAGTTGCTTGCCCATGGTCGGTGGTTCTCTCCGGGTACTCCGGCTTCCTCCACCACTAAAACTGGTCGCCATGATATAGCTGAAATATTGCTGAAAGTGGCGTTAAACACCAAAATTCATATTCAAATTCATTCTTTATTTTACATGATTCTTAGATGGAGCCATTCTTAAATGATTTGTTTTTTTCAATCTTTTGACATTGAGAGTACCAGATGAAGGTTTTTCCTAATTCACGATGTGCACCCTAAATTACAAATGTAGAATTATTAGTTTTAATTCAAGAGATGTGTACTGTGGAGTTTGATTAAAAAATCATGTATAAGAAAAGTAACTTCAAGTAAGTTCAGTAGTTCCTTTATCGTCGTGCGAATAATTATATTGGAACATCCGACGTTCTTCTTCACTGGTCGCCACGATATAGCTGAGAGAAAAAATGGAATTGTTCTGCTACAAGCACACATTCACTCAATCAATCACTTCATTGACATATTTCTTTTATGATCAAAATGTTTTATCTTAATATTTTTAGTTTATTTTGTTATACTGTATAAATGGTTAATACCTTATAACTATACCAACAAACCCGCCACCAATTGATCCATTCATAGTTATAACAGCTGATCTGAAAGAAAACAACAAACTACACTAATAACTAAAACAATATCAGGTTTCTAGTACAAAGATAAAAACAATTTAGACGAATGTAAAGTCAAAACTTGATTATGGTGATTGAATGATTATTGTTTCACGACACGTGATTTCCCTGATAGATGATTGCTGCTAACAAATAAGCTACTGAACCAAGTGTTCCTGGTGGTTAATGTGATGATTTCACTTTTCCCATTGTGAGATTTCCATTTTTATGTAGCAACATTTCAGCAGCACCTGAATATGGAGTCTATGTCTCTCAGTTGATTAGATATTCCAGAGCTTCTGGTTCCTGTCATGATTTCCTTGATAAAGAGTTGCTGCTAACAAGGAAGCTACTGAACCAATGGTTCACAGTGGTTAAATTGAAGTCATCACTTCGAAAGTGTTCCGGTCTTTACTTAATAAAAGATGCTCAAACAAGGCTTCCGTGGCGCTTATGTTGAAGTCGTCGGTACAAATATTCTACGATCGTCATCACAATCTGGTTGACCTTTACGAAATATACATATCTCAAATTTTAATGGATAACTTTTTACGTAGATTTTGTCTTTCCTCTGTCACCGACAAGACTTTTATTGGACTTGACTTTATATATATATGAGTAACACGGCGAGTGTCTTATAAGATGCAGGAACTGCTTACCCTTCGAGAGCACCTGGGTTCACCCCCGGTGTGTTGGTCGGTCCGTATTGCTCATTCCTTTTTGTTTTCTGTGTTGTGTTTTGGGTGCCCAATGTTGCCAGTGTCACTGGATTGTCCATTCTTGATTGCCCCTTCGGTTTTCTCAAACGTGTATTTACCATTTGTGATAATTACAATCCTTCCTTTCTTAATTCATGGTATATCATGGGGTTTGTAGTAAGAGTAACACGACGGGTGCCACGAGTGGAGCAAGAACAGCTTACTCTTCCGGAACATATGAGAACACCCCTGGTATTTAATGGGGTTCGTGTTGTCCAGAATCAACCAACTATAAATCAGCCAATTTTTGTTTTGCTAATATTGTTTTGTGAATCCGGGTTGAAAAATATTTAGACTATCTCTCTAATTATATTAAAGTGATTGTGAGTGCAGAATCCACATCAACAAAAGTACAAATAATATTTTGTTCTTGTTTATGTCAAATTATCAACCAGAAATATTTAATGAGATAAAACAGAAAATATAATTGAAAACATATTACGACTAACATCTTAATTAGAGAAGTAGAGCTTGTAATCCCTTGTAATTATGTAAAACTATATATTTTAGAATGCTTTTAGTGCTTAAGCATTTGGTCTTTTAGTGCTCTCTTGTTCCACATTTAAGATTTTACTTTAAATTATCCATTTCAATATCAGTATTGAGGT
Organism: Bathymodiolus brooksi; assembly: GCA_963680875.1. Lineage (NCBI taxonomy): Eukaryota > Metazoa > Mollusca > Bivalvia > Mytilida > Modiolidae > Bathymodiolus > Bathymodiolus brooksi. The sequence goes on from OY804577.1 coordinate 5,502,680, forward strand.
TAACGAACCCATATTCTCAACTGACAATATATCCATGGCAACATCATAATTAAGTCAAATCTTTATTGATTTACCATACCGTTAAAACTAAGATTCAATGAAATGATCTTGTTTATCATTTTGAAGTTATTTTTAAATAATGCTATGCCAAATATAAATATGACAACACAAAATATTTGTCATTTGTTTTAATAGTTACTAACGACACCTACTCAGAATGTTTCTGGCAATGCTGTACATTGTATGTAAAATTATGTCACAGTGATTTATGGATTATTCTCTGGAATCACCTTTGTAATAAAATTTAGAGATAAAAAGAATATCAACGAGGGAAGTCATATCAAAAGCCTCTTGAGATGTGCTTCGCGAAAAAAGGCTTTTTTGTTCTATCCCCGGGGCATAAAAATTACATTGTGTATCCACTACGTGTTACAACCATTCCGATAGGAGCGTCCGTGTGTTGCGAGGGAGGGGGTCAAATAAATTCTCCATTAGGATGGGGGATACGTGAGTGTTTCGTGTATGATGTCACACTCCTTGAGTATAAAAACAACTTTGCTTAACTGCGGGACCGTAGCTCTTATGGTCCTTGTGCTGTTTTACTGATAGGTGCGGACCATATAGCTACGGATTTCTCTATAGTAAAAATTTCGACTCTGCGCAGTTAGATATTTATCTACATTCTTCCATACTTACTTACCTATTAATATTCATTTCCAGCTCATTATCATAACAAATGTCTCATTTGTGACAAATCCCGCCTACTTCGTCGGCCATCTTGCTTCTCCCGTAGTCTCGTTCTGAGGTCACTTGATTTTACAAACATAACCCTAAACCGCAAATACACGTGTATTTCAAAATGTTGAATGAAACTTTCCTTTATATCAAGAGATAAGTCAAAACAAAGGAGTTTGTTGTGTATTTTATTGAAAAATGTTAATTAAATGGTCAAAATCTCAATTTCTTTTCGAAATCGTCAAAAAAAATTTCGGTCAAATGTAAACAAACTTGCTTGTTAGAGTTATTTTCGGAAAATCATGTGACCTCCAAAACGAGATTATCGAAGAAGCGTGTTTTGTTACTATCAGAGACATTTGTTATGATAATTATTTATAGGTAATTAAGTATGGAAGCTCATAGATGAATATTTGATGGTTCTTGCACCCGATTTCATGACAAAATATGCAAAACAGCCGCGCAACATTTTCACTGTGCAGAGTCGAAAGTTTTTACTATAGAGAAATCCTTAGCTCTATGGTCCGGAAATATAAATAAAAAAAACAAGGACCTAAAGAGCTACGGTTCCGCGGCTACATTTTGTTGCGAGTGATCCTTAGTGGCTCGTTGCAAGGCCAACTTTTCCTTTTGTTTATCAAGCCTCTGTACATAGTCTTCGCCCACCACAACTCTCCTGTTTTCTACATTTTACAACGCCACCGTGTACTCAGTACTACATGTACACTATCAAGTCAAGAATTTCTAAATAATCGTCTCGTTTGTCGAATCATATCAACACCTTGTAAAGTATTCTCTCACCTCCGTGCAGATGACGAGATGGCATCGGGAAATAGATTATGGTTCAAAGTTGATTATTGTTTCCCTGTTGTGTGTTCCAGTGTCTTTGCAAACTATCTAACATGGGTAAGATCATCAACTCTCTTTTGTAGAATTAGTATTATGCATATGACAACTTTTGCGTTACAACGAATAAATATATTATGTATAAATATCAAGATTATTGCTCGGCAACAATAACCCAGCTCCACATACACCCCATCCCGTCATCTTATGCACAAATTGTATATGTGAGGGTCGGCATTGTATTGACATGTAGGATATCAGATTGATGTGAATTGCGTTAACATTTTATATATTGTTGCTCATAAGATTTTAGAAAAAATAATGTTATTAAAGAAAGGCACAAGATACCAAGTCGACATGAAAAAACTATGGTAAATTAATGCAGAAAGACAAACACTTGGTCAAAAAACAAAGACAAAATATATTACATAACACGAAAACGGTTTACTGGCATGGATTTTCCATCTGTTTCCACGATTTTGCGATTGGAATTTTAGTGTATTTTTGTTTTTTTAATATTAATGACTTTTGACAACAATGGATTATTCAGATTAATGTTTTTCTGAGGGGTTTTTTATAAGTTAAATATGACAATGTATCAATATATCGTCTTCCTTTTCCATACCGGTTGAACAAAAATTAGGAAAAAGTGCGAGGACATCCAAGCAAATGCTCTGGGATTATACTTCCAGTGCCAACATGATGGAAAGGCCCATGTTGAATCTTTCATGATAAGCGAATAAACAAGAGTGAATTAAAGGATATGTCGATGTGAAGTTTGAGTTTTACGACTTACATCTTTCGGATGCACTTTAGTTTGACCCCACGCGGAAAGTACTAGAGTTTTCATTTCCGATTGTTTCATCTGACGCCGAGTATAATTTTTGTTATTACCCTTATTCCTTATTGTGGAGTTGTCACAATAAAAAGAGCTTTCTGATTTTTTAATTAACAAATTAATATTGCCAGATATTTTATGTGCATCTTGTTACTTTAATTTCTTATTTATGCTATATCATAATATTTCAATTTAAGCGCATCGGTGGTGTAATGGTTTGTGTGCTAGCCTCGAGTCGAGCGCGGTAGAACGTGTGTTCGAGCTCCGATTGGGTCAAACCAAAAACTATGAAATTGGTATCTGTTGCTTCTCCGCTATGTACGCAACATTAAGAAGAAAGAGCTCGTTGGGTCGAAATCAGGATAATGAGTCCGAGTGGGGCGAAAAGTCTATTTGCGAACTGTTATTTCAGTGAGTTAGCACTATAGCAATACTAATAAGGATTGGTCTAGTAAAAAGCGGACCTCATCATCATCTCATTGAAAATTAAATTTGTCTCGCCATGATATCGCTGGCAAACTGCTGAGTTGGCGTTAAACAACAATATATGACACACCTTAGCGCATAAAGTGTGTTCAACTCTCCATGGTGTATGTGGGCTATAATGGCTAAAATGCACTTTGCATATTTTTTATGAATGTTGGAACAAAGAGTATTTAATCTACATGTAGTGTCTGTAACCAGGGTAACAAGGCCATTGATAAATAAACAATAGGATGTATATAATATAGCTACAACATAATTTTATGTTACGTAATTTAAATGGAATAAATCAATTATACTTACTTAGCAGCGAGTTTCCACTTTCCAGATGAAATACCAAATGTACTACCACAATTAAAACCTAACCATCCCCACCTGTAATATAAAGATATATATCTCAGACATATTTCGGCGTGTCAGCAAAATATCTTTCTAAAACTCACCCCAATTCATTTGACAGTTAAATCGGGGCTCAAAACATACTCTAAACAAATTCAACAAACCATATTCATTAATTATGGATTATTCTCCTTTCTCACAAATCACAATATTTTTAAAATTTTATTGTATCAGCACATTTGATTTTTCAAATAACTACACCAGATTATCGTATTCTAATTTAAAATGTCGTTTTACACCGATCTAATGAAGGGCACATAGACAATTAATTCAACAAAGACAATTATCTGACACTATTTTAACATTACTCGTATTTAATTATCATTTTAGTGTCACTAAATCTGTGTACTAATACAACACAATGTAGAATTCATCGGTTAGCCGTAATGAAAGCGGGAGGTTTGGCGCTTTTAAAACTGATTCAACCCACAATTTCTTTAGAAATGCCTGTACCAAGTCAGGGTCATTACGGTTTTCACAGTTTTCCGGTTGTTGACTGATTTCGTCTGTTTATATACTTATGAGTTTTGACTTTCCCTTTGTAAGATTGTTCGGAGTTCGGTAATTTTGTTATTACCCTTATTTAGATGTTAGAAGAACCGGTTATGTATAGGACAAGGTTGTCTCTATATGTTCATCTTTGTCTTCAGGTTGCGGAAAAGATGATGATCTCCTCATTAGAGGAGTGTTTCATGTTATTATACATATAAGCACGACATTGGGCCGTAGTGCATGGGTGCTGTATTTAGGGTCGACATTGCACATTAGATATACCTTTTGTATATTTCGTAAAAGAAAGTAGGCGCATTTTAGCCGCTACAAAGACTATTTTCTTCGTTTTAACCCAACTCTCAATACGTCTTCGGTGGCAGTCAAAACATAATATTTTCCAACGTTGCTCATCCTGAATATGCATGAAATGATTGCCACAGGACGTTGAGTTATTGCCACATGACGTTAAGTTATTACCACAGGACGTTGAGTTATTGCCACAGGACGTTAAGTTATTGCCACAGGACGTTAAGTTATTGCCACAGGACGTTAAGTTATTGCCACAGGACGTTGATATTGCCACAGGACGTTAAGTTATTCCCACAGGACGTTGATATTGCCACAGGACGTTGAAATGATTGCCACAGGACGTTCAGTTATTGCCACATGACGTTGAGTTATTGCCACAGGACGTTAAGCTATTGCCACAGGACGTTAAGCTATTGCCACAGGACGTTGAGTTATTGCCACATGACGTTGAGTTATTGCCACAGGACGTTAAGCTATTGCCACAGGACGTTGAGTTATTGCCACAGGACGTTGAGTTATTGCCACAGGACGTTGAGTTATTGCCACAGGACGTTGAGTTATTGCCACAGGACGTTGAGTTATTGCCACAGGACGCTAAGTTATTGCCACAGGACGTTAAGTTATTGCCACAGGACGTTGATATTGCCACAGGACGTTAAGTTATTCCCACAGGACGTTGATATTGCCACAGGACGTTGAAATGATTGCCACAGGACGTTCAGTTATTGCCACAGGACGTTGATATTGCCACAGGACGCTGAGTTATTGCCACAACGCTGAGTTATTGCCACAGGACGTTGAGTTTTTACCACAGGACGTTAAGTTATCAAGAAACCAACCGTGTTCATCATCTTTGTTACTCTGAGACGAGGAAGTAACACAATTCCTGTTTATTAACTCGGTCACGTGTTTGTCCTACGCCATAAGCTGTATTTATATCGCCATATGCCATAGTCTTCTTTGTGAGCAATGTTTTGATGTGAGTTGTGGTTCTATTTGTTTATATTGCTGGAATCATTGACATCACAGTCAAAACATTATATAAATATAGTTCTATCATTATTGCCCTTTTACTGATTTTCTTTCTTGTTTATTGAAATCATTTCGCTTTACAGTTGTACTTATAAACCTTGTGGTTGCCATGACCATGATGGTATGGCAATTGGATGTTCATCTACCTATGCAATCTTTGTGTATCACCTCTTAGACTTGTGAGTATGATACCTTTAAGGTGGCATCATATAGATAAAATAAGGTAATAATACTATGAACACTACATATTGTAGTTAGTCGTCAATTTACGATAAACCCGTAACAAAACATAGATTGACTGAACTAAATATACATTATCAATATCTAGTAGTCTGCAGTCTTCACAGTTTCTTGAAATTATGACTATATGGCAGTTGTCAAACTAGTGATCAATTTAGTACATTATATTTCATTCCATATTATATTACTATTTTATGTTCAATATTTGATTTCAACAGGTTGATGACTTATTTATTCTGGTATCCTATGAAGGCCATTAATTTCTTTGGATGTTCATGTTTAATTGATATTATATCTGTTATTGTACATGTTGTTGTGGGTCAAAATGGTCTCTAAAAACACCGAAAGTGATCTTCTTTGTGCAAAAAGGACATTGTATTTTGTAGAAATTAAGTAATAAAAGTGATTTGATTAAAAAAAAATGCATGAAGAATATTATATTTTGTGTTTTATTAGTAATTTAAACAGGCGATAATTGTAATGTTTAATTGTCAGTTAGTATCGGTACGGCAGTGGATATTCGTGTCGTGTATAATGGTCGCAGAACTTATATAAAACAAAACATATAGAAAAAAGTATGTCCACTGTAAAGAATTTGGTAAAACAATTATTTAAAAAAAAATCATTTAGATTGAAAACAGAGCGTACTGATAGTTCGTGATACATATTTCAAAGAACTAGTTGTTTGAGGCGATAATTTACAAAATAAAATACAATATACTTATATTATTGATAAAAGATAATGTTTTCATATTCCTTATGAAATTGGAAAACAAATACAATCAATTATACTTACAAAAACATGAAGTAAAATATCGAAAACAATAACAGAAACATGAATTAAAATATCAACAACAATAACAGAAACATGAAGTAAAATATCAAAAACAATAACAGAAACATGAAGTAAAATATCAACAACAATAACAGAAACATGAAGTAAAATATCAACAACAATAACAGAAACATGAAGTAAAATATCAACAACAATAACAGAAACATGAAGTAAAATATCAACAACAATAACAGAAACATGAAGTAAAATATCAAAAACAATAACAGAAACATGAAGTAAAATATCAACAACAATAACAGAAACATGAAGTAAAATATCAAAAACAATAACAGAGGAAATGTACAAATTAGTGTTGGCTTGTGTTTTCATAAAAAATCAAATTGAAAGAAAAAGGAAAGATAAAACCATTTTGCTCAAATCAATCAATTTCTATAAAGTCTTTTTTAAGGAATCGCAGAACCTTCAAACTGCTTAGAATTATTTAAAATGCCTCACCAGAGTTAAACTATTCAGCATGTATCAACAGACTGTTAAAGGTTATTACTTTCAGTTTTATAAATTTTATGCAAAATGTATATCATCTATGATTAAAGCTTTTATACTTTGCACATGAAGGATCCATGGACTTTCAAAAATAAATAGAAAACAACTATTTTAGTATTTTTGTTAATTGCTTTACAATTTTGACAATCTAGTGTCAAGTGTATTCTAAAACAATCTGTGAATTCGATGACATTTTTGCAATATTTCCAGTTTCCTATACCAATCCTAACTTTTTTATTATGATCTTTTAGGTCCTTTGCGCACATTAAATATTTCACTGAAGTTCTTTGTGCACCAATCGCATTGGTATATGTTGCTTTTCCGCTACGTACGTAGCATTACGAAGTAAGAGCAGTAGGTCATTTGTACTCAATGACTATTTTATTGTAGTTCTTTGTGGACAAAGAAGGTCCTTTGTGGTGTCAATAGAGACCTTTTGTTGTAAGAAGGTCCTTTGTGGTGTCAATAGAGACATTTTGTTCTTTTGTGGTGTCAATAGAGACATTTACGTCCTTTGTGGTGTCAATAGAGACATGTACGTCCTTTGTGGTGTCAATAGAGACATTTACGTCCTTTGTGGTGTCAATAGAGACATTTACGTCCTTTGTGGTGTCAATAGAGACATGTACGTCCTTTGTGGTGTCAATAGAGACATTTACGTCCTTTGTGGTGTCAATAGAGACATGTACGTCCTTTGTGGTGTCAATAGAGACATTTACGTCCTTTGTGGTGCCAATAGAGACCTTTTGTTGTAAGAAGGTCATTTGTGGTGTCAATAGAGACACGTTGTTCCTTTGTGGTGTCAATAGAGACATTTACGTCCTTTGTGGTGTCAATAGACATTTACGTCCTTTGTGGTGTCAATAGAGACCTTTTGTTGTAAGAAGGTCCTTTGTGGTGTCAATAGAGACATTTTGTTCCTTTGTGGTGTCAATATAGACATTTACGTCCTTTGTGGTGTCAATAGAGACATGTACGTCCTTTGTGGTGTCAATAGAGACATGTACGTCCTTTGTGGTGTCAATAGAGACATTTACGTCCTTTGTGGTGTCAATAGAGACCTTTTGTTGTAAGAAGGTCCTTTGTGGTGTCAATAGAGACATTTTGTTTCTTTGTGGTGTCAATAGAGACATTTACGTCCTTTGTTGTGTCAATAGAGACATGTACGTCCTTTGTGGTGTCAATAGAGACATGTACGTCCTTTGTGGTGTCAATAGAGACATTTATGTCTTTTGTGGTGTCAATAGAGACCTTTTGTTGTAAGAAGGTCCTTTGTGGTGTCAATAGAGACGTTTTGTTCCTTTGTGGTGTCAATAGAGACATTTACGTCCTTTGTGGTGTCAATAGAGACATGTACGTCCTTTGTGGTGTCAATAGAGACATTTACGTCCTTTGTGGTGTCAATAGAGACCTTTTGTTGTAAGAAGGTCCTTTGTGGTGTCAATAGAGACATTTTGTTGTCATTTTTGTGATAGTATGTTGTTTTTTTGAGTGGAGCAAATCTGTGCAGGTTTTTTATCGCTTGTTTATATATGTATTGCCGTTGACCCCACCACATTGTTGTGTCTTTCCCATGCCAGGGCCTGGATTTACAACGGCATATGTCGTGGTCTGAAGATGAGAGATGTGTGTACGCTTCGTTGATATTGGTGGAGTTGTTGACCATCTCTGTTTACATTTTCTTTTCATAATGAGAGTATGTGATCCCACCTCCAGTTTCTCAGAGCCCATACGTTGTCAGATGTTTATTTTACATTCAAGATTTTGTTTACGTCTGTTGATAATTATATTTTTCCATGAAGAAGTTGCGCTGTGCACCTTGACATTTATTAACTAGGAAGTTGCTTTGAGCACCGTAATTTAACAAGACAAGTACCATTAAGTAGCTCTGTTCATATTGGGGAACAGACGAACCCTATATTAATGGCCTGTCCCACACCATATCAATATTGACTTTTTCTGAAAAGGTTTATACATCATGATTTCATTATTTTATAGAATAAATAAATGAAGTAAAGCAATTCCTTTTATACACAATTTCCTATTTCCTGTTGTATAATCAATCCATTCAGAAGAAAGATTAGGACATGCATACATTGTACTGTTAAAACGACAACCTAGTATAATTACTAAGAGGAAAACATTACCAGGAGTTCATATATATTACTATCTTAATGTTATTTAAGTAGCAAAATGGAAAATGAACCTGTTATTTCCACATAAAAACGAACTTTCAGTACTCCCTGTTCTGTGTATGGGGTTCATGTCTTATTTATGTTATTTGTATTTAGTTATGCATAACAGTGTCCAATACGCTTCATATCAGTTGATGTTCGTGTCGTGTACCAATAACACGACAGGTGTCACTAGTGGAGCAGCAACCGTCAACGTTTCCGGAGTAGCTGGATTCACCACCGATTTTAAGTGGGGTTTGTGTTGCTCAATCTTTAGTTTTCGTTGTAGTTAGTTTTTTGTAGATCAGTGCTTCTCCTTTTTCGTTTGGCCATTAACTTGTCATGTTAAACACGCGGGTCACAGAAGCAAAGGATTTAACAGTTTCAACACGCTGTGTTTTTATTTAGTACAAACCTTCCTAAAAATTTCATCTTGTCTTTTTCTGATGATTTCAATTAATTTGTTTTTGGTATGCAACTCCACCTATTACATGAATGCTGTTTCCATAATGGTTCCTATCATCAATATATCAAGGAAGAGCTTGAAGATACCAAAGGGGTAATCAGAATCCGTATATCGAAGAAGAATAAACAACGCAATGGCCAAAAAAAGTACAAAAGGACAAACAACGATCTACAAAACATACATATAAAACTAAAGATCGAATAACATGAGCCCCAGGTGTTCCCAGAAGAGCAGCCAGTTCCTGCTCCACTAGTGGCACCCGTCATGTTAACCGGGAAGTGTTTACGACAAGTTGAACATATCCGTGGTCATTTGGGACACAACGTAAGACTTTCGAAGTGATGACTTCAACTTAGCAAAGAGGAACCTTTGGTTCAGTAGCTTCCTTGTTAGCAGCAACCCGCCTTTCTAATATTATTTTCACTTGATGATAAACAAAAATTCATCCACGCAAAGGAAGCACGACTGAAGTAAGACCCGTTTGAAGACACCAACGGGTAAATACAAGCCGTATAATCGAAGGACATACCATACAATAGCCAAAAAAGGACAAAGGACAAACAATGATCTACAAAACAGTACACATAAAACTAAAGATAGAGCGATACAACAAAATCAGGAGTGACATCGGGTGCTCTGAAAGGGTAAACAATTTCTGCTTCACTAGTTGCATTTGCCGTGTTACACTTAAAATGGTACAACATATGTTTGGAGGAAATATTCCATTCCATTCCCTAACAAAATTATAGTTAATTTAGTTTTCTGACATATACATCATTAATTTCACATTGGCTATGTAATTAATAGATGCATATTAAATTTGACATTTACAATTATTACACTATAATTCGTCCATGCAAACGTTTATTATAAATTATATAATTAAATCGAATTGTTGTCGTATTCATGACTACCCTGTGTTCGTGAAGATTAATAATATATATTTGAAAACAAAGCCAATCTACCTGCATCTACAATTAAAAAAGGATGAAACAATTACGTTACGTAAGTTGTGAAAAAGAAGAAACTCTGACGTAATTTCAGATAGACTTCCGTGTAGTTACATGTAGGGGGTATTATATAGTACACAAAACATTATTTGTTTTTTCTGTCTTCTTCGAATGCCTTCCTACATGTATATGTTTAACACATGACAACATACCATTTCCACTAAAACCGAAAGTAAATTATGTGCTTTCGTGTTAAAATACAATAGAGTCATTAGTAAGCGATCAACTTTAAGCAATACGACTGTTAGTAAGTGGTAGTACCGTTATCAGAATAGAAATGTTGAACCATGGTTTCCGTAATAATCTTAAACAGAAATTATACGATGACCTTGCTTTTTTAAATGACTACGAACAATTGTGATACAACTGAAAACTATGCATCTGTGAATATACCGATAATATTTTATAAATGGAATGGAGATTAATGAGCAACGTCTGATAAAATAACATGAAATAACTACCAAACACAACGTCTTTATAATACTTTATCCAAGAACTAATGGCTTTTGACTACCATAAAATTTATTTCCTGATGAATCAACAAAAATGCACATTTCAGAGAATCCAAAGAGGTTGTGGTGCTCTGAAACTTAGATAACACGAACTGCAATAAAATCGGGACAAATCACGAGCTGACACTAGAACACTGACGTCATTTAAGGTAGATAGCGAAATACCTACCAGACAATGACATACAACGTTCAGACAAGCTCATCATGTAAATGAATATAACATCAGATAAACCCACATCAATCCCGACAATGACATACAACGTTCAGACAAGCTCATCATGTAAATGAATATAACATCAGATAAACCCACATCAATCCCGACAATGACATACAACGTTCAGACAAGCTCATCATGTAAATGAATATAACATCAGATAAACCCACATCAATCCCGACAATGACATACAACGTTCAGACAAGGTCATCATGTAAATGAATATAACATCAGATAAACCCACATCAATCCCGACAATGACATACAACGTTCAGACAAGGTCATCATGTAAATGAATATAACATCAGATAAACCCACATCAATCCCGACAATGACATACAACGTTCAGACAAGCTCATCATGTAAATGAATATAACATCAGATAAACCCACATCAATCCCGACAATGACATGCAACGTTCAGACAAGCTCATCATGTAAATGAATATAACATCAGATAAACCCACATCAATCCCGACAATGACATACAACGTTCAGACAAGGTCATCATGTAAATGAATATAACATCAGATAAACCCACATCAATCCCGACAATGACATACAACGTTCAGACAAGGTCATCATGTAAATGAATATAACATCAGATAAACCCACATCAATCCCGACAATGACATACAACGTTCAGACAAGCTCATCATGTAAATGAATATAACATCAGATAAACCCACATCAATCCCGACAATGACATACAACGTTCAGACAAGGTCATCATGTAAATGAATATAACATCAGATAAACCCACATCAATCCCGACAATGACATACAACGTTCAGACAAGGTCATCATGTAAATGAATATAACATCAGATAAACCCACATCAATCCCGACAATGACATACAACGTTCAGACAAGGTCATCATGTAAATGAATATAACATCAGATAAACCCACATCAATCCCGACAATGACATACAACGTTCAGACAAGGTCATCATGTAAATGAATATAACATCAGATAAACCCACATCAATCCCGACAATGACATACAACGTTCAGACAAGGTCATCATGTAAATGAATATAACATCAGATAAACCCACATCAATCCCGACAATGACATACAACGTTCAGACAAGGTCATCATGTAAATGAATATAACATCAGATAAACCCACATCAATCCCGACAATGACATACAACGTTCAGACAAGGTCATCATGTAAATGAATATAACATCAGATAAACCCACATCAATCCCGACAATGACATACAACGTTCAGACAAGGTCATCATGTAAATAAATATAACATCAGATAAACCCACATCAATCCCGACAATGACATACAACGTTCAGACAAGGTCATCATGTAAATGAATATAACATCAGATAAACCCACATCAATCCCGACAATGACATACAACGTTCAGACAAGCTCATCATGTAAATGAATATAACATCAGATAAACCCACATCAATCCCGACAATGACATACAACGTTCAGACAAGCTCATCATGTAAATGAATATAACATCAGATAAACCCACATCAATCCCGACAATGACATACAACGTTCAGACAAGCTCATCATGTAAATGAATATAACATCAGATAAACCCACATCAATCCCGACAATGACATACAACGTTCAGACAAGCTCATCATGTAAATGAATATAACATCAGATAAACCCACATCAATCCCGACAATGACATACAACGTTCAGACAAGGTCATCATGTAAATGAATATAACATCAGATAAACCCACATCAATCCCGACAATGACATACAACGTTCAGACAAGGTCATCATGTAAATGAATATAACATCAGATAAACCCACATCAATCCCGACAATGACATACAACGTTCAGACAAGGTCATCATGTAAATGAATATAACATCAGATAAACCCACATCAATCCCGACAATGACATACAACGTTCAGACAAGCTCATCATGTAAATGAATATAACATCAGATAAACCCACATCAATCCCGACAATGACATACAACGTTCAGACAAGCTCATCATGTAAATGAATATAACATCAGATAAACCCACATCAATCCCGACAATGACATACAACGTTCAGACAAGCTCATCATGTAAATGAATATAACATCAGATAAACCCACATCAATCCCGACAATGACATACAACGTTCAGACAAGCTCATCATGTAAATGAATATAACATCAGATAAACCCACATCAATCCCGACAATGACATACAACGTTCAGACAAGCTCATCATGTAAATGAATATAACATCAGATAAACCCACATCAATCCCGACAATGACATACAACGTTCAGACAAGCTCATCATGTAAATGAATATAACATCAGATAAACCCACATTAATGCATGTAAGACACGAACCAACGCTTGTATATGGAAATCGTAATGGAGGACAAAACCTAACAAAAATATGATATAAAAGACGACTGTTCAGAGAAGAATTGCAAGATCTTTCTCCAGACATTACCTTGAATTTGAAAGTAGTTGATATCCCGATTCCCAAAATATATGATTGCAAGATATCTTTTGCATCTCCAAGCTCATAAAAATGTCATTTCTGGTCTGAAAATTATACAATGCGATATACTATGTTCTCCTGATACCAACAATAGATGACTGCTAGGAAGTATTGTCACCTCCGGTTTCTTAAAATTGTCACTTCCGATACAGTAACAAAACTATATGATTTTATTTTGTCTCTGGATTCCAAATATTTATGGTTACTTTTCCACTTCCGGTTTGGAAATAAATCACATGATAGTTTGATTTTAAATATATATGGTCGTTATGTAGATTTATGCTTCAAAAGTCAACTTGTTGTTCCATGGTCTTGGACCATCAAGTTATAAATGTCGCTTCCTGATTCAAAAAATATATTGTTGTTATGTACTTTTTGCCTTCAAAAGGTAGCTTCCAGTTTATTGACCTTTGACGTTGATATCATTTTGAAGGTCGTGTAGTTTAATGTTCAATGCTAAAATGGTCTCTACGAACCATAAACAAAACTACATCATCACATGTTGAAATTTTTCGTGATGTTTCTATTTAAGTATATATTATGGTTTCCGAGTTTAAGCGATAACAATGTCCAATATGACGATTCAATGTCATCTTTGACTTTGACTCTGTGACCATTTTGCAAGTCACACGAGTTAATGTTCAATTGTAAAGACATAGGTCTCTATGTTGTATGGTTTTTGAGTTTGAACGATTGACAGAATCTGCAGTGTCGGTCTTCGAAGAACACTTTCTACACTTCGGATTTCCAGTGGTTTTGTAAATTATGCGGTAGCAAGGGCTTCCATGCTTAGGGCAAAGGTGACTGGACCGAAGAACAAAATGTTGGAGTACTATTTCTTGCCTGCCCCTATGCATGGAACCAAACCTCGTTGCGATATGCTTTGGGATTTGTTCGGAGACTTTTGACGGGAAAAAAATAATAATCATAAGAATTACAAGGTCTTTTCCTTAGAAAAGGGGAAATGCCTTACTAAATAAAGAGGTTGGAGAAAATGTGTTCGGGCGGGTTTACATATCCTCACTTATTAGTAACATCCCTTTTAGACAAACTAAGCCATGATATATTTGCGGATTTGGTGTATATTTCGTTCAAAAAGACAAAACAATAGCCTGAATGAATGAAACTGAGTGCTTCATTGTGCGGTTTTAAAATTGACGTCATCATAACAAAGTGTACTCTGTTCATACCATGTGGCAATGATTTAATTGGAAAGTTACGTGGATATCAATGTATAACTGATAATTTTTTTCTGCCATTATATTGTCTTTCGCACCATTCACGCTTTCTGGTTACCCCTATGGTATCTTCACTTTTCTTATTTTCAATGCTTTTGACATTTACATGTAACTACTAAACATTATTCTTGACAGTGTTTGTATATTCTACTTATATTACAATGTAGGGGCAAAATAACGAAATATGTTAGAGTATACTATGTTATTATATAGTAATAAATATTTCTCTATGTAATCCTTTATAAAAAATCGTGCAATATATTCTTGTATTTTACTGTTGGTCTCGATCGTCTTTATAAGATCCGGAAAAAATACCGGTGCGTTCCGAATTTCATTCATATTGCACTAGTGCAAATATTAAAATATCTTGTATTTAACTGTTGGTCTCGAACATCTTTATAAGAACCCGAAAAAATACCGGTGCGTTCCGAATGTCATTCATATTGCACTAGTGCAAATATTAAAATATTCTTCCTAGTGCAATATAGTAATGATATATGAAAAAAATCACATCTTGACAGTATTAATAACACTCCTGAAGAAGAAATATTTATTACTATATAATAAAAAGGTTATTGCATGAATATTGGTGAATATTGTCCCTCGCAGTGTATCATATTGCACTCGCACGCTCGCACAATATGATATACTGCTCGGGACAATATTCACCAATATTCATGCGATAACCCTATAATATATTTTAACATCAATATACAAGCATGACGTCATAGCAAATACAACAAACCTGACTGTAATAACGTAACAATGAAAACTGAATACAATAAATACGGGACCTGGTTGACTGAATCATTCTGACCACAAGAGTTGTTTTGTAACGTGATGTTTTGCTCGGATATCCAAATGCTAAAGTTTCTTGGAATCTACACCAGGCAGGGGTTTTGACCTATAAGCTCGTTATTAATTAATTTGGTGGTCACTATATAGCTGGAGATAAAGAGTAAACACAAACACCATAACTGTATTGATTGATTGATTGATTGGTGTTTAACGTCCAGCGAGCAATTTTTCAGCTATATTCAAGACGAACCATAAATGTATTCACTAATCCTGTATACAGTCAATAGAAGGGTACAACAAAATAATTAATAACATATTGCGACCTTGGCATCAGAGATAATAGGTATTAAGCTGGATATATTATATCATGGATTTAATGTCAAAGCTTAAGTCGAAACCTTAAGTTTTTTGTTTGAACTATTTCTTTAATTAACTTCTTTATTGTTCAAAACTTAATTACAGTTGATCTGATCTTTTGTATACAGAATACAAAATGAATTCAGATTGTTGATTGCTTCTTGTTTCTCATTTGTGCTGAGAAAACCCAAGATACATTAATATAGACGAAAGTAGAGATATTAGGAGAAATCAATATAACCCATGAGACATACTCACCTGAATTAACGTTGACATATTCATACATTGTTTTCAAATATTACTTATTTCGTTTTTTAATTTAGGTTTTACTGAAATAGTTTTTGTTGTGTACTATGTTATATTAACTCTTCCCAATACACACATTAAGTTTACATGATAAATAAAGTAGCTCTTTACACCCGGATACATTCATTGTTTTCTAATTGGTCAATATAAATTTGTTGAGAAACAAGTGCAATTGACAAACGTTCTGATAAATTACCACATTAGTGGTGTACAAATCATCATACTCACCTCCGGTAGATAATGGTTTAGATCCGTGGTCTGATGAGATCAAAAAGAAACAAGTGCAATTAACAAACGTTCTAATAGATAACTGCATCAATGGTGTAAAAGTTACAGTGTTCACCTTGCGTATGGTAGATAATGAATTTGATCTGTGATCTAATGAGATCAAAAACTATAAAACTGACATCACTAAGTAGAAAGAATAAAAACTGATTGGGATAATGTGTACGAGAGGAGCTACATGTCGTTTGATGACTCAGTGAGCTAGCACTATAGAAATACAACCCAACGTATTGGTCTACCATGATATAGCTGCAAAATTGTACATTTGGTGTTACATAATCATCTCTGACTCACTCTGAATATTATATGTAAATGTTAATACCAGCACTTTAAGTATCAAATATAATACTACAACATCCGTGTGATTGTAAAACTTAACTGAAGATCGTTTCGAGAATCAATGCCCTATTTTTTAAACTTTTATTCACATCCTTTAAATTATATCCTTTTATTAGTGACATGTAGGAGTCAATGGCCACGAACAAAATATTTCCGTTGAATATTAGAATTCATTGGTTTTTATTCTCATTACCAAAGAACACAAACTATTAAAAAAAAAACAATGATCTTCTTTTTACAGACATAAATAGTTTAACGCAGAGGACGTTTAGAGGAACTAATGTTCGAGGAAATTAACAACGTGGTTGAAAATTGAATACTTTATAAAGGAAGAAAAAGCTCACAAACAATGTCGAGTGCGTTAAATTTGATATCTACAGTTTAATTACGATCACTGGGTCGATGTTTCTTCTGGTTGACTTTTAGTTCTCGAGTATATGATCTGCACTGACATGCCTATTAATGAAATTGCAGTTCATGCTCATTTAAGCTAATGTTCATCTACCACATGCATGCTAGGAAGCCATGGTCTATTTGGACTGTCCTGTTTAAGTCCTTTTGTAGTCTTGCTCTCAAAGACTTTGAAGTTATTTGGCTTTCCAATCTCTAAACTTTTACCATATTTTATCACGGCTATTCCAGAATCGTGTCTTGTACACTAAATTAGATATTTAGATTTTGTTTGGATGCTGATTGGCTAGTAGCTCAAATCCAAGAGAACTAAATCAAAGGAAATGGGCACATTATCCCATATGAAGCTTGATGGGAATAACCAATGATATCTTGTGTAAATTAATGTACATAAATCAAAATATTCAAAACAGGATCGATAACCCACATTACCGGAAATCATATGTAACTTCCTATTATGATGCACAAGAAAAGGTGACAAATCAGAATCATGCTAAAGGGTATAATGGTTTAAATTGAAATTATTCCGTTTGAAATAGAAATCACTATACTTATTCGAAATAAATGAGATATCGGTAAAATTCTCGTTTTGTTAGTCTAAATACGAAACTGAAAATTGATGAAAAGCAGTTAAATCTAATCTTTGTGGAAGCAATTAGGAATACATGACATTACATTTGTAGATACGTATTAGCCCAGTAATTTAATTTCATTTTCCAATCTATAGATGTTGTTTTGATATTTAGTTTAAACACTAATTGTAATAACTGAGATGAATATATCTGCCCTATATTTTGGCATGTTTCTTGACAGAGCTTCCTGGTAAGCAAACATGGTTACCAAAATCTATATTATTACTTGAACGTTAAATTGTCCATGAACCAGATATGTTGCCAGTATTCCCAAAATAAGATATTTTTCTCGTGTGAATGCTACTTTTAGTATTAATATCTCAGAACCTTTTAATCAGTATTATATAACCATTTCGAACATGATTGATATTTCCGTTCTTCGAAATGAATCATCTCTATGTTTCATTTTTCATACACATGTATAATGAGCTGGCTCGTATATTATAAACACTGAATCGTTGGTGTAATGATTAGCGTACTAACATGGAATGCTGTAGATCGTGGTTTCGAACCCCGGTCTGGTCGAACCAAACACTATAACATTGGTATTTGCTGTTTCCACGCTAAGCACACACCATTAAGGATTAAGAACAAAGACTAGTTGGCTTGGATTCAGGATAATGTGTCCGAGTGGCACGACATGTCTACAAACAGACTGTGAACTAGACTATAGACATTCCGCAAAGCGCGTTGGTATGGTTTAAAGCGGATATATCGCCATGATATAACTGAAAAATAACTCATTTGGGCATTGAGCAATAGTTATTAGAATATTAATGTTCCAAAAACCAAGTTGTTGCCTAAAAATGTACCTTTCCCAAAGGCTTCGTGTTTTAGCTAACACTAACCTATTAGTAGAGCTTCTTAACACCGAAATTTAGCAAAATCATGCACTTTGTGATACAAGCACCAAACTTTGCACATATGTTACTTAGTTCATATAGAAAAAATATCAGTGCCTGGCCACCCGGAAGTCGGCCATTTTTCAAGATGGCAGCTAAATTACAAGAAGACTGTCTCTTGCAGACGAAATTCGCAATCCACATTTTATCTATGTGCATATAGCATATATACTAATGTGCATATAGCATATATACTAATGTAAATATAGCATATATACTAATGTGCATATTACATATATACTAATGTGCATATTACATATATACTAATGTGCATATAACATATATACTAATGTAATACATATAACATATATACTAATGTAAATTATATAGCATATATACTAATGTAAATTATATAACATATATACTAATGTAAATTATATAACATATATACTAATGTAAATTATATAACATATATACTAATGTAAATTATATAACATATATACTAATGTAAATTATATAGCATATATACTAATGTAAATTATATAACATATATACTAATGTAAATTATATAACATATATACTAATGTAAATTATATAACATATATACTAATGTAAATTATATAGCATATATACTAATGTAAATTATATAACATATATACTAATGTAAATTATATATAGCATATATACTAATGTAAATTATATAACATATATACTAATGTAAATTATATAACATATATACTAATGTAAATTATATAACATATATACTAATGTAAATTATATAACATATATACTAATGTAAATTATATAACATATATACTAATGTAAATTATATAGCATATATACTAATGTAAATTATATAACATATATACTAATGTAAATTATATAACATATATACTAATGTAAATTATATAACATATATACTAATGTAAATTATATAGCATATATACTAATGTAAATTATATAGCATATATACTAATGTAAATTATATAACATATATACTAATGTAAATTATATAGCATATATACTAATGTAAATTATATAACATATATACTAATGTAAATTATATAACATATATACTAATGTAAATTATATATTTTTTGCATTAAATATATTATTCAGCTACATTTATTTCACTATTTTTTTATTATTTGATTAAAACCAATCTTTATAACAGATAAAAATATGAAAAGAGTGATTTATTTTGCACTACTAGGGCACACTGGTATAAATCACTGCCGATAATCTCTGCATGGGGTTCAGTATCAGCTTTTGTTCAAAGTGCCCCCAAATACTTTATGACTTTTAATTCCATAAAGTCGTACCTGAATTGATAGGATGTGCCAACGCGGGATAGCCGAGCCAAGGAGATGAGGCCTTGTTCCTCCGGATGGTGTACAGATCGCACGGGAGTTAAATGATACTGGATGAACGATCGGGCTGAACGTATGTATTCGATCATGATGCTGAATTCAGTCGAATCCCATACAATGAAGTGCAGTTATAGGCGGTAAAAGGATAATCCCTCGGCCTGATATCTATTTATTTTGAGTCTTATTATTTGTGGTAGAGTTCTGTATTGAAATATCTTTTTCTAAGGAATTGTGTTGTGGTGAATTTGATTTATATTAATTTGTTATTTCAAAATGGCGAAAGGAATTCGTTATTCACCTGTCTCAACAGGTAGTTGGGACACTGATTGGTTTGAATGTTGTTTGTTTCAGGGAGACACTATTGAATCTTTGATATCATCTGCAGAAGGATACCAGATGTTAGCAAAAACTATTCCATTAAATCAATGAAGTCAATGCGTTGCCTATTCCAATGGATATTCGACGCTTAGATGACGGTACAGGAATTGATGCAACTCTGAGTGGCAACAATGCCAAATACCACAACAGTTGCCGAATAACATTTAATAACACCAAACCTTTACGACTACAAAAACGTGTAAAGTCACAAGTTCCCTCAACAAGCTTAGAAGAATCTCCAAAATTCTTCAGGGGAAGTATGGACCTTCCAGAAAGCTCAACAAGTACTCGTGTTGACATGTTTCAATGTTCTCTGTGTGATACGCATTCTCCAATGTCTGATTTGAGGGAGGCAATGACTATGAAACTTGATCAAAGGTTACGAGATTATGCTGCAACTCTCCATGATGAACAGTTGCTAGCACAATTAAGTGCTGGATACGTTATTGCACAAGAGTTCAAATACCATCCAGCTTGTCTGGTGGCACTTTACAATAGAGAGAGAGCGGCTATGAGGCAAGAAGGTGAAAATAATATTAAGGATGCCTCACTGAATGATATTGCTCTAGCCGAATTAGTGTCATATATTTTTTGAGACAAAGGAATTTGTGTTTATCTGGGGTTGCTCATTTATGCCAAAACTAGAAAAAAGCAGCTCATTGATATTCTTTTCCAGTATGATTTATGTATTTCGTACAATCGAGTTCTTGAAATTTCTACACAGCTTGGGAAGAGCGGTTGTACGTTTTGTCTCCGAAGGTGTTGCATGTCCTCCGAAGTTACGTCAGGGTGTGTTTACAACAGCCGCTGTCGACAATGTTGATCACAATCCAAGTTCTACAACATCAAAATCTTCTTTTCATGGGACAGGTATATCAATCTTTCAACATCCTACTGACGACAATGATGGTGTTGAGCGCGATGCTATGATATTTAAAACTGATAAACCAACAACTAACCAAATCTCTGAGCTTCCAGATGAATACACCAATATGAAACCAGCTTCTCTGAAGAGTAAACCGGTCGCTCCTGGCAGCACAATTCAGTTTGTTGGCATTCAAAATCATGAATACCTTACTTAAAGCTTAAAGTGAATATGAATGGCTGAATACAGTAAGGTTAACTGACCAGGATTTGAGTTCAAACAATATGTTATGGTCATTGCACTATTCGTCTCAGAAAAGGGGTCCACAGGTCGAAGTTAGTTTAACATGCTTACTACCACTCTTTCAGGAACATGCCCATTCTGTTGCAACCATCAAACATTCTATGGAAAAAGTCAGAGATGTAGTAAAATTTCTGAACCCAGATCAAACACCAATAATTACAGCTGACCAGCCACTAGTTGTGCTCGCTAAACAAATTCAGTGGGAATGGGATACTGAGTGTGGAGAGGCAAAGTATGTTGTTATATTTGGTGGTCTTCATATTGAAATGGCTTGCTTCAAACTTCTGGGCGATCTATTGCGTGATTGCGGTTGGACAATTGCTCTGTCAGATGCTGATATTGCGACATCTGGAACAGCTGAGGTATTTTTTGTCTTGTTCAAACACTAAAAAAACCAGACAAGCTCACCAAGTCACCGTTTGTGTTTTATTTGATTTACTAATGTCTACATTTGATATTTGTCATAATGAAAATGCTGATGAATCCATAGACCTTGATACATTTCTTGCTTGGTGCATAGAGCAGAAAATTAAAAAAACACATTTTGAATTTTGGTATTCTATCATGAATTTTGAAATACTGGTGTTATCGTTCATACGTTCATTACGAGAATCAGATTTTGAGCTGTACAAAGAAACATTATCGTCTCTTATTCCATACTTTTTTGGACTTGATCATGTAAATTATTCCAGATGGTTACCAATTCATCTTCGTGATATGGTATCTCTAGAATCAAAGCATTCTAGTATATATAGAGAATTTGCGAAGGGTAACTTTACAATTCGAAAGTCTACAACAGTGTTTTCGAACATGGCAATTGACCAGGCCCATGAGCAAACTAATGCAGTAGTAAAAGATGACGGCGGAGCAATAGGTCTGACAGAAGACTCGGTTGCATTGAGAAGATGGATGGTAGCCGGTCCAGAAATAGGTAGATTAGTAGGTGAATTTGAATCATCAATCGGATTAGGCCACGATAAATTATAGTGACACATGGTTTAGCTTCATGATTTGTGAATTTAGTGGACTTGTTCTACAAGAAGTGATCAATATTTGGTGTTCATACGAAAGCTACAACATTGGGCTATTTGATAAGACCAATATATTTTGTGTTAACATAATAACTCAAAGTTCAGGACGATAATAAAAACAAATTTAAAGAAAAACTGAAAAATCTGAAAATCCGAAATTGTCAATTTTTATTAGATTGTGACTACAAAATTGGCATTCTAGAAGCAAGATTATGTAAATTATGTCCATTGTATCTAGTGACAACCAATTTATACCGAAATAAGGTTCTGTTGGAAGGGTTAGAGTGTAAATTTTTCAAATGTCCGTAGAATTTGCTCAAATTAGTAGGGGTAGGGGTAATATTTTCGATTTTTGACAGGATTTTTCTGATAAGATATTAAAACTCATGTGGTCATACGTTAGCTAATACATTTGGTGACACCTGCAAATTTCATATAATCAGAGGCAGTTTGATTCTAAAAAGAAAAGAAGAGGAAATCTGGAAAAAATCCAAAATCCAATTTTTTTTCATTTTCGGTAGATTGTGACTCCAAAAATGATTTCAAGAACGTCATATGGCACCTACATATTCTTTTTTTGATAGTTTGCGCTAACATATTGTAAAAGAAAAGCTGTTGTTGACAAAAAGATCTCTTCAATGAAACTTGCAGAAAAATAATTTACTTTTTTTTTAATTAATTTTCAACATTTTCCTATCTTTTATTGGCATTAAATATCCCCTGAATATTATAATACACTTTCTGATATTATTAACATTGATTTCATAACATATGAAAATTATAAAACCCATTACAACTAAAATTATCACACCAGATAGTATCCATTTCGGCAGAGACCCTTATTCAAATGACGCCATTTGGAAATTCAAGATAGCCACCTTGATAGACAGATATTTTTTTTGTGGCCAGGCATAAATTCTGTTATAGCACACTAAACGGTCATCTGTGCAACATTTCATGCTTGTATCACCATTTGCATGATTATTGTCACAAGAAGCTCCACTATATTATGATAGTAGCTTATTAATCAATTAATTTAAATTATAATTTGAGATGAAACTTTAAGTAACTCCCATCATGACGAGATCTCTTGACGTCAACAAAATGTGTGTATGAACAATATCTAAGATACTCCCATCATGACGAGATCTCATGACGTCAACAAAATGTGTGTATGAACAATATCTAAGATACTCCCATCATGACGAGATCTCTTGACGTCAACAAAATGTGTGTATGAACAATATCTAAGATACTCCCATCATGACGAGATCTCATGACGTCAACAAAATGTGTGTATGAACAATATCTAAGATACATTTTGTATTTATATTGATTTAGTTTACAGCATACGCATATCTGTGTTTAACATCTTCATTGATGTTTCACCTTAATCGGTTAGAAAACCACAAAATTAAACAACTGTTTTGCATAAACAAAATGTCCGTAATAAACTCCTTAATTAACTGTCTACAACTAAGGAAGTTGGACCGTTGATAAATTATATAGATTGCATTGCAATTAGTCATAAAAATCCGTGGAAAATAATGTAGTTTGATCAACAGAGAAAAATAGATTTACAACCTACTAGTTCAAATGATTTATATTGTTATCAAAGACAATGTAGAATATCATTACATTCACGATCAAGATGACATCATCTATATATTTAGCAAATCAATGTGTCTCAAGACATTGTAAATGTTGATGATTATTTACGGATATTTTAATAAACAATGAAATATGTCCCGTCATACGTTCACATCTTTATAGAATCAAGACTATAAATATCCTATAATTGATCAGCTATATGAGTGTTGAGTTAAATTTGTTCACAAGATCGTTTTTGCCTAGTGACAGCCCCCTTCTCTACTCCTTAACCAGTTCAATATACGTTTTTTTACTTCAACACAGCTCACATTGAAGTTGCCAGCTGGGTGGTAGTCAAAACGTGATACTCTGGCATGGGAAATAACGACTTTCAACGCAGCTGACATTGGTCCAAGTATATTTTGGCGGGAATAGTCGATTCGAGGGCTGTATTTGGTCAGATGATGTGTGTAAACGGCAATCATATGTATTTATTTTGGTGTTGATTGATTGATTGATTGGTGTTTAACGTCCAGCGAGCAGTTTTTCAGCTATATTCAGGACGAGAACATTTAAAAATTTAAACGCCACGGGACTCAAAACAAGGAAATGTGATGGGTATGGACGGATAATTTTGCCAGTGCAACAGGTCTCTTATGGACCACTCATCATGAGCATAATGCTCATAATGAGCTGTTACACTGGGTTCTTTAACGTGCGGAGAGGGTGGCAATCTCTCAACACGGGACCTCGGTTTTATTTACGTCTCATCCGCAGGACGGGTTGGTTGTGAATTTATGCATCCCGCACAACCGACGGACGCCCCTTCAAGCCGAAGAAGCTCTCGGTCCCATTTCTAATTCCATACCTGAAGTTGGGGTTGGAGCATATTTGTTACACGCCACCTCAACAATATTTCAGTAATATCGTAGAGATCAGTTTTATTGATGGAGGAAACCGGAGTACCTGGAGAAACCACCGACCTGTCGCAAGTTCCTGGCTAACTGTATCACATAAAGTTGAATAGAGAACACCTGGCTGTTTGCGGAATTCGAATAGAGCAACTATTTGTTAGGGGTGGCCGATGATGGCCCGTTCCTATCCATTATCCCACTTTACACTATTACCAATTTAACAAACTTTAGAGAAAACCAAGGTGACAATCTAATCATTCAGCCATAGGCCCATCCAATGTTACATGAGTCCATTATTTTTATCGATTCGATCTTGGTATGAATATAGCTGAAGTACTACTCGCTTGACATATCCATTAGTTTTAGAATTCGACAATTATGGCAAATTAAATCATCTGTATATAGCATATATTCATTTAAAATAGACATACGTTATTATATATTAAAACTAAATTATTTGAGTGGGAATACCCACAAAAGATACTAATATTAATAAGTGTAGACGGTCTAAATAATAAACTTGTGGCTCTTTGTCCGAGGCACTGTATGCCATCGTAGACGGTCTAAATAATAAACTTGTGGCTCTTTGTCCGAGGCACTGTATGCCATCGTAGACGGTCTAAATAATAAACTTGTGGCTCTTTGTCCGAGACACTATGCCATCGTAGACGGTCTAAATAATAAACGTGTGGCTCTTTGTCCGAGGCACTGTATGCCATCGTAGACGGTCTAAATAATAAACTAACTCATTTTGTATTGCACATGCTATTGGTGTCGCATATTTCTGTTATATTCTATTGTACATCAAAACAGATGTTAACTCTCTGTTTATCGCTGTATGACTATTGTACATATACTTATAAAAGGTGATAGGCTAGGTTCTGATTAAACAGTTTTTCTTCATTCGCAGGAGGTCACTATTGAAAACATCCAATTTTTATATTTACATGTATGACAACAGGCCCTATTCATACATTCGCGGAACGAAGGCCACACCTATTCATATGTTGCATTTTGTATTTAATTTTACACGATTCGTAAAGGTGATTTCTCATGGTCCTAAATTCAGAGAACCTCAACACATCAATTGGAAACATAATTTCAAAATAATTATGGATGCTGTTGAAGATTATGCCAGAAGGTGGATAAAAAGAGAAGTAGACCAAGATCCTGAGTTAGAGTCCTTGTCAGACTGGGTTAGAACAATTAGGTCTCTAGTACAAGGTCGGATTCACAAACTCAAAAATTGTGTTAATAGTCGACCTAAGTCTGTATTTAAAGACCAAGAAGCTGTTAAGTGTCTTTCCTCTCTTCATGACAAATATGTTATCGTTCCTGCGGACAAGGCTTCCAACAATATCGTGTTTGTATGTAAATCATATTACTTCGAATGCCTAATCAAGGAATTAGGCATAAATAGCAACACCTCTAGTAATACCACATACAAACCAGCTTCGTTCGACAAAGATGAAATCCTAGCTAACCACAGATCATTCATGACCTCTTTAAACATTCCCTCTGGTAAAGAGTCTGAGGATTTACCCTATTTATATTGGATACCTAAACTCCATAAGACACCATACAAAGAAAGGTACATAGCGGGATCATCACCTTGTTCGACGAAAGAATTGTCTATTCACCTGACAAAGATTCTGTCTGCAGTAAAAGAGGGACAACAGATATATTGTGAAACTGTTTACTCGCGTAGTGGCATAAATCACATGTGGATTTTGAAAAACTCTAATGACCTTTTGGATAACCTGAAATCAAGATCTTTCTCCCAGGTATCCTCCATCAAAACTTTTGATTTTTCAACTCTATATACCATCCTACCGCATGAAAAATTAAAAACCCGCTTAAAAGAAACAATTCATAAAGCTTTTAGTCATAGAAACTATGGCTCAAAATGTGTTGTGTTAGGCTACAATTCCACATATTTTTCAAACAAAATTCAAAAAGTAAAACATGCTACTCCGAGGAACAAGTAATCAGTATGCTGGAGTTCCTCATCGATAACATATTTGTCTCCTTTGGAGGGACACTGTTTCAGCAGGTCGTCGGCATACCAATGGGTACGAATTGTGCCCCTCTTCTAGCCGATTAATTTTTTTATTCATATGAGTCGGAGTTTCTTCAAAAGCTTGTAAAAGATAAGAAGATTCATGAGGCTAGAGCCTTTAATTTCACATACAGGTATATTGATGACGTTTTATCTATCAATAATTCTAGATTTGCAGAATTTCTTCCATTGATATATCCTCCAGAGCTGGAAGTTAAAGAGACCACAGATACAGCTTCGTCCGCATCATTTTTGGACTTATACCTCGAATTTGACGACAGTGGTCAACTCGGTACTAAAATTTATGATAAACGGGACGACTTCAATTTTAAAATCATAAATTTTCCAAACATGTGCAGCAATATACCAGCTTCTCCTGCATATGGTGTTTACATCTCGCACTTGATTCGCTATGCAAGGGCCAGTAGCAATTATTCTGATTTCCTGAGACGTCATCTTCATCTGAAAAACAGGCTACTGGACCAGGGCTATAAAAAGATTCGCCTTATTCGATCTCTTAAAAAGTTTATATTTCGATACCAAGATCTTGTCGAAATATATTCCGTCTCTGCAGAAACGATTATAAGCGATGCATTTTCATATAGTGAAAATGTATAAAGATAAAGAATTCAAGAAAAATGTCAAGGATATTTTTTTATTAATATGTGACCTAAAAATATTTTTGACATTTACGTCACCGAATATGGTACTGCTTTGACAACTATTTTACCTATTTTGTTCCTGTATTTAAATACTGTTATAGTGACAGCCGGAACCTTTGAACCGTAATGAGAGCGGGAGGTTTGGCGCTTTAAAATCTGATTCAACCCACCATTTCTTTAGAAATGCCTGTACCAAGTCAGGGTCATTACGGTTTTCACAGTTTTCCGGTTGTTGACTGATTTTGTCTGTTTATATAATTATGAGTTTTGACTTTCCCTTTGTAAGATTGTTCGGAGTTCGGTAATTTTGTTATTACCCCTTATATATCAAAATAATTAGACAGTGCCGCTCTTCCACTATAGATTATAGAATAAGTTGTAGTAAAAAAATAATGTGGACTTGTAGAAATGGGGCATATTTATATCGTAGCTTAAATATCTGCATCCAGTGGAAAAATTATCAAAAAGTTCGACCCGTTTCAGTGGTACAGCCACCCCTCATCTCAATCTTTACAACGCTAAAAAAAGAACCAGGGCATATTTGATATTGCGTTGTATATGCACCCAATTTGCTGTGATCAGTTGGCCTGTCACCCTCATCTACGATTTTACTTTTCTGATTCAAATATTAATTGTCTTTGAATTTACGTCAATTTTATCTCCCATTTATCTACAATATGACTATCAGATTTTTTAAGTTTAATGTTAGTGTACAGTTACAGAACAAGAGCGAGTTTTTTGGTTATGGAGCGCTTATTTGAGATATATAGAATCTAACACCGGCAAAAGTGCAAGACAGGGAAATCTCCGACATCCTCATCTCCGACACCTGAGGATGTCGGAGATTTCCCTGTCTTGCACTTTTTGCCGGTGTTTGATTTTATTTCTCACTTTTATCAGCTGTTTTTAGTTTCGTGTTTGTTTGTAAACAGCGCATGAATATAAGGAATTTGACGAAGCACTCATTCTATATGTAGTTTGTGGCGCAATGGGAAATAAATAAAGGTAATAACAAAATTACCGAACTCCGAACAATCTTACAAAGGGAAAGTCAAAACTCATAATTATATAAACAGACAAAATCAGTCAACAACCGGAAAACTGTGAAAACCGTAATGACCCTGACTTGGTACAGGCATTTCTAAAGAAATGGTGGGTTGAATCAGATTTTAAGGCGCCAAACCTCCCGCTCTCATTACGGTTCAAAGGTTCCGGCTGTCACTGTAACAGTATTTAAATACAGGAACAAAATAGGTAAAATAGTTGTCAAAGCAGTACCATATTCGGTGACGTAAATGTCAAAAATACTTTTACGTCACACATTGACAAAAAAATTATTGACATCTGCGACTTCTTTATCTTTATACATTTTCACTATATGAAAATGCATCGCTTATAATTTTTTCTGCAGAGATGGAATATATTTCGACAAGATATTGGTATCGGAATATAAACTTTTTAAGAGATCGAATAAGGCGAATCTTTTTATAGCCCTGGTCCAGTAGCCTGTTTCTCAGATGAAGATGACGTTTCAGGAAATCAGAATAATTGCTACTGGCCCTTGCATAGCGAATCAATTGCGAGATGTAAACACCATATGCAGGAGAAGCTGGTATATTGCTGCACATGTTTGGAAAATTTATGATTTTAAAATTGAAGTCGTCCCGCTTATCATAAATTTTAGTACTGAGTTGACCACTGTCGTCAAATTCGAGGTATAAGTCCAAAAATGATGCGGACGAAGCTGTATCGGTGGTCTCTTTAACTTCCAGCTCTGGAGGATATATCAATGGAAGAAATTCTGCAAATCTAGAATTATTGATAGATAAAACGTCATCAATATACCTGTATGTGAAATTAAAGGCTCTAGCCTCATGAATCTTCTTATCTTTTACAAGCTTTTGAAGAAACTCCGACTCATATGAGTATAAAAATAAATCGGCTAGAAGAGGGGCACAATTCGTACCCATTGGTATGCCGACGACCTGCTGAAACAGTGTCCCTCCAAAGGAGACAAATATGTTATCGATGAGGAACTCCAGCATACTGATCACTTGTTCCTCGGAGTAGCATGTTTTACCTTTATGAGACCATTAAAATTTGATAACAAACAATATTATTTCAGAAACATTTTCAAAAATATTCCAACAAATAGAATATTTAAAGTTTCTCTCATAAAAATTGTGCCGATCAAACACTGTCCGTTATTCATAGGGGAAACTATTCTCAGCAAATTGTTTTCTTTTAGAGTTGTTACAATGATACAATAAATTTTAGTGTAGTATTATACTAAACACACAAAGGACGGGGGGCTATAAGGGCCAAAATCGACCCCACCTCAGATGACGATAATTTGTTCTCCAAAATATATTCCCAATATGTGCTTTTCAGAAATAAACATAGATAGTTAATATGTACACCTATTTCCTCACAGCGGACCAACAAAGTTAGGTAATGAAAAACAACGAACGTCAATTGTTTTTTTCAGAATACAGAACTTACGACGTATCATTGTATTATAATGCATATCATAGAAAAACACACACAAAAAGAATAAAACTCAATAAACAAAACATGCAATTGACTTAATATGCAATGTGGTATTGATTTCAGGAGAGAGAAAAAAACATGTTTCAAAGCTATATTATGAAATTAAAGTGAACGAATAGTAATATCGCAACGTCACCCATTTTCGACGGTTTGTTTCACGTGATAAAATCTCTCATTATTTTGATCGCTTCATTTGTTAGAGGGGAATAATTTCTTTCTTTACGTTAGTTACTAACAAGGGAGAGCACTCTATTATTTACTCAAAGTAAACAAACATTGACAGGAAGAGAGGCGAAAAAAAGAATCAAACACCGTGAAAGGTGCACGTTAGCTAGCATAAATTGATAAGTGGCTGACTAGATAAATAAACAAAACGTAAATATCTAAACGATTTTATTGATGCAATGACATTTTGCGAAACGTAACATTTTTACGGGAAAAGTAGCGTGAAATTATTATCTGACCCACGGGTTGAGACAAGGATATCTCACACGGCTAAAAATAGGAACTGTGCTGTCTCATTAGTGAGAAATGTTAATTCTTTCCAAAAAATTTAAATGATATATATATACTTTTCCTTGTCCTACATTTCATAGAAATAAACTAACCAATAAAATAATGTATTACTCTTAAAGCCATTACAGAATTGATTTTTAATATACTGTATATATATTGTGTGTTGTTTGGTAAATCTAACAATAATATATAGTTATATTCTAGTATAGTGAACTGTCGATTTTAATAGAATATTCTTCATTAGCTATCTTAATAATGCCATGATAAAATACACGATATACTTTACTTTGCATACGCGTATTGCATAGTTTCGTTTCTTTACATATTACTATTCCACGAAAAACACTAAACATAAACACCAATCGACTGTAACATGTGGTCTTCCGGTGAAGTATTTTCCAGGAAACACTGGTGCTATTGACACGTGCTGGTTACTGTTTTATTTTACATTATTTTAGCAATTTACCTGTTATTAAACAATGTCATTAAATTGGAAAATATCAGTAAATAAGGGTAATAACAAAATTACCGAACTCCGAACAATCTTACAAAGGGAAAGTCAAAACTCATAATTATATAAACAGACAAAATCAGTCAACAACCGGAAAACTGTGAAAACCGTAATGACCCTGACTTGGTACAGGCATTTCTAAAGAAATGATGGGTTGAATCAGATTTTAAGGCGCCAAACCTCCCGCTCTCATTACGGTTCAAAGGTTCCGGCTGTCACTATAACAGCATTTAAATACAGGAACAAAATAGGTAAAATAGTTGTCAAAGCAGTACCATATTCGGTGACGTAAATGTCAAAAATATTTTTACGTCACACATTGATAAAAAAACATCCTTGACATTTTTTGACTTCTTTATCTTTATACATTTTCACTATATAAAAATGCATCGCTTATGATCGTTTCTGCAGAGACGGAATATATTTCGACAAGATCTTGGTATCGGAATATAAACTTTTTAAGAGATCGAATAAGGCGAATCTTTTTATAGCTCTGGTCCAGTAGCCTGTTTCTCAGATGAAGATGACGTTTCAGGAAATCAGAATAATTGCTACTGGCCCCTGCATAGCGAATCAATTGCGAGATGTAAACACCATATGCAGGAGAAGCTGGTATATTGCTGCAAATGTTTGGAAAATTAATTACAACACAGTGTATTAGGACTGTAAACATGAAGGTTATTAGACTTTGTTTTGACACGCATTTCCAATACTATCTTGCACTTCAAAATATAAGTAAACGTGTTCCTATTGGAAACAAGATACGTAGCCAAAGTTTGCATGCGGCTTTAATATGGAGGACTTTATTTTCTTAGCATTTTATGTTTCGCTATCACTCAAGATAAACATTTAACGAAAATAACGTTACCGATGTTAAGACTACATACAAACTGGTTTCATGATATTTTTTTTTTTCAAATTTGATAATTTGACAAATGAACAAAAAAATACTTACCATAACATAAATAATCCAATAATAGTATTTACAGGGTTTCCTAATGGTGGTGGTCCTGTTCCGTTGTCATAGCGACCTAAGCGAGGCTTTAATAAAATGGAGGCTACTAGTGCTGCCATTCCTCCACATAAATGTACTACGCCTGAACCGGCAATATCAACACATCCTAGTTTGCTTAGAAATCCTTTACTATCCCACATCCAATGTGCTGGTATGCAATACACATAAGTATTGAAAAAACTATAAACTATATACGATGTAAGTTTTGTTCGTTCTGCCATTGCACCGGAAACAATTGTTGTGGCTGTTGTTGCAAAGGATAATTGAAACACAAATGTTGCGAATAATTGTCCCATATCTTGTCCTACAGAATCAACGAAAAAATAACCAACACCAACAAAGGCGTTTGATCCTTGGTCCTTTCCAAAACTTAACCCAAAACCTACCATCCAATAACTCATGCCACCAAATATCACATCGGCAACATTTTTTATCATGATATTGACCTCATTTTTACTAGTCACCGCACCAGATTCTAGAAGTCCGAAACCTACAAAACATGACATTTGATAAATTAGAGTTAGTAAATTATTTTGGCTTTGAGCGTAGCTGATGAAAGTTATTCTAGGATCGTATCGTGCCTCAGTGCATTTGGAATCTAATATATGTGCATTAGCATCATAGTACAAAGCATTGCATAATTCACGTGTCTCTTTGTGTCACGCTTCAGAAATAGGTGTGAAGCATACTTATCAATATCTTATATATTTGGTATAGATGAAAATGAAACCGATCACTGAATTTACTTATCCAGTAATAAGATGTCATTTATATATAGGAAAGTGAAATTAAAAATGTCGCTTTTCTATATTGTTATGATATTCGTCAGTATTTGGACAAATTCATAATCACACGTATATAAAATGAATATAAATATCGACAATAAAGAGTGCACAATTCGTACCCATTGCAATACCAATATTCTGTAAAAAAAAAAATTGATCGACGAATTTAATAACGATGATGTAATTTATTAATCAGTTCAGTATATTGCATGCTAAATGATCACTTAGATTTGTATCTACTAAATACAAACTATTATACGGTACATAATGTAGAAACTATTGTTTAGGTAATGTCGTTAATCTTCATATTTTAAAATTATATGAACAATATGGATTATTTATAAATAAGATAGTATTTACGATTATGTATATTTCTAATATTCATGATCTGCCACATTGCACAATGACAAGGATCAAAAATCAATATTCGACTAATAATTTTATAATGAAGTTTTAATTGAAAAATAATCCAAATACCCATTTAATTCCTTCCCACTTTGTTAAAACCATCATCGGTAACCCACGGATGATCAGGCTATGATACCATCCTCTCCTCACAGTGGACTAACTGACCGAGAAATGCTCGTAGTCATGAGTCATTTCAAAACATTTCAACTAGTTCCGATTTCCTGTTTTGCAGCCAATAAATCACAGCTTACACGTCCTTGCGTAAAGCGGGATACACGGTGTGTACAACCTGGTTGAGGTTATTTCTTCATGAACCGAACAAAAATTGCGATCAATCCTTAATTGTTTTTTGTCCAATTGAAATATGCATAATATATGATAATTCACAATATGCTTGAATACAAAGACAAAAATGAATGAAATTCATATCCACATTCAGTATTTTAAACCAAGTGAAAAGTGTTCATGTTGTCATTTGTTTTAGCTTTCAATTCCCGTCAACATAATAAAAGTATCTATATTGTGTAGCTTAAAGATAAATTATAAATGGTACACTTGCCTATTGCATGTATATATAAAACAAATTATGATGATGTGAGACTTAAGAATAGCTTGAAAATTGCAAATGACAAGGGGCCGTCGTGGTCGTGATCGTATGGTAGTTGGATGTATGACTTAATATGCAATCTATGCTTATCACCACTGACGTTGTGAGTTCGAATCTCGCTCAGTCGAGGTGTACTCGATACAACATTAAATGATAAAGTTTGTTAGTGACTTGTGACAGGTCGGTGATATCCTCCGGTTTCCTCCACCAATAAAACTGACCCCCACGATATAACTGAGATGCTGTTGAAAGTGGCGAAGTGGCGTTAAACACCTTAACCCTAATTCATAGGATAAATAATGATCTACAAAACACCACACAGAAAACTAAAGATTGAGAAATATGAGCGCCACTAAAAACCGTTGCTGAATTCAAGTACTCCGAAATGGTAAGCAGTTCCTCTTGCACTAGTGGTTTCCATCGTGTAACTTTGAAGTCGCACGAACATCATCTGCTCCATGAAGTTTGATAAGAGGTTGGTGTTCGTGGTTATATTGTGTACCAATCTTAGTATTGTTTTCTTTATTAATTGAATATAATACAATCTACACATGATTTATTACGTTATTTCTTTGTCATGTTACACAAGAATAGATATGATTTGTCTATCCGGATTCGGATTTTATGTTTGGACTACCCGGATTTTATGTCTTGTCTGTCCATATTGTAAATTTATGGGTTGTCTCTTCGGATTGTAATTGTATGGTTTGTCTATCAGAATTTTACTTTCACGGATTGTAATTTTATGTTTTATGTAATATTATGTATGTATGGATTATAATTATATGGTTTGTGGTTTTTCCATCCAGATTTTTAAAGCTTTCGGTTTGTCATTCTATATCGTGTGTCCAGATTGTAATACTATGGTTTGTCTACCAGGATTGTCATTTTACGTCTTGTCTAACCAGATTGTAATACTATGGTTTGTCTACCAGGATTGTCATTTTACGTCTTGTCTAACCAGATTGTAATACTATGGTTTGTCTACCAGGATTGTCATTCTACGTCTTGTCTAACCAGATTGTAATACTATGGTTTGTCTACCAGGAATGTCATTCTACGTCTTGTCTAACCAGATTGTAATACTATGGTTTGTCTACCAGGATTGTCATTCTACGTCTTGTCTAACCAGATTGTAATACTATGGTTTGTCTACCAGGATTGTCATTTTACGTCTTGTCTAACCAGATTGTAATACTATGGTTTGTCTACCAGGATTGTCATTTTACGTCTTGTCTAACCAGATTGTAATACTATGGTTTGTCTACCAGGATTGTCATTTTACGTCTTGTCTAACCAGATTGTAATACTATGGCTTGTCTACCAGGATTGTCATTTTACGTCTTGTCTAACCAGATTGTAATACTATGGTTTGTCTACCAGGAATGTCATTTTACGTCTTGTCTAACCAGATTGTAATACTATGGTTTGTCTACCAGGATTGTCATTTTACGTCTTGTCTAACCAGATTGTAATACTATGGTTTGTCTACCAGGATTGTCATTTTACGTCTTGTCTAACCAGATTGTAATCGTTTGCTTTATCTATCTGGATTTACAATTCGTATATTCTTCTCTCCCCTTGGTATGATACCTTTGTCTACCTTTGTTTGTTTCTCATCAATCGCCGAATTTTATTTATTGGATATATTATCTTTTTGTACTTCAACGTAATATATGTATCCTAAAGACGAACAAAGAGGACATAAATCATACAACATATGAATTACCTATATACTGCTGCCACTATTGGAACAGGAACTGTTTACCCTTCCGGGACACATGAGATCACCCCGGATGTTTTTTGTTGGGTTTTTTTTTTGGGGGGGACGGTTTGGTGTTGCTCAATCTTTAGTTTTCTGTGTGATGCTTTGTAAATCATTGTTTGTCCTTTATCTGTTGGCCATTTTATTGTATATCCATCATTGTACGACTTCTGACTACCCCTTTGGTATATTCAAACTTTTCTTCCAATAACAAACATGATTTACGAAATTAATATTAAATTGTCTAATACAGTATTATAATTTGTTTTATACATACACTTAATTATTGACATAAACTTACCCGATTGCATTGTAAATATAATGAAAGAACTGGTTAAAATCCAGGTAGCATCGTCCCATGTTAAATTATTAACAATAGCAACCTCGGTTTGCGTGGCTATTGTCGAATTATTTGTCATTTTGTCACAGGACTACTACCACTATTTCTATCCAAAATTCCTTAAACTGTTTCATAATCGTTATTATATTTCAGTTTAAACATGTTAGTTTGTCCTGCCTTTATTATTGGTAATGATAATTATCTAACCAGTATTATTACATTGTATACTGAACATATTTAGTCCTCTTATTCACTAATATTGCATCAGGTATAATCGTATTCATCCAGGAATATATTGGATGTCTAGGAGACAAACCACACAACATTTCATGAAGGATTAAATACTGTTATACAACTTTCCATTATTACCTCCAACATATACAACTTTATAAATCCATTATTACCTCCAACATATACAACTTTATAAATGCATTATTACCTCCAACATATACAACTTTATATATCCATTATTATCTCCACCACTAAGAGAAGCTGCGTGTTAACGAAATGGGAATTATAGACCAAGAAAACAACAATGTCGTGACAGAAGAAAACAACTATCAAAATCAGTTTACAACTGTTATAGAGATATCAATATGTCAAACCTATGACGATCAATGTCACAGTCACACCTACGGAAAAGTCAGCATGTCACACTTATGGATAATTCAATACGTTACACCTATAAAAAAAGAAGTCAATATATCACACCTACGGAGAAGTCAATACGTCACATATATGGAAAATTATATATGTCACACCTATGGAAAAGTCAATATGTCATACTTACGGAGTGGTCAATATGTCAGATATATGGGGAATTTAATATGTCCCACCTATATATCAGTCAAAATGTCATACATGTGGTGAAGTAAATACGTCACACGTATGGAGAAGTAAATAGGTCA
The DNA here is from genome assembly GCA_963680875.1 of Bathymodiolus brooksi. Lineage (NCBI taxonomy): Eukaryota > Metazoa > Mollusca > Bivalvia > Mytilida > Modiolidae > Bathymodiolus > Bathymodiolus brooksi. Next base: position 5,540,050 of record OY804577.1, read on the forward strand.
CACGTATGGAGAAGTAAATACGTCACACGTATGGAGAAGTTAATACGTCACACGTATGGAGAAGTACATACGTCACACGTATGGTGAATTTAATACGTCACACGTATGGTGAAGTAAATACGTCACACGTATGGAGAAGTAAATACGTCACACGTATGGAGAAGTAAATACGTCACACGTATGGAGAAGTAAATACGTCACACGTATGGTGAAGTAAATACGTCACACGTATGGAGAAGTAAATACGTCACACGTATGGAGAAGTAAATACGTCACACGTAGAAGTAAATACGTCACACGTATGGAGAAGTAAATACGTCACACGTATGGTGAAGTAAATACGTCACACGTATGGAGAAGTAAATACGTCACACGTATGGTGAAGTAAATACGTCACACGTATGGAGAAGTAAATACGTCACACGTATGGAGAAGTAAATACGTCACACGTATGGAGAAGTAAATACGTCACACGTATGGAGAAGTAAATACGTCACACGTATGGAGAAGTAAATACGTCACACGTATGGTGAAGTAAATACGTCACACGTATGGAGAAGTAAATACGTCACACGTATGGAGAAGTAAATACGTCACACGTATGGAGAAGTAAATACGTCACACGTATGGAGAAGTAAATACGTCACACGTATGGTGAAGTAAATACGTCACACGTATGGTGAAGTAAATACGTCACACGCATGGAGAAGTTAATATGCCACGAGTGTAAAGGGTGTCTGCTCCGCATTAAATAAACCTTAGAGAAAACAGAAGGGTCAATCAAGTATGGACAATCCGAGAGATATTTGCTACATTGGGTACACAAGACACAGAACGAAGAAAAACAAAACAAAAACACAACACAGAAAAGTAAATAGATGAGCAACACGGACCTCATCAGGGTGAACCCAACTGCTCTCAGAGGGTATGAAGTCCCTGCCATCTTTAAGACACCCGCCACGCTACATAAAGAGTCAAGACATGTTACACACCACTATACGCAAACAAACACAAATGACATAAATACGACATCAGCCCTCCTACTACAAACAACTGTGTGTAAAGGCGAACCGTACATCGTACGCGGATATCGTACCGAACATCACAACACGGATCTTAGAACGTAAAAACAAATAATGGGCAAAATGTACAACACGAACCCCACAACTTAAAACCTGTGGAGAACTCGAGAGAGACACACACACAACATTAGGAACAAGACACAGAACAGAGAGACACAGACAACATTAGGAACAAGACACAGAACATAGAGACACACACAACATTAGGAACAAGACACAGAACAGAGACACACACAACATTAGGAACAAGACACAGAACAGAGACACACACAACATTGGGAACAAGACACAGAACAGAGAGACACACACAACATTAAGAACAAGACATAGAACAGAGAGACACACAAAACATTAAGAACAAGACACAGAACAGAGAGACACACACAACATTAGGAAAAAGACACAGAACAGAGAGACACACACAACATTAGGAACAAGACGCAGAACAGAGAGACACACACAACATTAGGAACAAGACACAGAACAGAGAGACACACACAATATTAGGAACAAGACACAGAACAGAGAGACACACACAACATTAGGAACAAGACACAGAACAGAGAGACACACACAACATTAGGAACAAGACACAGAGCAGAGAGACACACACAACATTAGGAACAAGACATAGAACAGAGAGACACACACAACATTAGGAACAAGACACAGAACAGAGAGACACACACAACATTAGGAACAAGACACCACAGAACAGAGAGACACACAGCATTAGGAACAAGACACAGAACAGAAAGACACACAACATTAGGAACAAGACACAGAACAGAAAGACACACACAACATTAGGAACAAGACACAGAACAGAGAGACATACACAACATTAGGAACAAGACACAGAACAGAGAGACATACACAATATTAGGAACAAGACACAGAACAGAAAGACACACACAACATTAGGAACAAGACACAGAACAGAGAGACACACACAACATTCGGAACAAGACACAAAACCGAGAGACACACACAACATTAGGAACAAGACACAGAACAGAGAGACACACACAACATTAGGAACAAGACAAATATCAGAGAGACACACAACATTAGGAACAAGACACAGAACAGAGAGACACATACAACATTATGAACAAGACACAGAACAGAGAGACACACACAACATTAAGAACAAGACACAGAACAGAAAGACACACACAACATTAGGAACAAGACACCACAGAACAGAGAAACATACACAATATTAGGAACAAGACACAGAACAGAGAGACACACACAACATTAGGACAAGACACAGAACAGAGAGACACACACAACATTAGGAACAAGACACAGAACAGAAAGACACACACAACATTAGGAACAAGACACAGAACAGAGAGACACATACAACATTAGGAACAAGACACAGAACAGAGAGAGACACACAACATTAGGAACAAGACACAGAACAGAGAGATACACACAACACAAGGAACAAGACACAGAACAGAGAGACACACACAACATTAGGAACAAGACACAGAACAGAGAGACACACAACATTAGGAACAAGACACAGAACAGAGAGACACACACAACATTAGGAACAAGACACAGAACAGAGAGACACACACAACATTAGGAACAAAACACAGAACAGAGAGACACACACAACATTAGGAACAAGACACAGAACAGAAAGACACACACAACATTAGGAACAAGACACAGAACAGAGAGACACATACAACATTAGGAACAAGACACAGAACAGAGAGACATATACAACATTAGGAACAAGACACAGAACAGAGAGATACACACAACATTAGGAACAAGACACAGAACAGAGAGACACACACAACATTAGGAACAAGACACAGAACAGAGAGACACACACAACATTAGGAACAAGACACAGAACAGAGAGACACACACAACATTAGGAACAAGACACAGAACAGAGAGACACACACAACATTAGGAACAAGACACAGAACAGAGAGATACACACAACATTAGGAACTAGACACAGAACAGAGAGACACACACAACATTAGGAACAAGACACAGAACAGAGAGACACACAACATTAGGAACAAGACACAGAACCGAAAGACACACACAACATTAGGAACAAGACACATAACAGAGAGACACACGCAACATTAGGAACAAGACACCACAGAACAGAGAGACACACACAACACAGAACAGAGAGACACACACAACATTAGGAACAAGACACCACAGAACAGAGAGACACACACAACATTAGGAACAAGACACAGAACAGAGAGACACACACAACATTAGGAACAAGACAAAGAACAGAGAGACACACACAACATTAGGAACAAGACACAGAACAGAGAGACACACACAACATTAGGAACAAGACACAGAACAGAAAGACACACACAACATTAGGAACAAAACACAGAACAGAGAGACACACACAATATTAGGAACAAGACACAGAACAGAGAGACACACACAACATTAGGAACAAGACAAAGAACAGAGAGACACACACAACATTAGGAACAAGACACAGAACAGAGAGACACACACAACATTAGGAACAAGACACAGAACAGAAAGACACACACAACATTAGGAACAAGACACAGAACAGAAAGACACACACAACATTAGGAACAAGACACCACAGAACAGAGAGACACACACAACATTAGCAACAAGACACAGAACAGAGAGACACACACAGCATTAGGAACAAGACACAGAACAGAAAGACACACACAACATTAGGAACAAGACACAGAACAGAGAGACACACACAACATTAGGAACAAGACACAGAACAGAAAGACACACACAACATTAGGAACAAGACACAGAACAGAGAGACACACACAACATTAGAAACAAGACACAGAACAGAGAGACACACACAACATTAGGAACAAGACACAGAACAGAAAGACACACACAACATTAGGAACAAGACACAGAACAGAAAGACACACACAACATTAGGAACAAGACACAGAACAGAAAGACACACACAACATTAGGAACAAGACACAGAACAGAGAGACACACACAACATTAGGAACAAGACACAGAACAGAAAGACACACACAACATTAGGAACAAGACACAGAACAGAGAGACACATACAACATTAGGAACAAGACACAGAACAGAGAGAGACACACAACATTAGGAACAAGACACCACAGAACAGAAAGACACACACAACATTAGGAAGAAGACACAGAACAGAAAGACACACACAACATTAGGAACAAGACACATAACAGAGAGACACACACAACATTAGGAACAAGACACCACAGAACAGAGAGACACACACAACATTAGGAACAAGACACAGAACAGAGAGACACACACAACATTAGGAACAAGACACCACAGAAGAGAGAGACACACACAACATTAGGAACAAGACAAAGAACAGAGAGACACACACAACATTAGGAACAAGACAAAGAACAGAGAGACACACACAACATTAGGAACAAGACAAAGAACAGAGAGACACACACAGCATTAGGAACAAGACACCACAGAACAGAGAGACACACACAACATTAGGAACAAGACACAGAACAGAGAGACACACACAACATTAGGAACAAGACACAGAACAGAGAGACACACACAACATTAGGAACAAGACACCACAGAACAGAGACACACACAACATTAGGAACAAGACACCACAGAACAGAGAGACACACACAACATTAGGAACAAGACACAGAACAGAGAGACACACACAACATTAGGAACAAGACACAGAACATAAAGACACACACAACATTAGGAAAAAGACACAGAACAGAGAGACACACACAACATTAGGAACAAGACACCACAGAACAGAGAGACAAACACAACATTAGGAACAAGACACCACAGAACAGAGAGACACACACAACATTAGGAACAAGACACCACATAACAGAGAGACACACACAACATTAGGAACAAGACACCACAGAACAGAGAGACACACACAACATTAGGAACAAGACACCACAGAACAGAGAGACACACACAACACAGAACAGAGAGACACACACAACATTAGGAACAAGACACCACAGAACAGAGAGACACACACAACATTAGGAACAAGACACAGAACAGAGAGACACACACAACATTAGGAACAAGACAAAGAACAGAGAGACACACACAACATTAGGAACAAGACACAGAACAGAGAGACACACACAACATTAGGAACAAGACACAGAACAGAAAGACACACACAACATTAGGAACAAGACACAGAACAGAGAGACACACACAATATTAGGAACAAGACACAGAACAGAGAGACACACACAACATTAGGAACAAGACAAAGAACAGAGAGACACACACAACATTAGGAACAAGACACAGAACAGAGAGACACACACAACATTAGGAACAAGACACAGAACAGAAAGACACACACAACATTAGGAACAAGACACAGAACAGAAAGACACACACAACATTAGGAACAAGACACCACAGAACAGAGAGACACACACAACATTAGCAACAAGACACAGAACAGAGAGACACACACAACATTAGGAACAAGACACAGAACAGAAAGACACACACAACATTAGGAACAAGACACAGAACAGAGAGACACACACAACATTAGGAACAAGACACAGAACAGAAAGACACACACAACATTAGGAACAAGACACAGAACAGAGAGACACACACAACATTAGAAACAAGACACAGAACAGAGAGACACACACAACATTAGGAACAAGACACAGAACAGAAAGACACACACAACATTAGGAACAAGACACAGAACAGAAAGACACACACAACATTAGGAACAAGACACAGAACAGAAAGACACACACAACATTAGGAACAAGACACAGAACAGAGAGACACACACAACATTAGGAACAAGACACAGAACAGAAAGACACACACAACATTAGGAACAAGACACAGAAAAGAGAGACACATACAACATTAGGAACAAGACACAGAACAGAGAGAGACACACAACATTAGGAACAAGACACCACAGAACAGAAAGACACACACAACATTAGGAAGAAGACACAGAACAGAAAGACACACACAACATTAGGAACAAGACACATAACAGAGAGACACACACAACATTAGGAACAAGACACCACAGAACAGAGAGACACACACAACATTAGGAACAAGACACAGAACAGAGAGACACACACAACATTAGGAACAAGACACCACAGAAGAGAGAGACACACACAACATTAGGAACAAGACAAAGAACAGAGAGACACACACAACATTAGGAACAAGACAAAGAACAGAGAGACACACACAACATTAGGAACAAGACAAAGAACAGAGAGACACACACAGCATTAGGAACAAGACACAGAACAGAGAGACACACACAACATTAGGAACAAGACACCACAGAACAGAGAGACACACACAACATTAGGAACAAGACACAGAACAGAGAGACACACACAACATTAGGAACAAGACACCACAGAACAGAGACACACACAACATTAGGAACAAGACACCACAGAACAGAGAGACACACACAACATTAGGAACAAGACACAGAACAGAGAGACACACACAACATTAGGAACAAGACACAGAACATAAAGACACACACAACATTAGGAAAAAGACACAGAACAGAGAGACACACACAACATTAGGAACAAGACACCACAGAACAGAGAGACACACACAACATTAGGAACAAGACACCACAGAACAGAGAGACACACACAACATTAGGAACAAGACACCACAGAACAGAGAGACACACACAACATTAGGAACAAGACACCACAGAACAGAGAGACACACACAACATTAGGAACAAGACACCACAGAACAGAGAGACACACGCAACATTAGGAACAAGACATCACAGAACAGAGAGACACACACAACATTAGGAACAAGACACAGAACAGAGAGACACACACAATATTAGGAACAAGACACCACAGAACAGAGAGACACACACAACATTAGGAACAAGACACAGAACAGAGAGACACACACAACATTAGGAACAAGACACAGAACAGAGAGACACACACAACATTAGGAACAAGACACAGAACAGAGACACACACAACATTAGGAACAAGACACAGAACAGAGAGACACACACAACATTAGGAACAAGACACAGAACAGAGAGACACACATAACATTAGGAACAAGACACAGAACAGAAAGACACACACAACATTAGGAACAAGACACAGAACAGGGAGACACATACAACATTAGGAACAAGACACAGAACAGAGAGACATACACAACATTAGGAACAAGACACAGAACAGAGAGATACACACAACATTAGGAACAAGACACAGAACAGAGAGACACACACAACATTAGGAACAAGACACAGAACAGAGAGACACACACAACATTAGGAACAAGACACAGAACAGAGAGACACACACAACATTAGGAACAAGACACAGAACAGAGAGACACACACAACATTAGGAACAAGACACAGAACAGAGAGACACACACAACATTAGGAACAAGACACAGAACAGAGAGACACACACAACATTAGGAACAAGACACAGAACAGAGAGATACACACAACATTAGGAACTAGACACAGAACAGAGAGACACACACAACATTAGGAACAAGACACAGAACAGAGAGACACACACAACATTAGGAACAAGACACAGAACCGAAAGACACACACAACATTAGGAACAAGACACATAACAGAGAGACACACGCAACATTAGGAACAAGACACCACAGAACAGAGAGACACACACAACACAGAACAGAGAGACACACACAACATTAGGAACAAGACACAGAACAGAGAGACACACACAACATTAGGAACAAGACACAGAACAGAAAGACACACACAACATTAGGAACAAGACACAGAACAGAGAGACACACACAATATTAGGAACAAGACACAGAACAGAGAGACACACACAACATTAGGAACAAGACACAGAACAGAGAGACACACACAACATTAGGAACAAGACACAGAACAGAAAGACACACACAACATTAGGAACAAGACACAGAACAGAAAGACACACACAACATTAGGAACAAGACACCACAGAACAGAGAGACACACACAACATTAGCAACAAGACACAGAACAGAGAGACACACACAACATTAGGAACAAGACACAGAACAGAAAGACACACACAACATTAGGAACAAGACACAGAACAGAGAGACACACACAACATTAGGAACAAGACACAGAACAGAAAAACACACACAACATTAGGAACAAGACACAGAACAGAGAGACACACACAACATTAGAAACAAGACACAGAACAGAGAGACACACACAACATTAGGAACAAGACACAGAACAGAAAGACACACACAACATTAGGAACAAGACACAGAACAGAAAGACACACACAACATTAGGAACAAGACACAGAACAGAAAGACACACACAACATTAGTAACAAGACACAGAACAGAGAGACACACACAACATTAGGAACAAGACACAGAACAGAAAGACACACACAACATTAGGAACAAGACACAGAACAGAGAGACACATACAACATTAGGAACAAGACACAGAACAGAGAGAGACACACAACATTAGGAACAAGACACCACAGAACAGAAAGACACACACAACATTAGGAAGAAGACACAGAACAGAAAGACACACACAGCATTAGGAACAAGACACATAACAGAGAGACACACGCAACATTAGGAACAAGACACCACAGAACAGAGAGACACACACAACATTAGGAACAAGACACAGAACAGAGAGACACACACAACATTAGGAACAAGACACAGAACAGAGAGACACACACAATATTAGGAACAAGACACCACAGAACAGAGAGACACACACAACATTAGGAACAAGACACAGAACAGAGAGACACACACAACATTAGGAACAAGACACAGAACAGAGAGACACACACAACATTAGGAACAAGACACCACAGAACAGAGAGACACACACAACATTAGGAACAAGACACCACAGAACAGAGAGACACACACAACATTAGGAACAAGACACAGAACAGAGAGACACACACAACATTAGGAACAAGACACAGAACATAAAGACACACACAACATTAGGAAAAAGACACAGAACAGAGAGACACACACAACATTAGGAACAAGACACCACAGAACAGAGAGACACACACAACATTAGGAACAAGACACCACAGAACAGAGAGACACACACAACATTAGGAACAAGACACCACAGAACAGAGAGACACACACAACATTAGGAACAAGACACCACAGAACAGAGAGACACACACAACATTAGGAACAATACACCACAGAACAGAGAGACACACGCAACATTAGCAACAAGACACCACAGAACAGAGAGACACACACAACATTAGGAACAAGACACAGAACAGAGAGACACACACAATATTAGGAACAAGACACCACAGAACAGAGAGACACACACAACATTAGGAACAAGACACAGAACAGAGAGACACACACAACATTAGGAACAAGACACAGAACAGAGAGACACACACAACATTAGGAACAAGACACAGAACAGAGAGACACACACAACATTAGGAACAAGACACAGAACAGAGAGACACACACAACATTAGGAACAAGACACAGAACAGAAAGACACACACAACATTAGGAACAAGACACAGAACAGGGAGACACATACAACATTAGGAACAAGACACAGAACAGAGAGACATACACAACATTAGGAACAAGACACAGAACAGAGAGATACACACAACATTAGGAACAAGACACAGAACAGAGAGACACACACAACATTAGGAACAAGACACAGAACAGAGAGACACACACAACATTAGGAACAAGACACAGAACAGAGAGACACACACAACATTAGGAACAAGACACAGAACAGAGAGACACACACAACATTAGGAACAAGACACAGAACAGAGAGATACACACAACATTAGGAACTAGACACAGAACAGAGAGACACACACAACATTAGGAACAAGACACAGAACAGAGAGACACACACAACATTAGGAACAAGACACAGAACAGAAAGACACACACAACATTAGGAACAAGACACAGAACAGAAAGACACACGCAACATTAGGAACAAGACACCACAGAACAGAGAGACACACACAACATTAGGAACAAGACACAGAACAGAGAGACACACACAACATTAGGAACAAGACACAGAACAGAGAGACACACACAACATTAGGAACAAGACACAGAACAGAGAGACACACACAACATTAGGAACAAGACAAAGAGCAGAGAGACATACACAACATTAGGAACAAGACACAGAACAGAGAGACACACACAACATTAGGAACAAGACACAGAACAGAAAGACACACACAACATTAGGAACAAGACACAGAACAGAGAGACACACACAAAATTAGGAACAAGACACAGAACAGAGAGACACACACAACATTAGGAACAAGACACAGAACAGAGAGACACACACAACATTAGAAACAAGACACAGAACAGAGAGACACACACAACATTAGGAACAAGACACAGAACAGAAAGACACACACAACATTAGGAACAAGACACAGAACAGAAAGACACACACAACATTAGGAACAAGACACCACAGAACAGAGAGACACACACAACATTAGGAACAAGACACAGAACAGAGAGACACACACAACATTAGGAACAAGACACAGAACAGAAAGACACACACAACATTAGGAACAAGACACAGAACAGAAAGACACACACAACATTAGGAACAAGACACAGAACAGAAAGACACACACAACATTAGGAACAAGACACAGAACAGAGAGACACACACAACATTAGGAACAAGACACAGAACAGAGAGACACACACAACATTAGGAACAAGACACAGAACAGAAAGACACACACAACATTAGGAACAAGACACAGAACAGAAAGACACACACAACATTAGGAACAAGACACAGAACAGAAAGACACACACAACATTAGGAACAAGACACAGAACAGAGAGACACACACAACATTAGGAACAAGACACAGAACAGAAAGACACACACAACATTAGGAACAAGACACAGAACAGAGAGACACATACAACATTAGGAACAAGACACAGAACAGAGAGAGACACACAACATTAGGAACAAGACACCACAGAACAGAAAGACACACACAACATTAGGAACAAGACACAGAACAGAAAGACACACACAACATTAGGAACAAGACACAGAACAGAAAGACACACACAACATTAGGAACAAGACACAGAACAGAGAGACACACACAACATTAGGAACAAGACACAGAACAGAAAGACACACACAACATTAGGAACAAGACACAGAACAGAGAGACACATACAACATTAGGAACAAGACACAGAACAGAGAGAGACACACAACATTAGGAACAAGACACCACAGAACAGAAAGACACACACAACATTAGGAAGAAGACACAGAACAGAAAGACACACACAACATTAGGAACAAGACACATAACAGAGAGACACACACAACATTAGGAACAAGACACCACAGAACAGAGAGACACACACAACATTAGGAACAAGACACAGAACAGAGAGACACACACAACATTAGGAACAAGACACCACAGAAGAGAGAGACACACACAACATTAGGAACAAGACAAAGAACAGAGAGACACACACAACATTAGGAACAAGACAAAGAACAGAGAGACACACACAACATTAGGAACAAGACAAAGAACAGAGAGACACACACAGCATTAGGAACAAGACACCACAGAACAGAGAGACACACGCAACATTAGGAACAAGACACCACAGAACAGAGAGACACACACAACATTAGGAACAAGACACAGAACAGAGAGACACACACAACATTAGGAACAAGACACCACAGAACAGAGACACACACAACATTAGGAACAAGACACCACAGAACAGAGAGACACACACAACATTAGGAACAAGACACAGAACAGAGAGACACACACAACATTAGGAACAAGACACAGAACATAAAGACACACACAACATTAGGAAAAAGACACAGAACAGAGAGACACACACAACATTAGGAACAAGACACCACAGAACAGAGAGACAAACACAACATTAGGAACAAGACACCACAGAACAGAGAGACACACACAACATTAGGAACAAGACACCACATAACAGAGAGACACACACAACATTAGGAACAAGACACCACAGAACAGAGAGACACACACAACATTAGGAACAAGACACCACAGAACAGAGAGACACACACAACACAGAACAGAGAGACACACACAACATTAGGAACAAGACACCACAGAACAGAGAGACACACACAACATTAGGAACAAGACACAGAACAGAGAGACACACACAACATTAGGAACAAGACAAAGAACAGAGAGACACACACAACATTAGGAACAAGACACAGAACAGAGAGACACACACAACATTAGGAACAAGACACAGAACAGAAAGACACACACAACATTAGGAACAAGACACAGAACAGAGAGACACACACAATATTAGGAACAAGACACAGAACAGAGAGACACACACAACATTAGGAACAAGACAAAGAACAGAGAGACACACACAACATTAGGAACAAGACACAGAACAGAGAGACACACACAACATTAGGAACAAGACACAGAACAGAAAGACACACACAACATTAGGAACAAGACACAGAACAGAAAGACACACACAACATTAGGAACAAGACACCACAGAACAGAGAGACACACACAACATTAGCAACAAGACACAGAACAGAGAGACACACACAACATTAGGAACAAGACACAGAACAGAAAGACACACACAACATTAGGAACAAGACACAGAACAGAGAGACACACACAACATTAGGAACAAGACACAGAACAGAAAGACACACACAACATTAGGAACAAGACACAGAACAGAGAGACACACACAACATTAGAAACAAGACACAGAACAGAGAGACACACACAACATTAGGAACAAGACACAGAACAGAAAGACACACACAACATTAGGAACAAGACACAGAACAGAAAGACACACACAACATTAGGAACAAGACACAGAACAGAAAGACACACACAACATTAGGAACAAGACACAGAACAGAGAGACACACACAACATTAGGAACAAGACACAGAACAGAAAGACACACACAACATTAGGAACAAGACACAGAACAGAGAGACACATACAACATTAGGAACAAGACACAGAACAGAGAGAGACACACAACATTAGGAACAAGACACCACAGAACAGAAAGACACACACAACATTAGGAAGAAGACACAGAACAGAAAGACACACACAACATTAGGAACAAGACACATAACAGAGAGACACACACAACATTAGGAACAAGACACCACAGAACAGAGAGACACACACAACATTAGGAACAAGACACAGAACAGAGAGACACACACAACATTAGGAACAAGACACCACAGAAGAGAGAGACACACACAACATTAGGAACAAGACAAAGAACAGAGAGACACACACAACATTAGGAACAAGACAAAGAACAGAGAGACACACACAACATTAGGAACAAGACAAAGAACAGAGAGACACACACAGCATTAGGAACAAGACACAGAACAGAGAGACACACACAACATTAGGAACAAGACACCACAGAACAGAGAGACACACACAACATTAGGAACAAGACACAGAACAGAGAGACACACACAACATTAGGAACAAGACACAGAACAGAGAGACACACACAACATTAGGAACAAGACACCACAGAACAGAGACACACACAACATTAGGAACAAGACACCACAGAACAGAGAGACACACACAACATTAGGAACAAGACACAGAACAGAGAGACACACACAACATTAGGAACAAGACACAGAACATAAAGACACACACAACATTAGGAAAAAGACACAGAACAGAGAGACACACACAACATTAGGAACAAGACACCACAGAACAGAGAGACACACACAACATTAGGAACAAGACACCACAGAACAGAGAGACACACACAACATTAGGAACAAGACACCACAGAACAGAGAGACACACACAACATTAGGAACAAGACACCACAGAACAGAGAGACACACACAACATTAGGAACAAGACACCACAGAACAGAGAGACACACGCAACATTAGGAACAAGACACCACAGAACAGAGAGACACACACAACATTAGGAACAAGACACAGAACAGAGAGACACACACAATATTAGGAACAAGACACCACAGAACAGAGAGACACACACAACATTAGGAACAAGACACAGAACAGAGAGACACACACAACATTAGGAACAAGACACAGAACAGAGAGACACACACAACATTAGGAACAAGACACAGAACAGAGACACACACAACATTAGGAACAAGACACAGAACAGAGAGACACACACAACATTAGGAACAAGACACAGAACAGAGAGACACACACAACATTAGGAACAAGACACCACAGAACAGAGAGACACACACAACATTAGGAACAAGACACATAACAGAGAGACACACACAACATTAGGAACAAGACACCACAGAAGAGAGAGACACACACAACATTAGGAACAAGACAAAGAACAGAGAGACACACACAACATTAGGAACAAGACAAAGAACAGAGAGACACACACAACATTAGGAACAAGACAAAGAACAGAGAGACACACACAGCATTAGGAACAAGACACAGAACAGAGAGACACACACAACATTAGGAACAAGACACCACAGAACAGAGAGACACACACAACATTAGGAACAAGACACAGAACAGAGAGACACACACAACATTAGGAACAAGACACAGAACAGAGAGACACACACAACATTAGGAACAAGACACCACAGAACAGAGACACACACAACATTAGGAACAAGACACCACAGAACAGAGAGACACACACAACATTAGGAACAAGACACAGAACAGAGAGACACACACAACATTAGGAACAAGACACAGAACATAAAGACACACACAACATTAGGAAAAAGACACAGAACAGAGAGACACACACAACATTAGGAACAAGACACCACAGAACAGAGAGACACACACAAGATTAGGAACAAGACACCACAGAACAGAGAGACACACACAACATTAGGAACAAGACACCACAGAACAGAGAGACACACACAACATTAGGAACAAGACACCACAGAACAGAGAGACACACACAACATTAGGAACAAGACACCACAGAACAGAGAGACACACGCAACATTAGGAACAAGACACCACAGAACAGAGAGACACACACAACATTAGGAACAAGACACAGAACAGAGAGACACACACAATATTAGGAACAAGACACCACAGAACAGAGAGACACACACAACATTAGGAACAAGACACAGAACAGAGAGACACACACAACATTAGGAACAAGACACAGAACAGAGAGACACACACAACATTAGGAACAAGACACAGAACAGAGACACACACAACATTAGGAACAAGACACAGAACAGAGAGACACACACAACATTAGGAACAAGACACAGAACAGAGAGACACACACAACATTAGGAACAAGACACAGAACAGAAAGACACACACAACATTAGGAACAAGACACAGAACAGGGAGACACATACAACATTAGGAACAAGACACAGAACAGAGAGACATACACAACATTAGGAACAAGACACAGAACAGAGAGATACACACAACATTAGGAACAAGACACAGAACAGAGAGACACACACAACATTAGGAACAAGACACAGAACAGAGAGACACACACAACATTAGGAACAAGACACAGAACAGAGAGACACACACAACATTAGGAACAAGACACAGAACAGAGAGACACACACAACATTAGGAACAAGACACAGAACAGAGAGACACACACAACATTAGGAACAAGACACAGAACAGAGAGACACACACAACATTAGGAACAAGACACAGAACAGAGAGATACACACAACATTAGGAACTAGACACAGAACAGAGAGACACACACAACATTAGGAACAAGACACAGAACAGAGAGACACACACAACATTAGGAACAAGACACAGAACCGAAAGACACACACAACATTAGGAACAAGACACATAAAAGAGAGACACACGCAACATTAGGAACAAGACACCACAGAACAGAGAGACACACACAACACAGAACAGAGAGACACACACAACATTAGGAGCAAGACACAGAACAGAGAGACACACACAACATTAGGAACAAGACACAGAACAGAAAGACACACACAACATTAGGAACAAGACACAGAACAGAGAGACACACACAATATTAGGAACAAGACACAGAACAGAGAGACACACACAACATTAGGAACAAGACAAAGAACAGAGAGACACACACAACATTAGGAACAAGACACAGAACAGAGAGACACACACAACATTAGGAACAAGACACAGAACAGAAAGACACACACAACATTAGGAACAAGACACAGAACAGAGAGACACACACAATATTAGGAACAAGACACAGAACAGAGAGACACACACAACATTAGGAACAAGACAAAGAACAGAGAGACACACACAACATTAGGAACAAGACACAGAACAGAGAGACACACACAACATTAGGAACAAGACACAGAACAGAAAGACACACACAACATTAGGAACAAGACACAGAACAGAAAGACACACACAACATTAGGAACAAGACACCACAGAACAGAGAGACACACACAACATTAGCAACAAGACACAGAACAGAGAGACACACACAACATTAGGAACAAGACACAGAACAGAAAGACACACACAACATTAGGAACAAGACACAGAACAGAGAGACACACACAACATTAGGAACAAGACACAGAACAGAAAGACACACACAACATTAGGAACAAGACACAGAACAGAGAGACACACACAACATTAGAAACAAGACACAGAACAGAGAGACACACACAACATTAGGAACAAGACACAGAACAGAAAGACACACACAACATTAGGAACAAGACACAGAACAGAAAGACACACACAACATTAGGAACAAGACACAGAACAGAAAGACACACACAACATTAGGAACAAGACACAGAACAGAGAGACACACACAACATTAGGAACAAGACACAGAACAGAAAGACACACACAACATTAGGAACAAGACACAGAACAGAGAGACACATACAACATTAGGAACAAGACACAGAACAGAGAGAGACACACAACATTAGGAACAAGACACCACAGAACAGAAAGACACACACAACATTAGGAAGAAGACACAGAACAGAAAGACACACACAACATTAGGAACAAGACACATAACAGAGAGACACACTCAACATTAGGAACAAGACACCACAGAACAGAGAGACACACACAACATTAGGAACAAGACACAGAACAGAGAGACACACACAACATTAGGAACAAGACACCACAGAACAGAGAGACACACACAACATTAGGAACAAGACAAAGAACAGAGAGACACACACAACATTAGGAACAAGACAAAGAACAGAGAGACACACACAACATTAGGAACAAGACAAAGAACAGAGAGACACACACAGCATTAGGAACAAGACACAGAACAGAGAGACACACACAACATTAGGAACAAGACACCACAGAACAGAGAGACACACACAACATTAGGAACAAGACACAGAACAGAGAGACACACACAACATTAGGAACAAGACACAGAACAGAGAGACACACACAACATTAGGAACAAGACACCACAGAACAGAGAGACACACACAACATTAGGAACAAGACACCACAGAACAGAGAGACACACACAACATTAGGAACAAGACACAGAACAGAGAGACACACACAACATTAGGAACAAGACACAGAACATAAAGACACACACAACATTAGGAAAAAGACACAGAACAGAGAGACACACACAACATTAGGAACAAGACACCACAGAACAGAGAGACACACACAACATTAGGAACAAGACACCACAGAACAGAGAGACACACACAACATTAGGAACAAGACACCACAGAACAGAGAGACACACACAACATTAGGAACAAGACACCACAGAACAGAGAGACACACACAACATTAGGAACAATACACCACAGAACAGAGAGACACACGCAACATTAGGAACAAGACACCACAGAACAGAGAGACACACACAACATTAGGAACAAGACACAGAACAGAGAGACACACACAATATTAGGAACAAGACACCACAGAACAGAGAGACACACACAACATTAGGAACAAGACACAGAACAGAGAGACACACACAACATTAGGAACAAGACACAGAACAGAGAGACACACACAACATTAGGAACAAGACACAGAACAGAGACACACACAACATTAGGAACAAGACACAGAACAGAGAGACACACACAACATTAGGAACAAGACACAGAACAGAGAGACACACACAACATTAGGAACAAGACACAGAACAGAAAGACACACACAACATTAGGAACAAGACACAGAACAGGGAGACACATACAACATTAGGAACAAGACACAGAACAGAGAGACATACACAACATTAGGAACAAGACACAGAACAGAGAGATACACACAACATTAGGAACAAGACACAGAACAGAGAGACACACACAACATTAGGAACAAGACACAGAACAGAGAGACACACACAACATTAGGAACAAGACACAGAACAGAGAGACACACACAACATTAGGAACAAGACACAGAACAGAGAGACACACACAACATTAGGAACAAGACACAGAACAGAGAGATACACACAACATTAGGAACTAGACACAGAACAGAGAGACACACACAACATTAGGAACAAGACACAGAACAGAGAGACACACACAACATTAGGAACAAGACACAGAACAGAAAGACACACACAACATTAGGAACAAGACACAGAACAGAAAGACACACGCAACATTAGGAACAAGACACCACAGAACAGAGAGACACACACAACATTAGGAACAAGACACAGAACAGAGAGACACACACAACATTAGGAACAAGACACAGAACAGAGAGACACACACAACATTAGGAACAAGACACAGAACAGAGAGACACACACAACATTAGGAACAAGACAAAGAGCAGAGAGACATACACAACATTAGGAACAAGACACAGAACAGAGAGACACACACAACATTAGGAACAAGACACAGAACAGAAAGACACACACAACATTAGGAACAAGACACAGAACAGAGAGACACACACAAAATTAGGAACAAGACACAGAACAGAGAGACACACACAACATTAGGAACAAGACACAGAACAGAGAGACACACACAACATTAGAAACAAGACACAGAACAGAGAGACACACACAACATTAGGAACAAGACACAGAACAGAAAGACACACACAACATTAGGAACAAGACACAGAACAGAAAGACACACACAACATTAGGAACAAGACACCACAGAACAGAGAGACACACACAACATTAGGAACAAGACACAGAACAGAGAGACACACACAACATTAGGAACAAGACACAGAACAGAAAGACACACACAACATTAGGAACAAGACACAGAACAGAAAGACACACACAACATTAGGAACAAGACACAGAACAGAAAGACACACACAACATTAGGAACAAGACACAGAACAGAGAGACACACACAACATTAAGAACAAGACACAGAACAGAGAGACACACACAACATTAGGAACAAGACACAGAACAGAAAGACACACACAACATTAGGAACAAGACACAGAACAGAAAGACACACACAACATTAGGAACAAGACACAGAACAGAAAGACACACACAACATTAGGAACAAGACACAGAACAGAGAGACACACACAACATTAGGAACAAGACACAGAACAGAAAGACACACACAACATTAGGAACAAGACAAAGAACAGAGAGACACATACAACATTAGGAACAAGACACAGAACAGAGAGAGACACACAACATTAGGAACAAGACACCACAGAACAGAAAGACACACACAACATTAGGAACAAGACACAGAACAGAAAGACACACACAACATTAGGAACAAGACACATAACAGAGAGACACACGCATCATTAGGAACAAGACACCACAGAACAGAGAGACACACACAACATTAGGAACAAGACACAGAACAGAGAGACACATACAACATTAGGAACAAGACACAGAACAGAGAGAGACACACAACATTAGGAACAAGACACCACAGAACAGAAAGACACACACAACATTAGGAAGAAGACACAGAACAGAAAGACACACACAACATTAGGAACAAGACACATAACAGAGAGACACACACAACATTAGGAACAAGACACCACAGAACAGAGAGACACACACAACATTAGGAACAAGACACAGAACAGAGAGACACACACAACATTAGGAACAAGACACCACAGAAGAGAGAGACACACACAACATTAGGAACAAGACAAAGAACAGAGAGACACACACAACATTAGGAACAAGACAAAGAACAGAGAGACACACACAACATTAGGAACAAGACAAAGAACAGAGAGACACACACAGCATTAGGAACAAGACACCACAGAACAGAGAGACACACGCAACATTAGGAACAAGACACCACAGAACAGAGAGACACACACAACATTAGGAACAAGACACAGAACAGAGAGACACACACAACATTAGGAACAAGACACCACAGAACAGAGACACACACAACATTAGGAACAAGACACCACAGAACAGAGAGACACACACAACATTAGGAACAAGACACAGAACAGAGAGACACACACAACATTAGGAACAAGACACAGAACATAAAGACACACACAACATTAGGAAAAAGACACAGAACAGAGAGACACACACAACATTAGGAACAAGACACCACAGAACAGAGAGACAAACACAACATTAGGAACAAGACACCACAGAACAGAGAGACACACACAACATTAGGAACAAGACACCATATAACAGAGAGACACACACAACATTAGGAACAAGACACCACAGAACAGAGAGACACACACAACATTAGGAACAAGACACCACAGAACAGAGAGACACACACAACACAGAACAGAGAGACACACACAACATTAGGAACAAGACACCACAGAACAGAGAGACACACACAACATTAGGAACAAGACACAGAACAGAGAGACACACACAACATTAGGAACAAGACAAAGAACAGAGAGACACACACAACATTAGGAACAAGACACAGAACAGAGAGACACACACAACATTAGGAACAAGACACAGAACAGAAAGACACACACAACATTAGGAACAAGACACAGAACAGAGAGACACACACAATATTAGGAACAAGACACAGAACAGAGAGACACACACAACATTAGGAACAAGACAAAGAACAGAGAGACACACACAACATTAGGAACAAGACACAGAACAGAGAGACACACACAACATTAGGAACAAGACACAGAACAGAAAGACACACACAACATTAGGAACAAGACACAGAACAGAAAGACACACACAACATTAGGAACAAGACACCACAGAACAGAGAGACACACACAACATTAGCAACAAGACACAGAACAGAGAGACACACACAACATTATGAACAAGACACAGAACAGAAAGACACACACAACATTAGGAACAAGACACAGAACAGAGAGACACACACAACATTAGGAACAAGACACAGAACAGAAAGACACACACAACATTAGGAACAAGACACAGAACAGAGAGACACACACAACATTAGAAACAAGACACAGAACAGAGAGACACACACAACATTAGGAACAAGACACAGAACAGAAAGACACACACAACATTAGGAACAAGACACAGAACAGAAAGACACACACAACATTAGGAACAAGACACAGAACAGAAAGACACACACAACATTAGGAACAAGACACAGAACAGAGAGACACACACAACATTAGGAACAAGACACAGAACAGAAAGACACACACAACATTAGGAACAAGACACAGAACAGAGAGACACATACAACATTAGGAACAAGACACAGAACAGAGAGAGACACACAACATTAGGAACAAGACACCACAGAACAGAAAGACACACACAACATTAGGAACAAGACACAGAACAGAAAGACACACACAACATTAGGAACAAGACACATAACAGAGAGACACACACAACATTAGGAACAAGACACCACAGAACAGAGAGACACACACAACATTAGGAACAAGACACAGAACAGAGAGACACACACAACATTAGGAACAAGACACCACAGAAGAGAGAGACACACACAACATTAGGAACAAGACAAAGAACAGAGAGACACACACAACATCAGGAACAAGACAAAGAACAGAGAGACACACACAACATTAGGAACAAGACAAAGAACAGAGAGACACACACAGCATTAGGAACAAGACACAGAACAGAGAGACACACACAACATTAGGAACAAGACACCACAGAACAGAGAGACACACACAACATTAGGAACAAGACACAGAACAGAGAGACACACACAACATTAGGAACAAGACACAGAACAGAGAGACACACACAACATTAGGAACAAGACACCACAGAACAGAGACACACACAACATTAGGAACAAGACACCACAGAACAGAGAGACACACACAACATTAGGAACAAGACACAGAACAGAGAGACACACACAACATTAGGAACAAGACACAGAACATAAAGACACACACAACATTAGGAAAAAGACACAGAACAGAGAGACACACACAACATTAGGAACAAGACACCACAGAACAGAGAGACACACACAACATTAGGAACAAGACACCACAGAACAGAGAGACACACACAACATTAGGAACAAGACACCACAGAACAGAGAGACACACACAACATTAGGAACAAGACACCACAGAACAGAGAGACACACACAACATTAGGAACAAGACACCACAGAACAGAGAGACACACGCAACATTAGGAACAAGACACCACAGAACAGAGAGACACACACAACATTAGGAACAAGACACAGAACAGAGAGACACACACAATATTAGGAACAAGACACCACAGAACAGAGAGACACACACAACATTAGGAACAAGACACAGAACAGAGAGACACACACAACATTAGGAACAAGACACAGAACAGAAAGACACACACAACATTAGGAACAAGACACAGAACAGAGACACACACAACATTAGGAACAAGACACAGAACAGAGAGACACACACAACATTAGGAACAAGACACAGAACAGAGAGACACACACAACATTAGGAACAAGACACAGAACAGAAAGACACACACAACATTAGGAACAAGACACAGAACAGGGAGACACATACAACATTAGGAACAAGACACAGAACAGAGAGACATACACAACATTAGGAACAAGACACAGAACAGAGAGATACACACAACATTAGGAACAAGACACAGAACAGAGAGACACACACAACATTAGGAACAAGACACAGAACAGAGAGACACACACAACATTAGGAACAAGACACAGAACAGAGAGACACACACAACATTAGGAACAAGACACAGAACAGAGAGACACACACAACATTAGGAACAAGACACAGAACAGAGAGACACACACAACATTAGGAACAAGACACAGAACAGAGAGACACACACAACATTAGGAACAAGACACAGAACAGAGAGATACACACAACATTAGGAACTAGACACAGAACAGAGAGACACACACAACATTAGGAACAAGACACAGAACAGAGAGACACACACAACATTAGGAACAAGACACAGAACCGAAAGACACACACAACATTAGGAACAAGACACATAAAAGAGAGACACACGCAACATTAGGAACAAGACACCACAGAACAGAGAGACACACACAACACAGAACAGAGAGACACACACAACATTAGGAACAAGACACAGAACAGAGAGACACACACAACATTAGGAACAAGACACAGAACAGAAAGACACACACAACATTAGGAACAAGACACAGAACAGAGAGACACACACAATATTAGGAACAAGACACAGAACAGAGAGACACACACAACATTAGGAACAAGACAAAGAACAGAGAGACACACACAACATTAGGAACAAGACACAGAACAGAGAGACACACACAACATTAGGAACAAGACACAGAACAGAAAGACACACACAACATTAGGAACAAGACACAGAACAGAAAGACACACACAACATTAGGAACAAGACACCACAGAACAGAGAGACACACACAACATTAGCAACAAGACACAGAACAGAGAGACACACACAACATTAGGAACAAGACACAGAACAGAAAGACACACACAACATTAGGAACAAGACACAGAACAGAGAGACACACACAACATTAGGAACAAGACACAGAACAGAAAGACACACACAACATTAGGAACAAGACACAGAACAGAGAGACACACACAACATTAGAAACAAGACACAGAACAGAGAGACACACACAACATTAGGAACAAGACACAGAACAGAAAGACACACACAACATTAGGAACAAGACACAGAACAGAAAGACACACACAACATTAGGAACAAGACACAGAACAGAAAGACACACACAACATTAGGAACAAGACACAGAACAGAGAGACACACACAACATTAGGAACAAGACACAGAACAGAAAGACACACACAACATTAGGAACAAGACACAGAACAGAGAGACACATACAACATTAGGAACAAGACACAGAACAGAGAGAGACACACAACATTAGGAACAAGACACCACAGAACAGAAAGACACACACAACATTAGGAAGAAGACACAGAACAGAAAGACACACACAACATTAGGAACAAGACACATAACAGAGAGACACACACAACATTAGGAACAAGACACCACAGAACAGAGAGACACACACAACATTAGGAACAAGACACAGAACAGAGAGACACACACAACATTAGGAACAAGACACCACAGAACAGAGAGACACACACAACATTAGGAACAAGACAAAGAACAGAGAGACACACACAACATTAGGAACAAGACAAAGAACAGAGAGACACACACAACATTAGGAACAAGACAAAGAACAGAGAGACACACACAGCATTAGGAACAAGACACAGAACAGAGAGACACACACAACATTAGGAACAAGACACCACAGAACAGAGAGACACACACAACATTAGGAACAAGACACAGAACAGAGAGACACACACAACATTAGGAACAAGACACAGAACAGAGAGACACACACAACATTAGGAACAAGACACCACAGAACAGAGAGACACACACAACATTAGGAACAAGACACCACAGAACAGAGAGACACACACAACATTAGGAACAAGACACAGAACAGAGAGACACACACAACATTAGGAACAAGACACAGAACATAAAGACACACACAACATTAGGAAAAAGACACAGAACAGAGAGACACACACAACATTAGGAACAAAACACCACAGAACAGAGAGACACACACAACATTAGGAACAAGACACCACAGAACAGAGAGACACACACAACATTAGGAACAAGACACCACAGAACAGAGAGACACACACAACATTAGGAACAAGACACCACAGAACAGAGAGACACACACAACATTAGGAACAATACACCACAGAACAGAGAGACACACGCAACATTAGGAACAAGACACCACAGAACAGAGAGACACACACAACATTAGGAACAAGACACAGAACAGAGAGACACACACAATATTAGGAACAAGACACCACAGAACAGAGAGACACACACAACATTAGGAACAAGACACAGAACAGAGAGACACACACAACATTAGGAACAAGACACAGAACAGAGAGACACACACAACATTAGGAACAAGACACAGAACAGAGACACACACAACATTAGGAACAAGACACAGAACAGAGAGACACACACAACATTAGGAACAAGACACAGAACAGAGAGACACACACAACATTAGGAACAAGACACAGAACAGAAAGACACACACAACATTAGGAACAAGACACCACAGAACAGAGAGACACACACAACATTAGGAACAAGACACCACAGAACAGAGAGACACACACAACATTAGGAACAATACACCACAGAACAGAGAGACACACGCAACATTAGGAACAAGACACCACAGAACAGAGAGACACACACAACATTAGGAACAAGACACAGAACAGAGAGACACACACAATATTAGGAACAAGACACCACAGAACAGAGAGACACACACAACATTAGGAACAAGACACAGAACAGAGAGACACACACAACATTAGGAACAAGACACAGAACAGAGAGACACACACAACATTAGGAACAAGACACAGAACAGAGACACACACAACATTAGGAACAAGACACAGAACAGAGAGACACACACAACATTAGGAACAAGACACAGAACAGAGAGACACACACAACATTAGGAACAAGACACAGAACAGAAAGACACACACAACATTAGGAACAAGACACAGAACAGGGAGACACATACAACATTAGGAACAAGACACAGAACAGAGAGACATACACAACATTAGGAACAAGACACAGAACAGAGAGATACACACAACATTAGGAACAAGACACAGAACAGAGAGACACACACAACATTAGGAACAAGACACAGAACAGAGAGACACACACAACATTAGGAACAAGACACAGAACAGAGAGACACACACAACATTAGGAACAAGACACAGAACAGAGAGAGACACACAACATTAGGAACAAGACACAGAACAGAGAGATACACACAACATTAGGAACTAGACACAGAACAGAGAGACACACACAACATTAGGAACAAGACACAGAACAGAGAGACACACACAACATTAGGAACAAGACACAGAACAGAAAGACACACACAACATTAGGAACAAGACACAGAACAGAAAGACACACGCAACATTAGGAACAAGACACCACAGAACAGAGAGACACACACAACATTAGGAACAAGACACAGAACAGAGAGACACACACAACATTAGGAACAAGACACAGAACAGAGAGACACACACAACATTAGGAACAAGACACAGAACAGAGAGACACACACAACATTAGGAACAAGACAAAGAGGAGAGAGACATACACAACATTAGGAACAAGACACAGAACAGAGAGACACACACAACATTAGGAACAAGACACAGAACAGAAAGACACACACAACATTAGGAACAAGACACAGAACAGAGAGACACACACAAAATTAGGAACAAGACACAGAACAGAGAGACACACACAACATTAGGAACAAGACACAGAACAGAGAGACACACACAACATTAGAAACAAGACACAGAACAGAGAGACACACACAACATTAGGAACAAGACACAGAACAGAAAGACACACACAACATTAGGAACAAGACACAGAACAGAAAGACACACACAACATTAGGAACAAGACACCACAGAACAGAGAGACACACACAACATTAGGAACAAGACACAGAACAGAGAGACACACACAACATTAGGAACAAGACACAGAACAGAAAGACACACACAACATTAGGAACAAGACACAGAACAGAAAGACACACACAACATTAGGAACAAGACACAGAACAGAAAGACACACACAACATTAGGAACAAGACACAGAACAGAGAGACACACACAACATTAAGAACAAGACACAGAACAGAGAGACACACACAACATTAGGAACAAGACACAGAACAGAAAGACACACACAACATTAGGAACAAGACACAGAACAGAAAGACACACACAACATTAGGAACAAGACACAGAACAGAAAGACACACACAACATTAGGAACAAGACACAGAACAGAGAGACACACACAACATTAGGAACAAGACACAGAACAGAAAGACACACACAACATTAGGAACAAGACAAAGAACAGAGAGACACATACAACATTAGGAACAAGACACAGAACAGAGAGAGACACACAACATTAGGAACAAGACACCACAGAACAGAAAGACACACACAACATTAGGAACAAGACACAGAACAGAAAGACACACACAACATTAGGAACAAGACACATAACAGAGAGACACACGCATCATTAGGAACAAGACACCACAGAACAGAGAGACACACACAACATTAGGAACAAGACACAGAACAGAGAGACACACACAACATTAGGAACAAGACACCACAGAACAGAGAGACACACACAACATTAGGAACAAGACAAAGAACAGAGAGACACACACAACATTAGGAACAAGACAAAGAACAGAGAGACACACACAACATTAGGAACAAGACAAAGAACAGAGAGACACACACAACATTAGGAACCAGACACAGAACAGAGAGACACACACAACATTAGGAACAAGACACCACATAACAGAGAGACACACACGACATTAGGAACAAGACACAGAACAGAGAGACACACACAACATTAGGAACAAGACACAGAACAGAGAGACACACACAACATTAGGAACAAGACACCACAGAACAGAGAGACACACACAACATTAGGAACAAGACACAGAACAGAGAGACACACACAACATTAGGAACAAGACACAGAACAGAGACACACACAACATTAGGAACAAGACACAGAACAGAGAGACACACACAACATTAGGAACAAGACACAGAACAGAGAGACACACACAACATTAGGAACAAGACACAGAACAGAAAGACACACACAACATTAGGAACAAGACACAGAACAGGGAGACACATACAACATTAGGAACAAGACACAGAACAGAGAGACATACACAACATTAGGAACAAGACACAGAACAGAGAGATACACACAACATTAGGAACAAGACACAGAACAGAGAGACACACACAACATTAGGAACAAGACACAGAACAGAGAGACACACACAACATTAGGAACAAGACACAGAACAGAGAGACACACACAACATTAGGAACAAGACACAGAACAGAGAGAGACACACAACATT
This sequence comes from Bathymodiolus brooksi, assembly GCA_963680875.1. Taxonomy (NCBI): domain Eukaryota; kingdom Metazoa; phylum Mollusca; class Bivalvia; order Mytilida; family Modiolidae; genus Bathymodiolus; species Bathymodiolus brooksi. The sequence continues at coordinate 5,569,110 of OY804577.1, forward strand.
AGGAACAAGACACAGAACAGAGAGATACACACAACATTAGGAACTAGACACAGAACAGAGAGACACACACAACATTAGGAACAAGACACAGAACAGAGAGACACACACAACATTAGGAACAAGACACAGAACAGAAAGACACACACAACATTAGGAACAAGACACAGAACAGAAAGACACACGCAACATTAGGAACAAGACACCACAGAACAGAGAGACACACACAACATTAGGAACAAGACACAGAACAGAGAGACACACACAACATTAGGAACAAGACACAGAACAGAGAGACACACACAACATTAGGAACAAGACACAGAACAGAGAGACACACACAACATTAGGAACAAGACAAAGAGGAGAGAGACATACACAACATTAGGAACAAGACACAGAACAGAGAGACACACACAACATTAGGAACAAGACACAGAACAGAAAGACACACACAACATTAGGAACAAGACACAGAACAGAGAGACACACACAAAATTAGGAACAAGACACAGAACAGAGAGACACACACAACATTAGGAACAAGACACAGAACAGAGAGACACACACAACATTAGAAACAAGACACAGAACAGAGAGACACACACAACATTAGGAACAAGACACAGAACAGAAAGACACACACAACATTAGGAACAAGACACAGAACAGAAAGACACACACAACATTAGGAACAAGACACCACAGAACAGAGAGACACACACAACATTAGGAACAAGACACAGAACAGAGAGACACACACAACATTAGGAACAAGACACAGAACAGAAAGACACACACAACATTAGGAACAAGACACAGAACAGAAAGACACACACAACATTAGGAACAAGACACAGAACAGAAAGACACACACAACATTAGGAACAAGACACAGAACAGAGAGACACACACAACATTAAGAACAAGACACAGAACAGAGAGACACACACAACATTAGGAACAAGACACAGAACAGAAAGACACACACAACATTAGGAACAAGACACAGAACAGAAAGACACACACAACATTAGGAACAAGACACAGAACAGAAAGACACACACAACATTAGGAACAAGACACAGAACAGAGAGACACACACAACATTAGGAACAAGACACAGAACAGAAAGACACACACAACATTAGGAACAAGACAAAGAACAGAGAGACACATACAACATTAGGAACAAGACACAGAACAGAGAGAGACACACAACATTAGGAACAAGACACCACAGAACAGAAAGACACACACAACATTAGGAACAAGACACAGAACAGAAAGACACACACAACATTAGGAACAAGACACATAACAGAGAGACACACGCATCATTAGGAACAAGACACCACAGAACAGAGAGACACACACAACATTAGGAACAAGACACAGAACAGAGAGACACACACAACATTAGGAACAAGACACCACAGAACAGAGAGACACACACAACATTAGGAACAAGACAAAGAACAGAGAGACACACACAACATTAGGAACAAGACAAAGAACAGAGAGACACACACAACATTAGGAACAAGACAAAGAACAGAGAGACACACACAACATTAGGAACCAGACACAGAACAGAGAGACACACACAACATTAGGAACAAGACACCACATAACAGAGAGACACACACGACATTAGGAACAAGACACAGAACAGAGAGACACACACAACATTAGGAACAAGACACAGAACAGAGAGACACACACAACATTAGGAACAAGACACCACAGAACAGAGAGACACACACAACATTAGGAACAAGACACCACAGAACAGAGAGACACACACAACATTAGGAACAAGACACAGAACAGAGAGACACACACAACATTAGGAACAAGACACAGAACATAAAGACACACACAACATTAGGAAAAAGACACAGAACAGAGAGACACACACAACATTAGGAACAAGACACCACAGAACAGAGAGACACACACAACATTAGGAACAAGACACCACAGAACAGAGAGACACACACAACATTAGGAACAAGACACCACAGAACAGAGAGACACACACAACATTAGGAACAAGACACCACAGAACAGAGAGACACACACAACATTAGGAACAAGACACCACAGAACAGAGAGACACACGCAACATTAGGAACAAGACACCACAGAACAGAGAGACACACACAACATTAGGAACAAGACACAGAACAGAGAGACACACGCAACATTAGGAACAAGACACCACAGAACAGAGAGACACACACAACATTAGGAACAAGACAGAACAGAGAGACACACACAACATTAGGAACAAGACACAGAACAGAGAGACACACACAACATTAGGAACAAGACACAGAACAGAGAGACACACACAACATTAGGAACAAGACACAGAACAGAGACACACAACATTAGGAACAAGACAAAGAACAGAGAGACACACACAACATTAGGAACAAGACACTGAACAATGAAAAACAAAACAAAAAAACACGACACAGAAAACTAATAAGATGAGCAACACCACAAAAACGGAGGATGAACTCGCGAAGGGTAAGCAGTTCTTGTTTCTGAGAAGACACCCTCCGTACTGCTCATGTACGCAAGCAATTCCAGTTAAAGTCTTGGCAGTAATAGAGGAAAGAAAACATCTACGTTAAAAGTAAAAGATCCATTGCTATTTGTGATATGGATATTTCCTAACGGTCAACCAGATTGTGATGACGACCGTATAATTTTTCTAGCGATAACTTCAACCTATGAGCAACGTAGCATTGGCGTCAGAAGCTAAGCTCTGTCCAGCAAATACAGTATTTGTTTTATTTCATTCATGACTTATTATAGTTGATTAGGATCCTGTTCTCTTTTTTTTTCTTTTTTTTGTTGGTCATTTTTGTATAAAAAAATAAAGTGATTTGGTATCAAAACCTTTGCTGCCTCACTACAAAGTTAAATTTATTTGAGTTGTTTTCCCTATGTAAGCAGGAATTTAGAGTGATATATGTCATTGTACTAAAGATTTCCAAATGTGGTAATTGTTTTGATCACATCTTTCTAATTTAACTTGAGGTAAGGGTAACCATATATACATCTAGGTTTGTTCAATACCTTGACGTACACATATATACATATAAATTGACAGTGGGGATGAGGGGGGGGGGGGGGGGGGTGGCGAAGCGAAAGAGAAAATTTCAATGTTACCAACATTCCAGCAGTACCTGCACATGGGGTATGTATCACTCAGTTGATGCGATATTCCAGAGCTTGTGGTTCCTATCATGATTTTCTTGTTAGAGGGTTGCCGCTAATAAGGAAACTACTGCAGCAATGGTAACTAATGGTTAAGTTGACGTTAACACTTCGAAAGCTCTACGGTCGCCACCATGACTTGATTAACCGCTACGGAATTGCCTTTCCTTGTCGGCAGCAACCCAACCCCCTATCAAGGAAATCATGATATGAATAAATAGATCTAGAATATCGGCTAAACTGAGAGGTATATACTCCATATACATGTGCTACTGAAATGTTGCTACATATAAATGGAAAGGTAACAAGAGGAAAATGGAATCATCTCTTTTGTCGTGAGGTTTGGCTTCGTTGCTGACCCTCAATGTCAACTTTAAAGTGTAGGTCAAGGTATGAAGCAGACGTGGCTGTTGTGGGTGCATGTTTTGTGGATCGTTGTTTGTCCTTTTGTACTTTTTCTTTTGGCCATTGTGTTGTATCTTCTTCTTCGATTTACGGATTCTGATTACCCCTTTGGTATCTTCAAACTCGTGTCAAATTAAAAGCCAAAACACTTTTGGAGAATGTCAAATCGAAGAAATCTAAAAGAGTCACGTTTATTTCGGCTTAATAAATGTTATACATTTAATGGTATAAGATATTTTCTCTCTCAACATATCCATAGTGTCCTGGATTCATAGAGCACAACCTTTGAATAATATAATATTATTTAAACAAAAAACAATTGTAGCCTTTTATATCGAGCAATACATGCTTGTTATCGACCCATGAAAGTATATCGACCTCGTAATGAATTTTGTGTCGATATGCTTTCGTTTGGTCGATAAAGACATGTGTTGACGTCAATTGTATATTATACATGCAGTCCAGGAATTGATCTTGAATTTTCAATTATATATTTTTTTTGTTTTTCACCCAATTTTAATCATTTTTTATCTTCTGATGGTAATCCCTTTTCTGCACAACATTTCTAATTGATTCGTTTATTAGTTCGTTTTTAATTTACTTTTTAATACGCCCCGTCAAAGTAAAATAATGCTTATTCAATAAGATCAGTATATATTATAAAGAAACCATGCATAATCCGGGTCATCAATATATAGGATATTGTCAAATCAGTAGTTAATAAAAAGATTTAAAACGAAACTTCATTACATATTTTTAATCGGTTGTAGTTGATGTAATTGTCCTGATGTGTTTTTTTTCTTCCTTAGAAACACACTGAAAAACACTTGCATGAACGCATCATTTAACCAAAAGGGGATGTATAGAGCCATAAAACTAGTGCTTAACCCCACCACTAAAGTGCCTGTACCAACACAGGAGAGTATGTTGTCATATACGTACGTATTACATGTAGGGTATCGACTTTGGCATTGTATCGACGATTGTCCTATTAGGTTATCGCTATTGACCCCGTGTGGTATTGTGGTTTTGTTTGTTTGTTTGATTTTTGTTTTGATTTTGTTTGTTAAATAGATATGTGTTATGAAGGTTAAATAGATATATGCTATGAAGGTTAAATAGATATATGTTATGAAGGTTAAATAGATATATGTTATGAAGGTTAAATAGATATGTGCTATGAAGGTTAAATAGATATATGCTATGAAGGTTAAATAGATATATGTTATGAAGGTTAAATAGATATATGCTATGAAGGTTAAATAGATATGTGCTATGAAGGTTAAATAGATATATGCTATGAAGGTTAAATAGATATATGTTATGAAGGTTAAATAGATATACGTTATGAAGGTTAAATAGATATATGCTATGAAGGTTAAATAGATATATGTTATGAAGGTTAAATAGATATATGTTATGAAGGTTAAATAGATATGTGTTATGAAGGTTAAATAGATATATGCTATGAAGGTTAAATAGATATATGTTATGAAGGTTAAATAGATATATGCTATGAAGGTTAAATAGATATGTGCTATGAAGGTTAAATAGATATATGCTATGAAGGTTAAATAGATATATGTTATGAAGGTTAAATAGATATATGTTATGAAGGTTAAATAGATATATGCTATGAAGGTTAAATAGATATATGTTATGAAGGTTAAATAGATATATGCTATGAAGGTTAAATAGATATATGTTATGAAGGTTAAATAGATATATGCTATGAAGGTTAAATAGATATATGCTATGAAGGTTAAATAGATATATGCTATGAAGGTTAAATAGATATATGTTATGAAGGTTAAATAGATATATGTTATGAAGGTTAAACAGATATATGCTATGAAGCATATAAACAATGAGTGAGTGAGTGAGTGAGTTAAATGGGAACAGAGCAGCTTCATATTTATATTACGGAGAGAACCAAAATGTGTTTTATGAGATTATGATGACGAGTGTTTTGTACTATACCGAAACAAGTCCACATATAGTCATTTTATTTCACTCAGATAGATAATCTTACTCCGTGCGTTAATGCTGCATTTGTAGACGAAAAGCGACACATAGTTATCTATTGAGCACATTATCAACGTGTTAATCAGATTTTTAGATGACATTTTTTGTATTTTTGTTCTTCACTCAGCGGGGTTGAAACTACTCCGTTGGTACACTATAGAGCCAATTCACTAGTATAATAAAGAACAATTTAGTCCTCTGGATCAAATCCACCATGCATAAATCTACTTTCATCAATTAAACATGGAGTATAATTATCAAGAGTAACATGAAGCACAAGAATGATTTCGTTCAACAAGATGCATCAATTAATAGCACCGTAATGAAAGCGGGAGGTTTGGCGCTTTAAAATCTGATTCAACCCACCATTTCTTTAGAAATAACTGTACAAAGTCAGGGTCATTACGGTTTTCACAGTTTTCCGGTTGTTGACTGATTTTGTCTGTTTATATACTTATGAGTTTTGACTCCTCCCTTTGTAAGATTGTTCGGAGTTCGGTAATTTTGTTATTACCCTTATTAGATATAGATAAGAACAGGATATTCTTACATCAAATTATATATATATTGTTTTACTATTCTATTCATAAGGAGCTTATAAGAATAACACTATTGATACAGAAAGTTCATACCAGTACATATTTGTATATAATAAATCCACGTGGCATTTAGTATTCACAATCATTTATATCTTCCGATTATGTAAATGATCATATAAATATAATATAAATAATTAACCTTGTAGAGGTCTGTTCTTTTGTGGAATGTATTTATACTTAAATACGATTAATTAATGTAATACATATTCAATGACATATTACTATTATGCAGCTTATTTCCTCATGTGAGGTAGACATTCAGATTTGTCAACACGAGAGAGGTTATTTCCATGGGAAAACAATATGTCAAGGATTGACTAATCTGAATGTCTACCTCAGATGAGGGAGGTAATTCTTGCTTTGTTTTTCGACAGTAGGAATGTATATCTTGTATGAAACAATCCATTTTCTGGGGAGGAATAAAAACACCTGAAGAGCCGACAGTTCGTAATTTCTTGTCATGATCCTAAGCCAAAAACCATTACCAGTCTGACAATTATTTCCACCTTTATTTTAGAATGGCAAGATAGTACTATAGTATTGTTCTTTATCTGATATTTTGACAATGTCCTCATCACTGCACAGTGCGATTCTGATTTTTTTTCTTGTGGTAACTCCTGAAAAGGCAAAGCGATCATTGTTGTTTTTAGACGAATTACGCAGTTTTCTCCCTTGCGGTGGAAAAGTTGAATGTCTTGAGGGTAACACTTAAGATGTTATAAATAATAAGCAAAATAACAATATTTATTGTGTGTTTGACTGGTGTTGTTTTTTCTATCAGGATTATGATTTATTGATTCTGGATACAAACACTCCGTAGGCAAGGGAGGTAAGCATATAACTACACTTCACAAGAAAGGAAATTAGATTAGACATTCATATAGTGTTTTTGTAGCTATGAAGATACAAATCATATGTCAATTCAAATGTTTATTGACGATCCTAAGTTATGATGTATTTTTTCTCGATACCATGAATGAATTGATGATAAACAATATTTGAATGAATGGAGAATAAACAATTATGTGAATGAATGACGAGTACATATTTATGTAAAACAATGGAGAATAAACAATTATGTGATTGAATGAAGAATAAACAATTATATGAATGATTAGGTAATTTGCTTTACATTTGGTGAATGAATAGAGATTAATAAATATGTGAATGAACGAAGAACGAAAAAAAACCAATGTAAATGTATGCAAAATAAACAATATTTCAATGAATGGAGATAGAATAATATCTTTATATGATTACCTAGAAAAGCTACAATTCATCAACTATAGACGACAAAATCAACACGCACATAAACAATTACTAAGCAGCATCGGGACAGGCAAAATATAACATGTGTATATCACTACTCTAAGACAAAGCAAAGGACAGTCGTAATGCCATATAACATCCAGACAAAGACACAATACACAAAGAGAAATACAGGACAATATAAATACAATGCACAAAGACCAACCTGAATACTAATACAATATGAACACAAAGACCAACCTGAATACTAATACAATATGAACACAAAGACAAGCTTGACTATTATAAAACGTCAGTACAATTTGAATGCATCACACGCAGGTATATTTCAAATCTTCCGACAAATATTAAATAATCATTACATGTTGAAATGAGATCAATATTTCTCTTTTGTACGATATTAGAAATGTCATCTCTTTAAGAACAATTTTTTCAATAAACTTGCGGAAATGTGTTGGTTTCATGTTTTATGTGTGATAGTTTTCATTTAATTACTCATTGGATGTAATAAAGATATGTAGATTAATTATGTTGTAATCAATTTAGATGTATTTTGGTTGGAATTATAAACTTTTTTTGAAAGATTGATATTGCCATATCATCTGTCATCTCTGATTATTGATATTCTTTATTTCTCATGAACAATAAGCCTTCTTTATAACACTGATACAAAGACGTTAACAATAGTATACACAGTGAATACAATACGTATCAGAGGGTGCAGTATTTTATTGCAAATTATGTAGGCTGAGAACAGGAAAACACTTCACAGAAAACTAAGGATTGAGCAACAGAAACCCCACAAACACAGTCAATTCAGCTAATCCGGAGAGTAAGTATGTCCTGCTCCACTTGTGGCACCCGTAGTGTTGCTCTTATTATGAAGTCGGTGATAAGTTATGAATGAAGAACAAAAAACTCTCATTAGATTACGACAAGCACATATCTGTGGCCATTTGCTCCTAAGGGGTTAGCAATGTCCTACTAATGTCACCCGTCGTGTATATGGTAAATGAAACGAACATCATTCCATTTGGAAATCGTGTGGAACACATGGATAAGTATATAAATACAGATTAAGCTGAAACCACATACAAAACGAATGGGAGTAAACACGCATCGAACATTCCTGTAAAGGAGGAAATCGTAGCGACAGCGAATATCATGGATACATTGCATGTAAATTTACGACACGAACAACAGGAACACCACTAAAACCAATGGTGAACTCAAATGCGCAGAAAGGTTAGGTAGTTATGTTGGACTATTGGAACCGGTCGTGTTACTCTTGTTGCAAACCCGGTGATAAATCATGAATTGACACAGGCTTTGTTGTTGACAATCCAGAGCTTGTGGTTCCTATCATGATTTCCTACTGAAATATTTCCAACAAATAACAATATACAGAATGACAGGCACTGGAATGCAAGGAGAGTTGGGTATAATAGCCTTGTGTAGCAGCTAAAATGTGCCTTCTATTTTTTGAAATCTACAAAAGTATTTAAAGTACAAGGCGCTGGACACTCTTCGAACATGACATTCTGTATGGGCCACGGTTAATCGGACCGCACCATGACCTGACCGCCCCCCCCCCCGCCCCCACACCCCACAAACACATTATTGTGCATAGAGCCATGGAAATCGTTACTAATACCCAGAAAGAGAAGAAGACAAGGATATTCCTACTCCAAAATTAGTAATTCGGAATGGGAACCATACAATTTCCTAAAGATCAAATGAAAGACAAGTTACCAATGGGTAATCAGAAGCGGTAAATCGAAGGACAGACAATATAATGACCAAATGAAAACAATAATCTAGACAACAATACAAAGAAAACCACAGATAGCGCAACACGAACCCCACTAAAAACCGGGACGAACTCGCTGCTTTAGTTAAAATGGATTCACACTACTATTATAAACTCATTTATTCATATACAGAAACGTTTGGAAATACCAAAGGGATAATCATAAGACGTAGATATAATTATTTCACTGTCATGATAGTTTACTTATCAGTGAAAATCACAAGTACCTGCTTTCTGTTGTGAAAACTAGGAGTTTACTATCAGTGAAAATCACAAGTACCTGCTTTCTGTCGTGAAAACTAGGAGTTTACTATCAGTGAAAATCACAAGTACCTGCTTTCTGTCGTGAAAACTAGGAGTTTACTTATCAGTGAAAATCACAAGTACCTGCTTTCTGTTGTGAAAACTAGGAGTTTATTATCAGTGAAAATCACAAGTACCTGCTTTCTGTGGTGAAAACTAAGAGTTTACTATCAGTGAAAATCACAAGTACCTGCTTTCTGTTGTGAAAACTAGGAGTTTACTATCAGTGAAAATCACAAGTACCTGCTTTCTGTTGTGAAAACTACGAGTTTATTATCAGTGAAAATCACAAGTACCTGCTTTCTGTTGTGAAAACTAGGAGTTTATTATGAGTGAAAATCACAAGTACCTGCTTTCTGTTGTGAAAACTAGGAGTTTATTATCAGTGAAAATCACAAGTACCTGCTTTCTGTTGTGAAAACTAGGAGTTTATTATCAGTGAAAATCACAAGTGCCTGCTTTCTGTTGTGAAAACTAGGAGTTTATTATCAGTGAAAATCACAAGTAACTGCTTTCTGTCGTGAAAACTAGGAGTTTACTTATCAGTGAAAATCACAAGTACCTACTTTCTGTCGTGAAAACTAGGAGTTTATTATCAGTGAAAATCACAAGTACCTGCTTTCTGTTGTGAAAACTAGGAGTTTATTATCAGTGAAAATCACAAGTATCTGCTTTCTGTTGTGAAAACTAGGAGTTTATTATCAGTGAAAATCACAAGTACCTTCTTTCTGTTGTGAAAACTAGGAGTTTACTTATCAGTGAAAATCACAAGTACCTGCTTTCTGTTGTGAAAACTACGAGTTTATTATCAGTGAAAATCACAAGTACCTGCTTTCTGTCGTGAAAACTAGGAGTTTACTATCAGTGAAAATCACAAGTACCTGCTTTCTGTTGTGAAAACTAGGAGTTTACTATCAGTGAAAATCACAAGTACCTGCTTTCTGTTGTGAAAACTAGGAGTTTACTATCAGTGAAAATCACAAGTACCTACTTTCTGTCGTGAAAACTAGGAGTTTACTATCAGTGAAAATCACAAGTACCTGCTTTCTGTCGTGAAAACTAGGAGTTTACTATCAGTGAAAATCACAAGTACCTGCTTTCTGTTGTGAAAACTAGGAGTTTACTATCAGTGAAAATCACAAGTACCTACTTTCTGTCGTGAAAACTAGGAGTTTACTATCAGTGAAAATCACAAGTACCTGCTTTCTGTTGTGAAAACTAGGAGTTTACAATTTTTTGATTAGAATAATGAAAAATCCAAATATCTTTTAAACTATAGATTTTTGAACAGCAAAATAAACGAGAGTTTTATTTAGAATTAGGAGTGCTAACTAAATATGTTATTGTAATGCTTCTTATTGTTTTGGCTGAGGCTGCAATCCGATGAAATTTTGCATTTTGGTCCTATTTTGTTGTCATTTTTCGGGTGGGTGTAGATGTACTTTACAGAAGAGCCATTCGTACGTCAGATATCTTACCTGTAAAATATTTCTCTCAGCCACGTGTACTTTAGACGAAACTGACAAGTATTTTCTCATAAATTATTGTTATATTTTGCATTTTTTGTAAAATGGGTAAAAAGTCTGACTTATCTCCGGAATGCCAAAAGTTTGTAAAAAAGTTGTTTGCCTTTTTTAGTAAGGAAAAGGCAACGAAGAAGCCAATTCTCTCATTTGATAGGGTATATCAAAGGACATCTAAAGCTTTGAGTGTGTCTTACACTTCAGTGCACCGTATTATGAATGATAAGAGGCCTTGTAGGTCAAATAGACCCAAAGAAAGAGCTACAATTTTGGACGACTTTGATCATTGTGTTACTAAAAGAACAATCCACGGTTTGTGGTGGTCAGATTTATTATATAGAGTAAGTTTAGACTTTGATATTTTAATAGAATCTTGTATTTCCTTATGCATTATTGAAACGGTGGTGAATATAAACCGTGTTATTAAAAGAACAATCCACGGTTTATTTACACGGAAAATTGCTCCGACCGTCTCAATAATACAAAAGGAAATAAAAGTTTCTATTAAAATATCAAAGTCTAACTTACTCTAACTCTCATTGATCTTGGATATACTTATAAAAAAAATAGGTGATAATCGAAGAGTTCTGTACGACCAGGTGTCTATTATCAATTATAGGTGTAATTATCTGAGAAAGATCTAATCTTTTAGGGAAGCAGGGTATGATATCGTGTACCTGGATGAAACATGGGTTAACCAAAATCACTGCACAGATTATATGTGGCTTCCTAATGATGGGTCTGATGCCCCAAAAATACCCTCGGGCAAAGGTAAACGTTTGTTTGTTTTGCATGCAGGTACGCGAAATGACAATGATATATTCTTCATATCATTTGTGTTCACTATTAAAGACAGAAGTGCTATATATTTAGTGAAAAAATAAAAATAACGAAAAATGTCCCAATCCAAGTAATTTTTACAGGTAAAATATTTTACAGGTTAAAATCAGTGAACTCAATAATGCGTGTAGGAGATGGTGACGGGCTCTACGGAGAACAATGGAATCTTTCGGGTGACCGTCGAGTGTCTATTGTCCTCAGGGATTAAAACCCACGCCGCAGGTTGTTCTCTTTTATAGACTTATTCCCTCCGTATTTCATCAAACTTTGTCTAAATATACACCCAAAAATTCACTTTCTGGTCTGCAAACTTCCAAATTAAATTAGCACCCTTGATTCTCTACACAACTCTCGTTTACACTTCTACTTTAAAATCTACAGTTTAAAAGATATTTCAAATTTTCGTTATTCTAATCAAAAAATTATTTCTTTAGTGTCATATATTTGTCTGAAAACAAATATTTTCTTCAGACATTCATGGTATCGTTTTACCATTGTAGTGAAAGCTTGAAAAGTTTGATATCCGCAAATTAAATAAACAGAATAAAAGGGCGACTTTTAATAGGATTTGAACATTGCATATGATGTCACTGTGAAAACAAACCTTGGTCCAGAAGACAGCTGTATCATCGACGAAAATATGTTTTATAGCATCTGTTTAAAACTCATTAAAGCATCCCTGTTAAAGAGTATATGTGTTTTTTACCGACTTCGCGTTGTTTGACACCTTTCGGAACACCTGATATTATATATGCTTTTCCCGAGTTCATGTTGTTTAATACCTTTCGGAACACTTGATATTTCGTTCATTTTCCATTGCTATGATCATTATCGAACAACAATACATTCCATTCACTGCAAAGGATATTTGTCACTTAGCCTTATAAACTAGTTATTGATGAGATCGTTGAAATATTCCAACCGACACAAAGGTGGAAATTTTCAGCATTTTTTACAATATGAAATTACATTTGACGGAATAGAAATACACGATTCTTTGAAAAACAAGATATATACAAAACTACTGTTTTTGTGTGTCTTTTGCTGCCTCTTGTTTTGGTATTGTTTGTTTGTTCTGTTTTGTTTTCTGAGCTGTTTTTTTGGGGGGGGGGGGGGTGGAAGGGTTATCGGTCGGTATGGCTATGACTGTTGATGAAGGGGAAGAGTTTGAAGATACCAAAGGGGTAATCAGAATCCGTATATCGAAGAAGAACAGACAACACGATGACAAAGAAAACCCTCCCAATTATAGCAGTCGTTTGGGAGGAAAATGACTTGTAGCCTCTTTTTCCGGGTGGAAAGTTGTTTATGTGAGGAACTGGTCATAACACCGGCAGATGTTCGTTTATGTGTAATAATAATGACGATTATAGCATAAGTCAAATCCTTATATAAATAATGGACATGAACAATAAGTAAAATCATTACATAATTTTACTGCAAACATATGTGCACGAATAACTTTTACTTTTATTAAATCTGTATATTACTGTGTGATAAAGTTTAACTGATCCTGCTTTTGTGGTTTCCTTATATATACCATCGTAATTTCTATTAAACGTTGTGGTGTAGGAGTTGAACCGAATGTGTTATATTGCTTGTTGAAACCTCATTGTCCACAGCAAGATCTAAATATCAAGAAGGGATGGTTAGAAAAGCATAAATCAGTTTTACTCCGCCAGATTTGTACACCTGTCATACCAGGATCAGATATTGATTGTGTTTTGTCGTTTTCATTTTCTGTTTTGCAGTTTGAAGTTTGCCAGAGGAGCGGTTTAGGGTTTTTTCGGTTAATTGCTTTCGAGTATTACTGTATAACACATATTGAACGAAACATATATAGAGTTTCAATATTTAAAACCATTTTAATACTACTAAACATCGTGTCTAATGTTGGAGGTTTTGTCCTATGGGTAACATACTACATGTATATGTATATATTGTAATTAATACAACCTTTCATTATTAAATGACTCGCAAAATAAATTAGTCATGGGGGAACGTATTCTCAGCCCATTCTTTTGACTCTTATGTATTTTTAACTTTTAATTAAAACCTTTGATATCTACTTTCGTTTATATAAGTAGAATTATTATGTCATGATTTATTTTAATTTTAAGTGGTTTATTTTCATCTCTTACCATTATCGATTTGATAGTATATTTATATATGCAAAATTCGACCAGAATGAAAGTATCAGCTTTGCTAAGGTTTCTACCACAAAATAAATCGTCATTCATGCACATGATGTGAAAGAAAACTAGAAATGCTTACTGCAGATCCGACAGACTGGACGTTATATTGAGACGCCCTTGTGGTGTGACATGTCTGCTACCTGAAGTTACTTCAGCTGGCTGGTCTAATATAAACGTGCATTAAAAAGACAATGTGATGTTCTCAAAACTATATGTCTGATTAGTTAGTGTTTTACATCATTTAACTTTCAACATTTATGACTATTTCTCAACACGAACATGATAATAGGTGTTGTGTTGACCGGATTTGGGAATTTGAGATTAATTGGGCAGCAGATGCTGACCCTTTCGGAGAATCTGGTCTCAAATATATCATTAATAAACTCATGTTATCTGCATTTGACTTCGGACTTTTGTAGTGGCATTTGTCTTCCTACTTTTGTAATCTGCAGTAAGTGTTGTTTTACAATAAACGTTTGTTAGTACTAATTTGACAACTAATTATTCATGTTGTGTTGTTCATCATTGATGTTGTAAAGTGTGGTATATAAATGATAAGAGATTAGCATTCTGCTTTGTTTTTGTTTGTATGGCTTCGGCGTTGAACATCTACATATTTAGTTATTCATTTGGATCCACCCAACTGCATGTGTTTTAATGTTTTGCTACTGAAGACGGTGTATTCATAATCATTAATATCCCAATTTCTAGATTCTCGATTTCGGTAAATCAAATTATTTGATTAAACAAATCATATTAATAAAAACGTTGATATATAGTTTAAAATATTCTTTTTAGAAACAATTGATAAAACGGAAACCAAATTTGATATGGGATGGTCTTTGAGTGGTTCACTTACAATATTGTGTACGAATGGCCTGTCCTCAAAACTAGATAGGTATTAAAAAATATAATCTTTATAATAAAAGCAAAAAATAGAAATTTCTATAATATACTGAAATTTTATAAAACAAAGCAATTCACTTAGCAAATATAAACCTTACTAATTTTTAAAAGTGCAAATAAATGATGAATTTCATGAAAATGGCCAATATCCCATTTTTTCTCATCTATTTGTCTTTTCGCAAAATCAACCAATCGTATTGAATTGGTTTGCAATATGAGTTTTTACTCGGGCAGAAAAGAAAGATAAAATTCAATGGTTTCAATGTTATTCCATTGCAAGTGTATGTCCCGTTTTTTATGCATAAATTAAAAAAAATACTATCTAAAAATGATGCTATGATATATAGTAAAAATGAAAATAAGAATACCTTACCATTCGCTACATAGAATTGTATAAATAAATGTGATAAATCAATTAATATATGCTTGAAATATATTGCAAATATTAGAGTAAGAGTTTTGCCAGCGACATTACAACACTATGAGTTTTTAATAATATTGAGAATACCGTTACTTTGTATGGCCACAACCTTAGAAATACTAGAAAATACTGGACAAAAATACATAATATACAATCAAAACCTTAGCAATGTAAAATGACCGGCAATTTGTAAAGGGTTTGTATAAGTATTGAATCAGACAGTGTTTGTATAAGTATTGAAACAGACAGGGTTTGTATAGGTATCTATTTCACCACTAATATATGTCAATTTTAGGACTACAATTACGATTCGAAGAAACTTCACATAAATATTTGTTATCAGACATAAGTTCAAAGATATAATTAATTAATGAGTATTAGTTATTGGAGAATAACGAATGAAACAGTCTATCGATTTCCTCTTAAAGTCTTTTAGGTTAGCTATTGACCATGTAATTCATTACTGCCATAACATTTATATTGATACTTGAAGGAAATAGTTTAAAATAAACCAAATAGTTTCAGAAGTTATCGTTTTGAGAGTTAGAGGATTTCTAGTATCAGTCGTATGCATGGCTATATTTTTCCACGTACTTTAATCTTTTTTAGAACAAATAAGTGAGCTTTTATTCATTAAAGATTTAAAAAAAAGAGAATCTGATTCTTAAACTACCCTTCATACAATTGAATAAACACATAAGGGTAATAACAAAATTACCGAACTCCGAACAATCTTACAAAGGGAAAGTCAAAACTCATAAGTATACAAACAGACAAAATCAGTCAACAACCGGAAAACTGTGAAAACCGTAATGACCCTGACTTGGTACAGACATTTCTAAAGAAATGGTGGGTTGAATCAGATTTTAAAGCGCCAAACCTCCCGCTTTCATTACGGCTCAAGCTTTAGCATCTGTATTAATCATGTAAAATAATATTTCAACAGAAAACATTTTGCTTCTCGTTTAGTAAGATGAAATTTAACTTTAAAAAAAACAATTTATTTCCATGACTAAAATTCCTCAATTGACAGTTTAAATCAACAATACTGGTTTTGTTCACTTCAGTTAGTGAATTGTTCTCATTTAAGAATTGCAATTTGTTTTGGTGAGCATTCACTTTTATAAGAACTGACTTCCATGGTGGAAATTCATACAAACGCTATTTTGAATGAACAACTGTGATTTTCATTACTTCTACCAGTCATCCATCAACTTTAAGTAAGTAAGACATCACAAAATCCTGGTAGCAATGTAAAGCCATTAGTCCACAAAACATGACCGACTCCTAACGTTGCAACACATGGCATGTTTTATAGACCTGACCGATACTAGGATCTTGGTTTTTTTTGTGGAGAAAAAAAAATGGAAATGAGATACACATAGGTAGTTATTTTTGTAACAATTTACTTAGAAGTTAATTAGAGATTACATGTTTGAATGACACTTTATGTGTCTTTGTTCTTTACAAATGACAAACAGAAGACAATGCAAAATGACAAAGTTTAGTTTTGTAATATAATCATGCATCTATGGTGAAAAACAATTTCCTGTCTCAATGATTTGACAAGATCAATTAAATAATAAACAATTCTACTGAATAGCATGTGGTAATTTAAATGATAATAATATATTTTATATTCCATGAATAATTGTTATTGGGTATGATTAAGTCATACATGTACCAGGTACTAACATAAAATTAAAACAAACACTTTGATATTTTGCGACTTTAATAAGATTATTTCAATTCAATAAGTCCACACAAGTAATACATAACAGTAACAACTTGTTTGATCCATCAATATCACATAATACTGTATAATGTATGGACTGCGATGTATGATATGTAGAAATGTCCACCAGGCATCTCTAGCTATTCTACAATACACAATTTCAGGTTCACACTGTATCCATACAGATTTTTGGAATGTTTGAACAGACGCTGACTGACTGGAATGTACTTCTCTGTTTCTTTATCATATAAATGGATCTTGTTACCAATTCTTAATTATTTACTTTAAATTGAAACAAATTCCAAATATTTTATGTAATAATGAAATTTCTTTGCATAACGTTGTTTCACAGAGACATTGGCATTTCAAAATACAAAAATCAAATAAACATTGTGAAAAGTGCAAATAAGGAAAATGTTGAAGTTAATTTGTATAATATTCTCATTTGAGATTGTTCATCAATAATAATAAAAATAAGCACAACACTCTTTATGAATGTCCTGTATATGATGACATCTATAAATGTGGAGCAGTGACTAATTATCATATCTCTTTCAGATTTGGGATGAAAAAAATAATCAAAAATTAAATGTTTGAAGAAACCAAATAGGTTGTCAGAAGTGGCAAGTCGAAGAAGAACAGACAATACAAGTCAAAAGGTTAAAGAACAGACAATACAAGTCAAAAGGTTAAAGAACAGACAATACAAGTCAAAAGGTTAAAGAACAGACAATACAAGTCAAAAGGTTAAAGAACAGACAATACAATAGTCAAAAGGTTAAAGAACAGACAATACAAGTCAAAAGGTTAAAGAACAGACAATACAAGTCAAAAGGTTAAAGAACAGACAATACAAGTCAAAAGGTTAAAGAACAGACAATACAAGTCAAAAGGTTAAAGAACAGACAATACAAGTCAAAAGGTTAAAGAACAGACAATACAAGTCAAAAGGTTAAAGAACAGACAATACAAGTCAAAAGGTTAAAGAACAGACAATACAAGTCAAAAGGTTAAAGAACAGACAATACAAGTCAAAAGGTTAAAGAACAGACAATACAAGTCAAAAGGTTAAAGAACAGACAATACAAGTCAAAAGGTTAAAGAACAGACAATACAAGTCAAAAGGTTAAAGAACAGACAATACAAGTCAAAAGGTTAAAGAACAGACAATACAAGTCAAAAGGTTAAAGAACAGACAATACAAGTCAAAAGGTTAAAGAACAGACAATACAAGTCAAAAGGTTAAAGAACAGACAATACAAGTCAAAAGGTTAAAGAACAGACAATACAAGTCAAAAGGTTAAAGAACAGATAATACAAGTCAAAAGGTTAAAGAACAGACAATACAAGTCAAAAGGTTAAAGAACAGACAATACAAGTCAAAAGGTTAAAGAACAGACAATACAATAGTCAAAAGGTTAAAGAACAGACAATACAAGTCAAAAGGTTAAAGAACAGACAATACAAGTCAAAAGGTTAAAGAACAGACAATACAAGTCAAAAGGTTAAAGAACAGACAATACAAGTCAAAAGGTTAAAGAACAGACAATACAAGTCAAAAGGTTAAAGAACAGACAATACAAGTCAAAAGGTTAAAGAACAGACAATACAAGTCAAAAGGTTAAAGAACAGACAATACAAGTCAAAAGGTTAAAGAACAGACAATACAAGTCAAAAGGTTAAAGAACAGACAATACAAGTCAAAAGGTTAAAGAACAGACAATACAAGTCAAAAGGTTAAAGAACAGACAATACAAGTCAAAAGGTTAAAGAACAGACAATACAAGTCAAAAGGTTAAAGAACAGACAATACAAGTCAAAAGGTTAAAGAACAGACAATACAAGTCAAAAGGTTAAAGAACAGACAATACAAGTCAAAAGGTTAAAGAACAGACAATACAAGTCAAAAGGTTAAAGAACAGACAATACAAGTCAAAAGGTTAAAGAACAGACAATACAAGTCAAAAGGTTAAAGAACAGACAATACAAGTCAAAAGGTTAAAGAACAGACAATACAAGTCAAAAGGTTAAAGAACAGACAATACAATAGTCAAAAGGTTAAAGAACAGACAATACAAGTCAAAAGGTTAAAGAACAGACAATACAAGTCCAAAGGTTAAAGAACAGACAATACAAGTCAAAAGGTTAAAGAACAGACAATACAAGTCAAAAGGTTAAAGAACAGACAATACAAGTCAAAAGGTTAAAGAACAGACAATACAAGTCAAAAGGTTAAAGAACAGACAATACAAGTCAAAAGGTTAAAGAACAGACAATACAAGTCAAAAGGTTAAAGAACAGACAATACAAGTCAAAAGGTTAAAGAACAGACAATACAAGTCAAAAGGTTAAAGAACAGACAATACAAGTCAAAAGGTTAAAGAACAGACAATACAAGTCAAAAGGTTAAAGAACAGACAATACAAGTCAAAAGGTTAAAGAACAGACAATACAAGTCAAAAGGTTAAAGAACAGACAATACAAGTCAAAAGGTTAAAGAACAGACAATACAAGTCAAAAGGTTAAAGAACAGACAATACAAGTCAAAAGGTTAAAGAACAGACAATACAAGTCAAAAGGTTAAAGAACAGACAATACAAGTCAAAAGGTTAAAGAACAGACAATACAAGTCAAAAGGTTAAAGAACAGACAATACAAGTCAAAAGGTTAAAGAACAGACAATACAAGTCAAAAGGTTAAAGAACAGACAATACAATAGTCAAAAGGTTAAAGAACAGACAATACAAGTCAAAAGGTTAAAGAACAGACAATACAAGTCCAAAGGTTAAAGAACAGACAATACAAGTCAAAAGGTTAAAGAACAGACAATACAAGTCAAAAGGTTAAAGAACAGACAATACAAGTCAAAAGGTTAAAGAACAGACAATACAAGTCAAAAGGTTAAAGAACAAAAAGACGAACAATATGTGATAAACAGAAAACTAAGAATTAATCAACACGAATCCCACTTAAAATGTGGAAGAACTCGAGTGCTTCGGAAGGGTGAGCAGTTCTTGCTCAACTAGTGGCACCCATCGTGCTATTCTTATTGCAATATTGGTGACAAGTAATATGGAAGAAAATACGTGATTGTGATTACGACAAATGGAACATATATGTCATCATTTCAAAATGGGTTATCTAAGTCACGATTGCCACCGTAAAACATTCCAAGTGATGACTAGGAATCTTTGATTCAGTTGCCCTTTTTTGCAGCAATCCTCTATCAAGGAAATCAAACAATGCATGTTGTAGAAGTATTAAGGTCAAATTGCATTATTATGGTAGTATATATGTACAAATTTATATGGCAAACTGGCATGATTTAGATGATAAATAGTATATACAAACAATATATATGTCACTTCGTCGGTCATAAATATACATGAAACATTTTGTTTGATGACGTATAAAAACAAAGTAGAAACTACAACACTATATAGAACAAACTTAATAATATTTCCATTTCGTAAATTAATATCCTGTTCGATAAGACTTGTATTTCAATGAATTTAAGAATTATACTTATTTAGCTTAAAAAGAATTACAATATTAATTACTCAGTTATATATACGGTATCTACAACATACCACGAGTTCCACCATTATAGCATGCTTTTGTGACCCAAGATTTAATCGACGGAATTTTGTACTCATTATCACTGATATTTAATTAAATATAGATTATGGCAAATGGTCCATATTTGATAAATAATAAATGTATATTTATTACCATACAGCCTCTGTTGTTAAATCTCATGCTTTACGCTGTACATTATGCTATACTGTACATTCTGATGTAGTGGTCATTGTGGATTCTTATTAAAATTTAAAAATATTATAAAGTCAGATCTTGAATATCACTGCCACGTTATCAATTGAACTACATGTATATGGTTTCTTTTAAAAGTCAGTCACCCAGTGATCATTTGCCAATATACCATATGGATTATCTCAAAATGAACACATAGATTGTGCAACAGCCATGCAATTCAAAGATTTTGCTTCTTTTCACAATTTTGATATTTGATTTTGGAATTGTCCCAGCATTGTGGTATCTATGTTTTTCATGATATTTTTTCATTTAATATGTTATTTGTTCCAGTTTGCTCATTTTTTTTTTATAGTTTTAACATATTACCAATATATATTTTTATTATTTAATTGATTGTATGATTGATTATTTAAGTGATAATAAAGTATATTAACCTGCCTGGATATCTGGTATGATTTGCTTTGTCCTAGAAGTAATTTCTTTAACCAGCGGTATTTATCTTCTAGTAGTCACCTCTCACCTCAAGCCATCAAACACAAGAATACCATGTTATACGTCGTTGTAAATTTAAGTCTTGGCTTGGGACAGACACAACAATGTGACGAGGCTAAACCAGTTAATATGATCACACCCCTCTCTGATTATTGGATCTACAACGACAATACAGATATGAACAAACAGTATAACACCTTCAAATAATAGCTTCCACTCAAAAAGACCACACCCTATACCACAAATGAACGACAACATAAACATGAACAGTACCCGGATGATCAGTGAATGCTCGTAGTTAACTGTAACTACTGGCCAAGATAGAATATGCTGTCTAAGGACCATTACTCTTAAGATATAACAGAATCATAGCTTATACATTAAAGTAATATTACACCAGTTTTGAATGAAGAAAAATTTTCCCTGAAAATCAAATTTGGAATACGGCGGTATCTTTACTAAGCTATTCATGCATGTTTCAAGTCGAAATATGTTCCCAACAACTAGAAATCTGCAAATCCGTGTGCATGTTTATCGTCCTCGCCATTATTGTGGAGACTGATTAACTTTCGCTTGTTTTGTTCCGATGATTGCCGATCATAACCTCGTGAAGAAAAGTTTTGGTCCGATGATTGCCGATCATGACCTCGTGAAGAAAAGATAAACAATCATGGATGCTGAGGTAAACACGCACACATTCCTGACAATAATTATTGAGGAATCTGTCTGTTTCATGTCGTGTGAACCAATTAATTTTTTTTGCAATTATTCTTATGTGGTACACACGGAATATATATATTTTTTTTTCATCAACTGAACATTGCGCATGAGCGATAATCTCCCCGAAAGAGTTCAAATTTTGTGTCACGCGCATATCATTTGCATTACTGTACTGGAAAACAGAATTATCTGCTGTCAAGTATTTTGCGATTTGCTCTTAAAATCTGCTTTTGAGCGGATTTTTAATGTTATGCAGTTGATTTTAGGTAAAATTAAGTGACATATTAAGTGAAAATATTTAATCCAAAAATTCCACGATATTTGCCTTTCATATTACTTTAAGCAATCAGTATTACTGTAGGGATAGATTGACATTTTTTCGTTCCTTGTGCGAGGTTCAATATTATTTCCTCATATAGTATTTAATTATTTTATGCTAAAAAAAAATACACATTAAGCAAGCTCTCGTAAAAAGATTTAACGTAAACTTAGACATCTTATACTAAAACAATTATTTTTCCATTTACAACATAAAAACAACACGTGTTCTGTTATTTGTTAACAATGATTTATTGTAATAAAATAATTCTTACCAAGGTATTTGACTTTTCGAAGCCAAGAAAAACAATTACATACAACATGTGATGTTAATGAATTAATGTGTTTGAGATGAGTTTTTCTTTTCTTTTTTTTATAATTCTTCTTTCGCGTGCTTGATATATGTTAGTAATTATGTACGGATTGACTTATATTTCCCAATCCATTAGTTTAGAACTAACGATATAATAGGAATTATAATATTGTTTTTACAAAAATACAACCTTCACCTTCAAGATCAACATGATACAAATGTCTATATAAAAAATTTTTGGAAGCACAATTAAAAGATCTAAATTGTACGGCAAACACGATAACTTCTTCTTTCCAATTGTTAATTTTCCATTCATCAGTAGAAATATGCCAGCAATACGTTCCTACGGGGCTAATGTATCATAATTCAGACGATATTGCAGGCCTGAACATCCTGTCTGGATTCGCTGAATAGAAATTCGCTGCTGACGAGCACACTGTTCACCAAAGGCTTTACTACAGACTGAATAAAAAAGTACAATGGCCAAAGGAAAATGAACAAGCAGAAAAACAATTGTCGGTAAAGCACTAACTATCGAAAATTAAAGGTTGAGAAACATGAACTGAACTCCACTAAGACGGAAAGGTAAGCAGTTACTGCTCTACTAGAGGCACCCGTTGTGGTACTCTTAAACGACATGAATAACATCTGATATGGGAATCGCGATGAACATCATTATACCAAACATTAGGACCCCCACCCCACAAAACAAATGGCAGATAAAACGAAATAAACATCGTTGTTACGAATTGCAGCGGACATCACAACACGGAACTACAAACTTGTTTTTGTTAAACAAAATGGCCGTCTGTAACGATTCTACTACACGATTAATAAAAAATAGATCCATAGAATTCCTCCTCCAGATATAGAATTCCTCCTCCAGATATAGAATTCCTCCTCCAGACATATAATTCCTCCTCCAGGTATATAATTCCTCCTCCAGACATAGAATTCCTCCTCCAGACATAGAATTCCTCCTCCAGATATATAATTCCTCCTCCAGACATATAATTCCTCCTCCAGACATAGAATTCCTCCTCCAGATATAGAATTCCTCCTCCAGATATAGAATTCCTCCTCCAGATATAGAATTCCTCCTCCAGACATAGAATTCCTCCTCCAGATATAGAATTCCTCCTCCAGACATAGAATTCCCCCTCCAGATATAGAATTCCTCCTCCAGATATAGAATTCCTCCTCCAGACATAGATTCCTCCTCCAGATATAGAATTCCTCCTCCAGACATAGAATTCCTCCTCCAGATATAGAATTCCTCCTCCAGATATAGAATTCCTCCTCCAGATATAGAATTCCTCCTCCAGACATAGAATTCCTCCTCCAGATATAGAATTCCTCCTCCAAACATATAATTCCTCCTCCAGACATATAATTCCTCCTCCAGATATAGAATTCCTCCTCCAGACATAGAATTCCTCCTCCAGACATAGAATTCCTCCTCCAGATATAGAATTCCTCCTCCAGATATAGAATTCCTCCTCCAGACATAGAATTCCTCCTCCAGACATAGAATTCCTCCTCCAGATATAGAATTCCTCCTCCAGACATAGAATTCCTCCTCCAGACATATAATTCCTCCTCCAGACATAGAATTCCTCCTCCAGATATAGAATTCCTCCTCCAGATATAGAATTCCTCCTCCAGACATAGAATTCCTCCTCCAGATATAGAATTCCTCCTCCAGACATAGAATTCCTCCTCCAGACATATAATTCCTCCTCCAGATATAGAATTCCTCCTCCAGACATAGAATTCCTCCTCCAGATATAGAATTCCTCCTCCAGACATAGAATTCCTCCTCCAGACATATAATTCCTCCTCCAGATATAGAATTCCTCCTCCAGACATATAATTCCTCCTCCAGATATAGAATTCCTCCTCCAGATATAGAATTCCTCCTCCAGACATAGAATTCCTCCTCCAGATATAGAATTCCTCCTCCAGACATAGAATTCCTCCTCCAGACATATAATTCCTCCTCCAGATATAGAATTCCTCCTCCAGACATAGAATTCCTCCTCCAGACATAGAATTCCTCCTCCAGACATATAATTCCTCCTCCAGACATATAATTCCTCCTCCAGATATAGAATTCCTCCTCCAGATATAGAATTCCTCCTCCAGACATAGAATTCCTCCTCCAGACCTAAAATTCCTCCTCCAGATATAGAATTCCTCCTCCAGACATATAATTCCTCCTCCAGATATAGAATTCCTCCTCCAGATATAGAATTCCTCCTCCAGACATAGAATTCCTCCTCCAGATATAGAATTCCTCCTCCAGACATAGAATTCCTCCTCCAGACATATAATTCCTCCTCCAGATATAGAATTCCTCCTCCAGACATATAATTCCTCCTCCAGACATAGAATTCCTCCTCCAGACATAGAATTCCTCCTCCAGACATATAATTCCTCCTCCAGACATATAATTCCTCCTCCAGACATAGAATTCCTCCTCCAGATATAGAATTCCTCCTCCAGACATAGAATTCCTCCTCCAGACATATAATTCCTCCTCCAGATATAGAATTCCTCCTCCAGACATATAATTCCTCCTCCAGACATAGAATTCCTCCTCCAGATATAGAATTCCTCCTCCAGATATAGAATTCCTCCTCCAGACATATAATTCCTCCTCCAGATATAGAATTCCTCCTCCAGATATAGAATTCCTCCTCCAGATATAGAATTCCTCCTCCAGACATAGAATTCCTCCTCCAGATATAGAATTCCTCCTCCAGACATAGAATTCCTCCTCCAGACATATAATTCCTCCTCCAGATATAGAATTCCTCCTCCAGACATATAATTCCTCCTCCAGACATATAATTCCTCCTCCAGACATATAATTCCTCCTCCAGACATAGAATTCCTCCTCCAGACATAGAATTCCTCCTCCAGATATAGAATTCCTCCTCCAGACATAGAATTCCTCCTCCAGACATATAATTCCTCCTCCAGACATATAATTCCTCCTCCAGACATATAATTCCTCCTCCAGACATAGAATTCCTCCTCCAGATATAGAATTCCTCCTCCAGACATAGAATTCCTCCTCCAGACATATAATTCCTCCTCCAGATATAGAATTCCTCCTCCAGACATATAATTCCTCCTCCAGACATAGAATTCCTCCTCCAGATATAGAATTCCTCCTCCAGATATAGAATTCCTCCTCCAGACATATAATTCCTCCTCCAGATATAGAATTCCTCCTCCAGATATAGAATTCCTCCTCCAGATATAGAATTCCTCCTCCAGACATAGAATTCCTCCTCCAGATATAGAATTCCTCCTCCAGACATAGAATTCCTCCTCCAGACATATAATTCCTCCTCCAGATATAGAATTCCTCCTCCAGACATATAATTCCTCCTCCAGACATATAATTCCTCCTCCAGACATATAATTCCTCCTCCAGACATAGAATTCCTCCTCCAGACATAGAATTCCTCCTCCAGATATAGAATTCCTCCTCCAGACATAGAATTCCTCCTCCAGACATAGAATTCCTCCTCCAGACATAGAATTCCTCCTCCAGATATAGAATTCCTCCTCCAGACATAGAATTCCTCCTCCAGACATATAATTCCTCCTCCAGATATAGAATTCCTCCTCCAGACATATAATTCCTCCTCCAGACATATAATTCCTCCTCCAGACATATAATTCCTCCTCCAGACATAGAATTCCTCCTCCAGACATAGAATTCCTCCTCCAGACATATAATTCCTCCTCCAGACATAGAATTCCTCCTCCAGATATAGAATTCCTCCTCCAGACATAGAATTCCTCCTCCAGACATATAATTCCTCCTCCAGATAGAGTTTTCTATCTTTCTGTTGTCACCACGATGAGGAATTGCATTGATTGTTTGAATCTACCTCTACAAAGTTTCCTATATTGTCGCAAAATATTTTTGATAATCACAAAACGTAAATGTTTGAAAATATTATGGATATACTGGTTCACATTTTCAGGGATGAAGAAATTTAAAAGTGTTTGGTTATGAGAATGCAAATTCCATTGTGAAAACAAAGATATTGATCATGATACAATCAATCTAAGCATTATCTGGACTCTTAAATTTTGACTGAGTTGGAATACGACATGTTAATATGACATCCAGATACCAAGGTTAAAATGTTACTCTCCTCATACGTTTTTAGTCTCTTTCTTTACCACAGAAAACTTATTTCATTTGATTTGATAGATATTTAAAATAGTGGGCGCGATATGTGTCTAGAACAACCTCTATCGGTTACGCTCATCGTAAAACGGGACAGCAAAATAATTCAAAACTCTTTGGGAGCAAAACAACTACCGACCAAAAATGGATATTCAATATTGACTGAGCAAAACAACAACCGACCAAAAATGGATATCCAATATTGACTGAGCAAAACAACTACCAGCCTAAAATGGATATTCAATATTGACTGAGCAAAACAACTACCGACCTAAAATGGATATCCAATATTGACTAAGGTCGCCTATGTCTGAGAGAGATACTCCTTGGTTTTAATAGTAATTGCATTACCTAGGGACTGTTAATTTCAATAATAGTTATATTTTCTAAACTATGTCACTGTCAAAACACTGGGGACGAATAGTACACAAGCAGAGATAGCCATCCACTGATAATAAAAGGAACCCCCGTATGTATCTAATTTATATATGCATGTGCTTAGAAGTGAATGTTCCCTGATGCCACACTACATGATCCGGATAAATCCGTTGAGCATAAACAAAATAAAAGAATTCATACGAGATGTGGTAGACCGCTCGACAACAGAATATCATTAACATACAATAAACATGACAACAACATGTCAACACTATGACCACATAATGTCGACAGCTTGGGAACATCATGAAAACAGCATTTCAACATGACATTAGCATCTCAACACAACGATAACAGCATTACAATAACATATCAACACCATGACAACAGCATGTCGACATCAGTTTCTAGATTTTCAACGTCACATGTCCTCGTCTTCTTGTTTTCATTGAGTTCAGTTAAATTAAGGGGTGATTGGTCGTTTTGTTGATATTTATGGAAATAATTACCATCACTGTTTAAACATTTTTCGTAACTTGTGCAACTTTTCCTTGTCATCAAGGTTGTGGTCACATCATGATTCGCTCTGCACAGTCCTTTGTTATCTTGATGCACTAATTATACGAGTACGTATTCAAGCATTCAAGATATTCAACATAAAACATCAAACAAATCAAGAAACCTGCATCACCAACGGCAATGTATATATAAAGAAACTATTAAAGCACAGATTCGCTACCACCTCAATAAGTCCACATAATATTACAAAAATAAATGACAAGAAAAAACAATTACAGTACAATCTCAGGGTCAATGCATGCACGTAGTTCACTGACTACTATCTAGGAAGATCAAATTTGTTGGCTAACGACCATTATACTCTCTGGACAAAATCATTACTCTATTTTATATCAATTAGCCATGAACATCCAAAGAAATTAATGGTCTTTGTGGGAGATCAGAATAAATACGTCATTAACTTGTTGGAATAACAAAATTAAAATAAAATATGGTGGTTGTTACGGTTATGGTGTTTAACGCCACTTTTAACAATATTTCAGTTATATTTTGGCGGTCAGTTTTATTGATGGAGGAAACAGGGGTACCCGAAGTAAACCACCGACCTGCCGCAAGTCACTGACAAACTTTATCACATAATGGTGTATCGAGTACATCTCGCCATGAGCGTAAACATATAATAGTAATATGATATGATATATAAATGTACTAAATTAGGTGTTACTTGGACCTACTAGCTGTACCAGCAGTCAATATTTATTTAGCAAAGTAAGTCTTCAAGAGTGAAGTATAGTTGTTAAGTTGTAGCCTTTACGAATAGGATTTTTCAATGAATATATATTAACAAGCTTAGATGTGTCAGATTTGCACTTTTAGCATTGCTAATTACTTCGCCATAAAAACATGGTTGGGAAATGCCCTTTTTAGTCTGTTCTCTGGATGTCAATTCCGATTGACACTCCGGATTACTCTGACGTTTATGTACCATAAAATATATTGTTCAGACTTTGGAGTAATATCGATGACAGGGAGGATACACAAAGACATTTTAAGGCAGTTATAGTACAATTAATTTAATAGGTTTTTAGAGTATGATAAATGTAATTGCAATTTCAGCGTTAAATAATTTAATAATTAGTAAGAAAGGATATGGAAGCAAACGAACATGAGATTCTATGCAACATTACACTTAGACACAAATTAAAGTAAAGGAACAGTGTGTAGTAAGAAAGGATGGGGATGTAAATGAACATGGGAGACTATCCAACATTACACTTAGACACAAATAAAGGTAAAGGAACATCGCTTTTATTGCTGGGTTGCATTTCACAGTCACAGTAGTACCTTCAACAATGGAAATAACTCATCAAGATTAATTGCTGATTAATAAAATGTACCTCCAATATTTCGAAGTCTGTGAAGGATTATCCTTGAAATGACCTTTATTTGTAATACAATTTTAAATATTTCTGATTGTTTCCAGATTATATATATTAATCATTTAATTGTAATTGATCTTTCTATGACTGATTGGAAAACAACTGTCGTAGTTCTAAACTATACATTGCGGCTTTTGATTACCCCTTTGGTATCTTTAAACTTTATAAATAAACCTTATTGAATACCGAAGGGACAGTCAAAAAAGGACAATCCAGAGAAAATGGCAATAAATGGTGCACAAGACGAAAACAAACAAAACAAAAACACAACACAATATATGTTGGACATCACTATACCCAAGGGAGCACAAATAACGTAAATAAGACATGCGCTCTCCTACAAACAACTTGAGGTAAAGACAAACCGAATATCGTTTTTGAACATTTTTTAAGCACCTACTAAGATATAAGGATATAAGATGTAAAAGTGGAAATACTCCCGTGGGGAAAATTTTTGCCTAAACCCCCACTGGAAAGTTGTTAATGTGTGGGTAAAATAAGAAACGATCCTGTTTTCGCAAGATTAATCCTAACAGACTGGTTTGTTAAACACAAACCACAAAGTGCATCCCCTTGAATTTAACAGCGTGTACAGTAGGTTGCAATGTTAAAGCCTTAATCATGTTACTGTCACTGCATTATTTTTTCATCAATATTGGAGCTATGTCCTGACTACAAGACTTATTGAAGGGGGAGTATGTGTATGTGGCATATGCTAAACTGACCGGTGAAACCACTGGCCACGGTTAGTTGTCTTGAAACCTTTACAACAGGAGGTGGGAATCGTGAACTCAAGTCAGTGTTGTTAGACTTTTGGTCAGATGTCAAATACTTTTACTACTTAATATCATATGCATACAACAGTTCCTCAAGTGGAATTCAGAATATAATTGTATATAATTTAAGGTTAAAAACCAAAATTTCTATTTCTGTCGCTCCTGTAAATATTGGTAAAATTACATAGAGCTGCGGATCATTAACTTTACATCCTCACTATACTAGGTTCAGTAGATAACAATGGTCAATGGAGGAAACGTATTGCGCTCGCCACCCTTGCATAGTGGGGTTGATGTGTTGATTCATTGACCCAAACTAGAATAAAGAAACCGGTACGGCCTATCAGTACGAAATCGTGATGAATTTCTAAATAATTTACAACCTTTCACAGCAATTATTTTGTTCAGTATATTGTTCTGTTAACATAACAATTGATAATGATTTTTCTATCAGGAATGCTGGAACATGGGACTACTCTTCTCTGACACAATATTACTGTTGGTCAAAAGCCAAGGTTACTAGGAACCAAATGCTAAGTCATATCATCAGACATTATATGGACGTAATCATACATTAGAAGTTCTCCGTTTCATCTGACTTTCCCTATGCATTATTGTCCTCGGTTGAAATAAAAATGGTGACATCTGCTTTCTAGGGGACGAACATACTGAGTGGGTGCACTCATAAACATCATCTCGACTCAAAGCCTTATTACATATACTACTGTAGTGCTTAGTGTAGAAACAACATCTACCAAGTTTATCGGAGAGGGTCTTCTACACTAGAGGCGAACCTGGAACCCAATAGACCATAATTCAATTGAACTTTATATTGATCAATATAAACAATGTACAATAATGTAATACAAATATAATGTAGGACAGTTTAAAAACTACTCTATTCACAAACTCAAAAATTGTGTTAATAGTCGACCTAAGTCTGTATTTAAAGACCAAGAAGTTGTTAAGTGTCTTTACACTCTTCATGACAAATATATTATCGTTCCTGTGGACAAGGCTTCCAACAATATCGTGTTTGTATGTAAATCATATTACTTCGAATGCCTAATCAAGGAATTCGGCATAAATAGCAACACCTCTAGTAGTACCACATACACACCAACTGTGTTCGACAAAGATGAAATCCTAGCTAACCACAGATCATTCATGACCTCTTTAAACATTCCCTCTGGTAAAGAGTCTGAGGATTTACCCTATGTATATTGGATACCTACAAAGAAAGGTACATAGCGGGATCATCAACTTGTTCGACGAAAGAATTGTCTATTCACCTGACAAAGATTCTGTCTGCAGTAAAAGAGGGACAACAGCAATATTGTGAAACTGTTTACTCGCGTAGTGGCATAAATCACATGTGGATTTTGAAAAACTCTAAAGATCTTTTGGATAACCTTAAATCAAGATCTTTCTCTCAGGTATCCTCCATCAAAACTTTTGATTTTTCAACTCTATATACCACCCTACCGCATGACAAATTAAAAACCCGCTTAAAAGAAACAATTCACCAAGCTTTCAGTCATAGAAACTATGGCTCAAAATTTGTTGTCTTAGGCTACAATTCCACATATTTTTCAAACAAAATTCAAAAAGGTAAAACATGTTACTCCGAGGAACAAGTGATCAGTATGCTGGAGTTCCTCATCGATAACATATTTGTCTCCTTTGGAGGGACACTGTTTCAGCAGGTCGTCGGCATATCAATGGGTACGAATTCTGCCCCTCTTCTAGCCGATTTATTTTTATACTCATGTGAGTCAGAGTTTCTTCAAAAACTTGTAAAAGATAAGAAGATTCATGAGGCTAGAGCCTTTAATTTACATACAGGTATATTGATGACGTTTTATCTATCAATAATTCTAGATTTGCAGAATTTCTTCCATTGATATATCCTCCAGAGCTGGAAGTTAAAGAGACCACAGATACAGCTTCGTCCGCATCATTTTTGGACTTATACCTCGAATTTGACGACAGTGGTCAACTCAGTACTAAAATTTATGATAAACGGGACTACTTCAATTTTAAAATCATAAATTTTCCAAATATGTGCAGCAATATACCAGCTTCTCCTGCATATGGTGTTTACATCTCGCAATTGATTCGTTATGCAAGGGCCAGTAGCAATTATTCTGATTTTCTGAAACGTCATCTTCATCTGAGAAACAGGCTACTGGACTAGGGCTATTAAAAGATCTCTTAAAAAGTTTATATTCCGATACCAAGATCTTGTCGAAATATATTCTGTCTCTGCAGAGACGATGATAAACGATGTATTTTCGTATAGTGAAAATGTATAAAGATAAGGAACTCAACAAAAATGTCAAAAATATTTTTTATCAATGTGTGACGTAAAATTGTTTTTGACATTTGCTTCACTGGGTTTGGTACTGCTTTGACAACTATTTTACCTATTTTGTTGCAGTATTGTTATGAATACTGTTATAATGACAGCCGGAACCTTTGAGCCGTTATGAAAGCGGGAGATTTGGTGCTTTAAAATCTGATTCAACCCACCATTTCTTTAGAAATGTCTGTACCAAGTCAGGGTCATTACGGTTTTCACAGTTTTCCGGTTGTTGACTTATTTTGTCTGTTTATATACTTATGAGTTTTGACTTTCCCTTTGTAAGATTGTTCGGAGTTCGGTAATTTTGTTATTACCTTTATTTATTGAATAACTACTATATCAATGGCATACATAATTACAAAAACTTCCCTCACAACATATGCATATGTCTCTCCAGCTTCTAGATGACATGCTACAATAAAGACCAAACTGCTGTTGCGCAGATGAGGAAGTGCAATAACGTCACAAATGAGAAATTCGCAAGTAGATTATGGTGCACTTATACATTGTTTATACATAAATAAAATATTTCAAGCTAACAGTATTATATATAAATCTGCATTGGCCTTATTACTTTTAATCTTCCTTGGCCAAACCTCTGACCAATGACCTTCTTCCTCAACTTGCCAAGTCTTTCGTTTACACATGTATAATGGAACTTATAATAATAATGTGGTATTGTTTGTTGTTGAGTTTTTTTATTTTAACATTATATCGCAGTCCTTTTTTTAAGCATACATTGTACCTGGTGAAGGTTATTTTAGAAACGCGTCCTGGGCACTAAATAATATTGATGGATATTCGCTATCTAAATTTTTAATATAACTATTACTAGGTTGATTCTTCTGTTGATGGGCTATTAATCTCTGAGTGTACCTTTGGCTCAGAAATCAGTGCGTTGGTACTGACAAGGTTTATTAGAAGAAGAATTATTGAAATAAACTGTTCCTAAATAATTTATGGACCTTTTAATTATTTGGTTTTGCATTCAATTCTTTGAAAGCTGATCCAGACATTAGATGCTAAATCAGATTAGTTAATGACAGGAATTCATTTCACGAGTGAATGACCACGGACAAATTGCTAAATCCTGACATCATTTTTAAGTAGTATGATGAAAGTCAGAAGAGTAATGCAGTGCTTACAGAAAAAAAATATAAATGAAATACTATAACCAAGTGTCTTCTACAGACAGCAGAGGAATAAACATTATATTTTCTTTTTGGAAGTTTGTATGGTAACTAAACCTACACATTTAAAGGTAAATAGACCATGCTCCCATATGTATATGACCCCCGCTTAAGACATCAGCTTAACTATTATTGTTTGTATTAAAATCATTCATGAAAACAATACGCGTCTATCAAATATGACTTCCATGATCTATATTTGTACTTGTGACTGCCAAAATATCGTTAGCTTGCCAAACGGAATGGCATAAAACTCAGAGGTCCGGAAAGACTGTTCTTATTGAGTACGAAGCAGACAATGTTGTTCTCACGTCTGTCACGAAAAATCGAATTTTTACAACCACAAAAGTTTCCATACATTGTAATATGATAATATATATAATATTGACATTTAAGATTAATTGTTTATTGGTTAATGTTAGTCCTGGAAAACTTCATTATCATATTCCTCGTCGTTGTTATCTTCAACAATCCCAGAATCACCTCTAGATTTTACGTCGTTGCTCTCCTCCTTCTTTGTACTTTCTGTGTCTCCACTCTTCCCTCGCAGAATGTCAGAAATTCTACAGCAGATAGACCGTTTACATATGTTTTTGATTTGCTTAAATTTTTCACTGGATTTCAATGCTTCTGCAGCTCTTACTTTCAAAAGAATGTCGTCTGCATATGCTTTGACTTCCGGTGGCAAAGGTATCATGTGTTCGACATAGTCTGCTCCATAAAGTTCATGTTCTAGACTGACCCTTAAGCCAATAGTAAGATCAATCGCTTTCAGAATTAAAAACGAGGTAACCAGAGTCCACAACATGATCACCACAGTAGCCATTGTTTGCACTCCTAAAAGATAAAATCCTCCTCCCTACAACATAATATGCTGTTGAATTCTATTGTATTTCTATATTGAAGAAAATAATATCAAATCTGGACACACTTGATTACGTACCTTTTCATTAAGAATTTTTAGCAGAGATGTGTGAATGATAATTCTAGCGGCTTAGATTATCTAATAGAATGTAACAATGATCATTCGGGAATGTGCGTATTGTTCGTGTTTATTTTTCCGTCTTTGTATGAAATGTGTGGTTGCTAATGTTGCAGTGATTACAAATTGGTGTTTGGTTTCTGTCGTAACACCACTGGAATTAAATTGTATTGCAATTTCATTAAGAAAACGCGCTAATTATTTTAAAAAATACTATTGACATTACACATTCTTTATCAGAAAACAAATCTTAAACATGAAATTGCGTTTGTTCTTCATATTGAGAGTTTGCTTGTTCATTACCACAATCATATGCTTACCCATACAAAACCATTTTCGTGGCTGAAGCTATTTTCAATGTTATCTTTTTGTGCAAATATACCACAGCACAGCATTCCCCAAATAGACCCCATAAAGTGTACAGCAGAAGCTCCGACAGGATCATCTATTTTAAGTTTTATCAAGAGGATCTGTCCAAATATTGTGACACAAGCTCCCACAGCACCGATAGTAACTGCTGCCCATGTTGTTGTTACGGCACATATACCTTTAAAAAAACAGTTCATAATATCTAGAATAATGACGGAATTTTCAACACGAAACCATGATATAAATGTATACATATTTCCTCATTATATATTCGGGGAGAATCTTCGGTTGAGGAGATAATTTTTAAGTTAGCATAGCGTCATATAAAAAATAGTTTTATCTTAACTCTAACATAGGAGGGATTTAACTATTTCACTAAAAAAGTTTGGTGCTTTTATTGATAGCAACTATCTCGTTGCGCTTGAAATTAATGATACCACAAGTACAGCAAGGTATACTTCATATCTTGACCTACATATCGAGATTGACAGTGCGGGCAGGTTACGATCGCAAATTTACGACGAAAGAGATGATTTCAAATTTCCCATCGGGAATCTATCATCTATATGTAGCACACTCAAACAGCACCTGCATATGAAGTATATATATATATATATAATTAAAGTCTCTCATATCGAGGTAAATAAACAATATCTCTGAAAATTTATCCGGAGCTTTCGACCGTACAACCCGGCCTTCTTCAGCGGAACTTTATTATGTTATGATACATTTGAATTTGTCATAATGGATAACGTCACAAAGTAAATAAAATAAAAATTACGGGAAATAGAACGTTACGTTTTTGTATTTAATCCATGGGGTTTGAATGTTCGCAATTTATTCATCCAAAGTTTTTCGATTGTCTCTCGGTAAGAATCATCGCCGCAAATGTTTTTGAAAGCCACGATTTCATAATCATTCACGGAATGTTCAGTGGAATTAAAATGAATTGCTATTGGATCAGGTTTCTGCCTTCTGATTAGTGATAAATTTAACAAATGTCTTTGGTACAGGGTGTCTCCGGTTTCTCCAACGAAAATAAATTTGTCACAATGTTTACAAAATAAAGCGTAAACCACAATTGCCGTTGTACAATTAATATAATTTTTTACGTTAAATGTTTTTCCTTCAAAATTGGTGAATATATGGGTGTTACGAACATACGAACAAATATCACAGTTCCTACTGCAAGGTTCACACTTATGTTCCTGTTTAAAAAACATAGAATTATATTTTCTCCGACTTGTGCAATACTGTCATTTTCTTTTTTATGATTTCACGGACGTGGGGTAAACCTTTCGAATAAGATAACACAAGCGGTACTCGATCTGTTTTAGATTTATCAGTTCTGTACTGAAGTAATTTATTTCTGTCAAGTTTGTCAACCTTCTTTAATTCATTATCAATCGATCTTTTTGTGTATCCCTATTTGCAAAGATTCTTCTTCATTTCAATTTTTTGTATCTTGTACCTCAGAACAAATTCGTTTTATCCGAACTCCTAACCCGTATGGTATTGAACTGTTCATATATTCTGGATGAGATGACTTTGAGTGTAAGTATAGATGTTTGTCCGTCGGTTTTGTGTACAAATCTGTCTTTATTCTGCCATATTCAATTATTGTTAAAACGTCCAAAAATTATAATTTCTCGATTGAATATCGTAAATCAACTTGAATAACAAACCTGTTACAGATACCAATGATCCAAGGATACTGTTAACAATTACATGGACATCGAACTTCCTTTTATGTAATATGTAGCTGAATAAAATATAATTATGAAATTTCAAATATATTACATTGTTTTTGGAGGTAGGTACGACACATGAGATGTTTAAATCCGTGAAAATAAGTTGATGACGAATCTAGCGTGTATATGTATATGTATAACATAGAAAGTATTGCATCACACATTTGATCTAATTTATAAATATGAATACTGTTAGTTTCAAAATATTTTTTGTATTATTTAATATGTTATTTGTCAAAGCAAGTAATACAATGTTTGTTCGGAGTAATCTATGAATAAAGTTTCTTTTTGCAATCAAAAATACTATCTCGTCAGAACAGTTCCAAAATCCAATCAGAAAATCGAACAAAAAAAGATTTTGGCAACACATATATACATGACAACCCACTCTCCTGGCTTGGCACGTCAATAATATGTGGCGAGGTTAAACTATTATATATGCTTCTTTCAGTGATTTGGTGATGCAAATGTTTTTCACATCTGAATAAAATGTCGACCCTCACTTATAGCTGTTATTGTAAAACGTTGTTTTCCCCTTAAATTGAATGGGGGTTTTTTCAGCTTAGCAGACAACATAACAAACATTAAATTGGAATAGAGACATGATTTTTTAGATATTAAAATATGAAATGTATTTGTTGCTTATATTTTTGTCAACCATTTTAGGAAATAAACTTTAAGTAAAACCGAAGGGGCAATGAAGTATGGACAATCCAGAGACATAGGTAACGTTGAGAAATAGAGAAATAAACAAAGACAAAAATAAAACACATAGCACAGAAAACCAAAAATGACGAGTAACACGGAAAACACGGGGTAAAATAACATTAAAAATTGTGCTTCTACAGGGTCAGCCTATCCTGCTAATACATGGCACTAATCGTCTATAATAACCACATCGCTTAAACATGAAAATTGTGTACGTAAGTAATCCACATGAAAAAATACATAGTGTTAATAGGTTATACCTGTACACCAAAATAAAACAGAAGAGCGGACAAGGGCATCCATATGACCGCTACTCTACGGTTTGGGGATATCATAATTCTTACTACAAGCACTTGTGCATATTGTTTTCAAAGTCCTACAAATGTACGCTAATGTATGTGCATAATGGCCATTCTAAATTTTAAAATATAGATTTACAGAAAAATATATATTTAAGAGAAATAAGTATGAAATTGCATAATTGATTGTGAACATACAAAACTCAATAAATGTAAGATGAAAACGTTACTCAACATAGACGTTAGAAAAAACCGAATAGACGATCAAGAATGGACAATCAAGAGACAGACAGCATTGGACACATAAGACACAGGACGAAGACAAATACAACACAGAAAACACGAGATAGAAAACTAACAAGATGAGTACTCGGACCACACCAAAAACACGAGATAGAAAACTAACAAGATGAGTACTCGGACCACACCAAAAACACGAGATAGAAAACTAATAAGATGAGTACTCCACACCAAAAAGACGGGGTAAACACGAGATAGAAAACTAATAAGATGAGTACTCGGACCACACCAAAAACACGAGATAGAAAACTAATAAGATGAGTACTCCACACCAAAAAGACGGGGTAAACACGAGATAGAAAACTAATAAGATGAGTACTCGGACCACACCAAAAACACGAGATAGAAAACTAATAAGATGAGTACTCCACACCAAAAAGACGGGGTAAACACGAGATAGAAAACTAATAAGATGAGTACTCGGACCACACCAAAAACACGAGATAGAAAACTAACAAGATGAGAACTCGGACCACACCAAAAACACGAGATAGAAAACTAACAAGATGAGTACTCGGACCACACCAAAAACACGAGATGGAAAACTAACAAGATGAGTACTCGGACCACACCAAAAACATGAGATAGAAAACTAACAAGATGAGTACTCGGACCACACCAACAACACGAGATAGAAAACTAACAAGATGAGTTCTCGGACCACACCAAAAACACGAGATGGAAAACTAACAAGATGAGTACTCGGACCACACCAACAACACGAGATAGAAAACTAACAAGATGAGTACTCGGACCACATCAAAAACACGAGATAGAAAACTAACAAGATGAGTTCTCGGACCACACCAAAAACATGAGATGGAAAACTAACAAGATGAGTACTCGGACCACACCAACAACACGAGATAGAAAACTAACAAGATGAGTTCTCGGACCACACCAAAAACACGAGATGGAAAACTAACAAGATGAGTACTCGGACCACACCAACAACATGAGATAGAAAACTAATAAGATGAGTACTCGGACCACATCAAAAACACGAGATAGAAAACTAACAAGATGAGTACTCGGACCACACCAAAAACACGAGATAGAAAACTAACAAGATGAGTACTCCACACCAAAAACACGAGATAGAAAACTAACAAGATGAGTACTCCACACCAAAAAGACGGGGTAAACACGAGATAGAAAACTAATAAGATGAGTACTCGGACCACACCAAAAACACGAGATAGAAAACTAACAAGATGAGTACTCGGACCACACCAAAAACACGAGATAGAAAACTAACAAGATGAGTACTCGGACCACACCAAAAACACGAGATAGAAAACTAACAAGATGAGTACTCGGACCACACCAAAAACACGAGATTGAAAACTAACAAGATGAGTACTCCACACCAAAAAGACGGGGTAAACACGAGATAGAAAACTAATAAGATGAGTACTCGGACCACACCAAAAACACGAGATAGAAAACTAACAAGATGAGTACTCGGACCACACCAAAAACACGAGATAGAAAACTAACAAGATGAGTACTCGGACCACACCAAAAACACGAGATAGAAAACTAACAAGATGAGTACTCGGACCACACCAAAAACACGAGATAGAAAACTAACAAGATGAGTACTCGGACCACACCAAAAACACGAGATAAAAAACTAACAAGATGAGTACTCCACACCAAAAAGACGGGGTAAACACGAGATAGAAAACTAATAAGATGAGTACTCCACACCAAAAAGACGGGGTAAACACGAGATAGAAAACTAACAAGATGAGTACTCGGACCAAAGACGGGGTAAACACGAGATAGAAAACTAATAAGATGAGTACTCCACACCAAAAAGACGGGGTAAACACGAGATAGAAAACTAACAAGATGAGTACTCGGACCACACCAAAAACACGAGATAGAAAACTAACAAGATGAGTACTCGGACCACACCAAAAACACGAGATAGAAAACTAATAAGATGAGTACTCGGACCACACCAAAAACACGAGATAGAAAACTAATAAGATGAGTTCTCGGACCACACCAAAAACACGAGATAGAAAACTAATAAGATGAGTACTCGGACCACACCAAAAACACGAGATAGAAAACTAACAAGATGAGTACTCGGACCACACCAAAAACACGAGATAGAAAACTAATAAGATGAGTACTCCACACCAAAAAGACGAGATAGAAAACTAACAAGATGAGTACTCCACACCAAAAAGACGGGGTAAACACGAGATAGAAAACTAACAAGATGAGTACTCCACACCAAAAAGACGGGGTAAACACGAGATAGAAAACTAACAAGATGAGTACTCCACACCAAAAACACGAGATAGAAAACTAATAAGATGAGTACTCCACACCAAAAAGACGGGGTAAACACGAGATAGAAAACTAACAAGATGAGTACTCCACACCAAAAAGACGGGGTAAACACGAGATAGAAAACTAATAAGATGAGTACTCGGACCACACCAAAAAGACGGGGTAAACACGAGATAGAAAACTAACAAGATGAGTACTCCACACCAAAAAGACGGTAAACACGAGATAGAAAACTAACAAGATGAGTACTCGGACCACACCAAAAACACGAGATAGAAAACTAATAAGAAGAGTACTCCACACCAAAAAGACGGGGTAAACACGAGATAGAAAACTAACAAGATGAGTACTCCACACCAAAAAGACGGGGTAAAACGAGATAGAAAACTAATAAGATGAGTACTCGGACCACACCAAAAAGACGGGGTAAACACGAGATAGAAAACTAATAAGATGAGTACTCCACACCAAAAAGACGGGGTAAACACGAGATAGAAAACTAACAAGATGAGTACTCCACACCAAAAAGACGGGGTAAACACGAGATAGAAAACTAATAAGATGAGTACTCGGACCACACCAAAAAGACGGGGTAAACACGAGATAGAAAACTAACATGATGAGTACTCGGACCACACCAAAAACATGAGATAGAAAACTAACAAGATGAGTACTCGGACCACACCAACAACACGAGATAGAAAACTAACAAGATGAGTACTCGGACCACACCAAAAACACGAGATGGAAAACTAACAAGATGAGTACTCGGACCACACCAAAAACACGAGATGGAAAACTAACAAGATGAGTACTCGGACCACACCAAAAACACGAGATAGAAAACTAACAAGATGAGTACTCGGACCACACCAAAAACACGAGATAGAAAACTAATAAGATGAGTACTCGGACCACACCAAAAACACGAGATAGAAAACTAATAAGATGAGTTCTCGGACCACACCAAAAACACGAGATAGAAAACTAATAAGATGAGTACTCGGACCACACCAAAAACACGAGATAGAAAACTAACAAGATGAGTACTCGGACCACACCAAAAACACGAGATAGAAAACTAATAAGATGAGTACTCCACACCAAAAAGACGAGATAGAAAACTAACAAGATGAGTACTCCACACCAAAAAGACGGGGTAAACACGAGATAGAAAACTAACAAGATGAGTACTCCACACCAAAAAGACGGGGTAAACACGAGATAGAAAACTAACAAGATGAGTACTCCACACCAAAAACACGAGATAGAAAACTAATAAGATGAGTACTCCACACCAAAAAGACGGGGTAAACACGAGATAGAAAACTAACAAGATGAGTACTCCACACCAAAAATACGGGGTAAACACGAGATAGAAAACTAATAAGATGAGTACTCGGACCACACCAAAAAGACGGGGTAAACACGAGATAGAAAACTAACAAGATGAGTACTCCACACCAAAAAGACGGTAAACACGAGATAGAAAACTAACAAGATGAGTACTCGGACCACACCAAAAACACGAGATAGAAAACTAATAAGAAGAGTACTCCACACCAAAAAGACGGGGTAAACACGAGATAGAAAACTAACAAGATGAGTACTCCACACCAAAAAGACGGGGTAAAACGAGATAGAAAACTAATAAGATGAGTACTCGGACCACACCAAAAAGACGGGGTAAACACGAGATAGAAAACTAATAAGATGAGTACTCCACACCAAAAAGACGGGGTAAACACGAGATAGAAAACTAACAAGATGAGTACTCCACACCAAAAAGACGGGGTAAACACGAGATAGAAAACTAATAAGATGAGTACTCGGACCACACCAAAAAGACGGGGTAAACACGAGATAGAAAACTAACATGATGAGTACTCGGACCACACCAAAAACATGAGATAGAAAACTAACAAGATGAGTACTCGGACCACACCAACAACACGAGATAGAAAACTAACAAGATGAGTACTCGGACCACACCAAAAACACGAGATGGAAAACTAACAAGATGAGTACTCGGACCACACCAAAAACACGAGATGGAAAACTAACAAGATGAGTACTCGGACCACACCAAAAACACGAGTTATAAAACTAACAAGATGAGTACTCGGACCACACCAAAAACACGAGATAGAAAACTAACAAGATGAGTACTCGGACCACACCAAAAACACGAGATAGAAAACTAATAAGATGAGTACTCGGACCACACCAAAAAGACGGGGTAAACACGAGATAGAAAACTAACAAGATGAGTACTCGGACCACACCAAAAACACCAGATAGAAAACTAATAAGATGAGTACTCGGACCACACCAAAAAGACGGGGTAAACACCAGATAGAAAACTAACAAGATGAGTACTCGGACCACACCAAAAACACGAGATAGAAAACTAACAAGATGAGTACTCCACACCAAAAACACGAGATAGAAAACTAACAAGATGAGTACTCGGACCACACCAAAAACACGAGATGGAAAACTAACAAGATGAGTACTCGGACCACACCAAAAACACGAGATGGAAAACTAACAAGATGAGTACTCGGACCACACCAAAAACACGAGATGGAAAACTAACAAGATGAGTACTCCACACCAAAAAGACGGGGTAAACACACGATAGAAAACTAATAAGATGAGTACTCGGACCACACCAAAAAGACGGGGTAAACACGAGATAGAAAACTAACAAGATGAGTACTCGGACCACACCAAAAACACGAGATAGAAAACTAACAAGATGAGTACTCCACACCAAAAAGACGGGGTAAACACGAGATAGAAAACTAATAAGATGAGTACTCGGACCACACCAAAAAGACGGGGTAAACACGAGATAGAAAACTAACAAGATGAGTACTCGGACCACATCAAAAACACGAGATAGAAAACTAACAAGATGAGTACTCGGACCACACCAACAACACGAGATAGAAAACTAACATGATGAGTACTCGGACCACACCAAAAACACGAGATAGAAAACTAACAAGATGAGTACTCCACACCAAAAAGCCGGGGTAAACACGAGATAGAAAACTAATAAGATGAGTACTCGGACCACACCAAAAACACGAGATAGAAAACTAACAAGATGAGTACTCGGACCACACCAAAAACACGAGATAGAAAACTAACAAGATGAGTACTCGGACCACACCAAAAACACGAGATGGAAAACTAACAAGATGAGTACTCGGACCACACCAAAAAGACGGGGTAAACACGAGATAGAAAACTAATAAGATGAGTACTCCACACCAAAAAGACGGGGTAAACACGAGATAGAAAACTAACAAGATGAGTACTCCACACCAACAACACGAGATAGAAAACTAACAAGATGAGTACTCGGACCACACCAAAAACACGAGATGGAAAACTAACAAGATGAGTACTCGGACCACACCAAAAAGACGGGGTAAACACGAGATAGAAAACTAATAAGATGAGTACTCGGACCACACCAAAAAGA
The DNA here is from genome assembly GCA_963680875.1 of Bathymodiolus brooksi. Taxonomy (NCBI): domain Eukaryota; kingdom Metazoa; phylum Mollusca; class Bivalvia; order Mytilida; family Modiolidae; genus Bathymodiolus; species Bathymodiolus brooksi. The sequence continues at coordinate 5,613,084 of OY804577.1, forward strand.
CGGGGTAAACACGAGATAGAAAACTAATAAGATGACTACTCCACACCAAAAAGACGGGGTAAACACGAGATAGAAAACTAACAAGATGAGTACTCGGACCACACCAAAAAGACGGGGTAAACACGAGATAGAAAACTAATAAGATGAGTACTCGGACCACACCAAAAAGACGGGGTAAACACGAGATAGAAAACTAATAAGATGAGTACTCCACACCAAAAAGACGGGGTAAACACGAGATAGAAAACTAACAAGATGAGTACTCCACACCAACAACACGAGATAGAAAACTAACAAGATGAGTACTCGGACCACACCAAAAACACGAGATGGAAAACTAACAAGATGAGTACTCGGATCACACCAAAAACACGAGATGGAAAACTAACAAGATGAGTACTCGGACCACACCAAAAACACGAGATAGAAAACTAACAAGATGAGTACTCGGACCACACCAAAAACACGAGATAGAAAACTAACAAGATGAGTACTCGGACCACACCAAAAACACGAGATGGAAAACTAACAAGATGAGTACTCGGACCACACCAAAAACACGAGATGGAAAACTAACAAGATGAGTACTCGGACCACACCAAAAACATGAGATAGAAAACTAACAAGATGAGTACTCGGACCACACCAAAAAGACGGGGTAAACACGAGATAGAAAACTAATAAGATGAGTACTCGGACCACACCAAAAAGACGGGGTAAACACGAGATAGAAAACTAATAAGATGAGTACTCGGACCACACCAAAAAGACGGGGTAAACACGAGATAGAAAACTAATAAGATGAGTACTCCACACCAAAAAGACGGGGTAAACACGAGATAGAAAACTAATAAGATGAGTACTCCACACCAAAAAGACGGGGTAAACACGAGATAGAAAACTAATAAGATGAGTACTCGGACCACACCAAAAACACGAGATAGAAAACTAACAAGATGAGTACTCCACACCAAAAAGACGGGGTAAACACGAGATAGAAAACTAATAAGATGAGTACTCCACATCAAAAAGACGGGGTAAACACGAGATAGAAAACTAACAAGATGAGTACTCCACACCAAAAAGACGGGGTAAACACGAGATAGAAAACTAACAAGATGAGTACTCGGACCACACCAAAAACACGAGATGGAAAACTAACAAGATGAGTACTCGGATCACACCAAAAACACGAGATGGAAAACTAACAAGATGAGTACTCGGACCACACCAAAAACACGAGATAGAAAACTAACAAGATGAGTACTCGGACCACACCAAAAACACGAGATAGAAAACTAACAAGATGAGTACTCGGACCACACCAAAAACACGAGATGGAAAACTAACAAAATGAGTACTCGGACCACACCAAAAACACGAGATGGAAAACTAACAAGATGAGTACTCGGACCACACCAAAAACATGAGATAGAAAAATAACAAGATGAGTACTCGGACCACACCAAAAAGACGGGGTAAACACGAGATAGAAAACTAATAAGATGAGTACTCGGACCACACCAAAAAGACGGTGTAAACACGAGATAGAAAACTAATAAGATGAGTACTCGGACCACACCAAAAAGACGGGGTAAACACGAGATAGAAAACTAATAAGATGAGTACTCCACACCAAAAAGACGGGGTAAACACGAGATAGAAAACTAATAAGATGAGTACTCGGACCACACCAAAAACACGAGATAGAAAACTAACAAGATGAGTACTCCACACCAAAAAGACGGGGTAAACACGAGATAGAAAACTAATAAGATGAGTACTCCACATCAAAAAGACGGGGTAAACACGAGATAGAAAACTAACAAGATGAGTACTCCACACCAAAAAGACGGGGTAAACACGAGATAGAAAACTAATAAGATGAGTACTCGGACCACACCAAAAAGACGGGGTAAACACGAGATAGAAAACTAACAAGATGAGTACTCCACACCAAAAAGACGGGGTAAACACGAGATAGAAAACTAATAAGATGAGTACTCGGACCACACCAAAAAGACGGGGTAAACACGAGATAGAAAACTAACAAGATGAGTACTCGGACCACACCAAAAAGACGGGGTAAACACGAGATAGAAAACTAATAAGATGAGTACTCCACACCAAAAAGACGGGGTAAACACGAGATAGAAAACTAATAAGATGAGTACTCGGACCACACCAAAAACACGAGATAGAAAACTAACAAGATGAGTACTCCACACCAAAAAGACGGGGTAAACACGAGATAGAAAACTAATAAGATGAGTACTCCACACCAAAAAGACGGGGTAAACACGAGATAGAAAACTAATAAGATGAGTACTCGGACCACACCAAAAACACGAGATAGAAAACTAACAAGATGAGTACTCCACACCAAAAAGACGGGGTAAACACGAGATAGAAAACTAATAAGATGAGTACTCCACATCAAAAAGACGGGGTAAACACGAGATAGAAAACTAACAAGATGAGTACTCCACACCAAAAAGACGGGGTAAACACGAGATAGAAAACTAATAAGATGAGTACTCGGACCACACCAAAAGGACGGGGTAAACACGAGATAGAAAACTAACAAGATGAGTACTCCACACCAAAAAGACGGGGTAAACACGAGATAGAAAACTAACAAGATGAGTACTCGGACCACACCAAAAAGACGGGGTAAACACGAGATAGAAAACTAATAAGATGAGTACTCCACACCAAAAAGACGGGGTAAACACGAGATAGAAAACTAATAAGATGAGTACTCGGACCACACCAAAAGGACGGGGTAAACACGAGATAGAAAACTAATAAGATGAGTACTCCACACCAAAAAGACGGGGTAAACACGAGATAGAAAACTAACAAGATGAGTACTCCACACCAAAAAGACGGGGTAAACACGAGATAGAAAACTAACAAGATGAGTACTCCACACCAAAAAGACGGGGTAAACACGAGATAGAAAACTAATAAGATGAGTACTCGGACCACACCAAAAAGACCGGGTAAACACGAGATAGAAAACTAACAAGATGAGTACTCCACACCAAAAAGACGGGGTAAACACGAGATAGAAAACTAATAAGATGAGTACTCGGACCACACCAAAAAGACGGGGTAAACACGAGATAGAAAACTAATAAGATGAGTACTCGGACCACACCAAAAAGACGGGGTAAACACGAGATAGAAAACTAACAAGATGAGTACTCCACACCAAAAAGACGGGGTAAACACGAGATAGAAAACTAATAAGATGAGTACTCGGACCACACCAAAAAGACGGGGTAAACACGAGATAGAAAACTAATAAGATGAGTACTCGGACCACACCAAAAAGACGGGGTAAACACGAGATAGAAAACTAACAAGATGAGTACTCCACACCAAAAAGACGGGTTAAACACGAGATAGAAAACTAATAAGATGAGTACTCGGACCACACCAAAAAGACGGGGTAAACACGAGATAAAAAACTAACAAGATGAGTACTCCACACCAAAAAGACGGGGTAAACACGAGATAGAAAACTAACAAGATGAGTACTCCACACCAAAAAGACGGGGTAAACACGAGATAGAAAACTAATAAGATGAGTACTCGGACCACACCAAAAACACGAGATAGAAAACTAATAAGATGAGTACTCCACACCAAACAGACGGGTTAAACACGAGATAGAAAACTAACAAGATGAGTACTCGGACCACACCAACAACACGAGATAGAAAACTAACAAGATTAGTAATCCACACCAAAAAGACGGGGTAAACACGAGATGGAAAACTAACAAGATGAGTACTCGGACCACACCAAAAACACATGATAGAAAACTAACAAGATGAGTACTCGGACCACACCAAAAACACGAGATAGAAAACTAACAAGATGAGTACTCCACACCAAAAAGACGGGGTAACCACGAGATAGAAAACTAACAATATGAGTACTCGGACCACACCAAAAACACATGATAGAAAACTAACAAGATGAGTACTCGGACCACACCAAAAACACGAGATAGAAAACTAACAAGATGAGTACTCCACACCAAACAGACGGGGTAAACACGAGATAGAAAACTAATAAGATGAGTACTCCACACCAAAAAGCCGGGGTAAACACGAGATAGAAAACTAACAAGATGAGTACTCCACACCAAAAAGACGGGTAAACACGAGATAGAAAACTAATAAGATGAGTACTCGGACCACACCAAAAAGACGGGGTAAACACGAGATAGAAAACTAATATGATGAGTACTCGGACCACACCAAAAACACGAGATAGAAAACTAACAAGATGAGTACTCCACACCAAAAAGACGGGGTAAACACGAGATAGAAAACTAACAAGATGAGTACTCGGACCACACCAAAAACACATGATAGAAAACTAACAAGATGAGTACTCGGACCACACCAAAAACACGAGATAGAAAACTAACAAGATGAGTACTCCACACCAAAAAGACGGGGTAACCACGAGATAGAAAACTAACAAGATGAGTACTCGGACCACACCAAAAACACATGATAGAAAACTAACAAGATGAGTACTCGGACCACACCAAAAACACGAGATAGAAAACTAACAAGATGAGTACTCCACACCAAACAGACGGGGTAAACACGAGATAGAAAACTAATAAGATGAGTACTCCACACCAAAAAGCCGGGGTAAACACGAGATAGAAAACTAACAAGATGAGTACTCCACACCAAAAAGACGGGGTAAACACGAGATAGAAAACTAATAAGATGAGTACTCGGACCACACCAAAAAGACGGGGTAAACACGAGATAGAAAACTAATAAGATGAGTACTCGGACCACACCAAAAACACGAGATAGAAAACTAACAAGATGAGTACTCCACACCAAAAAGACGGGGTAAACACGAGATAGAAAACTAACAAGATGAGTACTCGGACCACACCAAAAACACGAGATAGAAAACTAACAAGATGAGTACTCCACACCAAAAAGAAGGGGTAAACACGAGATAGAAAACTAATAAGATGAGTACTCGGACCACACCAAAAAGCCGGGGTAAACACGAGATAGAAAACTAACAAGATGAGTACTCCACACCAAAAAGACGGGTTAAACACGAGATAGAAAACTAACAAGATGAGTACTCCACACCAAAAAGACGGGGTAAACACGAGATAGAAAACTAACAAGATGAGTACTCCACACCAAAAAGACGGGGTAAACACGAGATAGAAAACTAATAAGATGAGTACTCGGACCACACCAAAAAGACGGGGTAAACACGAGATAGAAAACTAATAAGATGAGTACTCGGACCACACCAAAAAGACGGGGTAAACACGAGATAGAAAACTAATAAGATGAGTACTCCACACCAAAAAGACGGGGTAAACACAAGATAGAAAACTAACAAGATGAGTACTCGGACCACACCAAAAATCCGGGGTAAACACGAGATAGAAAACTAATAAGATGAGTACTCCACACCAAAAAGACGGGGTAAACACGAGATAGAAAACTAATAAGATGAGTACTCGGACCACACCAAAAACACGAGATAGAAAACTAATAAGATGAGTACTCGGACCACACCAAAAATCCGGGGTAAACACGAGATAGAAAACTAATAAGATGAGTACTCCACACCAAAAAGACGGGGTAAACACGAGATAGAAAACTAATAAGATGAGTACTCGGACCACATCAAAAACACGAGATAGAAAACTAACAAGATGAGTACTCCACACCAAAAAGACGGGGTAAACACGAGATAGAAAACTAATAAGATGAGTACTCGGACCACACCAAAAAGCCGGGGTAAACACGAGATAGAAAACTAATAAGATGAGTACTCCACACCAAAAAGACGGGGTAAACACGAGATAGAAAACTAACAAGATGAGTACTCCACACCAAAAACACGAGATAGAAAACTAACAAGATGAGTACTCCACACCAAAAACACGAGATAGAAAACTAACAAGATGAGTACTCCACACCAAAAAGACGGGGTAAACACGAGATAGAAAACTAATAAGATGAGTACTCGGACCACACCAAAAACACGAGATAGAAAACTAATAAGATGAGTACTCGGACCACACCAAAAAGACGGGGTAAACACGAGATAGAAAACTAATAAGATGAGTACTCCACACCAAAAAGACGGGGAGAACACGAGATAGAAAACTAATAAGATGAGTACTCCACACCAAAAAGACGGGGTAAACACGAGATAGAAAACTAACAAGATGAGTACTCGGACCACACCAAAAACACGAGATAGAAAACTAATAAGATGAGTACTCGGACCACACCAAAAAGACGGGGTAAACACGAGATAGAAAACTAATAAGATGAGTACTCCACACCAAAAAGACGGGGTAAACACGAGATAGAAAACTAACAAGATGAGTACTCCACACCAAAAACACGAGATAGAAAACTAACAAGATGAGTACTCCACACCAAAAACACGAGATAGAAAACTAACAAGATGAGTACTCCACACCAAAAAGACGGGGTAAACACGAGATAGAAAACTAATAAGATGAGTACTCGGACCACACCAAAAACACGAGATAGAAAACTAATAAGATGAGTACTCGGACCACACCAAAAAGACGGGGTAAACACGAGATAGAAAACTAATAAGATGAGTACTCCACACCAAAAAGACGGGGTAAACACGAGATAGAAAACTAATAAGATGAGTACTCCACACCAAAAAGACGGGGTAAACACGAGATAGAAAACTAATAAGATGAGTACTCCACACCAAAAAGCCAGGGTAAACACGAGATAGAAAACTAATAAGATGAGTACTCGGACCACACCAAAAACACGAGATAGAAAACTAATAAGATGAGTACTCGGACCACACCAAAAAGACGGGGTAAACACGAGATAGAAAACTAATAAGATGAGTACTCCACACCAAAAAGACGGGGTAAACACGAGATAGAAAACTAATAAGATGAGTACTCCACACCAAAAAGACGGGGTAAACACGAGATAGAAAACTAATAAGATGAGTACTCCACACCAAAAAGACGGGGTAAACACGAGATAGAAAACTAACAAGATAAGTACTCCACACCAAAAAGACGGGGTAAACACGAGATAGAAAACTAACAAGATGAGTACTCGGACCACATCAAAAACACGAGATAGAAAACTAATAAGATGAGTACTCGGACCACACCAAAAACACGAGATAGAAAACTAACAAGATGAGTACTCGGACCACACCAAAAACACGAGATAGAAAACTAACAAGATGAGTACTCGGACCACATCAAAAACACGAGATAGAAAACTAACAAGATGAGTACTCCACACCAAAAAGACGGGGTAAACACGAGATAGAAAATTAATAAGATGAGTACTCGGACCACACCAAAAAGACGGGGTAAACACAAGATAGAAAACTAATAAGATGAGTACTCCACACCAAAAAGACGGGGTAAACACGAGATAGAAAACTAATAAGATGAGTACTCGGACCACACCAAAAAGACGGGGTAAACACGAGATAGAAAACTAACAAGATGAGTACTCCACACCAAAAACACGAGATAGAAAACTAACAAGATGAGTACTCCACACCAAAAAGACGGGGTAAACACGAGATAGAAAACTAATAAGATGAGTACTCCACACCAAAAAGACGGGGTAAACACGAGATAGAAAACTAATAAGATGAGTACTCGGACCACACCAAAAACACGAGATAGAAAACTAATAAGATGAGTACTCGGACCACACCAAAAAGACGGGGTAAACACGAGATAGAAAACTAATAAGATGAGTACTCCACACCAAAAAGACGGGGTAAACACGAGATAGAAAACTAACAAGATGAGTACTCGGACCACACCAAAAACACGAGATAGAAAACTAACAAGATGAGTACTCCACACCAAACAGACGGGGTAAACACGAGCTAGAAAACTAATAAGATGAGTACTCCACACCAAAAAGACGGGGCAAACACGAGATAGAAAACTAATAAGATGAGTACTCCACACCAAAAAGACGGGGTAAACACGAGATAGAAAACTAATAAGATGAGTACTCGGACCACACCAAAAATACGAGATAGAAAACTAATAAGATGAGTACTCCACACCAAAAAGACGGGGTAAACACGAGATAGAAAACTAATAAGATGAGTACTCGGACCACACCAAAAACACGAGATAGAAAACTAATAAGATGAGTACTCCACACCAAAAAGACGGGGTAAACACGAGATAGAAAACTAATAAGATGAGTACTCGGACCAAAGACGGGGTAAACACGAGATAGAAAACTAATAAGATGAGTACTCGGACCTAAAAGACGGGGTAAACACGAGATAGAAAACTAATAAGATGAGTACTCCACACCAAAAAAAGACGGGGTAAACACGAGATAGAAAACTAACAAGATGAGTACTCGGACCACACCAAAAAGACGAGATAGAAAACTAATAAGATGAGTACTCGGACCACACCAAAAACACGAGATAGAAAACTAACAAGATGAGTACTCCACACCAAAAAGACGGGGTAAACACGAGATAGAAAACTAACAAGATGAGTACTCCACACCAAAAAGATGGGGTAAACACGAGATAGAAAACTAACAAGATGAGTACTCCACACCAAAAAGACGGGGTAAACACGAGATAGAAAACTAACAAGATGAGTACTCCACACCAAAAAGACGGGGTAAACACGAGATAGAAAACTAACAAGATGAGTACTCGGACCACACCAAAAACACATGATAGAAAACTAACAAGATGAGTACTCCACACCAAAAAGACAGGGTAAACACGAGATAGAAAACTAATAAGATGAGTACTCGGACCACACCAAAAACACGAGATAGAAAACTAATAAGATGAGTACTCCACACCAAAAAGACGGGGTAAACACGAGATAGAAAACTAATAAGATGAGTACTCGGACCAAAGACGGGGTAAACACGAGATAAGAAAACTAATAAGATGAGTACTCGGACCAAAAAGACGGGGTAAACACGAGATAGAAAACTAATAAGATGAGTACTCCACACCAAAAAGACGGGGTAAACACGAGATAGAAAACTAACAAGATGAGTACTCGGACCACACCAAAAACACGAGATAGAAAATTAACAAGATGAGTACTCCACACCAAAAAGACGGGGTAAACACGAGATAGAAAACTAACAAGATGAGTACTCCACACCAAAAAGACGGGGTAAACACGAGATAGAAAACTAACAAGATGAGTACTCCACACCAAAAAGACGGGGTAAACACGAGATAGAAAACTAATAAGATGAGTACTCGGACCACACCAAAAACACGAGATAGAAAACTAATAAGATGAGTACTCGGACCACACCAAAAAGACGGGGTAAACACGAGATAAAAAACTAATAAGATGAGTACTCCACACCAAAAAGACGGGGTAAACACGAGATAGAAAACTAACAAGATGAGTACTCGGACCACACCAAAAACACGAGATAGAAAACTAACAAGATGAGTACTCCACACCAAAAAGAAGGGGTAAACACGAGATAGAAAACTAATAAGATGAGTACTCGGACCACACCAAAAAGCCGGGGTAAACACGAGATAGAAAACTAACAAGATGAGTACTCCACACCAAAAAGACGGGTTAAACACGAGATAGAAAACTAACAAGATGAGTACTCCACACCAAAAAGACGGGGTAAACACGAGATAGAAAACTAACAAGATGAGTACTCCACACCAAAAAGACGGGGTAAACACGAGATAGAAAACTAATAAGATGAGTACTCGGACCACACCAAAAAGACGGGGTAAACACGAGATAGAAAACTAATAAGATGAGTACTCCACACCAAAAAGACGGGGTAAACACGAGATAGAAAACTAATAAGATGAGTACTCGGACCACACCAAAAACACGAGATAGAAAACTAATAAGATGAGTACTCGGACCACACCAAAAACACGAGATAGAAAACTAATAAGATGAGTACTCGGACCACACCAAAAATCCGGGGTAAACACGAGATAGAAAACTAATAAGATGAGTACTCCACACCAAAAAGACGGGGTAAACACGAGATAGAAAACTAATAAGATGAGTACTCGGACCACATCAAAAACACGAGATAGAAAACTAACAAGATGAGTACTCCACACCAAAAAGACGGGGTAAACACGAGATAGAAAACTAATAAGATGAGTACTCGGACCACACCAAAAAGCCGGGGTAAACACGAGATAGAAAACTAATAAGATGAGTACTCCACACCAAAAAGACGGGGTAAACACGAGATAGAAAACTAACAAGATGAGTACTCGGACCACACCAAAAACACGAGATAGAAAACTAATAAGATGAGTACTCGGACCACACCAAAAAGACGGGGTAAACACGAGATAGAAAACTAATAAGATGAGTACTCCACACCAAAAAGACGGGGTAAACACGAGATAGAAAACTAACAAGATGAGTACTCCACACCAAAAACACGAGATAGAAAACTAACAAGATGAGTACTCCACACCAAAAACACGAGATAGAAAACTAACAAGATGAGTACTCCACACCAAAAAGACGGGGTAAACACGAGATAGAAAACTAATAAGATGAGTACTCGGACCACACCAAAAACACGAGATAGAAAACTAATAAGATGAGTACTCGGACCACACCAAAAAGACGGGGTAAACACGAGATAGAAAACTAATAAGATGAGTACTCCACACCAAAAAGACGGGGTAAACACGAGATAGAAAACTAACAAGATGAGTACTCGGACCACACCAAAAACACGAGATAGAAAACTAATAAGATGAGTACTCGGACCACACCAAAAAGACGAGATAGAAAACTAACAAGATGAGTACTCCACACCAAACAGACGGGGTAAACACGAGATAGAAAACTAATAAGATGAGTACTCCACACCAAAAAGACGGGGCAAACACGAGATAGAAAACTAATAAGATGAGTACTCCACACCAAAAAGACGGGGTAAACACGAGATAGAAAACTAATAAGATGAGTACTCGGACCACACCAAAAACACGAGATAGAAAACTAATAAGATGAGTACTCCACACCAAAAAGACGGGGTAAACACGAGATAGAAAACTAATAAGATGTGTACTCGGACCAAAAAGACGGGGTAAACACGAGATAGAAAACTAATAAGATGAGTACTCCACACCAAAAAGACGGGGTAAACACGAGATAGAAAACTAATAAGATGAGTACTCCACACCAAAAAGACGGGGTAAACACGAGATAGAAAACTAATAAGATGAGTACTCCACACCAAAAACACGAGATAGAAAACTAACAAGATGAGTACTCCACACCAAAAAGACGGGGTAAACACGAGATAGAAAACTAATAAGATGAGTACTCGGACCACACCAAAAACACGAGATAGAAAACTAATAAGATGAGTACTCGGACCACACCAAAAAGACGGGGTAAACACGAGATAGAAAACTAATAAGATGAGTACTCCACACCAAAAAGACGGGGTAAACACGAGATAGAAAACTAATAAGATGAGTACTCCACACCAAAAAGACGGGGTAAACACGAGATAGAAAACTAATAAGATGAGTACTCCACACCAAAAAGCCAGGGTAAACACGAGATAGAAAACTAATAAGATGAGTACTCGGACCACACCAAAAACACGAGATAGAAAACTAATAAGATGAGTACTCGGACCACACCAAAAAGACGGGGTAAACACGAGATAGAAAACTAATAAGATGAGTACTCCACACCAAAAAGACGGGGTAAACACGAGATAGAAAACTAATAAGATGAGTACTCCACACCAAAAAGACGGGGTAAACACGAGATAGAAAACTAATAAGATGAGTACTCCACACCAAAAAGACGGGGTAAACACGAGATAGAAAACTAACAAGATGAGTACTCCACACCAAAAAGACGGGGTAAACACGAGATAGAAAACTAACAAGATGAGTACTCGGACCACATCAAAAACACGAGATAGAAAACTAATAAGATGAGTACTCGGACCACACCAAAAACACGAGATAGAAAACTAACAAGATGAGTACTCGGACCACACCAAAAACACGAGATAGAAAACTAACAAGATGAGTACTCGGACCACATCAAAAACACGAGATAGAAAACTAACAAGATGAGTACTCCACACCAAAAAGACGGGGTAAACACGAGATAGAAAATTAATAAGATGAGTACTCGGACCACACCAAAAAGACGGGGTAAACACAAGATAGAAAACTAATAAGATGAGTACTCCACACCAAAAAGACGGGGTAAACACGAGATAGAAAACTAATAAGATGAGTACTCGGACCACACCAAAAAGACGGGGTAAACACGAGATAGAAAACTAACAAGATGAGTACTCCACACCAAAAACACGAGATAGAAAACTAACAAGATGAGTACTCCACACCAAAAAGACGGGGTAAACACGAGATAGAAAACTAATAAGATGAGTACTCCACACCAAAAAGACGGGGTAAACACGAGATAGAAAACTAATAAGATGAGTACTCGGACCACACCAAAAACACGAGATAGAAAACTAATAAGATGAGTACTCGGACCACACCAAAAAGACGGGGTAAACACGAGATAGAAAACTAATAAGATGAGTACTCCACACCAAAAAGACGGGGTAAACACGAGATAGAAAACTAACAAGATGAGTACTCGGACCACACCAAAAACACGAGATAGAAAACTAACAAGATGAGTACTCCACACCAAACAGACGGGGTAAACACGAGCTAGAAAACTAATAAGATGAGTACTCCACACCAAAAAGACGGGGCAAACACGAGATAGAAAACTAATAAGATGAGTACTCCACACCAAAAAGACGGGGTAAACACGAGATAGAAAACTAATAAGATGAGTACTCGGACCACACCAAAAATACGAGATAGAAAACTAATAAGATGAGTACTCCACACCAAAAAGACGGGGTAAACACGAGATAGAAAACTAATAAGATGAGTACTCGGACCACACCAAAAACACGAGATAGAAAACTAATAAGATGAGTACTCCACACCAAAAAGACGGGGTAAACACGAGATAGAAAACTAATAAGATGAGTACTCGGACCAAAGACGGGGTAAACACGAGATAGAAAACTAATAAGATGAGTACTCGGACCAAAAAGACGGGGTAAACACGAGATAGAAAACTAATAAGATGAGTACTCCACACCAAAAAGACGGGGTAAACACGAGATAGAAAACTAACAAGATGAGTACTCGGACCACACCAAAAAGACGAGATAGAAAACTAATAAGATGAGTACTCGGACCACACCAAAAACACGAGATAGAAAACTAACAAGATGAGTACTCCACACCAAAAAGACGGGGTAAACACGAGATAGAAAACTAACAAGATGAGTACTCCACACCAAAAAGATGGGGTAAACACGAGATAGAAAACTAACAAGATGAGTACTCCACACCAAAAAGACGGGGTAAACACGAGATAGAAAACTAACAAGATGAGTACTCCACACCAAAAAGACGGGGTAAACACGAGATAGAAAACTAACAAGATGAGTACTCGGACCACACCAAAAACACATGATAGAAAACTAACAAGATGAGTACTCCACACCAAAAAGACGGGGTAAACACGAGATAGAAAACTAATAAGATGAGTACTCGGACCACACCAAAAACACGAGATAGAAAACTAATAAGATGAGTACTCCACACCAAAAAGACGGGGTAAACACGAGATAGAAAACTAATAAGATGAGTACTCGGACCAAAGACGGGGTAAACACGAGATAAGAAAACTAATAAGATGAGTACTCGGACCAAAAAGACGGGGTAAACACGAGATAGAAAACTAATAAGATGAGTACTCCACACCAAAAAGACGGGGTAAACACGAGATAGAAAACTAATAAGATGAGTACTCGGACCACACCAAAAACACGAGATAGAAAATTAACAAGATGAGTACTCCACACCAAAAAGACGGGGTAAACACGAGATAGAAAACTAACAAGATGAGTACTCCACACCAAAAAGACGGGGTAAACACGAGATAGAAAACTAACAAGATGAGTACTCCACACCAAAAAGACGGGGTAAACACGAGATAGAAAACTAATAAGATGAGTACTCGGACCACACCAAAAACACGAGATAGAAAACTAACAAGATGAGTACTCCACACCAAAAAGACGGGGTAAACACGAGATAGAAAACTAACAAGATGAGTACTCCACACCAAAAAGACGGGGTAAACACGAGATAGAAAACTAACAAGATGAGTACTCGGACCACACCAAAAAGACGGGGTAAACACGAGATAGAAAACTAACAAGATGAGTACTCGGACCACACCAAAAACACGAGATAGAAAACTAACAAGATGAGTACTCGGACCACACCAAAAACACGAGATAGAAAACTAATAAGATGAGTACTCCACACCAAAAAGACGGGGTAAACACGAGATAGAAAACTAATAAGATGAGTACTCGGACCACACCAAAAACACGAGATAGAAAACTAATAAGATGAGTACTCCACACCAAAAAGACGGGGTAAACACGAGATAGAAAACTAATAACATGAGTACTCGGACCAAAGACGGGGTAAACACGAGATAGAAAACTAATAAGATGAGTACTCGGACCAAAAAGACGGGGTAAACACGAGATAGAAAACTAATAAGATGAGTACTCCACACCAAAAAGACGGGGTAAACACGAGATAGAAAACTAACAAGATGAGTACTCGGACCACACCAAAAACGCGAGATAGAAAACTAACAAGATGAGTACTCCACACCAAAAAGACGGGGTAAACACGAGATAGAAAACTAACAAGATGAGTACTCCACACCAAAAAGACGGGGTAAACACGAGATAGAAAACTAATAAGATGAGTACTCGGACCACACCAAAAACACGAGATAGAAAACTAATAAGATGAGTACTCCACACCAAAAAGACGGGGTAAACACGAGATAGAAAACTAATAAGATGAGTACTCGGACCAAAGACGGGGTAAACACGAGATAGAAAACTAATAAGATGAGTACTCGGACCAAAAAGACGGGGTAAACACGAGATAGAAAACTAATAAGATGAGTACTCCACACCAAAAAGACGGGGTAAACACGAGATAGAAAACTAATAAGATGAGTACTCGGACCACACCAAAAACACGAGATAGAAAACTAATAAGATGAGTACTCGGACCACACCAAAAAGACGGGGTAAACACGAGATAGAAAACTAATAAGATGAGTACTCCACACCAAAAAGACGGGGTAAACACGAGATAGAAAACTAACAAGATGAGTACTCGGACCACACCAAAAACACGAGATAGAAAACTAATAAGATGAGTACTCGGACCACACCAAAAAGACGGGGTAAACACGAGATAGAAAACTAATAAGATGAGTACTCCACACCAAAAAGACGGGGTAAACACGAGATAGAAAACTAACAAGATGAGTACTCCACACCAAAAACACGAGATAGAAAACTAACAAGATGAGTACTCCACACCAAAAAGACGGGGTAAACACGAGATAGAAAACTAATAAGATGAGTACTCGGACCACACCAAAAACACGAGATAGAAAACTAATAAGATGAGTACTCGGACCACACCAAAAAGACGGGGTAAACACGAGATAGAAAACTAATAAGATGAGTACTCCACACCAAAAAGACGGGGTAAACACGAGATAGAAAACTAATAAGATGAGTACTCCACACCAAAAAGACGGGGTAAACACGAGATAGAAAACTAATAAGATGAGTACTCCACACCAAAAAGCCAGGGTAAACACGAGATAGAAAACTAATAAGATGAGTACTCGGACCACACCAAAAACACGAGATAGAAAACTAATAAGATGAGTACTCGGACCACACCAAAAAGACGGGGTAAACACGAGATAGAAAACTAATAAGATGAGTACTCCACACCAAAAAGACGGGGTAAACACGAGATAGAAAACTAATAAGATGAGTACTCCACACCAAAAAGACGGGGTAAACACGAGATAGAAAACTAATAAGATGAGTACTCCACACCAAAAAGACGGGGTAAACACGAGATAGAAAACTAACAAGATGAGTACTCCACACCAAAAAGACGGGGTAAACACGAGATAGAAAACTAACAAGATGAGTACTCGGACCACATCAAAAACACGAGATAGAAAACTAATAAGATGAGTACTCGGACCACACCAAAAACACGAGATAGAAAACTAACAAGATGAGTACTCGGACCACACCAAAAACACGAGATAGAAAACTAACAAGATGAGTACTCGGACCACATCAAAAACACGAGATAGAAAACTAACAAGATGAGTACTCCACACCAAAAAGACGGGGTAAACACGAGATAGAAAATTAATAAGATGAGTACTCGGACCACACCAAAAAGACGGGGTAAACACAAGATAGAAAACTAATAAGATGAGTACTCCACACCAAAAAGACGGGGTAAACACGAGATAGAAAACTAATAAGATGAGTACTCGGACCACACCAAAAAGACGGGGTAAACACGAGATAGAAAACTAACAAGATGAGTACTCCACACCAAAAACACGAGATAGAAAACTAACAAGATGAGTACTCCACACCAAAAAGACGGGGTAAACACGAGATAGAAAACTAATAAGATGAGTACTCCACACCAAAAAGACGGGGTAAACACGAGATAGAAAACTAATAAGATGAGTACTCGGACCACACCAAAAACACGAGATAGAAAACTAATAAGATGAGTACTCGGACCACACCAAAAAGACGGGGTAAACACGAGATAGAAAACTAATAAGATGAGTACTCCACACCAAAAAGACGGGGTAAACACGAGATAGAAAACTAACAAGATGAGTACTCGGACCACACCAAAAACACGAGATAGAAAACTAACAAGATGAGTACTCCACACCAAACAGACGGGGTAAACACGAGCTAGAAAACTAATAAGATGAGTACTCCACACCAAAAAGACGGGGCAAACACGAGATAGAAAACTAATAAGATGAGTACTCCACACCAAAAAGACGGGGTAAACACGAGATAGAAAACTAATAAGATGAGTACTCGGACCACACCAAAAATACGAGATAGAAAACTAATAAGATGAGTACTCCACACCAAAAAGACGGGGTAAACACGAGATAGAAAACTAATAAGATGAGTACTCGGACCACACCAAAAACACGAGATAGAAAACTAATAAGATGAGTACTCCACACCAAAAAGACGGGGTAAACACGAGATAGAAAACTAATAAGATGAGTACTCGGACCAAAGACGGGGTAAACACGAGATAGAAAACTAATAAGATGAGTACTCGGACCAAAAAGACGGGGTAAACACGAGATAGAAAACTAATAAGATGAGTACTCCACACCAAAAAGACGGGGTAAACACGAGATAGAAAACTAACAAGATGAGTACTCGGACCACACCAAAAAGACGAGATAGAAAACTAATAAGATGAGTACTCGGACCACACCAAAAACACGAGATAGAAAACTAACAAGATGAGTACTCCACACCAAAAAGACGGGGTAAACACGAGATAGAAAACTAACAAGATGAGTACTCCACACCAAAAAGATGGGGTAAACACGAGATAGAAAACTAACAAGATGAGTACTCCACACCAAAAAGACGGGGTAAACACGAGATAGAAAACTAACAAGATGAGTACTCCACACCAAAAAGACGGGGTAAACACGAGATAGAAAACTAACAAGATGAGTACTCGGACCACACCAAAAACACATGATAGAAAACTAACAAGATGAGTACTCCACACCAAAAAGACGGGGTAAACACGAGATAGAAAACTAATAAGATGAGTACTCGGACCACACCAAAAACACGAGATAGAAAACTAATAAGATGAGTACTCCACACCAAAAAGACGGGGTAAACACGAGATAGAAAACTAATAAGATGAGTACTCGGACCAAAGACGGGGTAAACACGAGATAAGAAAACTAATAAGATGAGTACTCGGACCAAAAAGACGGGGTAAACACGAGATAGAAAACTAATAAGATGAGTACTCCACACCAAAAAGACGGGCTAAACACGAGATAGAAAACTAACAAGATGAGTACTCGGACCACACCAAAAACACGAGATAGAAAATTAACAAGATGAGTACTCCACCCCAAAAAGACGGGGTAAACACGAGATAGAAAACTAACAAGATGAGTACTCCACACCAAAAAGACGGGGTAAACACGAGATAGAAAACTAATAAGATGAGTACTCCACACCAAAAAGACGGGGTAAACACGAGATAGAAAACTAATAAGATGAGTACTCGGACCACACCAAAAACACGAGATAGAAAACTAACAAGATGAGTACTCCACACCAAAAAGACGGGGTAAACACGAGATAGAAAACTAACAAGATGAGTACTCCACACCAAAAAGACGGGGTAAACACGAGATAGAAAACTAACAAGATGAGTACTCGGACCACACCAAAAAGACGGGGTAAACACGAGATAGAAAACTAACAAGATGAGTACTCGGACCACACCAAAAACACGAGATAGAAAACTAACAAGATGAGTACTCGGACCACACCAAAAACACGAGATAGAAAACTAATAAGATGAGTACTCGGACCACACCAAAAACACGAGATAGAAAACTAATAAGATGAGTACTCCACACCAAAAAGACGGGGTAAACACGAGATAGAAAACTAATAAGATGAGTACTCGGACCACACCAAAAACACGAGATAGAAAACTAATAAGATGAGTACTCCACACCAAAAAGACGGGGTAAACACGAGATAGAAAACTAATAACATGAGTACTCGGACCAAAGACGGGGTAAACACGAGATAGAAAACTAATAAGATGAGTACTCGGACCAAAAAGACGGGGTAAACACGAGATAGAAAACTAATAAGATGAGTACTCCACACCAAAAAGACGGGGTAAACACGAGATAGAAAACTAACAAGATGAGTACTCGGACCACACCAAAAACACGAGATATAAAACTAACAAGATGAGTACTCCACACCAAAAAGACGGGGTAAACACGAGATAGAAAACTAACAAGATGAGTACTCCACACCAAAAAGACGGGGTAAACACGAGATAGAAAACTAATAAGATGAGTACTCGGACCACACCAAAAACACGAGATAGAAAACTAATAAGATGAGTACTCCACACCAAAAAGACGGGGTAAACACGAGATAGAAAACTAATAACATGAGTACTCGGACCAAAGACGGGGTAAACACGAGATAGAAAACTAATAAGATGAGTACTCGGACCAAAAAGACGGGGTAAACACGAGATAGAAAACTAATAAGATGAGTACTCCACACCAAAAAGACGGGGTAAACACGAGATAGAAAACTAATAAGATGAGTACTCGGACCACACCAAAAACACGAGATAGAAAACTAATAAGATGAGTACTCGGACCACACCAAAAAGACGGGGTAAACACGAGATAGAAAACTAATAAGATGAGTACTCCACACCAAAAAGACGGGGTAAACACGAGATAGAAAACTAACAAGATGAGTACTCGGACCACACCAAAAACACGAGATAGAAAACTAACAATATGAGTACTCCACACCAAACAGACGGGGTAAACACGAGCTAGAAAACTAATAAGATGAGTACTCCACACCAAAAAGACGGGGCAAACACGAGATAGAAAACTAATAAGATGAGTACTCCACACCAAAAAGACGGGGTAAACACGAGATAGAAAACTAATAAGATGAGTACTCGGACCACACCAAAAATACGAGATAGAAAACTAATAAGATGAGTACTCCACACCAAAAAGACGGGGTAAACACGAGATAGAAAACTAATAAGATGAGTACTCGGACCACACCAAAAACACGAGATAGAAAACTAATAAGATGAGTACTCCACACCAAAAAGACGGGGTAAACACGAGATAGAAAACTAATAAGATGAGTACTCGGACCAAAGACGGGGTAAACACGAGATAGAAAACTAATAAGATGAGTACTCGGACCAAAAAGACGGGGTAAACACGAGATAGAAAACTAATAAGATGAGTACTCCACACCAAAAAGACG
This sequence comes from Bathymodiolus brooksi, assembly GCA_963680875.1. NCBI lineage: Eukaryota > Metazoa > Mollusca > Bivalvia > Mytilida > Modiolidae > Bathymodiolus > Bathymodiolus brooksi. Next base: position 5,633,222 of record OY804577.1, read on the forward strand.
GGGTAAACACGAGATAGAAAACTAACAAGATGAGTACTCGGACCACACCAAAAAGACGAGATAGAAAACTAATAAGATGAGTACTCGGACCACACCAAAAACACGAGATAGAAAACTAACAAGATGAGTACTCCACACCAAAAAGACGGGGTAAACACGAGATAGAAAACTAACAAGATGAGTACTCCACACCAAAAAGATGGGGTAAACACGAGATAGAAAACTAACAAGATGAGTACTCCACACCAAAAAGACGGGGTAAACACGAGATAGAAAACTAACAAGATGAGTACTCCACACCAAAAAGACGGGGTAAACACGAGATAGAAAACTAACAAGATGAGTACTCGGACCACACCAAAAACACATGATAGAAAACTAACAAGATGAGTACTCCACACCAAAAAGACGGGGTAAACACGAGATAGAAAACTAATAAGATGAGTACTCGGACCACACCAAAAACACGAGATAGAAAACTAATAAGATGAGTACTCCACACCAAAAAGACGGGGTAAACACGAGATAGAAAACTAATAAGATGAGTACTCGGACCAAAGACGGGGTAAACACGAGATAAGAAAACTAATAAGATGAGTACTCGGACCAAAAAGACGGGGTAAACACGAGATAGAAAACTAATAAGATGAGTACTCCACACCAAAAAGACGGGGTAAACACGAGATAGAAAACTAATAAGATGAGTACTCGGACCACACCAAAAACACGAGATAGAAAATTAACAAGATGAGTACTCCACACCAAAAAGACGGGGTAAACACGAGATAGAAAACTAACAAGATGAGTACTCCACACCAAAAAGACGGGGTAAACACGAGATAGAAAACTAACAAGATGAGTACTCCACACCAAAAAGACGGGGTAAACACGAGATAGAAAACTAATAAGATGAGTACTCGGACCACACCAAAAACATGAGATAGAAAACTAACAAGTTGAGTACTCCACACCAAAAAGACGGGGTAAACACGAGATAGAAAACTAACAAGATGAGTACTCCACACCAAAAAGACGGGGTAAACACGAGATAGAAAACTAACAAGATGAGTACTCGGACCACACCAAAAAGACGGGGTAAACACGAGATAGAAAACTAACAAGATGAGTACTCGGACCACACCAAAAACACGAGATAGAAAACTAACAAGATGAGTACTCGGACCACACCAAAAACACGAGATAGAAAACTAATAAGATGAGTACTCCACACCAAAAAGACGGGGTAAACACGAGATAGAAAACTAATAAGATGAGTACTCGGACCACACCAAAAACACGAGATAGAAAACTAATAAGATGAGTACTCCACACCAAAAAGACGGGGTAAACACGAGATAGAAAACTAATAACATGAGTACTCGGACCAAAGACGGGGTAAACACGAGATAGAAAACTAATAAGATGAGTACTCGGACCAAAAAGACGGGTTAAACACGAGATAGAAAACTAATAAGATGAGTACTCCACACCAAAAAGACGGGGTAAACACGAGATAGAAAACTAACAAGATGAGTACTCGGACCACACCAAAAACACGAGATAGAAAACTAACAAGATGAGTACGCCACACCAAAAAGACGGGGTAAACACGAGATAGAAAACTAACAAGATGAGTACTCCACACCAAAAAGACGGGGTAAACACGAGATAGAAAACTAATAAGATGAGTACTCGGACCACACCAAAACCACGAGATAGAAAACTAATAAGATGAGTACTCCACACCAAAAAGACGGGGTAAACACGAGATAGAAAACTAATAAGATGAGTACTCGGACCAAAGACGGGGTAAACACGAGATAGAAAACTAATAAGATGAGTACTCGGACCAAAACGACGGGGTAAACACGAGATAGAAAACTAATAAGATGAGTACTCCACACCAAAAAGACGGGGTAAACACGAGATAGAAAACTAATAAGATGAGTACTCGGACCACACCAAAAACACGAGATAGAAAACTAATAAGATGAGTACTCGGACCACACCAAAAAGACGGGGTAAACACGAGATAAAAAACTAATAAGATGAGTACTCCACACCAAAAAGACGGGGTAAACACGAGATAGAAAACTAACAAGATGAGTACTCGGACCACACCAAAAACACGAGATAGAAAACTAACAAGATGAGTACTCCACACCAAACAGACGGGGTAAACACGAGATAGAAAACTAATAAGATGAGTACTCCACACCAAAAAGACGGGGCAAACACGAGATAGAAAACTAATAAGATGAGTACTCCACACCAAAAAGACGGGGTAAACACGAGATAGAAAACTAATAAGATGAGTACTCGGACCACACCAAAAATACGAGATAGAAAACTAATAAGATGAGTACTCCACACCAAAAAGACGGGGTAAACACGAGATAGAAAACTAATAAGATGAGTACTCGGACCACACCAAAAACACGAGATAGAAAACTAATAAGATGAGTACTCCACACCAAAAAGACGGGGTAAACACGAGATAGAAAACTAATAAGATGAGTACTCGGACCAAAGACGGGGTAAACACGAGATAGAAAACTAATAAGATGAGTACTCGGACCAAAAAGACGGGGTAAACACGAGATAGAAAACTAATAAGATGAGTACTCCACACCAAAAAGACGGGGTAAACACGAGATAGAAAACTAACAAGATGAGTACTCGGACCACACCAAAAAGACGAGATAGAAAACTAATAAGATGAGTACTCGGACCACACCAAAAACACGAGATAGAAAACTAACAAGATGAGTACTCCACACCAAAAAGACGGGGTAAACACGAGATAGAAAACTAATAAGATGAGTACTCCACACCAAAAAGATGGGGTAAACACGAGATAGAAAACTAACAAGATGAGTACTCCACACCAAAAAGACGGGGTAAACACGAGATAGAAAACTAACAAGATGAGTACTCCACACCAAAAAGACGGGGTAAACACGAGATAGAAAACTAACAAGATGAGTACTCGGACCACACCAAAAACACATGATAGAAAACTAACAAGATGAGTACTCCACACCAAAAAGACGGGGTAAACACGAGATAGAAAACTAATAAGATGAGTACTCGGACCACACCAAAAACACGAGATAGAAAACTAATAAATAAGATGAGTACTCCACACCAAAAAGACGGGGTAAACACGAGATAGAAAACTAATAAGATGAGTACTCGGACCAAAGACGGGGTAAACACGAGATAAGAAAACTAATAAGATGAGTACTCGGACCAAAAAGACGGGGTAAACACGAGATAGAAAACTAACAAGATGAGTACTCCACACCAAAAAGACGGGGTAAACACGAGATAGAAAACTAACAAGATGAGTACTCCACACCAAAAAGACGGGGTAAACACGAGATAGAAAACTAATAAGATGAGTACTCGGACCACACCAAAAACACGAGATAGAAAACTAACAAGATGAGTACTCCACACCAAAAAGACGGGGTAAACACGAGATAGAAAACTAACAAGATGAGTACTCCACACCAAAAAGAAGGGGTAAACACGAGATAGAAAACTAACAAGATGAGTACTCGGACCACACCAAAAAGACGGGGTAAACACGAGATAGAAAACTAACAAGATGAGTACTCGGACCACACCAAAAACACGAGATAGAAAACTAACAAGATGAGTACTCGGACCACACCAAAAACACGAGATAGAAAACTAATAAGATGAGTACTCCACACCAAAAAGACGGGGTAAACACGAGATAGAAAACTAATAAGATGAGTACTCGGACCACACCAAAAACACGAGATAGAAAACTAATAAGATGAGTACTCCACACCAAAAAGACGGGGTAAACACGAGATAGAAAACTAATAAGATGAGTACTCGGACCAAAGACGGGGTAAACACGAGATAGAAAACTAATAAGATGAGTACTCGGACCAAAAAGACGGGGTAAACACGAGATAGAAAACTAATAAGATGAGTACTCGGACCACACCAAAAAGACGGGGTAAACACGAGATAGAAAACTAACAAGATGAGTACTCGGACCACACCAAAAACACGAGATAGAAAACTAACAAGATGAGTACTCCACACCAAACAGACGGGGTAAACACGAGATAGAAAACTAATAAGATGAGTACTCCACACCAAAAAGACGGGGTAAACACGAGATAGAAAACTAATAAGATGAGTACTCGGACCAAAGACGGGGTAAACACGAGATAGAAAACTAATAAGATGAGTACTCGGACCAAAAAGACGGGGTAAACACGAGATAGAAAACTAATAAGATGAGTACTCCACACCAAAAAGACGGGGTAAACACGAGATAGAAAACTAATAAGATGAGTACTCGGACCACACCAAAAACACGAGATAGAAAACTAATAAGATGAGTACTCGGACCACACCAAAAAGACGGGGTAAACACGAGATAAAAAACTAATAAGATGAGTACTCCACACCAAAAAGACGGGGTAAACACGAGATAGAAAACTAACAAGATGAGTACTCGGACCACACCAAAAACACGAGATAGAAAACTAACAAGATGAGTACTCCACACCAAACAGACGGGGTAAACACGAGATAGAAAACTAATAAGATGAGTACTCCACACCAAAAAGACGGGGCAAACACGAGATAGAAAACTAATAAGATGAGTACTCCACACCAAAAAGACGGGGTAAACACGAGATAGAAAACTAATAAGATGAGTACTCCACACCAAAAAGACGGGGTAAACACGAGATAGAAAACTAATAAGATGAGTACTCGGACCACACCAAAAACACGAGATAGAAAACTAATAAGATGAGTACTCCACACCAAAAAGACGGGGTAAACACGAGATAGAAAACTAATAAGATGAGTACTCGGACCAAAGACGGGGTAAACACGAGATAGAAAACTAATAAGATGAGTACTCGGACCAAAAAGACGGGGTAAACACGAGATAGAAAACTAATAAGATGAGTACTCCACACCAAAAAGACGGGGTAAACACGAGATAGAAAACTAACAAGATGAGTACTCGGACCACACCAAAAAGACGAGATAGAAAACTAATAAGATGAGTACTCGGACCACACCAAAAACACGAGATAGAAAACTAACAAGATGAGTACTCCACACCAAAAAGACGGGGTAAACACGAGATAGAAAACTAACAAGATGAGTACTCCACACCAAAAAGATGGAGTAAACACGAGATAGAAAACTAACAAGATGAGTACTCCACACCAAAAAGACGGGGTAAACACGAGATAGAAAACTAACAAGATGAGTACTCCACACCAAAAAGACGGGGTAAACACGAGATAGAAAACTAACAAGATGAGTACTCGGACCACACCAAAAACACATGATAGAAAACTAACAAGATGAGTACTCCACACCAAAAAGACGGGGTAAACACGAGATAGAAAACTAATAAGATGAGTACTCGGACCACACCAAAAACACGAGATAGAAAACTAATAAGATGAGTACTCCACACCAAAAAGACGGGGTAAAAACGAGATAGAAAACTAATAAGATGAGTACTCGGACCAAAGACGGGGTAAACACGACATAAGAAAACTAATAAGATGAGTACTCGGACCAAAAAGACTGGGTAAACACGAGATAGAAAACTAATAAGATGAGTACTCCACACCAAAAAGACGGGGTAAACACGAGATAGAAAACTAACAAGATGAGTACTCGGACCACACCAAAAACACGAGATAGAAAACTAACAAGATGAGTACTCCACACCAAAAAGACGGGGTAAACACGAGATAGAAAACTAACAAGATGAGTACTCCACACCAAAAAGACGGGGTAAACACGAGATAGAAAACTAACAAGATGAGTACTCCACACCAAAAAGACGGGGTAAACACGAGATAGAAAACTAATAAGATGAGTACTCGGACCACACCAAAAACACGAGATAGAAAACTAACAAGATGAGTACTCCACACCAAAAAGACGGGGTAAACACGAGATAGAAAACTAACAAAATGAGTACTCCACACCAAAAAGACGGGGTAAACACGAGATAGAAAACTAATAAGATGAGTACTCGGACCACACCAAAAACACGAGATATAAAACTAATAAGATGAGTACTCCACACCAAAAAGACGGGGTAAACACGAGATAGAAAACTAATAAGATGAGTACTCGGACCAAAGACGGGGTAAACACGAGATAGAAAACTAATAAGATGAGTACTCGGACCAAAAAGACGGGGTAAACACGAGATAGAAAACTAATAAGATGAGTACTCCACACCAAAAAGACGGGGTAAACACGAGATAGAAAACTAACAAGATGAGTACTCGGACCACACCAAAAACACGAGATAGAAAACTAACAAGATGAGTACTCCACACCAAAAAGACGGGGTAAACACGAGATAGAAAACTAACAAGATGAGTACTCCACATCAAAAAGACGGGGTAAACACGAGATAGAAAACTAACAAGATGAGTACTCGGACCACACCAAAAACACATGATAGAAAACTAACAAGATGAGTACTCCACACCAAAAAGACGGGGTAAACACGAGATAGAAAACTAACAAGATAAGTACTCCACACCAAAAAGACGGGGTAAACACGAGATAGAAAACTAATAAGATGAGTACTCCACACCAAAAAGACGGGGTAAACACGAGATAGAAAACTAACAAGATGAGTACTCGGACCACACCAAAAAGACGGGGTAAACACGAGATAGAAAACTAATAAGATGAGTACTCCACACCAAAAAGACGGGGTAAACACGAGATAGAAAACTAATAAGATGAGTACTCGGACCACACCAAAAAGACGGGGTAAACACAAGATAGAAAACTAACAAGATGAGTACTCGGACCACATCAAAAACACGAGATAGAAAACTAACAAGATGAGTACTCCACACCAAAAAGACGGGATAAACACGAGATAGAAAACTAATAAGATGAGTACTCGGACCACACCAAAAAGCCGGGGTAAACACGAGATAGAAAACTAATAAGATGAGTACTCCACACCAAAAATACGGGGTAAACACGAGATAGAAAACTAATAAGATGAGTACTCGGACCACACCAAAAAGACGGGGTAAACACGAGATAGAAAACTAATAAGATGAGTACTCCACACCAAAAAGACGGGGTAAACACGAGATAGAAAATTAATAAGATGAGTACTCGGACCACACCAAAAAGACGGGGTAAACACGAGATAGAAAACTAACAAGATGAGTACTCGGACCACATCAAAAACACGAGATAGAAAACTAACAAGATGAGTACTCCACACCAAAAAGACGGGATAAACACGAGATAGAAAACTAATAAGATGAGTACTCGGACCACACCAAAAAGCCGGGGTAAACACGAGATAGAAAACTAATAAGATGAGTACTCCACACCAAAAATACGGGGTAAACACGAGATAGAAAACTAACAAGATGAGTACTCGGACCACACCAAAAACCCGGGGTAAACACGAGATAGAAAACTAACAAGATGAGTACTCCACACCAAAAACACGAGATAGAAAACTAACAAGATGAGTACTCGGACCACACCAAAAACACGAGATAGAAAACTAACAAGATGAGTACTCCACACCAAAAAGACGGGGTAAACACGAGATAGAAAACTAATAAGATGAGTACTCCACACCAAAAAGACGGGGTAAACACGAGATAGAAAACTAACAAGATGAGTACTCCACACCAAAAAGACAGGGTAAACACGAGATAGAAAACTAATAAGATGAGTACTCCACACCAAAAAGACGGGGTAAACACGAGATAGAAAACTAATAAGATGAGTACTCGGACCACACCAAAAACACGAGATAGAAAACTAATAAGATGAGTACTCGGACCACACCAAAAAGACGGGGTAAACACGAGATAGAAAACTAATAAGATGAGTACTCCACACCAAAAAGACGGGGTAAACACGAGATAGAAAACTAATAAGATGAGTACTCCACACCAAAAAGACGGGGTAAACACGAGATAGAAAACTAATAAGATGAGTACTTCACACCAAAAAGACGGGGTAAACACGAGATAGAAAACTAACAAGATGAGTACTCGGACCACACCAAAAACACGAGATAGAAAACTAACAAGATGAGTACTCCACACCAAAAAGACGGGGTAAACACGAGATAGAAAACTAACAAGATGAGTACTCGGACCACATCAAAAACACGAGATAGAAAACTAATAAGATGAGTACTCGGACCACACCAAAAACACAAGATAGAAAACTAACAAGATGAGTACTCGGACCACATCAAAAACACGAGATATAAAACTAACAAGATGAGTACTCCACACCAAAAAGACGGGGTAAACACGAGATAGAAAACTAATAAGATGAGTACTCGGACCACACCAAAAAGCCGGGGTAAACACGAGATAGAAAACTAATAAGATGAGTACTCCACACCAAAAAGACGGGGTAAACACGAGATAGAAAACTAATAAGATGAGTACTCGGACCACACCAAAAAGACGGGGAAAACACGAGATAGAAAACTAACAAGATGAGTAATCGGACCACACCAAAAAGACGGGGTAAACACGAGATAGAAAACTAACAAGATGAGTACTCCACACCAAAAGACGGGGTAAACACGAGATAGAAAACTAATAAGATGAGTACTCCACACCAAAAAGACGGGGTAAACACGAGATAGAAAACTAATAAGATGAGTACTCGGACCACACCAAAAAGACGGGGTAAACACGAGATAGAAAACTAATAAGATGAGTACTCGGACCACACCAAAAAGACGGGGTAAACACGAGATAGAAAACTAATAAGATGAGTACTCCACACCAAAAAGACGGGGTAAACACGAGATAGAAAACTAACAAGATGAGTACTCGGACCACACCAAAAAGACGGGGTAAACACGAGATAGAAAACTAATAAGATGAGTACTCCACACCAAAAAGACGGGGTAAACACGAGATAGAAAACTAATAAGATGAGTACTCGGACCACACCAAAAAGACGGGGTAAACACAAGATAGAAAACTAACAAGATGAGTACTCGGACCACATCAAAAACACGAGATAGAAAACTAACAAGATGAGTACTCCACACCAAAAAGACGGGATAAACACGAGATAGAAAACTAATAAGATGAGTACTCGGACCACACCAAAAAGCCGGGGTAAACACGAGATAGAAAACTAATAAGATGAGTACTCCACACCAAAAATACGGGGTAAACACGAGATAGAAAACTAATAAGATGAGTACTCGGACCACACCTAAAAGACGGGGTAAACACGAGATAGAAAACTAATAAGATGAGTACTCCACACCAAAAAGACGGGGTAAACACGAGATAGAAAACTAATAAGATGAGTACTCGGACCACACCAAAAAGACGGGGTAAACACGAGATAGAAAACTAACAAGATGAGTACTCGGACCACATCAAAAACACGAGATAGAAAACTAACAAGATGAGTACTCCACACCAAAAAGACGGGATAAACACGAGATAGAAAACTAATAAGATGAGTACTCGGACCACACCAAAAAGCCGGGGTAAACACGAGATAGAAAACTAATAAGATGAGTACTCCACACCAAAAATACGGGGTAAACACGAGATAGAAAACTAACAAGATGAGTACTCGGACCACACCAAAAACCCGGGGTAAACACGAGATAGAAAACTAACAAGATGAGTACTCCACACCAAAAACACGAGATAGAAAACTAATAAGATGAGTACTCGGACCACACCAAAAACACGAGATAGAAAACTAACAAGATGAGTACTCCACACCAAAAAGACGGGGTAAACACGAGATAGAAAACTAATAAGATGAGTACTCCACACCAAAAAGACGGGGTAAACACGAGATAGAAAACTAACAAGATGAGTACTCCACACCAAAAAGACAGGGTAAACACGAGATAGAAAACTAATAAGATGAGTACTCCACACCAAAAAGACGGGGTAAACACGAGATAGAAAACTAATAAGATGAGTACTCGGACCACACCAAAAACACGAGATAGAAAACTAATAAGATGAGTACTCGGACCACACCAAAAAGACGGGGTAAACACGAGATAGAAAACTAATAAGATGAGTACTCCACACCAAAAAGACGGGGTAAACACGAGATAGAAAACTAATAAGATGAGTACTCCACACCAAAAAGACGGGGTAAACACGAGATAGAAAACTAATAAGATGAGTACTTCACACCAAAAAGACGGGGTAAACACGAGATAGAAAACTAACAAGATGAGTACTCGGACCACACCAAAAACACGAGATAGAAAACTAACAAGATGAGTACTCCACACCAAAAAGACGGGGTAAACACGAGATAGAAAACTAACAAGATGAGTACTCGGACCACATCAAAAACACGAGATAGAAAACTAATAAGATGAGTACTCGGACCACACCAAAAACACAAGATAGAAAACTAACAAGATGAGTACTCGGACCACATCAAAAACACGAGATATAAAACTAACAAGATGAGTACTCCACACCAAAAAGACGGGGTAAACACGAGATAGAAAACTAATAAGATGAGTACTCGGACCACACCAAAAAGCCGGGGTAAACACGAGATAGAAAACTAATAAGATGAGTACTCCACACCAAAAAGACGGGGTAAACACGAGATAGAAAACTAATAAGATGAGTACTCGGACCACACCAAAAAGACGGGGAAAACACGAGATAGAAAACTAACAAGATGAGTAATCGGACCACACCAAAAAGACAGGGTAAACACGAGATAGAAAACTAACAAGATGAGTACTCCACACCAAAAAGACGGGGTAAACACGAGATAGAAAACTAATAAGATGAGTACTCCACACCAAAAAGACGGGGTAAACACGAGATAGAAAACTAATAAGATGAGTACTCGGACCACACCAAAAAGACGGGGTAAACACGACATAGAAAACTAATAAGATGAGTACTCCACACCAAAAAGACGGGGTAAACACGAGATAGAAAACTAACAAGATGAGTACTCGGACCACACCAAAAACACGAGATAGAAAACTAACAAGATGAGTACTCCACACCAAACAGACGGGGTAAACACGAGATAGAAAACTAATAAGATGAGTACTCCACACCAAAAAGACGGGGCAAACACGAGATAGAAAACTAATAAGATGAGTACTCCACACCAAAAAGACGGGGTAAACACGAGATAGAAAACTAATAAGATGAGTACTCGGACCACACCAAAAACACGAGATAGAAAACTAATAAGATGAGTACTCCACACCAAAAAGACGGGGTAAACACGAGATAGAAAACTAATAAGATGTGTACTCGGACCAAAAAGACGGGGTAAACACGAGATAGAAAACTAATAAGATGAGTACTCCACACCAAAAAGACGGGGTAAACACGAGATAGAAAACTAATAAGATGAGTACTCGGACCACACCAAAAAGACGGGGTAAACACGAGATAGAAAACTAACAAGATGAGTACTCGGACCACATCAAAAACACGAGATAGAAAACTAACAAGATGAGTACTCCACACCAAAAAGTCGGGATAAACACGAGATAGAAAACTAATAAGATGAGTACTCGGACCACACCAAAAAGCCGGGGTAAACACGAGATAGAAAACTAATAAGATGAGTACTCCACACCAAAAATACGGGGTAAACACGAGATAGAAAACTAACAAGATGAGTACTCGGACCACACCAAAAACCCGGGGTAAACACGAGATAGAAAACTAACAAGATGAGTACTCCACACCAAAAACACGAAATAGAAAACTAACAAGATGAGTACTCGGACCACACCAAAAACACGAGATAGAAAACTAACAAGATGAGTACTCCACACCAAAAAGACGGGGTAAACACGAGATAGAAAACTAATAAGATGAGTACTCCACACCAAAAAGACGGGGTAAACACGAGATAGAAAACTAACAAGATGAGTACTCCACACCAAAAAGACAGGGTAAACACGAGATAGAAAACTAATAAGATGAGTACTCCACACCAAAAAGACGGGGTAAACACGAGATAGAAAACTAATAAGATGAGTACTCGGACCACACCAAAAACACGAGATAGAAAACTAATAAGATGAGTACTCGGACCACACCAAAAAGACGGGGTAAATACGAGATAGAAAACTAATAAGATGAGTACTCCACACCAAAAAGACGGGGTAAACACGAGATAGAAAACTAATAAGATGAGTACTCCACACCAAAAAGACGGGGTAAACACGAGATAGAAAACTAATAAGATGAGTACTCCACACCAAAAAGACGGGGTAAACACGAGATAGAAAACTAACAAGATGAGTACTCGGACCACACCAAAAACACGAGATAGAAAACTAACAAGATGAGTACTCCACACCAAAAAGACGGGGTAAACACGAGATAGAAAACTAACAAGATGAGTACTCGGACCACATCAAAAACACGAGATAGAAAACTAATAAGATGAGTACTCGGACCACACCAAAAACACAAGATAGAAAACTAACAAGATGAGTACTCGGACCACATCAAAAACACGAGATATAAAACTAACAAGATGAGTACTCCACACCAAAAAGACGGGGTAAACACGAGATAGAAAACTAATAAGATGAGTACTCGGACCACACCAAAAAGCCGGGGTAAACACGAGATAGAAAACTAATAAGATGAGTACTCCACACCAAAAAGACGGGGTAAACACGAGATAGAAAACTAATAAGATGAGTACTCGGACCACACCAAAAAGACGGGGAAAACACGAGATAGAAAACTAACAAGATGAGTACTCGGACCACACCAAAAAGACGGGGTAAACACGAGATAGAAAACTAACAAGATGAGTACTCCACACCAAAAAGACGGGGTAAACACGAGATAGAAAACTAATAAGATGAGTACTCCACACCAAAAAGACGGGGTAAACACGAGATAGAAAACTAATAAGATGAGTACTCGGACCACACCAAAAAGACGGGGTAAACACGAGATAGAAAACTAATAAGATGAGTACTCCACACCAAAAAGACGGGGTAAACACGAGATAGAAAACTAACAAGATGAGTACTCGGACCACACCAAAAACACGAGATAGAAAACTAACAAGATGAGTACTCCACACCAAACAGACGGGGTAAACACGAGATAGAAAACTAATAAGATGAGTACTCCACACCAAAAAGACGGGGCAAACACGAGATAGAAAACTAATAAGATGAGTACTCCACACCAAAAAGACGGGGTAAACACGAGATAGAAAACTAATAAGATGAGTACTCGGACCACACCAAAAACACGAGATAGAAAACTAATAAGATGAGTACTCCACACCAAAAAGACGGGGTAAACACGAGATAGAAAACTAATAAGATGTGTACTCGGACCAAAAAGACGGGGTAAACACGAGATAGAAAACTAATAAGATGAGTACTCCACACCAAAAAGACGGGGTAAACACGAGATAGAAAACTAATAAGATGAGTACTCCACACCAAAAAGACGGGGTAAACACGAGATAGAAAACTAATAAGATGAGTACTCCACACCAAAAACACGAGATAGAAAACTAACAAGATGAGTACTCCACACCAAAAAGACGGGGTAAACACGAGATAGAAAACTAATAAGATGAGTACTCCACACCAAAAAGACGGGGTAAACACGAGATAGAAAACTAATAAGATGAGTACTCGGACCACACCAAAAAGACGGGGTAAACACGAGATAGAAAACTAATAAGATGAGTACTCCACACCAAAAAGACGGGGTAAACACGAGATAGAAAACTAACAAGATGAGTACTCGGACCACACCAAAAACACGAGATAGAAAACTAACAAGATGAGTACTCCACACCAAACAGACGGGGTAAACACGAGATAGAAAACTAATAAGATGAGTACTCCACACCAAAAAGACGGGGCAAACACGAGATAGAAAACTAATAAGATGAGTACTCCACACCAAAAAGACGGGGTAAACACGAGATAGAAAACTAATAAGATGAGTACTCGGACCACACCAAAAATACGAGATAGAAAACTAATAAGATGAGTACTCCACACCAAAAAGACGGGGTAAACACGAGATAGAAAACTAATAAGATGAGTACTCCACACCAAAAAGACGGGGCAAACACGAGATAGAAAACTAATAAGATGAGTACTCCACACCAAAAAGACGGGGTAAACACGAGATAGAAAACTAACAAGATGAGTACTCGGACCACACCAAAAACACGAGATAGAAAACTAACAAGATGAGTACTCCACACCAAACAGACGGGGTAAACACGAGATAGAAAACTAATAAGATGAGTACTCCACACCAAAAAGACGGGGCAAACACGAGATAGAAAACTAATAAGATGAGTACTCCACACCAAAAAGACGGGGTAAACACGAGATAGAAAACTAATAAGATGAGTACTCGGACCACACCAAAAATACGAGATAGAAAACTAATAAGATGAGTACTCCACACCAAAAAGACGGGGTAAACACGAGATAGAAAACTAATAAGATGAGTACTCGGACCACACCAAAAAGACGGGGTAAACACGAGATAGAAAACTAATAAGATGAGTACTCCACACCAAAAAGACGGGGTAAACACGAGATAGAAAACTAATAAGATGAGTACTCGGACCAAAAAGACGGGGTAAACACGAGATAGAAAACTAACAAGATGAGTACTCGGACCACACCAAAAAGACGGGGTAAACACGAGATAGAAAACTAACAAGATGAGTACTCCACACCAAAAAGACGGGGTAAACACGAGATAGAAAACTAATAAGATGAGTACTCCACACCAAAAAGACGGGGTAAACACGAGATAGAAAACTAACAAGATGAGTACTCCACACCAAAAAGACGGGGTAAACACGAGATAGAAAACTAATAAGATGAGTACTCGGACCACACCAAAAACACGAGATAGAAAACTAACAAGATGAGTACTCCACACCAAAAAGACGGGGTAAACACGAGATAGAAAACTAATAAGATGAGTACTCCACACCAAAAAGACGGGGTAAACACGAGATAGAAAACTAATAAGATGAGTACTCCACACCAAAAAGACGGGGTAAACACGAGATAGAAAACTAATAAGATGAGTACTCGGACCACACCAAAAAAACGAGATAGAAAACTAATAAGATGAGTACTCCACACCAAACAGACGGTGTAAACACGAGATAGAAAACTAACAAGATGAGTACTCCACACCAAAAAGACGGGGTAAACACGAGTTAGAAAACTAATAAGATGAGTACTCGGACCACACCAAAAACACGAAATAGAAAACTAACAAGATGAGTACTCGGACCACACCAAACAGACGGGGTAAACACGAGATAGAAAACTAATAAGATGAGTACTCCACACCAAAAAGACGGGGTAAACACGAGATAGAAAACTAACAAGATGAGTACTCCACACCAAAAAGACGGGGTAAACACGAGATAGAAAACTAACAAGATGAGTACTCCACACCAAAAAGACGGGGTAAACACGAGATAGAAAACTAATAAGATGAGTACTCGGACCACACCAAAAACACGAGATAGAAAACTAACAAGATGAGTACTCCACACCAAAAAGACGGGGTAAACACGAGATAGAAAACTAATAAGATGAGTACTCCACACCAAAAAGACGGGGTAAACACGAGATAGAAAACTAATAAGATGAGTACTCCACACCAAAAAGACGGGGTAAACACGAGATAGAAAACTAACAAGATGAGTACTCCACACCAAAAAGACGGGGTAAACACGAGATAGAAAACTAATCAGATGAGTACTCGGACCACACCAAAAACACGAGATAGAAAACTAATAAGATGAGTACTCCACACCAAACAGACGGGGTAAACACGAGATAGAAAACTAACAAGATGAGTGCTCGGACCACATCAAAAAGACGAGATATAAAACTAACAAGATGAGTACTCCACACCAAAAAGACGGGGTAAACACGAGATAGAAAACTAATAAGATGAGTACTCGGACCACACCAAAAAGCCGGGGTAAACACGAGATAGAAAACTAATAAGATGAGTACTCCACACCAAAAAGACGGGGTAAACACGAGATAGAAAACTAATAAGATGAGTACTCGGACCACACCAAAAAGACGGGGAAAACACGAGATAGAAAACTAACAAGATGAGTACTCGGACCACACCAAAAAGACGGGGTAAACACGAGATAGAAAACTAACAAGATGAGTACTCCACACCAAAAAGACGGGGTAAACACGAGATAGAAAACTAATAAGATGAGTACTCGGACCACACCAAAAAGACGGGGTAAACACGAGATAGAAAACTAATAAGATGAGTACTCCACACCAAAAAGACGGGGTAAACACGAGATAGAAAACTAACAAGATGAGTACTCGGACCACACCAAAAACACGAGATAGAAAACTAACAAGATGAGTACTCCACACCAAACAGACGGGGTAAACACGAGATAGAAAACTAATAAGATGAGTACTCCACACCAAAAAGACGGGGCAAACACGAGATAGAAAACTAATAAGATGAGTACTCCACACCAAAAAGACGGGGTAAACACGAGATAGAAAACTAATAAGATGAGTACTCGGACCACACCAAAAACACGAGATAGAAAACTAATAAGATGAGTACTCCACACCAAAAAGACGGGGTAAACACGAGATAGAAAACTAATAAGATGTGTACTCGGACCAAAAAGACGGGGTAAACACGAGATAGAAAACTAATAAGATGAGTACTCCACACCAAAAAGACGGGGTAAACACGAGATAGAAAACTAATAAGATGAGTACTCCACACCAAAAAGACGGGGTAAACACGAGATAGAAAACTAATAAGATGAGTACTCCACACCAAAAACACGAGATAGAAAACTAACAAGATGAGTACTCCACACCAAAAAGACGGGGTAAACACGAGATAGAAAACTAATAAGATGAGTACTCCACACCAAAAAGACGGGGTAAACACGAGATAGAAAACTAATAAGATGAGTACTCGGACCACACCAAAAAGACGGGGTAAACACGAGATAGAAAACTAATAAGATGAGTACTCCACACCAAAAAGACGGGGTAAACACGAGATAGAAAACTAACAAGATGAGTACTCGGACCACACCAAAAACACGAGATAGAAAACTAACAAGATGAGTACTCCACACCAAACAGACGGGGTAAACACGAGATAGAAAACTAATAAGATGAGTACTCCACACCAAAAAGACGGGGCAAACACGAGATAGAAAACTAATAAGATGAGTACTCCACACCAAAAAGACGGGGTAAACACGAGATAGAAAACTAATAAGATGAGTACTCGTACCACACCAAAAACACGAGATAGAAAACTAATAAGATGAGTACTCCACACCAAAAAGACGGGGTAAACACGAGATAGAAAACTAATAAGATGAGTACTCGGACCACACCAAAAAGACGGGGTAAACACGAGATAGAAAACTAATAAGATGAGTACTCCACACCAAAAAGACGGGGTAAACACGAGATAGAAAACTTATAAGATGAGTACTCGGACCAAAAAGACGGGGTAAACACGAGATAGAAAACTAACAAGATGAGTACTCGGACCACACCAAAAAGACGGGGTAAACACGAGATAGAAAACTAACAAGATGAGTACTCCACACCAAAAAGACGGGGTAAACACGAGATAGAAAACTAATAAGATGAGTACTCCACACCAAAAAGACGGGGTAAACACGAGATAGAAAACTAACAAGATGAGTACTCCACACCAAAAAGACGGGGTAAACACGAGATAGAAAACTAATAAGATGAGTACTCGGACCACACCAAAAACACGAGATAGAAAACTAACAAGATGAGTACTCCACACCAAAAAGACGGGGTAAACACGAGATAGAAAACTAATAAGATGAGTACTCCACACCAAAAAGACGGGGTAAACACGAGATAGAAAACTAATAAGATGAGTACTCCACACCAAAAAGACGGGGTAAACACGAGATAGAAAACTAATAAGATGAGTACTCGGACCACACCAAAAAAACGAGATAGAAAACTAATAAGATGAGTACTCCACACCAAACAGACGGTGTAAACACGAGATAGAAAACTAACAAGATGAGTACTCCACACCAAAAAGACGGGGTAAACACGAGTTAGAAAACTAATAAGATGAGTACTCGGACCACACCAAAAACACGAGATAGAAAACTAACAAGATGAGTACTCGGACCACACCAAACAGACGGGGTAAACACGAGATAGAAAACTAATAAGATGAGTACTCCACACCAAAAAGACGGGGTAAACACGAGATAGAAAACTAACAAGATGAGTACTCCACACCAAAAAGACGGGGTAAACACGAGATAGAAAACTAACAAGATGAGTACTCCACACCAAAAAGACGGGGTAAACACGAGATAGAAAACTAATAAGATGAGTACTCGGACCACACCAAAAACACGAGATAGAAAACTAACAAGATGAGTACTCCACACCAAAAAGACGGGGTAAACACGAGATAGAAAACTAATAAGATGAGTACTCCACACCAAAAAGACGGGGTAAACACGAGATAGAAAACTAATAAGATGAGTACTCCACACCAAAAAGACGGGGTAAACACGAGATAGAAAACTAACAAGATGAGTACTCCACACCAAAAAGACGGGGTAAACACGAGATAGAAAACTAATCAGATGAGTACTCGGACCACACCAAAAACACGAGATAGAAAACTAATAAGATGAGTACTCCACACCAAACAGACGGGGTAAACACGAGATAGAAAACTAACAAGATGAGTGCTCGGACCACATCAAAAAGACGGGGTAAACACGAGATAGAAAACTAACAAGATGAGTACTCGGACCACACCAAAAACCCGGGGTAAACAAATTGTAGGCAGTTTCTGTTTCTTGTCAGACACCCGGCGTGTTACCCATATGGACCAAGTCAGCTAAAAGGATTTTCCGCGATAAAGGAATTGAAAATATATGTAAAAGGGAAAAGATCCCTATTTTAGAAATGAATATTTCAGACGACCGTAGATTTATTGTAGCGATGACTACCACCTAGAAGCAACGTATCCTAGTTTGAGTAGCTTTTCCGTCAGCAGATTTGTTATGTCCGGTATATCGCAGTACTTGGCACAAGACCTAGCTGTTGTTGCTTGAATATTGCAACTGATGAAAGGGAAGTTGTCTATCAGAAAAATGAAGTCATCACATTTGCCATAGAGTTTCTTCGTTATCGATTTCAATGAGAAGGTCAAGGTAAGAAGCAAAACATAATATAGGAGCAACCCTTTTCACGGGACTGTACCTTGAAATTGAGAACCTAGACCCCATTTCGTTATCCTTGGGTCTCACCAGGGTGTGACAAAATCAAAATAACGAATAAAGAAATAGATAAAACGGATCACTTGATCGACATAACACACAGAAAAGAAATCAAAGTGTGTCCTTTCGGAGTTTCTATATAATACAATTAAATAAAAGACAAATAAATAGATGATCTTAATGTATTCATGAACGGAAGTAATGTAGATATTTACATGCATAATTATTGTCATACCTGACATCTATACCTCCAGTTTCTGTAGAATTCACGAATTTGTATAAACAAATGTAAGCTACATCCACTATGTACAACATCATTTCAAGTGTCAATTATTCTGAACTTTACAAACTGAAAAGGGTCTCCACATTTCAAAAATAATATATCCTCATTTCTGAAAACTAGTATCTGAGTTAGTTCCCTTGCGATTATTGGGTTTCGCTTCCAAAACAACTGGTCGTTTGGACTCGGCTATCGTATTGATGCAAGTGGTGTATGTATAAACAATGGATAAAAAATGTATTAATCTTAACATTATCATAATTAAATGTTGTTTCCTACTTAATAAACACTGTTGCCCATCATGGAACAGCTTATTATTATACACTTCTGGCATTGAAATTGCACGTTTGTGTTTGAACAACAAAGCAGCAACAACATGCAATTTTAACCATAAAAAGCAAAACCATTTGAGAGGAGCAACATATATTAAAGGACAGGTATTGCTTCATTCAACTGTGTAACTGTTACGTATGTAGCTATCAACATTTACCTGAGCAGAAATCCAATGACACCACCACTACAGGAGGCCAGAACAGTCGTGACAGCTGACCTGTAAGTAGTGTACAATACTACAACTTGGCAAAAATAGAAATATTTATAGACAAACAATGTCATTTGAGAAGGGGTTCCAATCGTAAAATCTGATTCAACCCACCATTTCTTTGGAAATGCCTGTACCAAGTCAGGGCCATTGCGGTTTTCCCAGTTTTCCTGTTGTTGAATGATTTTGTCTGTTTGTTGACTTATGAGTTTTGCCTTTCCCTTTGGAAGATTGCTCGGTGTTCGTTAATTTTGTTATTACCCTTATTGTATAAATAATACACATATGTCAATACCCTCTATGTATTAATAGTGCTACAGTAACATACATGTCCTTATGTAATACCTTGTATAATACAATTACAATATTTATACTTAAATACTGAAACATCAAATAACTGCTGATATTAAAATGAAAAACCAAAAAATTACCACACTTTCGGAACAACTCCAAAACTGTATTCCCTAACAAACAAATACTTTCCTGGCTGGTACAGGCACTTCAATAAAAGGTGGCGGGATTAAAGGCTGATATACCAGGGTCTACTATTTTGTATGGTTGCGTATTGTCCCATGTTATATGGTTGCATATACTCTTCATTTTATGCAATATGTCCAATTTAGCTTTGCCTCTTCGTATGGTCTAACTTCTGTGTATAGTTTTATATTTACCCATTTTGTTTGTATCTTATTATTTTGTATACATTTTGTCCCTATTAATTAACTCGTTTTAAAATATTAAAAATGCCCCATGTGGTATGCATTCCATTAATTATAGCATTACCTGGCAGCAAGCTTCCATTTCCCTCCACTGATCCCAAATGTACTACCACAGTTAAACCCAAGCCAGCCCCACCTTTAACAAAAAAATGTAACATAATAAATAAAAAATAAAAAACATACACCCCTTCGGAACATTTCCTTCATCTAATAATACCATCGATAACTCGTAGAAACAGATGTAAAATCATTACTTGTAGCGCACAATTACACGGCCGCTCTTTTTCTTGGCTTGGTAGATACATTTCAATAACAACTCTAACATATTACAGCTAAGTCCTAATCCTGAACTTTATACATAATTACGTTTATAATCTTCGTAACCTGGCGGTTATCTGATGTATAAATTAATTGTACTTCTTTAAAAGGTAGTCGATGACCTCAGCCATCATTTATAAATCTTAATCAATACACTAGGTCGTCGTATATTGTGTATTGTTTTTCTGATACCATAGAAACTTATTTTGCTGATGAAAATCACAAGATAATTATATAGATTCTCTTTTTCTATTTGTTAGAATCTTACTTATTTATGATCGATCAACATTATAACAATGTAATAACAATTCACTTTTTAATTACAATTGTGATTATCCTACCATAAAATAAATAATCCTAAAATGGCATTTACAGAGTTCCCGGGTTCTGGCTCCTTCTTATCCGTGAACCGTCCATATCTTGGTTTTACCATAATAGCTGCAATTAAAGCAGACATTCCACCAACAAGATGAACTGGTCCTACTCCGGCAACATCAACAACGTGCATTCTTTTCAGCCAACCGTTCTCTGCCCATATCCAATGCGCTGGAAAACTGTAGACAAACGTATTAAGTAAACAGAATACGATGTAGGCTGTTAGTGTCGTTCTTTCAGCCATAGCTCCTAATCAAAGAAACGTTTTTCATTATTCTACTGTTTTCACCAAAAGAACAATCGCACACATCATCACCACTAACCCCTCTCTCTCATTCCTTTCTTCATTCTCTGTTTTTGTTCAATCTACACATATTAATGTAAGAAATATTTATATACATGCATGCTCTATCAAATAATGAGTTTTGACTTTCCCTTTGTAAGATTGTTCGGAGTTCGGTAATTTTGTTATTACCCTTATATAAAACTGTAACTTATTGCATATAGGAGAAGACTTCATAAGTTTGTTTAACATGTGTCTTATCCTTTTTGCACATTTGAGCAAATAAAATATGCTTAAACTAAACTAAAACTGTTTTCTGAATATCCTCAATATCATTTGAGAATGCCAAGAGTTTCTTTAGACGTTGGACTTTTAGCATGTAAGGACGTGGGAAGGGACCAGTGAGTATACACAATACCCCCGAATTGTATAATCAAAGCAACTCAGCCACAATTACTTGTGTTGTACTAGTAAAGATTCCCAATGTTCAACCCACAGCATTGCGCAACGTGTAGGACAGTGCTACATGTTTCAATACAACGTCGATTGTGGTCCACACAGCTAACCAACACATGCTTATTCCACATTATTATCCACAATACATTAAAGAGTAACGAGTAGGTAAATACCAAGGTTTTGTCCCATGTTTTATGAAAAAAATGGTTTTGTCACATTATCTACTAAGCACTATGGTTTTATCTCATTTTCTATGAAAATGTATTTGCTACAGACTAAGATTTCCGTAAGATATAATTGAAGCCTATTTACATCAGGTATTAAAGTGACATTTAGTTGCAGTTTGCAGAACTGACAATACTAAATTTTATTATGAACAAAACAAGCAGAAATGTAAAACATTGTGTAATCACAATCGAAAATATTATGTAACGAAAAAACATTATTTTAGGAAACATCAATTCATGTATTTATTTTAGGATTAAATTTAAACAACCTTTATCTTCATCGTTTTGAATGTGGCGTTAAACATTATAAACCAACCAACCACAGTTTCTTTAACATATTTACCCGATACAATTGTAGTCACTGTTGTACAAAAAGACGCCTGAAATATAAATTTGGAGAATTCTGTTCCCATTTCTTCTTCATCTGAAAAATAAATCTTTTATAGGACTAGATCTGTTTATTTTTGTTATTTTTAGTGGGGTTTTTTTACAGTCCTTTAAATATATTGATACATTCTGACCATACATCTAATAAACGTTAGAGAATACCGAAGTGGGCAATGAAAAATGGACAATCCAGAAAAACTGGCAACATTGGGTACACAATACGAAGAAAAACACAACATGCTATGTGTTGGACACCACTATATGCAAACAAACACAAATAAGGTAAATAAGACATGAGCCGTTTTTTAGTATAATGTACTTGGTTCACTGTAATACCCATGTAGCACACACTGTATGACTGAGTGTAAAATGATATTTTGAAAACAAATATCAGACATCATGACTATTGAAAGGCGAAGCTACAAAGTGTATCAATGTACATAAAACGGTAATAAATGTGTTGGAAGTGGATATGAAACAACATCTCTCTAAAGCTCAGGTGTAGTAAAGAGTTAACGATCAATGCTCTCTAAAGCTCAGGTGTAGTAAAGAGTTAAGGATCAATGCTCTCTAAGGCTCAGGTGTAGTAAAGAGTTAAGGATCAATGCTCTCTAAAGCTCAGCTGTAGTAAATAGTTAACGATCAATGCTCTCTAAAGCTCAGATGTAGTAAAGAGTTAAGGATCAATGCTCTCTAAGGCTCAGGTGTAGTAAAGAGTTAGGGATCAATGCTCTCTAAAGCTCAGGTGGAGTAAAGAGTTAAGGATCAATGCTCTCTAAAGCTCAGGTGTAGTAAAGAGTTAAGGATCAATGCTCTCTAAAGCTCAGGTGTAGTAAAGAGTTAAGGATCAATGCTCTCTAAAGCACAGGTGTAGTAAAGAGTTAAGGATCGATGCTCTCTAAAGCTCAGGTGTAGTAAAGAGTTAAGGATCAATGCTCTCTAAAGCTCAGGTGTAGTAAAGAGTTAACGATCAATACTCTCTAAAGCTCAGATGTAGTAAAGAGTTAAGGATCAATGCTCTCTAAAGTTCAGGTGTAGTAAAGAGTTAAGGATCAATGCTCTCTAAAGCTCAGGTGTAGTAAAGAGTTAAGGATCAATGCTCTCTAAAGCTCAGGTGTAGTAAAGAGTTAAGGATCAATGCTCTCTAAAGCACAGGTGTAGTAAAGAGTTAACGATCAATGCTCTCTAAAGCTCAGGTGTAGTAAAGAGTTAAGGATCAATGCTCTCTAAGGCTCAGGTGTAGTAAAGAGTTAAGGATCAATGCTCTCTAAAGCTCAGCTGTAGTAAATAGTTAACGATCAATGCTCTCTAAAGCTCAGATGTAGTAAAGAGTTAAGGATCAATGCTCTCTAAGGCTCAGGTGTAGTAAAGAGTTAGGGATCAATGCTCTCTAAAGCTCAGGTGGAGTAAAGAGTTAAGGATCAATGCTCTCTAAAGCTCAGGTGTAGTAAAGAGTTAAGGATCAATGCTCTCTAAAGCTCAGGTGTAGTAAAGAGTTAAGGATCAATGCTCTCTAAAGCACAGGTGTAGTAAAGAGTTAAGGATCGATGCTCTCTAAAGCTCAGGTGTAGTAAAGAGTTAAGGATCAATGCTCTCTAAAGCTCAGGTGTAGTAAAGAGTTAACGATCAATGCTCTCTAAAGCTCAGATGTAGTAAAGAGTTAAGGATCAATGCTCTCTAAAGTTCAGGTGTAGTAAAGAGTTAAGGATCAATGCTCTCTAAAGCTCAGGTGTAGTAAAGAGTTAAGGATCATTGCTCTCTAAAGCTCAGGTGTAGTAAAGAGTTAAGGATCAATGCTCTCTAAAGCACAGGTGTAGTAAAGAGTTAAGGATCAATGCTCTCTAAAGCTCAGGTGTAGTAAAGAGTTAACGATCAATGCTCTCTAAAGCTCAGATGTAGTAAAGAGTTAACGATCAATGCTCTCTAAAGTTCAGGTGTAGTAAAGAGTTAAGGATCAATGCTCTCTAAAGCTCAGGTGTAGTAAAGAGTTAAGGATCAATGCTCTCTAAAGCTCAGGTGTAGTAAAGAGTTAAGGATCAATGCTCTCTAAAGCTCAGGTGTAGTAAAGAGTTAAGGAGCAATGCTCTCTAAAGCTCAGGTGTAGTAAAGAGTTAATGATTAATGCTCTATAAAGCTCAGGTGTAGTAAAGAGTTAAGGATCAATGCTCTCTAAAGCTCAGGTGTAGTAAAGAGTTAACGATCAATGCTCTATAAAGCTCAGGTGTAGTAAAGAGTTAAGGATCAATGCTCTCTAAAGCTCAGGTGGAGTAAAGAGTTAAGGATCAATGCTCTATAAAGCTTAGGTGTAGTAAAGAGTTAAGGATCAATGCTCTCTAAAGCTCTGGTGTAGTAAAGAGTTAAGGATCAATGCTCTATAAAGCTCAAGTGTAGTAAAGAGTTAAGGACCAATGCTATCTAAAGCTCAGATGTAGTAAAGAGTTAAGGATCAATGCTCTCTAAAGCTCAGGTGTAGTAAAGAGTTAAGGATCAATGCTCTCTAAAGCTCAGGTGTAGTAAAGAGTTAAGGACCAATGCTCTCTAAAGCTCAAGTGTAGTAAAGAGTTAAGGATCAATGCTCTCTAAAGCTCAAGTGTAGTGAAGAGTTAAGGATCAATGCTCTCTAAAGCTCAGTTGTAGTAAAGAGTTAAGGATCAATGCTCTCTAAAGCTCAGGTGTAGTAAAGAGTTAAGGATCAATGCTCTCTAAAGCTCAGGTGTAGTAAAGAGTTAAGGATCAATGCTCTCTAAAGCTCATGTGTAGTAAAGAGTTAAGGATCAATGCTCTCTAAAGCTCAGGTGTAGTAGAGTTAAGGATCAATGCTCTCTAAAGCTCAGGTGTAATAAAGAGTTAAGGATCAATGCTCTCTAAAGCTCAGGTGTAGTAAAGAGTTAAGGATCAATGCTCTCTAAAGCTCAGGTGTAGTAAAGAGTTAAGGATCAATGCTCTCTAAAGCACAGGTGTAGTAAAGAGTTAAGGATCAATGCTCTCTAAAGCTCAGGTGTAGTAAAGAGTTAAGGATCAATGCTCTCTAAAGCTCAGGTGTAGTAAAGAGTTAAGGACCAATGCTCTCTAAAGCTCAAGTGTAGTAAAGAGTTAAGGATCAATGCTCTCTAAAGCTCAAGTGTAGTGAAGAGTTAAGGATCAATGCTCTCTAAAGCTCAATTGTAGTAAAGAGTTAAGGATCAATGCTCTCTAAAGCTCAGGTGTAGTAAAGAGTTAAGGATCAATGCTCTCTAAAGCTCAGGTGTAGTAAAGAGTTAAGGATCAATGCTCTCTAAAGCTTAGGTGTAGTAAAGAGTTAAGGATCAATGCTCTCTAAAGCTCCGGTGTAGTAAAGAGTTAAGGATCAATGCTCTCTAAAGCTCAGGTGTAGTAAAGAGTTAAGGATCAATGCTCTCTAAAGCTCAGGTGTAGTAAAGAGTTAAGGATCAATGCTCTCTAAAGCTCAGGTGTAGTAAAGAGTTAAGGATCAATGCTCTCTAAAGCTCAGGTGTAGTAAAGAGTTAAAGATCAATGCTCTCTAAGGCTCAGGTATAGTAAAGAGTTAACGATCAATACTCTCTAAAGCTCAAGTGTAGTGAAGAGTTAAGGATCAATGCTCTCTAAAGCTCAGGTGTAGTAAAGAGTTAAGGATCAATGCTCTCTAAAGCTCAGGTGTAGTAAAGAGTTAAGGATCAATGCTCTCTAAAGCTCAGGTGTAGTAAAGAGTTAAGGATCAATGCTCTCTAAAGCTCAGGTGTAGTAAAGAGTTAAGGATCAATGCTCTCTAAAGCTCAGGTGTAGTAAAGAGTTAAGGATCAAAGCTCTCTAAAGCTCAGGTGTAGTAAAGAGTTAAGGATCAATGCTCTCTAAAGCTCAGGTGTAGTAAAGAGTTAAGGATCAATGCTCTCTAAAGCTCAGGTGTAGTAAAGAGTTAAGAACCAATGCTCTCTAAAGCTCAAGTGTAGTAAAGAGTTAAGGATCAATGCTCTCTAAAGCTCAAGTGTAGTGAAGAGCTAAGGATCAATGCTCTCTAAAGCTCAGTTGTAGTAAAGAGTTAAGGATCAATGCTCTCTAAAGCTCAGGTGTAGTAAAGAGTTAAGGATCAATGCTCTCTAAAGCTCAGGTGTAGTAAAGAGTTAAGGATCAATGCTCTCTAAAGCTTAGGTGTAGTAAAGAGTTAAGGATCAATGCTCTCTAAAGCTCCGGTGTAGTAAAGAGTTAAGGATCAATGCTCTCTAAAGCTCAGGTGTAGTAAAGAGTTAAGGATCAATGCTCTCTAAAGCTCAGGTGTAGTAAAGAGTTAAGGATCAATGCTCTCTAAAGCTCAGGTGTAGTAAAGAGTTAAGGACCAATGCTCTCTAAAGCTCAAGTGTAGTAAAGAGTTAAAGATCAATGCTCTCTAAGGCTCAGGTGTAGTAAAGAGTTAACGATCAATGCTCTCTAAAGCTCAAGTGTAGTGAAGAGTTAAGGATCAATGCTCTCTAAAGCTCAGTTGTAGTAAAGAGTTAAGGATCAATGCTCTCTAAAGCTCAGGTGTAGTAAAGAGTTAAGGATCAATGCTCTCTAAAGCTCAGGTGTAGTAAAGAGTTAAGGATCAAAGCTCTCTAAAGCTCAGGTGTAGTAAAGAGTTAAGGATCAATGCTCTCTAAAGCTCAGGTGTAGTAAAGAGTTAAGGATCAATGCTCTCTAAAGCTCAGGTGTAGTAAAGAGTTAAGGACCAATGCTCTCTAAAGCTCAAGTGTAGTAAAGAGTTAAGGATCAATGCTCTCTAAAGCTCAAGTGTAGTGAAGAGTTAAGGATCAATGCTCTCTAAAGCTCAGTTGTAGTAAAGAGTTAAGGATCAATGCTCTCTAAAGCTCAGGTGTAGTAAAGAGTTAAGGATCAATGCTCTCTAAAGCTCAGGTGTAGTAAAGAGTTAAGGATCAATGCTCTCTAAAGCTTAGGTGTAGTAAAGAGTTAAGGATCAATGCTCTCTAAAGCTCCGGTGTAGTAAAGAGTTAAGGATCAATGCTCTCTAAAGCTCAGGTGTAGTAAAGAGTTAAGGATCAATGCTCTCTAAAGCTCAGGTGTAGTAAAGAGTTAAGGATCAATGCTCTCTAAAGCTCAGGTGTAGTAAAGAGTTAAGGACCAATGCTCTCTAAAGCTCAAGTGTAGTAAAGAGTTAAAGATCAATGCTCTCTAAGGCTCAGGTGTAGTAAAGAGTTAACGATCAATGCTCTCTAAAGCTCAAGTGTAGTGAAGAGTTAAGGATCAATGCTCTCTAAAGCTCAGTTGTAGTAAAGAGTTAAGGATCAATGCTCTCTAAAGCTCAGGTGTAGTAAAGAGTTAAGGATCAATGCTCTCTAAAGCTCAGGTGTAGTAAAGAGTTAAGGATCAATTCTCTCTAAAGCTTAGGTGTAGTAAAGAGTTAAGGATCAATGCTCTCTAAAGCTCCGGTGTAGTAAAGAGTTAAGGATCAATGCTCTCTAAAGCTCAGGTGTAGTAAAGAGTTAAGGATCAATGCTCTCTAAAGCTCAGGTGTAGTAAAGAGTTAAGGATCAATGCTCTCTAAAGCTCAGGTGTAGTAAAGAGTTAAGGATCAATGCTCTCTAAAGCTCAGGTGTAGTAAAGAGTTAAGGATAGACAAACTAAAGAAAAAGATCAAATGTGAAAACACGTGTAGTATAACATTCATTACATATTATCACGCTAAAGCTGAAATACTTCAAAGAATAATCAGGAAGTACTGGCATCTTATTAAAAATTACCCTATAATAGGTACAAAGTTCCGGAAAAATCTAACTATTGGATTCAAAAGAAACAGAAACATTGGCGAATTAGTGAATCGAGCCATAAGATAAATCTGATAGTTCCTGCTGAAGATATAATCACGCAGCGCTAATTGATGTGTATCATCAAAACCACAAGAAGAGACAAATATATTAATAACGAAACTAATTGACATATTAAATAAATGATGCAGTTGATTAAACAATCGACTTAAATAAACCAGCTAAAAATATTAGTTAGTAAAAACAAATAAAACAAAACAAAAAACAAAACACCAAATAAGAAATAATAAAATAATCCGAAAATACAACAAATTAAACTAAACAAAACAACGAAACTAAATATACAAACAGAACTTGTCTCTTCAATGGAAAACAAGGGGAGAGATAACTGAAGGAAAATATATATCTATATAAATAGTATTACTAAAAGGAAATAAAGGGTGGTCCTCTCATGAAGGTGTCCCTGGAATAAACTATAATTCCGAAATAACACGAAACATTGTACACATAGCACGTTATCAATGTAAGGCCAGAGTTATGATTCACACCAGAAACGGGTGGATATTGGATCAATATCTATGAAATTTTCGCTAACTCTACTTTCACTATTCATATTAATATCGGTCATATTGATAAACACACGTGTGACGTCACACTAGACAATTGATAAAAACCGGAAGTAGGATTTCTCTGCTTTATTGATTTTACCGACAGGTGTAAATCGATAAGTTTAACACGCTGTATCTTTACAAGAAAACGGTGTACGACCATCGGGTTTTCAGCATTTTCTTTTTTATACTTTTTATTTAAAAAAAACAAATTTCGATTGGCGGTAATGTTTTCCTTTAAGGATCAATGCTCTCTAAAGGTCAGGTGTAGTAGAGAGTTAAGGATCAATGCTCTCTAAATATCAGATGTAGTAAAGAGTTAAGGATCAATGCTCTCTAAAGCTCAGGTGTAGTAAAGAGTTAAGGATCAATGCTCTCTAAAGCTCAGGTGTAGTAAAGAGTTAAGGATCAATGCTCTCTAAAGCACAGGTGTAGTAAAGAGTTAAGGATCGATGCTCTCTAAAGCTCAGGTGTAGTAAAGAGTTAAGGATCAATGCTCTCTAAAGCTCAGGTGTAGTAAAGAGTTAAGGATCAATGCTCTCTAAAGCACAGGTGTAGTAAAGAGTTAAGGATCAATGCTCTCTAAAGCTCAGGTGTAGTAAAGAGTTAAGGATCGATGCTCTCTAAAGCTCAGGTGTAGTAAAGAGTTAAGGATCAATGCTCTCTAAAGCTCAGGTGTAGTAAAGAGTTAAGGATCGATGCTCTCTAAAGCTCAGGTGTAGTAAAGAGTTAAGGATCAATGCTCTCTAAAGCTCAGGTGTAGTAAAGAGTTAAGGATCAATGCTCTCTAAAGCACAGGTGTAGTAAAGAGTTAAGGATCGATGCTCTCTAAAGCTCAGGTGTAGTAAAGAGTTAAGGATCAATGCTCTCTAAAGCTCAGGTGTAGTAAAGAGTTAAGGATCAATGCTCTCTAAAGCACAGGTGTAGTAAAGAGTTAAGGATCAATGCTCTCTAAAGCTCAGGTGTAGTAAAGAGTTAAGGATCGATGCTCTCTAAAGCTCAGGTGTAGTAAAGAGTTAAGGATCAATGCTCTCTAAAGCTCAGGTGTAGTAAAGAGTTAACGATTAATGCTCTCTAAAGCTCAGATGTAGTAAAGAGTTAAGGAGCAATGCTCTCTAAAGCTCAGATGTAGTAAAGAGTTAACGATTAATGCTCTCTAAAGTTCAGATGTAGTAAAGAGTTAAGGATCAATGCTCTCTAAAGCTCAGGTGTAGTAAAGAGTTAACGATTAATACTCTCTAAAGTTCAGGTGTAGTAAAGAGTTAAGGATCAATGCTCTCTAAAGTTCAGGTGTAGTAAAGAGTTAAGGATCAATGCTCTCTAAAGCTCAGGTGTAGTAAAGAGTTAAGGATCAATGCTCTCTAAAGCTCAGGTGTAGTAAAGAGTTAAGGAGCAATGCTCTCTAAAGCTCAGGTGTAGTAAAGAGTTAATGATTAATGCTCTATAAAGTTCAGGTGTAGTAAAGAGTTAAGGATCAATGCTCTCTAAAGCTCAGGTGTAGTAAAGAGTTAAAGAAAAACATTAGCGCAAACGAAAGATAATCAACCTCCAAACGTTTACTAAAAACCTTGTTTAAATATATTCCGATTATAATTTTCCGTGGTGTACTAAGCGAGAAATCGATAAAAAAAATCTATTTTGACACACCTGTACGATTAGTCTAAAAATATCATAAAACCGGAAATGACATCACACGTGTGTTCCCTCTCAATTATAGCAGCATTGTTTACATGTGATCTCGCTTACCTGTGCTTCCAAAAACACGATTTCGGAACAGGATCTTTATATTTCTGGATAAAATACACAGAGGAATCATTAATATTTAAGCATGCCAAAGGAAAAGTCATCAAAACGAGCGGTGAGGGCATTCGTATACGGCTGTGAAACACCAGTAATGAAATTGTATTTCATAAGAGAATAAAACTATTTACAGAAAAACTGAAAGTAAGAGGACATAAAATCCAAATGATAAAAAACATTCTTTCAGAAATCAATTTCAAAGACAGACAGGACAAACTAAAGAAAAAGATCAAATGTGAAAACACGTGTAGTATAACATTCATTACATATTATCACGCTAAAGCTGAAATACTTCAAAGAATAATCAGGAAGTACTGGCATCTTATTAAAAATTACCCTATAATAGGTACAAAGTTCCGGAAAAATCTAACTATTGGATTCAAAAGAAACAGAAACATTGGCGAATTAGTGAATCGAGCCATAAGATAAATCTGATAGTTCCTGCTGAAGATGTAATCACGCAGCGCTAATTGATGTGTATCATCAAAACCACAAGAAGAGACAAATATATTAATAACGAAACTAATTGACATATTAAATAAATGATGCAGTTGATTAAACAATCGACTTAAATAAACCAGCTAAAAATATTAGTTAGTAAAAACAAATAAAACAAAACAAAAAACAAAACATCAAATAAGAAATAATAAAATAATCCGAAAATACAACAAATTAAACTAAACAAAACAACGAAACTAAATATACAAACAGAACTTGTCTCTTCAATGGAAAACAAGGGGAGAGATAACTGAAGGAAAATATATATCTATATAAATAGTATTACTAAAAGGAAATAAAGGGTGGTCCTCTCATGAAGGTGTCCCTGGAATAAACTATAATTCCGAAATAACACGAAACATTGTACACATAGCACGTTATCAATGTAAGGCCAGAGATATGATTCACACCAGAAACGGGTGGATATTGGATCAATGCTCTCTAAAGCTCAGGTGTAGTAAAGAGTTAAGGATCAATGCTCTCTAAAGCTCAGGTGTAGTAAAGAGTTAAGGATCAATGCTCTCTAAAGCTCAGGTGTAGTAAAGAGTTAAGGATCAATGCTCTCTAAAGCTCAGGTGTAGTAAAGAGTTAAGGATCAATGCTCTCTAAAGCTCAGGTGTAGTAAAGAGTTAAGGAT
The DNA here is from genome assembly GCA_963680875.1 of Bathymodiolus brooksi. Lineage (NCBI taxonomy): Eukaryota > Metazoa > Mollusca > Bivalvia > Mytilida > Modiolidae > Bathymodiolus > Bathymodiolus brooksi. The sequence goes on from OY804577.1 coordinate 5,665,484, forward strand.
CAATGCTCTCTAAAGCTCAGGTGTAGTAAAGGGTTAAGGATCAATGCCCTCTAAATCTCAGGTGTAATAAAGAGTTAAGGATCAATGCTCTCTAAGGCTCAGGTGTAGTAAAGAGTTAAGGATCAATGCTCTCTAAAGCTCAGGTGTAGTAAAGAGTTAAGGATCAATGCCCTCTAAATCTCAGGTGTAATAAAGAGTTAAGGATCAATGCTTTCTAAAGCTCAGGTGTAGTAAAGGGTTAAGGAGCAATGCCCTCTAAATCTCAGGTGTAATAAAGAGTTAAGGATCAATGCTCTCTAAAGCTCAGGTGTAGTAAAGAGTTAAGGATCAATGCTCTCTAAAGCTCAGGTGTAGTAAAGAGTTAAGGATCAATGCTCTCTAAAGCTCAAGTGTAGTAACGAGTTAAGGATCAATGCTCTCTAAAGCTCAGGTGTAGTAAAGAGTTAAGGATCAATGCTCTCTAAAGCGCAGGTGTAGTAAAGAGTTAAGGATCAATGCCCTCTAAAGCTCAGGTGTAATAAAGAGTTAAGGATCAATGCTCTCTAAAGCTCAGGTGTGGTAAAGAGTTAAGGATCAATGCTCTCTAAAGCTCTGGTGTAGTAAAGAGTTAAGGATCAATGCTCTCTAAAGCTCAGGTGTAGTAAAGAGTTAAGGATCAATGCTCTCTAAAGCTCAGGTGTAGTAAAGAGTTAAGGATCAATGCTCTCTAAAGCTCAGGTGTAGTAAAGAGTTAAGGATCAATGCTCTCTAAAGCTCTGGTGTAGTAAAGAGTTAAGGATCAATGCTCTCTAAAGCTCAGGTGTAGTAAAGAGTTATGGATCAATGCTATTATTGATGTTCTTCACCTCAGTCAGCTAAGAGTATTACTCAGTCCTCATCAGACAGCGATACTATAAACTATTTCATATCATAATTGAAAAAACACCAAAACAGTTACTAAATAAGACATTTACAACATATAAACTTTATTGATGAGACATGTAATAATATAGTCGATTTTCTGGAGATGCAAAAAAGTTAATTCATTATTTACCAGGATCCAGAAAGAACGATCCGGCTCCCGTAAAACCGTTTGAACCTTCACTTTTACCAAACGTAAGACCGTAACCTAGCGACCAATATGTCAGTCCACCAAACACTACATCTACTACGTTCTTCATCATAATATTGACTTCGTTCTTCTTACTAGCCATTCCACTTTCCAACAATCCAAACCCTTCAAAGAAAATGCATTATTGTTTTTGTATTCCTAATGTTGCTTTACCTTTCCAAGAGGATCAGGTTGTATTTACATTTCCAAGAGGATCAGGTTGTATTTACCTTTCCAAGAGGATCAGGTTGTATTTACATTTCCAAGAGGATCAGGTTGTATTTACCTTTCCAAGAGGATCAGGTTGTATTTACATTTCCAAGAGGTTCAGGTTGTATTTACCTTTCCAAGAGGATCAGGTTGTATTTACATTTCCAAGAGGATCAGGTTGTATTTACCTTTCCAAGAGGATCAGGTTGTATTTACCTTTCCAAGAGGATCAGGTTGTATTTACATTTCCAAGAGGATCAGGTTGTATTTACCTTTCCAAGAGGATCAGGTTGTATTTACATTTTGTACATTGCTCTCATGGAATAATTTAAATGAGTAAATGGAAGTACGATCGCTCCTGCAGACGCTTCCATGTGATTTTGAAGGACGGCAAACATTCTCCATTCCAGATGTAAAGGACTGGGGGCTATAAGGGCCTTATATGGCCCCATATTTAATGAATTTTAGAAAATACTTGATCAAAAGTATTTTATAGACGACATCATACTTTTGATGTTAAAACTTGTTTCCAGCAAAATCGGTACGTTTTTGACATCATTGTGACGTCATGAATGTCATTTATCTACTGTATTTCGTTGAATTTTGCCGATATTTCGACGGTTTTTGAAGAAATTAAGCACTTCCGCAGTCGTGCACCAACAAAATATTTTAACAGATTATTAAAATTAATAGCACACAAATACTGTTAAAGTATTATTTTGGTGCACGACTGCGGAGGTGCTAAATTCCTTTAAAAAACGACGGAAAAAGTTCAAATATTACAAGCGCTTCTATGACGTTTTGAGGTTTGAGAAGCACGCTATTTCCTATCTTTGCCGTAAAAAACAATGGTATGTCGGCATGTAACCAATTAACAGTTATATACATGTAAGATAAATATAAAATAAACACAACTTAATCCTAAATGTTTTTTTCATATGCCCCAAATTATTGATTAGATATTTTATTCCGGGATACTGAGATAGTTTTAATACCTATCGCTGCTACTTCTAAAATGAAGTTAAAAAAAGTTTGATCCCAAAGTTTTAGATATTTGTGGGCACAATCCGATATATCCTTAAATAATTATTCAAGAATTTTATTTAGCTTAGACATGGTGTTAGTTTATCATCTCGCTCATAGAAGGAACGATGTGAAAAAAAACGGAACAGAATATTTTTCAAGGGAAAATATGTTAATCATTTTATTTTTTTAAATATATCAATCAAATAGAAACTAGAACTGTTCAACCACAAACAAACCTTCTTACGTTCGAATTCATCAACATAAATACAAAAATCTAGATTTATTTGATCAAAAGAAAAAAAGAAATATTTGATTCCCGGAGACGACGGAATATTAGTAAAACTACTTACAAATTACTTATGCTTAAAACTTTTAAGAATTTTTTTCTGGAGATTTATTGAAGTCCAACGGACTCACTATATCTGTATAGATCGTAGATGTAAAATTGTGTTGATTAAATAATAAGATTTCTAATGGCGAGTGAAAGAAATGTTCTTTTAAAATAGAGAACTTCCAATTATCTCTGTAGTCCTTTCTCGTTTTCATGATCTTCATATTGATACAATGATTTAGAGTAGCTCCGGTTATCATCGGATATTGTGATTTATTAGCCACTTCAGAATGTGTTCCATTCCTTTGAGTTTAAACGACAGTGCGTCTGCGATGCATGTAATTGTTTATTGAATTGAACTTTTTTCTTTCGGATTGTCGTGCTATTCGAACCAGAGCATGATTTCAATTGGTGTATTTTCTGGTGACCACGTAAAAGATACCCGCCCACGAAAACATCGTCGGCATCAATTTAGCACATAAGTTTATCCATCTTCAGGGGCGGAGCTACCATAGGTTCAAGTAGTCATGTGCCTTTACATAAATTTGACAATTTTTTTTTTATATAAAGCAATCCTCCACTTTCCTACTGGAATACACATGTAGATATATATCTTCCATGATTTTGTGGATGAAGTTTTTTAGGTGGGCTCTTGTAAATGATAAACCAGAGATACTACTCGACACTCTACATGCAACAAACCGTGACTTATACAGCATCATCAGTATCTTACTAACACTATCGGTGTCATCAACAACAAGCGAGAGATCTTTAAGTGGAAGGAGACTCGTGAAATTCTACTTAAGGTCGCATATGGACGATTAACCACTATCCAACTTATACACAGACATGTGCAAGTCAACTTGGATTTGAAAAACCATGCATAATTCATGATGAATAAAGGTCCAGAAAATAACCTCAATCATACACGTATTTTGGTATCCCTTTCGGCATTAAAGTTTCGAAGGGTATCAAGTAACATGGCCATTCGTGCGTCCGTGAGAGATCTGTCTGCGGAATCAAGGACGTTAAAGTTCTAGGTAGTTCGTAGTAGTATTGTCAAAAAGGGACAAAATTATCTGAAGTTCATGTTGTTAAAAGCACTTTCAAACTGATCAAAAACTAATTGGTTGTACGTTGAGATAACGACATAAAACAACCGACAATTGTCCAAAGCTAAACTGACCAACACTAACTGATACTGAGAAATAATAATAACTAATAACTTGATGTATAACTGGTGTAATATATAACAGTAGAGGTGCCGTCGTGGTCGTGATCATATGGTAGTTGGGTTTACAACTACATGTGCAATCAGTGCATATCACCACTAAGGTTGTGAGTTCGAATCCCGTTCATGGTGAGGTGTACTCGATGCAACATTATGTGATAAAGTTTGACAGTGACTTGCGGCATGTCAGTGGTTTTCTCCGGGTACTCCGGTTTCCTCCATCAATAAAACTGACCGCAACGATAGTATAGGGTTATTGCACTAATATTGAGGAATATTGTCCCGAGCAGTATGTCATATTGTACGAGCTTGCGAGTGACAATATAAAAGATGAAGAGAAATGACTTACCTTTAAGAATCTTAGTCCTGAATTGTCAGTCAATAAAATCACCAGGCAAACCTGCACAACTAAGTAACATCTTTGAATAATCACAGGCAGATATTGTTATAGGCACAGACTCATGGTTAAAACCATCAGTAAATTCACCTGAAGTCTTCCCACCAAATTTTAAATGCTACAGGAAAGACAGACTAAAAACAGAAGGTGGGGGGTATTCCTACTAGTATCGGATAAATATGAAAGTGAAGAACCAGAAGAAATGAAAGTAGACAATGATTGTGAACTTATTTGGACCAAACTCAAAATTAAAGGGTCAAAAGACCTCTACATAGGATCATGCTATCGTCCACCTGATATCCGTGACAGCAACATATCTAGATAATCTACAAACCTATTTGGCAAAAATCTTGGCACACAAAGGCGCACACATATGGTTAGAAGGAGACTTTAACCTACCTGGAATTGATTGGCAAAATGAGAATATTAAACATAACTCACAACACACAGCCGAATGCCACCAATTACTTGACATAAGCAAACATGCCTTCTTAGATCAACTTGTGCTCGAACCTATTCGAATTACAGAAACTCAGTCCAATACTCTAGATCTATTTTTTACAAACAACAATACCTTAGTCAACCAGGACCACCTTCAAAACCAAAATTACTGGACATATGAAGAAATACATACCACAGAAAACTTTAAGAGGGAACAAAAACAATAAACAATGGATAGATAGAAATGTGAAGGCATCCATCAGAAAAAGAAATAAATTATTTCAGAAACAAAAGTCAACAAAAAAACCTAGACATAAAAAGGTATAAAGAAGCCAAAGCAAATGAACAGAGATTACAACGCAAAGCATACTGGGAATACGTCGACAATTTAATAGAAATTGGAAATCCAGATAGCGACGAAAAACCAAACAAACAAAAGCGCTTTTGGTCTTATGTCAAGGCACCGTGGAAGGACAACAGTGGAGTAGCCCCACTTAAAGACAGCGGAAAGATGCATGCCGACCCTAAAGACAAAGCAGATATATTGAACATGCAGTACGAATCAGTCTTCACTAAAGAAGATATAACCAACATACCAAAACCAGCAGGTACATCTTACCCATCAATGCCGAACATCAAAGTCAAAGAAGAAGGAGTTAAAAAATTATTACAGAAGACAAATCCGAACAAAGCTTGTGGTCCAGATTAAATAACATCACGAATCTTAAAGGACCTATCATCAGAGTTATCACCATTCCTGACATTAATTTTCCAAAAAACAATCGATGAAGGAGAAGTACCAAGTGATTGGAAATATGCCAATGTTACAGCTTTATTTAAGAAGGGCGACAGATTTAAGGCCAGTAATTACTGTCCAGTATCTTTAACATGCATGTGTTGTAAATTACAAGAACATTTACTCACCACCAACATATTAAAGCATCTACAAAAATACAACATACTTACTGACTGTCAACATGGGTTCCGTGCCAGGAGCAGTTGTGAGGCCCAACTTTTAACACTAACACACCATATAGCATCATCTTTAGATAGCGACATACAACAGGATCTAGTAATATTATATTTCTCGAAAGCTTTTGATAAAGTCCCACACCAACGGTTATTAAAGAAACTAGCTCATTATGGCATGCAAGGTACAACATACAAATGGATAGAAGCTTTCCTTAGCAACAGGACACAACATGTATTAGTAGATGGGGCAACATCGGATATAGTGAGTGGTGTACCCCAATGAACAGTACTGGGTCCACTATTATTTTTAATATTCATAAATGACCTACCTGAATGCGTAACATCTAACACTCGACTCTTTGCTGACGATGCCATCGTGCATAAAGAAATCAAAAGCCAAAGCGACACCCTAGAACTTCAAAATGATCTAATTGCATTAGAAGAATGGGAGAAAACATGGGGTATGTCTTTTCATCCAGACAAATGTAACATCATGCGAGTAATAAGATCCAAGAACCCGATATTATTCAACTACCATCAGAAAGGACACCAACTAGTAGCAGCAGACACTACAAAATATTTAGGCGTTCATCTAAGTCATGATCTATCTTGGAGCCATCACATTGACAGAACAACAAAGAAAGCTAACAGCATGCTTGGATTCCTGAAAAGAAACCTAAGAATCACCAACCAGGAGACAAAATCTGATGCATACTTCAGTCTGGTACGCCAAAACCTTGAATACTGTGCATCAATATGGAACCCCACCACAGACAGTCTATACAGAAATTAGAAATGACACAACGAAGAGCTGCAAGATACATCACAAACAAGTATACCACAACCAGTAGTGTCAATGAGATGTTGCAACAACTAAAGTGGGAAACTCTAGAATCTAGAAGAACCAAGATTCAACTAACTATGTTCTACAAAATTGTCATTGTCAATAACTTGGTGGATATTCCAGCTGATCACTATCTTACACCATCTAAGACCAGGACTAGAACCACACACTCAAAGAAGATGTTACAATATCTATGACAGACACTCTGAAGTTCAGTTTCTTCCTCAGAACTATATCTACCTGGAATATGCTACCAGCAACAGTTGCTGAGGCCCCCGATTTGGTATCCTTCAGGCGGGGGTTGGCTTCTCTTCAGTTCTAAATCTCATAGGGCCCAAATTAATAGTAAGTTCTAATGAAGTTTAGAGCTGTGCCGGTTGGGTGTATGCCCAGGGGCCACTACGGTAGCCGGATTGGTCTAATCAGAAGAACAGAAATCAATTTGGGATCTTTTGATTCTTTAGTTCTTTTCAATCTTTTTCTTGCGGTTGATTGGATTATATATTCTCTTCACAGTTCATTCTTTAACTCTTTTCCGCCACCGCAGCGCAATAGTTTCTCCGGAACGTAACGGTCTGCAAAGACAGAGTTCTGTATCTAGTAGATGTAGATGTAGATATTCCTCAATATTAGTGCAATAACCCTTTTATAATATAGTACCAAATATGTCACTCTGTGACAATTACATTTAACCATATTTCTTTGCAGCATGTATTCAACATAATTCCGCCATATTGTTTATCTCTCGTCCGCTTGCATGCAAATATAGTTTTACTCGGATCCTCTCTAGTGCGTACCAAACTTAAAAGAATGGAATGCAATATCGGTCAAGATGCAATATTTTTAACTCATTCGGAATTTTTCAACTTTTTATGTATATTTATAAAGGAAGACTAGTAAAAATATCGGAAAATATTGCATTTTTATCTTACAAAGAAATCTACATGAAATATTTGATACTACAGTATTATTATAAAACTGAAATATTGTTGAAAGTGGCGTTGAGCACAATAAACCAAACCATAAACCATAAATCAACAACTACTTTCTATGATATCTCTTATTCTAAGGCTTGTTATCAGTTTATCAAAAAAAATAATCTCACAGCTTCGTAGCTGCAATCTTTACACATTAAACATTTTGCTTCACACCGTTTCCCAAAATATTTCCATATTATAAAAAAGCGATATTGGACTTGTCTCAACCCGCACATTGACAATATTTTTTATATAGATTTGTAGCGGCTGTATGTAAAAATGTACTGAAGTATATCATCACATTGTTTGCCAATAAGAATTAAGCACGGCTAAAAAAGTGTTTAACAGATTTGAAAATGACAACTATTACCTAATTAAATCTATTTATTAGATCTTTAAGATAGTTCTGTTTTACACGCCCGTACATGTGATATTGTTGGTTATTATTTTAATACCAAACAATTTTTTTTATAACAACATAATAATTTTATTTATTCTGAATTCTTGCTTGTTACAAATCTAATCAAGAGTCCACGCTTCTCTTGATGTACCCTGTTACACTCCACTGATTATCCAGGGAATTAATCAGCTGGTACAAATTTAAATACATTTTAAGAATATAAATCATAATATCTAAGAACTATTTATTTTCTTTTTCATAGCATACAAAAAACTATTATTCCTATTATGATTTTTTATCTCATTAATTCTTTTATTGAATTCGTATATAAAAATTGTATTTTTTGTCTTCTGTTCAGATAAATAATATGATTTATATATTGAAAAACCGAGAATTGTGATAAAATAATTTACACCATAATAATTATTATCAGATATCTTATAACCAAATATAAGATGTTTTAACTTTATTGTAATATCTAAATTATTACTTTTAAAAACATAATATATTTTTCCCCAAACATTACAAGAAAATGGATCGTTTGTCAATGATTTACTTAATTGAAATATCGGTATTTTCTTTCCGTTTCAAACGATGGCATGAAAAACAACACATACCAATGTACACATAATGTGTTCTACGTCACTAGTTTTCGACGGTCAATGTTATTAAGTTACTGAATTGATATGACCTCAATATTTACATTATCAATATCATAGCAGACAATGAAATATAATTGGTATGCACTAGATTCCTTTTTACGTAATTAAAGCTTTTTTAACGTGACGAAAAAACGAATTACAAAAAAAGACATTTTCAACGTGAAATAATAGATGTGGTACGTAGTTCTTACATTTAAAGATGACATTTTTAGATCATATTTCTTGCGATCATTTTAAGCAATTTCAGCATCATAATATAACCTCTAACAAATGAAGCGATCAAAATAATGAGAGATTTTATCACGTGAAACAAACCGTCGAAAATGGGTGACGTTGCGATATTACTATTCGTTCACTTTAATTTCATAATACAGCTTTGAAACATGTTTGTTTCTCTCTCCTGAAATCAATACCACATTGCATATTAAGTCAATTGCATGTTTTGTTTATTGAGTTTTATTCTTTTTGTGTGTGTTTTTCTATGATATGCATTATAATACAATGATACGTCGTAAGTTCTGTATTCTGAAAAAAACAATTGACGTTCGTTGTTTTTCATTACCTAACTTTGTTGGTCCGCTGTGAGGAAATAGGTGTACATATTAACTATCTGTATTTATTTCTGAAAAGCACATATTGGGAATATATTTTGGAGAAAAAATTATCGTCATCTGAGGTGGGGTCGATTTTGGCCCTTATAGCCCCCCGTCCTTTGTGTGTTTAGTATAATGCTACACTAAAATGTATTGTATCATTATAACAACTATAAAAGAAAAGAATGTGCTGCGAATAGTTTCCCCTATGAATAACGGACAGTGTTTGATCGGATAAGATGTAGAAACAAACGTAGATATCTAATTTAGTGCGCATGACGCGTTTCTGGAATAACCTTCATCAGGTGACGCTCAAAATAGAACTCAGCTACTGCTTGCCCGAATGACGCATTACAATAAGTACCCCATGTTTATTTATTGCCACACTACTTCCATCTCACAGACAAGATACATCAGTTATTAACGTACAATAGCATATAATGAGTGGTCCTTTGAGACCTGTTACAAGTCATAATCATATCCTATCCATTATCACACAATATGTCTGCGGCAAACAAAATACCCGTTCATAGGTTCATCATCAGATGTTAAATTTGAACGTTTACAGACGATTGATACAGATGATGACAATAGCTTATACGATTTTCTTGTACACTTTTGGCAAAATGAACAAAGATGTTCTATGTACAAAAGAATTGGTATGCTGCATCAAAAATACAATTGTCCGGTATACAAGACTTATCATGAACTATCCATATAATGGAACTTAAAATCATATCGTGCTATTTAAGATATCACTTTTATGGCAAGACGTACAAAAACAATAATTCAGCGTTACTTGATACGACAGATACTATACTATTGGTACAAAAGAGTTCTCCTTACCTGATCGCATGGTGAAAATGATGAAAGCACTCGTCAATATCCATGTTGCATCATCAATCCAGTCCTCTGAATTGTTCCGCGCTTTCTGTTGGCATGCTGTCCAGTTGAAAAGACTCTTAGTTAGGTTTGATGTCATTCTGATCACAGACTGTTTATATTTCTGTCTATTATAATTTAGACGTTTACCACAAGCTCATTACCATCTCAAAATTAATTCGCTATTGTGACTTTTTCAAAGCAAAAATGATAATTCCTGTTATTTTTTATAATGTTTTTAAATATAAAATAATCAAGATGTCGTTAAGCGTAATATATGCAGCTGACATTGATTCATGATACCACACAATATTGTACTGTGCACTGTATTCATGGAAGCTATTGTTAAGACAAAGGTAAAATACCAGTTAAAGGGAAGAATATAAATTGTTACTGTTACATCTGAATCATTCTTACTGATAACATCATTATTATCTTTGATAAAAGCTGAAATAAATTATATATTTACTTGAAATTTAGATAGAATTGACATATTAATATAAATTCGTTAATTGATAAGATTGTAGGTAAAAGTTAGTCGAAAACTCCATCGGGAATATTAAATTGAATTTCATATGATACTGGACCTGTGTTCTTTTTTCAGATTTTATATCTATTTTTATTTTATTTTAATTACAATCATGCACAATTCTTAATAACGACTAACATGTTCGTGGTAATATTGTTTATGATAGTAGATTATTTGCATGATCATAATGTGGATTTTCAAAATTATAATATATGGCTCTATCAAAATTTTGACTGCATTCTTGATGAATGTTATTGCAGAAACGCGTTGTGCCCACTATCGTAGATATATCTGCATTATTATAATGGTGATTTCTAGAGTTTTCATGGCAAAAATGACATCAACGCCAGGGAAGATGTGGAATGGTGTACGAGCAGTTTATTATTTCATACAAATGTGCTCACTCAAGGTTTGTGTGTGAGCTCATGTTGTTCCATGTTATTTACACGTATTTGTACAATACAGTTAAACTAAATTGCATGTCCGCTGTCTAGAAAAAAACATATACATTACAAACTATTGTTCCTTAAGCGGTCCATCTGTTTATACATGCTTAGATTGTAGCATTTAATAGACGTGTACTTACGACAGTAGCACAGAAGTAACCTGGATATCAAAACAATATTTGTGCACACACAAAGGTAAAAGAAAGTGCTAGTAAAGCAAGATGTCTCCGAATAGGTTTTCACCTCTATATAGCACCCGTCGTGACGTCATAAATCCTACAGCAAGGCACGTATGTAACAATCCATTATGTTGTTTAATTGGGAAACATATTGGTGATCAGCCTAGGCAGTGTTAGAATAAGATTTCTGAGTTCCTGACGGGATTCGAACCCACACCTTTGATACACTAGAGCAACCGATTACTCTTATGCCAAGAGGCAGGCTGGACCACATCGGATGCTCAAATATCAAATTATAATACTGTTGTGTTTAATTTTCATTAAGTATTAACCTAGTATCTCATTTAACTTAGATATTCAGTGTGGGAGATATAGTTATACAAAAAGTAGATATGTAATTTAGTGCGCACGACCCGTTTCTAGTATACCTTCATCAGATATGCTCTATATCGAAATATAGGAAATCCAAATAATTTCAAAAATGTTTGGGAGTAATAAGCCAAAGGATCTAAACATGATAACCAACATTCAGCTAAGGCCATCTGTGCCTGAGTGAGGAGAACCATTAGTTTGTAAATATTTTCATTTTTTAGGAACTGTAAATTTCAATAATAGATATATCTAATAAACCACGTCAGTACCGAAGCACTGACTACTGTGAGGGTGATACCCTTGGGAACTAATAGTCCACCAGCAGTTGTAACGACCCAGTGATTGTAATAAAAACGTAAATTCAAATTTAGTGAGCACGACGGGTTTCTGGAATAACCTTCATTAGGTACGCTTAATATCGAAATACTGGAAAACCAAATATTTTAGAAGTGTTTGGGAGGAATAAACTATAGGGTCTTAGCATGAAAGACAACAGTCGGTTACAGTCACCTATGCCTGATGGCGGACAACATTTAGTTTGTAAAAAAAAATACATTATTTAGGAACTGTAAATTTCAATAATAAATATATCTAATAAACCACGTCAGTACCGAAGCACTGACTACTGTGAGGGTGATACCCTTGGGAACTAATAGTCCACCAGCAGTTGTAACGACCCAGTGATTGTAATAAAAACGTAAATTCAAATTTAGTGAGCACGATGGGTTTCTGGAATAACCTTCATTAGGTATGCTTAATATCGAAATACTGGAAAACCAAATATTTTAGAAGTGTTTGGGAGGAATAAACTATAGGGTCTTAGCACGAAAGACAACAGTCGGTTACAGTCACCTATGCCTGATGGCGGACAACATTTAGTTTGTAAAAAAAAATACATTATTTAGGAACTGTAAATTTCAATAATAAATATATCTAATAAACCACGTGAGTACCGAAGCACTGACTACTGTGTGGATGATACCCTTGGGAACTAATAGTCCACCAGCAGTTGTAACGACCCAGTGATTGTAATAAAAACGTAAATTCAAATTTAGTGAGCACGACGCGTTTCTGGAATAACCTTCATTAGGTACGCTTAATATCGAAATACTGGAAAACCAAATATTTTAGGTGTTTTGGAGCAATAAATCAAAGGTTCTAAACATGATGGCCAAAATTGTCTACGGTCACCTATACCTGAGGGAGGAGAACCTTAGTTTTGATAATAATTACATTATTTAGAAACTAAATTTCAATAATAAATATATCTTATAAAGCATGTCTTAGTGTATGGCTGTCACTTGCTTAGACGATTGTATATAGTTTTACTAATTCTACTTCATTAATGGTATATTATTTATTCATCATCAACCTGAAAGAAACCTATATTAATGTGTTGCACCAGATGAGCATTTTATTATTCAAATGGTTCAGTCCTATTCAACTCCGAACAATGGCAAGACTACATCGTTGAAACCTACAACCAATTCCAGCCAAGTCCATAAAGGAATGCGTTAGGTTTTACAATGCTTTCTTAAATATAATGTCTGAAATGTAAAGGATTTTATTTTATTTTAATGTCAATGAAACTCGCCTTTCAGTATTTTCATTCGTTTGAAGAGGAGCGACGACAACCGATACATGTAGTGACGGATTGGTATTGTATACTGTATATATAACATGTATAATGAAAATAATTGTAATCAGTCATAATAGACAAGTAAAACATATTGTGCTTAGCATCAAATCATTAATACTTGCTCACCGCTATCAATCAATTTCATGTAGTGCATTCCACCAATTTATTCCGATGTTAATTTTCTGAAATGTACCATGTCAATCAATAAAGATATTGAATCTGTTTTCAAGTATTTCTTAAGGGAATATTAAAATATTTCTCAAATATGGATATGCTCAGCAGACCATGTAATATTGATGCAGCACGCTATTGTCTACTCTATGGCAGTATATTGTTTCAGATGACACAATTAAGTTCAAAAGCTTATCGACCAGACCACTTTGTGGATGTTATTTTAAAGAGTCGTGTTATTTTGCATTAAGTAGTTTTAAGCTGCTTCCATAATCTACACGACTCTATAATGTAGATGGCAAACCTTAGAAGACAACTGTTTTACCTGTTTTGTTCAAGTATTATTGTAAATACTGTTATAGTGACAGCCGGAAACTTTGAGCCGTAATGAAAGGGGGAGGTTTGGCGCTTTAAAATCTGGTTCAACCCACCATTTCTTTAGAAATGCCTGTACCAAGTCAGGGTCATTACGGTTTTCACAGTTTTCCGGTTGTTGACTGATTTTGTCTGTTTATATACTTATGAGTTTTGACTTTCCCTTTGTAAGATTGTTCGGAGTTCGGTAATTTTGTTATTACCCTTTAAGAAAATTAATGCACCAATCGAAAACACCTTTAACATGGGAGATAAAAACAACGAAAGACAACTGTATAGTTACATTCATTTGTAAATACTGAACTATTTGTATGTCATTGTGTTTAGTTTAATTTTTTTTATTTTTTTATTTTTTTTAGTTTTTAGATATTTTATATGATAAAGTACCATAAAGCAGAAATATAATATAATATATCAACCAGTATCAAAATGTGTTTCATTCTGAACAAATATACATCATATGACGGTGTACTTTCTAAATCAATGATAGAGAAAACGGAAAAAGATTGGATATAAAACACAGAACGAAGACTTCAAAAAAACAAAAACACAACACAGAAATATAAACAGATCAGTAACATGAACTCCACATAAACGGTGTTGAACTAAGGTGCTCGCGAAAGGTAAGAATTGCATGTTTCGTATAAGACGCCAGTCATCTTAGTCAAATATTCCGGTAAGAATCTTGTCGATGGTTGAGGAAAGAAAAATTCTAAGTAAAAGGGAAAATATCCAATGTTAAATCTGTTATATTTATATTAAATCAAATAAATCTTTGCAACTTTTTAAAATAACAAGATAATGACAATATACATGCTTTGTCGACAACAATAGGCTTTATTGGTACTCGTTTTTGGGTGAGAAGAGCTCGTAATATGTTCAATCCTCGAACAGTTCCTTAGGTTCATACAAACATTATTTGTTTTTATTTTCCAATGTAAATGTATTGCCAATCTGTTTCTTTACTAAGTACCTACTTTCTTTTTCTTTTTGATGTTGTATATTTGCATAAAAGTAGCACTTTGATATGTGTCTATCAGAGAGGATGTCAACATTGTTCTCTATCATTATTTACTATTAATCAGCCATTAACTTGGAAATTCCTGTCTGTGTCTACTGTGAATTTTACTGAGTATTCATTGTTAGAAGCTTAATTTTGCATATTTTATTCGAAAAAAGGAAAGCTATCTTTACTTAATTCACATAAGCATGAGCATGTGAAATTTACCAGCTAATGTAAAGAAAATATATTATGTTTCTATTATTTTATCAGAAGATTTTTTTCAGATATCCGAGATCTTTATGTAAATCGTATACAGGTATCGTAGTGCTGCAAATGGAAAACTGTTCAGATGGATTTAATGTACAGAGAGAACATACAGCTAAATTATATATCGTTGGAAAGAGGATAACGGGGAGCATCGGAATTTTTTTTTCGTACGAATGAGAAATGGTCACGTTTTTCTAAAATCAGGGTTAAAGGTCAAATTTTAAAAAAATAACTAAAATTAAATTGCCTATTTTTTTTTCAAAAATCCTTTGCTAAACGAAAACAAAATGGATATATTTTTACGATAATGTGACAAATGATACGATTGTGGTCTATTTTCATCGTTATATTTATACAACCCATGTTACGATGGCGTCAATCTTGAACTATCTAATTTTCCTAAAATTTAACAACAAAAATTTAAACGGTACCTACATCCATACAGGTTTTTGTATTTTCATTTTTTCTACAATAATTTGGTAGCTGATAAGTCAAAGTTATTTTCAAAGCTATCATGCGTAAGTTATTAAGTTATAGTGCCTTAATTTCCGACTTCCTGTTGTCCATAAATAACGAGAATGTTGTGTGCAATCAAACATTTACAATTAGCAGTCGTCCTTCTTGGAAACATTTATTTGATGCTCTAACGGTGCTGAAGATGGGTTGAGTAAGTCATAGAAACATTTAAACAAAAAATAATTAATTCTCAAAAATTGAGGCGAAGCCGAGGATGACTATAATTCTAGAAACTATATATATGAAATATCTATTTGATATCCCGTATTTGCCTTTAATGGACCAATATTCAATTCGAGATTCATTTCTAGACGCATACTTATTTTAGAATTATGGAATTGAAGCACATACAATGGCAAACTATGTGCAGAAAACTGACGCTACAATCCAATCACACGGAACACCATAAGTTGAACAATCAGGCAAAAACACCCACAACAAACAAAAACTTAATTAAAATTAAAAATTAAACCTAACAGGTTAAAAATCTCACAAATGGAGACACCCACACATGATCTTTAAGTTTCTACAAATCCACTTTCCAAATCATAAGTTGAACATTCAGTCAAAAACACCCATACGAACAAAAAACATATAGTGACAATTGGGAAACAGCTAGAGTCATATTTAATAACAAATATTTTATGTATCAACTTCTTCATCACTGTCGTCTGTAAAGGTGTGCGTATTGGAGTTGTTGCAAGAGAAATGTCCTTGACAGGGACAGAGTTCCGTACAAGAGAGGTTTTGTTCAAAACAACCTTTTGAACACAAAGTTTTCCCCTTACAAGTACATAGTAAATCCTGTAAGAAATCTGATGACGTTTGTCCATCAAAATAAACAGGCAAAAGTCCATTTTTATTTACCCAACCAAATTGCAACGGTGACTTGACAGGAGGCTGAGCTATTGACGACGATGTCCAAATATAGACTTGAAGTGAAACCCTAAGCACATGTTGTCGAAAAGTTGCTTCACAGGGTGGTAGTTTCACTAGACTAGCATCATTTTGCTGTGCTATTCGTGACCTCAACTTATTCAAATCACCGTGATCACATGTAAATCTGGCTTTCGGGTCATAGAGTCTTGCTACAAACTTTCGGCCGACGGCAACAGATGTTTCGATGTCATCACATGAAATTTGACTCAAGTCAACGAACTCTTTCTGGCTGTCTTTCCGTACCTTGTACATGGTTTTCTTCCCAACGCCAAAGAATGAAGATGTAGTGTCACACCCTGTCAGTGCATGAGCAGCAGGCAATACTCTGCATAAAACTGACCCAAGCATGCTACATATATCATGGACAGGTTGGTAGCGTCCACAGTCTTTGGTCCTGGTAATAGTTCCAGTTTGAAACCATAATTCTTTGGCGATGCATTTTCATATAGTGAAAATGTATAAAGATAAAGAAGTCAAGAAAAATGTCAAAAATATTTTTTTATCAATGTGTGACGTAAAAATGTTTTTGACATTTACTTCACTGAATATGGTACTGCTTTGACAACAATTTTACCTATTTTGTTCCTGTATTTAAATACTGTTATAGTGACAGCAGGAGCCTTTGAACCGTAATGAGAGCGGGAGGTTTGGCGCTTTAAAATCTGATTCAACCCACCATTTCTTTAGAAATGCCTGTACCAAGTCAGGGTCATTACGGTTTTCACAGTTTTCCGGTTGTTGACTGATTTTGTTTGTTTATATAATTATGAGTTTTGAATTTCCCTTTGTAAGATTGTTCGGAGTTCGGTAATTTTGTTATTACCCTTATTGGTATTTGACATGGATGTAAAGAAATGTACACAAAGTACGAAAACATCTGCATCAGGGGATTTTACTATTATACGACCCTTCGTGTTCTTTCTTCCAAACTCTGTCAGCGTGCATGGTATGGAGTAACATTCTCGTATCTGCCTCCTCGTGTGAACAATAAAGATCAGCACAGATAGACACACCAACTGAAGAAATATTTTTTGCAACATTTGGGTCTGTGAAAAGTCCAGCAATATACAGACTGTCGCCTTGATATGGCATATCACCTAACTCACTATAGTAACGAGTAATATATTCACCTAAGAAAGCCAGAAGAGCTTGTTTGTTTACATCTACACCCAAAAACCGTTTCCAGTCAGGTATCAAACGACACTCTATTACCTGACATACTTTTTGTGATGAAAGTGACCCTGTTCGTCGTGTTCTGTCCGCAGATTGTATGGCTTGTTTTTCATTGTACCTGTCGTAGACATCAACAACTGTACCAGCTTTTGAAAAGAAGACTTTTGCATTTGAATGAGATGCAATGCCAAATCACCAAAGGTATTTAATGATTTGACATTCAGTGCTTGTATCGAAGTCATTTCATCTCGTATAATGACAGAATGTGAACGATCAAATGGTTCGCGTTCAGGTCGTGATGTAGCCTCGCTTTCCAGCTGATGGCTTAATCAGCCTTTGACGTTTTCCTCATTGTTCTGTCTTCGTGGAATATTGAGGTTGGAACAGGTCCGATCGGAAAGGAAAGAATCTTCTCTATAGTAACATCTTCCCGACAACCAGCAAGAACTAACGCACGAAGAAATACAAGTTCTGGACTTATATGTACATTAAGTATCTCACCTGATCCACATTTTAGCTTTGACGTTTTGATTAAGTCTGTGAATGTTTTCAATTTTGATCTTGATATTGGGCTGTAGAAGTCTGCATTGTTTCCTTCAGTTAGTGCTCCATTTACAAAAGCCTTGACCATTTTGATACCATTGTCAAACGCGTTTGTCAATGCAATTTCGATTTCTGTATGTGCATGCAAGCAAGTAGAAATGTTAACAAGTGACTTTGGATGAGATGCAACATCAAATGGATTGGTCATTCTTTGTTTGACATGTTCCCTCACAAGATTAACATGACTTTCGTCTCGTTTTAAAGCTGCTGGTTTTGTTTCTTCGTGAAAGCTTTCATCGATTGCAACTGTTCCAGATCTAATTCTCATTTCTCCAGTAAATTCTGCAAGAACATGCCTTGTAAGGTATCATCTGATAAGAGCCGCCTTTTGCCTTGTAATACCAACAATACCGCCACGACCTTTTGAGTCTGATGACTCTTTTATCTATAGCCATGTCAGACCAAACACCATTAAACTTACCCGGTTTTTGACGTATGGCAAACTGCCCTGATTCAAATGCAGCTCGTACATCAGGATGTAAGAAATTCATGTCCAATAGGCACACGGGTAACCAGCGGAAATAGTTTACCTTGTTAGTAATAAACATATAGAGCAACATAGACGCAGTCGATGTTAAGTGCATTTTCCATATACGCTCCCGCGTCGATCGAACATTTTGAAGCATGATTTCAACGGCACGTAAAAACATGTCCCAATATTTGAAAGTGGGAGATGCACCACAACCCCATTGTCTGAATTCTTCTAGAGGTGGTGCAAGAAACTCCTTGAGAATAGCAATATAATTGTCTAAATAGGTACTAGGGCATTATTTGTCTCTAAAGGACAAAATAACCAGCGACAAGACAGGAGACAACTTGTCTTTAAGTGCTGTTAAAATATCATTTTCTCTGCACCACTCAAAGAAAGCTGATAGCCATAGTGAGGATAAGGCTTCATATACTAATGGCACTGCCCGTACAGCACGATTCAATTGCTTGTCGGTCATCATCTGTTCCAGCTGCATACACGGAAGATTCAATCAACAGATTTTTCAATCCACCATCACCTGAAAGTTTACCAATTACGCAACAAAGCATGACATTGTATGAAAACCTCCTAATCGGAGAATATGAGTTTTAAATGTGTCCTGTTTAGCCCATTCAACCTGTTTCGCTATTGCATATAGTTGTTGGTCGAATCTTTGGATAGAATATGCTTGTCCCAAAGATTTTGTCATTTCTTGACACCTACGCATGGTTGTATATACCGTTGACATGTCACTTTGCTTTGCGTCTACTATTGGAGCATACGACACAACAGAATACTCAGGTCTGTATTCTGAAAGAGAACTGTTATATCCAGTCCAAAATGGTATTCGAAATCAGTTACAGACATGGGAAAATTTTCAATATCTCTTGAAAGTGACCTCAAAATAACCCAAAGAATTTCAGAAACGTTTTCCATTTGTCCGGCACAATTTGAAATTATTTCAAAAGCTTTGGGAAAACGTTTTGGAATTCCTCATACCTTTGGCTTTGAGAACGTTAGGCATGACGTTTGTGAAGAAGCATCATTAGTCATCTGAAAGGTTCTATCGTTGCTCTTTTTGATAAACACCTGTCGCATACATGAGTCTATAGGTGATGGGCATGCTTGAAAGACTGCCCTTCCCATAGAATGGAAAGTGTTCTTGCCATTTATTTTCTCTGTATTGATATCTATATTGTCAGCACCCTCTTGTATGAGACATCCACCTTGACAGACAGGAACAATGCCATCTGGGACATAAACTCCCTCTTTGATGCTGTCTTCCTCTTTCAAAGCAACACTTGTAAGGAACCGTCTCATCTCTGAATAGGAAGCACAGAAACCGTGAGAATTCAAGTTGTCAACCAATCCGCGTGAACCAAACTCGTGATGCAACTGTATAGCCAGCCCTAGATGGAAAGGGGTAAAAGTATGCTTGGAAAGCGAAACTATCGACTCCAAGAATCTTTCTGATTTTATCGATTGGTACAGTATACGGTTCAGATGCAGCTTTGTATGCCTTTTCATCTATTAGCCAACAGATCAATTTAAGAAGTGATTGAGGCATTTTTGCGACGGAAATGGCAAGTGAAACTTCGTTTGCATTTGGATAATCTTCGTTGTTGATAACAAAACTATGAATATCATGTCTTAAAATGCTTGCAGCTGAATGAAGTATGTGTTCTTGACTCTTGAGAAGTTCCTGTGGCCAACTCATGTTCTATCTCAGTCAGCCTTAACATTGATTTTAACTTACCTGCTGCAGCAATAGCATCACCTATTGTTAAGCACGAGCTGAACATCATATTTGACATGCCCTGACCGCGCTGTGGCTGAATTGTAATGCTGTCACCAAAGTGACCCAATAATTTGGCACGTCATTAGGCAAAAATGATCGATATTTGTCTAGTAAATGCGATATAAGAAATGCTTTCTTGTGCAGAAACAGGTCGTCGTGAATACTAGAAACGAGAGAACTAAAAGCAATGTCATGAACACTTTCGTCGTTGTTTTTACTCGTTTTCTCCGGATTCAACTTCAGTAAATAATTCGTTACGCATCCATTATAATAAACAGCACGTTCAATAAAACCATCACTTTCAATGATTTTCATGATTGATAAATCATTACTTTCTTCAGCACATTTCGCTATTTTTTTACGCGGTCGCGTGATTCCATTTTGTGCAGCTTTCTGTCCTTTTTAAATGTCTTTTTTTTCATAGGAAACATGTGTTAATATCCATAGTGACAGTTGGTAATAGCGAGCGAGTTTGAACTTTATTAAGCTTATTTTGATATTGTTTGTCATAAAGATATTCAGCTGGATCCGTCAGATTATACTCAACTTTAAACACTCGACAATTTTGCTTACTCGTATAAGATCGATAACAATATGGATGATAAACAATCTTCACATCGGTAGAATATACGTTTTCGAGGCAAGTCAATTCTTGAATCACTTTCTCAAAAACGGAATCTTTGCGTGTAGACATTGCCTCTACAAAACTGCTCTTCCCAACATCTCTCATATTTACTGTCTGCTCAAGTGAAACGCGTTGACAAATGATTCTCTTTTCTTTTTGGAGTTAGAGGGGTGGAGTTTTACTGGACTCTCAAAACTAGCCATAATATCTTAATAAACTTGGTTGTCAAAAACTCATTTATCATTTATCGAGTCAATTGTCCTATTTAGTGACCGAACACAGTAACACTCTTATAAATTATCGGATTGGTAAAATTTCCGCATTAAAAGCCGCCTTTATAGGTAGATTTTTTTTCCGATTTATTTCTAAATAACACTATAATTGTGAAATTTGACACGGAGCAGCGTTACAACATATAATTGTCTTTTTATTATAACAAAGCGCAATTTCATAACAATTGTTCAGATTATCAATGAAAATTATGTAAAAAAATGCATAGAAAAATAACAAAATTTATTATTCTAAATCTTTAAAAAGAATCATTATCAACAGATTTGTACTATCTGGTGATAACATTTTATGTTTCGTCTTTCGACAAATAATGCGACACATGCTCACGAATGTTGATAAAAAGTAATAGGTCGTATTTGAAAATAGCTACTAAATGTTTGTATCAAGGGGTACCTATAATAACACCTAGATAACTAAAAATGTGACCACAGAAACATCGTACGAACAAACGAATATGAAAATACAAACATTTATCTATGATTTGAACTCATTTTTAGCCGTATGTTATCTCGGTACATTAAGGCGTACAGAAATAATTTGCAGTACTATCGTAATCCTACTTGTTAGATAAAAAATATATTTTTGTCATTACTGATACAACTGTAGAATATCATCTGTGATTGAAACAAATTGGTCCATCCGACATCGTCATCCACTAGAACCTTTAATAAATATTTCCATCTGAATTCGTACATATTAAGTGGATCACAATTCCTAGCTGAAATCTGCATATCCTTTGTTGGATTTAGTTAGAATGATCCGTCACTCAGTTTATATCACCTGATGCTAAGACTTAACCTTTTTTCTTCTTTTTTTGTGTGGTGTTTATCTTTTTCTTCATAGTTCGATTCTGATCTTTATGTTAACATCATTTCTTTATTTTATTACGTCCGTGTATAGGAAACTTGTTTCAATGTTCTAAGCGGTCATTTAGAATTTGTACACGGGCCCCATATATTGGGAAAAAAGAAGCCAATGCCGCACACCTCTCCAGTTGTTTGTGTGAGTTCGTATTTCCTAGCCTCCTGTTCTGTTTGTTTTCTTTATCTCGTGTTTATAGTATTATTGTTTTTTTTTATATTTAAATCGTCACTTACTGCACTATCTTCCCTGTTACCTTTCTGATCTTTTAAATCTCATTGCGTAGTGAATATACGACTTCTGTCTTGGATTCTTGTCATTCTCCCTCGGGTTTTAGTATTTCTCGTATGCTTTTTGACTTGAACACTGTGTGTTCCTCTCGAGTAGACTGCGATTCAAGAAATGTCCTTATAAACATGAATTGATTTTTGACATGTCCTTGTTTTTTATATTGGGGGGGGGGGGGGGGGGCATTATGCTATAGGAGAATAAATTCCTGATATTGGCAATTTTTATTATGATATGAGTCAGTGGAGTTTGAGAATTGGGATTTTTGTTTCTAGCTGTCGTTGCATGAGCTTAGTTGTCATTTCGAAAGATATAATAGCAATGTTTTACCACAGAAATGAAACTTATATTAAAATGCTCTTTCAGATATAATTATTTTTCGACTGATTAGTTAAACGTAATTCCACAGTTAACCATTAATGTATTAAGGTTAAAAACAACCGATCCCTGACCAAATTATTTAATTGGGAATATTGTAGGATATTGAATGAGAATATTTGAAGAAAACTAGGTCTTACCGAGTTATTTTCCAACTCAATGAAAAACAAAACGATGGGACAAAATGGAGTGATCGATTGTCGTATGAAAACAATTCCATTCATACAATATTATATATAAGAACCAATATGATGCAGGACTCAGTATGATAACGTCTCGTGTTATTGATGCATGATGTCCCACAATTGTCTTTGATATATAAGTTTTGAGTGCTACAACTAATGTGTACTATTTATGTGTGTCATTTGATTCAGCTCTCCGCGGTATATTGTTTAATGCTGCTAAACTTTATTATATGGAACAAACAAACAAAAATCCAGGAATTTGTTCTTACTCCAAATCAAAAATGAAATCATTGTGCGACGAAAACCCATACCACGTCGATTTGATTTAATTGGAACAGTCGAAATGCTAACATAAAATATCATTCTTGCAAAGCAACATTGAAATAACAGCTGTTCAGTTAATCTATCCAATATAAGCCTAGATGAAAACAAGGCAAAGAGTTAGTAATGTCTGCCCTGTGTCCCCAACAATGAAAATTTAATTGCCAACACGTTTTGTTTGAAAAAGAAATGTCTGGCCATCTAAAGAATATATAAAGGCTTGTAGGTATATAGTAAAGCATATGTGTGCTTGGACAGCTGACCTTTGTGAAAACATCAAAGCATACGGAAAGGATTTATGCATTTTGGTTTAATAATATAATCTTTTATATGTTGTTGTGGTCAGAGTTTATTTGAAAATTGACGTGTAAATTGAAGTATCGTATGACATATGTTTTATTTGCAATTATTCCATGAAAATGGAAACAAATCTGTGCAGATTTTTTATTGTTTATATCTGTGCTGTAGGACTGGGATCCCATTAACCAGCTTAACGCCGCCATATTGTTTGTGTCCGTCCCCAGTCAGATCCTCTTAAAACATTGGTAAATAAAGATCGCCACATTGTTTGTGTCTGTCCCCAGTCAGATCCTCTTAAAACATGGGTGAATAAAGATCGCCACATTGTTTGTGTCTGTCCCCAGTCAGATCCTCTTAAAATAAAGATATCCAACGTAAGATAGAATATATATTTTATTTCAACGTAGAAGGCAAGAATACTATATACTAACGCTCATCCTATACTTTAATTTGAATGTGTACAGAACCCAGTGTACTACTTGCACTGACGCAAATACAGAGCAAACTTACTACACATTAAATTGACAGTGAGGGGCGGTTAAGAACAAAACTTTACAACAAAAGAGATTATTTCAATTTTCCCATTCTGAACTTTCCATTCATATGTAGCAACAATCCAGCAGCACCTGCATATGGAGTATACATCTCTCAGTTGATACGATATTCCAGAGCTTGGGGTTCCTATCAGGATTTCCTTGATAGAGGGTTGCTGCTAACAAGGAAGCTACTGAACCAAGGGTTCCTCTTAGTTAAGTTGAAGTCATCACTTCGAAAGTGTTGCGATCGCCACCACGACTTGGTTGACAGTTATGGAATATCTGTGTAACAAATGACCACGGGCATGTTCCACTTGTCGTAAACACTTCCCGGTCCTTTCCTCGTTCATGACTTATCACCGGGTTTGTAACTGGTGAAGCAGGAACTGCCTACCCTTCCAGAGCACCTGAATTCACCCACGGTTTTTAGTCGGGTTCGTGTTACTCGATCTTTAGTTTTATATGTATGTTTTGCTGATTGTTGTTTGTCCTTTTGTACTTTTTCTTTTTGGCCATTGTGTTGTCTGTTCTTCGATATACGGATTCTGATTACCCCTTTGGTATCTTCAATCTCTTCTTACAGACAGAACAAAACCATTCATACGGCTAACGTATTCATGCGCTATTGTAATCTGAACATAGTAGACCATGATATTATATTACGAAAGTCACAATTGGAGTCATTTAAAATTGAACAAAAAAGACAATTTCCCATATCATAGATTCCTTTATTCCTTACACTTTTTTTATTTCCAAAAATGTCCTTATATTGCTTACAACAAAAGAAAAACACATTATTAGTAGAATAGCATGATTCACAGAATATTCTGACTCAAAGCGTGAAAACATAAGAACTTTGTTAATCTGCAAAAACAGGATTACAATAGCCACCGTCTAAGGTATCTCCGATACTAGCGATTCTCACGATTTTACGTCTTGCTAGTTTCCGGCCATTTATTATTTCGTCACATTTCTTGTGTATTTGGTCATCATTATCATCTGATTCATCGTCACTACTATTAAGATTTGGAGCAATGAGATCTTCTCCATAATTCACAGAATCAACTTGTAGTTGTGGCGGAGATATGTCTTGGTCATCCCGTTGAACGTTTGAGCTATTATCTTTAGCTTTCTCTGCTTGTTCCTTTAGCGTACGTAAGACGGATTCGGCGTACTCTCTGATTTCCGGTGGCAGCTCTATGTTATGCTCACAATAATCAGCTCCTAACAGTTCCTGTTCTAACGTTAAACGTAGACCAATTGTTAAGTCAATAAACTTTAGAACAAGAAATGACGTAACCACAGACCATATAATGATCGTCACAGCAGCCAGTGTTTGTACACCAAGTAGATAGAAACCACCTCCCTAGATAAAAGACAATGTAATCTAAATTAGGCGCTTAATTAATATTTGTATATCATGGCGGGAGTGAATTACTTTGCTACCGACAGTGTTTTTTTTTTATCTTATTACTAAGATGAAAATAATGAGTTTCATGTACTAGATCAACACGCTTAGTTTATTGTGCTAGCTCACTGAAACAACAGTAAACATGTAGAGATGTTGCTCCATTCGTGTAGCGTACCCAATGAAGGTTATTCCTCAAACGCGTCGTGCGCAGTAAATTTGATACCTACGTTTTTATTGTTTTCTTTACTTCAAACCAACCAACTCACTTCTTCGTGCTGTATGTTTTAGTGATGGAGTAGCAAATACCTTTCGAACTGTTAACGAACAATATAAAACACATTTATATCTTCATTTGTCCACAAGAATATCACAATAAAAAATAAACAGAAATAACGACGACATTTTTACCTACAAAATAATTCACCAGTTAACTAACATATTAAAAATAAATAACAACAATAATAGTAGCATACCCATACTAAACCATCGTGATGACTGAAATTGTACTCGATGTTATCACGAAGACCAAACAGTCCGCAAGATAGAATCCCCCACAATGATCCCATCAGATGTACAGCTGATGCACCAACTGGATCATCTATTTTCAGTTTCACTAGAGCGATTTGTCCGAATGTTGTAACTAATGCCCCTACAGCACCTATTATAACTGCTGACCACGTGGTGGTTACAGCGCATATACCTGAAAATACAAATAACCATTATTCATTGACATATGTATAAATTTTATTTTTGTCAAATAAATGCAAATTTGGCATCTATCGTTACTTTATCGACAATAATATTAAATTGAGGCATTAAGAGGAATTATTATCTTCTAATATATTGAGATATTTCATTAATTTGGAGAAATATTTTCCCACAAATCATACTCTGAGGGACTGTTTTCCATGATGATTATGCAGAAACCATAAATTAAAAATAAAACAGTATTGGTGTGGTTCCTGTTACTCGATCTTTAGTTGTATGTGTATGTGTTATAGATCGTTGTTTGTCTTTAGTGAGGTTCCTGTTACTCGATCTTTAGTTGTATGTGTATGTGTTATAGATCGTTGTTTGTCTTTAGTGAGGTTCGTGTTACTCGATCTTTAGTTGTATGTGTATGTGTTATAGATCGTTGTTTGTCTTTAGTGAGGTTCCTGTTACTAGATCTTTAGTTGTATGTGTATGTGTATGTGTTATAGATCGTTGTTTGTCTTTAGTGAGGTTCCTGTTACTAGATCTTTAGTTGTATGTGTATGTGTTATAGATCGTTGTTTGTCTTTAGTGAGGTTCCTGTTACTAGATCTTTAGTTGTATGTGTATGTGTTATATATCGTTGTTTGTCTTTAGTGAGGTTCCTGTTACTAGATCTTTAGTTGTATGTGTATGTGTTATAGATCGTTGTTTGTCTTTAGTGAGGTTCCTGTTACTAGATCTTTAGTTGTATGTGTATGTGTTATAGATCGTTGTTTGTCTTTAGTGAGGTTCCTGTTACTAGATCTTTAGTTGTATGTGTATGTGTTATAGATCGTTGTTTGTCTTTAGTGAGGTTCCTGTTACTAGATCTTTAGTTGTATGTGTATGTGTTATAGATCGTTGTTTGTCTTTAGTGAGGTTCCTGTTACTAGATCTTTAGTTGTATGTGTATGTGTTATAGATCGTTGTTTGTCTTTAGTGAGGTTCCTGTTACTAGATCTTTAGTTGTATGTGTATGTGTTATAGATCGTTGTTTGTCTTTTTTATTTGGCCATTGCGTGGTCTGTTCTTCGATTTACGCGTTCTATTGACCCCTTTGGTATCTTCAAACTCTTCTTAAAGACGTAATGAATACACATTTCTCTTAAACATCTAAACGTTGTATTAAACACTTTACTATTACAATATTCCTTATTCTACAAGAAATATAATAGAAAATATGTGTTACTCCTTGACAGGTATTATTTGCATATTTATGTATGGGTTTACACTAATTAGTGCTTTACATTTATAACATGTATATATTAATTTAATTATTAATTTGGAGAGGCAGTCGTGGGCCTGATCGTATGATAGTTGGATTTACAACTATCTATGTAATCAGTGCTTATCATCATTAAAGCTGTGAATTTGAATCCTGCTCATAGTGAGGTGTACTCGATACAACATTATGCTTGTCAATGACTTGCTGCTGGCGGTTTTCTCCGGGTACTCCGGTTTACTCCACAAATAAAACTTACCGCCACGATACAACTGAAATATGTTTGAAAATGGCGTTGAACATCATATCCCTAACCCTAATTATAAATTGGGTTTGTACAACCTAAAAACATGAGGTCATGTGTTGACCTCCAGAGTAAAGCGTACACATTGGGCGTTCTTTCACCATCTGTATGATTCAAAAGTGAATAAAATCTCATTAAAACTAGTTATTGTGGTAGGAGATATTATTATATTCTGTTATTTTCTATTTGTAAACATGATTGAGTATCAATAAGCAATATGACGGCTTATTTAAAATATAATTCTTTTTTTATTGTGATTTTAATGCAAACATTAAGCAAATTCTATCATCCATAAAAACTGCAGTAGAACTTATCAGTAGTGCTTGTGAAGACAAACTGAAAGAAAACGTAACTATGATAGTTAAAGATTCAATTCATACGTGAATTTACCTGTTTATGCTAACCGGATCGGTGGCGTAATGGTTAGGCGTGCTCGCCTCGAGTGCGGCAGTTCGTGGGTTCGAGCCCCGGTCGGGTCAAAGCAAAGACTATGAAAATTGGTATTTGTTGCTTCTCCGCTAAGCACACAGCACTAAGGAGAAAGCATAATGTGTCCGAGTGGAGCGACATGTCTACCCGCGGACGGTTGTTTCAGTGAGCTAGCACTATACAAATCGAACTCAGTGCGTTGGCTTAGTACAAAGCGGATCTCATCATCATCTCATTGAAAATTAACTTGGACCCGCCATGATATAGCTGACAAATTGCTGAATTGTCGTTAAACAACAATCACTCACTCACCTGTTATACAAACAAGAGAACCCATGATTCCATTCAGTAGTTAAATTTACCTGGGGGTTTTTGCATACCAACAAGAGAACCCATGATTCCATTCACCAGTAGTTAAATTTACCTGTTATACTAACAAGAGAACCCGTGATTATATTCAGTGGTTACATTTACCTGTTATGCTAACAAGAGAACCCGTGATTCCATTCAGTAGTTAAATTTACCTGTTATACTAACAAGAGAACCCGTGATTCCATTCAGTAGTTAAATTTACCTGGTATGCTAACAAGAGAACCCGTGATTCCATTCAGTAGTTAAATTTACCTGTTATACTAACAAGAGAACCCGTGATTCCATTCAGTAGTTAAATTTACCTGGTATGCTAACAAGAGAACCCGTGATTCCATTCAGTAGTTAAATTTACCTGTTATGCTAACAAGAGAACCCAGGATTCCATTCAGTAGTAGTTAAATTTACCTGTTATACTAACAAGAGAACCAATGATTCCATTCAGTAGTAGTTAAATTTACCTGTTATGCTAACAAGAGAACCCGTGATTCCATTCACAAGTAGTTAAGTTTACCTGTTATGCTAACAAGAGAACCCGTGATTCCATTCACCAGTAGTTAAATTTACCTGTTATGCTAACAAGAGAACCAAGGATTCCATTCACCAGTAGTTAAATTTACCTGTTATGCTAACAAGAGAACCAAGGATTCCATTCACCAGTAGTTGAACATCAAACTTTCGCTTATGTAACAGGAAACTAGAACGAGAACATAGTTGATGTAATAAAGAATCCCACACTCTCGTAACAATTCCAAAATCCAATATCAAAATAGGCAAAATCGATAAGGCTTGCCAACAATTACATCATAGCTATGACAACTGTGTGTATGACCTTTGAACTGTTCCGACAGTGTGGTATTTTTGTTTTTCATTTTATTTCTGCTTACTTGACATTAAGTAACAATCAAATAAGACGAAGTAGTAGATACCTACATGTTGTCATATATAATATAATCTCAGTATGTTGTCATATATAATATAATCTCAGTATGTTGTCATATATAATATAATCTCAGTATGTTGTCATATATAATATAATCTCTATATGTTGTCATATATAATATAATCTCAGTATGTTGTCATATATAATATAATCTCTATATGTTGTCATATATAATATAATCTCAGTATGTTGTCATATATAATATAATCTCTACATGTTGTCATATATAATATAATCTCTACATGTTGTCATATATAATATAATCTCTACATGTTGTCATATATAATATAATCTCTATATGTTGTCATATATAATATAATCTCTACATGTTGTCATATATAATATAATCTCTACATGTTGTCATATATAATATAATCTCTATATGTTGTCATATATAATATAATCTCAGTATGTTGTCATATATAATATAATCTCAGTATGTTGTCATATATAATATAATCTCAGTATGTTGTCATATATAATATAATCTCTATATGTTGTCATATATAATATAATCTCTATATGTTGTCATATATAATATAATCTCTATATGTTGTCATATATAATATAATCTCAGTATGTTGTCATATATAATATAATCTCAGTATGTTGTCATATATAATATAATCTCAGTATGTTGTTCACTTATTAATAGTCTAGTTTCACAATATAATTGTTTAGAAGATTAATACGCCATGGTAAGATATATATATTTACTACATGTTCTTTATGTTGATAAAGATTGCATTCAACAATATCAAACGTGTGTTGTGAGCTTTAGGGAGTAACAGAGGTGTCAGGCAGAACAATATAGATTGAGAGCATCAAACCATGCTGCTTAATAAGTCGATATAAGATTGAAAAAAGGGATAATTATGATCTTCTTTTGAAAAAGTTTTTTTTTCAATCTCAAGGTTAACATAAATCATATTTTCACAAATAGGAGATAACGCCTTTAACAGCATGGTTCTTTCACAATTTCAAAGGCATGCATTGAACAGATATTTAGTGAGCTCGTTTGATTTCACGAAGATAAAAAGAACTACCAGAACATTTCTGACATTATATTCCAATTAGGTCACATATTTTTGTAGTTTTAGTTAGGATGACCCGTTACTTTGTGGTTAAATATGTAACTCCTTGTTATATAAAATTAACATTGTGATCATTGCTTTTGTGTAGCTATTCCTGTTCAGTACTTCTTGACTTCCCTTATCAATAGTGCAATAATGATAAGGCACCAAGTGCACCAACAAAAATCAGCAATACTAATGGTACGCTTTACCAAAGTGAATGAATCATTTTATTTATTTTTATTTTTTATTTTTTTGGAAATGAGAAAATGGACGTTTGCATGAAACCATCCTCTCAAAGCTATTAATTTTTCAAAGCTGTTTCGGCAAACTGTTGGAAGGAGCGAGTATTATAAAAGTACGTCATCTCGGCTGTGATCATGTGAACATTTCCAATTACATTTTGTACCTTTTTTAATAAATAAGTAACGTTTCTGTTATGTACAAAGTAATATTTGAAATAAAAATATTATATTGAAATTTACCAAAAGAGATGAAAATAAATGCAGTGTTAAAACTGTTTTGATAATTTTGAAATTTCAGCCAAGTGACATAAACATTAAATTCAAGCTTTGAATGAATTTTATTTTTATTAATGGGTACATCATATGGGATATTCCCCCATTTAGGTGTATATAATGATTGTCGAAATGATCTGGTTTGTGAACACCAATGTTATCAAGAACACTGTTATTTACC
Organism: Bathymodiolus brooksi; assembly: GCA_963680875.1. Lineage (NCBI taxonomy): Eukaryota > Metazoa > Mollusca > Bivalvia > Mytilida > Modiolidae > Bathymodiolus > Bathymodiolus brooksi. Next base: position 5,696,989 of record OY804577.1, read on the forward strand.
CATAGTTGTACTCATAACGACTTGTTCTGTTTACAATTTTGCTACAAGCAGAATCAAAGAAAATGGAATTTACATCAGAGATCTTAAAATTATTTTGTCAAATATCATGTGTTTTTGTATTTCATGTTCAACTGGTGATGTGTAAGATAGTTCTGATTTATTTTTGTTAAATTTTGTACATAAGAGCAATAATACTTGTGTGAACTGTTCTATTTATATATATTATTTTGTTGAAGAATTTCAATTAAACATAACTGAATATTAAAATTATAATTTGTAAACAGAATGGCTAAAATTTATCTATGCCAGAGGGAATTTCAATATTTAGGAACTGTTAATTTCAAATACAAATACATGTACATAATACAAGCCAAATAAGTGCCTACAAACTACAGAGACATTATCAACCTATAATTATTCTCTACATATCATGGTAATCTGTATAATAAGCCAGCTGTACATGTTAATGTGACTATTTTGTCAATTCTCTGATTGTTATGGATTGTCAATAAAAATTGTTCAGTGGTATATATATATCACTGTATTTCTTCATGTATCTAAACTATTCCACAAAGCACACACACATACCGCTAAATAAAGCGTTATATCTAAGCTATTCTACGAAGCGCATACACATACCGCTAAATAAAGCGTTATATCTAAACTATTCTACGAAGCCCACACACATACCGCTAAATAAAGCGTTATATCTAAACTATTCTACGAAGCACACACACATACCGCTAAATAAAGCGTTATATCTAAACTATTCTACGAAGCACACACACATACCGCTAAATAAAGCGTTATATCTAAACTATTCTACGAAGCACACACACATACCGCTAAATAAAGCGTTATATCTAAACTATTCTACGAAGCACACACACACACATACCGCTAAATAAAGCGTTATATCTAAACTATTCTACGAAGCACACACACACATACCGCTAAATAAAGCGTTATATCTAAACTATTCTACGAAGCACACACACATACCGCTAAATAAAGCGTTATGCATTTATTACCAAGTAACAAGTAAAACAAACACATGTTAATGAATATAATACTAGTAACAACTCTAGTTCTATACATTTTAGGTTAACATATGTATGTTATATGTTTTATAAGGGGGTGATGGTCATATAATGCATCTAATACTTGTGTTATGCAACGCAACACACTCTCACACACAGGGTAACATTCTAGGAAGTCATTCTATTATTTCAGTACCATATACTGAAGAGCCATTCAAGCTGCTTGATATATATATGACAGGGAAAACATTCGTGCTACTACTCTGGATAGAAATGAATATTTCTATAATTAACTACCTCAGTAAAAATGCCATAACTCCTCCACTACACGACGACATTATGGTTGTTGCTGCCGATCTGTAATGACGTGTAACTTACATGTTATTAAATAGAACATATATCAATAGCAACACTTGATATTTTCAATTCCAGTAACTACCCATGTTTTATTTGGTAGCCTCTCGATCTTGTATGATAGTTGAGTGGATCCTGAACTTAATAGCAGTCTTTGTTTCCGGTAAGTGCTTAGGATTAGCGAGGTTCGACCGTTTATCTGATGATCTATATAATACCCACCCCGTCCCAAAACAACAAAAACTAAATATTGAGCAACATTAACTAAACTAAAATACGGAGATGAACTCGAGTGTTCAAACAGTCAACAGTAGATAAATAGAGATAAAGGGTTTTCCAATTTGCCTTGGAAAATTACAAGAGCCAGGGTGGCTCAATGAGTTAGGTTGTGGTGCATTCGACTCGCAGCCGCAAGTGATAAAGTTTACCAGTTGCTTGCCCATGGTCGGTGGTTCTCTCCGGGTACTCCGGCTTCTTCCACCACTAAAACTGGTCGCCATGATATAGCTGAAATATTGCTGAAAGTGGCGTTAAAACACCAAAAATCAATCACTGAGTACAAGACAATTAAATGTTACCAGTGGTTGTCATGAACAGGAAATTAAAACAAATATATCCTTTATTACGTACTCTCATGTATTGTGATGAAGTAACAACTAAATATTAAAGATTGCGTTTCTGGTAAAAAATAAATTAGATGTTAGGGGAAAAACTAAATTAAGAAATCAAGCAAGTCTATCTGACAGAAAATAGGATGTACCACATTATAACTGCAATAATGTAAGAGGAAATGATTTTGTTGAAAATAGAGCAATTAATAATATTACAAAGAGTCAAATACACTTGTCAAAGAGTCATATACGCTCATCAAAGAGTCATATACACTCCTCAAACAGTCATATACGCTCATCAAAGAGTTCAATACACTCGTCAGAGACATATGCACTCCTCAAAGAGTCATATACACTTGTCAAAGAGTCATATACACGTGTCAAAGAGTCATATACTCCTCAAAGAGTCATAGAGTCAAATACACTTGTCAAAGAGTCATAGAGTCAAATACACTTGTCAAAGAGTCATATACACTCCTCAAAGTGTCATATACACTCCTCAAAGAGTCATATACACTTGTCAAAGAGTCATATATACGCCTCAAAGAGTCATATATACTCCTCAAAGAGTCATATACACTCCTCAAAGAGTCATATACACTTGGCAAAGAGTCATATACTCCTCAAAGAGTCATATACACTTAGCAAAGAGTCATAGAGTCAAATACACTTGTCAAAGAGTCATATATACTCCACAAAGAGTCATATACACTCATCACAGAGTCATATGCACTCCTCGGAGTCATATACACTCATCAAAGAGTCATATACACTTATCAAAGAGTCATATACAGTTATCAAAGAATCAAATACACTTGTCAAAGAGTCATATACATCCTACAAAGAGTCATATGCACTCCTCAAAGAGTCATATACACTCATCAAAGAGTCATATACACTTATCAAAGAGTCATATACAGTTATCAAAGAATCAAATACACTTGTCAAAGAGTCATATGCACTCCTCAAAGAGTCATATACACTCATCAAAGAGTCATATACACTTATCAAAGAGTCATATACAGTTATCAAAGAATCAAATACACTTGTCAAAGAGTCATATACACTCCTCAAAGAGTCATATACACTCCTCAGAGTCGTATACACTTGTCAAAGAGTCAAATACACTTGTCAAAGAGTCATATGCACTCCTCAAAGAGTCATATACACTCCTCAAAGAGTCATATACACTTGTCAAAGAGTTATATACACTCCTCAAAGAGTCATATGCACTCCTCAAAGAGTCATATACACTCCTCAAAGAGTCATATACACTTGGCAAAGAGTCATATACTCCCCAAAGAGTCATATACACTTGTCAAAGAGTCATAGAGTCAAATACACTTGTCAAAGAGTCATATATACTCCACAAAGAGTCATATACACTCATCACAGAGTCATATTCACTCCTCAGAGTCATATACACTCATCAAAGAGTCATATACACTTATAAAAGAGTCATATACACTTATCAAAGAGTCATATACACTCCTCAAAGAGTCGTATACACTTGTCAAAGAGTCAAATACACTTGTCAAAGAGTCATATACACATATAAACTATAATAATACACTTGGTAAAGAGTCATAAACACTCATTAAAGAGTCATATACACTTGTCAAAGAGTCATATACACTTGTCAAAGAGTCATATACACTCATCAAAGAGTCGTATACACTCATCAAAGAGTCATATACACTTGTCCAAGCGTCATATACTCCTCAAAGAGTCGTATACACTCCTCAAAGAGTTATATACACTTGTCAAAGAGTCAAATATACTTATCAAAGAGTCATATACACATATAAACTATAATAATACACTTTATAATGATACAACCTAGCAGCAATCTTCCATTTTCCTCCACTTATACCAAAAGTACTACCACAGTTGAAACCAAGCCATCCCCACCTGCAAAGTATGATCATATTATAACATAGTTTATTACATATAATGTATAATTTCAAAGTCATAATAAAAAAATAGATATCTTATTTAGTGTCCACGACGTCTTTCTGGAATATCCGTCATCAGTAACACTCAACGTCAAAGGATGGGAATGCCACAACATTCAAACGTTCTTGAGAGCTAGACAACCAAAGGGTATAAACAGGATAGCTATCAAGCGTTCTTGAGAGCTAGACAACCAAAGGGTTTAAACAGGATAGCCATCAAACGTTCTTGAGAGCTAGACAACCAAAGGGTCTAAACAGGATAGCCATCAAACGTTCTTGAGAGCTAGACAACCAAAGGGTCTAAACAGGATAGCCATCAAACGTTCTTGAGAGCTAGACAACCAAAGGGTCTAAACAGGATAGCCATCAAACGTTCTTGAGAGCTAGACAACCAAAGGGTCTAAACAGGATAGCCATCAAACGTTCTTGAGAGCTAGACAACCAAAGGGTCTAAACAGGATAGCCATCAAGCGTTCGTGAGAGCTAGACAACCAAAGGGTCTAAACAGGAGAGCCATCAAGCGTTCGTGAGAGCTAGACATCCAAAGGGTATAAACAGGATAGCCATCAAACGTTCTTGAGAGCTAGACAACCAAAGGGTCTAAACAGGATAGCCATCAAACGTTCTTGAGAGCTAGACAACCAAAGGGTCTAAACAGGATAGCCATCAAACGTTCTTGAGAGCTAGACAACCAAAGGGTCTAAACAGGATAGCCATCAAACGTTCTTGAGAGCTAGACAACCAAAGGGTCTAAACAGGATAGCCATCAAACGTTCTTGAGAGCTAGACAACCAAAGGGTCTAAACAGGATAGCCATCAAACGTTCTTGAGAGCTAGACAACCAAAGGGTCTAAACAGGATAGCCATCAAACGTTCTTGAGAGCTAGACAACCAAAGGGTCTAAACAGGATAGCCATCAAACGTTCTTGAGAGCTAGACAACCAAAGGGTCTAAACAGGATAGCCATCAAACGTTCTTGAGAGCTAGACAACCAAAGGGTCTAAACAGGATAGCCATCAAACGTTCTTGAGAGCTAGACAACCAAAGGGTCTAAACAGGATAGCCATCAAACGTTCTTGAGAGCTAGACAACCAAAGGGTCTAAACAGGATAGCCATCAAACGTTCTTGAGAGCTAGACAACCAAAGGGTATAAACAGGATAGCCATCAAGCGTTCGTGAGAGCTAGACAACCAAAGGGTATAAACAGGATAGCCATCAAACGTTCTTGAGAGCTAGACAACCAAAGGGTATGAACAGGATAGCCACCAAGCGTTCGTGAGAGCTAGACAACCAAAGGGTCTAAACAGGATAGCCATCAAACGTTCTTGAGAGCTAGACAACCAAAGGGTCTAAACAGGATAGCCATCAAACGTTCTTGAGAGCTAGACAACCAAAGGGTATAAACAGGATAGCTATCAAACGTTCTTGAGAGCTAGACAACCAAAGGGTCTAAACAGGATAGCCATCAAACGTTCTTGAGAGCTAGACAACCAAAGGGTCTAAACAGGATAGCCATCAAGCGTTCGTGAGAGCTAGACAACCAAAGGGTATAAACAGGATAGCCATCAAATGTTCTTGAGAGCTAGACAACCAAAGGGTCTAAACAGGATAGCCATCAAACGTTCTTGAGAGCTAGACAACCAAAGGGTCTAAACAGGATAGCCATCAAACGTTCTTGAGAGCTAGACAACCAAAGGGTATAAACAGGATAGTCATCAAGCGTTCGTGAGAGCTAGACAACCAAAGGGTATAAACAGGATAGCCATCAAACGTTCTTGAGAGCTAGACAACCAAAGGGTATAAACAGGATAGGCATCAAACGTTCTTGAGAGCTAGACAACCAAAGGGTCTAAACAGGATAGCCATCAAACGTTCTTGAGAGCTAGACAACCAAAGGGTCTAAACAGGATAGGCATCAAACGTTCTTGAGAGCTAGACAACCAAAGGGTCTAAACAGGATAGCCATCAAATGTTCTTGAGAGCTAGACAACCAAATGGTCTAAACAGGATAGCCAACATTGGATAAAGTCAGAATAAAATAATTTATGTTGATTTTTAATATTTGCTCACCATAAAATAAACAATCCAAGAACAGCATTTACAGAGTTCCCATGCGTGATAACTTGATGATCATCAGAGAAACGTCCGTATCGTGGCTTAACTATAATCGCAGCAACTAAGGCTGTCACACCTCCTACTAAGTGAACTGGTCCGACACCTGCAACATCCACCACGTGCATCTGTTTCAACCAACCTTGATCAGCCCATACCCAGTGGGCAGGGAAACTGTATATCACAGTATTGAGTAAACAAAATGCTATATAAGCCGTTAATTTCGTTCTTTCTGCTATTGCACCTGTAAAACAATAACATATGTCAACTTGTGTAAATTTAGAATCGGAGACGAGTAACAAACTGTTTATTAACCCCAGTTCAAGGTTCAAGGAATACTTCATCTACCACAATCCACGTAGAATGATACCAACAAAATGAAGTACATACACAGTAGTTAGTGGTGGAATCCATCTCATGTTTATGTAAATAAAGGTAATAACAAAATTACCGAACTCCGAACAATCTTACAAAGGGAAAGTCAAAACTCATAATTATATAAACAGACAAAATCAGTCAACAACCGGAAAACTGTGAAAACCGTAATGACCCTGACTTGGTACAGGCATTTCTAAAGAAATGGTGGGTTGAATCAGATTTTAAGGCGCCAAACCTCCCGCTCTCATTACGGTTCAAAGGTTCCGACTGTCACTGTAACAGTATTTAAATACAGGAACAAAATAGGTAAAATAGTTGTCAAAGCAGTACCATATTCGGTGACGCAAATGTCAAAAATACTTTTACGTCACACATTGACAAAAAAAATATTGACATTTGCGACTTCTTTATCTTTATACATTTTCACTATATGAAAATGCATCGCTTATAATTTTTTCTGCAGAGACGGAATATATTTCGACAAGATATTGGTATCGGAATATAAACTTTTTAAGAGATCGAATAAGGCGAATCTTTTTATAGCCCTGGTCCAGTAGCCTGTTTCTCAGATGAAGATGACGTTTCAGGAAATCAGAATAATTGCTACTGGCCCTTGCATAGCGAATCAATTGCGAGATGTAAACACCATATGCAGGAGAAGCTGGTATATTGCTGCACATGTTTGGAACATTTATGATTTTGAAATTGAAGTCGTCCCGCTTATCATAAATTTTAGTACTGAGTTGACCACTGTCGTCAAATTCGAGGTATAAGTCCAAAAATGATGCGGACGAAGCTGTATCGGTGGTCTCTTTAACTTCCAGCTCTGGAGGATATATCAATGGAAGAAATTCTGCAAATCTAGAATTATTGATAGATAAAACGTCATCAATATACCTGTATGTGAAATTAAAGGCTCTAGCCTCATGAATCTTCTTATCTTTTACAAGCTTTTGAAGAAACTCCGACTCATATGAGTATAAAAATAAATCGGCTAGAAGAGGGGCACAATTCGTACCCATTGGTATGCCGACGACCTGCTGAAACAGTGTCCCTCCAAAGGAGACAAATATGTTATCGATGAGGAACTCCAGCATACTGATCACTTGTTCCTTGGAGTAGCATGTTTTACCTTTATGAATTTTGTTTGTAAAATATGTGGAATTGTAGCCTAACACAACAAATTTTGAGCCATAGTTTCTATGACTAAAAGCTTTATGAATTGTTTCTTTTAAGCGGGTTTTTAATTTGTCATGCGGTAGGGTGGTATATAGAGTTGAAAAATCAAATGTTTTGATGGAGGATACCTGAGAGAAAGATCTTGATTTCAGGTTATCCAAAAGATCTTTAGAGTTTTTCAAAATCCACATGTGATTTATGCCACTACGCGAGTAAACAGTTTCACAATATTTCTGTTGTCCCTCTTTTACTGCAGACAGAATCTTTGTCAGGTGAATAGACAATTCTTTCGTCGAACAAGTTGATGATCCCGCTATGTACCTTTCTTTGTATGGTGTCTTATGGAGTTTAGGTATCCAATATAAGTAGGGTAAATCCTCAGACTCTTTACCAGAGGGAATGTTTAAAGAGGTCATGAATGATCTGTGGTTAGCTAGGATTTCATCTTTGTCGAACGAAGTTGGTTTGTATGTGATATTACTAGAGGTGTTGCTATTTATGCCTAATTCCTTGATTAGGCATTCGAAGTAATATGATATACATACAAACACGATATTGTTGGAAGCCTTGTCAGCAGGAACGATAACATATTTGTCATGAAGAGAGGAAAGACACTTAACAGCTTCTTGGTCTTTAAATACAGACTTAGGTCGACTATTAACACAATTTTTGAGTTTGTGAATCCGACCTGTACTAGAGACCTAATTGTTCTAACCCAGTCTGACAAGGACTCTAACTCAGGATCTTGGTCTACTTCTCTCTTTATCCACCTTCTGGCATAATCTTCAACAGCATCCATAATTATCTTGAAATTATGTTTCCAATTGATGTGTTGAGGTTCTCTGAATTTAGGACCATGAGAAATCACCTTTCGGAGACTCTCATGTTGAATGATATTCAGATCACCAGTGATTACATGTCCAGATGGGTTGTATTGAAAAGGAGAGTGGGAGCAGTCACAAGTCAGAGGGTTCTTAAGGTACTCTTCTATGTTAATATCTTGCAATGCTTCTTTGTAGTTGAAAATTTTACGGCCAATGCTGTTAGTGTAGCTATAGGAGACAATGGGAACAGATTGATTTTTGAAATATGGTGGAATTTCTTTTACGACCTCTTTTCTATTAAGAATGTTGCTGATGTTAATAGCATCGATTCCTTTGTTAGCAAACGGAATATGGAGGAATTTTCTGTTGTTATCATGAAGAGGTTCAGATCGAACTGGTTTAAAAAGACGAAAGGACGCCACGTCACATATAATACTAGACAATCTGTACTTAGGAGAAAAAGGATCTACGCCTCCTTTGTCAAGTCCAAAATCCTTAAGATCTTTGAGGTAGTTTACAGGTAGTGAAAATAAGATTGTACGAATATGATGAATTCCAAGAGGTTTCTGTATATTAGAAAGTAAATCATTAAAAGTATCTTGTAACGTTCTTGGTTTAGAGGACTTTTTAACATTAGGATGTTGAATTCTTTTATGACCATGGCTACGTTTAGTTCTTGGAATAGTATTAAAAAGGCTCATCACGTTGATTTCGTTGCATCCAGGACTTGACAAATTTCCCACTCCTTTGATGTTATCATTGCAACCGTAAGGCATTGCAGTGCCTAATTCTTTTATCCAGAACAACTCTCTATCGGTGCGGTAAGGTGTACTAAGAATAGGACTGTTTGTATGATGGTAAATCTTCTCGATGATTCGAACTTTCATCGTCAAACAGCGGTCATGACCCGGTTGATTGAAATGATTATACAAAATCCTGTATTTGGGATCTTTTGCATCATATCGATGTTGGCTCATCCTACTTCGCAATGTTTGACGAGTTTCACCAACGTACAAAGTCCACAGAGTGTACATTCTATACCGTAAATAACATTTTTAGTAGAACAGTCCAGAGGTTCAAACGATTTGGTGTAGTACATTTTTCCAGTTAAATTACTTGTAAATTCAGGAGAAGTTATTAGCATGACGCATGTTTTACAAGTATTATTTTTGTCAGTTTTTATTTTGCAAGTAGTAATGCATGGAGAAGAGTCGCAAGTACCTGGAGATTTAAGACAGTCCGAAATATTAATAGAACAAGATTTTAAAATTTGATACGAATCTGAAGTTTTGAAATAATAATTACCCTCTGGCTGAACGTAAGACAAATCGGGGGTATCCCGTAGGATATTCCGTGGAACGCATATATCATTTGCTACCCTGTTCCGTGTAGTAGCAAATGAGGACCTTGTTAACCCGGGTGACGTCCTAGCCGGTATGTTGTCGTTAATTTCGTTATTCATAATTGCTTAAGTAAAGCTACCAAGTTGCAATGACCTCGGGGAAAAAAAATTCCACCAGCAGTGACATTGGGCATGGTTATAGTAAATAAAGGTAATAACAAAATTACCGAACTCCGAACAATCTTACAAAGGGAAAGTCAAAACTCATAATTATATAAACAGACAAAATCAGTCAACAACCGGAAAACTGTGAAAACCGTAATGACCCTGACTTGGTACAGGCATTTCTAAAGAAATGGTGGGTTGAATCAGATTTTAAGGCGCCAAACCTCCCGCTCTCATTACGGTTCAAAGGTTACGGCTGTCACTGTAACAGTATTTAAATACAGGAACAAAATAGGTAAAATAGTTGTCAAAGCAGTACCATATTCGGTGACGCAAATGTCAAAAATACTTTTACGTCACACATTGACAAAAAAAATATTGACATTTGCGACTTCTTTATCTTTATACATTTTCACTATATGAAAATGCATCGCTTATAATTTTTTCTGCAGAGACGGAATATATTTCGACAAGATATTGGTATCGGAATATAAACTTTTTAAGAGATCGAATAAGGCGAATCTTTTTATAGCCCTGGTCCAGTAGCCTGTTTCTCAGATGAAGATGACGTTTCAGGAAATCAGAATAATTGCTACTGGCCCTTGCATAGCGAATCAATTGCGAGATGTAAACACCATATGCAGGAGAAGCTGGTATATTGCTGCACATGTTTGGAAAATTTATGATTTTGAAATTGAAGGCGTCCCGCTTATCATAAATTTTAGTACTGAGTTGACCACTGTCGTCAAATTCGAGGTATAAGTCCAAAAATGATGCGGACGAAGCTGTATCGGTGGTCTCTTTAACTTCCAGCTCTGGAGGATATATCAATGGAAGAAATTCTGCAAATCTAGAATTATTGATAGATAAAACGTCATCAATATACCTGTATGTGAAATTAAAGGCTCTAGCCTCATGAATCTTCTTATCTTTTACAAGCTTTTGAAGAAACTCCGACTCATATGAGTATAAAAATAAATCGGCTAGAAGAGGGGCACAATTCGTACCCATTGGTATGCCGACGACCTGCTGAAACAGTGTCCCTCCAAAGGAGACAAATATGTTATCGATGAGGAACTCCAGCATACTGATCACTTGTTCCTCGGAGTAGCATGTTTTACCTTTATGAATTTTGTTTGAAAAATATGCCAAGCCTAATTAATAAAATGAGTCGGATTTCGTTTTATTCTGCATGGTTCTTAGTATATCACTGAACCATAGTTTGCCCCAATGTCAGGCGGTTTAACGACAAGTGAGTGTAGCATTAGTTGTCATCTGTGATCTTATAGATTAACAACACCGTCCTTGCTATCTGATGAGGATTGTATTGCTATCTGATGAGGATTTTATTGCTATCTGATGAGGATTTTATTGCATTGTGATAGCAGATGGAATGTATGGGGAAAGTATGTCAGAAAGTATTTACCATATGTCACTTTCCTGATAACTGTTTCTGATTGGGCACAAAGCAAAATACAACCTCATTAATATACAGTCAAACCTGCCAATGAGGTCACCTCTATTAAGCAGTCACCTGTATTAAAAGGACACTGTTTTCTTGTCCTGTCTTGGAAGATTTCATATGAATTGAACTTGTCTTAAAAGTCCACTTTTTCTTTGTCCCAAAGGTGACCTCTTAATACAGGTTTGACTGTATATCTTATAGAATAATAGATATGACGATGTTGGAAGTATGAAAAGTAAGCATAATTATGCAAAGTTATATAAAGTAAAAAGTTATACCTGATACAATGGTTGTTGCTGTTGTACAAAACGAGGCTTGAAAGATAAACTTAGAAAATTCTGTTCCCATATGTTCTTCATCTGTAAAAAAAAATAAAAATTGTCATAATTCTAAGAGGTAAGTAAGTCTGTTTGAATGAACGTTAGAGAAAACTGAAACGGCAATCAAGATTGGACAATCTAGAGAAACTGGCAATATTGGGTACACAAGACACAAGACGAAGACAAACAAAACAAAAACACATAATAATATGTGTTCGACACCACTATATGTGTTCGACACCGCAATATGTGTTCAACACCACTATATGTGTTCGACACCACTATATCCAAACAAACTTCTACCAATATCAACAAAATGAACAATCAACTTTCATCTCACCTGAATTCACTGAACACAAAAAAAAGACAATGACATATGACATTTGAAACCCTGGTCCTGGCCAGGGAATTAGATCTGACAATTTTTTGTTCTTCCCTTGACGGGATTTGAACTCACACCATTGATACACTGCAGCACCAATTCAACTTATATCCAGCACCCTAGACCACTCGGCCACATCCGCTATATAAAAATATAGCTTCAAAGTGTTACATTGTCTCGTAATGAAAATCTAGAGATAGACATAAGACATGTGTCTAAGCGTGTGTAGATGGTACATATATACTTAATATTATAATTTGAAAGCAATCTAACTCAGCAATTTTTAATATATTGTATAGGATGATGAATAATTCATCATAAAGTCACAGGAAATAAAGTATATTATACAAACATCTATATATAGATAAAAGAACGACAACCCTAAACCTGTAATTACTTTGATATATTAAAACTATATCGTCGATTTGATTAACAGAAATACTTTTCACCATACACACCAACTTGTAATATACTATATATTTTAATCCTGACGCATAAAACATGTAGACGATATCTACATGTAGCAGTTCATTGCAGGTTATTTAACTTTTGGTAGGACATAAATCGTATTACTATGAATTCTACAGCAACTATACAATAATCTAATCTAGAAAAATAAATCATCCTCATTTACAAAGACATAAATAAAATCAAGACACAAATCTATAAATAATTTTACTTGAACTCAGAAAGAAAGATGGCTGTATACCAGTTATTCACTTTATCCACTATTATTGTTTTAAAATATACCGAATTATTCTACATGGCGTAAACCGTTTAACCTTTTCAATGAATGCGAAACGTTTGAAAAGAAAAGAGACAAAGGACAAATAATGGTCTACAAAACATTAAAAAAAAAGAACAAACTAAGAATTGAGAAACACGAACTCCACTAACTACCGAGAGTGGACCCATGTACTTCTGTGTGGTGTGATCTTCTTGAGAGTGGACCCAAGTACTTCTGTGTGGTGTGATCTTCTTGAGAGTGGACCCATGTACTTCTGTGCGGTGTGATCTTCTTGAGAGTGGACCCATGTACTTCTGTGTGGTGTGATCTTCTTGAACCGCTGTTGGTACGCAAGTTAAAATATTAATTTGTGGCACGGAAATAATTTCCAATTTCTTGTGAACTCTTTATATTACACCAAATACAACCAAAGAGGTTACGGGCTAGGACATTAAACCACTCCACCAAAGCAAGATCGACAAAGCCAAATTTTAGTCACTAACATGAACCTGCAACTTAACTGCAGATCATACACACAACACTATTAATCTATAATTGTCATAACAAATAAACAATAACGCACATGCTGAATCTGGCAATTACATTGTATTAAGACGATATAGGGAAAATACACGGTTGTTCGTCGCATTTGGTAAAGTGATGTTTTCATTTGTTCAGATACTAATAAGAACCATGCAACGCTACCTGTTGTTGTGTTATTATATGAGACAGTGTGTATTTAAGAGCTTCCCAAGCAAAAAATAGAAAATATATAGCCCAAACCATTAATATCACTTTCCATATATAGATGACGCCTTGCTAGTAAACTCAGTATTAAAGACCACTTATCTCAAATAATCACAAGAACAGTTTACCCTTCCAAAGCACCTGAATTCACTCCCGATTTTGGTGAGGTTCATGAATACAGATGAAATACTCCTCAGTAAACCTTAAACAACAATCAATCAATCAATCGATTCAAAAGCTGCATTCCTGCCTCCCTTGCTTACGGAGTTTTCTACCTCAATCGATACACAATTCTGTTTTAATCGGAATATTTAACAAGTGATTGTCCCAATCGTAACTACTCGGCCATTCTCGCTACCCTGCAAATAACCTCGTACGTACATAGTAGAAATTCTTCTTAAATTGTTTGCCGGAAGTTAAGTTAAGCCGCACAAAAATATAGTCCACGAAAATCCAATATGGAAGACATACTAAGTAAAATCTAATCATGCAAAACTGATTAAAACTTTAATTGAAATATAGAAAATTGCTCAAAATATAACTTTATCAAACTTTCATGTAACTGACATGTGTAAAGTAGTGCGATTTATACGCCTAATGCATACGAGGTTATTTGCAGGGTAGCGAGAATGGCCGAGTAGTTACGATTGGTGATTGTCCTTGTCTTGAAAACGACCCAGTGTCTTAATTGATTATGTTTCTAATATGTACTTGACAATCTTTAGCTCACTTTGGGTAATAATGTGGCATGAAATGATTATCTCTTCGGAGCATATTGTCTCACTCAAGATGGCAGTTCTAGTTCTCCCTGTTCTTGTTCTTTCGTTATATTTTATTGTTTGTACTGTTGTGGGAATTCTATCTGTGTTAATACTTTACTGTTAATTAACTAGATCTTTAGATTTCTATACTTTGCTCTCGTCTTATATTAGACCCTACTATAATCGACATCTTTTTAGTAAATACTTTCAAACATATTCTTAGGCAAAGCACAACACATGTTATATTATCATATATAAAAGGTACACAATGCATACAACATTTCACAATAAAAATGAAGAGCACACTTGGCCAGTGCACACCATCACACCACGTGCATCATCATACTAAATACAAAATAATAGTGTACCTGGGTCCAAAAAGAAGGAACCTACTCCAGTAAACCAGTTAGATCCTTCGTCCTTCCCAAATATCAGACCATATCCCACTGCCCAGTATATCAATCCTCCAAACACTATATCTACAACATTCTTAATCATTATGTTCACTTCATTCTTCTTACTTGACATTCCACTTTCCAACAGTCCAAAGCCTAAAAATACAATGTATAGCCTTTATTCCATATGGTTCACATCTATAAAACATTCGTTTTCTTAAATTGTAGAAAATAGTCTCTCTCTACAAGGAACGGAGAACATTTTAAAGATTTAATTACCATAGTGTATTAATAATATCAGGGTTATTTCTATTTGTTTTGTAAAACGATGTTATTCTATTATTATGTTAATGTGTTTATTTAGATTTTGTTGCGTTCATCACACTTTCCACGTAAGGTTGATGTTTGCGTTGTCCCTACATTGCAGGTCTGACTCTCAGTTCTTGTGAGATTTTGTGTTGTGTGGTTCTTAATGTTAGTGTTGTCCCTGCATTACAGGTCTTCCTTGTAACTTTAATGTCTTATTTTGTGCTACAACCACCCCTGGTTTAAACTCATTGAGCGAAAAATAGAAATAAAAAAACAATACAATATACATTTTGAAACATACATAGGAAAACGGCAGAGAAAGTATAATATATTATATATTACCTATACTTCTACAAAGAACTTCGGCATTAAATTTGATCAAAATTAACTTAAATGTCAATGAAACATGCGTAGTTAATGTATATAATACTAGTAGATTAACACCGCCACAACTTTGTGCTCGTCTCAAACCATTATGTGGATTTCCATCCGTTACATGTGGTTGTTTTAATCTCGAGTTCAGAATCGAAGTGAATAATTTCCCCATGTTAGAAGTTAGACAAATTACACGGTAGTTATCCAAGTTATTAGGGTCTCCGGGTATATATATCCTTTATTTGTATAAATCAGTTTTATAATCTCTACAAGCCATGAGTGTGGTATTATCCCAGAGCTGAAGATCAGGTTGAATAAATTAATATATATGGGTAAAAACTTATTCACCGTGCTTTTTATATACTCGTTAATAATATCATCTTCACCAGGTGTTTTGCCATTGTTCAGATTTTTGACTGCTAACAAAATTTCTTCCTCTGAAATATCCTAATCATATTTTTGTGAGGGCCTCAAGTAAGATTAGTGAAAACTAATTGAGTTACCCTCTTGAAATAAAGTTTATTATTATTATTACAAGTGTGGACACAGAAATGTGCTGTCCAAAAGGCAAGTGTGGATGTCAATATTTCATATTATTAACTTTAAGAAGAAAAAAAAATTCATGGACACAGGGGTCGTGGATTTTTTTTAATAAAAAACTAATCCTGGATTATTATTTTTGCTTAAAGTCCGATCCTGTGTTTTTATTTCAAATTTTCATCATAGCCCCCCTCCCAAGGGATATACAATTGTATCATTAATAATAAATTAATAAGTAATCAATTCAGATTTCTATTTAAAATAAATCTCATTTACAAAACCACTGATATTTGTTCAATTTTTAACGCTGATTTAAGCTTTAGTCGCAACAAATTTTTATTTTTCTCTTTAAACTGTCGAAACATAACATTTATTTAACTGTAAAATTCACAAATAAAATTCCCCCCCCCCCTTTTTCCCTTTTTTCTTGTTTAAATCAATGATCAACATTATTCAAGAATCAAACAAATGAATATATAACATAGATTTCTTTTACATGCATATTTTTTCCATGCGGAGTCAGTGTGTTTTAAATCGGTCATCCAATCAGGACGCTCATTATTCTTGTCCAAGATAAAAATACATCGCTAAAATTACCTGTGGGTGTTTCCCCACTTCAACTCGTCAATTTACATAGAAATCGGAGATATTTCGTAATAAAACTTCACACATGGTTTTGTCTATCATATTTCTTGAAGACAAACATAAAATTGTATTGCATGTATCAATATTTTATGAGTATCAACAGTTTTTTCAACATCGTATCTGTTTCTCGACACAGCCGCCCGATTACAGTGACCCGTGACCCAGATTAGAACTGGTCAATAGTAATTTTAATATTTTTATCCGTACCCTTCTTACCAAACCCATTCAGAATTTTCCCAAATGTTTTCGAGTCTTGCTTTGACGTTTTCCGTAGTTCATTTTCTAATTTTTGTTGATGATTTTTATAGCTTTTGTTCATTTCCTGCTTAAATTCTTTACATGTTTCTTTATTTTTAACAAAACTATACCTATTTTTTGCAGTGTGAAATTTTTTACGTTTTTCAAGACACGATTTATTGAACCAAGGTTTATCAGATTTATTACAGGGCGAATTTCTATTTTTAGTAGGAAAAATTCATTTGGCAGTACATTTAAAAAGGTCGCAGATTTTGTCAATAACTTCATTGATACAAGTTTTAGTACCTTGTTGGTTCATGTTAGACAACAATGATTGTAATTCGTCAAACTTTTCCACGTCACTACTCACTGTATTGACAAACAGGTTCTCTTTGTTGTAAACCTATTTGGCATGCGCAGACGACTTGCTACAATTATCAAAGGAATGCGTAGTAAAATTGTTCACTGAAGCATGTAAACTAAAACACAAACCACAGTAGACATCAGAAAATAGTTGAAATCAAGAACATCAAATAATTTGATAAGAGAAAATACCGGTGATGATAATAAAACATAATCCATCATCGATATATTATTACAAGTAGGTTTACCTTTCATAAATTCATTCTCTATTTATTTCGTTTACATAAGTCAATCAATCTGTAGTCATAATTGTTTGGTGGACGACAAATCATCAGACTTTCTTATCAACGAAATACATTTTGATAATAATACATATATATGGAATTAAACTTTGATTATCAAATTCATCAAGAATCTCAAATAGAGAATCATCTGGTACAGTAACATCTTCTAATAATTTAGTCTTGACATTCATATCACCAATAAGTGATGTATAACAGTCATATTTATTGGACAAAGAGAACATTTCATTTTCATTTTCAGTAAAAGATTCGTTTGATGTATACTTAGTGTTCTCTGGTAGAATATAAACACACCCTAATAGCAAATTATTTTCACTATTTAGAATTTTTTTTTTTTGATAATTAACCATTGTACAAATTCCGAACAAGATTTAGGAAAATTTAGATATTTTTTATGTGATTCTATATAAACAATTACAATCCCTCCAGATTTGTTTTGAGAAATTTGACCTATGTTTAGTAAAGTAACAATAACCAGTCGGTACAGCAAAAACATCAAACTCATCAGATTTTGATTCTAGAAATATCAAAATATCTTAGGATGCTATTAAGTCATGAAACTCTGAATACAATAATTTACTTTTCAAACCACATACATTCAGACACAATACGTCAATGCTATCAGTTACCAAAGTACAGTTATTGGTATTGAATTGTTACTGAGTCCTTATCTTCCCTGACGATATGGCGGCACGAATTGTTGACCCGTCGGTACAAAGGACGGTGCAGTTGGGCGCATCACCGGGTGAGCTTGCCGAGGCCACATAGGGGCTTGTGAGAAGTGCGTACCGTTGGCTCCATCCTGGCGTCGTTGCTGATTCGGGGGGTGGGGGTGTTGATTAACTAAGTGGTTCCCAACATACATTTTATCCATCACTAGACATGTCGTCCTTCACGTTTTAGAGCATGCATCTGTGGTATAAGCTCCTTCCGACGTGCACTGATTTCGGCTGGATATTGCTGAAATACAACAAAGTCCTTTCTACCTTTAAGCTTTTCAAATGCAGCTGTACGAACCTTTTCATGATCAGTATATTTTGTAAATGTGGCTATAATATTTCGTGGTTTCCTATCAACCCTTTGTCTCAGCCTATGCACATTCTGGAATTCAACATCACCTTCTACCCCAAGATCTTTATTAATGAAATTTTTAATTGTTGTTTCATAATTTTCAGCCTGCCTATCCTCACTCTCATGTATCCCACTAAAAATCAGGTTATATTTCATAGAGTGGGTCTGCATTTCAAGACGTTTTTCCCTAAGTTCTATGCTTTCCCACTGGATCTGGTCTTTATCAGATTCTATGGCAGACACCCTAGTTTCCACAATATTATAGTGAAATTCCCCGTCAGAAATTCTTTGTGATTGCTGTCTCAAATCATTTCTAATGTCAAGAATATCATTATCTAGTTTCTTGACATGTTTTTCCATGTTAGACATTCTAGCACACAAGTCATCTAACATATCAAGTTTATTGACATGTTTTTCCATGTTAGACATTCTAGCACACAAGTCATCTAACATATCAAGTTTATTAAGTCTTTGGTTCATTTGGTTTATAGTATTAAACAGCATTTGTAAAGTTGAATTGTCAGTCTGAACATGAGAGGTAGGAGGAATGTTTGACACTACCCTGTATACAAATAGTTCGGTGGTAGAAAACACGGGTATGTCAAAGATATGTATAATTTATAGAAACAACTTTAGAACCGGTAAACATTAGTAATTGTTATAGTCTTTTATTTTTTTAAATCATTAACATTTAACGTTATAATTTGAAACAGGTGAAATTTGTATAAACACAAATACATTTCCATCAAGAGTATATATTATGTCATGGTTAAACTTTTAGGTAACTTACCATAGATTACGTTTTCTAGCAAAACAAAATTGGGATTTGAGCATTCCATTGCCAACTTGATATTTTGTATGCAAAATAGCCGAGTCAGTGAAATATGAATGAAATAATATTAATAGTCTTACCAGACTGCATTGTGAAAATTATAAATGAACTGGTGAGAATCCATGTGGCATCATCAATCCAAGCCTCCATGGCTTCGTTGTGTAAAGAGACATTATGATGTGCTGTCACTTCCACCATGTTTGTTTGTCTTTATCATGCAGTCACTTTGTCTCGACTTAAATGCTGCATTCTAAAATGTCATTCTCAAAGAATATATTGCTATAACGAGTCGGATGTCTTAATCTTACATTACAATACACAAAGTAGGAACAAAAAGCAATGACATTACGATTCCGTATTAAAGATTATGTAAATTACCGTTCGTAAGTTAATGACTTTAATATCGATTTAAATATTGCAGGAAATAAATTTGACAATTAATTTTACTTAAATCATTACAGGCATAATCACTTTCTACAATAATATATCATGTACAAATTGTATTTCTCCAATGCCTATTAAATTGTCCATATTATGATAGGAAATGTTCCTTTAGGAGAAGAAGAAGAATCATTTTACCTTAATATGACAAGAATTATTTCTACTTATTAAGACCACAAGTCATACTATTTTATATTCGTAGCAAATAGCAAGTGTTTTTATTTATATTTTTATTTTGTATAAAATGGTAACTATTTAATTCGATGCAACGTATGCGTAAAAAAAATCATAGCACATATTTTTTATATGTGTAATGTATACTCCAAATGATTTCATGGTGAAATGTCGTGATTTAATAACATTTTGGAAAAGTTTGGCAGTATATTTTGGAGACTAAATGAAAAGTTTAGAAAATGGTTTTTTTCTAATAAAATATTCTGATTCCCAATGTTGCTGAAAAAAATATTCTGATTTTGGTGGAGGAAAAAAAAAATAATCTGATTCAGAGTTGTTATCATATAACCTAATGTTGAATTCTGGAGAAAAAAAACAATTCGCGCTTTGCGCGACAAAAAAAAATATATTCTAACTCTCGTGTTGTCCGAAAACAAATTTCTGAACGAAGCAAAAAACCATAACCCCCCCTCCCCCCCCCCCTTCAAGCTAAATGGTCGGTCCCTTATGATTGCTACAAACAAGAGATATGTAGTGCCCATTTTTCGAGATTAATACATATACATGGAATAAAAAGTAACAAGGTAATAGTAATACTGACTTCAACATCATATCTAAAAACAAATGATGACAAATTAATTCTGGTCTTTCAAGAAGACCTTTAATGTCTTTAGATGTTAATGGCTAATTTATTTTAAGGATCAGTTATGATATAGTTTTGTCCTACGATTAATGGTCTTTAACCAATAGATTCTACCTTCCTAGATAGTAGTCAGTTAACTATGAACATTCATCGACCCTGTTATTGTACTGTCCATGTTTATGCTGTAAGTCATTCGTTTTTGTGATGGTATGTGTGTGGGGGGGGGGGGGGGGGGGGGGGGGGGGGTTAGTGGGAGCGAATATGTGCAGGTTTTTTTTAGCGTTTGCTTAATTCTGAATCGTCTGAAAGCTCCAATTATCAAGAGAGAGATGTTAAGATTCCATTTACCGGTTTAATCCGCCACATTTGGACTGCCAACGTCAAATGTGATGGACATTTATTTGTTCAATGATTTGAGGTTTGGTTTATGGTGTTTAACGCCACTTTCACCAATATTTCAGCTATTTCGTGGCGGTCAGTTTTATTGGTGGGGGAAACCGGAGAAAACCACCGACCTGTCGTGCAAAGTATTGTAACCACACGCTAAATATCATGCAAGAAATGTATCTATTAATGATTTGAGAGGTAGGTGTTCGTTTTGTTGATATTGGTGGAATTGTTGGCCATCACTGTTTAAACTTTCTTTTTTATAAATAGTGAAACACGACTTTTAATATGACTACAATTTTCTGCCAATCGATTTCATTTTGTTCTAATATAAAAAAAAAAAACATATATCCTTGTGTTTATCGATTTGGTTTCACGAGTTCTTTCCCTTTATTATGTTTTACGTGTGCAATCAGCCCAAGTAAATAGTAAGTTGTTTTTCTTTGAAATATTATAAAAACGTTATTTAAATGATAATTTTGATATGAATTAATGGTTCCATTGTTAATTATAGATGGCAAGGTTTTAATGTAAACAATAACATTAGTTTTAAAAAAAGTTTATGAACGATTTTAACGGTATGATATGCACAAGATAATTGAAGATTAGTATATTGATCTGTTGATACACTGTTTATGGTGTGCGTGACCTCATTTATTTACTGTTTTGATACAAGTTGTGTACAAAGTAACAGCTAAATAATAGAGTGTCACCACATACAATTTATCCAAAAATATAATCATATATTTATCATTAAGTCTAGAATGATGGTGGCATGTTTGTATTTGAAATGTGATGCTCTTGCAAAAAGGGGGAGAACCCGTTTCCTATAGCCATGGGATAAACAATTATTAGTCTACCTTATCTTAACTTATTTGTTGTAAACCGATATGATTTTAATAAAATGGTGGTGTTGTAAACAAATGAAACTACACAGAGCTATTATTATTGCATGTTTTTTATTGCCTGCTTTTATATTAATAATTTCTCAATTGATTTATCTTTAGGGACCGTTCATTTAACTTGAAAGGGGGGGTGGGGGGGGGGGGGTTATGGTTTTTTGTTTCGTTCCGAATTTTTTTTTCGACATAATTTACAAATCCTTTCGTTTTTTGGAACTCTTTGCCATCTACCAGTTTCAATTGGAAATTTAGTGTCGCAAGTTCTTAATTTACATACAACAGTTCTAAATCCACGCTTGAGTCTCAATAAGTATGGTTCAAGTATAAATTCTTTTTTAAAATGTGAATAGAATTCTCCCCTATATGCATTAGGGAACGACCATTTAACTTGAAGGGGGGGTTATGGGTTTTTTCTAAAAAAAATATTCTGATTCCCAAAGAAGAGTGAAAATATTGATTTTAAGGGTCTGGCTGCGGTTATAAATAAATTAATATTTAACAACCTCCACAATCCTCCACCAACAAAATATTTTGATATAATCATTAACCCTCTATACTCAAAACAGCTGCTCAATTTGGTGTTGGTGGAAGACTGTGGAGGTATATAAAATAGCTAAAATGATTGTGATTGTATATATGAGACCATTATATACACAATCTGTACATTTCATGATTCATTTCAAGTAATGAAATTCATCAGTAAATAACTTATGTTTCTGTAAATAATTGTATTTATTTTAAATACAGTTTGTGTACATTGAAACCAAGAGAAAAACTCAGTGCATGCAATCCGGCGGCAATGCCATAAAAAGAACTGGGGACTATAAGTGCCATATATGGCCCCATATTTAATGAATCATTATCTTAGAAAATACTTGATTAATATTTGATGTATTATAGACGAGATCATACTTTTGATGTTAAAACTTGTTTCCAACAAACTCGATACGTATTTGACGTCATTGTGACGTCATGCGCGTTATTTGTTTTCTGTATTTCGTGGAATTTTGCCCGCGATATTTGGACGGTTTTCGAAGAAATTAAGCACCAGTCGTGCACCAGAAAAATATTTTACCAGATTATTAAAATAAATAAAACACAAATACTGTTAAAGTATTTTTTTGGTTTCACGAGGTGTTAAATTTCTTGAAAAACGACGGAAAAATGTTCAAATATTCCAAGCGCTTAGATGACGTTTTGATATTTGAGAGGCAATCTTTGCCGTAAAAAAACGATGGTATGTCGGCACGTAACAGTTATATACAAATGTAAGATAAAAATAAAATAAACACCACTTCATCCAAAATAGTTTTTTTTCATAAGCCCCCAATGATTGATTATATATTTTCTTCCGGGATACTGAAATAGTTATTACTACAGGGATACGGAGGTAGCCGTTTAATGGTCTATCGATGCTACTTCTAAAATGAAGTAAAATAGTTTGATCCAAAAGGAGTAGATATGGGCACAATCCAACAGATAGCTCTCACATTATGACCCAAAGGTGTTTTATGTTATGCACTACATACACAAACGTTTGATCCATCATTTGTCCATTGGAGGTTAGGTGTTAAGTTAACACCACTTTCAAAAATATTTCATTTACTACTTTTGTGGCGGAAATTGGAGTACCCAGAGAAATCCACAAACCTGTCGCAAGTCACTGACAAACTTTATCACATAATATTTTATCGAGTACACCTCG
Source organism: Bathymodiolus brooksi (assembly GCA_963680875.1). Taxonomy (NCBI): domain Eukaryota; kingdom Metazoa; phylum Mollusca; class Bivalvia; order Mytilida; family Modiolidae; genus Bathymodiolus; species Bathymodiolus brooksi. Next base: position 5,720,673 of record OY804577.1, read on the forward strand.
CCATGAATGGGGTTCAAACTCTCAACTTAAGTGGTGATAAGCAATGATTGCAAAAGTAGTTGTAAATTCAACTACCATACGACCACGACGGCTCAAGTTCAGTTAAGATGAAAGGTAATTGTTTTATTGATATTGATGGAATTTATGATTATCACTGTTTATAAAATTTCTTTTCATATCATTCAATGAAAAGAATTGGTTTGCTGAAAGTATGTTTTTTGTTGAGGTTCATTAGATGGAATTTGTATCTCATGTGAAGTTCCGTCGATTGCAGACACAACGTTAGGCATATCAGAACAATACCTTTTCTTTTGCCATCAGACTGGGATGGTTGGCCACTGAATTAACATAACATTTTCATAAATTATATAAAGTTTCCCCTTTTGCGCCCAAATCAAACTTTTAACTTCTATCAGTTCCATTCTCTTAAATCAACCTCCAATGGACAAATGCTGGATCACAAGTTTGTGTATGTAGTGCATTGAAAATGCGTTCTGTCACGTGCATAAGTTATTGTTTGCATGATTGACAGACACTATTCATCATATTGTTTTCTAGCTTCTGAACTGTCGATCGAGAAAAAAAAATATTCTAGACAGGCAGCAAATAGCCAGTCAATGGGATTTGCAATTAATATTTCGCATGCACAATAGCGACCCCACACCACAAGGTGTGGAAAATAGAAATATTCTTCTGTGGTTTAAATGCGTATTAACTGCATTACATGTAAACTGTATGATTCTGTTTGATAAAGTCCTTTAACTAGAACAGGAACAAAATGTTCACTTGAGTGAAATAGTATTGTAATAAAAGATCGTGAACGTGATGTACAAGTATTAAAGAATGTCCAGGTATATTTTAAATGAGGTTGAAACAAGTCACCATTTTATATTAATTCGGTTGTATTTCATTTTGACGATTCTAATTACGGAAGACGATCACAACCATATTGTTTTTGATGGGATTAAAATTATAGCTGTATAATAATGTATAATATCCTATTATTATTAGAATCCTAACATGACTGCGAATTTGACATCAATAAAATAACAAATGGCTTTCACTAGGAAAACGCCGACTTTATGTGAAAGGGACACCAGACAGCTATGAGGAACGAATTTAATACATCCCTTAGCGCGGGATGTAAAGGACACACTCCTTACACGTAAAAGACAACTTTCAGCAGATTTTGATAGCAACAGTTTATTAGGAGTGTTGTTGTTGGTTTGTCACAAAGCAAAATAATATCTACCATCTCCTCTTTTTCTAGTGACAATCAAAACAATCATACATAGACTCATGGCAGCGACACACATTTTACCTACACGATTAATCATATGGTTGTAAACTTGTTCTCATCATAAATATATATGAAATACTTGATTGTAAAACAATTATCTATCGACAACCACTTTCTATGGGATATCTGATTCCAAGGTTTGTGATCAGTTTATCAAAAAAACAAAAATAATTCTCACAGGGTCCTTGCTAAATTCGTTACACATTAAACATTTTGCTTCACACCATTTCCCAAAATATTTCCATATTATAAAAAAAAACGGTTTTTAAATATTGGACATTTTTTTTTATAGATTTGTGATGGTTGTCTGTAAAAATGTACTGGAATATATCATCGCATTGGTTGTCGTGAAGAATAAAGTACGGTTAAAAAAGTGTTTAAAAAATATGACAAAGTTCTATTGTCCAAATAAATCTATCTATTACTTCTTTAAGATTAATACCAAAATTTCGACCAGTTTTCGACCGATCAATGATAATAAGTTTCTGAATTGATGCCCCAGGGACAGATCCAGGGGGCGTACCCGGCGTCCCCCCCCCCCCCCCCCCCCCCCCCATAAAATTGGAAAAAATATAATTTTTTGGCGGTAAATCGTGATTTTTCACACGAAATACCCCAAAAATGTTCGTGCCACCCTCCGCTGGAAGTCCGTCCCCCCTAACTTGAAATCCTGGATCCGCCCCTGATATTAACCTCAATATGTACATTATCAATGTCATAGCAGACGATGAATCCAAAATTGGTCTGTATGAGATTTAAGGTGACGAAAAAATGAATTACGAAAAACTACAATTTGAACGTGAAATAATAGATGTGGTACGTAGTTCTTATATTTAATATGACATTTTTAGATCAGATTTCATGAGATCATTCATGCAATTTCAGCATTATAATATAACCTCTGACAAATTAAGCGATCAAAATAATGAGAAATTTTATCACGTGAAACAAACCGCCGAAAACAGGAGACCGTCGAAAATGGGTGACGTTGTGACATTACTATTCGTTCACTTTAATTTCATAATACAGTTTCGGAACATGTTTTTATTCCTGAAATCATCCACATTGCATATTATGTCAAATTTATGCTGTGTTTATTGAGTTATATTATGCTTTGTTTTTGTTTTTTGTTTTTTTAATGATATGCATTATAATACAATGATACGTATGTTCTGTATAATGAAAAAAATGACGTTCATTGCTTTTCATTACCTGAATTTGTCGATCCGCTGTGAGGAATTAGATACACATATTAAGTAACTGTATTTATTTCTGAAAAGCACATATTGTGAATACATTTTGGAGAAAATTTTATCGACATCTGAGGTGGGGCCGATTTTGGCCCTTATAGCTCCCAGTCCTTTATATTAATATTCTGTTGTGAATTCCAAATATTGCTAAAACCTGTATGATCAAGAATTGACTTAACATAATTAATCCACTTAAATGTATTGCTTCCACTGCTGTGTAAGGTTAGTAGAAGTTGATAAAGTTTGCCAGATAATTTATTTTCGCTTGACACAAGTTTATACCAAAAACATATCATCTTAATTTGCGTTTGTAATTCTAACGGGAATCTACACAGTTCTCCATAAACCATAAAGATGGATGTAGAAGATCTAACTGATAGAGCTCTTTTGCAAAATTGCAAATGATTTTTTTTTCAATATTAGATATACATTCAAAACCCCATATTTCTGAAGAATATAAAAGGATAGGTGTAACTAAAGAATCATAAAGTTTCAATTGAAGATCTACTGGAATGGCTAAATTATAATTTTTTCTGTAGAGGGCATACATATCTTTTTGAGCTTGGTCTACCAATTTATTACGACCCTGACAAAAATTACCATTGTAATTGAATAGTAGTCCCAGATACGTATAGGAGTCCTTAACTTCTACTTCCTCGTTATTTAACAGAAATTCCTTTTTATTATTATACTTTCTTTTTGAAAAGACGACCAATTTGGTTTTTCAAACATTAATAGAGAGATTCCATTCTGAGCAATACTCTTCAAAAACATTAAGAGCAGCCTGCAAATCTTCAGCTGATTCAGCAAAAATAACTGTGTCATCAGCATAAAGTAGGAGAAACAATTTAAGATACATACCGATATGTTCTATACAATTTTCATTCAAAAAATCTAAATGGTTAACAGAATTCTCACTCAAGTATTCTTCTAAATCGTTTAGATACAAGGCAAATAGAAAGGGAGATAACTTTTCGCCTTGCCTTACACCAGTTTCACAAGGGAAAAAATTAGATTGAAGATCTCCATTCTTAACACATGATTTGATATCTGTATAAAAAATTTAAATGACCCTGAACATTTTCCCACCTATCTTATTTTTAATCAGTCTTTGCCAAAGCCCAATTCTCCACACGATGTCGAAAGCTTTCTTAATGTCAACAAAGGCACAAAATAGTTTTTTACCAGAAGACAAATACAAGGAAATAAGTGAATGCATGACAAAAAGGCTGTCCTGTACAGAATACCCTTTCCTAAACCTACCTTGTACCTCAGAAATAAACCCAATGTCATCTGATAACTTGTTTAATCTCGAGTTCAGAATCGAAGTGAATAATTTCCCCATGTTAGAAGTTAGACAAATTACACGGTAGTTATCCAAGTTATTAGGGTCTCCTTTATTTGTATAAATTGGTTTTATAATCTCTACAAGCCATGAGTGTGGTATTATCCCAGAACTGAAGATCAGGTTGAATAAATTAACATATATGGGTAAAAACTGATTCACCGTGCTTTTTATATACTCGTTAATATCATCTTCACCAGGTGCTTTACCCTTCTTCAGATTTTTGACTGCTAACAACATTTCTTCCTCTGAAACATCCCGATCTAAAATATCTATAATATCCTGATTGTCAATATTATCTAAAAGTTCATCGAGATTTATTTCATATTTATTTAGTTCTTCTTCTTCTTCTTCTTCTTCTTCTTCTTCGTTATAGTATATAAACTCATTCAAAGTACTCAATACTTTTGTGTTTGCGCATTCTCATTTAGTGATTTAAAATAATCATATAACTGGTCAATAGTAATTTTAATATTTGTATCCGTACCCTTCTTACAAAACCTATTCAGAATTTTCCAAAATGTTTTTGAGTCTTGTTTTGACGTTTTCCGTAGTTAATTTTCTAATTTTTGTTGATGATTTTTATAGCTTCTGTTCATTTCCTGCTTAAATTCTTTGCATGTTTTTTTCATGACATCACGATTTTTCTTTATTTTTTTAAAACAAAACCATATCTATTTTTTGCAGTGTGAAATTTATTACGCTTTTCAAGACACGATTTATTGAACCAAGGTTTATCAGATTTATATAACATTGTGAAAATTTCACAATTCATTTAGCTTTCATAAAAAATGAAATCTTTTTTTTAAATATTAAAAGAAAAAATATTTGAAAACTCAAAATGAAATAAATTTTATTGATTATTTTTATTATTTATATTAGTAATACTGAAAAATAAGGTTGATTAGTTTTACAACAGAAAATCATGTTGTCAAACATCTATATATGACGTATATTGTGATTAGGTTATTGATGTTATGGTCATATTCCTTAGTTTTATTTCCGGGTATGTCGTGACCACTATACTTATTGGGAAAGACAATAGCCGTTGTAACAAAGCCCTGACAGAACTAATGTACGAACGTACTGATTGGTGAAAGCTCGATGCAGCATTTGGAAGGTGTCTAAACTTTTAACGTTAGAGGTAGGTATAGAGGTGTGAACACACGTCACTTGTTTAAGACATATGGTCAGAAGACAACGACATTAAACACTTAAATATATAATGCTTCATGAGTTTTCTTGTATTAGTTGATAAATCTATATAATGTTGAAGATATCAAAGGGGTAATCGGAAGCCATAAATCGAAGAAGAAGAAGAAGAAGAAGAAGAAGAAGAAGGAACACTTCAATGTCCAAAAGAAAAATATGACAACAAGATAAACAATGAAATACAAAACACTATACAGAAAACGTCAGATTGAGCAACACGAAACCCACTAAAACTGGGGTGAACTCGGGTGCTCCGGACACGAAAACCACTAAAACTGGGATGAACTCGGGTGCTCCGGACACGAAACCCACTAAAACTGGGATGAACTCGGGTGCTCCGGACACGAAAACCACTAAAACTGGGGTGAACTCGGGTGCTCCAGACACGAAAACCACTAAAACTGGGGTGAACTCGAGTGCTCCGGACACGAAAACCACTAAAACTGGGGTGAACTCGGATGCTCCGGACACGAAAACCACTAAAACTGGGATGAACTCGGGTGCTCCGGACACGAAACCCACTAAAACTGGGATGAACTCGGGTGCTCCGGACACGAAAACCACTAAAACTGGGATGAACTCGGGTGCTCCGGACACGAAACCCACTAAAACTGGGGTGAACTCGGGTGCTCCAGGCGTGTAGACATATCATTTAATGTCTAGATTATATAGGATGCATATCTGAGATGCTGCTAAAACCATGGAAACCGAACTATATTCGGATCTCCATCAAACAATAATAAGAAATTGCCACGAAATGATAAACTTCAATCTGCATGTTCAATGAAGGGGTACATCTATGTAGCATGACATGACTTCTTCATATATTACTTTTAAACCCCATTATCTTGTGGGTATATTATTGTTATTTTTTTCAAGATCGTCCCTATTTTCAACTTGAGTATTTTTGTTCGTCTTACTATAATATATTATCAACACCATACAACTATTGGCTGATTACAAACACAAATTAACAAATTGCCTTCATTTACATTTTTTGCTGATCAATCAATAAACACTCGGAGGATATTGGTGGACAATATTGATCAAAGTGTCTTTAATGTGTCCTTGGAAAATACATAGTCTGTTTATTTATAATCTGTCAATAACTGAAAGCTGTTACAGTAGATAAAGATAATAAGGCGAGAGAACGTTCAACAATATTTAAAAAGAGTTTGAAGATACCAAAGGGGTAATAAGAATTCGTAAATTGAAGACGAACTGACAACACAATGGTCAAAAGAAAAAGGACAAAAGGACAACCAACGATCTACAAAACATACATATAAAACTAAAGATCAAGTAACACGAACCCCACTACAAACCGGGGGTGAACTCAGTTTTATTGATCCATGAAAACCAACAAGTTTATGCAGGACATTGACAAGCATTACAACATTAACGTTATATCTAGTAGTGATACTGAATACATAGGTAGATGTAAATGTAACTATCATACGATCGTGGCCACGATGCCCTTAGTAGATGAAAGTGTTCTGCGGTGAGTACAAACGTCAAATGTCGTTTTTCTAGTTCTCATTTTTTATTCACAGATTTGCCATGTCATTAATAGCTGTAACGACGTGTGAACCTTGTTCCGAAAGACATAAACAAACGAAAGCCATCAAATGGTGTAGTGACTGTGAGGAGTCACTTTGTAAAGAGTGTACAGAGTGTCATCTTTCTATGAAAGCAACAAAATATCACCACGTGGTTGACCTTAAAGTTGCACACTCATTTCCGTCAGCTTCTGATTGGGGATACAAATCCTGCCAGATTCATGACTGTCACCATTTTGAGTATTTCTGTGTAGAACATCAAATGATGTGTTGTCGTGAATGTATGACGTCAGATTTACACAGAACTTGTCGAAAAATATTAACTATTAATGCTGCATCTAAACACGTGAAGACATCAAAACAGTTCAAGGAAGTGGAGGATGAATTAGAACACATTTTAGAAACACTTGAAAATATCTTAACTGACAGGCGAGAAAATTTAGCCCAGATTAATTCGCATGACTTGGTTAAAGACTCGATTGCAAGGTTTAAGGCCAAAATCGTACAAAATTTGGATGTCCTCGAGGGAAGATTATTAGATGATTTGGATCGCATTCAGAAAGATGTTGTAGATAAACTCAATAATGAAGTGGAACAGGTGGCAACAGAAAAGGAAATAGTACAAGTTTACACAAATCAGATTACTTTTATCAAACAACATGGATCTGATAGACATACATTCCTCTTTGCACATAAGTTGAGGATAGCTTTGCATGATTTGAAAGATCAGCTAGTCAGTAAAATTGCGAGAATGAGATCAAAGTCAGTACAGCACACAATATCAGGAAATGTACTTGACTCTTTATCACTTGGGTCAGTGTTTGTACAAGAGACACCGTGCACCGAAAAATTCAAATTACATATTGATGACTATAAACTATACCAGAGTTTTAAATTGTGCCAGAAAATTGACATGACCAGTATTGATAAGAAAGCTTTTATTACAGGAATGTCAATCACTGATGATAAGCTGTTTCTTTGCAATTGCGATTGGAACCATAATATTCCCAAAGTTCTTGTATGTAACAAAAATGGAGAATTTCTGGCTGAGATTGAAGTGAAAGGTGCACCATGGGATATCGCCGTGTTACCAGGAGAAAGCAAAGCGGTTGTGGTTTTGCCAGATACAAATTCGATTCAGTTCATTGACACCAAAAACTTGACTTCGGGAAATGATATTAAAATGGCCGGAAGTGACGAGAAACGAGGAATAGCTGCAACTAATGACCGAATATTTGTTGGTGGAATGGATAGGTACATATACGTTCTTGATTTTGAAGGGAGTTTGTTGTCAACGATATTTGTAAATGGTGAAAAATTTTGCTATCTTCTGACAACCAATAAAGGCGATCTCGTCTACTCCGATTTTTCCAGTATTCATCGCATTAAGCTAGATGGAACAGAAGTTTACACTTTCAAATCTCCTGATCTAAAAAATCCGAAAAAGATAACTACAGATGAGCTTGGAAACTTATACATAGTAGGCAAAGATTCTCACAGTATTCACAGATTGACACCAGATGGCGCATTGTTAGATGTTATATTACATGAAGATGTAAACATTCACCATCCTCGCGCTGTATTCTTTGACAAAGGGACATCCAAGCTATTCATTTCGAATCATAGTGGGAAAGAATTGCTGATTTTTAATTGTTCTTAATGGGTTTTAAGCATTTACATTTCTCAGTATGTTGTTGCTCTTTGAAGGCATATCAAAACATTATCAGAATGTGGTAATAAGAATGATATGCATTTTGTATGGTATTGTAATGTAACACATGATAGAAATGGTGGAGGAATACAGAAGATCTCGTCATTAAAACATGTGTTTTCACTCCCGTTATGTTTATGGGGATTAAAAATATCTTATCTAATTAATATTGGTCTTGTTTAGTTTCTGTTTGTTACTCCGTGTTTATCTCCCGATATCAGAATGTTACAATGTTGTATTAGTTCATAGGAGAGATACCGAAACCCTTACCCCCTCCGAATTTGGGGGAACCATTTATTTTTGTTTCAAATATATGGTACAAGAATTTGAATTCTTGTTAATTTTATAGAAATTTGGTATCAAATAAACGTGCATTTTTTATTTCAAGCAAAATTACACATTTCAAAGGCAGGACCACTCGAAAATTGTTAGGTTTTTCTGGTAAATTCTTATGGTCCAATGTAACAACTATATAAAACATCGAAATCTAATCTGAACCACTATCAACATAAGAATATTCAGAATGTCAGAATAATATTTACAACAAAGCAGGAGGTTCTGTATCGTAACACACACAAAATAAAAATATCATATTGAATTATCACCGTTGTGTGCCAGCAGTATAATTTTATTGTAAAAATCTAACTAATCTGGACTCCACTGGTCATCTATACTAAATACCAGATCAACTTTCACACTCAATCTGATCATTAGTATCCTCGTCACCATCTGAACCAGAACGGTCTGTTGAGAGAAACAGTTATGTTCTGAAACATTTGAAGATACCAAATGAATAATCATAAGTCATATGTGGAAGAAGGACAGAAAATACAATGGCAAAAGGAAAAAGGACAAATAAAAACAATGGTGGGCACTACATTGAGCACCAAGATCACCACTATAACTCGTGAGGGTAAGTAGTTCCTGCTCAACTTGTCAACTTCATTTACAGGTACTGCTGGAATGTTGCTACATATAAATGGAAAGTACACAATGGGAAAATTGAATTAATTTCTTTTGTGGTTGAATTTAGTTCGTAAGCGGCCCTCTCTGTCAATTTCTAGGTATGAAGGACTTAGCTATACCCGTGGTGTCCTTTATTTCCAGTTCAATTCAGCGTATGCCATCTCGCCGTCAAACCAAGAACTGTCTAATAATCAATTGTCCTCAATTAATCACCCATTTCTCAGTTAATTACGCTATTGTTATTAAAAGTCGTGTCTTTCCACTCTTGCATTGGAAGGGAGCATGAATGGCCGAATGGTTAATGTTGTAGACGTTTGACGACGCCAAGCCTTACATCTCTGACGTGGTAAGATTCTCGATCCCTACCTAAAGTGTTCCGATATCCCAGACACACTACAGGTGGTGGTTTTACGGCTCAGTACATTATATCTGTCCGGACCTTTATTCCACAGTAAGTCTGGTAGTCACGATGAAGCTGCAGAATTGCTGAAAGTGACGATAAACATCATAAATCATCTACTCTGTCATCAGTGGTTTTATATTAGAACTAATCCATTATGTAGTGACGATAAACACCATAACCCATCTACTCTGTCATTAATGGTGTTATACTACTCTGGCTTTGGACGAACCTGATGAAGGTTATTCCAGAACGTATCATGCGCACTAAATTTGATATCTACGTTTTAATAAAAAAAAAAATGATTAGAACTAACCCACCATAAAGTCGCGCATCAATGATGTGGATTTAGAGGCGGACATAGTGGCAACAAGCCAACGTCCACTGTAGTTCCTATGGTATATACGTGGATGTGGATTCAACATAGAATCATTTTTAGTATCGGACATTAGATGTGACTTGGATCCATATCTGAATGGTTGTAGAGACATGGATTCATTGTGGTGAGAAAACAGAACGAATAAATATATTTTTCGATTCCTTGTTTTCAATTAAAATATATATTTCATACAGCTTAAGCTGTGTACATTCGTTTCATTTTAATTATCTGGTTATTGTAAGATTTAGAGTGCTCGACGCGAGTGGGGTAAACTGTGGTTTCAATCCCTGGTCGAGTCAATTCTAGTACTGGAATTTTCTGCTCCTCCACTAAGCACACAGCATTAAGAAGTACGATCAAAGACGGGTTGACTCGGAATCAGTATAATGTGTCGGTGTGGAGCGAAATATATACCCACGGACTGTTGCGTCAGTGAGCTAGCACTACATCAATTCAACTAAGAGTGTTGTTCTAGTTCAAAGCGGACATCAACATCATCATCATCTCATCGAAACTTGTTCTCTCCTTGATGTTAAGTTGGCATTAGGCAACAATGACTCAATCACTTGAGTGTAGTTCATCCTAAGTTAGATCTACGATCGTGTCAAGCCAAATACTATACATTTTAGCATTGTCTGCTAAGCAGGTAGCCTAAAGGAATATGAGCAAAGACTGATAGGCTTAAGAATATGCCATTAACATAACTAATTTTCAGTTTATTCAGAGATATTAGTTAACTGTAGAATGGTAAACTAAAGTGTTTAGTTCAGTCGTACTCTAATACAATATATAATGTAATTCTCAAAGAGTTCAGTCGTACTCTAATACAATATATAATGTAATTCTCAAAGAGTTCAGTCGTACTCTAATACAATATATAATGTAATTCTCAAAGAGTTCAGTCGTACTCTAATACAATATATAATGTAATTCTCAAAGAGTTCAGTCGTACTCTAATACAATATATAATGTAATTCTCAAAGAGTTCAGTCGTACTCTAATACAATATATAATGTAATTCTCAAAGAGTTCAGTCGTACTCTAATACAATATATAATGTAATTCTCAAAGAGTTCAGTCGTACTCTAATACAATATATAATGTAATTCTCAAAGAGTTCAGTCCTACTCTAATACAATATATAATGTAATTCTCAAAGAGTTCAGTCGTACTCTAATACAATATATAATGTAATTCTCAAAGAGTTCAGTCGTACTCTAATACAATATATAATGTAATTCTCAAAGAGTTCAGTCGTACTCTAATACAATATATAATGTAATTCTCAAAGAGTTCAGTCCTACACTAATACAATATATAATGTAATTCTCAAAGAGTTCAGTCGTACTCTAATACAATATATAATGTAATTCTCAAAGAGTTCAGTCGTATTCTAATACAATATATAATGTAATTCTCAAAGAGTTCAGTCATACTCTAATACAATATATAATGTAATTCTCAAAGAGTTCAGTCGTACTCTAATACAATATATAATGTAATTCTCCAAGAGTTCAGTCGTACTCTAATACAATATATAATGTAATTCTCAAAGAGTTCAGTCGTACTCTAATACAATATATAATGTAATTCTCAAAGAGTTCAGTCATACTCTAATACAATATATAATGTAATTCTCAAAGAGTTCAGTCGTACTCTAATACAATATATAATGTAATTCTCAAAGAGTTCAGTCGTACTCTAATACAATATATAATGTAATTCTCAAAGAGTTCAGTCGTACTCTAATACAATATATAATGTAATTCTCAAAGAGTTCAGTCATACTCTAATACAATATATAATGTAATTCTCAAAGAGTTCAGTCGTACTCTAATACAATATATAATTTAATTCTCAAAGAGTTCAGTCATACTCTAATACAATATATAATGTAATTCTCAAAGAGTTCAGTCATACTCTAATACAATATATAATGTAATTCTCAAAGAGTTCAGTGCTACTCTAATACAATATATAATGTAATTCTCAAAGAGTTCAGTCCTACTCTAATACAATATATAATGTAATTCTCAAAGAGTTCAGTCATACTCTAATACAATATATAATGTAATTCTCAAAGAGTTCAGTCATACTCTAATACAATATATAATGTAATTCTCAAAGAGTTTAGTCATACTCTAATACAATATATAATGTAATTCTCAAAGAGTTCAGTCCTACTCTAATACAATATATAATGTAATTCTCAAAGAGTTCAGTCCTACTCTAATACAATATATAATGTAATTCTCCAAGAGTTCAGTCCTACTCTAATACAATATATAATGTAATTCTCAAAGAGTTCAGTCCTACTCTAATACAATATATAATGTAATTCTCAAAGAGTTCAGTGCTACTCTAATACAATATATAATGTAATTCTCCAAGAGTTCAGTCGTACTCTAATACAATATATAATGTAATTCTCAAAGAGTTCAGTCGTACTCTAATACAATATATAATGTAATTCTCAAAGAGTTCAGTCCTACTCTAATACAATATATAATGTAATTCTCAAAGAGTTCAGTCATACTCTAATACAATATATAATGTAATTCTCAAAGAGTTAAGTCGTACTCTAATACAATATTTAATGTAATTCTCAAAGAGTTCAGTCATACTCTAATACAATATATAATGTAATTCTCAAAGAGTTCAGTCATACTCTAATACAATATATAATGTAATTCTCAAAGAGTTCAGTCATACTCTAATACAATATATAATGTAATTCTCAAAGAGTTCAGTCCTACTCTAATACAATATATAATGTAATTCTCAAAGAGTTCAGTCCTACTCTAATACAATATATAATGTAATTCTCAAAGAGTTCAGTCATACTCTAATACAATATATAATGTAATTCTCAAAGAGTTCAGTGCTACTCTAATACAATATATAATGTAATTCTCAAAGAGTTCAGTCGTACTCTAATACAATATATAATGTAATGCTCAAAGAGTTCAGTCGTACTCTAATACAATATATAATGTAATTCTCAAAGAGTTCAGTCGTACTCTAATACAATATATAATGTAATTCTCAAAGAGTTCAGTCGTACTCTAATACAATATATAATGTAATTCTCCAAGAGTTCAGTCATACTCTAATACAATATATAATGTAATTATCAAAGAGTTCAGTCATACTCTAATACAATATATAATGTAATTCTCAAAGAGTTCAGTCATACTCTAATAAAATATATAATGTAATTCTCAAAGAGTTCAGTCATACTCTAATACAATATATAATGTAATTCTCAAAGAGTTCAGTCATACTCTAATACAATATATAATGTAATTCTCAAAGAGTTCAGTCATACTCCAATACAATATATAATGTAATTCTCCAAGAGTTCAGTCCTACTCTAATACAATATATAATGTAATTCTCCAAGAGTTCAGTCATACTCTAATACAATATATAATGTAATTCTCAAAGAGTTCAGTCGTACTCTAATACAATATATAATGTAATTCTCAAAGAGTTCAGTCGTACTCTAATACAATATATAATGTAATTCTCAAAGAGTTCAGTCGTACTCTAATACAATATATAATGTAATTCTCAAAGAGTTCAGTCATACTCTAATACAATATATAATGTAATTCTCAAAGAGTTCAGTCATACTCTAATACAATATATAATGTAATTCTCAAAGAGTTCATTCGTACTCTAATACAATATATAATGTAATTCTCAAAGAGTTCAGTCATACTCTAATACAATATATAATGTAATTCTCAAAGAGTTCAGTCGTACTCTAATACAATAGCTATATATAATGTAATTCTCAAAGGCGTGTTTTACAAGAAAAAAGAAGCAGAACTAATTAGAATGTTCATATATACATCGTGGATATGTTACATGCCAAGATTTATTATAAATCAGATTTCCCAGTAGAAAAGTTTGAAGATACCAAAGAGGTCATCTGAAGCTGTAAATAGAAGGAGATACAATGCTATGAACAAATGAAAATAATGTAAACATTGATCTACAAAATACTACACAGAAAACTAACATTGAGCAACAGGAACCCCTCTATTAGATTCAATATATTAATATACACAGAAAACTAACATTGAGCAACAGGAACCCCTCTATTAGATTCAATATATTAATACCTGCTGAAATACATCAGAAGCTATGACTTAAACATATTTATACCATCTGTATTTAGCTCACGGAAGAAAGAACCTGCATCGTGACCAAATAACATTTTAATTAGAAACCACTTTTGATGTCATCATTTAAAATTAATTATCCCATGGAACGACATGGCTCATTAATAACTCTCAACCTTTTCCTCAATTAATATTGTCGGTGCATTGAACATCATGTTTTAATATGGGTATATCATTAACTAGTACACAAGATTTAATGCTTGACTGATTCTATGCGAAAGCTTTTTGTCAACAATATATTACTAGATATATATTTATTGGAAATCAAAATATTATGTCAATTATTATAGGGTTATGGTTGTGGTGTGTATAGCCACTTTCAACAATATTTCAGTTATATCATGGCGGTCAGCTTTATTGGTGGAGGAAGTCGGAGTACTCAGATAAAACCGACCTGCCGCCAGTAACTGACACCTCGCCATGAGCGGGAATCGAACTCACAACTTTACTGGTAATATGCACTGATTGCATGGTTAGTTGACGACGAATACCCTTTTATTATAGGAGTTGTTTTTTCTGGTTGTAAGAAAGAGGGAGAATGTTCTTGTAAACGTACCACTAGCAAGTGTATGTCTTACTAAATGTACATACAAGCTATATGTCACAATAGCCAACATCAATTGTAAGCCCATATCTTTGAATCGATTAATTTTGGAATTATGCCTTTAAAACTTGACAGGACAAACGCAACAGGATCAGTCTCTTCACATCTTTGATTATGTCAGAAATGTCAGTCTGATTTGGTGTTTCATAGAACAAATCCATTTCTGCATCTACGATTTTTTTCTACGATTTTTCTAATATAAACCTGTGAATCTCTATTTCTCATACTAACGTAACATTAGTCCTTTACAAACGTGTTATTGAGGAGGCGGTAGCTCTTACTGTTTTCGGAAGTAACGGGTTAACCAAGCTTTTTTTTATTTGGCATGATTTGTTGTAGGCAATTTTGTGTATTTTTTGTTAACCTTTTTTGAAAACACGATATAAAATATTTGTGTCAACCAATAGACACAGATGCATTCTAATAAAATTACATGTTTATTGTGCATCGATATAGAAAACATTAAAAGAAGATACAAGATACATCTAATTTTAATTAGTTTGACACAGATAATACCTTTGTTGTATTATTTTAATTAGTTTGACACAGATAATACCTTTGTTGTATTATTTTAATTAGTTTGACACAGATAATATCTTTGTTGGATTATTTTCGTTGCTTCTTTGTCCGGTATTACAGTAATTATTGTGATGAAGATAAAAGTGTCATATTTCAGAATTCTACAACAAATTACTTCTATATATAGTAACAAGTCATAAACTCATATTAATCATCTATATTGGAATAATTTTATTTTAGGTTACGCTTCTTAATTAAATAGTGCTTCATTAATCTCTAATTATATCCTATACACCTTAATGCTTCATTAATCTCTAATTATATCTTATACACCTTATTATGCTTTTGTACTTGGAGAAGAAAAGGTATTCTTAAAATTTGAAAAGACGATTTTCATATACCAAGTAATTTTATTGCAACCAGAATGTCATTTTTTGCACATTTCTTTATATACCCTTCTATTCTACAATCGACTTAAATATTGTTTTGATTCCTTAAATGAACCTTTCAATGTCATATTATTTGTGATAAACGGGACGACTTCAATTTTAAAATCATAAATTTTCCAAACATGTGCAGCAATATACCTCCTGCATATGGTGTTTACATCTGGCAATTGATTCGCTATGCAAGGGCCAGTAGCAATTATTCTGATTTCCTGAAACGTCATCTTCATCTGAGAAACAGGCTACTGTACCAGGGCTATAAAAAGATTCGCCTTATACGATCTCTTAAAAAGTTTATATTCCGATACCAAGATCTTGTCGAAATATATTCCGTCTCTGCAGAAACGATTATAAGCGATGCATTTTCATATAGTGAAAATGTATAAAGATAAAGAAGTCAAGAAAAATGTCAAGGATGTTTTTTATCAATGTGTGACGTAAAAATATTTTTGACATTTACGTCACCGAATATGGTACTGCTTTGACAACTATTTTACCTATTGTGTTCCTGTATTTAAATACTGTTATAGTGACAGCCGGAACCTTTGAACCGTAAAGGGTCATTACGGTTTTCACAGTTTTCCGGTTGTTGACTGATTTTGTCTGTTTATATAATTATGAGTTTTGACTTTCCCTTTGTAAGATTGTTCGGAGTTCGGTAATTTTGTTATTACCCTTATTAGAAAAAAGGAATTCCACATTTGACAGACCCAACGCTGTTTGTAAGGTACCAGTAAGGTGAAGCAGTACATGTTCTTCATCCTTGTTTGAATGTCCAAAGAATACAGGATTTCCTCTTTCGTTCTTGATGTTAGTGGTATATGTAGGGTTATGTTTAGAGAATTGCCAAAACATAATTCCTTAATCAAGCATTTTATATAGTTTGACTTCCATACACAAATATATTGTCAGGGGGCTTATCTAATGAAACAACGTCATACTTGTCATTGAGTTGAGGGGTGTTTTGCAACATTTTTTCTTTCTTAAGATAGAAGTTGCGTGAATGAACATTGATCTGTTGAGGTTTTTTATTCTAAGACCGTGTTCACATATATATCGATTGAGATCGGTTTAGGTTAGTTCGATTCAGTTTGAAATCGCTTTGTGTTCAGATTGGATCGATCTCGAACCGATTGCAATAGTTTCCGGTAATAACCACTGTTCACACTGCTCATCTGATTCGATCTCGAATCGATTCAATTTTCTGTTGTCTTCCGGGCACGTGCCATCAGCAGACTGTTGCTTGGATATAATCATGGCTGATCTTGCAAACAGAGTGTTGTTTATGCGTATTTGCTTTTTAAATGCAATGATAGTTGACTTTATGACCAGAAGACTGCTTCAAAGGAGTATCTACAGATTTTTTATTCAACGCATGCCTAATGAACACGTTTTGAACCGATCTCGAATCGATTTAGTTGTTCTCATCTAAATGTGAAGCGCTCTAGCTTAGAGCGATCTAATTTAGACCACATATTTTATGGGTTTCAAATTAGACCGATTGCAATCGATCTTTCTTTGGTGTGAAGATTGAAATCGATCTCGAAGCGATCGCGATCGATCTAAATACGCTTAGTGTGAACAGGGTCTCATTTGTATCAACGATCTCACAGCATTAACCCATTCGAAAACAGTATCTGTGTCTTCTTCTTAATTTTTTGTCCATAGTCGGGAATAATCTTTAACATAAACAATACGAATTTATATGTTTTGTGTCCCCCCTATGGATTTAGACTCACTATATTTCGACCCTTTAACTGACGCATCTCGTAAAGAAGTGTTGTTAATAATATTAAGACGTAGATAGTCGGATTATAAATGAATTGTGAACTTGCATAGGTACAATCAGGATGCTTATACCTAAAGTCGGTAATTTTGAGATTCCGAAAGTGTCTATTGTTGAAAATCTTGGTTGTATGAATTTCACATGTATGGAGCAGGAACTGCTAATTCTTCCGGAGCACCTGAGTTCACCCCCGGTTTTAATAGGGTTCGTGTTGCTCAATATTTAGTTTTCTGTGTAATATGTTTTGTAGATCGTTGTTTGTTCTTTTGGCCATTGTGTTCTTTCGTTCCCCCTTTGGTATCTTCAAACCTTTCCCAGATAAACATATTCCGTATAGGTATATTTTAACATTATAGAGACTGCTGATCTAAATATATCCAAACTGTAAGCAAATGAACATTGAATGGCCATATTAAAACATTATTTCCCTATGAAACCAAATGTATGGTTTTCACGAATGAGGGTACTACGTCTCCGAGTTAACTCTCTGTAAAGCAAGAGACTGCCTCTGGTTTATGTTGGTCCCACGGATGTGTTGTATATAAAATACATGTTTTAGTTCATCTCAAAATTGTCTCAGGTGATATATAATCAGTTGCGGTGTATTAATCAAACTTCTTAAAACCAACAGTTTTCATGGCTGATGTATTGGCATTACATTGTATTCAAGACACATTAATTTCTTGGAATAAATGACACGCCTAATATCCCTACAGATATACTTACTACACTCTCTAAAGGTGATTTACAAGTACAAATCTATTAGTGAATCCTGTAGTTAGAACGGACAGGTTGGTACGTAATTCTGCCTTGTGTATACTTGATATGATGATGCAGGGGTTTTAACGTCCTTAACTACCTATTAGTCTCGCACAGGGATTTAGGGATATGGTGTTTAACGTCACTTTCAACAATAGTTCAGTTATATCGTGGCGGTCAGTTCTATTGGTGGAGCAAGCCAGAATACCCAGAGAAAACCACCAACCTGTCGCAAATCACTGACAAACTTTATCACATTCACATAATGTTTATCGAGTTTACCTCGCCATAAGTGGGACTCGAACTCACAACTGTAGTGGCGATTGGCACTGATTGCACATGTAGTTGTAAATCCAACTGCCATATGATGACGACAACTTCCACAGAGGGACAGAGTAGTTATATACGTGTCTTACAAAGAAATGATATATAGTGGGAATGTAGATGATATATGAAGACGTGTTTTATTCTTTATTTCTTAGATACAATAGGTGATCAATTACATGAGGAACAGGTTTACTATATAAAATAAAAAAACAAACAAATACTACACATATAAAAAGAGTAACTAGTATAACACTGAAACATACTAAAACCTGACCAGAAATACTGAATTTAAATCACACATATAATTAAATTCAGGAAATAAATTATTTTATTACATAAGGCTCTATTTTACTGTTTTTCTATTGGCCAGAAGCAATACACGTGACATTCCATTTTCTAACATATTGATTAGCAATAAGCAATTTCTGTGCAATAAAAAATCATATTGCACTCTTGTGCAAAATCAATGAATGAAATTACTTGGCAAAATTAAAAATTCAAAGTTCAAAATAAAAAAAAAATTACAAATTACAAACATTTCTTAAAATTTCATTTTTTTTTTAAATTCTAAATTTTCATAAAATTTCATAAGATTTCAAAAAAATTCAAAATGATAAAATTTTCAAAGTTTTCATAAAATTTCAAAATTAGAGTAAAATAGAGCCTTATGTAATAAAACAATTACTACACTTCAACTTGATCAATATGAGGTTTTATGGAGCAGAGAACAACAATATTCAACGAGGCGAACCTCGTTCAATATTGTTGTTCTCTACTCCATAAAACCTCATATTGATCTCGTTCAAGTGCAGTAATTGTATATTATTACTTAATTTATTCCTATTAAAAACAAGGGCATCCTTTATTGTATGCACCAATGATATAATTAATCTTCAGGGTATTAAATACTTACATGATGTTTCGGGGTAGTTTGAATTTTATAGATCAAAAATGTAATTCTTCATCCCATAAACAATGAGAGAACTGCCACACAAGGAGTAGCATGTTTAATTTTCTAAAATCAGCTGTCTATGAATGAATGAAATCACCAACAAATCCCTCATTTATGTTTTATTCTAACCACTGTTATATATGGTGATATCTACCAGCTGTTCGATTAAGATGATCATTACTAGATTGGTAAAGTAATCTAACAAATACCGTCATCAATCTACCAAGATCACCAAAATAATTTTAATGGCTTTTCGAGTTATAAGAAAGTGTTATACAATTGACATATAAGGCTATTAGTTAAATAGTTACGAATACTAAGCGGAGGTAATGACATACATCTTACAGTATACATGTATACAGAAACAAAAATAGTCTATAATAATATATACAATAATTAACATATTGAATAAAATAGCCAACACAACGGCATCAAAGCAAGAGACAATTATAGATTTCAATATAAGTTATTTACTGCAAACTTTGTTATTATCTGCTTACCAAATGTATATATATATGCATAAAGGTAATGAATTATGATACACCAGATATTAACCGAACAGACCATGGCGTCAAATTTTACTCAAGAAAATTGAAACCCTTATGATATGAATGAATATATTTATATAAATAGGTAAATACTGACTTCCCATAGATTTTGTTTCTTTCATTTTGTTTGTTTGTTTGTTTGTTTGTTTGTTTGTTTGTTTGTTTGTTTTTGTTTTGTTTTGTTTTTTTTTGCGCGACTTGTTCCAAATAACACATTGAATATCTAAGATAAGGGGTCAACGTGGTCGTATGGTAGTTGGATATACATGTACCTGTGCAATAAGTTCCTACCACCACTAAAGTTGTGACTTCGAATCTCGCTCATGGCGAGGTGTACTCGATACAACATTATGTGATAAAGTGTATCAGTGACTTACGACATGTCGGTGTTTTTCCCCGGGTACTCCAGTTTCCTCCACCAATAAAAACTGACCGCCACAATATAACCGAAATATTGTTGAACGTGGCGTTAAACACCATAACCCATATCTAAGATGAGTAAAATATTCAATGTTTTTCTATACTGTTGCAATGACTGTATATAAATGTGCATTTTCTGTTTTATATGTATAATTGTTGTAATTGCTGTGTAATTCAAAGAAGAAAACTTCTTAAGTTAGTAATACTAGTGTCCTTCTGTCTCTATGTACAATACAATAGTTATAAACTAATATATGTATAAAGTAACATGAAGTTAGACATACCCACACTATAAAATAACATGAAGTTAGACATACCCACACTATAAAATACCATGAATTTAGATATACCCACGCTATTAAATACCATGAATTTAGACATACCCACGGTATAAAATACCATGAATTTAGACATACCCACGCTATAAAATACCATGAATTTAGACATACCCACGCTATTAAATATCATGAATTTAGACATACCCACGATATAAAATACCATGAATTTAGATATACCCACGCTATAGAATACCATGAATTTAGACATACCCACGCTATTAAATATCATGAATTTAGACATACCCACGGTATAAAATACCATGAATTTAGACATACCCACGATATAAAATACCATGAATTTAGATATACCCACGCTATAAAATACCATGAATTTAGACATACCCACGCTATAAAATACCATGAATTTAGACATACCCACGCTATTAAATACCATGAATTTAGACATACCCATGCTATAAAATACCATTAATTTAGACATACCCACGTTATAAAATACCATTAATTTAGACATACCCACGCTATAAAATACCATGAATTTAGACATACCCATGCTATAAAGTACCACAAAGTTAATCTTACCCACGCTATATAGTACCATAAAGATAGACTTACCCACGCTATAAAGTACCATAAAATTTAACTTAGCTACGCAATAAAGTAGTATAAAATTAGATTTGTCCACACTATAAAGTACCATGACAATATATATATAGTGGTTTAGGGCGCTGGACGTAAGGCTAAGCGAATGGTGCTGCAGTGTATCAATGGTGTGAGTTCAAATCCCGTCGAGGGAAGCTCAAAAATCTAATTCTAACACTGTTTGTTTTAATTTTCAGACGTATATATATATATATATATACACACATACAGTAACATAAACTTAGATTAATCCACGATATAAAGGAGGATCATAAACTAAACGCTATAAAGTACCAAAAACTTTTCACTTGTCGATGCTATAAAGTTCAATATAATATATTGGCGTCTATAAATTTATAAAATTACAAGTGTATCATACTAATAGACATAAAACAGTGTTGCTATACGTACATCGTAAAAATATCAACCTTTTATAAAGTTATTGAAGAACGAAATCAAAATTTTAAAAAATGTATGTACTGTCTAAAGACCAAACAAATGTTCATATCATAATTGACCTACGTTTTGCATAATGCAACAAGACTTTCTCATATTATACAACAAATACACACATCACGTTTTACAATATATAGAACAATTATGTTGCTGTTATATCTTCTGATTTTAATGACAGTAGGACTTTTTGTATCTGAAATCATATCCCTCGCATGGTTTTCCACATTTATTAGGAGGTGGATTGTCACATGTTCTATACTGTTGGGTACAACATCCACAACAACTGTCCTTCCATTCACTCCATCCACCGTGTACGGGGAAGCAAATATCAGGAATATCGGAACATGGTACTTCCGGGTTACTGAAACAGAACGAATAAAGATTAATATAAATTTCTTCCATCAATAGTTCAGACATTATATTTCTTAACCTGTACAGGTACACAGTATACGGGCATGTCATTGGTTACTAGTAACCCTCATATCAGTAGATGACAATGAACAGAGATTAAAACAGTGGCTACTCAAAGTATGTCGTTAAATCTAAATCTTTTGCATCTAATTTATTCTATGTTATTTGAAAAGATAAGTTTTGTAGACAATTTTATGACACGATTACCATGATATTTAAGTCAAATTATTGTGTTTATTAATTGTCCAATTAGTAATATTAATACTGTCTTCTGACAGGAAAAACCAGCAGGAATGTAAGTAACTGTTATTTCCTAAGATTGCTAACCAAATATATATTGCATTAAACATATATTGAGACCTCTCTTTCCGAAAACTCAGAGCTATACCCTATTAATAATGGATAATGAAGATTTTTCAGTTTTGGATTGAAAAGAATATATATGGTTTGACATTGACTTTAATAAATATGACTGTGCAATGAGTCTGCTACAGGTTAGAGAGAAGAGTTTGAAGATACCAAAGGGGTAATCAGAATCCGTATATCGAAGAAGAACAGACAACACAATGATCAAAAGAAACAGTACAAAAGGACAAACAACGATCTACAAAACATACATATAAAACTAAAGATCGAGTAACACGAACCCCACCAAAAACTGGGGGTGAACTCAAATGATTCGTTTTGTCCTGTGTAAAAGAATTGTAACTTATTGTTTAGTTTATCTTTGTAAGTTTGTCATTATATTATCTTATATTACAACGTAAATATTCACATACTTATCAGGGTCTTCTTTCATGAACACATTTACTGGTGTTGAGTGGATGTGTGTGTTTTCACAAATAATCTTTGCCATTGTGATAGGACGAAATCCTTCCAGCTCCCATGGTGTAAATGGATGCGGATTTAGATTTGTATTTCCTTCATAGTAAAATCTGTCGCCATATTTGAGAGCTCTAAATTGTAGTGCGAGAATACAAGTAAAGGTTGGTCCAAGTCTTCCTCCGGGTAACGGGGTCTCTGTCATTGCTCCAGGAAACAAATCTATGTCATGTGTAGAACTACAAATGAGAAAGATGTTGTATTGCAGGGTCAACAAAATTTCCTGCAACATGAATGAAACATTCGCCATAAATATGAATTATTAGACTCGGTAAAGAGACATAAAACTATGGTTTTCTCCTTTTGGAGATCCATGGCTATATCACGACCAATCCTACCAATAAATATATTTTTCACAAAATTGGAATGTTCATGATTCTATTCTGATAATTCAGACGACTCG
Source organism: Bathymodiolus brooksi (assembly GCA_963680875.1). NCBI lineage: Eukaryota > Metazoa > Mollusca > Bivalvia > Mytilida > Modiolidae > Bathymodiolus > Bathymodiolus brooksi. The sequence goes on from OY804577.1 coordinate 5,744,436, forward strand.
CTGTTTTAAAAAGTTATTACTTGTAAATCTAATCTGTGTACTACATTGTCTTTTCTTCCGTTCATCTCATAATTCTATTCAACAATTAATAAAATAAAATCATCTATGGTACACTTACTTATAGGCATCCTTAAGTTGCGCAGCAGCCTTTGTGCTGTGAAATTGTAGACCACCATGTACTCCTGTTTCAAAGTTATCTTTTTCGATTGTAATACAGGTGCAATAATGAAGCCAAGTAGCATAACCAGGAAGCCCATGGTCTCTGCCACGTTGTATGTTAAACGCTGCTAAATCACCACCATCTTTAGCCATTACTTCAAACAGCTTCCAAGTCACTTCTTGTGTTATTTTTTCATCAATTGATTGCGCGGAGTTTTCATAGAGACCTCTAGTACATTTCTCTATTCCCCATTCTTCGTATATATGGTCAGGTTTGTTAAATTGGGTGTGGAGATCACTATTGGATCCACTAAAGAAAAATGTTTTTCTGAGAAGACTATGACCCATTCTATAGGCAGCGGTTGCAAAGGCGTTTCTAATCATTGGTCGTACATAAGGGTCATAACCTGTGAAATATCCGTTGGACAATGGCACGAGGCCAAACAATTCTAGAATGGTCCCATTTATTAGTTTAGGTAGAAATTCATTGTACGTTATATGCTGTATTTCCGCAGCTATGTATCGTCTTGTCTCTTCAAACACCTTTTTTCCATCCCAGTCAAAATGATCTATGAAATGTTGCGCGATTCTATTATGTTCCCTCATGAATATGGTGTGAAGTGCACTAAGTCCTGGCTGCACATTGGCACGTACATCGCCTGTATAAATACAGTAAATTATTTAGAAAGTGTAAATGAATGTTATTTTGAACGATAAAGATGCCCCCATTATAAGTACTACTTCATGTCATGACCATGCCAATAGTAATAAATATATGGGACATCGATAAACTCGTCCTGAATGTACATGAAGTATGTGTCACTGAACGTTAACCAACTAACAATCAATCAATCGATAAACTCGTCCTGAATGTACGTGAAGTATGTGTCACTGAACGTTAACCAACTAACAATCAATCAATCGATAAACTCGTCCTGAATGTACGTGAAGTATGTGTCACTGAACGTTAACCAACTAACAATCAATCAATCCATAAACTCGTCCTGAATGTACGTGAAGTATGTGTCACTGGACGTTAACCAACTAAGTCAATCAATCGATAAACTCGTCCTGAATGTACGTGAAGTATGTGTCACTGGACGTTAACCAACTAACAATCAATCAATCGATAAACTCGTCCTGAATGTACGTGAAGTATGTGTCACTGGACGTTAACCAACTAAGTCAATCAATCGATAAACTCGTCCTGAATGTACGTGAAGTATGTGTCACTGAACGTTAACCAACTAACAATCAATCGATAAACTCGTCCTGAATGTACGTGAAGTATGTGTCACTGAACGTTAACCAACTAACAATCAATCAATCCATAAACTCGTCCTGAATGTACGTGAAGTATGTGTCACTGAACGTTAACCAACTAACAATCAATCAATAAACTCGTCCTGAATGTACGTGAAGTATGTGTCACTGGACGTTAACCAACTAAGTCAATCAATCGATAAACTCGTCCTGAATGTACATGAAGTATGTGTCACTGAACGTTAACCAACTAACAATCAATCGATAAACTCGTCCCGAATGTACGTGAAGTATGTGTCACTGGACGTTAACCAACTAACAATCAATCAATCGATAAACTCGTCCTGAATGTACGTGAAGTATGTGTCACTGAACGTTAACCAACTAACAATCAATCAATCAATCGATAAACTCGTCCTGAATGTACGTGAAGTATGTGTCACTGAACGTTAACCAACTAAGTCAATCAATCGATAAACTCGTCCTGAATGTACGTGAAGTATGTGTCACTGGACGTTAACCAACTAACAATCAATCAATCGATAAACTCGTCCTGAATGTACGTGAAGTATGGGTCACTGGACGTTAACCAACTAACAATCAATCAATCGATAAACTCGTCCTGAATGTACGTGAAGTATGTGTCACTGGACGTTAACCAACTAACAATCAATCAATCGATAAACTCGTCCTGAATGTACGTGAAATATGTGTATCTGGACTTTAACCAACTAACAATCAATTGAAAACTCGTCCTGAATGTACGTGAAGTATGTGTCACTGAACGTTAACCAACTAACAATCAATCAATCCATAAACTCGTCCTGAATGTACGTGAAGTATGTGTTACTGGACGTTAACCAACTAGCAGTAAACCAATCGATAAACTCGTCCTGAATGTACGTGAAGTATTTGTCACTGAACGTTAACCAACTAACAATCAATCAATCGATAAACTCGTCCTGAATGTACGTGAAGTATGTGTCACTGAACGTTAACCAACTAACAATCAATCAATCGATAAACTCGTCCTGAATGTACGTGAAGTATGTGTCACTGAACGCTAACCAACTAACAATCAATCAATCGATAAACTCGTCCTGAATGTACGTGAAGTATGTGTCACTGGACGTTAACCAACTAACAATCAATCAATCGATAAACTCGTCCTGAATGTACGTGAAGTATGTGTCACTGAACGTTAACCAACTAACAATCAATCAATCGATAAACTCGTCCTGAATGTACGTGAAGTATGTGTCACTGAACGTTAACCAACTAACAATCAATCAATCGATAAACTCGTCCTGAATGTACGTGAAGTATGTGTCACTGAACGTCAACCAACTAACAATCAATCAATCGATAAACTCGTCCTGAATGTACGTGAAGTATGTGTCACTGAACGTTAACCAACTAACAATCAATCAATCGATAAACTCGTCCTGAATGTATGTGAAGTATGTGTCACTGAACGTTAACCAACTAACAATCAATCAATCGATAAACTCGTCCTGAATGTACGTGAAGTATGTGTCACTGAACGTTAACCAAATAACAATCAATCAATCGATAAACTCGTCCTGAATGTACGTGAAGTATGTGTCACTGGACGTTAACCAACTAACAATCAATCATTCGATAAACTCGTCCTGAATGTACGTGAAGTATGTGTCACTGGACGTTAACAAACTAACAATCAATCAATCGATAAACTCGTCCTGAATGTATGTGAAGTATGTGTCACTGGACGTTAAGCAACTAACAATCAATCAATCGATAAACTCGTCCTGAATGTACGTGAAATATGTGTCACTGAACGTTAACCAACTAACAATCAATCAATCGATAAACTCGTCCTGAATGTACGTGAAGTATGTGTCACTGAACGTTAACCAACTAACAATCAATCAATCGATAAACTCGTCCTGAATGTACGTGAAGTATGAGTCACTGAACGTTAACCAACTAACAGTCAATCAATCGATAAACTCGTCCTGAATGTACGTGAAGTATGTGTCACTGAACGTTAACCAGCTAACAATCTATCAGTCGATAAACTCGTCCTGAATGTACGTGAAGTATGTGTCACTGGACGTTAATCAACTAACAATCAATCAATCAATCGATAAACTCGTCCTGAATGTACGTGAAGTATTTGTCACTGGACGTTAACCAACTAACAATCAATCAATCGATAAACTCGTCCTGAATGTACGTGAAGTATGTGTCACTGGACGTTAACCAACTAACAATCAATCGATCACATCCATACTTTTATATCTTAATGTTACAAATTATTCGAAATTTATGAAATATTTACCGCAACAACTTGTGTTTTCTATGTTCAGCACATCTAGTGTAAATTTTGATGTTTATTAACTTCTGTCATCTCGTGGTTTTTTTCCCTTTCCTTTTAATATCTGTATTCGTGAGTCATCTGTTCACATTTTCTTACTAAGATTAAAATAGTATGTAAACCTTCATTCATGGAATCATAGCAACTGCCAACATAAGTAATGCCACGATTGTTGTTTGAAGCTAATTGAACAATTTAAGATACTACTGTTTGGTGAGTCAGTTGATAATGCCTGTTGTTTACCTACTGCTTGGTGAGTCAGTTGATAATGCCTGTTGTTTACCTACTGTTTGGTGAGTCAGTTGATAATGCCTGTTGTTTACCTACTGTTTGGTGAGTCAGTTGATAATGCATGTTGTTTACCTACTGTTTGGTGGGCCAGTTGATAATGCCTGTTGTTTACCTACTGTTTGGTGGGCCAGTTGATAATGCCTGTTGTTTACCTACTGTTTGGTGAGTCAGTTGATAATGCATGTTGTTTACCTACTGTTTGGTGGGTCAGTTGATAATGTCTGTTGTTTACCTACTGTTTGGTGGGCCAGTTGATAATGCCTGTTGTTTACCTACTGTTTGGTGAGTTAGTTGATAATGCCTGTTGTTTACCTACTTTTTGGTGAGCCAGTTGATAATGCCTGTTGTTTACCTACTTTTTGGTGAGCCAGTTGTAAAGGCCTGTTGTTTACCTACTTTTTGGTGAGCCAGTTGATAATGCCTGTTGTTTACCTACTTTTTGGTGAGCCAGTTGATAATGCCTGTTGTTTACCTACTTTTTGGTGAGCCAGTTGATAATGCCTGTTGTTGACTCAACCAACACGGTGAGGTTGATTTGTACTAGCTCAAGTGTCAAACAGTCTTTACTATTGGTCGATTATACTTCATGCTTAGCGGATAAGAACCAAATATCAATATTCTTTGATTTGACTCATTGGTACATATAATTCAAGATCGTCCACACACGATGTGAACACACCAAGTCTTGCACCACTGAAGTAGTCTGACCTAATTGTAAATTACCTGCTTTAAAACATAACTTCGCCGTGTCAGTTATTTTACATTCAGAATCATTTTGTTCATCTAATGGCAATCTATTTTCATCAGAAACATTGAGCTTGCCTGGTGAAATAAAGAATTCGTCGATCATTTTCGTAAATTATAATATAATAAATAATGTTGATAATAATAATAATAATAATAATAATAATAATAATAATAATTGGAATTCAAATATAGCTACGGGCACATTTAGAGGATTTCCCTCATTGTTACATATACATATGACTATTTACCTAATGTTTTATTTTAGCCTCTCCTCATGAACCTGTTAGTAAGATATCAACAAACAGCATGTAAAGTAATTGTACAGATATCGGTATAAAGCTTATAAAGTATTCTCGTCTGATTATATTAAAAAGTCAGAAGATTGGAAAGCCTCGGGGAGTAGGTCGTTGTCTTTTTTTATCCTTTTTCTTTTGGCTATTTTGTTGTCTGTTCTTCTTCGATATGTGGATTCTGAATACCCCTTTGGTATCTTCAAACTCTTTTTAGTTTTAATAATGCTTAAATTATTTAGAAATTGTTAATTTCAGTAACAAATGTATCTAATAAATCATGCCAGTGCCGAAACTCTATTGAGTGGATGATTCCCATGGGAACTAATAGTCCACCAGCAAGGGTACCGACCCAGCGATAGTAATAAACATGTAGATTTCAAATTTAGTGTAAAATATGTTTATATTCTAGTCGTATTAATTAGCGGTACATCATTGGCAAAAACATATTTGATAGAAAATTATATTAAAGATATATTTCTATAATCTGTAGGGGAATTGAACTTTCTAAATATCAGTGTCTTGATCGGCTAATGACAATGACTTAATATCATATGACCTTTATTAAAATACAAATGTTATGGAATGTTATTCTACATAACTGCGTACCATTTTATAGCTTCAAATGAACTCATTAAATAGCATAAAACATATTATATACTAAATGATGACCTACCGGTGTCGTTGACTTCGTCATACAGCTCGTCAAGCTTTGACTGTGTAGAACCATACACACCAGACCCATCAATGAAATGTGTCAACTCATTTAATTGTTCTCGATGACCTAATGTATCAATATATATGTTGAATTTTATGGAAACAATTTTGTTATGTTCTAAACAAATGAAATTTATTAATATGCATGATATAAGTGAATTTCATGCCTCGTATCCTGCCAACACATATTAAAATTCACAACTATGAATTATGTCTTAAATAATCTTATAACTCTTCTTTTTTTTATATGATATGCAGTAAAGCGAATAAATTTCAAACAGTTTCCAATAATATTTTAAACTCTAATACTAATTTTTTTTACAACTGAAAATGCAAAAAATTTAATAAATAGAAAGAAAGAAAAAAAAAAATAATCTAAGACTACTCAATTTCGTGGAATCTACGAAATGGATTTATTTGATTTTTGTATATTAAATTCGATTTCATCCTGTATGAACAAGGGGCGTGGAGCTATCTCGTATTCACTTAACCAGTATAACGACAATTAAAGTAGCAACATCTTACCATGAGTACAATCAAGTGATGTAGCTGCTGTTGACCTAACAAAGTTCAAACAATCTCTGTTGTCAAAGTACGGATCATCTTTTGGTATTGGAATCGTAAAACATTCTCCATTAGCAAAGCCTGATCTGGAAGTGAAATAAAAACTTGTATTGTCACAAAATAAGATGAGAAATAAAGGAATAGAAAGTAGTCTTAGGAAGAGATTGATTGATTGATTGATTGATTGATTGATTGATTGATTGATTGATTGATTGATTGATTGATTGATTGATTGATTGATTGATTGATTGATTGATTGATTGATTGATTGATTGATTGATTGATTGATTGATTGATTGATTGATTGATTGATGTTCAACGTCAACATAAGAAATATTTCAATTATATCGTGGCGTGAACAAATTTTACAAATTAATTTCCAAAATTGTAAAATTCGATGGTCTGTTGTATGGTTTATTGTCATGTGGTTTGGTTTTACATGGTCGTGATTATTAACGTTATATTGATTGGTGCAATCGTTAATTAGGCTGTGTAATCTGCAGGATAAAAAATTGATATCAAATGATTTTATGTTTATTCTGTATATTGTTCTACCGATAAGTTTAATACTTAAAGATTGGCTCAAGTAAAATGTATTGTAAGGCACATTTACAAATATATATCTTTTCACGGAGAAAGAGTTTTAACCGAAATTAGTATAGTTGATTTTTGATGAATATTCTGGTCTTATTTCTTTATCCAGGTTGTTTTATTATCCTTTATGTAGAAAAAAATATTAGTTGTGAGTCTGTAATAAGCCTATGTTTTATGTTTGATACGCAGGTAGCTTGGATTACCGACGTCCAACCAGGTTTCGAGTAATCTGACTATTCAGATACATAGAATAACACTGTATAAATGTACAGTAAAATAAACATCAGAAAACACTTACTATTACAAGAATGAAAATGACAGCAGGTCCTAAATATTTCAAGCATGATTTTCCTACTCGTACTTTAAAATTGTCCAATCAGGAATTACGGTCATAAATCTTTAAAATACAATTGTTGAAAGCGTACTCGCAAAACTGCCAATCAAAACATTGTACATCAAATGATAAGAGTGTTCCAATTGGTAGATTTGAGAGTACCAGAATGTAACTCTTACTCAAACGTTTCACCTAAGGCCAGAACAGATAATAAATTGAATTCAATGTTCCGTTTCACGATTACGAGTACAAAAAAAACTCTATCAAATGTTTCATAGCTATAAGATCAGGGCTTGTGATCATAAAACTTTCGAGTACGAGCTTTGTACTCAATACTCCAAAATCGTCCAATCAGAATACAGTATTTACTGGAGGACACCATGTTCTGAGTGGTCAATATTACGAGTACGAGTATAAATGCGCACTAATATTGTTTTGTTAAAAATGCATATTTGATGTTATTACGTCATTGGCTAAAAACGTCATTGGAGAAGTTACGCCTGCTTACCTCTGTTGTGAACAGCATTGTAGATTCGAACCTGCATATCCTACAATTGATAAAATAAGCACTCGATTATTTTCTGAATTAGTATGTGATATTTTATATAACACTCAACGACTCGTTTTTTAAGGCAACGTAATGACAAGACTATGTAGATGTTTGTTTGTTTGTTTGATGGTGTTTAAAGCCACTTTCAACAATATTTCAGTTATATCGTGGTGGTCAGTTTTATTGTTGGAGGAAACCGGAGGACCCGGAGAAAACCACCGACCTGTAGCAATCACTGACAAACTTTATCACATAATGTTGTACACCTTACCCTGATCGAGATTCGAACTCATAACATCAGTGCCGATAGTCACAGATTGCATAGGCAGTTGTAAATCCAACTCAAGACTATGTAGAAGACAGAGACATTCACAACAAACACACATCGTCCCCTTAATGAAATATCAGTACACCATTACAATGCAATGTTGGTGAACATATATAATGAAATAATGTTTTTTTAGGTTCACTTATGTTCTATGCACAAAGAAATAAGTAAAGCACCCCCATGTTTTTTTGAAATGACAAATGATACAAGTATCACGAGATTACTGACCAGATAATCTCAAGAACGCAATGGTGATCTGTTAGGACATCACATTGGCTGTACGAAACCACCAACAAAATCAAGAAAAAATGTTAATTTAATGAATATTTAATCACAATATCACAAGGCCAGTTTTTTGCAGTAAAACATGTTCATTTTAAGTATTGACCTTCACAGTTCAAAAAGCACGATAATATTGTCATTTCACTTTCAAAACGTCACTTATGAATCGCTTGACGAAATCTATTGTTCAAAGTTCAGTACCGGGTGTAACCCCCACGTGCTTAGATGACGGCCTCAACCCTGCGTCTCATCCTTCCAGTTAGACGTCGGATGTCCTGCTGTGATAGCTGCTGCCATTCCCGATGCAATGCTGCTTCCAACTGACGAATGCTTTGCACAGGAGGTTCCCGAGCCTGTATACGACGGCCTAACATGTCCCAAATATGCTCTATAGGATTCAAATCCGGGCTCATGGCTGGCCAAGGAACAAAATTCACGGTTTCGCTTTGGAGGTAGGTAGTCACTCCTCTTGAACGATGAGGCATGTTGTTGTCATCCATATACACAGGCCTTGTAGCTAGTGAGTGGTTGTCGAAATGGGGGACAACAACTGGTTGCAAGACGTCTCTGATGTACTATCACCAGATAGGTTGCCTTGTATGGTGACTAAATCCAGCTTGCAGTCATGAGAGATACACCCCAAACCATTACTGAGCCTCCACCATAAGAGATAGTTGGCTGGATGTTCGTTGGGGTATATACTGTATTTTTGTGTCTCCAAACCCTCATCTGGCCGTCGGTTACATGAAGCAGAAACCGGCTCTCGTCTGACCAATGGATCTTGCGCCATGTCCTTAAATTCCAACCACGTCATGCTATATATAAACACCATGCCAAACGTGATCGTCGATGTCGGTCTGCCAACAGTGGACGTTTAATGACTCTCCTTGACTTAAGTCCAGCTGATTTCAGATGGTTTCTAACTGTTCTTGTTGACAAACGTCTATTGGGCAGCCAGTGTTGGTTGAGTACGGGACTGGTTGCGAATGGCATCCGTCTAACCAAACGCTGCAATGCCCTGTCGTCACGATCAGATGTTACCCGTGGTCTGCCGGATCTTGGCAAGTCTTTCACATTGTTGGTTTGTGTGTGTTTTCTCACCAGTCGGCTGACTACAGTATAGTGGTAGCCCATCTGACGTCCAATAGCTTTGAAGAACATCCATGTTGTATGCATGTCGATTATTTGCCATCTTTGTGCTTCTGATATTCGCCTTCGTACCATGCTTACTGAGAATGAATAATATTTTTAAAACACCGGACGTAAATACCCAAATTCGAAGCGTGAACATACTGAATTTTGAGTAATGCGTGTGTGGCATGGTTCACTTGCATGACTAGTCGATATTAGACATAATGGTCACACCTGTGTGAGTACATCTTTTTAATGGAACATTGTTCTTGCTATGATCAATATAAATATTAGAATCTAAACTTAGTGTAACTTATTATGTTTTAATATATCAGGGGGTGCTTAACTTTTTTCTTTGTGTATATATTAAATCGTTCAGATGATTCAATAATCTTAAGGACAGGTTTGAATACGTTAATGTACCCTGATGAGCTAAATCATCACTATCCTCAATTAGGACAAATGATAATCAGGATACAGATGTGTGTTGGGTACTCTTTAGGTAAAGATGATATGTCGTTCGTAATTTAAGGCTTTGAAGTTCACTGGTTGTCAAAAAATTTTATTTTCCAACATAAACAAAACTTGTGAAATACATAAATCTGTAGGAATATATCATAGACACAATGCTTTGATAGTACCTTTGTAGACAAATTAATTAAGTCTGTGTTTAAATCATGGCGATTTGATAAACATGCTTCCAAAAGTTATTTCAAAATCACTACTATCAACTACATATCTTTCTGCTTTCCTTGATAAAATAATGATTAAAATCGGACGTGAATTGATTTCAAGATAATATTTTGAAAAACTGTAGTTGTACATGAAATATATAGGGTAAATTGGAAGCGTGCGAATACTTTTGTCCATTGTCTGGATATTAAACCATACTGAAATGTTGAAAAGAGTCAAAGCTTGTAAAAGGAGGAAGATAGACACTAATGTACTGCTAGCTTTACACATACCTTTTGATAAAGCTGTCTTCGTTATGTCGTGATCTAAGAACTGACCAAATTGCATACTGAAATAGCTCAATGGCATATCTAGGTCTCCAGCATTACTGAGTGTATGTACTTTATTACTAATTACTCGAGCGCTGTCTAGAATAAATCCAGACAGTCCTAAAGTTCTAGGTGAATTTACATTATCTAGAAGAAAACAAAATAAGAGGCTATAATTAACTTTAGTTACTTAATGATAATGCTACGGATGTGACCTCATGCAAAGTTGTAATATCAAGTTCATTCAGTTGAAAGTGCAATTTAAGATCTAGTAATTATATAAATCGTATATAGTTTCCGCGTTGCAATGAATAAATACTATGGTCGAACATTTTATTGGCATTTTTAGAATTCCCTAAGGCAAGATTAAATATGAAATCAGTTTCAGAATCCATGATGTTTTTGACTTTTTACCTTCGGTCCGTTCTAAGGTTAAACAATTTGAAATGATTCTGATAAAAACCAGAGATATAATACTACATAAATGCTTGATTAATGAATAAATTAGAGACATTATGCCAAAAATAGACTATTCATGTTTCTAAGCATGTGTATATTTCTTTATGGTTATGAACACTTAAATCAAATACAATCAATCTTTCCTTGGGAGGTTTGGCGCTTTAAAATCTGATTCAACCCACCATTTCTTTAGAAATGCCTGTACCAAGTCAGGGTCATTACGGTTTTCACAGTTTTCCGGTTGTTGACTGATTTTGTCTGTTTATACACTTATGAGTTTTGACTTTCCCTTTGTAAGATTGTTCGGAGTTCGGTAATTTTGTTATTACCCTTATTTTGTAAACTTACCATCATAATCTGGTTGGAGGAATCTGTCGAATGGTGTGGACGACATACCCCATCTTGGATGTCCTAAGTTATTACATAAGCCATTTATAGTCCTGTATTTATAGGTCGCGTCACATTTCACGTGGTTCTTAAAATTGCAAGGAAGATCCAATATGTTAGTAGAAATCCGTGCTATGAATTGGTCTATATGCTTCCTATCAGCAACCTTTCTGAAACTTAATGTATTATGAAAAGAAAGTATAAGTATTGATAGTAACCAATTCCACCAATGTCAACAAATCAAACAAATAATTCAACAAAAAAAGCCCACTACATATGTCGTTGACAATCCTGGTCCTAGCTTGAGACAGGCACAATATTGTGTAGGGATTAAACCGGTCATTGGAACAGCAATGCAGATATAAACAAAGAATAAAGAAAACATTGGATTCCATCAGTAAGAACACAACATATCTGTATATCTACGGGACTACAAAATATCTGTATATCTACGGGACTACAAAATATCTGTATCTACGGGACTACAAAAATATCTGTATATCTACGGGACTACAAAATATCTGTATATCTACGGGACTACAAAATATCTGTATATCTACGGGACTACAAAATATCTGTATCTACGGGACTACAAAAATATCTGTATATCTACGGGACTACAAAATATCTGTATATCTACGGGACTACAACATATCTGTATATCTACGGGACTACAACATATCTGTATATCTACGGGACTACAAAATATCTGTATCTACGGGACTACAAAAATATCTGTATATCTACGGGACTACAAAATATCTGTATATCTACGGGACTACAAAATATCTGTATATCTACGGGACTACAAAATATCTGTATATCTACGGGACTACAAAATATCTGTATCTACGGGACTACAAAAATATCTGTATATCTACGGGACTACAAAATACCTGTATATCTACGGGACTACAAAATATCTGTATCTACGGGACTACAAAAATATCTGTATAACTACGGGACTACAAAATACCTGTATATCTACGGGACTACAAAATATCTGTATATCTACGGGACTACAAAATATCTGTATCTACGGGACTACAAAAATATCTGTATATCTACGGGACTACAAAATATCTATATATCTACGGGACTACAAAATATCTGTATATCTACGGGACAACAAAAATATCTGTATATCTACGGGACTACAACATATCTTCATTATGCAATTATGTACCGGTTCGACATTCAAATAGCTGTAAATGGGAATAATCCTCCCCGACTGAGTGCGCAGCGTAATTTTAAAATTGATGAGCTGATTCTATGAAGAGAGATTTATTATCTATATATTCTTCTTATGTCAATACAGTTACTGACTTTGTATCAGACTCCAAATTTCAAAGTTCAACCAATCAACATCTGGCGGCTTTATTGTGAATTGTTGGAAATTGGATTAACCCGACATCAAGAATCGCTATTATATAATAATGGCTGGGGATTTACAAATCTACAATCTGTTCAGTTGTTTCTCAGGTGACGAATAAAAATAATAGTGATGAGAAAAGCAGACCTCCTATTAGGCCGGTAATAGATTGCCTCCAAATTAATTTTAAATGCAATATTACATTCTAATGTTCAGTATATTCATCAATCTCATTCATTCTTGGGTTCGGTTGGGTTCACCTTGATTCGTCTGCTGGTGTCAAATGTGTCCGGGTATGTCAGTAGAAGGATTTAAATGGACGTTTTTATTTGAAGATGTGGGTACAAACATTTTGTATTTATAAATCACAATACACATGTTGAGAATGAACAAAAAGGGGCGTCATATAGCCCGAGTGAACAGAGATCCCGAATGTATTGTTCTTAGAACAATATTACATATTACAACCAAGTATGGAAGAGTGTCATGTGTTCTTGTTGCACAAGTAGGAGACCAAGTTCTTGCATTAAATATACATTTGCATGCATCAGCTTCTCTTTTCACTATTGATCAAGCGAATTCCTTGTCGAATATTTTAATTTTCGTGTATTAATTTACAAAGACTTACATAAAGCCTTTTGGTTTGTTGCGAGGAGTGGTGGTGGAATTGCTTGGTGCATCAGTTGTTAGATCATCGACTGTTGACAATGCAGACTTTACAGCACCCTGTGTGATATCAACGAATAGGCTGGCTTCTTTGTCCATTTCTAACGATTCGATATTTGTAATTAAATGAGGTCCAAACCCAGCCGTTTTGCCGTCACTTGTATCAATACCTACAAAAAAGTAGATATCAGGAAAATATCTTCATAAACTAAAAAGTTGTATTCATGGAGCTTCTAACTATATATATGACTCTAATTCGTGTCCGTCCGCTCTTTCATGTCCATTGAGTTCGCTATTCTCATCTGGTCAAAATGTGGTATTACGCTGATTTTATGTGTGATATTTTGTGGAGTATTGTTTAATTAATTTGACGTTGGCTTGATTACATACTTAACAGAACAGCAGCAGGATTATCCAATCGAACTTTTTTAATCACAAAATCTATGAGTTTGTTGAGCCAAATGGTGGACAAGAAGTTGGATTTCAACGAAATCTATTTAATAGGGGGACATTCGTTTTTAGCAGTGTTTTCTAGAGCGGGGGTATTATGAACAGATATATCATGTTTGGGAGGGGATTTTGCGAAAAATACCAGTCGAGAGACGAAAAATTTCCCGAACCGAAAGGTGAGGAAAATTTAGTCTCAAGACTGGTATTTTTCGCAAATACCCCTCCCAATATGATATATCTGTTTAATTACACCGAATATTATTTAGAACACTGGCTAAATAAATATTATAATACCCTTTGTTTGTCGTTTTCAGTAATATTCTGTTTTTATTGTGTTTTTTTCAGGAACGTTTTAACTTGTTATAAACCTTTTGAGGAATTTTTATTTTTGTTGTTTTTTTATGTGTATTCCAAATGAATTTGGCGGTTTGAGGCACGCGAGGGTAAAAAAGTGAAATACGTTTTCGCAAATACCACGGAACAGAGGGAAAAAAAGTTAAATCCTCATGCAAATACCCCGGCAGCGGTAAAAATGACCGAAATTAATCCTAAATATGAAAATACACGAAAAATACACCAGTTATTAACCAATCGAAATCCAGGATTCTTATATAAGGTGTAATTATTTTTAAGTATATACCATGATGTCAGCAGAAGAACATTATATACAATAGGATTAATTGGCGTTTTATAAAGTTTAACTAAATAAGTATCAAATTTGTCTAAGGAATTTATTTTTTTTTTATTTACAGAACACATGCACAGTGATGGTTTATTCTTAGTAATAGTATGGTTGTATCAATGTGTTGAGCTGCTGGGTGTACAATGCGAATGTTTCGAAATATGCATAATGATGCAGAATAGGGGTGATAAAGATATATCAAATCACTGCTTGCCTTCCTAAGTTTTAATAGTTACACCATTACGAAAACGCAGCAAAAACTATGATTTAAAAAGTGTGTTCTGGTAGTAACACATCCCAAGATAGCAGTCGTGCATGTTTTGTACAAGTACACAAAGATGTACAAGAACTTAACCCCTCAACATTTATTTTAAAAAAAAACACAAAAAAACGAAAGGGTGGTTCTTAGTGAGTATTGTTGCTACATTTCAGCAAATAGAAAGCAGAAAGGGCACATTTCAGTGCTTAGCTATCAGAAAAGATACGTGTCGGTGCACAATAATTAGTAGGACACGTTTCAGCATGTGACAAAACAAATGTAGAATAGTCGGACGTCAAATTGACTTAAATTAGCGTTAAAGACACGAATTGGCGACAGGATACGGGTATCATGAGTGTTACATAAACGTTTAAATATTCAACCCAACAGATTCGAACCCACACCGTTGGCGTACTGCAACACCAAATCGTTTAGCATATTGACGAACCATCGAGTCCCTTCGACCAAATCCACTATATAGCGGCCAATATATATGTAATTAAATTAGTGCTGAATGGTACTGATTAAAATTGTATTTGTTTTAGTTAAGAGCTTCGATATCATTTTCTTCCTCTTTTATAATTTTAGTTTTATTGCTTCATGTTTCGTTTCTGGTAAGTTTTATAGGTTTATGTAATTTTCACTTTGTATGTAAATTTTTAGTCATTGTTCTATTTTTAACTATGTTAAGCGCTTAGAGTAATTTTTATCTATTATATATAGCGCTATATAAATTGTGTATCATATTATATTTGTAATACAAAGTACCTTACGATGAGGTCAAAAATACAATTGTTTTAAGAAACATGCTTCCATTTAAATTTAAGCCTGTTCTGTTTAATCTTTAGCATACCATTCAGTTCTATTTCATTCCCAATTGCCAAAATCTAAAAACGCAATCTCAAAATAGGGAATATAGAGATAAGACCGGAAAATATATTTCGATCGAGGTGTACTAAGAAACGAAGATATTCTTATTATTAGCATATTGCTATATTTGAATACACACTGATCTATATTGTATTTTCTATTCCACTCTTGTTGATCGTTTATCGTAATACATGTATAACAAACATAATGGCTGACATGGCACTTAGTTTTTGATAGATTTGCATCAATGATAGAGTGTGTTATGGTGGAATGTTAATTAGATACTATTCACATGTACCAATCAGAAATTTCTTCTGTATTGTAATTAGCATTTTAGGTGTATTTGATAGTTATAATAATAGTATATATTCTACTTCGTTCGAATATTTGCAAAGAGTAGAAATTCAAGATCCCTTAGAAATATGAGGTTTTTTGTGTTTGACATTTGTGTACTGTGCTTAGTTCTATGGTAATTATAAATATTTCTCTAGTTTTTGTTTACATTCTTACCACTTTCAAAGGCCTTACGATTATCCCTCTCTATGTTCTGTATTTTACTTTCTACTGTCAACTTCAATGAATCGAATGTAGTTTTACTTGGACAATCTAGAAACGGCAGAAAACTAGATTCATTGGTACTGATGAAATGTCTGACGGGTCCTTCAGTCAAAACACATATCAACTGCTTGATCTTCTCCTCCAATTCACAGTCTGCTGCTGCTGACGAAACTAATAAGGCTACTAAATAAATTGAGGACCTGTAAAAAAATATGAATATATTACCACAAGTAGCAAAACACAAATATATCTAAATAAAAAACACGTATGTCCTTTATGCGGATGTAGGGAGAAGCTGACATTTGGAGTGTCTAATTCCTGATTTTTAACGCGATGTTCTTATTATCTGTGCTTAACGTACTTTTATCTGTTTCTATTTTTGTATTTTTCATTTTAGTGTCCAGGACCGTCCGTTTACTCAAAATATTTTACTTCGGCATTAAACTAACTAAATACTTTCTACTCATGCTAATAAATGTTTGTTTACTAATAATGTCGCCAACTCGTGTGTCATGCTGGAATATTGTACTGTGATTTTCTTTTTTTCTGACAAGCCTTGTAAATACTCTGGCCTTGTGCATTTATCGGTTAGCACGAATAAAAACAAACTTTTCAAAATCGAGCTCCATCCCAAAACAGAATAGACTATTAACTGGAAACAAATAGAAGTGTGTGACAAACAATGAGATCTCGATATGTAAAGAACTCTCAAGAACACAAAAAGGTGAGAAAATATATGAGAAATACATCTTTCAATTGTCGGTTTTTTAGGTGGAAGGAACTTATGTTACCGGAGAAAACCACCGACCTGTAGCATGTAACTGATAACCTTTACCTAGAGTTGTCTCAAGTTAACTCGCCGCGGGCGGGAATCGACCAGACAATTTTAACAGTGCTAGATACTGATTGCTAGCTAAATATAAATCTAACTGCTATATGATTGCGGTAACGACGATCCATGTATGCATAGAGGTGACTATGCTCATCTACGTTGTTGGTAGGTTGAAGTGATTTCTACAAGATTTCTACGGTTGTCATCACGGTTGATCGTTACCAATATCAAGTTCTCGCCACTGGATCTATTGTCTTTAGCATTGATTTTCTTTCCTCTATCACCGACAATAGATTTACCGAACTTGACTTTGAGTAACACAGCAGGCATTTAATTTTCTGTGTTGTGTTAATTCTTGTGCTTTGTTTGTCTTCGTTCTGTGTCTTGTGTCCAATGTTTCTCTGTGTTGCAATAATTATGAACAAGAAAACAACATTGCTTATTGCTCTTGATGCCATTATACCTGCATGTAATGTTACGAATTACAAATTGCAAGAGCAATAAGAAAATTATTATCTTATTTGTATAAACTTACCACATTTTTTAATATCCAAATATTTCATCAAATGTTGTTTTTCTGAAACATCTTCAACCCGTTTTATACTTTTCATTTAGAAATTGATCTACCATGCCCTATTTCCTCATTTAGAATATAAACCAATCGGGTAGTTCTCTTTAGAATTCGATGTTTCTACAACCATAGAATGATATAAGTACGTCATTAAAAGTAATTTACATCCTCAAGTTTCTGATTGATTATTCTTATCAGATTTTTTTTTCAAAATTAGCTGAATTTGTGTACATAAACATAAAATGGAACTTTAAATTTCTTAAAAGTGAGAAGTCATCGTTTACTACATCTTAATATCAACACTGTTGCAATCATGTTTCTTCCTTGCCTGTATTTTCAGTCCATAAACTCGTGCACACTGTATACATTTATTTATTATTGACCGTAATTTTCTAGCTTCTTCTCTTTTTTTCTTCTTCTTATTTTGGGCTACAAATATAGACAATCTGCTAGCACAACTGGTAGGGCCAAACAGTACATTTATATTTCATTGTATATTATATTGCTATTCTATAATAATTATTTGATTCCAACAAATTCAAGACCTATTTATTCTGATCTCCTGCGAAGACAATTAATTTCTTAAGATGTTTATAACTAACTGATATTAAATCTTTTGGAATTATAATGATTTGTTGTTCTAAGAGTTATCGTGTTTAACCAACAGATTTTACCTTCCTAGATAGTATAGTTAGTTAACTACGATCATTCACTGACCCTTCTATTGTTCCTAGATAGAATAGTCAGTTAACTACGACCATTCACTGACCTTCTATTGTTCCTAGATAGTATAGTTAACTACGACCATTCACTGACCATTCTATTGTTCCTAGATAGTATAGTCAGTAAACTACGACCATTCACTGACCCTTCTATTGTTCCTATATAGAATAGTCAGTTAACTACGACCATTCACTGACCATTATATTGTTCGTATATAGTAGTCAGTTAACTACGACCATTCACTGACCATTCTATTGTTCCTAGATAGTATAGTCAGTTGACTAGGATCATTCACTGACCCTTCTATTGTTCCTAGATAGTAGTCAGTTAACTACGACCATTCACTGACCATTCTATTGTTCCTAGATAGTATAGTCAGTTAACTAGGATCATTCACTGACCCTTCTATTGTTCCTAGATAGAATAGTCAGTTAACTACGACAATTCACTGACCATTATATTGTTCCTTTATAGTATAGTTAACTACGACCATTCACTGACCATTCTATTGTTCCTAGATAGTATAGTTAACTACGACCATTCACTGACCCTTCTTTTGTTCCTAGATAGTATAGTCTGTTAACTAAGGCCATTCACTGACCCTTCTATTGTTCCTAGATAGTATAGTTAACTACGACCATTCACTGACCCTTCTATTGTTCCTAGATAGTATAGTCAGTTCACTACGGCCATTCACTGACCATTCTATTGTTCCTAGATTGTATAGTCAACTACGACCATTCACTGACCCTTCTATTGTTCCTAGATAGTATAGTCAACTACGACCATTCACTGACCATTCTATTGTTCCTAGATAGTATTGTTAACTACGACCATTCACTGACCATTCTATTGTTCCTAGATAGTATAGTCAGTTACCTACGGCCATTCACTGACCCTTCTATTGTTCCTAGATAGTATAGTTAACTACGACCATTCACTGACCCTTCTATTGTTCCTAGATAGTATAGTCAGTTAACTACGGCCATTCACTGACCATTCTATTGTTCCTAGATAGTATAGTTAACTACGACCATTCACTGACCCTTCTATTGTTCCTAGATAGTATAGTCAACTACGACCATTCACTGACCATTCTATTGTTCCTAGATAGTATAGTTAACTACGACCATTCACTGACCATTCTATTGTTCCTAGATAGTATTGTTAACTACGACCATTCACTGACCATTATATTGTTCCTAGATAGTATAGTCAGTTAACTACGCCCATTCACTGACCCTTCTATTGTTCCTAGATAGTATAGTTAACTACGGCCATTCACTGACCATTCTATTGTTCCTAGATAGTATAGTTAACTACGACCATTCACTGACCATTCTATTGTTCCTAGATAGTATAGTCATTTAACTACGGCCATTCACTGACCTTTCTATTGTTCCTAGATAGTATTGTTAACTACGACCATTCACTGACCCTTCTATTGTTCCTAGATAGTATAGTCAGTTAACTACGACCATTCACTGACCCTTCTATTGTTCCTAGATAGTATAGTCAACTACGACCATTCACTGACCATTCTATTGTTCCTAGATAGTATAGTCAGTTAACTACGGCCATTCACTGACCATTCTATTGTTCCTAGATAGTATAGTTAACTACGACCATTCACTGACCATTCTATTGTTCCTAGATAGTATAGTCAGTTAACTACGGCCATCCACTGACCATTATATTATTCCTAGATAGTATAGTTAACTACGACCATTCACTGACCATTCTATTGTTCCTAGATAGTATAGTCAGTTAACTACGGCCATTCACTGACCATTATATTGTTCCTAGATAGTATAGTCAGTTAACTAGGATCATTCACTGACCCTTCTATTGTTCCTAGATTGTATAGTCAACTACGACCATTCACTGACCCTTCTATTGTTCCTAGATAGAATAGTTAACTACGACCATTCACTGACCATTATATTGTTCCTGGATAGTATAGTCAGTTAACTACGACCATTCTCTGACCCTTCTATTGTTCCTAGATAGTATAGTCAACTACGACCATTCACTGACCCTTCTATTGTTCCTAGATAGTATTGTTAACTACGACCATTCACTGACCATTCTATTGTTCCTAGATAGTATAGTCAGTTAACTAAGGCCATTCACTGACCCTTCTATTGTTCTTAGATAGTATAGTTAACTACCACCATTCACTGACCCTTCTATTGTTCCTAGATAGTATTGTCAGTTAACTACGGCCATTCACTGACCATTCTATTGTTCCTAGATAGTATAGTTAACTACGACCATTCACTGACCATTCTATTGTTCCTAGATAGTATAGTCAGTTAACTACGGCCATTCACTGACCCTTCTATTGTTCCTAGATAGTATAGTTAACTACGACCATTCACTGACCATTATATTGTTCCTAGATAATATAGACAGTTAACTACGACCATTCACTGACCCTTCTATTGTTCCTAGATAGTATAGTCAGTTAACTACGACCATTCACTGACCCTTCTATTGTTCCTAGATAGTATGGTCAACTACGACCATTCACTGACCATTCTATTGTTCCTAGATAGTATAGTCAGTTAACTACGCCATTCACTGACCCTTCTATTGTTCCTAGATAGTATAGTTAACTACGACCATTCACTGACCATTATATTGTTCCTAGATAGTATAGTCAACTACGACCATTCACTGACCCTTCTATTGTTCCTAGATAGTATAGTCAACTAAGACCATTCACTGACCATTCCATTGTTCCTAGATAGTATAGTCAGTTAACTACGGCCATTCACTGACCATTCTATTGTTCCTAGATAGTAGTCAGTTAACTACGACCATTCACTGACCCTTCTATTGTTCCTAGATAGTATAGTTAACTACGCCCATTCACTGACCCTTCTATTGTTCCTAGATAGTATAGTCAGTTAACTACGATCATTCACTGACCCTTTTATTGTTCCTAGATAGTAGTCAGTTAACTACGACCATTCACTGACCATTCTATTGTTCCTAGATAGTATAGTTAACTACGACCATTCACTGACCATTCGATTGTTCCTAGATAGTATAGTCAGTTAATTAGGATCATTCACTGACCCTTCTATTGTGCCTAGATAGTATAGTCAGTTAACTAGGACCATTCACTTACCCTTCTATTGTTCCTAGATAATATAGTCAGTTAACTACGATCATTCACTGACCCTTCTATTGTTCCTAGATAGTAGTCAGTTAACTACGACCATTCACTGACCCCTCTATTGTTCCTAGATAGTATAGTTAACTACGACCATTTACTGACCATTCGATTGTTCCTAGATAGTATAGTCAGTTAACTAGGATCATTCACTGACCCTTCTATTGTGCCTAGATAGTATAGTCAGTTAACTAGGACCATTCACTGACCCTTCTATTGTTCCTAGATAGTATAGTCAGTTAACTAGGATCATTCACTGACCCTTCTATTGTTCCTAGATAATATAGTCAGTTAACTACGGCCATTCACTGACCATTCTATTGTTCCTAGATAGTATAGTTAACTACGACCATTCACTGACCATTCTATTGTTCCTAGATAGTATAGTCATTTAACTACGGCCATTCACTGACCTTTCTATTGTTCCTAGATAGTATTGTTAACTACGACCATTCACTGACCCTTCTATTGTTCCTAGATAGTATAGTCAGTTAACTACGACCATTCACTGACCCTTCTATTGTTCCTAGATAGCATAGTCAACTACGACCATTCACTGACCATTCTATTGTTCCTAGATAGTATAGTCAGTTAACTACGGCCATTCACTGACCATTCTATTGTTCCTAGATAGTATAGTTAACTACGACCATTCACTGACCATTCTATTGTTCCTAGATAGTATAGTCAGTTAACTACGGCCATCCACTGACCATTATATTATTCCTAAATAGTATAGTTAACTACGACCATTCACTGACCATTCTATTGTTCCTAGATAGTATAGTCAGTTAACTACGGCCATTCACTGACCATTATATTGTTCCTAGATAGTATAGTCAGTTAACTAGGATCATTCACTGACCCTTCTATTGTTCCTAGATTGTATAGTCAACTACGACCATTAACTGACCCTTCTATTGTTCCTAGATAGAATAGTTAACTACGACCATTCACTGACCATTATATTGTTCCTGGATAATATTGTCAGTTAACTACGACCATTCTCTGACCCTTCTATTGTTCCTAGATAGTATAGTCAACTACGACCATTCACTGACCCTTCTATTGTTCCTAGATAGCATTGTTAACTACGACCATTCACTGACCATTCTATTGTTCCTAGATAGTATAGTCAGTTAACTAAGGCCATTCACTGACCCTTCTATTGTTCTTAGATAGTATAGTTAACTACCACCATTCACTGACCCTTCTATTGTTCCTAGATAGTATTGTCAGTTAACTACGGCCATTCACTGACCATTCTATTGTTCCTAGATAGTATAGTTAGCTACGACCATTCACTGACCATTCTATTGTTCCTAGATAGTATAGTCAGTTAACTACGGCCATTCACTGACCCTTCTATTGTTCCTAGATAGTATAGTTAACTACGACCATTCACTGACCATTATATTGTTCCTAGATAATATAGACAGTTAACTACGACCATTCACTGACCCTTCTATTGTTCCTAGATAGTATAGTCAGTTAACTACGACCATTCACTGACCCTTCTATTGTTCCTAGATAGTATGGTCAACTACGACCATTCACTGACCATTCTATTGTTCCTAGATAGTATAGTCAGTTAACTACGCCATTCACTGACCCTTCTATTGTTCCTAGATAGTATAGTTAACTACGACCATTCACTGACCATTATATTGTTCCTAGATAGTATAGTCAACTACGACCATTCACTGACCCTTCTATTGTTCCTAGATAGTATAGTCAACTAAGACCATTCACTGACCATTCCATTGTTCCTAGATAGTATAGTCAGTTAACTACGGCCATTCACTGACCATTCTATTGTTCCTAGATAGTAGTCAGTTAACTACGACCATTCACTGACCCTTCTATTGTTCCTAGATAGTATAGTTAACTACGCCCATTCACTGACCCTTCTATTGTTCCTAGATAGTATAGTCAGTTAACTACGATCATTCACTGACCCTTTTATTGTTCCTAGATAGTAGTCAGTTAACTACGACCATTCACTGACCATTATATTGTTCCTAGATAGTATAGTCAACTACGACCATTCACTGACCTTTCTATTGTTCCTAGATAGTATAGTCAACTAAGACCATTCACTGACCATTCCATTGTTCCTAGATAGTATAGTCAGTTAACTACGGCCATTCACTGACCATTCTATTGTTCCTAGATAGTAGTCAGTTAACTACGACCATTCACTGACCCTTCTATTGTTCCTAGATAGCATAGTCAACTACGACCATTCACTGACCATTATATTGTTCCTGGATAGTATAGTCAGTTAACTACGACCATTCTCTGACCCTTCTATTGTTCCTAGATAGTATAGTCAACTACGACCATTCACTGACCCTTCTATTGTTCCTAGATAGTATTGTTAACTACGACCATTCACTGACCATTCTATTGTTCCTAGATAGTATAGTCAGTTAACTAAGGCCATTCACTGACCCTTCTATTGTTCTTAGATAGTATAGTTAACTACCACCATTCACTGACCCTTCTATTGTTCCTAGATAGTATTGTCAGTTAACTACGGCCATTCACTGACCATTCTATTGTTCCTAGATAGTATAGTTAACTACGACCATTCACTGACCATTCTATTGTTCCTAGATAGTATAGTCAGTTAACTACGGCCATTCACTGACCCTTCTATTGTTCCTAGATAGTATAGTTAACTACGACCATTCACTGACCATTATATTGTTCCTAGATAATATAGACAGTTAACTACGACCATTCACTGACCCTTCTATTGTTCCTAGATAGTATAGTCAGTTAACTACGACCATTCACTGACCCTTCTATTGTTCCTAGATAGTATGGTCAACTACGACCATTCACTGACCATTCTATTGTTCCTAGATAGTATAGTCAGTTAACTACGCCATTCACTGACCCTTCTATTGTTCCTAGATAGTATAGTTAACTACGACCATTCACTGACCATTATATTGTTCCTAGATAGTATAGTCAACTACGACCATTCACTGACCCTTCTATTGTTCCTAGATAGTATAGTCAACTAAGACCATTCACTGACCATTCCATTGTTCCTAGATAGTATAGTCAGTTAACTACGGCCATTCACTGACCATTCTATTGTTCCTAGATAGTAGTCAGTTAACTACGACCATTCACTGACCCTTCTATTGTTCCTAGATAGTATAGTTAACTACGCCCATTCACTGACCCTTCTATTGTTCCTAGATAGTATTGTCAGTTAACTACGATCATTCACTGACCCTTTTATTGTTCCTAGATAGTAGTCAGTTAACTACGACCATTCACTGACCATTCTATTGTTCCTAGATAGTATAGTTAACTACGACCATTCACTGACCATTCGATTGTTCCTAGATAGTATAGTCAGTTAATTAGGATCATTCACTGACCCTTCTATTGTGCCTAGATAGTATAGTCAGTTAACTAGGACCATTCACTTACCCTTCTATTGTTCCTAGATAGTATAGTCAGTTAACTACGATCATTCACTGACCCTTCTATTGTTCCTAGATAGTAGTCAGTTAACTACGACCATTCACTGACCCTTCTATTGTTCCTAGATAGTATAGTTAACTACGACCATTTACTGACCATTCGATTGTTCCTAGATAGTATAGTCAGTTAACTAGGATCATTCACTGACCCTTCTATTGTGCCTAGATAGTATAGTCAGTTAACTAGGACCATTCACTGACCCTTCTATTGTTCCTAGATAGTATAGTCAGTTAACTAGGATCATTCACTGACCCTTCTATTGTTCCTAGATAATATAGTCAGTTAACTACGGCCATTCACTGACCATTCTATTGTTCCTAGATAGTATAGTTAACTACGACCATTCACTGACCATTCTATTGTTCCTAGATAGTATAGTCATTTAACTACGGCCATTCACTGACCTTTCTATTGTTCCTAGATAGTATTGTTAACTACGACCATTCACTGACCCTTCTATTGTTCCTAGATAGTATAGTCAGTTAACTACGACCATTCACTGACCCTTCTATTGTTCCTAGATAGCATAGTCAACTACGACCATTCACTGACCATTCTATTGTTCCTAGATAGTATAGTCAGTTAACTACGGCCATTCACTGACCATTCTATTGTTCCTAGATAGTATAGTTAACTACGACCATTCACTGACCATTCTATTGTTCCTAGATAGTATAGTCAGTTAACTACGGCCATCCACTGACCATTATATTATTCCTAAATAGTATAGTTAACTACGACCATTCACTGACCATTCTATTGTTCCTAGATAGTATAGTCAGTTAACTACGGCCATTCACTGACCATTATATTGTTCCTAGATAGTATAGTCAGTTAACTAGGATCATTCACTGACCCTTCTATTGTTCCTAGATTGTATAGTCAACTACGACCATTAACTGACCCTTCTATTGTTCCTAGATAGAATAGTTAACTACGACCATTCACTGACCATTATATTGTTCCTGGATAATATTGTCAGTTAACTACGACCATTCTCTGACCCTTCTATTGTTCCTAGATAGTATAGTCAACTACGACCATTCACTGACCCTTCTATTGTTCCTAGATAGCATTGTTAACTACGACCATTCACTGACCATTCTATTGTTCCTAGATAGTATAGTCAGTTAACTAAGGCCATTCACTGACCCTTCTATTGTTCTTAGATAGTATAGTTAACTACCACCATTCACTGACCCTTCTATTGTTCCTAGATAGTATTGTCAGTTAACTACGGCCATTCACTGACCATTCTATTGTTCCTAGATAGTATAGTTAGCTACGACCATTCACTGACCATTCTATTGTTCCTAGATAGTATAGTCAGTTAACTACGGCCATTCACTGACCCTTCTATTGTTCCTAGATAGTATAGTTAACTACGACCATTCACTGACCATTATATTGTTCCTAGATAATATAGACAGTTAACTACGACCATTCACTGACCCTTCTATTGTTCCTAGATAGTATAGTCAGTTAACTACGACCATTCACTGACCCTTCTATTGTTCCTAGATAGTATGGTCAACTACGACCATTCACTGACCATTCTATTGTTCCTAGATAGTATAGTCAGTTAACTACGCCATTCACTGACCCTTCTATTGTTCCTAGATAGTATAGTTAACTACGACCATTCACTGACCATTATATTGTTCCTAGATAGTATAGTCAACTACGACCATTCACTGACCCTTCTATTGTTCCTAGATAGTATAGTCAACAAAGACCATTCACTGACCATTCCATTGTTCCTAGATAGTATAGTCAGTTAACTACGGCCATTCACTGACCATTCTATTGTTCCTAGATAGTAGTCAGTTAACTACGACCATTCACTGACCCTTCTATTGTTCCTAGATAGTATAGTTAACTACGCCCATTCACTGACCCTTCTATTGTTCCTAGATAGTATAGTCAGTTAACTACGATCATTCACTGACCCTTTTATTGTTCCTAGATAGTAGTCAGTTAACTACGACCATTCACTGACCATTATATTGTTCCTAGATAGTATAGTCAACTACGACCATTCACTGACCTTTCTATTGTTCCTAGATAGTATAGTCAACTAAGACCATTCACTGACCATTCCATTGTTCCTAGATAGTATAGTCAGTTAACTACGGCCATTCACTGACCATTCTATTGTTCCTAGATAGTAGTCAGTTAACTACGACCATTCACTGACCCTTCTATTGTTCCTAGATAGCATAGTCAACTACGACCATTCACTGACCATTCTATTGTTCCTAGATAGTATAGTCAGTTAACTACGGCCATTCACTGACCATTCTATTGTTCCTAGATAGTATAGTTAACTACGACCATTCACTGACCATTCTATTGTTCCTAGATAGTATAGTCAGTTAACTACGGCCATCCACTGACCATTATATTATTCCTAAATAGTATAGTTAACTACGACCATTCACTGACCATTCTATTGTTCCTAGATAGTATAGTCAGTTAACTACGGCCATTCACTGACCATTATATTGTTCCTAGATAGTATAGTCAGTTAACTAGGATCATTCACTGACCCTTCTATTGTTCCTAGATTGTATAGTCAACTACGACCATTAACTGACCCTTCTATTGTTCCTAGATAGAATAGTTAACTACGACCATTCACTGACCATTATATTGTTCCTGGATAATATTGTCAGTTAACTACGACCATTCTCTGACCCTTCTATTGTTCCTAGATAGTATAGTCAACTACGACCATTCACTGACCCTTCTATTGTTCCTAGATAGCATTGTTAACTACGACCATTCACTGACCATTCTATTGTTCCTAGATAGTATAGTCAGTTAACTAAGGCCATTCACTGACCCTTCTATTGTTCTTAGATAGTATAGTTAACTACCACCATTCACTGACCCTTCTATTGTTCCTAGATAGTATTGTCAGTTAACTACGGCCATTCACTGACCATTCTATTGTTCCTAGATAGTATAGTTAACTACGACCATTCACTGACCATTCTATTGTTCCTAGATAGTATAGTCAGTTAACTACGGCCATTCACTGACCCTTCTATTGTTCCTAGATAGTATAGTTAACTACGACCATTCACTGACCATTATATTGTTCCTAGATAATATAGACAGTTAACTACGACCATTCACTGACCCTTCTATTGTTCCTAGATAGTATAGTCAGTTAACTACGACCATTCACTGACCCTTCTATTGTTCCTAGATAGTATGGTCAACTACGACCATTCACTGACCATTCTATTGTTCCTAGATAGTATAGTCAGTTAACTACGCCATTCACTGACCCTTCTATTGTTCCTAGATAGTATAGTTAACTACGACCATTCACTGACCATTATATTGTTCCTAGATAGTATAGTCAACTACGACCATTCACTGACCCTTCTATTGTTCCTAGATAGTATAGTCAACTAAGACCATTCACTGACCATTCCATTGTTCCTAGATAGTATAGTCAGTTAACTACGGCCATTCACTGACCATTCTATTGTTCCTAGATAGTAGTCAGTTAACTACGACCATTCACTGACCCTTCTATTGTTCCTAGATAGTATAGTTAACTACGCCCATTCACTGACCCTTCTATTGTTCCTAGATAGTATAGTCAGTTAACTACGATCATTCACTGACCCTTTTATTGTTCCTAGATAGTAGTCAGTTAACTACGACCATTCACTGACCATTATATTGTTCCTAGATAGTATAGTCAACTACGACCATTCACTGACCTTTCTATTGTTCCTAGATAGTATAGTCAACTAAGACCATTCACTGACCATTCCATTGTTCCTAGATAGTATAGTCAGTTAACTACGGCCATTCACTGACCATTCTATTGTTCCTAGATAGTAGTCAGTTAACTACGACCATTCACTGACCCTTCTATTGTTCCTAGATAGTATAGTTAACTACGCCCATTCACTGACCCTTCTATTGTTCCTAGATAGTATAGTTAACTACGACCATTCACTGACCATTCTATTGTTCCTAGATAGTATAGTCAGTTAATTAGGATCATTCACTGACCCTTCTATTGTGCCTAGATAGTATAGTCAGTTAACTAGGACCATTCACTTACCCTTCTATTGTTCCTAGATAGTATAGTCAGTTAACTACGATCATTCACTGACCCTTCTATTGTTCCTAGATAGTAGTCAGTTAACTACGACCATTCACTGACCCTTCTATTGTTCCTAGATAGTATAGTTAACTACGACCATTTACTGACCATTCGATTGTTCCTAGATAGTATAGTCAGTTAACTAGGACCATTCACTGACCCTTCTATTGTTCCTAGATAGTATAGTCAGTTAACTAGGATCATTCACTGACCATTAAATTGTTCCTAGATAGTATAGTCAGTTAACTACGGCCATTCACTGACCCTTCTATTGTTCCTAGATAGTATAGTCAGTTAACTACGGCCTTTCACTGACCATTAAATTGTTCCTAGATAGTATAGTCAGTTAACTAGGATCATTCACTGACACTTCTATTGTTCCCAGATAGTAGTTAGTTAACTACGACCATTCACTGACCATTCTATTGTTCCTAGATAGTATAGTCAGTTAACTACGACCATTCACTGACCATTCTATTGTTCCTAGATAGTATAGTCAGTTAACTACGACCATTCACTGGCCCTTATATTGTCCCTAGAAAGTATAGTCAGTTAACTAAGATCATCCACTGACCCTTCTATTGTTCCTAGATAGTATAGTCAGTTAACTACGACCATTCACTGACCCTTCTATTGTTCCTAGATCGTATAGTCAGTTAACAAGGACCATTCACTGATCCTTCTATTGTTCCTAGTTAGTATAGTCAGTTAACTACGGCCATTCACTGACCCTTCTATTATTCCTAGATAGTATAGTTAACTACGGCAATTCACTGACCCTTCTATTGTTCCTAGATAGTATAGTTAACAACGACCATTCACTGACCCTTCTATTGTTCCTAGATAGTATAGTCAGTTAACTACGACCATTCACTGACCATTCTATTGTTCCTAGATAGTATAGTCAGTTAACTACGATAATTCACTGACCCTTCTATTGTTCTTAGATAGTATAGTCAGTTAACTACGACCATTCACTGACCATTCTATTGTTCCTAGATAGAATAGTCAACTACTACCATTCACTGACCATTCTATTGTTCCTAGATAGTATAGTCAGTTAACTACGACCATTCACTGACCATTCTATTGTTCCTAGATAGTATAGTCAACTACTACCATTCACTGACCATTCTATTGTTCCTAGATAGTATAGTCAGTTAACTACGACCATTTACTGACCATTCTATTGTTCCTAGATTGTATAGTCAGTTAACTACGACCATTCACTGACCATTCTATTGTTCCTAGATAGTATAGTCAGTTAACTACGATAATTCACTGACCCTTCTATTGTTCTTAGATAGTATAGTCAGTTAACTACGACCATTCACTGACCATTCTATTGTTCCTAGATAGTATAGTTAACTACGACCATTCACTGACCCTTCTATTGTTCCTAGATAGTATAGTCAGTTAACTACGACCATTCACTGACCCTTCTATTGTTCCTAGATAGTATAGTCAGTTAACTACGACCATTCACTGACCATTCTATTGTTCCTAGATAGTATAGTCAGTTAACTACGACCATTCACTGACCATTCTATTGTTCCTAGATAGTATAGTTAACTACGACCATTCACTGACCCTTCTATTGTTCCTAGATAGTATAGTCAGTTAACTACGACCATTCACTGACCCTTCTATTGTTCCTAGATAGTATAGTCAGTTAACTACGACCATTCACTGACCATTCTATTGTTCCTAGATAGTATAGTCAGTTAACTACGACCATTTACTGACCATTCTATTGTTCCTAGATAGTATAGTCAGTTAACTACGACCATTCACTGAC
This sequence comes from Bathymodiolus brooksi, assembly GCA_963680875.1. Classification (NCBI taxonomy): domain Eukaryota; kingdom Metazoa; phylum Mollusca; class Bivalvia; order Mytilida; family Modiolidae; genus Bathymodiolus; species Bathymodiolus brooksi. Next base: position 5,775,493 of record OY804577.1, read on the forward strand.
CATTCTATTGTTCCTAGATAGTATAGTCAGTTAACTACGACCATTTACTGACCATTCTATTGTTCCTAGATAGTATAGTCAGTTAACTACGACCATTCACTGACCATTCTATTGTTCCTAGATAGTATAGTCAGTTAACTACGACCATTTACTGACCATTCTATTGTTCCTAGATAGTATAGTCAGTTAACTACGACCATTCACTGACCCTTGTATTGTACTGTCAATGTTTATGTTGTCATTCATTCATGTAATAGCATGTGTTCTTTTTGAGTGCATCCGAATCTGTGTAAGGTTTTTTTTTTTCGTTTGTTTATTTATGCATAGATCGAATTATCAAGAGTGTGTGTCCTATTAACTGGTATAACCTCGTTCCATTGTTGTGCCCGTCCTAAACCATTACATGGACTTCCACCATCGTATGCAGTGACCCTTTTTTATGTTCAATTAATTGAGGTGGTGAGAGGTGTTCGTTGTGTTGATAGTACCAAACTTTGATCTCCAACAGCAATACTCATATAACCAAACAGTAAAATAAAACAGGCAAAAGGTTCGCTTCAACTCACATCCTATCACAAAAATTAACAACATGATTCTATAATTGTTTTAAACTCTTTTCTTTACAAGAAGATATATAGATTTCTTGCATCAAGAAAAGAGAACAAATTGCATAAACGTTCTCCGCGAAGAATTGGCATGCAAATACCCAATCCCTAAATCCAAATTTAACCAGGTCGTCTACACCATCATTCGTGTTTGTTTATGAAGTACAACATCTAATAAAAAAAAATGATATGTACTTTCATATTCTTACCACATGCTGAGACTTGATTTCTTTAAAATACGTCAGATGGTACGATATCAGAATATATTCATACCATCTGTATTTAGCTCAAGGAACAACCTACACCATGACCAAATATCCTTAATAAACCACTGCATGCATTTTATTGGATTTCACTATTTAAATTAATGATACCATGTAACGATGTGGTTCATTAATAAATGTACGATTTTCCTTAATTCCCTTAAAAACTGAACAACATCTTCTCTTGTAGGCATATCATTACAAATGTAGGAGTGCACTAGTAAACTTATCCTTGTCTGATTCTATAAAAAAAAGCTTTTTGCCAACAATACTCTCTCTCACCTGAAATCAGTGAACACAATTAAGACCACGACATGTGCAAACGGAAGGCCTGCATGGTCACCAGCTTGAGACGGGCAACAATTAACATTTATAAATCGGGTTCACCCCTCTTTATAAATGGATCTTCAACGTCAATTCAGAAATAAACAAGCAATAAAAAAATAAACCTGCACAGATTGGCTTTCATTCAAAATTCCTATGCTTCTATTGAAGTTGTTTCATTGACATTTCAATGATATATTCTTATTCACATACGTTTGTATAGAAATACAGAAATGTCTAATATTGTTATGGAAAATGCATGATTCTTGACATATTTCTATAAATATGAACAAAACATTAATTCCAACTGCAGATAGGCCTTCTGTCTGTGATAAAACTACGGCTGTTAATATACTATTATTTATATAATAATGTTGTGTTAGCAATGAATATGCCAATATAGTGGTCAGGGTTGAAGACATATTGCGCGACACGAACGGGAGTGCACTATGTCTTCAACCCTGACCACTATATGGCATAGTCATTGCTAACACAACATTATTATTATTATTATGCTGACTGTTATATGTAGACAAAATATATTGAGAACTATTACAATAAAGGAGGTCCTGATATTGGTGACTAATATTGGATCAGATAGTCTTGAAAGTGTGAGAATATTCTGTGTTTCATTTAAGGCTTTAAAAATATAAAGATTTTTTGAAATTTAATTAACAGCAATAACAAGTATTAAAAAACCTTGCACGTGGACTAGCTATATATAGCTTGACAGACAGTTGAAAACCCAACCTTCCCCGCGTGAAACTGGCATAGTAGATGTACTATTTTCGCATAGTATATCAACTCTATATAATTATTTGTGATATATGCCAAAATATCGTATGAACTTATATTACAGAAGAAATTTACAGAAAGCATAATAATATTGTATATATATAGATTTCATATATTAGCAAATATGCAGATATTATATTTCCCATTCTACCACGTACAATGTACTGCAATTATTGTGATTTTAAGTATTTCTATAAATTGTCATTAATCATCTATATTTGTATCATTTTTATTTCGTCTTACTTTGTGTTGCTTCATTACTTTATAATCATATCCTGTTATGATTTTGTACTTTGAATAGAAAAGAAATATCTCTTAATAACAATCCGGATAATTGAAATTGTACGAAAGTCGTATACATAGCATTTTGTTGTATATTTCTGGTAGCCATTCTACGTTCAATTAACGGCTTAATTACAGTGGTTCTGTGAGAAAAATAATTTTCATTTTAACCTACAGCAGAGAGCATGTGCCGACTCATTGTCGAAATCTACAAAGGTGGCACTAGCGTTACCCTCAATGATCCACGTTCAAGTTTTCTGTATTGTAACCCACCCACCCACACCCTTCCATCGAGAGGGATCCCCTGTCCACCATCTGGGACGACCTGGGCAATCATGTGGAAAATACAGTTAAGTAAAATACTACGGAAAAGTACAAACATTTAGTTTGAATGGTACTTACATATGAAGTAAATAGAGTTGGAACGTACCAGTATATAAAGTACCCGTATGTGATCTGGGAACCTTCACCAATGCCCAGGAGAATAGTAAGATATGGCTTATAAGCCATATTATCTAACATTTTGTACGTTTTCCTTTGAATTTAAAGAAAGTAGCCTGTCTGATACAAGGTATCGTAATACGGACGAGGTATGATGAAGGTACGGAATCAGCCGAAATTGCGACGAGTGCCTCGTCCGTATTACGATAGCTCCCATTGGAACTACTTTCGGAAATCTTCAATGAAGGAGGTATTAAAATAATTTCACTTTCGAATATTCGACCAATAATAATATATTTTCATTCGTCGCAATGTCGACTGATTCCGTACCTTCATCAAAGACCAATATTTTTCAAAACAAACTCATCTATTGTCGCCATTTGAGAACTTATTCGTGGTGCGCAATGTTTGATTGAAGTGATACGGTCTTCCGGCGAAGAAATGTGACGCGTAGACGCATATCAAATACCGTATTACAGCCGAGGTATTGAGGGAGATAAGCGAACTCGCCCGAGGTTTGCCGATTGACTTTCTGTTTGACGTTCAGGTTTGCTAGTTTATAGCGTAATATTTATAGTAGATAGTAGGGCCGAATCGACTTGGGACCGGATCGACTTGGGCCGGTACGACTTGGGCCGAAACGACTTCGGGTCGGAACGACTTTGGGTCGAACTGGTTTGAGGCCGGATGGATTGACCTGATACCAAATATTTTCGCAAAGCCGCAGGTATTCTATTACTTGGTGTCTGATGCAAAAATATTCGATATAATATACCAATTATCACCCTTGTTGGAGTATGACCCGACGGTTTGTCTCCCCTCGAAAAGTTGGGTCACCCCCGGGCAAGCCCTCGTGTTACCTTACTTTTCTCTGGTATAAATCAGATTTCCCAGTAGAAAAGTTTGAAGATACCAAAGAGGTCATCTGAAGCTGTAAATCGAAGGAGAGACAATGCTATGAACAAATGAAAATAATACAAACATTGATCTACAAAATACTACACAGAAAACTAACATTGAGCAACAGGAACCCCTCTATTAGATTCAATATATTAATACATATACTACCTGCTGAAATACATCAGAAGCTATGACTTAAACATATTTATACCATCTGTATTTAGCTCACGGAAGAAAGAACCTACACCGTGACCAAATAACATTTTAATTAGAAACCACTTTTGATTTCATCATTTAAAATTAATTATCCCATGGAACGACATGGCTCATTAATAACTCTCAACCTTTTCCTCAATTAATAGTGTCGGTGCATTGAACATCATGTTTTAATATGGGTATATCATTAACTAGTACACAAGATTTAATGCTTGACTGATTCTATGCGAAAGCTTTTTGTCAACAATATATTACTAGATATATATTTATTGGAAATCAAAATATTATGTCAATTATTATAGGGTTATGGTTGTGGTGTGTATAGCCACTTTCAACAATATTTCAGTTATATCATGGCGGTCAGCTTTATTGGTGGAGGAAGTCGGAGTACTCAGATAAAACCGACCTGCCGCCAGTAACTGACACCTCGCCATGAGCGGGAATCGAACTCACAGTTAGTTGACGACGAATACCCTCTTATTATAGGAGTTGTTATTTCTGGTTGTAAGAAAGAGGGAGAATGTTCTTGTAAACGTACAACTAGCAAGGGCATTTCTTACTAAATGTACATACAAGCTATATGTCACAATAGCTAACATCAGTTGTAAGCCCATATCTTTGGATCGATTAATTTTGGAATTATGCCTTTAAAACTTGACAGAACCACAGGACAAACGCAACAGGATCAGTCTCTTCACATCTTTGATTATGTCAGAAATGTCAGTCTGATTTGGTGTTTCTTTAAACAAATCCATTTCTGCATCTACAATTTTTTTCTACGATTTTTCTAATATAAACCTGTGAATCTCTATTTCTCATACTAACGTAACATTAGTCCTTTACAAACGTGTTATTGAGGAGGCGGTAGCTCTTACTGTTTTCGGAAGTAACGGGTTAACCAAGCTTTTTTTATTTGGCATGATTTGTTGTAGGCAATTTTGTGTATTTTTTGTTAACCTTTTTTGATGACACGATATAAAATATTTGTGTCAACCAATAGACACAGATGCATTCTAATAAAATTACATGTTTATTGTGCATCGATATAGAAAACATTAAAAGAAGATACAAGATACATCTAATTTTAATTAGTTTGACACATATAATACCTTTGTTGTATTATTTTAATTAGTTTGACACAGATAATATCTTTGTTGTATTATTTTAATTAGTTTGACACAGATAATACCTTTGTTGTATTATTTTAATTAGTTTGACACAGATAATATCTTTGTTGGATTATTTTCGTTGCTTCTTTGTCCGGTATTACAGTAATTATTGTGATGAAGATAAAAGTGTCATATTTCAGAATTCTACAACAAATTACTTCTATATATAGTAACAAGTCATAAACTCATATTAATCATCTATATTGGAATAATGTTATTTTAGGTTACGCTTCTTAATTAAATAGTGCTTCATTAATCTCTAATTATATCCTATACACCTTAATGCTTCATTAATCTCTAATTATATCCTATACACCTTAATATGCTTTTGTACTTGGAGAAGAAAAGGTATTCTTAAAATTTGAAAAGACGATTTTCATATACCAAGTAATTTTATTGCAACCAGAATGTCATTTTTTGCACATTTCTTTATATACCCTTCTATTCTACAATCGACGTAAATATTGTTTTGATTCCTTAAATGAACCTTTCAATGTCATATTATTTGTGATAAACGGGACGACTTCAATTTTAAAATCATAAATTTTCCAAACATGTGCAGCAATATACCAGCTTCTCCTGCATATGGTGTTTACATCTCGCAATTGATTCGCTATGCAAGGGCCAGTAGCAATTATTCTGATTTCCTGAAACGTCATCTTCATCTGAGAAACAGGCTACTGGACCAGGGCTATAAAAAGATTCGCCTTATTCGATCTCTTAAAAAGTTTATATTCCGATACCAAGATCTTGTCGAAATATATTCCGTCTCTGCAGAAACGATTATAAGCGATGCATTTTCATATAGTGAAAATGTATAAAGATAAAGAAGTCAAGAAAAATGTCAAGGATGTTTTTTATCAATGTGTGACGTAAAAATATTTTTGACATTTACGTCACCGAATATGGTACTGCTTTGACAACTATTTTACCTATTTTGTTCCTGTATTTAAATACTGTTATAGTGACAGCCGGAACCTTTGAACCGTAATGAGAGCGGCAGGTTTGGCGCCTTAAAATCTGATTCAACCCACCATTTCTTTAGAAATGCCTGTACCATGTCAGGGTCATTACGGTTTTCACAGTTTTCCGGTTGTTGACTGATTTTGTCTGTTTATATAATTATGAGTTTTGACTTTCCCTTTGTAAGATTGTTCGGAGTTCGGTAATTTTGTTATTACCCTTATTAGAAAAAAGGAATTCCACATTTGACAGACCCAATAACCTAACGCTGTTTGTAAGGTACCAGTAAGGTGAAGCAGTACATGTTCTTCATCCTTGTTTGAATGTCCAAAGAATACAGGATTTCCTCTTTCGTTCTTGATGTTAGTGGTATATGTAGGGTTATGTTTAGAGAATTGCCAAAACATAATTCCTTAATCAAGCATTTTATATAGTTTGACTTCCATACACAAATATATTGTCAGGGGGCTTATCTAATGAAACAACGACATACTTGTCATTGAGTTGAGGGGTGTTTTGCAACATTTTTTCTTTCTTAAGATAGAAGTTGCGTGAATGAACATTGATCTGTTGAGGTTTTTTATTCTAAGACCGTGTTCACATATATATCGATTGAGATCGGTTTAGGTTAGTTCGATTCAGTTTGAAACCGCTTTGTGTTCAGATTGGATCGATCTCGAACCGATTGCAATAGTTTCCGGTAATAACCACTGTTCACACTGCTCATCTGATTCGATCTCGAATCGATTCAATTTTCTGTTGTCTTCCGGGCACGTGCCATCAGCAGACTGTTGCTTGGATATAATCATGGCTGATCTTGCAAACAGAGTGTTGTTTATGCGTATTTGCTTTTTAAATGCAATGATAGTTGACTTTATGACCAGAAGACTGCTTCAAAGGAGTATCTACAGACTTTTTATTCAACGCATGCCTAATGAACACGTTTTGAACCGATCTCGAATCGATTTAGTTGTTCTCATCTAAATGTGAAGCGCTCTAGTTTAGAGCGATCTAATTTAGACCACATATTTTATGGGTCTCAAATTAGACCGATTGCAATCGATCTTTCTTTGGTGTGAAGATTGAAATCGATCTCGAAGCGATCGCGATCGATCTAAATACGCTTAGTGTGAACAGGGTCTCATTTGTATCAACGATCTCACAGCATTAACCCATTCGAAAACAGTATATGTGTCTTCTCCTTAATTTTTTGTCCATAGTCGGGAATAATCTTTAACATAAACAATACGAATTTATATGTTTTGTGTCCCCCCTATGGATTTAGACTCACTATATTTCGACCCTTTAACTGACGCATCTCGTAAAGAAGTGTTGTTAATAATATTAAGACGTAGATAGTCGGATTATAAATGAATTGTGAACTTGCATAGGTACAATCAGGATGCTTATACCTAAAGTCGGTAATTTTGAGATTCCGAAAGTGTCTATAGTTGAAAATCTTGGTTGTATGAATTTCACATGTATGGAGCAGGAACTGCTAATTCTTCCGGAGCACCTGAGTTCACCCCCGGTTTTTAGAAGGGTTCGTGTTGCTCAATCTTTAGTTTTCTGTGTAATATGTTTTGTAGATCGTTGTTTGTTCTTTTGGCCATTGTGTTCTTTCGTTCCCCCTTTGGTATCTTCAAACCTTTCCCAGATAAACATATTCCGTATAGGTATATTTTAACATTATAGAGACTGCTGATCTAAATATATCCAAACTGTAAGCAAATGAACATTGAATGGCCATATTAAAACATTATTTCCCTATGAAACCAAATGTATGGTATTCACGAATGAGGGTACTAGGTCTCCGAGTTAACTCTCTGTAAAGCAGGAGACTGCCTCTGGTATATGTTGGTCCCACGGATGTGTTGTATATAAAATACATGTTTTAATTCATCTCAAAATTGTCTCAGGTGATATATAATCAGTTGCGGTGTATTAATCAAACTTCTTAAAACCAACAGTTTTCATGGCTGATGTATTGGCATTACATTGTATTCAAGACACATTAATTTCTTGGAATAAATGACACGCCTAATATCCCTACAGATATACTTACTACACTCTCTAAAGGTGATTTACAAGTACAAATCTATTAGTGAATCCTGTAGTTAGAACAGACAGGTTGGTACGCAATTCTGCCTTGTGTATACTTGATATGATGATGCAGGGGTTTTAACGTCCTTAACTACCTATTAGTCTCGCACAGGGACTTAGGGATATGGTGTTTAACGTCACTTTCAACAATAGTTCAGTTATATCGTGGCGGTCAGTTCTATTGGTGGAGCAAGCCAGAATACCCAGAGAAAACCACCAACCTGTCGCAAATCACTGACAAACTTTATCACATTCACATAATGTTTATCGAGTTTACCTCGCCATGAGTGGGACTCGAACTCACAACTGTAGTGGCGATTGGCACTGATTGCACATGTAGTTGTAAATCCAACTGCCATACGATGACGACAACTTCCACAGAGGGACAGATTAGTTATATACGTATCCTTCAAAGAAATGATATATAGTGGGAATGTAGATGATATATGAAGACGTGTTTTATTCTTTATTTCTTAGATACAATAGGTGAGCAATTACATGAGGAACAGGTTTACTATATAAAATAAAAAAACAAACAAATACTACACATATAAAAAGAGTAACTAGTATAACACTGAAACATACTAAAACCTGACCAGAAATACTGAATTTAAATCACACATATAATTAAATTCAGGAAATAATATACAATTACTGCACTTGAACGACATCAATATGAGATTTTATGGAGCAGAGTACAACAATATTGAACGAGGCGAAGCCGAGTTCAATATTGTTGCACTCTCCTCCATGAAACCTCATATTGATCAAGTTCAAGTGTAGTAATTGTTTAATTACATAAGGCTCTATTTTACTCTAATTTTGAATTTTTATGAAAACTGATGAAATTTTTGTAAGTTTTGAAATTTTATGTATTTTTTTAATTTAAAAAAAAACATTTTAAGAAATTTTTGTAATTTTAAATTTGTTTTTATTTTGAACTTTGACTTTTTAATTTTGCCAAGTAATTTCATTCATTGATTTTGTACGAGAGTGCAATATGATTTTTTATTGCACAGAAATAGCTTTTTGCTAATCAATATGTTAGAAAATGGAATGTGACATGTATTGCTTCTGGCCAATAGAAAAACAGTAAAATAGAGCTTTATGTAATAAAATAATGTATTACTTAATTTTTTTATATTAAAAACAAGGTCATCCTTTACTGTATGCACCAATGATATAATTAATCTTCAGGGTATTAAATACTTACATGATGTTTCGGGGTAGTTTGAATTTTATAGACCCAAAATGTAATTCTTCATCCCATAAACAATGAGAGAACTGCCACACAAGGAGTAGCATGTTTAATTTTCTAAAATCAGCTATCTATGAATGAATGAAATCACCAACAAATCCCTCATTTATGTTTTATTCTAACCAGTGTTATATATGGATGATATCTCCCAGCTGTTCGATTAAGATGATCATTACTAGATTGGTAAAGTAATCTAACAAATACCGTTATCAATCTACCAAGATCACCAAAATAATTTTTGATGGCTTTTCGAGTTATAAGAAAGTGTTATACATTTGACATACAAGGCTATTAGTTAAATAGTTACGAATACTAAGCGGAAGTAATGGCATACATCTTACAGTATACATGTATACAGAAGCAAAAATAGTCTATAATAATATATACAATAATTAACATATTGAATAAAATAGCCACACAACGGAATCAAAGCAAGAAACAATTATAGATTTCAATATAAGTTATTTACTGCAAATTTGTTATTATCTGCTTACCAAATGTATATATGCATAAAGGTAATGAATTATAATACACCAGATATTAACCGAACAGACCATGGCGTCAAATTTTACTCAAGAAAATTGAAACCCTTATGATATGAATGAATATATTTATATAAATAGGTAAATACTGACTTCCCATAGATTTATTTTTCTTAGATTTGTTTGTTTGTTAGTTTGGTTTTTGTTTTGCACGACTTGTTCCAAATAACACATTGAATATCTAAGATAAGGGGTCATCGTGGTCGTATGGTAGTTGGATATACAAGTACCTGTGCAATAAGTTCCTACCACCACTAAAGTTGTGACTTCGAATCTCGCTCATGGCGAGGTGTACTCGATACAACATTATGTGATAAAGTGTATCAGTGACTTACGACATGTCGGTGTTTTTCCCCGGGTACTCCAGTTTCCTCCACCAATAAAAACTTACCGCCACAATATAACCGAAATATTGTTGAACGTGGCGTTAAACACCATAACCCATATCTAAGATGAGTAAAATATTCAATGTTTTTCTATACTGTTGCAATGACTGTATATAAATGTGCATTCTCTGTTTTATATGCATAATTGTTGTAATTGCTGTGTAATTCAAAGAAGAAAACTTCTTAAGTTAGTAATACTAGTGTCCTTCTGTCTCTATGTACAATACAATAGTAATAAACTAACCTATGTATAAAGTACCATGAAGTTAGACATACCCACACTATAAAATAACATGAATTTAGATATACCCACACTATAAAATACCATGAAGTTAGATATACCCACGCTATAAAATACCATGAAGTTAGACATACCCACACTATAAAATAACATGAATTTAGATATACCCACGCTATAAAATAACATGAATTTAGACATACCCACACTATAAAATACCATGAAGTTAGATATACCCACGCTATAAAATACCATGAAGTTAGACATACCCACACTATAAAATAACATGAATTTAGATATACCCACGCTATAAAATAACATGAATTTAGATATACCCACACTATAAAATAACATGAATTTAGATATACCCACGCTATAAAATAACATGAAGTTAGACATACCCACGCTATAAAATAACATGAATTTAGACATACCCACACTATAAAATAACATGAATTTAGATATACCCACGCTATAAAATAACATGAATTTAGACATACCCACACTATAAAATAACATGAATATAGATATACCCACGCTATAAAATACCATGAATTTAGACATACCCACACTATAAAATAACATGAATATAGATATACCCACGCTATAAAATAACATGAATTTAGACATACCCATGTTATAAAGTACCACAAAGGTAACCTTACCTACGCTATATAGTACCATAAACTTAGATTTACCCACGCTATAAAGTACCATAAACTTTAACTTAGCTACGCAATAAAGTAGTATAAAATTAGATTTGTCCACACTATAAAGTACCATGACAGTATATATATAGTCGTTTAGGGCGCTGGACGTAAGGCTACAGCGAATGGTGCTGCAGTGTATCAATGGTGTGAGTTCAAATCCCGTTGAGGGCAGAACAAAACAATTTGACAGCTCAAAAATCTAATTCTAACACTGTTTGCTTTAATTTTCAGACGTATTATATATATATACACACATACAGTAACATAAACTTAGATTAATCCACGCTATAAAGGAGGATCATAAACAAAACGCTAAAAAGTACCAAAAACTTTTCACTTGTCGATGCTATAAAGTTCAATGTAATATATTGGCGTCTATTAATTTATAAAATTACAAGTGTATCATACTAATAGACATAAAACAAACCGACAGTGTTGCTATACGTACATCGTAAAAATATCAACCTTTTATAAAGTTATTGAAGAACGAAATCAAAATTAAAAAAAATGTATGTACTGTCTAAAGACCAGAAAAATGTTCATATCATAATTGACCTACGTTTTGCATAATGCAACAACACTTTCTCATATTATACAACAAATACACACTCACACATCACGTCTTACAATATATAGAACAATTATGTTGCTGTTATATCTTCTGATCTTAATGACAGTAGGACTTTTTGTATCTGAAATCATATCCCTCACATGGTTTTCCACATTTATTAGGAGGTGGGTTGTCACATGTTCTATACTGTTGTGTACAACATCCACAACAACTGTCCTTCCATTCACTCCATCCACCGTGTACGGGGAAGCAAATATCAGGAATATCGGAACATGGTACTTCCGGGTTACTGAAACAGAACGAACAAAGATTAATATCAATTTCTTCCATCAATAGTTCAGACATTATATTTCTTAACCTGTACAGGTACACAGTATACGGGCATGTCTTTGGTTACTAGTACCCCTCATATCAGTAGATGACAATGAACAGAGATTAAAACAGTGGCTACTCAAAGTATGTCGTTAAATCTAAATCTTTTGCATCTAATTTATTCTATGTTATTTGAAAAGATAAGTTTTATAGACAATTTTATGACACGATTACCATGATATTTAAGTCAAATTATTTTGTTTATTAATTGTCCAATTAGTAATATTAATACTATCCTCTGACAGGAAAAACCAGCAGGAATGCAAGTAACTGTTATTTCCTAAGATTGCTAACCAAATATATATTTCATTAAAAATATATTGAGACCTCTCTTTCCGAAAACTCAGAGCTATACCCTATTAATAATGGATAATGAAGATTTTTCAGTTTTGGATTGAAAAGAATATATATGGTTTGACATTGACTTTAATAAATATGACTGTGCAATGAGTCTCCTACAGGTTAGAGAGAAGAGTTTGAAGATACCAAAGGGGTAATCAGAATCCGTATATCGAAGAAGAACAGACAACACAATGATCAAAAGAAACAGTACAAAAGGGCAAACAACGATCTACAAAACATTCATATAAAACTAAAGATCGAGTAACACGAACCCCACTAAAAACCGGGGGTGAACTCAGATGATTCGTTTTGTCCTGTGTAAAAGAATTGTATCTTATTGTTTAGTTTTGCTTTGTAAGTTTGTCATCATATTATTTTATATTACAACGTAAATATTCACATACTTATCGGGGTCTTCTTTCATGAACACATTTACTGGTGTTGAGTCGATGTCTGTGTTTTCACAAATAATCTTTGCCATTGTGATAGGGCGAAATCCTTCCAGCTCCCATGGTGTAAATGGATGCGGATTTAGATTTGTATTTCCTTCATAGTAAAATCTGTCGCCATATTTGAGAGCTCTAAATTGTAGTGCGAGAATACAAGTAAAGGTTGGTCCAAGTCTTCCTCCGGGTAACGGGGTCTCTGTCATTGCTCCAGGAAACAAATCTATGTCATGTGTAGAACTACAAATGAGAAAGATGTTGTATTGCAGGGTCAACAAAATTTCCTGCAACATGAATGAAACATTCGCCATAGATATGAATTATTAGACTCGGTAAAGAGACATAAAACTATGGTTTTCTCCTTTTGGAGATCCATGACTATATCACGACCAATCCTACCAATAAATATATTTTTCACAAAATTGGAATGTTCATGATTCTATTCTGATAATTCAGACGACTCGCTGTTTTAAAAAGCTACTACTTGTAAATCTAATCTGTGTACTACATTGTCTTTTCTTCCGTTCAACAATTAATTAATTAAAATCATCTATGGAACACTTACATATAGGCATCCTTAAGTTGCGCAGCAGCCGTTGTGTTGTGAAATTGTAGACCACCATGTACTTCTGATTCAAAGTTATCTTTTTCGATTGTAATACAGGTGCAATAATGAAGCCAAGTAGCATAACCAGGAAGCCCATGGTCTCTGCCACGTTGTATGTTAAACGCTGCTAAATCACCACCATCTTTAGCCATTACTTCAAACAGCTTCCAAGTCACTTCTTCTGTTATTTTTTCATCAATTGATTGCGCTGAGTTTTCATAGAGACCTCTAGTACATTTCTCTATTCCCCAGTCTTCGTATATATGGTCAGGTCTGTTAAATTGGGTGTGGAGATCACTATTGGATCCACTAAAGAAAAATGTTTTTCTGAGAAGACTATGACCCATTCTATAGGCAGCGGTTGCAAAGGCGTTTCTAATCATTGGTCGTACATAAGGGTCATAACCTGTGAAATATCCGTTGGACAATGGCACGAGGCCAAACAACTCTAGAATGGTCCCATTTATTAGTTTAGGTAGAAATTCATTGTACGTTATATGCTGTATTTCCGCAGCTATGTATCGTCTTGTCTCTTCAAACACCTTTTTTCCATCCCAGTCAAAATGATCTATGAAATGTTGCGCGATTCGATTATGTTCCCTCATGAATATGGTGTGAAGTGCACTAAGTCCTGGCTGCACGTTGGCACGTACATCGCCTGTATAAATAAGGTACATTATTTAGAAAGTGTAAATGAATGTTATTTTGAACGATAAAGATGCCCCCATTATAAGTACTACTTCATGTCATGACCATGCCAATAGTAATAAATATATGGGACATCGATAAACTCGTCCTGAATGTACGTGAAGTATGTGTCACTGAACGTTAACCAACTAACAATCAATCAATCGATAAACTCGTCCTGAATGTACGTGAAGTGTGTGTCACTGAACGTTAACCAACTAACAATCAATCAATCGATAAACTCGTCCTGAATGTACGTGAAGTATGTGTCACTGAACGTTAACCAACTAACAATCAATCAATCGATAAACTCGTCCTGAATGTACGTGAAGTATGTGTCACTGAACGTTAACCAACTAACAATCAATCAGTCGTTAAACTCGTCCTGAATGTACGCGAAGTATGTGTCACTGAACGTTAACCAACTAACAATCAATCAATCGATAAACTCGTCCTGAATGTACGTGAAGTGTGTGTCACTGAACGTTAACCAACTAACAATCAATCAATCGATAAACTCGTCCTGAATGTACGTGAAGTATGTGTCACTGAACGTTAACCAACTAACAATCAATCAATCGATAAACTCGTCCTGAATGTACGTGAAGTATGTGTCACTGAACGTTAACCAACTAACAATCAATCGATCACATCCATACTTTTATATCTTAATGTTACAAATTATTCAAAATTTATGAAATATTTACCGCAACAACTTGTGTTTTCTATGTTCAGCACATCTAGTGTAAATTTTGATGTTTATTAACTTCTGTCATCTCCGTGGTTTTTTTCCATTTCCTTTTAATATCTGTATTCGTGAGTCAACTGTTCACATTTTCTTACTAAGATTAAAATAGTATGTAAACCTTCAATCATGGAATAATAGCAACTGCCAACATAAGTAATGCCATGATTGTTGTTTGAAATCAATTGAACAATTTAAGATACTACTGTTTGGTGAGTCAGTTGATAATGCCTGTTGTTTACCTACTGTTTGGTGAGCCAGTTGATAATGCCTAATGTTTACCTACTGTTTGGTGAGCCAGTTGATAATGCCTGTTGTTTACCTACTGTTTGGTGAGATAGTTGATAATGCCTGTTGTTTACCTACTGTTTGGTGAGCCAGTTGATAATGCCTGTTGTTTACCTACTGTTTGGTGAGATAGTTGATAATGCATGTTGTTTACTTACTGTTTGGTGAGTCAGTTGATAATGCCTGTTGTTTACCTACTGTTTGGTGAGCCAGTTGATAATGCCTGTTGTTTACCTACTGTTTGGTGAGCCAGTTGATAATGCCTGTTGTTTACCTACTGTTTGGTGAGCCAGTTGATAATGCCTGTTGTTTACCTACTGTTTGGTGAGCCAGTTGATAATGCCGGTTGTTTACCTACTGTTTGGTGGGCCAGTTGATAATGCCTGTTGTTTACCTACTGTTTGGTGAGCCAGTTGATAATGCCTGTTGTTTACCTACTGTTTGGTGAGCCAGTTGATAATGCCTGTTGTTTACCTACTGTTTGGTGAGTCAGTTGATAATGCCTGTTGTTTACCTACTGTTTGGTGAGTCAGTTGATGATGCCTGTTGTTTACATACTGTTTGGTGAGTCAGTTGATAATGCCTGTTGTTTACCTACTGTTTGGTGACTCAGTTGATAATGCCTGTTGTTTACCTACTGTTTGGTGAGTCAGTTGATAATGCCTGTTGTTTACCTACTGTTTGGTGAGTCAGTTGATAATGCCTGTTATTTACCTACTGTTTGGTGAGTCAGTTGATAATGCCTGTTGTTTACCTACTGTTTGGTGAGCCAGTTGATAATGCCTGTTGTTTACCTACTGTTTGGTGAGTCAGTTGATAATGCCTGTTATTTACCTACTGTTTGGTGAGCCAGTTGATAATGCCTGTTGTTTACATACTGTTTGGTGAGCCAGTTGATAATGCCTGTTGTTTACCTACTGTTTGGTGAGCCAGTTGATAATGCCTGTTGTTTACCTACTGTTTGGTGAGTCAGTTGATAATGCCTGTTGTTTACCTACTGTTTGGTGAGCCAGTTGATAATGCCTGTTGTTTACCTACTGTTTGGTGAGCCAGTTGATAATGCCTGTTGTTTACCTACTGTTTGGTGAGTCAGTTGATAATGTCTGTTGTTTACCTACTGTTTGGCGAGCCTGTTGATAATGCCCGTTGTTTACCTACTGTTTGGTGAGCCAGTTGATAATGCCTGTTGTTTACCTACTTTTTGGTGAGCCAGTTGATAATGCCTGTTGTTTACTCAACCAACACGGTGAGGTTGATTTGTACTAGCTCAAGTGTCAAACAGTCTTTACTATTGGTCGATTATACTTCATGCTTAGCGGATAAGAACCAAATATCAATATTCTTTGATTTGACTCATTGGTACATATAATTCAAGATCGTCCACACACGATGTGAACACACCAAGTCTTGCACCACTGAAGTAGTCTGACCTAATTGTAAATTACCTGCTTTAAAACATAGCTTCGCCGGGTTAGTTATATGACATGCAGAAACATCATGTTCATCTAATGGCAATCTATCTTTAGCAGAAACACTGAGCTTGCCTGGTGAAATAAAGAATTCGTCAATCATTTTCGTAAATTGTAATATAATAATAATAATAATAATAATAATAATAATAAAAATAATAATAATAATAATGATAATAATAATAATAATAATAATAATAATTGGAATTCAAATATATCTACTGGCACATTTAGAGGATTTCCCTCATTGTTACATATACCTATGACTATTTACCTAATGTTTTATTTTAGCCTCTCCTCGTGAACCTGTTAGTAAGATATCAACAAACAGCGGGTAAAGTAATTGTACAGATATCGATATAAAGCTTATAAAGTATTCCCGTCTGATTATATTAAAAATCGTCTTGATAATTGATTTAACTAATAGCTGTAATAAGATCGTAGATATCAAATATAGTGATACACGACACGTTCCTGGAATAACCTTCATCAGGTACGCTGACAGTCAGAAGATTGGAAAGCCTCGGGGAGTAGATCGTTGTCTTTTTTTATCCTTTTTCTTTTGGCTATTTTGTTGTCTGTTCTTCTTCGATATGCGGATTCTGAATACCCCTTTGGTATCTTCAAACTCTTTTTAGTTTTAATGATGCTTAAATTATTTAGAAATTGTTAATTTCAGTAACAAATGTATCTAATAAATCATGCCAGTGCCGAAACTGTATTGAGTGGATGATTCCCAGGGGAACTAATAGTCCACCAGCAAAGGTACCGACCCAGCGATAGTAATAAACATGTAGATTTCAAATTTAGTGTAAAATATGTTTACATTCTAGTCGTATTAGCGGTACATCATTGGCAAATACATATTTGATAGAAAATTATATTAAAGATATATTTCTATAATCTGTAGGGGAATTGAACTTTCTAAATATCAGTGTCTTGATCGGCTAAAGACAATGACTTAATATCATATGACCTTTATTAAAATAAAAATTTTATGGAATGTTATTCTACATAACTGCGTACCATTTTATAGCTTCAAATGAACTCATTAAATAGCATAAAACATATTATATACTAAATGATGACCTACCGTTGTCGTTGACATCGTCATACAGCTCGTCAAGCTTTGACTGTGTAGAACCATACACACCAGACCCATCAATGAAATGTGTCAACTCATTTAATTGTTCTCGATGACCTAATGTATCAATATATAGCTTGAATTTAATGGAAACAATTTTGTTATGTTCTAAACAAATGAGATTTATTAATGGCATGCATGATATAAGTGAATTTTATGGCTCGTTATAAAATATTAATATCCTGCCAACACATATGAAAATTCACAACTATGAATTATGTCTTAAATAATCTTATAACTCTTCTTTTTTGTATATGATATGCAGTAAAGCGAATAAATTTCAAACAGTTTCCAATAATATTTTAAACTCTAATAGTATTTTTTTTTACAACTGAAAATGCAAAAAATTTAATAAATAGAAAGAAAGAAAAAAATCAAAAAAAATCTAAGACTACTCAATTTCGTGGAATCTACGAAATGGATTTATTTGATTTTTGTATATTAAATTCGATTTCATCCTGTATGAACAAGGGACGTGGAGCTATCTCGTATTCACTTAACCATTATAACGACAATTAAAGTAGCAACATCTTACCATGAGTACAATCAAGTGATGTAGCTGCTGTTGACCTAACAAAGTTCAAACAATCTCTGTTGTCAAAGTACGGATCATCTTTTGGTATTGGAATCGTAAAACATTCTCCATTAGCAAAGCCTGATCTGGAAGTGAAATAAAAACTTGTATTGTCACAAAATAAGATGAGAAATAAAGGAATAGAAAGTAGTCATAGGAAGAGATTGATTGATTGATTGATTGATTGATTGATTGATTGATTGATTGATTGATTGATTGATTGATTGATTGATTGATTGATGTTCAACGTCAACATAAGAAATATTTCAATTATATCGTGGCGTGAACAAATTTTACAAATTAATTTCCAAAGTTGTAAAATTCGATGGTCTGTTGTATGGTTTATTGTCATGTGGTTTGGTTTTACATGGTCGTGATTATTAACGTTATATTGATTGGTGCAATCGTTAATTAGGCTGTGTAATCTGCAGGATAAAAAATTGATATCAAATGATTTTATGTTTATTCTGTATATTGTTCTACCGATAAGTTTAATACTTAAAGATTGGCTCAAGTAAAATGTATTGTAAGGCACATTTACAAATATATATCTTTTCACGGAGAAAGAGTTTTAACCGAAATTAGTATAGTTGATTTTTGATGAATATTCTGGTCTTATTTCTTTATCCAGGTTGTTTTATTATCCTTTATGTAGAAAAAAATATTAGTTGTAAGTCTGTAATAAGCCTATGTTTTATGTTTGATACGCAGGTAGCTTGGATTACCGACGTCCAACCAGGTTTCGAGTAATCTGACTATTCAGATACATAGAATAACACTGTATAAATGTACAGTAAAATAAACATCAGAAAACACTTACTCTTACAACAATGAAAATGACAGCAGGTCCTAAATATTTCAAGCATGATTTTCCTACTCGTACTTTAAAATTGTCCAATCAGGAATTACGGTCATAAATCTTTAAAATACAATTGTTGAAAGCGTACTCGCAAAACTGCCAATCAAAACATTGTACATCAAATGATAAGAGTGTTCCAATTGGTAGATTTGAGAGTACCAGAATGTAACTCTTACTCAAACGTTTCACCTAAGGCCAGAACAGATAATAAATTGTATTCAATGTTCCGTTTCACGATTACGCGTACAAAAAAAACTCTATCAAATGTTTCATAGCTATAAGATCAGGGCTTGTGATCATAAAACTTTCGAGTACGAGCTTTGTACTCAATACTCCAAAATCGTCCAATCAGAATACAGTATTTACTGGAGGACACCATGTTCTGAGTGGTCAATATTACGAGTACGAGTATAAACGCGCACTAATATTGTTTTGTTAAAAATGCATATTTGATGTTATTACGTCATTGGCTAAAAACGTCATTGGAGAAGTTACGCCTGCTTACCTCTGTTGTGAACAGCATTGTAGATTCGAACCTGCATATCCTACAATTGATAAAATAAGCACTCGATTATTTTCTAAATTAGTATGTGATATTTTATATAACACTCAACGACTCATTTTTTAAGGCAACGTAATGACAAGACTATGTAGATGTTTGTTTGTTTGTTTGATGGTGTTTAACGCCACTTTCAACAATATTTCAGTTATATCGTGGTGGTCAGTTTTATTGTTGGAGGAAACCGTAGTACCCGGAGAAAACCACCGACCTGTAGCAATCACTGACAAACTTTATCACATAATGTTGTACACCTTACCCTGATCGAGATTCGAACTCATAACATCAGTGCCGCTAGGCACAGATTGCATAGGCAGTTGTAAATCCAACTCAAGACTATGTAGAAGACAGAGACATTCACAACAAACACACATCGTCCCCTTAATGAAATATCAGTACACCATTACAATGCAATGTTGGTGAACATATATAATGAAATAATGGTTTTCTAGGTTCACTTATGTTCTATGCACAAAGAAATAAGTAAAGCACCCCCATGTTTTTTTGAAATGACAAATGATACAAGTATAACGAGATTACTGACCAGATAATCTCAAGAACGCAATGGTGATCTGTTAGGACATCACATTGGCTGTACAAAACCACCAACAAAATCAAGAAAAAATGTTAATTTAATGAATATTTAATCACAATATCACAAGGCCAGTTTTTTGCAGTAAAACATGTTCATTTTAAGTATTGACCTTCACAGTTCAAAAAGCACGATAATATTGTCATTTCACTTTCAAAACGTCACTGATGAATCGCTTGACGAAATCTATTGTTCAAAGTTCAGTACCGGGTGTAACCCCCACGTGCTTAGATGACGGCCTCAACCCTGCGTCTCATCCTTCCAGTTAGACGTCGGATGTCCTGCTGTGATAGCTGCTGCCATTCCCGATGCAATGCTGCTTCCAACTGACGAATGCTTTGCACAGGAGGTTCCCGAGCCTGTATACGACGGCCTAACATGTCCCAAATATGCTCTATAGGATTCAAATCCGGGCTCATGGCTGGCCAAGGAACAAAATTCACGGTTTCGCTTTGGAGGTAGGTAGTCACTCCTCTTGAACGATGAGGCATGTTGTTGTCATCCATATACCCTCATCTGGCCGTCGGTTACATGAAGCAGAAACCGGCTCTCGTCTGACCAATGGATCTTGCGCCATGTCCTTAAATTCCAACCACGTCATGCTATATATAAACACCATGCCAAACGTGATCGTCGATGTCGGTCTGCCAACAGTGGACGTTTAATGACTCTCCTTGACTTAAGTCCAGCTGATTTCAGATGGTTTCTAACTGTTCTTGTTGACAAACGTCTATTGGGCAGCCAGTGTTGGTTGAGTACGGGACTGGTTGCGAATGGCATCCGTCTAACCAAACGCTGCAATGCCCTGTCGTCACGATCAGATATTACCCGTGGTCTGCCGGATCTTGGCAAGTCTTTCACATTGTTGGTTTGTGTGTGTTTTCACACCAGTCGGCTGACTACAGTATAGTGGTAGCCCATCTGACGTCCAATAGCTTTGAAGAACATCCATGTTGTATGCATGTCGATTATTTGCCATCTTTGTGCTTCTGATATTCGCCTTCGTACCATGCTTACTGAGAATGAATAATATTTTTAAAACACCGGACGTAAATACCCAAATTCGAAGCGTGAACATACTGAATTTTGAGTAATGCGTGTGTGGCATGGTTCACTTGCATGACTAGTCGATATTAGACATAATGGTCACACCTGTGTGAGTACATCTTTTTAATGGAACATTGTTCTTGCTATGATCAATATAAATATTAGAATCTAAACTTAGTGTAACTTATTATGTTTTAATATATCAGGGGGTGCTTAACTTTTTTCTTTGTGTATATATTAAATCGTTCAGATGATTCAATAATCTTAAGGACAGGTTTGAATACGTTAATGTACCCCGATGAGTTAAATCATCACTATCCTCAATTAGGACAAATGATAATCAGGATACAGATGTGTGTTGGGTACTCTTTAGGTAAAGATGATATGTCGTTCGTAATTTAAGGCTTTGAAGTTCACTGGTTGTCAAAACATTTTTATTTTCCAACATAAACAAAACTTGTGAAATACATAAATCTGTAGGAATATATCATAGACACAATGCTTTGATAGTACCTTTGTAGACAAATTAATTAAGTCTGTGTTTAAATCATGGCGATTTGATAAACATGCTTCCAAAAGTTATTTCAAAATCACTACTATAAACTACATATCTTTCTGCTTTCCTTGATAAAATAATGATTAAAATCGGACGTGAATTGATTTCAAGATAATATTTTGAAAAACTGTTAGTTTTACATGAAATATATAGGGTAAATTGGAAGCGTGCGAATACTTTTGTCCATTGTCTGGATATTAAACCATACTGAAATGTTGAAAAGAGTCAAAGCTTGTAAAAGGAGGAAGATAGACACTAATGTACTGCTAGCTTTACACATACCTTTTGATAAAGCTGTCTTCGTTATGTCGTGATCTAAGAACTGACCAAATTGCATACTGAAATAGCTCAATGGCATATCTAGGTCTCCAGCATTACTGATTGTATGTACTTTATTACTAATTACTCGAGCGCTGTCTAGAATAGATCCAGACAGTCCTAAAGTTCTAGGTGAATTTACATTATCTAGAAGAAAACAAAATAAGAGGCTATAATTAACTTTAGTTACTTAATGATAATGCTACGGATGTGACCTCATGCAAAGTTGTAATATCAAGTTCATTCAGTTGAAAGTGCAATTTAAGATCTAGTAATTATATAAATCGTATATAGTTTCCACGTTGCAATGAATAAATACTATGGTCGAACATTTTATTGGCATTTTTAGAATTCCCTAAGGCAAGATTAAATATGAAATCAGTTTCAGAATCCATGATGTTTTTGACTTTTTACCTTCAGTCCGTTCTAAGGTTAAACAATTTGAAATGATTCTGATAAAAACCAGAGATATAATACCACATAAATGCTTGATTAATGAATAAATTAGAGAGACATTATGCCAAAAATAGACTATTCATGTTTCTAAGCATGTGTATATTTCTTTATGGTTATGAACACTTAAATCAAATACAATCAATCTTTCCTTGGGAGGTTTGGCGCTTTAAAATCTGATTCAACCCACCATTTCTTTAGAAATGCCTGTACCAAGTCAGGGTCATTACGGTTTTCACAGTTTTCCGGTTGTTGACTGATTTTGTCTGTTTATACACTTATGAGTTTTGACTTTCCCTTTGTAAGATTGTTCGGAGTTCGGTAATTTTGTTATTACCCTTATTTTGTAAACTTACCATCATAATCTGGTTGGAGGAATCTGTCGAATGGTGTGGACGACATACCCCATCTTGGATGTCCTAAGTTATTACATAAGCCATTTATAGTCCTGTATTTATAGGTCGCGTCACATTTCACGTGGTTCTTAAAATTGCAAGGAAGATCCAATATGTTAGTAGAAATCCGTGCTATGAATTGGTCTATATGCTTCCTATCAGCAACCTTTCTGAAACTTAATGTATTATGAAAAGAAAGTATAAGTATTGATAGTAACCAATTCCACCAATGTCAACAAATCAAACAAATAATTCAACAAAAAAAGCCCACTACATATGTCGTTGACAATCCTGGTCCTAGCTTGAGACAGGCACAATATTGTGTAGGGATTAAACCGGTCATTGGAACAGCAATGCAGATATAAACAAAGAATAAAGAAAACATTGGATTCCATCAGTAAGAACACAACATATCTGTATATCTACGGGACTACAAAATATATGTATATCTACGGGACTACAAAATATCTGTATATCTACGGGACTACAAAATATCTGTATCTACGGGACTACAAAAATATCTGTATATCTACGGAATACAAAATACCTGTATATCTACGGGACTACAAAATATCTGTATATCTACGGGACTACAAAATATCTGTATATCTACGGGACAACAAAAATATCTGTATATTTACGGGACTACAACATATCTTCATTATGCAATTATGTACCGGTTCGACATTCAAATAGCTGTAAATGGGAATAATACTTCCCGACTGAGTGCGCAGCGTAATTTTAAAATTGATGAGCTGATTCTATGAAGAGAGATTTATTATCTATATATTCTTCTTATGTCAATACAGTTACTGACTTTGTATCAGACTCCAAATTTCAAAGTTCAACCAATCAACATCTGGCGGCTTTATTGGGAATTGTTGGAAATTGGATTAACCCGACATATAGAATCGCTATTATATAATAATGGCTGAGGATTTACAAATCTACAATCTGTTCAGTTGTTTCTCAGGTGACGAATAACAATAATAGTGATGAGAAAAGCAGACCTCCTATTAGGCCGGTAATAGATTGCCTCCAAATTCATTTTAAATGCAATATTACACTCTAATGTTCAGTATATTCATCAACCTCATTCATTCTTGGGTTCGGTTCGGTTCACCTTGATTCGTCTGCTGGTGTCAAATGTGTCCAGGTATGTCAGTAGAAGGATTTAAGTGGACGTTTTTATTTGAAGATGTGGGTACATACATTTTGTATTTATAAATCAAAATACACATGTTAAGAGAATGAACAAAAAGGGGTGTCATATAGCCCGAGTGAACAGAGATTCCGAATGTATTGTTCTTAGAACAATATTACACATTACAACCAAGTATGGGAGAGTGTCATGTGTTCTTGTTGCACAAGTAGGAGACCAAGTTCTTGCATTAAATATACATTTGCATGCATCAGTTTCTCTTTTCACTATTGATCAAACGAATTCCTTGTCGAATATTTTAATTTTCGTGTATTAAATTACAAAGACTTACATAAAGCCTTCTGCTCTTTTGCGAGTATTGCTGGTAAAATTGCTTGGTGCATCAGTTGTTAGATCATCGACTGTTGACAATGCAGACTTTACAGCACCCTGTGTGATATCAACGAACAGGGTGGCTTCTTTGTCCATTTCTAACGATTCGTTATTTGTAATTAAATGAGGTCCAAACCCAGCCGTTTTGCCGTCAATTGTATCAATACCTACAAAAAAGTAGATATCAGGAAAATATCTTCATAAACTAAAAAGTTGTATTCATGGAGCTTCTAACTATATATATGACTCTAATTCGTGTCCGTCCGCTATTTCATGTCCATTGAGGTCGCTATTCTCATCTGGTCAAAATGTGGTATTACGCTGATTTTATGTGTGATATTTTGTGGAGTATTGTTTAATTAATTTGACGTTGGCTTGATTACATACTTAACAGAACAGCAGCAGGATTATCCAATCGAACTTTTTTAATCACAAAATCTATGAGTGGACAAGAAGTTGGATTTCAACGAAATCTATTTAATAGGGGGACATTCGTTTTTAGCAGTGTTTTCTAGAGCGGGGGTATTATGAACAGATTTGGGAGGGGATTTTGCGAAAAATACCAGTCGAGAGACGACAAATTTCCCGAACCGAAAGGCGAGGGAAATTTAGTCTCAAGACTGGTATTTTTCGCAAATACCCCTCCCAATATGATATATCTGTTTAATTACACCGAATATTATTTAGAACACTGGCTAAATAAATATTATAATACCCTTTGTTTGTCGTTTTCAGTAATATTCTGTTTTTATTGTGGTTTTTTTCAGGAACGTTTTAACTTGTTATAAACCTTTTGAGGAATTTTTATTTTTGTTGTTTTTTTATGTGTATTCCAAATGAATTTGGTAGTTTGAGGCACGCGAGAGTAAAAAAGTGAAATACGTTTTCGCAAATACCACGGAACAGAGGGAAAAAAAGTTAAATCCTCATGCAAATACCCCGGCAGCGGTAAAAATGACCGAAATTAATCCTAAATATGAAAATACACGAAAAATACACCAGCTATTAACCAATCGAAATCCAGGATTCTTATATAAGGTGTAATTATTTTAAGTATATACTATGCTGACAGCAGAAGAACATTATATACAATAGGATTAATTGGCGTTTTATAAAGTTTAACTAAATAAGTATCAAATTTGTCTAAGGAATTTTTTTTTTTTTTATTTACAGAACACATGCACAGTAATGGTTTATTCTTAGTTATAGTATGGTTGTATCAATGTGTTGAGCTGCTGGGTGTACAATGCGAATGTTTCGAAATATGCATAATGATGCAGAACAGGGGTGATAAAGATATATCAAATCACTGCTTGCCTTCCTAAGTTTTAATAGTTACACCATTACGAAAACGCAGCAAAAACTATGATTTAAAAAGTGTGTTCTGGTAGTAACACATCCCAAGATAGCAGTCGTTCATGTTTTGTACAAGTACATAAAGATGTACAAGAACTTAACCCCTCAACATTTATTTAAAAAAAAACACAAAAAAAACGAAAGGGTGGTTCTTAGTGAGTATTGTTGCTACATTTCAGCAAATAGAAAGCAGAAAGGGCACATTTCAGTGCTTAGCTATCAGAAAAGATACGTGTCGGTGCACAATAATTAGTAGGACACGTTTCAGCATGTGACAAAACAAATGTAGAATAGTCGGACGTCAAATTGACTTAAATTAGCGTTAAAGACACGAATTGGCGACAGGATACGGGTATCATGAGTGTTACATAAACGTTTAAATATTCAACCCAACAGATTCGAACCCACACCGTTGGCGTACTGCAACACCAAATCGTTTAGCATATTGACGAACCATCGAGTCCCTTCGACCAAATCCACTATATAGCGGCCAATATATATGTAATTAAATTAGTGCTGAATGGTACTGATTAAAATGGTATTTGTTTTAGTTAAGAGCTTCGATATCATTTTCTTCCTCTTTTATAATTTTAGTTTTATTGCTTCATGTTTCGTTTCTGGTAAGTTTTATAGGTTTATGTAATTTTCACTTTGTATGTAAATTTTTAGTCATTGTTCTATTTTTAACTATGTTAAGCGCTTAGAGTAATTTTTATCTATTATATATAGCGCTATATAAATTGTGTATCATATTATATTTGTAATACAAAGTACCTTACGATGAGGTCAAAAATACAATTGTTTTAAGAAACATGCTTCCATTTAAATTTAAGCCTGTTCTGTTTAATCTTTAGCATACCATTCAGTTCTATTTCATTCCCAATTGCCAAAATATAAAAACGCAATCTCAAAATAGGGAATATAGAGATAAGACCGGAAAATATATTTCGATCGAGGTGTACTAAGAAACGAAGATATTCTTATTATTAGCATATTGCTATATTTGAATAAACACTGATCTATATTGTATTTTCTATTCCACTCTTGTTGATCGTTTATCGTAATACATGTATAACAAGCATAATGGCTGACATGGCACTTAGTTTTTGATAGATTTGCATCAATGATAGAGTGTGTTATGGTGGAATGTTAATTAGATACTATTCACATGTACCAATCAGAAATTTCTTCTGTATTGTAATTAGCATTTTAGGTGTATTTGATAGTTATAATAATAGTATATATTCTACTTCGTTCGAATATTTGCAAAGAGTAGACATTCAAGATCCCTTAGAAATATGAGGTTTTTTGTGTTTGACATTTGTGTACTGTGCTTAGTTCTATGGTAATTATAAATATTTCTCTAGTTTTTGTTTACATTCTTACCACTTTCAAAGGCCTTACGATTATCCCTCTCTATGTTCTGTATTTTACTTTCTACTGTCAACTTCAATGAATCGAATGTAGTTTTACTTGGACAATCTAGAAACGGCAGAAAACTAGATTCATTGGTACTGATGAAATGTCTGACGGGTCCTTCATTCAAAACACATATCAACTGCTTGATCTTCTCCTCCAATTCACAGTCTGCTGCTGCTGACGAAACTAATAAGGCTACTAAATAAATTGAGGACCTGTAAAAAAATATGAATATATTACCACAAGTAGCAAAACACAAATATATCTAAATAAAAAACACGTGTGTCCTTTATGCGGATGTAGGGAGAAGCTGACATTTGGAGTGTCTAATTCCTGATTTTTAACGCGATGTTCTTATTATCTGTGCTTAACGTACTTTTATCTGTTTCTATTTTTGTATTTTTCATTTTAGTGTCCAGGACCGTCCGTTTACTCAAAATATTTTACTTCGGCATTAAACTAACTAAATACTTTCTACTCATGCTAATAAATGTTTGTTTACTAATAATGTCGCCAACTTGTGTGTCATGCTGAATATTGTACTATGATTTTCTTTTTTTCTGACAAGCCTTGTAAATACTCTGGCCTTGTGCATTTATCGGTTAGCACGAATAAAAACAAACTTTTCAAAATCGAGCACCATCCCAAAACAGAATAGACTATTAACTGGAAACAAATAGAAGTGTGTGACAAACAATGAGATCTCGATATGTAAAGAACTCTCAAGAACACAAAAAGGTGAGAAAATATATGAGAAATACATCTTTCAATTGTCGGTTTTTTAGGTGGAAGGAACTTATGTTACCGGAGAAAACCACCGACCTGTAGCATGTAACTGATAACCTTTACCTAGAGTTGTCTCAAGTTAACTCGCCGCGGGCGGGAATCGACCAAACAATTTTAACAGTGCTAGATACTGATTGCTAGCTAAATATAAATCTAACTGCTATATGATTGCGGTAACGACGATCCATGTATGCATAGAGGTGACAATGCTCATCTACGTTGTTGGTAGGTTGAAGTGATTTCTACAAGATTTCTACGGTTGTCATCACGGTTGATCGTTACCAATATCAAGTTCTCGCCACTGGATCTATTGTCTTTTGCATTGATTTTCTTTCCTCTATCACCGACAATAGATTTACCGAACTTGACTTTGAGTAACACAGCAGGCATTTAATTTTCTGTGTTAATTCTTGTGCTTTGTTTGTCTTCGTTCTGTGTCTTGTGTCCAATGTTTCTCTGTGTTGCAATAATTATGAACAAGAAAACAACATTGCTTATTGCTCTTGATGCCATTATACCTGCATGTAATGTTACGAATTACAAATTGCAAGAGCAATAAGAAAATTATTATCTTATTTGTATAAACTTACCACATTTTTTAATATCCAAATATTTCATCAAATGTTGTTTTTCTGAAACATCTTCAACCCGTTTTATACTTTTCATTTAGAAATTGATCTAGCATGTCCTATTTCCTTAATTATAATATAAACCAATCGGGTAGTTCTCTTTAGAATTCGATGTTTCTACAACCATAGAATGATATAAGTACGTCATTAAAAGTAATTTACATCCTCAAGTTTCTGATTGATTATTCTTATCAGATTTTTTTTCAAAATTAGCTGAATTTGTGTACATAAACATAAAATGGAACTTTAAATTTCTTAAAAGTGAGAAGTCATCGTTTACTACATCTTAATATCAACACTGTTGCAATCATGTTTCTTACTTGCCTGTATTTTCAGTCCATAAACTCGTGCACACTGTATACATTTATTTATTATTGACCGTAATTTTCTAGCTTCTTCTCTTTTTTTCTTCTTCTTATTTTGGGCTACACATATAGACAATCTGCTAGCACAACTGGTAGGGCCAAACAGTACATTTATATTTCATTGTATATTATATTGCTATTCTATAATAATTATTTGATTCCAACAAATTCAAGACCTATTTATTCTGATCTCCTGCGAAGACAATTAATTTCTTGAGATGTTTATAACTAACTGATATTAAATCTTTTGGAATTATAATGATTTGTTGTTCTAAGAGTTATCGTGTTTAACCTTTGTTGTTCTAAGAGTTATCGTGTTTAACCAACAGATTTTACCTTCCTAGATAGTATAGTTAGTTAACTACGATCATTCACTGACCCTTCTATTGTTCCTAGATAGAATAGTCAGTTAACTACGACCATTCACTGACCTTCTATTGTTCCTAGATAGTATAGTTAACGACGACCATTCACTGACCATTCTATTGTTCCTAGATAGTATAGTCAGTTAACTACGACCATTCACTGACCCTTCTATTGTTCCTATATAGAATAGTCAGTTAACTACGACCATTCACTGACCATTATATTGTTCGTATATAGTAGTCAGTTAACTACGACCATTCACTGACCATTCTATTGTTCCTAGATAGTATAGTCAGTTAACTAGGATCATTCACTGACCCTTCTATTGTTCATAGATAGAATAGTCAGTTAACTACGACCATTCACTGACCATTATATTGTTCCTTTATAGTATAGTTAACTACGACCATTCACTGACCATTCTATTGTTCCTAGATAGTATAGTCAGTTAACTACGACCATTCACTGACCCTTCAATTGTTCCTAGATAGTATAGTCAACTACGACCATTCACTGACCCTTCTATTGTTCCTAGATAGAATAGTCAGTTAACTACCACCATTCACTGACCATTCTATTGTTCCTATATAGTATAGTTAACTACGACCATTCACTGACCCTTCTATTGATCCTAGATAGTATAGTCAGTTAACTACGACCATTCACTGACCATTCTATTGTTCCTATATAGTATAGTCAGTTAACTACGGCCATTCACTGACCATTCTATTGTTCCTATATAGTATAGTTAACTACGACCATTCACTGACCCTTCTATTGATCCTAGATAGTATAGTCAGTTAACTACGACCATTCAATGACCATTCTATTGTTCCTATATAGTATAGTCAGTTAACTACGACCATTCACTGACCATTCTATTGTTCCTAGATAGTATAGTCAGTTAACTACGACCATTCACTGACCCTTCTATTGTTCCTAGATAGTATAGTCAACTACGACCATTCACTGACCCTTCTATTGTTCCTAGATAGTATAGTCAGTTAACTACGACCATTCACTGACCCTTCTATTGTTCCTAGATAGTATAGTCGGTTAACTACGACCATTCACTGACCCTTCTATTGTTCCTAGATAGTATAGTCAACTACGACCATTCACTGACCATTCTATTGTTCCTAGATAGTATTGTCAGTTAACAACGGCCATTCACTGACCATTCTATTGTTCCTAGATAGTATAGTCAACTACGACCATTCACTGACCATTCTATTGTTCCTAGATAGTATTGTTAACTACGACCATTCACTGACCATTCTATTGTTCCTAGATTCCTAGATAGTATAGTCAGTTAACTACGGCCATTCACTGACCCTTCTATTGTTCCTAGATAGTATAGTTAACTACGACCATTCACTGACCATTATATTGTTCCTAGATAGTATAGTCAATTAACTACGACCATTTACTGACCCTTCTATTGTTCCTAGATAGTATAGTTAACTACGACCATTCACTGACCATTATATTGTTCCTAGATAGTATAGTTAACTACGACCATTCACTGACCCTTCTATTGTTCCTATATAGAATAGTCAGTTAACTACGACCATTCACTGACCATTATATTGTTCCTAGATAGAATAGTCAGTTAACTACGACCATTCACTGACCCTTTTATTGTTCCTAGATAGTATTGTCAACTACGACCATTCACTGACCCTTCTATTGTTCCTAGATTGTATAGTCAACTACGACCATTCACTGACCCTTCTATTGTTCCTAGATAGTATAGTCAACTACGACCATTCACTGACCATTCTATTGTTCCTAGATAGTATTGTTAACTACGACCATTCACTGACCATTCTATTGTTTCTAGATAGTATAGTCAGTTAACTACGGCCATTCACTGACCATTCTATTGTTCCTAGATAGTATAGTTAACTACGACCATTCACTGACCCTTCTATTGTTCCTAGATAGTATAGTCTGTTAACTACTGCCATTCACTGACCCTTCTATTGTTCCTAGATAGTATAGTTAACTACGACCATTCACTGACCCTTCTATTGTTCCTAGATAGTATAGTCAGTTAACTACGACCATTCACTGACCCTTCAATTGTTCCTAGATAGTATAGTCAACTACGACCATTCACTGACCCTTCTATTGTTCCTAGATAGAATAGTCAGTTAACTACCACCATTCACTGACCATTCTATTGTTCCTATATAGTATAGTTAACTACGACCATTCACTGACCCTTCTATTGATCCTAGATAGTATAGTCAGTTAACTACGACCATTCACTGACCATTCTATTGTTCCTATATAGTATAGTCAGTTAACTACGGCCATTCACTGACCATTCTATTGTTCCTATATAGTATAGTTAACTACGACCATTCACTGACCCTTCTATTGATCCTAGATAGTATAGTCAGTTAACTACGACCATTCAATGACCATTCTATTGTTCCTATATAGTATAGTCAGTTAACTACGACCATTCACTGACCATTCTATTGTTCCTAGATAGTATAGTCAGTTAACTACGACCATTCACTGACCCTTCTATTGTTCCTAGATAGTATAGTCAACTACGACCATTCACTGACCCTTCTATTGTTCCTAGATAGTATAGTCAGTTAACTACGACCATTCACTGACCCTTCTATTGTTCCTAGATAGTATAGTCGGTTAACTACGACCATTCACTGACCCTTCTATTGTTCCTAGATAGTATAGTCAACTACGACCATTCACTGACCATTCTATTGTTCCTAGATAGTATTGTCAGTTAACAACGGCCATTCACTGACCATTCTATTGTTCCTAGATAGTATAGTCAACTACGACCATTCACTGACCATTCTATTGTTCCTAGATAGTATTGTTAACTACGACCATTCACTGACCATTCTATTGTTCCTAGATTCCTAGATAGTATAGTCAGTTAACTACGGCCATTCACTGACCCTTCTATTGTTCCTAGATAGTATAGTTAACTACGACCATTCACTGACCATTATATTGTTCCTAGATAGTATAGTCAATTAACTACGACCATTTACTGACCCTTCTATTGTTCCTAGATAGTATAGTTAACTACGACCATTCACTGACCATTATATTGTTCCTAGATAGTATAGTTAACTACGACCATTCACTGACCCTTCTATTGTTCCTATATAGAATAGTCAGTTAACTACGACCATTCACTGACCATTATATTGTTCCTAGATAGAATAGTCAGTTAACTACGACCATTCACTGACCCTTTTATTGTTCCTAGATAGTATTGTCAACTACGACCATTCACTGACCCTTCTATTGTTCCTAGATTGTATAGTCAACTACGACCATTCACTGACCCTTCTATTGTTCCTAGATAGTATAGTCAACTACGACCATTCACTGACCATTCTATTGTTCCTAGATAGTATTGTTAACTACGACCATTCACTGACCATTCTATTGTTTCTAGATAGTATAGTCAGTTAACTACGGCCATTCACTGACCATTCTATTGTTCCTAGATAGTATAGTTAACTACGACCATTCACTGACCCTTCTATTGTTCCTAGATAGTATAGTCTGTTAACTACTGCCATTCACTGACCCTTCTATTGTTCCTAGATAGTATAGTTAACTACGACCATTCACTGACCCTTCTATTGTTCCTAGATAGTATAGTCAGTTCACTACGGCCATTCACTGACCATTCTATTGTTCCTAGATTGTATAGTCAACTACGACCATTCACTGACCCTTCTATTGTTCCTAGATAGTATAGTCAACTACGACCATTCACTGACCATTCTATTGTTCCTAGATAGTATTGTTAACTACGACCATTCACTGACCATTCTATTGTTCCTAGATAGTATAGTCAGTTAACTACGGCCATTCACTGACCCTTCTATTGTTCCTAGATAGTATAGTCAACTACGACCATTCACTGACCCTTCTATTGTTCCTAGATAGTATAGTCAGTTAACTACGACCATTCACTGACCCTTCTATTGTTCCTAGATAGTATAGTCGGTTAACTACGACCATTCACTGACCCTTCTATTGTTCCTAGATAGTATAGTCAACTACGACCATTCACTGACCATTCTATTGTTCCTAGATAGTATTGTCAGTTAACAACGGCCATTCACTGACCATTCTATTGTTCCTAGATAGTATAGTCAACTACGACCATTCACTGACCATTCTATTGTTCCTAGATAGTATTGTTAACTACGACCATTCACTGACCATTCTATTGTTCCTAGATTCCTAGATAGTATAGTCAGTTAACTACGGCCATTCACTGACCCTTCTATTGTTCCTAGATAGTATAGTTAACTACGACCATTCACTGACCATTATATTGTTCCTAGATAGTATAGTCAATTAACTACGACCATTTACTGACCCTTCTATTGTTCCTAGATAGTATAGTTAACTACGACCATTCACTGACCATTATATTGTTCCTAGATAGTATAGTTAACTACGACCATTCACTGACCCTTCTATTGTTCCTATATAGAATAGTCAGTTAACTACGACCATTCACTGACCATTATATTGTTCCTAGATAGAATAGTCAGTTAACTACGACCATTCACTGACCCTTTTATTGTTCCTAGATAGTATTGTCAACTACGACCATTCACTGACCCTTCTATTGTTCCTAGATTGTATAGTCAACTACGACCATTCACTGACCCTTCTATTGTTCCTAGATAGTATAGTCAACTACGACCATTCACTGACCATTCTATTGTTCCTAGATAGTATTGTTAACTACGACCATTCACTGACCATTCTATTGTTTCTAGATAGTATAGTCAGTTAACTACGGCCATTCACTGACCATTCTATTGTTCCTAGATAGTATAGTTAACTACGACCATTCACTGACCCTTCTATTGTTCCTAGATAGTATAGTCTGTTAACTACTGCCATTCACTGACCCTTCTATTGTTCCTAGATAGTATAGTTAACTACGACCATTCACTGACCCTTCTATTGTTCCTAGATAGTATAGTCAGTTCACTACGGCCATTCACTGACCATTCTATTGTTCCTAGATTGTATAGTCAACTACGACCATTCACTGACCCTTCTATGGTTCCTAGATAGTATAGTCAACTACGACCATTCACTGACCATTCTATTGTTCCTAGATAGTATTGTTAACTACGACCATTCACTGACCATTCTATTGTTCCTAGATAGTATAGTCAGTTAACTACGGCCATTCACTGACCCTTCTATTGTTCCTAGATAGTATAGTCAGTTAACTACGACCATTCACTGACCCTTCTATTGTTCCTAGATAGTATAGTCGGTTAACTACGACCATTCACTGACCCTTCTATTGTTCCTAGATAGTATAGTCAACTACGACCATTCACTGACCATTCTATTGTTCCTAGATAGTATTGTCAGTTAACAACGGCCATTCACTGACCATTCTATTGTTCCTAGATAGTATAGTCAACTACGACCATTCACTGACCATTCTATTGTTCCTAGATAGTATTGTTAACTACGACCATTCACTGACCATTCTATTGTTCCTAGATTCCTAGATAGTATAGTCAGTTAACTACGGCCATTCACTGACCCTTCTATTGTTCCTAGATAGTATAGTTAACTACGACCATTCACTGACCATTATATTGTTCCTAGATAGTATAGTCAATTAACTACGACCATTTACTGACCCTTCTATTGTTCCTAGATAGTATAGTTAACTACGACCATTCACTGACCATTATATTGTTCCTAGATAGTATAGTTAACTACGACCATTCACTGACCCTTCTATTGTTCCTATATAGAATAGTCAGTTAACTACGACCATTCACTGACCATTATATTGTTCCTAGATAGAATAGTCAGTTAACTACGACCATTCACTGACCCTTTTATTGTTCCTAGATAGTATTGTCAACTACGACCATTCACTGACCCTTCTATTGTTCCTAGATTGTATAGTCAACTACGACCATTCACTGACCCTTCTATTGTTCCTAGATAGTATAGTCAACTACGACCATTCACTGACCATTCTATTGTTCCTAGATAGTATTGTTAACTACGACCATTCACTGACCATTCTATTGTTTCTAGATAGTATAGTCAGTTAACTACGGCCATTCACTGACCATTCTATTGTTCCTAGATAGTATAGTTAACTACGACCATTCACTGACCCTTCTATTGTTCCTAGATAGTATAGTCTGTTAACTACTGCCATTCACTGACCCTTCTATTGTTCCTAGATAGTATAGTTAACTACGACCATTCACTGACCCTTCTATTGTTCCTAGATAGTATAGTCAGTTCACTACGGCCATTCACTGACCATTCTATTGTTCCTAGATTGTATAGTCAACTACGACCATTCACTGACCCTTCTATTGTTCCTAGATAGTATAGTCAACTACGACCATTCACTGACCATTCTATTGTTCCTAGATAGTATTGTTAACTACGACCATTCACTGACCATTCTATTGTTCCTAGATAGTATAGTCAGTTAACTACGGCCATTCACTGACCCTTCTATTGTTCCTAGATAGTATAGTTAACTACGACCATTCACTGACCCTTCTATTGTTCCTAGATAGTGTAGTCAGTTAACTACGGCCATTCACTGACCATTCTATTGTTCCTAGATAGTATAGTTAACTACGACCATTCACTGACCCTTCTATTGTTCCTAGATAGTATAGTCAACTACGACCATTCACTGACCATTCTATTGTTCCTAGATAGTATTGTTAACTACGACCATTCACTGACCATTCTATTGTTCCTAGATAGTATAGTTAACTACGACCATTCACTGACCCTTCTATTGTTCCTAGATAGTATAGTCAGTTCACTACGGCCATTCACTGACCATTCTATTGTTCCTAGATTGTATAGTCAACTACGACCATTCACTGACCCTTCTATTGTTCCTAGATAGTATAGTCAACTACGACCATTCACTGACCATTCTATTGTTCCTAGATAGTATTGTTAACTACGACCATTCACTGACCATTCTATTGTTCCTAGATAGTATAGTCAGTTAACTACGCCATTCACTGACCTTTCTATTGTTCCTAGATAGTATTGTTAACTACGACCATTCACTGACCCTTTTATTGTTCCTAGATAGTATTGTTAACTACGACCATTCACTGACCCTTCTATTGTTCCTAGATAGTATTGTTAACTACGACCATTCACTGACCCTTTTATTGTTCCTAGATAGTATTGTTAACTACGACCATTCACTGACCCTTCTATTGTTCCTAGATAGTATTGTTAGCTACGACCATTCACTGACCATTCTATTGTTCCTAGATAGTATAGTTAACTACGACCATTCACTGACCATTCTATTGTTCCTAGATAGTATAGTCAGTTAACTACGGCCATTCACTGACCTTTCTATTGTTCCTAGATAGTATTGTTAACTACGACCATTCACTGACCCTTTTATTGTTCCTAGATAGTATTGTTAACTACGACCATTCACTGACCCTTCTATTGTTCCTAGATAGTATTGTTAACTACGACCATTCACTGACCCTTTTATTGTTCCTAGATAGTATTGTTAACTACGACCATTCACTGACCCTTCTATTGTTCCTAGATAGTATTGTTAACTACGACCATTCACTGACCCTTTTATTGTTCCTAGATAGTATTGTTAACTACGACCATTCACTGACCCTTCTATTGTTCCTAGATAGTATTGTTAACTACGACCATTCACTGACCCTTTTATTGTTCCTAGATAGTATTGTTAACTACGACCATTCACTGACCATTCTATTGTTCCTAGATAGTATAGTCAGTTAACTACGCCATTCACTGACCTTTCTATTGTTCCTAGATAGTATTGTTAACTACGACCATTCACTGACCCTTTTATTGTTCCTAGATAGTATTGTTAACTACGACCATTCACTGACCCTTCTATTGTTCCTAGATAGTATTGTTAACTACGACCATTCACTGACCCTTTTATTGTTCCTAGATAGTATTGTTAACTACGACCATTCACTGACCCTTCTATTGTTCCTAGATAGTATTGTTAGCTACGACCATTCACTGACCATTCTATTGTTCCTAGATAGTATAGTTAACTACGACCATTCACTGACCATTCTATTGTTCCTAGATAGTATAGTCAGTTAACTACGGCCATTCACTGACCTTTCTATTGTTCCTAGATAGTATTGTTAACTACGACCATTCACTGACCCTTTTATTGTTCCTAGATAGTATTGTTAACTACGACCATTCACTGACCCTTCTATTGTTCCTAGATAGTATTGTTAACTACGACCATTCACTGACCCTTTTATTGTTCCTAGATAGTATTGTTAACTACGACCATTCACTGACCCTTCTATTGTTCCTAGATAGTATTGTTAACTACGACCATTCACTGACCCTTTTATTGTTCCTAGATAGTATTGTTAACTACGACCATTCACTGACCCTTCTATTGTTCCTAGATAGTATTGTTAACTACGACCATTCACTGACCCTTTTATTGTTCCTAGATAGTATTGTTAACTACGACCATTCACTGACCATTCTATTGTTCCTAGATAGTATAGTCAGTTAACTACGACCATTCACTGACCATTCTATTGTTCCTAGATAGTATTGTTAACTACGACCATTCACTGACCATTCTATTGTTCCTAGATAGTATAGTCAGTTAACTACGACCATTCACTGACCATTCTATTGTTCCTAGATAGTATAGTCAGTTAACTACGACCATTCACTGACCATTCTATTGTTCCTAGATAGTATTGTTAACTACGACCATTCACTGACCATTCTATTGTTCCTAGATAGTATAGTCAG
Source organism: Bathymodiolus brooksi (assembly GCA_963680875.1). NCBI lineage: Eukaryota > Metazoa > Mollusca > Bivalvia > Mytilida > Modiolidae > Bathymodiolus > Bathymodiolus brooksi. Next base: position 5,814,017 of record OY804577.1, read on the forward strand.
TTAACTACGACCATTCACTGACCCTTCTATTGTACTGTCAATGTTTAGTAATAGTATGTGTTCTTTTTGAGTGCATCCGAATCTGTGTAAGGTTTTTTTTTTTTTTCGTTTGTTTATTTATGCATAGATCGAATTATCAAGAGTTTGTGTCCTATTAACTGGTATAACCCCGTTCCATTGTTGTGCCTGTCCTAAACCATTACATGGACTTCCAACATCATATTGTTGTGCCTGTCCCAAACCATTACATGGACTTCCACCATCATATGCAGTGACCCTTTTTTTATGTTCAATTAATTGAGGTGGTGAGAGGTGTTCGTTGTGTTGATAGTGCCAAACTTTGATCTCCAACAGCAATACTCATATAACCAAACAGTAAAATAAAACAGGCAAAAGGTTCGCTTCAACTCACATCCTATCACAACAATTAACAACATGATTCTATAATTGTTTTAAACTCTTTTCTTTACAAGAAGATATATAGATTTCTTGCATCAAGAAAAGAGAACAAATTGCATAAACGTTCTCCGCGAAGAATTGGCATGCAAATACCCAATCCCTAAATCCAAATTTAACCAGGTCGTCTACACCATCATTCGTGTTTGTTTATGAAGTACAACATCTAATAAAAAACAATGATATGTACTTTCATATTCTTACCACATGCTGAGACTTGATTTCTTTAAAATACGTCAGATGGTACGATATCAGAATATATTTATACCATCTGTATTTAGCTCAAGGAACAACCTACACCATGACCAAATATCCTTAATAACCCACTGCATGCATTTTATTGGATTTCACTATTTAAATTAATGATACCATGTAACGATGTGGTTCATTAATAAATGTACGATTTTCCTTAATTTCCTTAAAAACTGAACAACATCTTCTCTTGTAGGTATATCATTACAAATGTATATGAGTGCACTAGTAAACTTATCCTTGTCTGATTCTATAAAAAAGCTTTTTGCCAACAATACTCTCTCTCACCTGAAATCAGTGAACACAATTAAGACCACGACATGTGCAAACGGAAGCCCTGCATGGTCACTGGCTTGAGTCTGGCAAATAATTAACAGAGATAAACCGGGTTCACCCCTCTTTATAAATGGATCTTCAACGTCAATTCAGAAATAAACAAACAATAAAAAATAAACCTGCACAGATTGGCTTCCATTCAAAATTCCTATGCTTCTATTGAAGTTGTTTCATTGAAATTTCAATGATATATTCTTATTCACATACGTTTGTATAGAAATACAGAAATGTCTAATATTGTTATGGAAAATGCATGATTCTTGACATATTTCTATAAATATGAACAAAACATTAATTCCAACTGCAGATAGGCCTTCTGTCTGTGATAAAACTACGGCTGTTAATATACTATTATTTATATAATAATGTTGTGTTAGCAATGAATATGCCAATATAGTGGTCAGGGTTGAAGACATAGTGCGCGACCCGAACGGGAGTGCGCTATGTCTTCAACCCTGACCACTATATGGCATAGTTATTGCTAACACAACATTATTATTATTATTATGCTGACTGTTATATGTAGACAAAATATATTGAGAACTATTACAATAAAGGAGGTCCTGATATTGGTGACTAATATATTGGATCAGATAGTCTTGAAAGTGTGAGAATATTCTTTGTTTCATTTAAGTCTTTAAAAATATAAAGATTTTTGAAGTTTGAAATTTAATTAACAACAATAACAAGTATTAAAAAACTTTAGACGACTATGATAGATTGACAGATTGCTTCCGCTATATATAGCTTGACAGACAGCTGAAAACCCAACCTTCCCCGCGTGAAACTGGCATAGTAGATGTACTATTTTCACATAGTATATATCAACGCTATATAATTCTTTGTGATATATGCCAAAATATCGTATGAACTTATATTACAGAAGAAATTTACAGAAAGCATAATACTATTGTATATATATAGATTTCATATATTAGCAAATATGCAGATATTATATTTCCTATTCTACCACGTACAATGTACTGCAATTATTGTGATTTTAAGTATTTCTATAAATTGTCATTAATCATCTATATTTGTATCATTTTTATTTCGTCTTACTTTGTGTTGCTTCATTACTTTATAATGATATCCTGTTATAATTTTGTACTTTGAATAGAAAAGAAATATCTCTTAATAACAATCCGGATATATTGAAATTATACGAAAGTCGTACACACAACATTTTGTTGTATATTTCTGGTATACTGCCATTCTACGTTCAATTAACGGCTTACAGTGGTTCTGTGAGAAAAATAATTTTCATTTTAACCTACAGCACTGAGAGAACATGTGCCGACTCATTGTTGAAATCTACAAAAGTGGTCTTAAGCGTGCATGGAACGTGGCACTCTCCAAACACGTTACCCACAATGCTCCACGTTCAAGTTTTCTGTCAGTATTGTAACAGACCCACACCCTTCCATCGAGAGGGATCCCCTGTCCACCATCTGGGATGACCTGGGCAATCATGTGGAAAATACAGTTAAGTAAAATACTACGGAAAAGCACAAACATTTAGTTTGAATGGTACTTACATATGAAGTAAATAGAGTTGGAACGTACCAGTATATAACGTACCCGTATGTGATCTGGGAACCTTCACCAATGCCCAGGAGAATAGTAAGATATGGCTTATAAGCCATATTATCTAACATTTTGTACGTTTTCCTTTGAATTTAAAGAAAGTAGCCTGTCTGATACAAGGTGTCTGATACAAGATGTTGTATCACCACCATGTGGTGATAAAAGAATGGCATGACGTTGCACGAGATCTTCTCTGCCGAACTATTTTATCATGACGTCATATCATGTATGCGGGGTAAAACACGTCAATGTGAGCAACGTTAACAAAGCAATAGAATGAATGGCAACAAATAAACGTGATATCATGCACAAAATGTAGTCTCCCTCGGAGTATTGTACAAATTTGTTAATCTTATTTCGACCCTTGTTATCTACTTAAGATTTTTTTTTATTGAAATGTTAGATAAACTTATTACATACATAGTGTGTTTGTGCAAGACTTTGTATCAGGTCTTGCCTGTTGTGTGAACAAACCGCATCACAACTCGTCGCTTTCGCGACTCGTAGTGGTTCACACAACAGACTCGACCTGATACAAAGTCTTGCACTATGTATGTCATGGGTATTTATTTCACACAGCGCAAGAGAAAACACACCAATATTTCATTGTTTGTCCACAATTGTATATGAATATAACGAATAAATACAGATTAATACATGGGCATTTCCATATTGGCCTGGTTATCATCCCGAGACCCCCAATATTGGCCCGAGAGATGATAACCAGGCCAATATGGAAATGCCCATGTATTAAACTATTTATTACATACTTCCGACATCTAGAAAAGAGACACCCATATTGGCCTGAGACAAAGTCGAGGCCCATATTGGCTCTGGCCAATATGGGCCTCGATATAGAAATGATCTTGTAGTAATCCAATAACCGGTTATTTTCCCTGGGTGTGAAAATATGGACAGTTTACTTCCGGTCATATTGGTCATACAAAAATGCCTTTATTTGAACTAAGTATGTAATAAGTAATAGTATTTTTTTCTAAATGAGAAAAAAAACTCTTTATTGTGCATATCTTATTTTATATAAAACATTAAATTGTTTGTCGCTACCCAAATCTCCATACTTTGCAGTGGCAGTCACAAGTGGTTGTCCATGTTGGCCCATCCCTCTCTCATTTCTATATAGTTTTCATGTATTGCTGAACTTATTCTTGTCCTGAATGCAGTTGAACTATTGCTTGTTGGATGTTAAGCAGTAATCGGTCAATCAATCATATTTATTTCTACTTTCTTAAATAAATTACGACATAAATCGATTACTATATGATATCGATGTTCCAGGTAAGGGGCAATAATTAATATTAGATACTCATATAAATATCTTGAATCTGATTTGATAAAACACTGTCACGTGATATTTATCCATTTGTTGGGTTAACCGCTAATCGTAAGGTCTCATAGTGAGATCCACCGCTCGCGAGGAAATCCCTTGGAAGTTCACACGTGAGCCTCACGTGTTTCCAATTATAGTTACTTCCCTTGATTCAACAGACAACAAACATGGCGTCCAGCGACAGGTTCGTCGTTGTAGGCGAAGAAGAAATTTTATATATTATATCGAATATTTTCGCAAAGCCGCAGGTATTCTATTACTTGGTGTCTGATGCAAAAATATTCGATATAATATACCAATTATCACCCTTGTTGGAGTGTGACCCGACGGTTTGTCTCCCCTCGAAAAGTTAGGTCACCCTCGGATGACCTTAATTTTCTCTGTGAGACAAGCAGTCGGGTCACACTCCAACAAGGGTGATAATTGTATAAGGTACATTTAGTGGAGGAAAAAATCAAGTAAAAATCGAAAATTTAATGGACCGGAATACCTCACGGCTACTTTTGGTCTTATTTAAAAGATATTACCGAGGTGCTTCGATGAAGCCCTGTCGTAGAGTTCCACTATGGTGCAGTTTTTGCAATATTGGGGTTAAAGGTCATTTGTGGAAAATGTCGAAAATCGCAAAAAAAATTATATAATGGATATTTTCCTTGAAAACAGTTTACTATTACAATTAAAAAATGCTGGCATTATGTAGAGTGTTATGTTTTTGATCAAATAACTTCTTTTTTGTTTGAAAATATCGGGTAAAGGTTACTGATATATGCCCCTGCAGTCGGGAAGTACAAAAAATGTATTTTTAAAATTTGTGCATCTAAATTGAAAAAGAAAATACAGAAATTACAAATAGAGCTTAATCATAGAAACATATAGTATATGAAGATATTTTCTGGAAGGTTTCATAAAAATCTTACGAGAAATAACGGGGTGTATGAAGTCTAAACTCTACCACATCAACCTAAAAGTAGGACAAAATTTGATTTACTTTTAATAAAAGAGCATAACTACAATGGTAAAAAGTATGCTATGCCTTTTACAGAGGTCTCATGTTAGTTGAAAGCCCACCAACCGCGTCAAGGTCTGAGACCAATGGCAGGTTTTTTTCAGTCAGGTATCTGCTTTAGATGTCGCTTGGACAATCCGCGTCGTTTCCCAAATTTTCAGCTACCGACAATTGGTGTGACAGCTGATTTCTACATTCTTCATTTCCTTGACAACCGCAGATGCTCGTACAAGATAAATTTTGTTCAACGCAAACACAATTTCTGCTGCAAATGGACTTGCTTTTACACATACATACAAGGTCTTGCAAGAAGTCAGACGTCAGCGATAGAGATACATTTTCGTAAGATATCATTTGAAATCCCTTCGTAATTATTTTCCTGATAGAAACAACTATCATTAACCAACCAAACGATAAAATTAAGCAGGCAATGTGGAATAAATTTACAAGATTCAGTGATAGAAACTTCTGAGGGCAAAGGGTAATATTCGTTAGACATTTCTAACGATTGTAAAGCTATTGCGTAAACTTTTTGCCGCGTCATGCAGTATTTGTTCTTCGTCAAGTTGTTTCGACTGAGTGTTTTCAAAACTTGTCTCCAACTCTGTAAATTTCAGTTTGGCTTTTAGATTGTTTGCGGCATGAATAGCCTCAGACACAGTGATTGAACTACTGAATACTGTATTAGATTTGCCCTGTCCACGTTGATTTTCAACAATAATGGCGTTTCCAAAATAGTTGAGTAACTTTTGCTGCAATTTTGAAGTTGTATATTTGCTAGCAATGTTTGGTGGGAGAAAGGAACAGAACTTATCAAGCACGAAAGATATAGAAAATGCCTTTTTGTTAACAAAGAGATCATCTCGTATGCTATCTATGAATTGCTGAAAAGCACTTGCATGCTCAGACTTTTTTTCGACTGGTACAGTGTCTGATTTCATCTTGAAAAGGTAGTTCGCTATGCATGACGAGTGATACAATGCATTTTCCACGAAATTGTCAACTGACTGAATTAAACTAACCATATCGAAATCGGACTTGTTATTCGCAGCATGGAGTATGTTTTGACTCGATCTTTAGATTCGACGCGCTTTAAATTCCTATCTTTTTGTAACTTTTCTGTTTACAAAATATGCATTGAGACCAGTCAACTGGAGCAGTCATTGAGCGGGTATTTACACAAATAGATTCTGATGTTCTCACCGAGCCACAGGCAGAGGCATTCATTTATGCTTCAACTGGTTCAAATTTTTCTAAATTTATTTTGCTTGTGTAGCTTTTATAGCAGGATCTATGATACTGTATCCTATCGGTTGGAATCAACAAATCAAGTGAATCAAATTCGTCATGAATACGGCGATGGACATCATCTTACCTCAAGCCAACAGCTTTAAATAAGGTACATTTCCCTTTTTCGCTTGCCTTAGATAGAGTATCATCGCAAGAGATCTGACAAATTATGCATAATTCCCAACTGCTGACCGTTCGACTCTTTTTCGATAGTGAGTGAGCAAACTTTACGGGACTACACATTTCCAAGAACGAATCAGATATAGTCTGATTGGCAATAAGTGACAAATTAAAATGACCCCATCGGTATAAAAACTGGTACAAAACAATCTTAAATTCAACACAAAACAAAAATAAGGTATATCATAAAACAAATTTAAACAACAATATAAAACTTCAAGTGTTCAGGACTATGTACAGGACGAAACTTTTTCCGGAACATTTCATGTCTATTCCGGTCGGTACTAAAATGCTAACTAAACCACCAAAACAAAAAAGTAAAACCCACTTAAAAAAACATACATTTAAAAAAAACAAAAAACTTGCACCAAAACACTTTTAAACTCAACAATGAACAATGATTTATGTATTTCACAAACGTATTCGAACGATAATGTCAAAACTTCAAGACTTCACGACACGCATATTGTCATGAATAAGGGTGAAATTAATACAGGGGAAAGTAACGAGAACGAAAACGTTCATAAATTTAATGAGTCAGTGGTTTCGAAAAATTGCTGTTTTAAGGTTAAATTTGTACCTTTGTGGGTGATTTGTAATAATAGAGTGTGAAAGAACTGATAAATATACAAATTTATTCACCAAAAAACTATCTACGCGTAATTCATTAAATTATATTCACAATGACAGGTACTGCAATCGGAAAAAGCTTTCACATTCTTCCGAGAAATGCTCAATAATTATTTAGCTATCCGTCAGATGCTAAATCTTCTATGTTAAAATGTTTGCTTGTTCTTTGAAAATTCTGACAATAACTTTTTTGTGTCAACAATTTACTTTGTTTAATGTTCTTACAGCCTTTTTGTAATTGAAGTTGTAATTTGAAAAATCTACGAAATTTCACTTTCAAGAACTCTAACAAAAAAATGCACCATGGGAAAATTCTACGACAGAGCTTAAATGATAATATAATGTATACCTAATCATTTTGCAAAATATCAGCCGTGAGGTATGTCGGTCCATTAAACTCGGAAAGTACGCGTCTTTTTTCTAGAATCGTTCCCGTACTAATTATGTTATTTAAATTGAAGATCCGGGATATATTATTGGAATATTTATTAAGCATTATATCATTTACATTTGGGCGTATGCAAATTAATACTTGACTGATTTTCCTATAATCATTTTTTTTTTTCGTTTAAGTTAATTATTTTTGAGTTCAAGGTAAGAAGAGTTTGAAGATATCAAAGGTATAAACATGTCTGTCGATGCAAATGAGATGTTAGAAAATAATCAAACCAAATATTCCACGATGGTTTTTTTTTTAAAGAATTCAGTACTTAATATGACGCATCATCAAAATAAGCAATTTTCCATTATATGTATTCATTTAGGTATTTCTTTGGGTGTATCACAAAAATGCTAATATTAAGTTAGCAAATGTGTATCTAAAGCAAGAAATGCGATATAAATTGGAAAATACAGTTAAGTAAAATACTACGGAAAAGCACAAACATGTAGTTTGAATGGTACTTACATATGAAGTAAATAGAGTCATAACGTATCCGTATGTGATCAAAGAAAAACGATTAAACCACGATTAAACAAAAAACACGAAGAAACCCCAATACACAAATATTGAACACCGAAAACTAAAACAGCCATGAATAAGCCGTCCCGTTTCACCATCGCATCAAAATGATCAGGCACTGTCCAACAAATTTGGTGAATTCTTCTTGTGAAAATAGAAACCATTCGTTCAGAAAATTGTGATATTGTTGGAGTCGATGTCAAATTTGACGGCAATCCGTTAACTGTGTTTTCATCTGCGTCACTTGATGAAGTGCGGAAGATCATCATGTAAGCTCCACTAAAGTCAAGTGAACAGGGACAGACAACACAATGGCCAAAATCTACAAAACATACACATAAAACTAAAGATCGAGTAACACGAAACCCACAAAATACCGGGGTGAACTCAGGTGCTCCGGAAGGGTAGGAAGTTCCTGCTCCACTAGTGGCACCCGTCGTGTTAATCTAGCTATGTACAACCCCGGTGATATGTCATGAATCAGGAAAGGGCCGGGAAGCGTTTACAAGTGGAACATATTCGTGGTCATTTGTGACACAGATATTCCATAGCGGCCGTCAACCAAGTCATGATGGCGGACCGTAAAACTTTCGAAGTGATGACTTCAATTTATAACCAATAGTAACTCCTGATTCAGTAACTTTCTTGTTAGCAGCAACCCTCATTACTGTGATAAAGTTTGTCAGTGACTTGCGATAGGTCGGTGGTTTTCTCCGGGTCCTCCGATTTCCTCCGCCAATAATACTGACCAACGCGATATAATAGAAATATTGTTGAAAGTGGCGTTATAAACACCATCAAACAAACATCTGTCAAGGAAATCCAGATAGGAACGCAAGCTCTGGAATATCGTATCAACTGAGAGATCTACATCTACATCATACGATGCTCCGTCAATTGTGACGACTATGCATCGGCGTGAACAAACCATATATTTACAATTAATCAATAATATAAAAAAAAACACAAAAAAGTAATGTATTTACATTTATATAAAATGGAAAACTGTTTAGTTATAGTGGGTTTGGATCTGTGATTTAAACTGATTCAAAGAAGAAGCAGAGACAATATCGGGTGGTAATGCATTCCAAAGGACAACTGTATGAGGGAAGAAGCTGAACTTGAAGTAGTCAGTGGATGTGCTGAAGGGTGTGTATCGAAGACTATGACTGTGTCGTGTGTGTGATGTCTGAGAAGAGATATAGAAGTCTGGATTGATGGCAACCAGATTGTGTGTAATTTTGCATAGCATGGTGACTTTGGCAATGTTTCTGCGAGTTTCTAGGGAATTCCATTCTAGGTGGTCCAGCATTGATGTCACGCTGCTAGTGTTATGGAATCTACTTGTTGTGTATCTGACTGCTCTCCGTTGAACCTTTTCTATTTCGCTTTTCTGTTTTTTAGTAAGTGGTGACCAGATGGTTGAGCAGTATTCCAGGTTTGATCTAACTAGGGATTTATATGCCATGTTCTTAGTATGTTCATTCTTTATTTGGAGGTTTCTTCTCAAATATCCTAATAATTTCTGTGCTTTTGATGTTATGTTGTTTATGCGTGCATTCCAGGTCATGTTGGATGAGATGGTGATTCCAAGGTATTTTGCTGTTTCTACTGATTCAAGAGTGTGTCCTTTTAATATGTAGTTGTATTTGAAAGGTGTCTTAGAACGTGTGACAGACATAGAGTTACATTTGGAAGGGTGGAATTGCATGCCCCATTGTTGCTCCCATTGTGCTAGCTTATCCAAATCTTTCTGTAGTGTTTCACAGTCGGAGAAGTGCCTGATTGGTCTATACAGAATACAGTCATAAGCAAAGAGACGAGTTTGTGATGATACAGCTGCTGGTAGGTCATTAATAAACGTGAGAAAGAGAAGGGGTCCCAGGACAGACCTCTGGGGGTACCCCGCTGACAACTGGAAGTTTGCTGGATGACTCCCCATCAAGAACAACCTGCTGCATTATGTTGTGTAAGAATGATCCTATCCATTTTAAGGTGTTATCTCTTATGCCATAATTATCCAGTTTGCATAGTAGTTTCTTATGGGGCACTTTATCAAAGGCTTTAGAGAAGTCAATAATTATTAAGTCATTTTGTATTCCAGAGTGGAGATTGTAGATCAACTCGTGTGTAAGGGAGATTAATTGTGTCTCACCGCTTCACTTGGCCCTGAAACCATGTTGGCAGTCCACTAAGATGTCATGAATTTCAAGATGTTTCATCATGTTGGACACAACTATGTGTTTTAATACCTTGCAGCAGATGCAAGTCAAAGATACGGGCCTATAGTTGTTTGCAAGGTATTTCTCACCCTTCTTGAAGACAGGGATGACATTGACCTGTCTCCAATCAGATGGGACTTCGCCTCTAGATAGAGAGATGTTATAGAAAGAGGCAAGATGTGGAGCAAATTCATGTGCATATTCCTTTAATATACGTGCAGGTATTTCATCTGGCCTAGTTACTTTCGATGGATCCAGATTGTTCATCAATTTTTCAACACCCTCTGTTTTGATGTTTATGTGTGGCATGTTAGGGTAGTTGTCAGAAAGAGTTGGTATGTTCTCTCCTATGTCATCAACAGTGAACACAGAGTGTTATTGTTCATTTAAGATTTCTGCCTTTTGTTTTGTGTCATCAATCAGAATGCCATCTTTTCTGAGGGGTGAAACTACAGTGTTGTCCTTTCTTGTGTTTTTAATGTAATTCCAGAATTGTTTCTGTTTTTTTTGTCTTTTTTTGTTACGTCCTGATTTTCATCGTAGCAAATAATGTTCTCTATGTATTCCAGTAAGCTTTTCTCGTTTCTTTTTGGATTGCCTGTTTAATGTTCTTGTATGCTTCTACAAGTTTGGTGGAATTGTGAAGTTTCATTCTCTTGAGCAATTTATTTCGCTTACGTAATAGGGTTTTTATCAGAACTTTCTCTTTAAAATCTATCCAGATCTCATCAGTAGTACGATTTTTGGTGTTACTCACACAGGTTTATATTTGTTATGTTTTGTCTAAGGTGTTGTTTGTCTGCTTTGTTATATAAGAATATTTTCCTGGGTGGCTTTTTAATTTTATCTGGTCTAAGACTTGACTCTACATACACTACCTCATGATATATACTCCCTATGCAAGCGCTGCTTGAATGTTGCTACATATCATTGAAAAATTCACAATGGGAAAATTGAAATCATCTTATGCAAACAATCTATAATTTTTAAAAAATTGCATATATCGACTGATAATTTATGTCTTGGTTTGGTTACCCACTGGATTGGTTATACAAATCCGTCAGATCACTTTCCTATTAGTATGACAATAAAGTGGAACTACCATCAAATTAATAATACAGATAATACTGCCATCAGAGGGAAAACTAAGTGGGAGAAAGTTGATAAAGACTTGTATATAAAGCAATTATTGGCGACAAAATAACAAAATTAGAACAAAAACTTGTAGACGATAAAGTAAATTTGAAAGACGTAGTCTCACAATTAAATTCAATCCTTACTACAGCAGCCGACCAAAGCTCAAACAAGAAGGCGATTTATCAAGCAAAACCTAAACTTAAAGTGTGTAATAATGAAATCAAAACAGCACTGAAGGAAAAACGGCAATCTTATAATATATGGGTTGAAAATGGTAAACCGATGGACCCTTCAAATCCTTTATTAATCCAAAAGAAAAGAACCAAACAAGATTTTAGAAGATCAATACGAATTGCCGTAGCGAAACTTCGTGAATGCGAAAACGAAACTATAATGGAAGCTATCTCCAATAATATGGAGATGTTCGGGCCCCAGATGTTCCACAAACTACGAATACAAAGAAATAGAAAAAAAGGGGTATGAATTTATTCAAGATTTAAACGTGAATAGTATCACCTACTCAGGACAAAATGAAGTAGTACAAGGCTTTAAAGAACATTTAAAGTCGAAATGGAGCTCAGTTGTAAAATCAAAAGTCCGTGAATATTGGAGTAGTCATATCCACACGATGTCCCAGATGTACTCATCTCTACAATTTCTTAATAGAAAAAGCATTTATAAAGGAAATGTTCATCCAATTTTAATACACAAATATTATTCAGCACTGAATATCGATAGGATACCAATCAATCTCAGAATTGTGACAGGAAGTCGACCTATGTATTGCAAACAAAAAGAATAAAGTTTTGTCGAGATGAGTCCGACCCTACATGCTTACTCTGCGGAAACGCTGAGGAGACTATTCAACATTTTATTTTAGACTGTCAGAAACTGAAAGGACGAAAATTCTTATGAAATATCAGCCACGTGGCAAAATATACAAAACTGCGAAATGTCGTTCACAGAACTAGACAATAATAGCCAACTCCAAATTTTATTGGACAGTAGTAATTATAACAAGGTGAAAAATAGATCCAGCAAATGCCATCCGAATTGAGCTTCTTGCAATAAGATTATTATTTAGACTCCATATAAGAAGGACCAAATTACTTGAATTTGATGTCAATAGATGATTTCAATGCGTTTATTTGCCTTATATATATAAGGTATTTGTTTCAATATTGAGTCACACATGAGATGGTCATGAGAAACAATGTGCTACAACTTTTAAGAGAACTCTAAGTAGTGAATATAGCCTCATCCAAAGGGGGAGGGGGATCAACAGCTGCACAACTATTCGAACTGAGAAATATTGACATTTCCTTTATTTCAACGGTATGACAGTGATAGCAGCTTTTATCTTTTATCTTTTAGAACTATACATTTTTAATGCGAAATACATGCTGCAGGCCAGTTTTAGATTTTAAACTGACATTAGAAGGAAGATACATTAAAAAAAATTAGATTTAAAGGCAATTTTATCTTTTAAACGTGTATTCCTTGTGGATTGTAGGGCCTCTTTTAATTGTGAGAAACTTTTTAATCCAAGTGTAAATAGGTCACTTTTAAATTAATGGATAGTGTTTTTAATGATTCATGGTGATGGAAAGTGCACAATGTATAGATGTAGAGGAGCACCGCCACCCAACATAGAAATATGGTTCCTCTACTCAGGGGGTTATGCTCTAGGACAGAGGTAAGGTAAGGATGGACAAAGTAAATAGTGGAAAGAAAAGGGTTAACTCTGGGCAATAAAGGTAGACTTATATAGGCTTACATGTTTTTTTATGTTATATCCTTCTCAAAAAGTGAGTCAGTATCGATCCCAACGCAATCGTTACGTGTCATTTTTATCATTTTTATGGTCTTTAGATATACTTTAGACTTAATGTACCTCCATATTAAAACAGTTAATAGAGTGCAGTAGACAATAACTAAAGTTTCTAAACAAAAATTAACTCTACATTAAGAAAATAATGTCATCAAGCGAAGAAGCTACACTGTTTGTTATTTATACAATTGGTTATACATTTTTCACCCTTTGTATGGTTGCACCACCAACAGAATTTGTTGCTGCAGGGCTGACAATACAAAATTTGTTATCGAATTTTCTTGGAAGTGAAGAAATGGGTTTCGTTTACTATCATATCAAAAGAACAGCTGCTACATTGTTTATTCATTCCTGTTTTCCTCTAGGTAATCAATAAATTTACATAATTATTTGTTGTTGCATCACAAACGTGTAAAGGGACATGCAGTCATGCCTCAACTCAAGGGAATTATTTATGGTAACAAATCTAGTAGTTGAATACCCATAAACTTGTTGAGATTTGAATTCCAAAGAAATTTGTTGCTCTGTATCTTCAGTCAAATCTTGCCACAAACAATAATAAAAGTATTCTGGAAATAAAAAATCCTGGTGTACATATTTTGTCACATACAGATTGTGGGTTAGGGTTATTAACTTATGGTGTTTACCCACAGGGGCTTGAATCGCTTTCATGACCTCTATGAAAGCGATTCAAGCCCCTGTGTATTTACCACCACTTTCAAGAATATTTCAGTTTTATTGATGGAGGAAACCGGAGTACACAGAGAAAACCACGCACCTGCCACAAGTCACTGACAAACTTATCACATAATGTTGTATGGATTGGAACTCACAACTCTAGTGGTGATAGGCACTGATTGCAATGGTAGTTTTAAATCCAACTACCATACAATCACGACCATGACAGCACCCTCTACAGATTGTGACTAAATTTTTATAAATATTAAAGATTGATCAAAGTCATTATGAGCATTATGCTCATACCTGTTAACCCTCCCGGGCTCCCCCTTTTTGCAGGAGTCTCCCGCGTAAGAGCCTTATCTCCCGCATGGACTGGGTCTCATGTGCGGGGGACATTAATCTCCCGCACACACCTTTTCCTCCCCCCAACAAAAAAATCAAGTACAATAAAATCTTGACCTACATTTTGCGATCAATATTTCTGGAAATTCCCCATTTGGAACTCCTGTGCTGATGAAAAATGCTGAGAGATACAAATGGTAAAGGTGTTTAAATGATATTCGGTTATTGATCTGTTTGACACCTTTACAGGTAAATTGGGTCATGGAGATTAATTAAGGTGTTGATGATTATACAACAATTATCCACTGATTGACAGTTAATTGGGGATAAGGAAGTGGGTTTGTGGCACACGCTTAGATGATTAGAAGTGTGATAGCGGCAATTAAAAATAGTTATAAAGCGTTGTGCAAACAGGAGTCGAACAACCTTTGATGCCGAGGAAAACTTCTTATTTCGATCAAACGTGCAATGAATTCATCTCGGATTGAGTTGTTATTGCTTGTTTTGGGACCAAAGCCGATCAAAGTATTATTTAAGGACTAAGTTCCAGGATGGAATTGATAAACCACAAAAATGCCAAAACGTATGCTATCGCCCAACGCACCAGCAGCAAAGTGACTTTTTAATTTTAGTGCTCTATGACTTTATTGTTCAGAGCATTCTGTCTTCATTGTTTTTGCTTTGTTATAACCTTATGATTATGAATAAATTATAAATACAGTTTTCATCCTTCATTCATCATATGAAACACTACTAATAAGACAGAAATGTAAACAATATATATTGAAATGGGATGCAGTTGGTTCAATACTAAAACAAACAAAAAGAAAACATCAATTAACAATAAAAACATGCATCAAATACGTCGATAAAAAATTTCCAGTTATATGAGACCAAATCTCCAGCCAAAAATTTACAAATCTCCAGTTGCAGCATAGCAACTCTATCACATGTATGCAACTACAAGGTACAATTTTGTGCGTTTAAAGGTGACGCACAGAATCTCCCCCTTAGAAGAGTTGGTAGGGGGGAGATCTCCCCCCTAGCTGTTCCCAGAGGTTAACAGGTATGTATGCTCATGATGAGTGGTCCATAAGAGACCAGTTGCACTGGCAAAATTATCCGTCCCTACCCATCACCTTTCCTTGTTTTGAGTCCCGTGGCATTTAAATTTTTAAATGTTCTTGTCCTGAATATAGCTGAAAAATTGCTCGCTGGACGTTAAACACCAATCAATCAATCAAAAAATCAATCCTTGATTTTGACAACTTTCATGTTTACCATTCCAGGAATATAAAACTTTGTTTGTTAAAATAACAACTTTTTCAGAGTTTACAACCGTTTGAGAACAAGTACAATATGTGATTATGGTGCAGCTGTTTATTATCAGTTCAAATGAAATACTAGGAATAATTTAGATTAAACTCTTTAAATAATATTTGCTGACAGAGATTAGAGGCGATACATACAGATTTACAGATTCTGATTACCCCTTTGGTATCTTCAAGCTCTTCTTAAGATATTGATATTTAATTTTGCAGGTTATTTTATTGGACTTAGATTTGTATCACCAGAAAAACATCTGTTTTGGTTTCCATATTTTGCCTGGTATTGGCAAATATATTTGACTATTAGCATATTTCTAATTATGACAACTGCAGCAATTGTATATTATTGGTCTACAAACAAATGGTCAAGACATCCTATTGCTCAGCAGTTGAGTTACCTTAGCACTGAAGGAGGGTGGAGAGCAGTGGCATCATCTATTAATGTGGAGTTTAGAAGATTTGACAAATTTACCTCAGGTCCTCATGGGCGGAGGGTTATAATGACAGATTCATGGGTTTTAAAGACATCAACATACTTTGTACATGTTGCTCATCAAAGTGATATTCATCTTACCTTATCAAAGTCAGAAGAACATTCTCTGTCTTACGAGAGTATGCAGTCTGTACAATATTTAAATATATCAGTAGTCAGCATCAATAAGAAAGTTTATCCTTTCTCAATAAGGTAAGTGAAATAAACAAATGTTACATTCAAATGTCAGTAAAACTGTCTTAACTGAAAACCACAGTGACAAAGAGAAGGGTGTCAGTTAACAATAGTTGTGATATCTTATTGATACCACTCTTTTGGCAGATTTTAGTACTATTATTTGTGTATCAATTTTCATTTAGTTTTTTTTTTAAACTTTTAATTAAAACGTCAGGAAAATGTTTACGGATAGTCTATTTTGAGATATCAGTGTACAGGATAGTCATCCTTGGTATAGAAGTAATTAAGAACTCTTCAAACTACTAATTTTTCACCAAAATATAAAGACCACAATATAGCTGAAATAGTGCTTCTCCATTAGTATGCAGCATTAAGGAGTAAGGACAATAACTTGATGCTTCTGCATCAGTGGAGTGGCCTGTCTATCTGCTGACTGTTGTGTCAGGTTGTTAGTCTTATTCTAGTACAAAATGGACATCATCATCATATCATCAAACTTGATATGGCTGAAAAATTGTTCACTTCGTCCTAAGGGTAATAGGGTTATGGTTGTAGTGTTTAACCCCACATTTCGACAATATTTCAATTATATCATGGTGGTCAGTTTTATTGGTGGAGAAACTAGAGTACCTGGAGAAAACCACCAAACTGTCAAGTCATTGACAAACTTTATCACATAATGTTGTATCGAGTACTCCACATGGCCATGAGCAGGATTGGAACTTACTAATTTAGTGGCGATAGGAACCGATTGCATAAGTAGTTGTAAATCAAACTACCACACAATCACTATGACTCCCTCCCCCTCTCACATTTTGTGTTATACAACAATCAGTCACCCACTATATTGTGTATCAATGCTGAGAATAACTCGCATTACATTTATTTATCAAGTTTTTTTGGGTTTTTTTCAGATTAAACTCCTTAGAATATAGAGATCTAAAGGAAAAGTTACAAGCACCTATCAGAAATGCCAGAAACATTGTGATTAAACAATCATTAAGTGACCAGTTTTTAGAAGCATTTTGTGAACAAGTAAATGAGAACCAGGTCTTTCGATTGCCATTAAATATGGTAAAAATAAATTCTTATGACTTCTCAATATCTTTATATGTCTGTCCATCTCAAGCCAAGACCTAGTTTTGAATTGACTTTTGTCATTATCTTTCTTGTGTTTTGTAGTGGAGTTGAGGTCTGGAAACGGTCTGGTGTTCTCTTTAGCTCACCTAACCCAAAGTGTCATGTGAGATATTGTCATTACTTGGTGTCCGTCATCATCTGTAAACTTTTACATTTTAATCGTCTTCTCTGAAACCACTGGACTCGGTAAGAATGTTCATTGGGTGGTTTTATAAAAAGTTGTGGTTTTTTTTTGATCGGAAGTACATGACGAAACAAGAACGTTTTCTATTTCTGTATGTCGAGTGTTTATTTTTCAACCGATCTGTATGTTCCTTATTAAATTATCTTTATATAGTATGCCAACAGATATTTTATGAGTCTTACTGTTTATATAGTATGCCAACAGATATTGTATGAGTCTTACTGTTTATATAGTATGCTAACAGATATTTTATGAGTCATACTGTTTCCAAGATATAAGAGGGTCAAAATGGGGCCAACACCCAAAATATAGAATTTTTATTTCAAGTCAGATTTTGGTATTTTTTTTCTTTCGATACCTTATGAAATTTCCTGTTTGTATTTTTTTTTTCAACAAGATTTGACCTAACGCTTGTGATTTCCAAGATAAAAGGGATTGAAGAAAGCCAAAGGGACCAAAATGATTTGTATAATTTTTTTCTGTTCAATTCCATTAAAAAAATTCTGTCTGGGTTATAGCAACATATTTGTTTTAGTTTTTACTGTTTCAGAGATACGAGAGTACCATCAATCCTATTTTAATGGTTTAAAGCTTAACATGTATGAAATGAATAAATATTTTTTTCTGAAAATCTAGACTAGATTGAACAGGTGAGGGATACAATCTCATGTTAGCCTCTTGTTATAATTTTCTATTTTAATGGGGGGGTGTTTATTGGTGTTTAACACCACATTGAAAAATATTAGTTTTATCGTAGTGGTCTACTTTATTAATAAAGGAAACAAGAGAATGTGTATCAGGAGGAAACCATCAACCTCCACATTTATAAATCATGACCTGCAATCATCAAACTCACAAAACTTAGTGGTGATAGGCACTGATTGTGTAAGTAGATTTAAATACCATACCATTGCACGCACGTTCATAGCCAAAGCAACCCCCAACTAGTTATACCTCGTCTCATACTCCTACAGGTCGTTTCCTTGGATAGCCCAGTCAGATGTTTATAGTAGATTTAATTTAACTCAATTACTTGGTTATTTTGAAGTAAAATCATTGGCCCCTCTGACTCCATCACAACAATATTTGACTGTTTTAATATATTACATATAAAGTTACTTTTATGTCAATCTATCTGTATTTTACAGGATTGTGACAATTGTATTGGATGTATGCAGAAAGAATCAGATATAAAACTTGTAAAGCTTTGCGATGACCCAGCTGCTGGCAACTGCGTCCAATGTTTTTGTAGACCAATGTGGTGTATAGAATGTATGGGGAAATGGTTTGCAAGTCGTCAGAATCAACAAGCACCAGAATTGTGGTTAGGTGGAAAATCACCTTGTCCAACTTGTAGGGCAACATTTTGTGTTTTAGATGTCTGCAAAATTGTGAAATAAATAAAACAGAAAATTAAAATTGTTCTTTTCTATCTGGTGTCACAAAATGTTTTAGTTGTTCTGGTGAGCAATTTTCACTCTGTATAATTAGAGCTTTATTTATTAAAAATTTAATTATGATAATTTAATAAAGGGCTATGCCATGTCCAGCATGATAAAACCACAGAAAGTAGACAAAGGCTTTCTCATGTACCAGTTTTACTGCAATGAAGCTTAACTCAAGAACCATAACTGATAGAGGAAATCTTTAGATTATTACCTGAAGCTATTATCACATTCAATTCAATGGATACAAAAATAGACGAAAAATATATGAATTGTGTATCTTCCAAATATGAAAAATTTCTGATTATGAGCCAACGGTACCACAAGTCATTCTGATACCACAACCAGTCAACTCTGAAACCACAGGCAGTCACTCTGACATCACAACCACTCCGAAACCACAGTCAGTCACACGGATACATTTTACACAAAATTCTTTGACTTAAAACAATATTAAATCCCGACTTGCATCAATTACCATATTTATTAAATTGGGTCAATGTGGTGAAATTTAAAAGAAAAACTTGGATGAAGGGGCACAGATTTGGGGTTAGGAAGACATCTCTCTTCCTCCATTTACAACAGTATCATAACCTATATTTAATTTATTGCACCAGATGCATATTTCTATATTTAGCTACTAATCAGTTCCCATCACCACTAACGCGAGTTCGAAACCTGTTCATGGTGAGGTGTACACAATACATTATGTGATGAAGTTTGTCAGTAACTTGTGACAGGTCAGTGGTTTTCTATGAGTACTCGGGTTTCCTCCACCAATAAAACTGACTGCCATGATATAACTGAAATATTGTTGAAAGTGGCATTAAACACCATAAACCCAAACCCTCTTTAGTAGTGCTTGGAAAGCCAAATTTAAAGACCAAAGATTAAAAAGCAGAAAAGACCCAAAAATTACCAAATCTACAGCACCATCACACCCACATTGTTGCCACAAAATCTTTTTCAGCAAAAAAGATAGCCATGATCAGGATGCACCAAATAGAACTACTGGGTACTGGTGAAGTTTCCTAGAGCTCTCGACCTAAATAATTGCCCTGGTGGTAGCTAGAGGGTGTCCTCTCAATGAGGAATTGTCAAGTTTATAATATGGAAAGCCTGATGGTGGATCATAGTGGGTTCCATATTTGGACATTCATTCATTTGGCATGTCAAAGGCCCCTTGTTTAAATTTTGAAAAAGAGTAGGTGCATTATCATCTGGAACTCCTCGCGCCTTTCCCCAAGTGAAAAAACAAGCTCGGATATGAATGTATTGATATGCGTTAAAATGCTGGTTATTCGGCCAGGGTTTTGAAGAGGAAGAGAAAATAATCCTTTCCCCAAAAAAATAAAAAGTATTTTATAAAATAATTTCATATCAAATTTTATCTATATTATTGCCAAGTAAGCATTAAAATTATAAAATCGATAAATAAAACTAATGATTATCTAAAATTTGACATTGACCTTGTCCTCTAATATGTAAACAAACAAGCATGTAAATTTGGCGTTTGCACACATTAGATCAATTATCATGACTTCAAGCCAATCAGTCTTTGATGTTTCTTCTTAATACTGCATGCTTAGACTGTTGGCAGATAAATATCAACATGTAATTACCTAATTTCTCCTATATGAATCCTTGATGACTGAATCCCACGTTTCTTGGATGACGGTCCTCCATTGTTATATCATGTGATTTCATAAGTCACGCGGTACAAAGAATACTATTCATATCCGAGCTTGTTTTTTCACTTGGGGAAAGGCGCGAGGAGTTCCGGATGGGTGCATTATAGCCACTACAAAGGCTAAATGTTTTCCTCCTATACTTTTCCAGTGCCAGTCAAGTCGTCACACCAGTTGTCCTATATCTACCTCATTTCTGTAGAACTTGTATCGTTGAACTCCTATTAGTCAAGGATATGTATGAAGATTTGCTGCTGAATGTTAAACAACCCACAATCAATTAATCGACCAATTTGAAGGTATGGCAATGAAATACAATAAAAACTGACATAGTATTTATTTTTACAGTTGTATATTGCATTTAACAAACAACATTTATACATTAAAAGTCATATCAATTGTAAAGTAACTGAAATTGTAAGGCTAGCACTTAAATATATTGTGTCCATCTCTCTATTTATAATAAACTTCAGGGGCAGTCGTGATCGTAGGATAGTTGGATTTAGAACTACCTGTGCAATCGGTGCCCATCACTACTAAAGTTGTGAGTTCGAATGCCACTCATAGCGAGGTGTACTCGATACAACATTATGTGATAAAGTTTGTCAGTGACCTGTGACAGGTCGGTGGTATTCTTCGTGTACTCTGGTTTTCTGCAGCAATAAAACTGACCACCGCGAAACAATTAAAATATTGCTGAAAGTGGCATTAAACACCATAACCCTAAACCCTTATTACAAACTTCTGATGTTTATCCTCAAATTAGAATATGATAAACATGGAAACACATCTTGGTATATTTCCTGACTTAATCTCTAGTGGTAAAATCAATCTTAGTATATCAGAGACTGTAGAAGTTATTTTTCCAGTTACTCGCGCAAGTCAAAAGAAATATGAACATTCTACGTGTAGCTTTGTTTTTACAATTAAAAATAAATTGCTCACTATCACAATAGTTTGATTTTTGTCATAGTTGAAAAT
This sequence comes from Bathymodiolus brooksi, assembly GCA_963680875.1. Lineage (NCBI taxonomy): Eukaryota > Metazoa > Mollusca > Bivalvia > Mytilida > Modiolidae > Bathymodiolus > Bathymodiolus brooksi. The sequence goes on from OY804577.1 coordinate 5,835,712, forward strand.
ATATGTCGACATAATCTCTGTAAACACAGATTTTGAAATATTATTCCTAGTGTGGTAAGGTAGTATTTGACAAATATCAACACTTTAATGCTTCAAAATTTACACATATTCTCTCCTCATGCCTCATGTGGTAACTATTAAGAGTAAACCTTATTTTCAAGGCTTGTTGCTGTACAGCCACACTTGATCTGTAAATTAAGCACATTTACAAGTCATATTGCTTAGGTGTCCTAATTCGTCGAGTTCTAGTAGCTGCTATTGTTGATAGAGCAGGTTTAGGTGTAGCTGTATATGATGTGACCGATGTTGATGTAGATTTACTAGACCGTGAAGAGACAGATCCAGAATGAGTCGCAGTGACTGTTGCAGACGTCTTTTTAAGTGTGATGTCATATGATTTTGTGGTTGTGTTACTACCAACCTGTGATGAACTAGGAGTTACAATATTTGTTGATGTTCTTTGTATTACGGGACTTGATTCTAACAATGAATTTACTTTGCCGAGAGTCTCTACCGATGTTGATACCATTGACTTGGTTATTGCTGATCCAGTTACTTGTGTTTTTGTTGTAGAAGGTGCTGAATGAATGATACTTTTGTCACTTGTCAGGCTAACAGTGACAATATTTCCTTCTGTGACAGTGCTAACAATAGCTGGTCTAGACGGCCTAGGTGGTGATAACTCCTCAGTGTCTATTGTCATTGTACCAGAAGATTCAACCTGACTTCCTTTATTTGATACTATTTGTATTGTAGACGTTTTGCTTGAGTCTGCAAGTGTCTGAATCTTATTTACATTTGGAGGACCAAACAATTTAGCTTGAGTTACAGCAGAAGCATTAGGGAATTTTATCAAACTAGCCGTGGTAAGAGGAAAGTCATGAAATTGTAATTTCTGTATAGCTTGAAGTTTCTCGTTTTCGGTTTGTGTTGTCGTTGAATAGCTAGGAGAATTGGATGATTCTGACGATACTGATTGATTTGACAGTGCAGAATCCAGTATACTTCCTGGTGAAGAAATGGCGGGAGATTTTAAAGATGACAACAATGTAGGTAGAGCCTTTTGTGCCTTGGACTGTGACGAATCTGATGCTCGACTGACAGATGTTAAAAGATGTTGAATTTGACTTGACATAGAGGCGGCAGAAGAAATATGCACAGATGGTTTGTATCCCCCAGTTCGTAAAGCATTGTGTAACGAAGATAAGGTTGAGGCTAGACTCGGCAATGTGTTTTCTGTGGAAGACTGCAACTGCTTCGATAAGATACTTTCTTTCTGATCGCCATATGACGATGCTGGTGTCAATGTATTGGCAGAAACCTGTCTGACACTGTTCAAATATGACGTCCCTGCCAGAGATGCAGCTAACGCTTGTTGTGTGGCTGCCTTGACTGCTAATTGTGCTTTGATATCTGCTGATGTTGCATTAAGGGATCCTACCAAAGCCTGGTGAGATGATGCCTTGGCTGCTAATTGTGCCTTTAAGTCAGAGTACAGAGCCGATCCTTCTTTTAACATACGATTTTGCATGTTAATTTCTTGTTTAATTTCATGTATAGGCCTCTGTCCTCTTAATAACCCTGACAACTCTGGAGCACTTTGTATAGCACGATTAATGGAAGTATTTGCATCGGCTGGAGCAGATTTGAGTCTTTTCCTTGGAGCCAATGAATTATATGTTGACTTTCTCTTTGGAACAACAGATGAACCTGAAAACAAGGATTAACATATGTATATTATACAAGATCTATAGTAAGACAAACAGCCAAATAGAATATTGCCCAACTGTACGGTGACATAAGACAGACAAACAACCAAATAGAATATTGCCCAACTGTACGGTGACATAAGACAGACAAACAGCCAAATAGAATATTGCCCAACTGTACGGTGACATAAGACAGACAAACAGCCAAATAGAATATTGCCCAACTGTACGGTGACATAAGACAGACAAACAGCCAAATAGAATATTGCCCAACTGTACGGTGACATAAGACAGACAAACAGCCAAATATAATATTACATAACTCAACGGTGAACGTAAGACAAGTAACAAAATAAGGTTATAACTTAAGCTTGGATCAAACAGTGCCGAAATTAGCTTACAATGTTATTTCAAAGAATATTTCTTCTTTATACAAAGTTGTGACAAAATATAAGAGCAGGAAAAGTATTGTGCACAATATGGCAACTACTCTGGGATATTAGTCTTATGACTAAAGTTGTGAGTTTGAATGGTGAGGTGTACTCGATACATTATATGACAAAGTTTGTCAGTGACTTGCGACAGGTCGGTGGTTTTCTCCGGGTACTTGGGTTTCCTCCATCAATAAAACTTACCTCCATATATTATAACTGAATTATTGTTGAAAGTGGAGTAAAACATCATAAACCAACCAACAGTCTTATGACTATTTTCCTGTATTTTTTTTCAATCATTTTTATTTACTGATACAACTCCTCTTAAATGAATATGGTATAAGAGAATATTGTGGTTAATTGAATAATATTTCAAAAAAAAGAAACCAGCACTTAAGTTTTAAGGAAAAAACTCAGATTTGGACAGAAAGTGCAATTTACAAAGTTCACAAAAGCAAAATAAGGGCTGCTCACATAAATAAATATTGTATTTTTATCCAATAAAGAATTAAAACAAGTTGTTTGTTCTTGAATTTTTATTTATTTGAGAGTCTGACATGTTTTTCTCCAAATGCATGTTGTCAGTTGACATCATGGTTTTGATCTTAGAATGAAATTTAAATATTCATATCTTGTTTATCATATTAAAGCTACATGTTAATGTGTTTGAAGAAATATACCTGGTTGTCCAAAAGTAGCATGGTTTGGTTCTGTCTTGATGAAGCTTTGACTTGTTCCAGGAATAGTTGTCAGTTTTTCATTCTGAAACATGACAGTATAATAATGAGACTAATTCAAGAAGCAATGTCACTAAATAATTGGTACCTTTTTCACTTCATCAAGCTTTAATATAGTATTAATGTATTTAAGTGGAAATGTTAGTTTGGAAAAATTCTCTCTAAATTTGCATTTCACCAAAATGCGAAAAGTGTGCAATTTATATGTTCAACTGGAAACAACAATGTTTATTGCAGAATTAATCCCCACACAGATGGTTTTGTAAAACACAATTTGTAAAATTATCCTTCACTGGCATTTTTAAATTTTCACTTAAATTCTCTTCCTTCTTATAACATTTTGCCCCTTTACATTATATTTTTGTTCAGCAATTCTATGATATCCTTTGGAATTAAGATGAAAGAAAACATGATATTTAATAACTAATTTACTCCCCACATTTATATTCCCATGTCAATATTTACAAATCACAGTAGTCAGTGATCTGGTACTGACATGGTTTATTAGATATATTTATTGTTTAAATTTACAGTTGCTAAATTATAACATTATTATTAAAACTAAGGTACTCCTCCATCAGGCATAAGTGACCTTACTTAGTCCATATTTTCTATCCTGTTTAGGCCTTTTGGTTTTCATGCTCCCAAATACTTTAACGGATAGGGATTAATATAAGTTCTTGCAACTTATTTCCCAATCCAATTAATTACTTTCTATTATGTATTATATATAGTTGAATATTGTAATGTTATGTTGAATTAATTAATAAAATATGTTTAAACTAAATACTTTTAAATTATTTGGCTTTCCAATCTTTTGACATTGAGTGTACCTGATGAAGGTTATTCCAGAAATGTGTCATGTGCACTAAATTTGATATCTGTTTTTATTTTTCTTATGTAAAACATTACCCTCCTCTTTGGTTTCTTCTTCAATTCAGCATCAGATGCTTCAGGTGTTTCTATATACTGAGCTGTCGTCTGTGACAGAATGCCACCAAGAAATTCTGATATTTCATCCTAAAACAAATCATTCATATATGTATAATTCATATTTTAAGCAATAACTTAGCTGTTTTATAAAAGTTTACAAATTTGTTCAATTTGATTAAATTTTTAAAGCAATACATGACAACGGTAATTTAGGTTTAATTATAATCAGATGTTTGTTGGATCTTTTGTTAGCTATACACTGACATCTAACAACATCCTGTATAAGGTCATGTCCGGGGTGGGAACAGGACAAAAGCCCCCCAATAATGATGAAAAGTAAAATGGGTTTTTTTTATACATTTTTTTATATTGATAGTGATATTAGATATATTAAAGTATAAAGGAAAAAAAATAAAAATTAATTAAATAAAATTAATACTTAAAGAATTTGTTTTCTTCACATTTTGTTTATTATTATTAACATTTATATTCATTAAGTGTAAATTACAAAAGAAAAACTGATAATTTGTTTATAAATTAAAGTAATTTTTTTAATTGTCTTAATAATGTTGATCGAGGTTCATACTCACATCAGTGATGATAGGCAATGGTTGCATAGGCAGTTGTGCAAAGACACAAAGATATAAATATTTTTACAGTATACAGACACAAGGAATTAAAATACAGAGATACAAAAATCTTGAATCATGTTAGACAACACAAAGAAAATTTTACAAATCCAAACAGTTGAACAATGACACAGAAAAAAATGAAATGTATTGACTTTAATTATGAATAATTCAAAAATTAACTTTAATTTATAAACAAATTTTGTAATTTACACTTTATAAATATAAATGTTAATAATAATAAACAAAATGTGAAGAAATGTTTTCCGTGAAAGTATAAGTTGAATTATCTCCCCTTTTAAATTTTGGACAGCAACCATATTCCTTCATGCACATCTGCAGGTAGTGTACTACAACTGTGTAAAGTTTCACAAAACTCCAATAAGCCGCTTAGGAGGAGTTGCGCTTACAAGGTACACAACCCCCCTTTTTGTGAAAGTATAAGTTGAAATATCTCTCCTTCTAAATTTTAGACAGCAACGGTATTCCTTCATGCACATCTACAGGTTGTGTACTACAACTGTGTAAAGTTTCATAAAAATTCAATAAGCAGTTTAGTAGGAGTTGCGCTTACAAGGTACATGCCCCCCCTTCTTTTCGTGAAAGTATAAGTTGAATTATCTCCCCTTTTAAATTTTGGACAGCAACCATATTACTTCATGCACATCTGCAGGTAGTGTACTACAACTGTGTAAAGTTTCACAAAACTCCAATAAGCCACTTAGGAGGAGTTGCGCTTACAAGGTACACAACCCCCCTTTTTGTGAAAGTATAAGTTGAAATATCTCTCCTTCTAAATTTTAGACAGCAACGGTATTCCTTCATGCACATCTACAGGTTGTGTACTACAACTGTGTAAAGTTTCATAAAAATTCAATAAGCAGTTTAGTAGGAGTTGCGCTTACAAGGTACATGCCCCCCCTTCTTTTCGTGAAAGTATAAGTTGAATTATCTCCCCTTTTAAATTTTGGACAGCAACCATATTACTTCATGCACATCTGCAGGTAGTGTACTACAAATGTGTAAAGTTTCATAAAAATCCAATAAGTCGCTTAGGATGAGTTGCGCTTACAAGGTACATGGACGGACGGACAGGGTGATTCCTATATACCCCCCCCCCAAACTTTGTTTGCGGGGGGTATAATTATTAGGTATCAGTCCCTAATATAATTACATGTATACAATCATTGGTTGTACATAGTGTATAGTGAGTGATAATATGGGTGCACATGTCTCTCATGTACCTTTCAATAATTGATAATAGAGGTATATTACTCCATACATGATAATCTTTCTCCTTTGACATTGATTTATCGATTGATTGGTGTTGAATGCCAACTTTAGCAATATTCAGCTATGTCATTGCATTCTCTTTTGAAATGTACAGTACTTCCCAAATTATTTATTTAAGAAAAAAAATAGTATTATACTTGATCTGTTTATAATATTTTTTTATATAAATATTATGTTATTGAGGTGCTAGACAAGGTATATACATTTAAACCTGAAGCAGGTCATGTGACATTACAGCTATATTTCCTGTCAAACACCTAAATAACTATTATATTAGGATTACTGATACTATTAAAAGCCTGAAACATACCAAAATCTTTTTGTCACAAACTATTTGTGTGATTCCTTCTTGCTTTCTTTTGGCTCTAGACATCCTCAAATTATTATCAGCTCCGCCAACTACAACCAATGCATTCTCAGCTCTCATTCTCTCCCTTAGATCCTCCATATCATCAATATTTGTCGTAGATGAATGCTGACCAATCACAAATAATGTTGGTGTTGTCAAATCCAACAACTGATCTTCTACGTCCTGTCAACAAAAAAGTTCATATGTAACATCTACATATAATGCTCTGTTATTTGTATTTTTAATATAAAAAAAACATGTACATGTATTTAAGAATAAAGCTATATGTTATTGCATGTTGCTACCGGTTACTGATTGTTGTTTAATGTCTGTTAACTTATTAATGGCAAGTACAAATTTACAAACAATATGTCATTTACAAAGGTGATGCTTGGACAGATAGGAGTTTTTATTGCCCAATGGGAGACAATAGACAGGGTCATACAATTTTGTCAGTTAAATAGGCACTGCTTACAAGCTATTTCTCAGACTTGCTTTCTTGATGTGCAAGGAGTGTGACATTTATCAAACATGACAGTCATTTACATCCTGTTGCAATGTAAAGCTGTGTATTTGATTCATCTCAAACAATCAACAGATGCTTTTTTTACATCCACATTTTTAGAAAAGTTTATTTAAAAAATTGAAATACCAAATTTGAAATATATCTTGAAATTGTATTCCTCTTTTAGAAGCAAATACATTATTTGTGGGAGCAGGACAATAGCCCCCCGGACAATTGCCCCTGGACAATAGCCCCCCGGACAATTGCCCCCCTAGGACAATAGCCCCCCACAAATTTTTTTCAGTTTTGTATTTAGTTTCTGATTACCCCTTTCTGACTCTATGAACTCCATTGGACTACTATACTTTCACTTCAAAATACACTCCTATTTAAGCCAGTTCTAAGCTTGTACATAGCTTGCAATCATTTTTTCTCAAATTTCTTTTTAATTATTAACCTTTGTACTTAGCTTTGATCATTGTTTAATCAAATTCCTTTTTATAATTTTTCTTTGAAGACCAATTTTGTAAGGTAATTAAACTTAATTGGGAAATCATTAAACTCTATCTAAAAATAAATTATCTATACCATATATAACTTGAATCGCTTTCATAGAGGTCACGCCGCCTATATACCATATATACTAACAGTATATATATATGGTATATAGGCCGTGTGACCTCTATGAATGCGATTCAAGCCCCTGTGATTAAAATACAAAGAAGAAAATCCAACTTAAAAGTAATTTGAATAATTTAATCTGAGTTTATGCATATTTATTTCTCATTTAAAAAATAAATATAAAATGAAATAAAAAAATTGGGGGATGGGGGGCAATTGACCGGGGGGCTATTGTCCTAGGGGGGTAATTGTACAGGGGGCAATTGTCCGGGGGGCTATTGTCCTAGGCCCATTATTTGTATGTACCTGATGATAAACTATGGTTAACTACATTAAACTCAAATTGCTCACAGCAGCATTAAAAAGGAATTCACTTTGAATCAAACTGGTCACGGTACCAAGTAAAAACCATAACAGACTTCAGTCATTCGGGTTGTTAGCAATTGACAAATGTTTTCCTTCTTGGAGAAAAAAATTATTTTTGGAAAAAGTAAATATATATTGATTGCTTAAAATACAGCATTTTGTCATCAGTGGATTTGTTGATGACAATATTAGAAACAGGAGCAATCCCTGAATTAACTTACCCCTCGGTATCCACTAATACCACTGAGTGGCATACCCAGACAAACCACAGCAGACACAGTTTCTTGTAAAGCCACCTAAAAAATATTAAGAGAATACTGTAAAAATAATTTTTTTAGAAAAAAAGGTCAGAAGGATCAATGACAACAGTCAATTTAACTTAAAATTTCGGAAAAATATTGAATGAATCAGAATATTAGACAGGTATAAATCTCACTTCATATCAATAACTGGTCACGTGTTCTACATCAAACTACTATGTACTCACTCCTAGGTATTGAGTGTGTAATTAATTACTGTTTACAGTATTTGTCAACTCAGCCAGCATTTATTATGGTTTGCAGCATTTGTCAACTCAGCCAGCATACCATTTTATGTGTTAATTTATAATTTTCTACATTTTGGAACAATATAAATTTTTAAACAGAATAAAGTCTACTCTGTATTCATATGTAAGTTGGTTATAAAACAGTAAATCAGAACCATATAAACAAGATTTAAACACATCTATTTATACTTACATGACAAGCAATAAGTGATCCAGTATCCCAACCAAGTAATACTATTGGTTTGTGTTGAAAATGTCCTTTTAACTGTAAAATTAAATATATTGAGTAGACAACAAAATATGTTTGAATCTATAACATGTTTTTTGTAAAAATTAAAATGGTAGAAAATTTCAAGTTTCAAAATTGTATATCCAAAGAAAACTCATCACCTGTCTACACTATGCATTAAGAAGAAAAAACTGAATAAGCAGCCATCTATCACAACTTTTATCATTTGTGCAGTAAAGAATTTTACAATCAGATTATAAAATATTTCTTCTCAAACCATTTAGTCAAAGTTGACAATGTTTTTCTTACTCACATCATCTTTTAATGGCTGGATAAATATTGTAAAATCTAATAAACTTTTAAATTGGGTATCTACATATGTTTTTCTGTCATTGTATTACATTAATTAATACCTCTAAGACTTTAGTATGTACAGCTCCAACCATATGTTCTAAACATTGTGATATACCAACTCCTTTACTCCCATTTACTGTGTGCATGGTAACAGGGATGACCTTGCCAAGGTTAGATAACTGTGAATTCCAGAATCTTGTTCTTTTGGAGTAGGTATGACTACCAGCAGATGGTACAGAGGGTGCCACAATGATTAGTGGATTTCCTGGTAACTTTTGCTGTAATCAGAAGAAAAAATAAAAGGGAAAAACAGAATCAACATTATATATGCTGATGTCATATCTGTGAATATTTTTAAATGGTTTTGTATGATCTTGAAATTACATTCATAACCTCAAAACAGGAAAATTTAGAGAGAGAAAAAAATACTGCAAATGATTTTTCTGCACATAATTACTGTGTATATTATTTTTATCACTTTTTTTGTTGCAATATATTCGTTTTTGCATGTCCAATAATAGCTAAAAGTCAATGTTGGTTATTTGCCCTCAGGGCAAATATCTGTATTTGCCCCCGAATTCAACTCCCGGTATTTGCAAGTTGAACAAAGGCAACTCTCTTAAGGATTTATTTTCGAAATTTGTCAGTTCAAAGATCTTTTTTTTAATATAAAAGTCAATGCTTGGAAAAGGTCAATGTAAAATATGTGATAAAAAGATTATGACATGGAATTTTCCATATCGTCCCTGGTATCAACCCTCGACCCATATCAGCCATCCAGCTTCGCTGTCGGGCTTGATATGGGAGTCTCGGGCTAATACCCGGGCCGATATGGAAAATGTCATGTAATAATCTCTTATAATTTCATACGACACAGAAACCCTATTTTATTTTAAATTAACAAACTATTTGAGTTATTTGAGGTCCATGTTTATATAATTTTGCACTACTACTACATGTAAAAGTACCATAAATTTACTTTTAATCCTCATATATAATGCTTAGTGACAGTAGTTTAAACATTCAATCTTATCAAATTAAAGGCTATGTGTATATGATGTAAAGGTATATGATGTAATGGTATATGATGCAATAGGGAATGGTGTATGGAGAATAGTGCATAGGGGGGTGGAATTGGGAATGATTCATTGTAAAATGACTTGGTTGAAAATAAAATGAATATAGAATTAATTTAGTTTCTTTTCATCAATAATTTTTTTAATGACATTAAGTTATCAACATTAGGTGTATATTAGCTGCAATAATGTAGCTCCTGTGACAAACTTGTGTCTCGGCAGAGCTACAATGCGGTCCCATTCGTCACAATTCGAGCAAAAAAAAAGTTGCAGTTGAAACATAAAAACTCACTATTTACGCTTCAAACATTTCATTATAACTATTACTGATGATCCCAGTCCTTGTTAAATCGGTTTGGCTGAGAAATATATGCTTTTCAAAGGTAGCAACAACCTTGTTCAAATTTATCGATCGTTTTCCATAACCGGAAACTACGGAAGGCGGAGCTTTTCTAAATATGGTATTTCTTACTACATGCTGATGTAAACATTCACGCCTAAATCGCCAAATATGGTATCGACATCCAAATAGTGAGGCCGGAAATGACGAAATTCAAAATGTTCAAAGAGAATATTTTTATTTTGTGGGAATTACATTCTAAAATACTGGTAGGTGATAAAAACTTGTTATAATAATGGACAAAAGGAAAGGTTATGTCTTATTATTGATAAATGCAGGCGTCAGAAGCTCTGTAAGCGAGCGCAAAAAATCTCGGCAGCTGCTCCATTACGTGTAATGGCATCCCGTTATAACCCTTGCGAGTAAGCGAGCATTTAGGGTTTTATTATTAGAACTAGGTGTATATATATAATACATTGTGTATGAGGAATGGGTATATCATTCATTGGGAATGATCTAAGTTGTATGTTAGGTGTGTAGTGTAAAGATACATGTTAATGGTATAACAGTAATTAGACAATGGTCTGAATTGAAATATGATGTAATGGTGTATGTGGTTGAACGTCTCCAGCACTGTAAACACTTGACTTACTGGTTTCTGCTGGTTATATGTACTGAGTACTGGGTCCCATGGACGTTTTAACAATAGATGCAAAGCCTCTATAGATGTTGCTGATTTTCCACTCACTAAACCAATGGCAACCATTTTATCAATCATAGTGGGAAGCTATAAAGATGAAATAATAAAAAATTATGTGGTGTATTCATTATTAATGAACATTATTTTACATAAACATTGAACAATTTAATGAAATGCATAACAAAACTGTTTGCTTGGTGACTTATCTTTATTTAAAATTATTTCAAAATTCTTTGATATACAAGTGATTGTATCAAAATCTATGAAAAGTGCATAAAGTTTGTGATTGTTAATAATACCAGTTATGGCTATTAATAATACCAGTTATGGCTGTTAATAATACCAGTTATGGCTGTTAATAATACCAGTTATGGCTATTCAAAATAGTTTGTTTCTTATAATCCATCTGTTTTACCTAAATACACTGGTGAACTCTTTTTAATTAAAATTCAAATAATCAAGAAGACTGTTTTCCTCTATCATACATTACTGCTTGTTCTCATCATCAGAGGGGACATGCATGGCATTGCTCGTATTGTATAGATTGCTGGATTAATATCTATTTATATCTACCAATGTAATCATTGTCTATCACTAATTACGTTGTAAGTTTGATTCCAGCACATGGTGGTGTGTTCTCCATACAACATCATATGATAAAGTTTGTCAACAGGTAGATTTCTTCAGGTACTCCAATTACCTCCCCAATAAAAACTGACCAACAGATATAACTGAAACAATATTTTAACAGTTATTTTGTATGGCCTAGCCAATCTGTAGGGGTGTGTAAAGACATGAACCTTTACTCTGAGGGTCTCTGTAGTGATGTGTAAAGACATGAACCTTTACTCTGAGGGTCTCTGTAGGGATGTGTAAAGACATGAACCTTTACTCTGAGGGTCTCTGTAGTGATGTGTAAAGACATGAACCTTTACTCTGAGGGTCTCTGTAGGGATGTGTAAAGACATGAACCTTTACTCTGAGGGTCTCTGTAGGGATGTGTAAAGACATGAACCTTTACTCTGAGGGTCTCTGTAGGGATGTGTAAAGACATGAACCTTTACTCTGAGGGTCTCTGTAGGGATGTGTAAAGACATGAACCTTTACTCTGAGGGTCTCTGTAGGGATGTGTAAAGACATGAACCGTTACTCTGAGGGTCTCTGTAGGGATGTGTAAAGACATGAACCTTTACTCTGAGGGTCTCTGTAGGGATGTGTAAAGATAATGAACCTTTACTCTGAGGGTCTCTGTAGGGATGTGTAAAGACATGAACCTTTACTCTGAGGGTCTCTGTAGGGATGTGTAAAGAAACAAACCTTTGCTCTGAGGGTCTGTAAAACATCAAGATAAGAAGCCAACATCTGAATACTCAAGTTCTCTATCAATAAATTATGTAACCATTGTGTTAACTTTGGATCCTGTTATAAAAATAAAATTGTACTATTAAAAGGGTTATTTCCAAAATAGATTATTTACATAAGGAGTAATCTACTCCAGTGACTTACTGTTCATTATCATTTGTTAAATTTTACTATTTGTGTACAGGTACATCTTTTATTTATTTAACTTCATATAAATACTTATAATAGTTGTACCTTTTTATTATGAAAACAAGAATACATGTGATAAAATCTAACAATCATATTACTAAAATGTCTCTGCCGACGCTACTCTTTTTCAGTAGATTTGATAAATATAAGAAAAATATTTTATCTCAACGTACATGACATAAATTACAGACAAATTGTTTGTTAATGCCTACGTCTTTTAATAAAAGTAATTTCTTCTTTCGATTCATTTTATCTCAGTAGACCCCAAATAAACCTCATTTATTACATATTCAGTATTAAAGAGATGCATGAAGTTAGACGTAAGTCTTTATTTTAATGTTGTCTTACATTATTGCAATCCAAGACACATAGGGGCCGTCGTGGCCGTGATCGCATGGTAGTTAGATTTACTACCTATGCAATCAGTGCCTATTACCACTGATGTTGTGAGTTCGAATCTCGATCAGGGCAAGATTTACAACATTATGTGATAAAGTTTGTTGGTGACTTGCTACAAGTCTGTGGTTTTCTCCGGGTCCTCCGGTTTCTTCCACCAATAAAACTGACCGCCATGATATAACTGAAATATTGTTGTAAGTGGCTTTAAACACCATTAAACCAAACCAAACCAAGACACACATACCAGGTAGGATATAAACATTTTGTATCCAAGCAACTTACCCATGATACACCAGCAAGTGCTTGTCTAATTCTTCTGGCTGTTTTATCTATGTGTATTCGTCTCATAATTGGTTCATTTTTTGTCTGTAAAATACAAATTACCAAAAACAAATGTAATATTCCTAACCATCTACTTCAATTTCTTCACATCAAGCAAAGCCCACAATTAAATCTATGGGATTACCTTTGTAAGATGGAAAGTCAGCAACTAGTTCTGTTCTTAGCATTACAAAGCTGAATTAAACATTTTATAGAGTTTCAATGGTCATGTAATTAGACAGGTAATCCTAATCATTAGACAGGTGATCATTATGTATATGTTCAATTATGAAAATTCACTGAAAAGGAAAATAATATCAAAGTCTCCTACAACAAATGTTTGCTGAATAGAAGTGGTCGCTTTGGTTTATATAATATTAAAATTTACTGTTAGAACTCTACTGTGACTGTGAAATGTAGAACAGCAATAAAAGTGCTGTTCCTTTATTTTATTTGACTTTCCAATCTTTTGATTTTGAGTGTACCTGATGAAGGTTATTTAAGAAATGTCTTGTACGCACTTAATTTGTTATCTATGTTTTTATCTAATTATGTCTAAGTGTAATTTACATCCATATCCTTTCTTATGAATATACCAGCCTTAGAGGTGGGTACTGGGGAGGGTATAATATACCAGCCTTAGAGGTGGGTACGTGGGTACTGGGGAGGGTATAATATACCAGCCTTAGAGGTGGGTACTGGGGAGGGTATAATATACCAGCCTTAGAGGTGGGTACTGGGGAGGGTATAATATACCAGCTTTAGAGGTGGGTACTGGGGAGGGTATAATATACCAGCCTTAGAGGTGGGTACTGGGGAGGGTATAATATACCAGCCTTAGAGGTGAGTACTGGGGAGGGTATAATATACCAGCCTTAGAGGTGGGTACTGGGGAGGGTATAATATACCAGCCTTAGAGGTGGGTACTGGGGAGGGTATAATATACCAGCCTTAGAGGTGGGTACTGGGGAGGGTATAATATACCAACCTTAGAGGTGGGTACTGGGGAGGGTATAATATACCAGCCTTAGAGGTGGGTACTGGGGAGGGTATAATACTGGGGAGGGTATAATATACCAGCCTTAGAGGTGGGTTCTGGGGAGGGTATAATATACCAGCCTTAGAGGTGGGTACTGGGGAGGGTATAATATCAATTCTTTTTTATCATTTAACATGTAGGTTTTGGATGTGGTACTATAATATTAACTTTTAATTATTTTACCTCAACATATGTAAGTCTGGCTAGTCTATCTGCCTGTAAAGCTTTCATTACTTTATTAAACAATCTGTTCTGTTGTAATGTCCAACCATTCCTAAAAGTCAAATAAATAAATAGATAGCAGGTACTTTACATAATATTTATTTGTGAAGGTATACTTACTTAAACATCATGTTTCTGTTGAAGTGTTTTTTCAACAACTTTTTTTCCTAAAAAATATCTGCAGTACCGTTATTTCAATTTGTGGGTCTTTTGTCATACATGTTGATGAGCTTGTGAAAACCTTAATTAAAATCTATATAAAAGAAGTCAGCAGATATACTCTAGTAGTTTATGAGAAGGAATGTGGGAACACTTGGTTAAATTCCATTATTAAGTGAGGTATTTGGAGCGAGATGATGATACAAGCAATGGATAGTGATCCAATATGTTGTCTCTGCTACCCAGGCCCTACTAAAAACATCAGCATAGAAAATGGGAGATTGACATGTCTGCTTGAACTTGTATTTAAATTATTTTATTGTGAAAATCAATACTTAAACAAAATTTAATATATCAAAAACTTTTTTTTGTTCTGTTATTATTCTTTTTTCAGAATTTGTTTCTATTTTTCTTGTACTATTAAGTTTAAAGATATTTAAACCGAAACCGAATTTTAATGAACTACAATTTCAGAAGAATCGGAATATTTAAATTTGCTAACATTGTTACCCACTCCTTCATATCTAAAAAAAAAACCAAACAGAATAATATTATACTAACAAATGTTGTTTTTTATGACAAAAAAAAACACATTAAGAAAATAATACAATTACCTGTTAAAATCTTGCCCTGATCACACTTAGCAGTTGAAGTTATCAATACAATCACAAACTATAGGTTACATTTGCATGAATAAAGGGGTGAGGTTCTGGTGCTTAATGCCACTTTCAACAATATTTCACTTATATCGTCGCAGGCATGAATAAATTTTAAAAGCATTTTACACTTCACACAGCAAACAAAGCAAAAAGAACTACTGTGAACTAAAGAAGCAATATAAATGATGCTCAAGCAATGATTTCCCCAAAATGAAAATGGAAATGATGATGAAAAATTAGTATTAGTTAATTAGTCTACACAACAGTTTTAATTCACACTAAATTAAAAAATCTCTTAACTGACTTTTATCACATATATATTGATAATAAATGAACATAGACATTATTCTACATAAAAATGTAAATTGTCTTCCCAATCACAGAAGTTTTATGCTATTCAAAATATATAATTTACATGTAATATTTGTTTTTAAAATAAAAATAATATTTGTGATGTATCATAAAAGTTTATATTAAAGCATTGTACTAGTATTTGAATATTTGCTTTTATAAAACTTTCAGAAAACTTTTACTAAAGACAAAATGATGGGTTCATCTAACAACTAGATTAAACTATAACAACACTACAAGCAATATGCAGGTTCTACAAATCTCCAGTCAGTTTAAGTGGTTTTCCAAATAGTACTTAAATAATATAAAAGATTCTCTGTTTTGAGATCGTGGTTCACCACTCAAAAAAATAACACAGTTCACTCTTGATGTTACTTTTAATTTTTAGAAAGAACACACACAGGTTTGAAAGGTTGATTATGGTCACTCGTTACTGGTGATGTAACCCAGAGCTCAACCTACAGAGCTGCCCAGGGCTTCCACAAAATGGTGGATAAGAGATTGTGGATCATAATGGGTGTTATGTTTGGAGGGTGTCATGCTAGTTGCACATTCAAGACCACTTTTGTAAATTTCAAAATAGATAAGGGACATTTTTCTTCCCTACCCGACTCTCCATACATGTATAGTTTTTAGATATTGCTAAATTTGTTCTTGTCCTTAATATGCATTAAAACGTTGACGCTGGACGTTAAACAACCAGCGATCAATCAACCACTGGAGTCACACATACGTTATATTGACACTTCTAGACCTCATTTTTATAGGGTTATATTGTGGCGGCCAGTTTTATTGGTGGAGGAAACCAGAGTACCCAGAGAAAACCACAGACCTGCTGCAAGTTTTATCACATAATCATAATGCTTCATTTTTATAGGAATACATGTACAAGAGTATTAAATATTAATGAATAATAATTTACAATTTTTTCATAATCGAAAAAACTTGATACAAATTTAAATGTAAAAATTTTGAAACATCATTACAGGTAGAATCTATCAAAAGATGCAGAATGCAAGATAATAAAATTACAAGCATATGATAAATGAATGAATTAAAACTAATGAAGGATGTAAAAATGAGAATGAGGTGTTACCATGAACCCCATGAAATCAACAGACATTTGTTTAAACCTTGAAATTCTTTCTTCCCAATCTTCAGGACTCTCTTCTGTCCTCATTAAGGGAACATGGCGTCCACACTCCTGCATCAGACTTCGGGCTTTAGCCATATCATATGGAGGCTTAGGTTTCTCTGTAACTGTCATCACATCAATCTCCATATCTCTGAAAATAAAGCCATGTTAGAATAGAATTAGGCTCCTCAATATATACAGTGACTTATCATGCAACAATGTAGCGTATGTCTCTGATTGTGCTGTTTAATGTTAGAAGTGACAATTCTTAATGGGTACTACACAGGGGCTGCTCTGGCTCCCAAAAAGTAGGAGCAAGAAAAATCGCCAGGTGCCATTTTCAGGTGCCAGTTTTGAAAGTCAGGAGCCAGTTTAGGAGCCAGCTAAGATTTTTACAAGGAGCCACAATTTTTTCGAACCGAAACAGTGGATAATTGCATGTACCACTACCAGTTTCATGTTCAGTTTCATGTATAAATGGTCCGGATTTGTTTGTACAAATGTTAATGTCTGTATTGTACTTCTGTTTTTCATTTCGATTTCATCATCAAAAACAAAAAGATTTATATGATTTATTACAATATACTGTATTTTATGGATTATCAGGGATTCAGCCAGGACTTTGAGACCATTAGTCACTTTTGCGGAACAGATTTTTAATGTCAGAGCTTAATCTTATAATCAGTTACTTTGCCTTATTAGTTAGTAATGGAGATTGAAAAGCTATGAAAACCTCCTAGGATGGGAACATACTCTGCAAATTAGAAACCAACTGATAAAACATAACATTGCCATGATTTTGATCTAATACCATACAAATTGTAATAAGTTTATAACCCCCACCCTTTTTGAAATGTTACTGTGCTTTGGTCTAATACCACAACATTTGTGTAGTCTTCAGCAGAAAAAAATATGTCCAACTTCTAGATACTTTGTACAAAATGTAGGTAATGAATAGAACAAACGTCAAAAACTGAAGCAAGTTGTAAAATAAATAATTATTTCTCAGATCTCATAATCAAATTGCAACAATTGGAATAAAAATACTGACTGGTTATTTTTTTTTCCACGTGTCTGTTTGTAAATAATTCTATAAATAGAACGCAATTGTTACCCGGATGCTGATCGATAAAAAACTTATGCGTCCTCGTGTAGTGCATTTCAATGGCCAACCTTTGCATATAAAAAAAATGACCATATTAAATATGAGAACTAAGATTATATTTCACAGAAATGAGAATAAATATAGCAAAAATTCGTTTGGTTAAAAGTATTGGTGGATTACATCGCACCATTTTTATTTTTTAAGTTTCTTTATAAACCAAAGTTTATGACTTTTCGAGAAGGTCACTTTCAAAATACTTAATAAATACACGTGTACGATAGACAAAAGACTTCCTAACTCCGACCTCCAGTATAAACATGATATCGACATTTTCATAAATGAAAGTGGCAAAAATAGTTCGCTATGGCAAGGACGTATGTCCTTGGTTATGGTGGACATTATCGTGCAACGTTTAACGAATGATGATTACAAAAATATGTCCACTTAAAATACATACTGTGACATTTTGAGTACATGTCAATCATAACAATAAAAAAAACATCATTATCGTTGATTGAATTCTTTGTCGGGGTCATTATCTTTAACCAGGTAAATCAAGCCAGGTGTGATAAAAGATTACGCAATAAAAACAAAAATTCTATAATCCGTTGATTGGCTTGTAACATGTAAGGGACCGACCATTTAACTTGAAGGGGGGGGGGGGTTATGTTTTTTTGTTTCGTTCAGAAATTTTTTTTCGGACAACACAAGAGTTAGAATATTTATTTTTTTTGTCACGCAAAGCACAAATTTTTTTTCCAGAATTTAACATTAGGTTATATGACAAAAACTCTGAATCAGATTATTTTTTTTTTCCTCCACCAAAATCAGAATATTTTTTTCAGCAACATTGGGAATCAGAATATTTTTTTAGAAAAAAACCATAACCCCCCCCCCATTCAAGTTAAATGGTCGGTCCCTAATAAAATTGTCATGTTGTGACTAATTAGTTTTAATCAGCAAATGAAGAAGAAGAATGGATTGTTATAAACATTTTTCTACGATTTTTTGAAAATTCAAGTGACGAATTGGGTACGGGAAATACTCGTCACTTGCGAAAATCAATTGTCAATAATTTATTGATTTTTGTTACGGTACACAGTGATTATCTATAAATTTACACAAGGAAATCTAGACGCCAAAAAAATCGCTAGCAGTCGATTTCAGTCGCCAGTCAAGAAAAAAAATCGCAAATTGCGATATTGGCGATGCCTGGTACTACAATATACTATACCAACAAATGAATACAGAAATCAGATAGGATTAAATCTAAAAGCACTTTAAAGTGGATATTTGGAAACACATACATTTGTATTTTTTATTTCACTCTTAAATTAAAGTTTTCATGAAACTTCTTTGTAGTCAAACTTCGGTCCCTCGAACTCGGATGGGTCGAATACTATGGATGGCTCGAACTGATTTGAAAGTCCCGTCAATTTTCCATATATTTCTAAGCAAAAAATAACCCTTTCGCTCGAACACCGATACCTCGAACAGTCGAACTCATTATATGGTCCTGTCAATAATAAAATCATGAGTTTTACCATGTCAAACTCGAACATCGCAATTTAATTGACAGATGTATGTTATGGTTGTATGTGCTTACAGCAAAGTGTGATAAATGTCAGATTACCAACAGATAATTGTTTACTTAACAATTACAGGTAGAGGGATAAACTTGTCATCATTTGTGTTCATTAGTCATTAAATTCAGCTGTGGCTTGATTATTAACCATTAATTACGATTACCGGTAATATATTTGCTTCAAATTCAAATAAAAAAAAAAAAATTATCATTGGCTAAAATTTGAAAATTGGCCATTAAAAATATATATCCGAATTATCAAGTGTTATACTGATATCGATCCAAGTGTTAATACCCGACCTCGTATTTCCTGTATATAAAATAGATCGCGAACAAAGTGACTAAAACATTTCTAAGGAACGTTTGAAGATACCAAAGAGGTATTCAGAAGCCGTAGTCTTTGAGAACTTTCTAAAGGATTAAAAAAAAATTACGAGAAAGGCCCACTTTACTGTGAATCAGTTATCATAGCATAATGAAACTGTCCCAGGTCAGAACCGGATTTTTCTCTCTCTACCAGAAAATACGGGATCTCAGTGGCTCAAACTTCTGATTGCTCAAACACATTTTGACAGTTCCTTCGAGTTCGAGGAAGTGAAGTTCTACTGTAATTATGTATAGAGAATTGCCTATATAGCCAACATGCCTTTAACAGCATACTAGAGTGAAGCTTAAATAGGAGGTGACTTTGTATATGATATTTATGTGGAACACATGTGCACTGTTCTTATCACCTCAGATATTTTGAGTGTGAGCTTGAGTCAGGTAAAGGAGCTTAGGGGAATGATTTTGTATAGTTATGTGGAATCCACTGTGTAGGGGTTAAAGTGACTTTGTATCAGATAATTATGTGGAATCCACTGTGTAGGGGTTAAGGTGACTTTGTATCAGATAATTATGAGGAATCCTCTGTACTCATTACCTTACCTATTTTGAACATGAGCTTGAGTCAGGTGAGGCAGTTTAGGTATATACAATTTTTTTATTGGTCTAGCATTACTGGCATCAGGATGGGCACTCCAAGGTTTGGAATAGCTATGATCCATGGAAACCATGTTGAATCTGTCTGAAGAAAACATCATGTCCATAATGATGACTGAAGAATTCAGGAGTTTCTGGGAAATAATGTGGGGTGTCTGAAAAAAAAAGTAAAAGATTATAAAAAATATAAATGTTGATCAATATGTTTGCATTCCCAATTTGATTCTAAAATAATATGTTTTTATATTTACTTTATACGAGTTATTTCCCTTATAACAAGCAAAATGGTATTCATTCTAGTAAGAGCAACAGAAAGGACTATAATTTGAGAATAAATTTCTTATAATTTGTAGATATTTCAACCTTGAAAAAAAATCAGAGAATAATTGAATAGCAACTAGAAAGTTTATATGTTGTTACAACATTCAAATTTTGTACAGATTATGGGTAATAATAATATATGTTACAATGCATGATTTTCCTTGAAAATTGCATGAAACTGGTCTGTTTGCTCACCTAAATGGTGAATAACTACTAGTCTATAAAAATCAATTAAATTAACACTTAATAAATCATGAAAAAAGGCACTATTCCTGACCTTGGTAATAAAAGGTATTTGTATTCTGGTATTTGAAGACTCTATTATATATGATCAGGAGGAGTCAAACATCCCATATTCAAACTAGGTATTCCTTGTACAAGTTTAGCATAGTAAAATATATGAATCTGTCATGAAAGCCATGTGTTGTCTGTCCCTATTGATAAGTAAAATTAACTGGAGGCTCACACGAGTCTGCATCGCTCACCTGGTAAATAGGTTTGGATTAGGTTTATAGTGCTTAACGCCACTTTCAACAATATTTCAGCTATATCGTGGCGTTCAGTTATATTAGTGGAGAAAACCAGAGGACCTGCAGAAAATCACTGACAAACTTTATCACATAATGTTGTATCGAGTACACCTCGGCATGAACAGGGTTCAAACTCACAACTTTAGTGGTGATAGACATTGATTGCACATTCGATCACAACGGTCCCCACCTGATAAATATATGATCGACTTTCATAGCAAATCATAACATATTTGATCCCCCAGGACTTGAACACAATAGACTCAGGAGCATTCACTTGTTTAAAAGTGAATTTTCATATCACAATATTAATGCTGCTTCATATATTTCTATTTTTGGTCCTTAAAACAACTGAAATTTTCACAAGTCTGTTTTTATGTTTGGATCATAAGGGCATAATGCACACCTGGAAATGAATGGTCTATATATAAGAACGTTTCTTGAACAACATCTATTGCAGTATTGGTCTGTGGTCTCTACATAACACCGGGAATGGAGATTTCTGGAAAAATGTTTGTTCAATGACCAGTTCAAGTAAACTAGAGGCTCCCCACTGACTGACTGAGCCTGTGTCGCTCACCTTTCATTCTACTTTGAGGAAACTTTATACAGAATCTTCCATGGTGCTTCTTACCAAATTTCGGTTCATTTGGCTACTCAGTTTCAGAGGAGAAGATCATTTTAGAAACTGACCCATCAGAAACAAGAATTACATATGGTGGCCATGTTTGTTAACTGATCGGGACTAAATTAGCAATTTTTAGAGGACCTTCCATAGATGCTTCATTTGGCCAAGTGGTTTCAGAGGAAAATATTTTTTTTAGAAATACAGTAGTCAGAGACATACATTTGTAGCATGATAAATCACATGATAAACGTATCACTCATCTCGGTGATTTGGATATATCTTTGGGTTCTATTGAATATTTCTTCAAAATATTTTTTACATTTAGAGTGTTACTTACTATCACCCAAAAGGCAAATCAAGATTAGCAAATAGATTAAACAGACATAAAGATATATCAGTATCACTAAGAAGAGTGATACATGTATGTCTATCACAGTGATTTATCACGCTATGTCCCTAACTGTACTGTATTTAACGCCACTTTCAACAATATTTCAGCTATATCGTGGCGGTCAGTTTTATTAGTGGATGATATCAAAGGACCCGGAGAAAACCACTGACCTGCCACAAGTCACTGACAATCTTTATCACATAATGTCGAACCCACATCAGTGGTGATAGGAACTGATTGCATAAGTAGTTGTAAATCCAACTACCAAACGGCCACGATGGCCCCTAAAGAACATGTGAAAAAGAACTACACAAAAGGTGAGACAGCAAGATAATAGAGAAAAAAAATGTCAACAAATGAACATCAACATCAAAAACCTCATGATTCCCTTGTCACATTACATGACATTCTCTGGGAGTGGATAGAAGTTGCAACCATGGTTTCTATTCCTGGTCTAAAAACTTTGGCCCAAAATAGAAAAATACAGATTGCATAATTATTTATATTTTTTTAATAAAATGTTTCCAAATGTTAAATAATTAAATGAAAAATAATTATCACAAATCATTATTTCAAAAATGTTCTCCATGACGAAATTAATGATTTTAAAGATTAGTCATTAGATGAACAATAAACTCTTACTGTGCAAAATACAGAAACACTCAATTTTGCAGTTTGGACCTCTTGTTTGGAAACAAGTATGACTACAACACCTAAAATTAACCTTAATTTGGTACCAATGATCTTTGAGTTGACAACTCTGTTGAACTGGTCAATTAGAACTAAAATTATTACATAAAAATCTTTGTGTCTACAGACAGATGAAATACCATAATGTGACTGCAATGATCTTTTTCCACCAAATCATTATATTCTTTCATTATGATTATATTACTAGTGCTAAAGCACAAAATAATGGGGGTTAGCTGGATGCTTAACACCATTTTCAACAATATTTCAGTTATATCGTGGTGGTCAATTTTATTGGTGGAGGAAATCAGAGTATCCGGGGAAAACCACTAACCTGCTTTGCATGTCACTGACAAACTTTATCACATAATGTTATACCGAGTACGCAACACCTGAACGGGATTCAAACTCACACCGTTAGTGGTGATAGGCACTGTCTGATTGCATAGTTAGTTATAAATCCAACTACCATATGATCGGGGCCACCACAAAATAATGCAATTTACATAATATACAATGTATATAAAAAAAATTGCACATCAAACATCAATTACAGGTTTATTTGGGTAAAAACAGTTTAGTAAAGTCAGCTGTCTCTGTGGCCTACAAAGCTACATAGTCCTGGGCATGTCTGTAGACAGTTCCTACAATGTTGTCATACGACATGCTACCTACTTCATCTAATTTGTCATGCTACTGGTCGAGGACCAATTAATGAATTATCGCCAACTTGCACGTTACTCGCGAACGCACACAAATTTTCTGGCCATTTTGTGCAGACGACAATAATAAATGGTGACAAAGCAGACAGCAAAATCCTACATTTGTATCTTGGCTAATTCAATAGAAATCAGGTAAAACCCCATTAGAAACCATACCTCTTTATATAAACCTCGCGGGGAGGTCAGGTAAACGGAGTGGAGATGCCAGTCGCTATTATTAACAGAAAAATATAGCAGATTGGTGTTCTAATGATCGCAAAATACTGGTGACACCTTCAATTTTTGTGGTAAGGACATTTCTTTTAACTTCACTCAATCACTGTTGATTTATTATATATTTTCCCACATCTAACAAGACGGCGATAATTGGTACTCTTCCCTCCTGATTCAGTGACAGAAATCATCAACTTTACAAAGGGTCCCTGATACGAGCATGCGCATAAACATTATTGATATTTCCGTCCAAGGTAAGTTGATTGGTAACATTCAAAATTATGAGGCACTTGAAGAGGTGTACTGCATAAAAATTATCTGACAAAAACAAGAAAAAAATGGCGATAATTGGTCCTCGACCATTATCGTACACAACCACCATACATACAATCAGTATAACCTGGTTTTAAGGCGTTTTGCCACCACGTCAACTGCATGGGCTCCAGTCCAGCCTCCAGGCATCAATACCACCCCCCTTTTTCCAGAGATTTCGAGTCGTTCTGGCCCCAGTCAATCCGGCCTCAGTTTATCATTATTATTATTATTATTGTGTTTATATGTCTTTTTTTTTAAATATATAATATATTTTAGGATTTGTAATATCGGCGTTTGACGGGAGGCAACTCTTCGGAAAGAAATTAATAAAAAGCTGACAACTACATGTACATGTATCTATATTAGAATGAAAATATCGCACTCTAAGGCATACTGTCTCCGTCTAACGTGAATCTTGCATACAACACAAGGATACGTAGCTATCGTTTAATGTTTTAAGTTCACGAAGCTAATGCAGACTTTTTTTTCAAACTTTCTTTTTATAAGAGCAGGCGGCATATCCAAGAATTTCTCCTAATTAATCCTCTGCTTGTACAATAAATGGCTTGGGTTTTGAGTTCTTTTTTCGGTAATCCTATAGATTAGCAGAGTAAATTGGATACCTTGTAAGACCTACAGTACAGGTAGAGACATGGTACTACATATCACTCTGAGAGACATCTGGTCAGACATGTCAGACATGTAGTCTGATACAGGTAGATCACTGCATACCTGCTGTGACAATATACAAAATCTACCTGGAACACCTGATTAAGGTGTCATAAACTTGTACTGGGATCAATTAACATATCCAGGAAACAAAATTTTTTATGGTTATATTGTTGAATCATTATCTTCGTTTTCAGGTATAATTTTAATATGAAGATGGAGACAAAGTGAAAAGGAAAGCAAATGATAATCTGAAATAAAAAATGAGCTATTTTATTTATTTATTTTGTTTTTGCTTTTTGTTTTTTTACATACAAATAAAGATAAACATGAAAATTGTTGTTATATATTAAAAGTTATTATTCAGGGTTTGAAATTAGCGGTCGCCCACTCGCCATTTGCGAGTAAATTTCAGTGTGGGTCCTTAAAAATCTCATCTCAGTCGTCCACTTGGTGAGTGAAAATTAGAAAAAAATAAAATAGTGTAAATCAATATGTAATAATTCCTATTCACCAAGATCGAAATCCGAAAAATATTGACATTTCCATCAATCGATTTTAAGCCTCAATTTTTTGTTTTGATATCAAACTGATATCCGCTTATATTATGCTTAGAGTAGCGAAGTGTAGTAGCCCGGGAACCAGCTTATTTTGATGCATGCGAATCTTATCTCCAGTTAAGGAGATGTACGGCTGTTCTATTTAACACCTCTGTATAAGGTGTCAATTTTTGCATTAATTTTGCGTCATTTAAGGATTGAAATAAAGAAGTTAGTTGTTGTTGTAAAGGGATTTAGGTAACAACTAATTCTTTTAACAACGATGATTTCTCTGTTGTCTTTATATTGCACAAACCATGCCGTTTTCTGTTGAGTCATATTACGGAATTTTATAGTACACTTTTCCGACTTTGATTCGTTCAAAATATCCGGTTGGTGAAATGTTTCGCCAAGCTGATTTAAGTCAGTTCTTTTTGGGGAACTCTGGGCCTCTTAAAAGGCAAAATGAACAGAGAACACAATATTTTAGAGATTACGAAAAGTCCAAACGCTCTAGACAATTTTTAAAGGAATGGAAACAAAACCGTCCATGGTTAGTTGATACTGAAACCGGCATGGTTTGTTCATATGGCAAAGAACAAAAAAAATGAAAATTCATTTACATGTACTACAGGATGTACAAGCTACAAACATCCACACTCAAGCTCTA
Source organism: Bathymodiolus brooksi (assembly GCA_963680875.1). Taxonomy (NCBI): domain Eukaryota; kingdom Metazoa; phylum Mollusca; class Bivalvia; order Mytilida; family Modiolidae; genus Bathymodiolus; species Bathymodiolus brooksi. Next base: position 5,861,729 of record OY804577.1, read on the forward strand.
AATCGCCCCGAAATTTGATTTCAACTATAAATTTCTGAAGTCATAGTGTATTGGTGCATGTAAAATAAGTTTATTTTGAGGAAAATGTTTTGGAAATTTTATCTTCTGTATTAAATTATAGTTTCTGAATGACCAATTTTGCTGCCAGGAAATGGCCAGAATGCAGGATTTTACACCATTTATCCCAGGGCTTCCGGGGGCCTTGAGTGGTCCCCGGACCCCCTGCCGTAGGGCACCTCACAAGCGAGGTGGCAGGCGCGCCTGATGGGCCCCTAACAAATTGTGTGGGCTACCAAAATTAATTTGGTAGGGGCCCACTTGGCCCCTAAAATATTTCCTTAGCTTCAAACCCTGTTATTGGAATTAAATATATTAAAACTTATTCTTGGAATTAAATATATTAAAAGTTATTCTTGGAATCAAATATATCAGGAGACGGATTAGTATAAGCTTAGCTTGTTTCTGAATCCTGTCATGTTCAAACAAAATTTGTGTGTATTGTAATATTATACCAGTTTATCATGAATAAATATGTTTATACCAAATATATTAAAAGTTATTCTTGGAATTAAATATATTAAAAATTATGATTGGAATTAAATTAAATAAGTTCATATTCATATCTTTTATTACATTGTATAAAGAAATTGTATTTCCTAATTTCAAAATAATTTTTCTCAATTAAAAAAATTGGTCATCCCTTAAAATTACTAAAATCAATCAATAAATCAATTATTACTTTTTATATTATCATTTTTATAGTTACATGGTAAAACATTTAATTAAGTTTGTAGTTATCATTAACAGGCGATAAGAAAAACTGATATATCTGTGGACTGGTAGTTTCTTTTTCTCTTGGTCATGATTTCAAAATATTGCGCCAAAAAAATAAATGTTTGGAACTTTTCTGACCCTATCGTTGAAGTAATGCATTAGGAATTCAGTGGTCCATTACTTCAGTCAACGAAGGGTCCTCTACGAACAATTTTGCAATAAATGTTGGAAAATCTTAAAATTCTGGAAAACTGAGCTATGTATGCACAAAACAAAAACAGGAGCGAAAAGATGCGTCTTTTAGGAATGGATACATGTCCTAGTTTGAATGACATAATGGAAATAAGGTGCAATAAATGTACCCGAAGCGAGCACAGGTACGATTTTTACACATGCTGCCACGAGTAAAACGGTAATTACGTATTTGCACAATATTGATTTTTGTGACCTACTTCTAATGAAATCAACATTGTTTCAACTTAATTATCACCTGTAACAGGTACATGTAGATAAAACTAGCCAAGCATCGTATAATTAATCTTGTTAATTGCACCCTGCTGTTTCTATACAGGTATTTTATTACCTGTCTCTGTCCGACCTAAGGTCTGACATGTCAGATCTGACACGTCGGACATCTATCGTACCATGTCCCTGTACTGTACTATAGTATAGCGGCGTAAATTATTAAAGCCATTTTAAAGGTTGTATATTGACAAAGCACATGAAATAATATTGCTACACAATCAGTAGGACAAAATATGATATAATTATATCAAGTTATACAACATGTAAGTCAGCGATGCAACACATAAGTGCATTGAACTTGTCATCATTCCGGTGAAAGTTCCTGCATCGAAATTCGGAAAGGTACAAATGTATGTCTGAAACAGTGCCCTGGACGTTCCAAATTGTTGACGTAGTTTTCGTTTCACATATTCTCTATATTTTGAGTGTGGATCCATGGATCTCACTTTACAGGGACCCTTTTAAAAATGTGCTTAAATATTTAGAAAATAATTTATGCCGTCCATTTGAAAATTGCGAATTTACGCCACTAATCTATAAGATTACCCTTTTTTCTGTGATTACAATATTAATTAATCCCAACCATATTACCAATATAAATGAAGAACAATAGACTATAATGAAGCGTTAATGATCTTGAAGATTTTGTTTGGACAAGGCTTTCTTTTTAATTTCTTTTATGTTAAAAGAAAGTGAAAAACAAGAAAAATATTAATGACTTTCAGGCACGTAGCTCCCTATACGCCAACACACAGTTGCATGCACATCGGCGCGCTGAAAAAAACAATAAAGAGCAAAAAAAATAAAATAAATAAGGAATAAAAACACAGTATTGGAAAGTTTCTTTGTACTATGCGTTTATAGACCACATGATAGTGGAATTGGAGTTGCGTCTGATAAAATCAGAAAATCGCTTCTATGCACAGCATCTGCTTCCTCGTGTTATAGGAAATATTACGAACGAACAAATCGCGACATTGTATGAGACATACCAGACTGACCTGACATGTAATTTAGACGAATTCAAGAGGGAGGTCGCTCGATGGCAAACACGCTGGAGTATAACACCTCGCGATCAGATGCCAACTTCACTCTGTGAGACACTTGATGCGGTAAACCCGGTGCTATATCCTTCTATAGATACCATCTTGTGTATCATGTTGACAATGCCGGTAACAAGTGCTACCACAGAGCGATTGCTCAGTGTACTATGTCGGTTGAAGACATATGTACGATCAACAATGAATAACGATAAGTTGTCATCACTAGCATTAATGCATATCCATCGCGATTTCAGTGTGGATTTAGACAAAGTTATGGAGAAGTTTGTGACTGCTAAGACACGAAGAACAGATTTTGGGCAATTCTCAGTAAATTCTATCTAACAAAATCATGAAATCAATGTGTTGCTTATTATGTATTCAATTTACCCATGAAAACACCTCAGAACTTGACAGAAGGCACCATTTGGCATCTAGTAAAAAAAAATCCAGTTTTGGTTGGTTGCACTGCAAAAAAGGCTAGCTACGCCCCTGACTTTAACTTAATAACTTAACTTCTAAGCATGTAAATGTGTTGTAATGTAGTGTATTCATGATATTTTATATTGGGGCCGAAACGACTGTTATTTGGGGCCGGATCGACTAGGGCCGGACGGGTATTGGGGCCGCATCGACCCGCTTCCTTTCCAGTTAATGTGCTATTCATTGTCTTACATTTAAGTTTGAACCGTTGTGTTCATTGTTTGTCTGTTAACATAAATATATTTCATTCTGTATGATCACATCTATATGATTTATGTGATGAAATGACTTGATGTTCGCTTTCCACGCCAAAACATTGCTAAAGGTGAAGGTCAAAAATAAATTGTAATACTATTACGAGGCCGTCATTTCCGGTGACTTTTGATTTACGCATTGAAAGTCGCACGATATTGTGTAAACGCCATAGGCATTTGTTTCATGCAGTGGTCCATTCCCTAACCCTACATAGCTAAAAAAAAAAAAAAAAAAATCTGTAAGATTTTCTACCATTTTTGTAGTTTTTTCTAAGCTTACCTTTTCATTTAGTGTGACTTAAAACCTTCCAGATACCCATGTAATTTCTGAAACATAACTTGATTCACAATCTCCACCGAGTGATATCACGGTGCGGGAATGGCAATAAGACAACAAGTCACAATTTGTAATATGATTTTTTTTTATTTAGTGTAAAATTCCAACTTCATTGGACAAAAAGACACATTTCTAAATATTTGTCATTTTTATTGGTGTCCAAATTAGATAAGAAATTGTTTGCCCTGCGACTTTTTATTCTATCAAAATTGTGACTTTCCTAGCCGTGTAGGAGACGAGACTGGACTTGACTGCCTAGCCGTGTAGGAGACGAGACTGGACTTGACTGCCTAGCCGTGTAGGAGACGAGACTTTACTTTTTTTGTCCTTTTGTACTTTTTCTTTTGGCCATTGTGTTGTCTGTTCTTCGATATACGGATTATGATTGCCCCTTTGGTATCCTCAAACTCTTCTTGATGCAAAAATGATTTAAAAAAATGTCTGTTTTAGTATCTGTGGCTAATATTGAATGGGGGAATAGGAATAGCAGATAAATTATGATGAAAGGGGACTACCGAAAGACCACCGCATGCCAAAAGTTGGCTCAATGTAGTTGATTGATTGGTTGCTTAAAGTCAAGCGGCACACAGTTTTTGCATTTTCAGCAATTTAGATCAGTGGTTTAAATTTAAGCTTAATAATGGTAATAACAAAATTACCGAACTCCGAACAATCTTACAAAGGGAAAGTCAAAACTCATAATCATATAAACAGACAAAATCAGTCAACAACCGGAAACTGTGAAAACCGTAATGACCCTGACTTGGTACAGGCATTTCTAAAGGGATTTTAGAACGATTTTAGAACGAAAACATAGTTACTAATATGTTGTTCTATTAAATATATTAGAAGTATCAATTCTGATTTTTCATTTGCTGAGTAATGGTCTACAACCAACATATTCAATCTTAGTAGTTAATATTAGGTTAATTAAGATTATTCACTGACCAGACTCTTGTGCTGTCTGTTTGTTTTGTCCTCATTTCGACAGGCACTTGGGTTCAGGATTTTTTTTAATAATTAAAATAAGTTATCTAGAGTGTATGTTTAATTTTAGAGCCCCCTGGCATATTACTATTTTAGGCCATATTGACATTTTCCAAAACATTTCTATATACCATCTAACTAACGTATATGGAAATTTTTTGGAAAATGTCAATATGGCCTAAAACAGTAATAAAACATGCGAGGGAGCTCTAAAATTAATTGAATTAGAATTTGAATTTTTTTGTGTTAAATGCCACTTTCAGCAATATTTCAGCTATATCATAGCGTCCAGTTTTAGTGGTGGAGGAAGCCGGAGTACCCGGAGAGAACCACCGACCCTGGGCAAGCAACTGGTAAACTTTATCACTTGCGGTTGCGAGTCGAATGCACCCTTTTTTGTAATTTACAAAGCTGGGCGCGAACCCACGCCGTATTGGTGATAGGCTTGTATGAGCTGTTAGATCCAACGACCTAACTCATTGAGGCACCCGGGCCCTTCTAAAATTAAACATGCACTCTATATAACCTATTTTAAAGAGGCATTAGCTACGATTTTGACCAAAAAAATTATGTTTTGGAAATTGGTAAAAAGCTTTAAAAAGATGAAATAAAGATAAATATTTCACATTAAACAACTTATCGTACCACTTTTCGCCTTTTGATAACGAAAATTACCATTGATTTATTATTTCCTTGCAAGCAAATAATTTGACCTCGCTTTCTCCGTATGCAACTGACCTTACTAGTGACAGGTAAAAACGAATAATTTGTATTTTGTCGCTTATTAACTGCAAACGTGCATGGTTCTTTGTCCGTAATTAACGCCGACTAAAAGCAGATTCACAGAAAATAAGAAAAAAGTGCATTGTTGTACTGATTTAATGACGATTCGGCAAACTCCGTAAACAATGCCGATAATTAATAAGATGGCGTCACTAGGAAATAGAAAATGCAAATATCCCCGGTAAAATGCAAATATTCCCGGTAAAATGCAAATAATTAAAGATTACCAGTTATATTAGCGTTTACCAGTTAAATTAGCGAATTGTCTTGTTATATTTGCGTTTTACCTTTTAAATTTGCAATGTCGTGGCATTTTAGCGTTTTACCTTTTATATTTGCGTTTTTCCTTTTAAATTTGCATTGTCGTGGGATTTTAGCGTTTTTCCTTTTAAATTTGCATTGTCGTGGGATTTTAGCGTTTTACCTTTTATATTTGCGTTTTTCCTTTTAAATTTGCATTGTCGTGGGATATTAGCGTTTTACCTTTTATATTTGCGTTTTTCCTTTTAAATTTGCATTGTCGTGGGATTTTAGCGTTTTACCTTTTATATTTGCGTTTTTCCTTTTAAATTTGCATTGTCGTGGGATTTTAGCGTTTTTCCTTTTATATTTGCGTTTTTCCTTTTAAATTTGCATTGTCGTGGGATTTTAGCGTTTTTCCTTTTATATTTACGTTTTTCCTTTTAAATTAGCATTGTCGTGGGATTTTAGCGTTTTTCCTTTTATATTTGCGTTTTTCCTTTTAAATTTGCATTGTCGTGGGATTTTAGCGTTTTACCTTTTATATTTGCGTTTTTCCTTTTAAATTTGCATTATCGTGGGATTTTAGCGTTTTACCTTTTAAATTTGCGTTTTTTCTTTTAAATTTGCATTGTCGTGGGATTTTAGCGTATTACCTTTTATATTTGCGTTTTTCCTTTTAAATTTGCATTGTCGTGGGATTTTAGCGTATTACCTTTTATATTTGCGTTTTTCCTTTTAAATTTGCATTATCGTGGGATTTTAGCGTTTTACCTTTTAAATTTGCATTTTACCAGTTAAATCGCACGGTCATCTAAATCACCCGCTGAGTAGAGATTACGTAATACTGTAGTCGTCACTAGCTCATTGAATATGACGATCTATAGTATTATATTATCGTGTATCTATCTATACGTATTTATTTATTTATTTATTTATTTATTATTATTATTTATGTCATACTAGTCTGGCCCTTAATAAATTTAGTGTATTCAATACACAATAGTCCATCAATTGTTGCGTATTTGATTTTTATGTCGTATTTTAACTTAATGCGATGTTTATTAAGAAATGTGACTTTAAATGTATTAAAATATTAGCAAAGTGTGATACACGTACAGAATACGTATACTGTTGTCACTTCACTATTACTTGTTTTTGATTATCATGCGAGAAACACATTAACCTTGTATTACCTATGCTGGGACTATTTACTAAAAAATGAATTAAGTATATATTAAACTATCGGTCTCTATTAAGCTATTTATGTCTTGTTTTATAGCACAGGATTGTGTATGTACAGCGTCAAAGTTATTGTGCTTTAAAAGTTCTGATTATTGTAATGAGACACCTTAATGAACAATAAATATTTTTGTTTATGATATAAAACAAATAATCATAACCCTATGTAAACGCCGTTTACATAACGTACGCGCCCTTGTCCGATCCAACAGAAATATGCAATTTACATGTAAACACTATTTTGTCAGTTAATTAGATTGAACAATAAATACAGGATTTTTTTTTCTTCAAATGTTTATATAATTCCCTGATAAATATAAGAACAATCTATAACAGTATTATATTATTGTTTATTTATTTGTACCATTCTGGATGATAATAACTTTAGCTATTCAATACACAATAATCCATCAATCGTTGTGTATTTTACAGTAGTTATGTATATTTTATTTCTTGATTTTGTTTTTCAGGATCTAGAACTATGCACTCATATTTATTTCAATTTGATGTTGATTTAAATGTAAACGTTTAATATTTTCACGGAGATTCAACATTATAATTTATGTTTATTTATTTTACAGGCGATTGATGCATTTTAGTGGCCTTACCGTTCATCATTACGAACATATTGTTATATGGTAAATTACTTCAAGCCTTACAAATCGGGTAGCCTATTGTGCGACATTATATCCAACTTAATCATGATTCGCTTCGATAACTCTGTAATTTATTACGGGCTTGTTTTCGATAAAAAAAAATATGTATATGGATATTTTTTTTAAATAATCGCTAATACAGTGTTAAACATAGATTTGTATACATCTGAAAGCAAAGCTCGGAGCTAAGAAATTATTCATATGAATATTTTACGTTAAGTTTAACGTTTAAAAAAATGAAATTCACTTCTGTAAACATCTGTTTTATTGGCCTTGTATTAAAATATGTGTTGAAATAGTGTAAAACAATTGAATTTTCTATAATTCAGAGAGAGAACACATTTGTTGTCCCCACAAGAGTTACATGCCTAGAGGCCTTTTCCTCAGGTGTACCACCTGTTGTGTTTACTGCTAAAGTGTATATTGTATTGGAGTGAGCTGTAAGTAATGAATTTATACCAAAGTAATACAATTTTATGATTTCGTGTATCCCTCAAGGCCAAGTTATAGTTAGAGTATATTAAGTGAAATTTTAATGGTTAAGAAGGGGCGGAGCGAGCTGCAACAGCTGCATTAAAAATGAAACGCGTGTGCGCGAAGCCGAAGAATTTTTTTTAATTGAAGTGCCTGACAACGTAAGGAAAATTGTGATCGTAAAAGCACAGGTACATGGGGTTATGACCTACATTACCCCCCCCCCCTTTTTTTTCATTTTTTTCCCCATACACTTCTCAACATAATTTTGGTATCAAATAATCATAAATCTACTATTTCTTTCTCTCTAGACTAACACACTTAGTTGATGTCTGCTTTGTACTAGACCAACACACTTAGTTGATGTCAGCTTTGTACTAGACCAACACACTTAGTTGATGTCAGCTTTGTACTAGACCAACACACTTAGTTGATGTCAGCTTTGTACTAGACCAACACACTTAGTTGACGTCCATTTTTGATCGATCTCAAAACACGAGCAGTTGCACCTTTTTTCCCCGAAGCGCGTACATTTCATAACATTTATAAGTTACAGAAACACGTTTTATTAAGGCATCAATCATATCTGATAGTTTTTATGGGTAACAAAAATTTACGATTTTGGCAGATAACGCCCCTTTAATTAAAAAAAAAAATCCTGGACACAAGTGCCTGTGCTCATATCTGGGAAAATGTTAGACCTTTCGAGTTGAAGCAAATCTCTGCAGGTATTATTTTCATATTTGTATATACCGACATTCCCCCTGAATATCTAGATATCAGGGGAGTTAATTCTGCCACATGTCCATTCTTATTAAAATTAGATGTTTGTTGTACTTTTTTTCATGTTATTATTTATATATATAATAAGTCCATCACCAAAGAGACACAACACATATCTAATTTTAATTAGATTGCCACATGTCTGTGCTCACCTGCAACAGAACCTATATTCTACCAGATTTTGCAATCTTAATTTCCGTTGGGAGGGATTGATGGTTTTCCCGGGGTTTCGTGTTGTTCAGGGTAATTATATATTCGACATGTAGTGTACTTTTTAACCTTTTTGTTCTAATTTAAAACACGACTGAATGGAGGTATAAAATGAAAATTTGTTTCAGAATCACTTTCAAAATAATGATTATACATTTATATATATAAGGGCTCGGGTGGCTCAATGAGTTAGGTAGTTGAGTTACATAACAACTCATACAAGCCTATCACCAATACGGCGTGGGTTCGCGCCCGGCCTTGTAAATTACAAAAAGGGTGCACTCGACTCGCAAGTGATAAAGTTTACCAGTTGCTTGCCCATGGTGATCAGGGGCGGCGCACCCGGCGCCCCCCCCCCCCCCCCCCCCCCCCTAATATTGGAAAAAATGATTTTTTGGCGTAAAATCGTGATTTTTCACACGAAATACCCCAAAAATGTTCGCGCCTCCCTCCGCTGGGCGCAATTTTTTTAACTGCGCCCCCCTAACTTGAAATCCTGGATCCGCCCCTGGCGATGGTTCTCTCCGGCTTCTTCCACCACAAAAACTGGTCGCCATGATATAGCTGAAATATTGCTGAAAGTGGCGTTAAAACACCAAAAATCAAAATCATATCAAATCATTTATATATATAGATAGACTATGATTACTGGTAGAAGAAGCTCACATACTTGATGTAAGAACCACAGTTAGGGTTCGTATCTGGTATGGCACCGTTAATAAGACGAATTGGGAACCATCGAGAGGGTACAGGCATAGAACCATAGACAGTGTAGAGAAATAGAACCATTTATAGAGGATAGGTATGGAACGATTCCGAGGAAAGGTAAAACCATTCAGAGATGTATGGAAGCATCGATAGGGGAGATGTATTGAATCATTCATAGAAGAGGTATGGAACAATTGACAGAGGAGAGGTGGGAACCATTGAGAGAGTATAAGTATGGAACCATTGAGAGAGTATAAGTATGGAACCATTGAGAGAGTATAAGTATAGAACCATTGAGAGAGTATAAGTATAGAACCATTGAGAGAGTATAAGTATGGAACCATAGACAGAGTATAAGTATGGAACCATAGAGAGAGTATAAGTATGGAACCATAGAGAGAGTATAAGTATGGAACCATTGAGAGAGTATAAGTATAGAACCATTGAGAGAGTATAAGTATGGAACCATTGAGAGAGTATAAGTATAGAACCATTGAGAGAGTATAAGTATAGAACCATTGAGAGAGTATAAGTATAGAACCATTGAGAGAGTATAAGTATGGAACCATTGAGAGAGCATAAGTATAGAACCATAGAGAGAGTATAAGTATGGAACCATTGAGAGAGTATAAGTATAGAACCATTGAGAGAGTATAAGTATAGAACCATAGAGAGAGTATAAGTATAGAACCATAGAGAGAGTATAAGTATGGAATCATTGAGAGAGTATAAGTATAGAACCATTGAGAGAGTATAAGTATGGAACCATTGAGAGAGTATAAGTATAGAACCATTGAGAGAGTATAAGTATGGAACCATTGAGAGAGTATAAGTATAGAACCATAGAGAGAGTATAAGTATAGAACCATTGAGAGAGTATAAGTATAGAACCATAGAGAGAGTATAAGTATAGAACCATTGAGAGAGTATAAGTATAGAACCATTGAGAGAGTATAAGTATAGAACCATAGAGAGAGTATAAGTATGGAACCATTGAGAGAGTATAAGTATGGAACCATTGAGAGAGTATAAGTATAGAACCATAGAGAGAGTATAAGTATAGAACCATTGAGAGAGTATAAGTATAGAACCATTGAGAGAGTATAAGTATGGAACCATAGAGAGAGTATAAGTATGGAACCATAGAGAGAGTATAAGTATGGAACCATTGAGAGAGTATAAGTATGGAACCATTGAGAGAGTATAAGTATGGAACCATTGAGAGAGTATAAGTATAGAACCATTGAGAGAGTATAAGTATAGAACCATTGAGAGAGTATAAGTATAGAACCATAGAGAGAGTATAAGTATAGAACCATAGAGAGAGTATAAGTATAGAACCATTGAGAGAGTATAAGTATGGAACCATTGAGAGAGTATAAGTATGGAACCATTGAGAGAGTATAAGTATGGAACCATTGAGAGAGTATAAGTATAGAACCATTGAGAGAGTATAAGTATGGAACCATTGAGAGAGTATAAGTATGGAACCATTGAGAGAGTATAAGTATGGAACCATTGAGAGAGTATAAGTATGGAACCATTGAGAGAGTATAAGTATAGAACCATTGAGAGAGTATAAGTATGGAACCATTGAGAGAGTATAAGTATGGAACCATTGAGAGAGTATAAGTATGGAACCATTGAGAGAGTATAAGTATGGAACCATTGAGAGAGTATAAGTATGGAACCATTGAGAGAGTATAAGTATAGAACCATTGAGAGAGTGTAAGTATGGAACCATTGAGAGAGTATAAGTATGGAACCATTGAGAGAGTATAAGTATGGAACCATTGAGAGAGTATAAGTATGGAACCATTGAGAGAGTATAAGTATGGAACCATTGAGAGAGTATAAGTATGGAACCATAGAGAGAGTATAAGTATAGAACCATAGAGAGAGTATAAGTATAGAACCATTGAGAGAGTATAAGTATGGAACCATAGAGAGAGTATAAGTATGGAACCATAGAGAGAGTATAAGTATAGAACCATTGAGAGAGTATAAGTATAGAACCATAGAGAGAGTATAAGTATGGAACCATAGAGAGAGTATAAGTATAGAACCATTGAGAGAGTATAAGTATAGAACCATTGAGAGAGTATAAGTATAGAACCATTGAGAGAGTATAAGTATGGAACCATAGAGAGAGTATAAGTATGGAACCATAGAGAGAGTATAAGTATAGAACCATTGAGAGAGTATAAGTATGGAATCATTGAGAGAGTATAAGTATAGAACCATTGAGAGAGTATAAGTATAGAACCATTGAGAGAGTATAAGTATAGAACCATAGAGAGAGTATAAGTATAGAACCATTGAGAGAGTATAAGTATGGAACCATTGAGAGAGTATAAGTATAGAACCATTGAGAGAGTATAAGTATAGAACCATAGAGAGAGTATAAGTATGGAACCATAGAGAGAGTATAAGTATAGAACCATAGAGAGAGTATAAGTATGGAACCATTGAGAGAGTATAAGAATAGAACCATTGAGAGAGTATAAGTATAGAACCATAGAGAGAGTATAAGTATAGAACCATTGAGAGAGTATAAGTATGGAACCATTGAGAGAGTATAAGTATAGAACCATTGAGAGAGTATAAGTATGGAATCATTGAGAGAGTATAAGTATAGAACCATTGAGAGAGTATAAGTATAGAACCATTGAGAGAGTATAAGTATAGAACCATAGAGAGAGTATAAGTATAGAACCATAGAGAGAGTATAAGTATAGAACCATAGAGAGAGTATAAGTATAGAACCATAGAGAGAGTATAAGTATAGAACCATAGAGAGAGTATAAGTATAGAACCATAGAGAGAGTATAAGTATAGAACCATTGAGAGAGTATAAGTATGGAACCATAGAGAGAGTATAAGTATAGAACCATTGAGAGAGTATAAGTATGGAACCATTGAGAGAGTATAAGTATAGAACCATTGAGAGAGTATAAGTATGGAACCATTGAGAGAGTATAAGTATGGAATCATTGAGAGAGTATAAGTATAGAACCATTGAGAGAGTATAAGTATGGAATCATTGAGAGAGTATAAGTATAGAACCATTGAGAGAGTATAAGTATAGAACCATTGAGAGAGTATAAGTATAGAACCATAGAGAGAGTATAAGTATAGAACCATTGAGAGAGTATAAGTATGGAACCATAGAGAGAGTATAAGTATAGAACCATTGAGAGAGTATAAGTATAGAACCATAGAGAGAGTATAAGTATAGAACCATTGAGAGAGTATAAGTATAGAACCATTGAGAGAGTATAAGTATAGAACCATAGAGAGAGTATAAGTATAGAACCATTGAGAGAGTATAAGTATGGAACCATAGAGAGAGTATAAGTATAGAACCATTGAGAGAGTATAAGTAGAACCATAGAGAGTATAAGTATAGAACCATTGAGAGAGTATAAGTATAGAACCATTGAGAGAGTATAAGTATAGAACCATTGAGAGAGTATAAGTATAGAACCATTGAGAGAGTATAAGTATAGAACCATAGAGAGAGTATAAGTATAGAACCATTGAGAGAGTATAAGTATAGAACCATTGAAAGAGTATAAGTATAGAACCATAGAGAGAGTATAAGTATAGAACCATAGAGAGAGTATAAGTATGGAACCATAGAGAGAGTATAAGTATAGAACCATTGAGAGAGTATAAGTATAGAACCATTGAGAGAGTATAAGTATAGAACCATAGAGAGAGTATAAGTATAGAACCATTGAGAGAGTATAAGTATAGAACCATTGAGAGAGTATAAGCATAGAACCATTGAGAGAGTATAAGCATAGAACCATTGAGGAGTATAAGTATAGAACCATTGAGAGAGTATAAGTATGGAACCATTGAGAGAGTATAAGTATAGAACCATTGAGAGAGTATAAGTATAGAACCATTGAGAGAGTATAAGTATAGAACCATAGAGAGAGTATAAGTATAGAACCATAGAGAGAGTATAAGTATAGAACCATTGAGAGAGTATAAGTATAGAACCATAGAGAGAGTATAAGTATAGAACCATAGAGAGAGTATAAGTATGGAACCATTGAGAGAGTATAAGTATAGAACCATTGAGAGAGTATAAGTATGGAACCATTGAGAGAGTATAAGTATAGAACCATAGAGAGAGTATAAGTATGGAACCATTGAGAGAGTATAAGTATGGAACCATAGAGAGAGTATAAGTATAGAACCATTGAGAGAGTATAAGTATAGAACCATTGAGAGAGTATAAGTATAGAACCATAGAGAGAGTATAAGTATAGAACCATTGAGAGAGTATAAGTATAGAATCATAGAGAGAGTATAAGTATGGAACCATAGAGAGAGTATAAGTATAGAACCATTGAGAGAGTATAAGTATAGAACCATTGAGAGAGTATAAGTATGGAACCATTGAGGAGTATAAGTATAGAACCATAGAGAGAGTATAAGTATAGAACCATTGAGAGAGTATAAGTATGGAACCATTGAGAGAGTATAAGTATAGAACCATTGAGAGAGTATAAGTATAGAACCATTGAGAGAGTATAAGTATAGAACCATTGAGAGAGTATAAGTATAGAACCATTGAGAGAGTATAAGTATGGAACCATTGAGGAGTATAAGTATAGAACCATAGAGAGAGTATAAGTATAGAACCATTGAGAGAGTATAAGTATGGAACCATTGAGAGAGTATAAGTATAGAACCATTGAGGAGTATAAGTATAGAACCATTGAGAGAGTATAAGTATAGAACCATTGAGAGAGTATAAGTATAGAACCATTGAGAGAGTATAAGTATAGAACCATTGAGAGAGTATAAGTATAGAACCATTGAGAGAGTATAAGTATGGAACCATTGAGAGAGTATAAGTATAGAACCATTGAGAGAGTATAAGTATGGAATCATTGAGAGAGTATAAGTATAGAACCATTGAGAGAGTATAAGTATAGAACCATTGAGAGAGTATAAGTATGGAACCATAGAGAGAGTATAAGTATAGAACCATTGAGAGAGTATAAGTATAGAACCATTGAGAGAGTATAAGTATAGAACCATTGAGAGAGTATAAGTATAGAACCATAGAGAGAGTATAAGTATAGAACCATAAAGAGAGTATAAGTATGGAACCATTGAGAGAGTATAAGTATAGAACCATAGAGAGAGTATAAGTATAGAACCATAGAGAGAGTATAAGTATAGAACCATAGAGAGAGTATAAGTATAGAACCATTGAGAGAGTATAAGTATAGAACCATAGAGAGAGTATAAGTATGGAACCATAGAGAGAGTATAAGTATAGAACCATAGAGAGAGTATAAGTATAGAACCATTGAGAGAGTATAAGTATGGAACCATAGAGAGAGTATAAGTATAGAACCATAGAGAGAGTATAAGTATAGAACCATAGAGAGAGTATAAGTATAGAACCATTGAGAGAGTATAAGTATAGAACCATAGAGAGAGTATAAGTATAGAACCATTGAGAGAGTATAAGTATAGAACCATAGAGAGAGTATAAGTATAGAACCATTGAGAGAGTATAAGTATAGAACCATTGAGAGAGTATAAGTATAGAACCATTGAGAGAGTATAAGTATGGAACCATAGAGAGAGTATAAGTATGGAACCATAGAGAGAGTATAAGTATAGAACCATTGAGAGAGTATAAGTATGGAACCATAGAGAGAGAGTATAAGTATGGAACCATAGAGAGAGTATAAGTATAGAACCATTGAGAGAGTATAAGTATAGAACCATTGAGAGAGTATAAGTATGGAACCATAGAGAGAGTATAAGTATAGAACCATAGAGAGAGTATAAGTATAGAACCATAGAGAGAGTATAAGTATAGAACCATTGAGAGAGTATAAGTATAGAACCATAGAGAGAGTATAAGTATAGAACCATTGAGAGAGTATAAGTATAGAACCATAGAGAGAGTATAAGTATAGAACCATAGAGAGAGTATAAGTATAGAACCATAAAGAGAGTATAAGTATAGGAACCATAGAGAGAGTATAAGTATAGAACCATAGAGAGAGTATAAGTATAGAACCATTGAGAGAGTATAAGTATAGAACCATAGAGAGAGTATAAGTATAGAACCATTGAGAGAGTATAAGTATAGAACCATAGAGAGAGTATAAGTATAGAACCATTGAGAGAGTATAAGTATAGAACCATAGAGAGAGTATAAGTATAGAACCATAAAGAGAGTATAAGTATAGAACCATTGAGAGAGTATAAGTATAGAACCATAGAGAGAGTATAAGTATAGAACCATTGAGAGAGTATAAGTATAGAACCATAGAGAGAGTATAAGTATAGAACCATTGAGAGAGTATAAGTATAGAACCATTGAGAGAGTATAAGTATAGAACCATAGAGAGAGTATAAGTATAGAACCATTGAGAGAGTATAAGTATGGAACCATAGAGAGAGTATAAGTATAGAACCATAGAGAGAGTATAAGTATAGAACCATTGAGAGAGTATAAGTATAGAACCATTGAGAGAGTATAAGTATGGAACCATAGAGAGAGTATAAGTATAGAACCATAGAGAGAGTATAAGTATAGAACCATTGAGAGAGTATAAGTATAGAACCATAGAGAGAGTATAAGTATAGAACCATTGAGAGAGTATAAGTATAGAACCATAGAGAGAGAGTATAAGGATAGAACCATTGAGAGAGTATAAGTATAGAACCATTGAGAGAGTATAAGTATAGAACCATAAAGAGAGTATAAGTATAGAACCATAAAGAGAGTATAAGTATAGAACCATAAAGAGAGTATAAGTATAGAACCATAGAGAGAGTATAAGTATAGAACCATTGAGAGAGTATAAGTATAGAACCATTGAGAGAGTATAAGTATAGAACCATAGAGAGAGTATAAGTATAGAACCATAGAGAGAGTATAAGTATAGAACCATTGAGAGAGTATAAGTATAGGAACCATAGAGAGAGTATAAGTATAGAACCATAGAGAGAGTATAAGTATAGAACCATTGAGAGAGTATAAGTATAGAACCATTGAGAGAGTATAAGTATAGAACCATAGAGAGAGTATAAGTATAGAACCATAGAGAGAGTATAAGTATAGAACCATAGAGAGAGTATAAGTATAGAACCATAGAGAGAGTATAAGTATAGAACCATTGAGAGAGTATAAGTATAGAACCATAGAGAGAGTATAAGTATAGAACCATTGAGAGAGTATAAGTATAGAACCATTGAGAGAGTATAAGTATAGAACCATAGAGAGAGAGTATAAGTATAGAACCATTGAGAGAGTATAAGTATAGAACCATTGAGAGAGTATAAGTATAGAACCATAGAGAGAGTATAAGTATAGAACCATTGAGAGAGTATAAGTATAGAACCATAGAGAGAGTATAAGTATAGAACCATTGAGAGAGTATAAGTATAGAACCATTGAGAGAGTATAAGTATAGAACCATAGAGAGAGTATAAGTATAGAACCATTGAGAGAGTATAAGTATAGAACCATAGAGAGAGTATAAGTATAGAACCATTGAGAGAGTATAAGTATAGAACCATTGAGAGAGTATAAGTATAGAACCATTGAGAGAGTATAAGTATAGAACCATTGAGAGAGTATAAGTATAGAACCATAGAGAGAGTATAAGTATAGAACCATTGAGAGAGTATAAGTATAGAACCATAGAGAGAGTATAAGTATAGAACCATAGAGAGAGTATAAGTATAGAACCATTGAGAGAGTATAAGTATAGAACCATAGAGAGAGTATAAGTATAGAACCATAGAGAGAGTATAAGTATAGAACCATTGAGAGAGTATAAGTATAGAACCATAGAGAGAGTATAAGTATAGAACCATTGAGAGAGTAAGTATAAGTATAGAACCATTGAGAGAGTATAAGTATAGAACCATAGAGAGAGTATAAGTATAGAACCATAGAGAGAGTATAAGTATAGAACCATAGAGAGAGTATAAGTATAGAACCATAGAGAGAGTATAAGTATAGAACCATAGAGAGAGTATAAGTATAGAACCATAGAGAGAGTATAAGTATAGAACCATAGAGAGAGTATAAGTATAGAACCATAGAGAGAGTATAAGTATAGAACCATAGAGAGAGTATAAGTATAGAACCATAGAGAGAGTATAAGTATAGAACCATTGAGAGAGTATAAGTATAGAACCATAGAGAGAGTATAAG